>JARDYH010000004.1:61502500-62752500 GCA_029215795.1 Anniella stebbinsi | reverse complement strand
TTATCCCACAAATTCACACTAAGAGATAAACAAGCTAGATAAAAGGAGAGATAAATGCCAAGTTAATTCTTGGCTATGATGTGGTACTTCTGGCACATCCCCCTCCCCCCCATTTGCTACATCCTGGCATTCTAGCACTTACTGCACACAGTACCAAAACTGATCAGCTATAAAAACCAATTAGTAACACATTTGACTATGTAAGAAGCAGCAGAGAGCTGAAAAGGCACAGAAAAACATATATGAAGCAAGACAAATGAAATGCACACTCTGAATAATTTGTGATCAGCAGCTCCTCCTGCAAACAAACTCAAGCTCTAACCTACACATCCTATTCTTGAAAGAAGTACTCACTTGCACTGTGATGTCTGGACAGATACCACAAGGTACACTGCTCCTTCTCCATTGGCGGATTTACTCAGAAAGAGGAGAACTGAAGCTGATGTTTGCAAATGAACCTGCCAGGTTTCAGTTTTGGCTTGCCTTTTCACACAGCCACCTACAGTTCTTCCTCACAAACAGAACTGCTAGCAAGGAACAAATGCAACCTACTGAGTGAGGCACCAGACTGAGACCTTTTACTGCACATGGATCTACATGCTATTAAATGCCACAACCAATTACCATGCTGTTCTGGGTGGGCACGGAATGTAAACAAGTGAAGAACAGCACAAGTATTTAATCAGGGAAAAGAGGGACAAACTTTTGAAGAGTTTCTTACACAAAAATCATCTAGCTTTTTGTGGGAGAAACAGTGCCCAGGACTCTGAACTGTTGAGGGAGAAACAACCAGGAGTTTTAATCAAACAACAAACCATGGGATAAAACTCTGCGTTGTTTCTCCCTCAGCACCAGAGTTCCAAGCTTGCACATTACAGAGCATAACTCAAGAACAGGGGCGGTCCTGGATTGTTTTGTGAACTAGAAACAAAGCAGAAGCAGCAAGCAATATTTTAAGGCAGTTAAGCCTTAAAAAAAGAAAACTGACAATCTTTGCATTTTTTCATGGTAAAGCTCTACACCAGAAAGTTCCATTTTAAAGCAATATTTTTCCTTTGTGTTTTTAGCATGATGCAAACCTCACCACCCTAAAACACATACATGAAGCTTATCTCATTTAGTGCCCAGAATTTGCATATACAATTCATGTAATCAACAGTCCTTTACATAAGTTGCCTACAACTCTAGTTACTCATGCAATGAATGGGACTCACTGGTGCATATCTGATGGCAAAATTGCACTCCTGGCTATTTGATATAGTAATCTAGATAAAATAGGCTTTTGAGATATTACTATATAGTCACAAGATATTACATCATGCTGTCTTGCAATAAGCATGCTTACTCCTTTATTCACTATGTTTGAAAGAACAGAGAATGCATTAAAATTCATTTCCTATGAAAACAAATAGTTGAGTCCTTATCCCTAAAAGCCAAAATTAAGTAAAACTCTTGCTGCTTCTTTCACAAATCTGGAAATAGTTTTTGTTTACCATTGTGTTAAAAAAAGAAACAGAAAACATGCCACTTATTCACTAGCTTGGGAACTATAAAACTATATGGACATATTAAGAAACAACCTCAGGCTTATTTGCTCTATTTTTCAAGTTGTACTCTGCTTACCTAGAGAACATATACCAGAGTACTTTGTTCATTATTTCCCCAGGCATTCATTCTCAGGATAAATGCTACCGAATTGTGTGTTAGACCAATGAAAATGTTAAAAAGTGAGATGACCACACTTCTATCCTTTTGCAACCATTAACTGTTTTACATAGAAAATCTTTCTCAAGAAATAATTTAAAGAGGCCATTCATTAACTTGTAGTTTCTTCTCATCATGATAAGTGGTTTACATTCTTCACAAAAAACAGGATCCCCCAAAACACTATTCATGAGAATGGGCATTCATGAGCATGAACTATACAATAAATATTGTGGACAGGGGTGATCCAGTATACACTGTCTACTTGGACTTCCAAAAGGCTTTTGACAAAGTCCCTCACAAACTGAGCAAACTTAGCAATTATGGAATAAGAGGAAAGTCTGGTTATGGATCAATAACTGATTAAAGAACAGAAAGCAGAGATTAGGAATAAATGGTCAATTCTCCAGTGGAGGGATGCAAACAGTGGGGTCCAACACGGATCCATATTGGGACCAATGCTTTTCAATTTATTCATGAATGATGTGGAACTAGCGGTGAGCAGTGAAGTTTGCTGATGACACTAAATTATTTAGGGTAGTTAAAGCAAAAAGCATTTTTGTGAACCGCCAAGTGAGCTTTGGCTTTGGGAGGTACAGAAATGTAATAAATAAATAAAAAGGGATTGCAAGGAGCTCCAAAAAGACCTCAATATGTAAAGTGATGCACGTTGGGGCAAAAAAATTTCTCAGATTCAAGTATAAGCTGATAGGATCTGAGCTAGCTGTGACTGATCAGGAAAAAAGACCGTGGGGCTGTGGTTGGCAGTTTGATGAAAATGTCAAACAGGCATACGGCTGCTGTAAAAAAAAAGAAAAAGTAAACTCCGTGTTAGGCATAATTAGAAAAGGAATTGAAAATAAAAATGCCAATATCATACTGCCCTTACACAAATCTATTGTGCAACCCACTTGGAATACTGTGTACAGTTCTCATCACCACCCTGAAAAGTTGGAAAGCATGAAGAAAAGGGTAACTAAGTTGCATCAACCAAGGGACTGGTGCAACTCCTCTATGAGGGAAGGTTACAACATCTGGGATTGTTTAACTTAGAAAAAAGGAGAGTAAGGGGAGACTTGATAGAGGTGTACAAAATTGTGCATGGTATGGGAAAGCTGGATAGGGAGACATTTTTCTCCCTCTCTCATAATACTAGAACCCAGGACCATCCATGAAGCTGATGGTGGGAGAGTCAGACAGATAAAAGGAAATACTTCTTCACACAGCGCAGTTAAACTATGGAATTCATTTCCACAAGATGTAGTGATGGCCACCAATTTGAATGGCCTTAAAAGGGGATTGGAGAAATTTCTGGAGGATAAGACTATCAATGGCTACTAGCCTTGATGGCTCTATGGTATCTCCAATATCAGAGGCAGTAAACCTATATGCACCAGTTGCTGAGGAACATGAGTGGGAGGGTGCTGTTACACCATGTCTTGCTTGTGGGTTCCTGGCCACTGTGTGAACAGATGAACCCTTGGTCTGATCCAGCATGGCTCTTCTTATGTTCTCATGAGGGTATGTTGATCTGTGCATCACTATCTATGTCTCCTTTGGTGCTCCATAACCCACCAAAGCCTAGCTGGAAGCCAGGAGTGGGTGACAATTCCCCCCACACCCGCAAAAGTAGCCAAACACTCAGGCTTCTCCAAAGCTTTGAAGTATTTTCTGCACTGTTGCTAATGTCGACATGCGTTCACAACCAATAAGAACTATACTGATCTCATACTAATGGTGCAGTTAACAACATTTTGTAGTTAGCACATTACCAGAAAGAACAACTACTAGAGTCAAATTAAATGGCAAGAAACCCAGGCTTCCAATGAGTGCTCAATTGCCAGGAAGAAGCATCCAATCTAGGTGTGAAGTGTTGCATACTTCTGTACAAATAGGATATCCACTGTAAAACACCAGTTATGTATCAGCATCAGTGTTATCTGATAATGAACACTGAGCAGGAAGGCAGTGCATATGGTTTAAAGTGACCACAGCCTGTAATCCCATAAACGTAAGCACTCCACATATATTGCCATTGATCACATCCATATTTGACCTTTGCCTCGAGTGCTCAATTCCTCTTCTTTTCAACTGTAAGCTTTCAGCAAAGGTATGATATTCAACCATGTCAAAAACCACACACATTATCAAAGCTTGTCAAAAAATATTCGAGTAGGCAGGGATTTTAATTAATTAATTGTTGTTGTTGTTTTTTTACAAAACTTGGCTTTTTTCTTCTTTTAAAAAACAGATGACTAATACCAGTGAGAGCAGGCAGGTGGGTTAGCAACATTTTTCTGTGGCCTTTTGCACACTTATTGCTTATTCAATATTTCTATTGTGCCTCATCACTACACTTGAAATGTCTTTCAATAAGCCATTGATAGCTATGTACAAGTAACAACATAACTGGTGATCAAAATCACTCCATAATAGGAAGCATCACTTGAAGCCAGTTTTCTTAGGGCTAAGCTTGTAGTTGCTATGAACAAAGAACCTTATCCATCAACTTTAGGGACACAATTCCTCCGCTCAAGCTGCAACTTTGAGCAGAGGAACCCCCTTAAGGCTCAGAGCCCATTTCCCCTGTACCCCAATGCAGTGTACGGATGGGGGAAAGCAGAGGACTGCATGGGATATGTAACACATGCATAGACCTCCAATATCCTATTGTACACATGCCAATCTTGGGGAGAAATGGGGCTCTGTTAAGTCCTATGGATTTTGTAGTACTGGGAATATAGAGTTTTAAGTCTTCTGCTCCTCTAAAATAAATCTGGATGGTACAGCAAAGCTTAGTCTCTGTTGTTTCTTCTTCACCGCTGCTCTACATTAAAAGATAGCCTTGGCTATTTCAAGGCTCTCAAAATTGCTAAGGTATTAGCCATCTTAATATGAAGGTCTGAGCCTTAGCTGGCTTCCCAAAGAGCAACCTGATGAGTATCCTTGTTCAGGGTTCAAACAAGCATAGGACCCTGCAAGTAGCCAAGTTCTTGCATTATGCAATTGGCTGTAGAGCTCTAATGGCTCTATAACATCATACGGGTCCCTACGCCAATATCTTACCAATACTACATTCTTCAGCATGCTAACCTACCATGCACTAAGCAGGCAGATATGCTTCAAACTGGGGTTCCCTACTGCTTATCTGTTTACCCATTATTTATTATATTGTCCCTTACCTTCCAAGGGGTGTGTCCACTGCCTGGTCCACTAACGTTTTATTCTAGGTGTTTTAAAATTATTTTATTACTATGTATATTTAAATCTAAGTACTACTGGCCAATAGGCTGTTAATAAACTTTTACTCTTATATGAAGGTTTGAGATAACACATGATCATAGCTGTCTATTCCCTAAATGGCAGTAAGCAATATTAACTATTCTGTTCTTGAAATTTTGGCAAGAACAGTTTTGACTGCTCTCTTCTAAGTGCAAGTTTTAAAAAAGGAACTTTCCTGGAGCACTAGAATCAAATGTGAAGCTACTTTTGCTGATCATCTTATAAATACCGTTCTGCTCAAGCCAATTTCAGAATGGTTTTAAATTAAGGGCAATATCCAACAGGGCACAAGTGCTAAAGGAATTTGTGTTGTACTAGTGCAAATTGCTCTAGCACAACATCTATAGCTATTGACATTAGTTTACGCTAGCACAATGTAATTTACATTAGCACTGATTGTTAAGTGTTTTAATAGCAGCCTTTCTTCAGACACTATTTTGCTTTGAAACTGTTCAAATAAAGGCATGGATCTGTGAAATCAGCAACAAACAGGAAGAAGACAAAAGAGGCAAAGGATAAGGAAACATTATAAGTTGGTTTATAAGTGTGATACTGTTGGTGCATCTAACCCAGTAGTTTCTGATTTTCAAAGAAGCAAAGGTCTATCCCAGACCAGCTACCCAAGTTCATTTAATTGCCAATGTCAGGGGCTGAACCCAGGACTTTCTGCAAAGCAGTACTTATTACTGTTTCTCCCCAACTGGAGTAGTCAAGGACTGAACTGGGGTTTTTACTTTTACAAAACATGAGACGTGTCTTCTCTCATACTGGCCAAAACATAGGAACAGGAGAAAGGCTAGATGAGTACTGAAGGGCAGAACAGGATTAAAACCCATCTAAAGATGCAGCCTAGATGGAAGGAAAAAAATGTATTTACCGGAGTATTTAATGGCATATGATTGTGTGTGTGTGTGTGTGTGTGTGTGTGTGTATAATAGTGTGTTCAGTGGAACTTATTCCCTTGTAAGTATATTTAGTATTGCAGTGTTGAAGAACAGTAGTACTCAGTTAATTACACTCACTAAATAATGCACAGCTTTGACTCAACTTTTTTCTCCAAAAACATTTACCCCTTAGCGTGTACAATACTTACTTAAGCGTAAGGACTTCTCAGTAAATATGCAGGGGGCTGGACTACCAATTTTGTCCACCCAGAACAATATAGCAATAAAGCAATAAAGTATTACTTGTACAAATTAAGAGTAAAGAGCCTTCCAATATTTGAAAGACATATGGGATCCCTGTTCTGCCTATGGGTGTAAAATAATCCTCTTGAGCTACTTAACCGCTCTGAGGGCTGAAACATCCTTAAGGACAGAAGCTGCATTTCAGATAAGGGACTGTCAATCACTGAAAATTCTATGATTAGTAAACTACCACCACTTACTTCTATAGAGAGCTTGTGACATTACCTAAATACCCATTCATGTTTAATAATTAGAGTAAATAATAAAATTCAGCATGTCTAAATTTAAGTTAGAGTGTATTGTCAAAACTGTGTGCTAGTAATAGTAATAGGGTGGAAAAGAGAAGAAAGCCCTCCTGTAAGTGGTTGCTGAAATGTTTTAAGTAACTTCTGCTCTTCAGGTTGAAGGAGGTGTCCTTTTTTATTCTTACAATAGTCTTGTACAACTCAGAGAACACAGCCCTATTACTTATTTGTTTGCTAAACTTGCCTGCAAGCATACATGCTCAATTGCCTATGTATTATTTTAAGCTTTTCTATTTTTTATGCTCTCTGGGACTAAGACACCTGATCATGGCCACGCAAAAAAGTACCTGAAAATCCATGGCTGGCTAGAAGATAATAGCCAAGTGTAAATCTCAGATCTTCTGTATGTTATATACCATTCTTCATACTTCATCTACATGAAGAGTTTAACTATGCATATTTGATCTGTCCAAGGTATCCCACATTAAGAGCGTAATTCTATTGATTATGCCCTCGCCTCTTGGAAGCCCCCAAACTTGGAGGCTTCTAAATTTCCTATGCCCTGCTGCACTGTAGCCGGCATGGCAGGAGGTGTGGCAGAGGAGTTCTTTGCCTCCCCATCTTCCATCTTGAGTGATTTTTACTAGACAGGCTTTTTAGCCCATCTGGTGAGGGTGCTTCAGAGGGGAAGGGAAGGAGCCTGGGGAAGGCTCAGGATAAAAAATATCCTGACCTCTCTGGGCTACTTTTCCCCCTGGTCACCAGAATGCCCCCTATCCTCCTCCTCTGAGGTTGCTTTTCTGACCTCAGAGAGGCAGCCGGCACAGTTCTTTCTGCACCAGCTTCGAGGGGGAGTGGTCTGCAGTTGGATCTCCAACTTACTCTTCCGAAGTCAGAGCGCTGTCTCCGACCTTGGAAGGGTTTTCTTACCTGTGCTATGGTCCCTGGGACACCCGACCAGGGAACATAGGACTGCATTCTAAATCAGTTTAAAAGGTGTGTAAACAAGCAAATAACCGATCTACTCAACTTACAAAACTTATCTACTGTTTCAGGTTAACACATTTGCCTTAAAAAAGAAGATCCAGTCGATGAAAATGAGAACATTACCAAAAAGCTGTCTAAAGCTTACTGTCTATAGAATCAACAGCAGAGTTCTGTGGCATCTTAAAGACTAACAATTGTATTTTGACATAAACTTTCATGGGCACTGTCAAATTCACCAGTCCGTGAAGTGTTAACCTCAAACTGACCAATTTATATATACATGCTTGAGAAGGGAGAGATGTAAACTGTGTTTTAAGAGGGCACTGAAATGCAGAAAGTACTAACAGTGAAAATTATCTTAACAGTTGCCATTCACAAAACATTGCTGGGTGAAAATAAAGACATAATTGCAATGGTGAGCCAATAACATATATAGCATATTTAAAAATCCACAATATTATCCTTATTTAGAGAACAGGAAATAAGAGTTGAACCTCTTGAATGAATTTCACAGTGATATCTATCTTTGAAATTCCTTCATTCAAGAATGGTTAATACTTCATGGTTAACACTGATGAACTGGATAATGCCCACAAGACTTTAAGATGCCATAAGACTCTTTGTTGTTTTGCAGCAACAGACTAACATTGCTACCCACCTGGAAGGTCTATAGTATGCAATACATATAGAACCATATTTGATTGTGCCTGTTTACGTTATTTACAAAAAAGCAGAGAGTACCTATCATTTTGAAAAGAGTGGATAAACATATGCTTTTATTACTGAGGCTGCCCTACATGCACTCAGAACCTTAATAGCATTAGAGCGAGTAATGTTAACAGCAGGGGAAGGAGGGAAGGGTACAGTATCTATGGTTTATGCCATATTAATAGAAGCCCAGATGGACACAATGGTGGGCTTGAGGAAAGTGTGGGAAGGAGACTTTGGAAAAGAAATAGATGAAGCTAGATGGAATAAAATATGGAACAACAGACCATTTAGATCTGTATCAGCCTCTATTCAGGAAACTTCATTGAAAATACTGCATAGATGGTATCGAACACCAGTACAACTAGCGCATATTACTAAAACTTGCAATCCTCTCTGCTGGAGAGGCTGCAAGATAAAAGGCATGTATTTTCATTTATGGTGGTCTTGCTCATATATACAAAGATTCTGGAGATCAGTACATAGAGAAATAATGATTATTACTAGAGAAACAATTGTATATGATCCAGAATTGTTTTTATTATCAATATATAATGGACTTAATATTGGATTTAAATGCAAAGACTTAATATTATTCTTACTGACGGCTGTTCGACAGACAATTACGCAACAGTGGGAAAAACTGGACAATTTTAACTTATCAGCATGGTATCGTAATATTTGGTCTGTGGCAATCTCTGAAAAAATAACATACGATTTACTTCAAATCCAAGGAAAATCTGAGTCAACATCGTTTGAAGCTATATGGGGGAGATTCGTTCAGTATGCATCGCAACAGGATGTACAACAATGTATGCCTGCGACATTGTAATGATAAATGAAGGACACAGCACATTTAAAATTTAGTTTAACTGTATAATTAGTTATGATTTTTCCTTCCTGTTTGATCTTTTCTTGTTTTTATTATTTTTATTTTTCTTGTTTCTTTTTTTTCTTTCTATTTTGTTTTTTCTTCTTCTTTGTTCTAATTTTCATTTTTCTATCAACTTCAATCAACTTCCTTCCATTAAGGTCATATCAACTAACCAGTCTTTTTTTCTTTCCTTTTTACACTATATATAATGACATAACTGTTGGTATGATATTAATTTGCAGGGGATGGGTTGTACTCATTAGTATTTTATTATTATTTCTTTGTATTACTTTAAATAAAATAAAAAAATATGCACATATTATGCCTTTCCTAAAATAAATAAATACTGAGGCTGCCCCTTAGGGTGGACTTGTAAAGAGTCACTTAAGAGTGGGAAATTCAGAAGATTCTTATTCTGTCATAGAACAAAGTTTATGAGGCTAGTTTCCTCAAATCAGTTCAGGTAGTTATGATCCCTGCCCATAACACCATCTTGCCTTGTCTTGAAATGGCAGGGGGCGGGGGTTACACTTACTTTCTCTGGGCCTTTTCTTTCTTGGCTTTGGTCCGCTTTTTCCGGGCTTGCAGTGCTAGAACTGGAACGAGATGAAAGAAGAGGAGAAAGAAGAGTTCGGAAGTTTTCGTTTGAAGAGAAAGGTTCGTTGTTAGCATCATCAACCCTGCCAGGCTTACTTTGGTTTATGGTTATCCCTATCTTTCCCCAAAAGCAGCGTTAATCGAGGGCAAGCTCGATTAGAGACACACACGCGTACATCAGACTATTTTACCCTCATTAAATAATAATGTCAGTGGAGGTCGGCTATTATGTCACCCTCTTTATCTCGCATACACAACGAGGTGGTGGTGGGGAGACAGACATTTGCCAGGAGGCCTGAAAAATAGGCAGTTACGTTCGGTAAGAACTCGAGGAAAGGCAACACGACACGAGAAAGAAAACAGAAGCCCGATCGTGTGAATTGGGGCAACAGTGGGGATTTGACAAAGCCAACCCCGAAAGGCCAGGTGGTGAACCCAGACTAGGAGGGGAGCAGGGGCATCGAGAGGACGACCGTTGCCTGACAAGAGCGAGGCGGAGGGGGGTCAGAGGGGCCAAACGCACTCACCTTTCCGCTCCATGGCGGCCAGAGACCGCAGCCCCCCCAAACCCCCGCGCGTGCGCTCTAAAGATGTTCCTTGCGCCTGCGCTAGGCGCGGGCGAGCCGGTTGGCGCGTGCGTGTGGCCGGTATCTTCGCGCGCCGTTGCGCGCGCCACCAAATCTCCTCCACGCCGCTGCAGTCACTTCCTCCTGAGCTGGAGCTGTTCAGGAAAGCCACTCCTCCTGGCTCTTCCAAACGGGTGCGGCACCGCCCCCTGCTCTGCATGAGAGGCAGGCGCTGGAGCCGCACGTCAGGAGCCTCGCCTGCCTCTCCCTTTCCCATCTGCGGAGTGCATGCGACTCCTTCCCCTCCGGCCCTCTCGAGGTTTCGCAGGATTTAGTAGCGTCGAGGTTATGGGGCCACGCAAAACCTCGCGCAACGCAAACATGAACGATGTGGTGTCGCTGGAGGTGGGATTGTGACGTGCCCGCCATCCGTTCTGGCTGTGGGCGAGTTGTCAAGCCACGTATAATCGGCATGGGACCACTAGACAGGCAGGACGCATTTTAGGGCGCAATCCTATGTATGTTTAAACCAGAAGGCCTACAACTCCCAGTATGCGCCAGGCAGCATAGTTGGCCTGGGGCATGCTGGCAATTGTGGGCCTTTTCTGTCTAAACATGCTTAGGATTGCGTCTCTAGGCATCCACAAGTAGGCAGCACGTCCCGGGGATTGTGCTGTGCTATGTGCCTCTTGCACCAGCAGATGGTGTGGCAGCTCGCAGCAACTTGAAATTACCACAGGATTGGAAACCCATTTTTGTTTTTAACATACGAATGCAATTGGGTATAGCGATAAGGTTATTGGTGGCGTGCATGGTAAATCTTGAGTGCACACTTTCCACTGTTTGTGGCATTTAAGTTTTGTGTTAGGTTCATATTCTTCAATACTTTTATGCAGTTTTTCTTGCCATGTTTTTGAATTCACTTTAATAGAGTTTCAGACTGAACTTTGTATCAATTGCAACTCCATTTAATAGCTATGTAGCAAAACTTGTACAAATTATTGCAATGTGTGCAGAGTATAATACATGATTTTAGTTTACATATATTGCACTTCAAAATGGGTAGGAACTAACATTTGGGTACTACAGGTTCAATCTACTATCAAGGAGCAGCAGGATAGGAATAGGTGCAAATGTGCAACAATCAATCTGCACCTGCATATGTGTAGCTATAGTGATATCAACCTTACACCTGTATAAGAAACTGAAGCAGCCTAGCTGTGCCCGTGCAGCTGGGTGCAGATGATGATCTTTTATGCTTGCAAGGGGTAAACGATCTTGCTGTATGGTAAAGTTTCAAATCGTTTCGATCACGAAAGCGAGCAGCAGCAATTGCAGCTATTTCATAGTGATGAGGTGATAGCAAGAAAAACATGTATTATCAGTTCGCAGACTACACAAGATTAGGAGTAGAATTCAGTATACTGCCATGAAGAACAGCATAAATAATATATTATTATTATTGTTATTGTTGTTATTATTGTTATAGCACTTCTGTCGGGGTGCGGAAAGAACGGGGAGGTGGATCCACGCTTTAAGGTTGCACTTGAACTAACATGGGAGTAAGCCTTGGGATTTACTTCCGAGTAGATGCGTGTGGCCCCGCGCTGCAGAGTTGCCACACCAGGGAGGTAACCCTGACCAGCGTCAAACTCCACCTTCCTTCCCCTCTCGCCTCCTTTCCGTTCTCGCGAGACATTCCTATTGCTGGCTAAACTCATCGTAGGGCGCTAGAGCGAGGTTCCATATTGGGGCATTGCCTCCAGCTTTTCCGTAACCGCTGGTCTCGCGAGACCTCAGCGATCGACTGGTCGGGAATCTAGGAAGAGGTCGGGAGAAGTCAGACGGTGGCGAGTCCTCGTCATTGCTTGGCTATTAGTACAAGTTCCGGCCTCCTCAGAGACCCCTGCATCCCACCTGTTAGTCCATCCTGCGAGAGACTGCAGGTGGCCGAGTGAGCGCTTGCGGGGAACGGGACGGCCAGCGGCCCCCCACCTTTCCTCCCTTGCCTTGGATTCCTCTCCTTCCCGGCGAACGGGCAGCGGCAGCAGGCGCTTGGGCCAGGCGCGGTCAGTTATTGAGGTGGCCGCTGGGCGCGAGCGACCTCTCCATCCTCCGCCCTCTGGGCAGGAAACCCCCTTTCTTTGCAGGGGGAGGAGCCAACGGTTTTGCTCGAGGGTCTCCCCCTCCCGGCCGCGCTGGGTGGGGCGGGCTCGGGGTCGAGATGACCCAGGAGCGGCCCACGTTCTATCGGCAAGAGTTGAACAAGACGATCTGGGAGGTGCCTGAGCGTTACCAGAACCTCTCGCCGGTGGGCTCCGGAGCTTACGGCTCCGTCTGGTGAGTTGCTGCCGTTCGAGGCCGGGGGGCGTGGGGACGAGGGGAAAGAGGCTTGGGGAAACTTCGCTGCTCGGCTGTGTCCGCTTTGCATGCAAACATTTCCCCCCTCCCAATCCTCCCCTTCCCGGTCCACACTTCTGCAAGCATCTAGGGAGGACAAGCTCCGCGTTCCTCCCAAGGCCTGTCACTCTGAATGGGTGCTTTATTCCCTGCGGCTGACGAGCATTCCTAAAACCGGCCTCAGAAGGCGGTGCTTTCCGTCCACTCCCAAATGAAACCTGTTAGATTTTGGCATACCAAGGCATTGCATCCAGGTTGCAAGTACTGAAAGGGGCTTTGCCTATCCGGTTCTATTGAAGCCAGGGCCGTGTAAGTTGGAACTGGCCTCTTATATTTATGCACATAACGCCCGACCACAGTATCTGCTGCAGTGTCCCGACCTCTTCATCTTCTCCTGTTAGTCGCGTTCTCCTTCATACTCTTCTATCTTGTACATGCACAACCCCGTATCTTGCTTTTTGGGTTGCTAAATGACAGGCCCTGGCAGAAAAGAGTTGCTTGAATCTTGTTCCAGTTTCATTTGGGAACTACAGGGCAGAGTGTCTGAGGAGGCTTGGGTTTTGGCTTGACGCTTGAGTGATTTGATAACGTTAGGGTCTTTCTAGCCAAAAGTTGTTTCCTACTAGGACAAGGCTGCCTTCTCTTATTGCGTGATCTGACTGCTATTGATAAAGCAATATCCTCGCTGCCCAATGGAAGGGATTGTAGCTAGCATTATTTGTTAAACTTTTATCCCACCCTTCCTCAAACAAGCTCATGGGGCTGTATATGGTTTCTGTTCCCTCCTTCCTCTTTAACCTCACAACTCTGTGAGGCAGGATACCCTGAGACTGACTGGCCCAAGGTCACACTCAATGAGTATCATAAACCTGAATCTTTAAGACCAACACGTTACCTATTACCACTACAGTGACTTTGCTGGGAATGGGGCAGGATAGCCTTTTCCTTAAAACTGAGTAAGGTGTGTACTAAAGAGCATGAGCGTGCAATTGTTAGAGAAGTAATAACAGCTAGTGAGGGGTAGCATAGATTAGTAGGAGAGGAACGTGTGATGCCTAGTGATGTCATGGGCATCACTGATAGGTGTTTGATATTATTACCACCTTCTGCATAGAGCAAAAGGTATGTTACAGTTGCTCTTCCTGGAGAAAAAATAGAAGTTTCAAGCTTCAAGAACAACAAATTAAATGAACATTACTGTGGCTGCAGACTACAGCCACAGAAGAAATACTAGAGCTATTCTGTTTATATGATATAATAATGATGTGATGCTAGATAGAAAGTAAATAAAGCAATGATTGCGTAAGGAATGATGGTACCCCTGACAAATCTTCAGCCAAGAGCATACTCAATAGGCACAGTATGACTGCATATAAAAGCACTGCTGTCATACACAAGGTGGAGTCAGAAGATATTGTTGTGGGCTATCACTATAATCTTGGGGCCCTTTTAGAGGCTGTGGCTTTCCTGTGAAACACTGTGCAGCAACCATCCAGGTGACATCACTTTGGCAAGTGCTTCCATTCTGTGGGGAATCAAAAGTTCAAACAGTATCCCAAATTGCTGGTAAATTGATTCCATAGTACATCTCACACTGGTTGTGGGGGAAAAGACATCAGAAAACAGTTTATTGCAATTTAAATAGGATTCAGGATAAATGTATGTGCATATTGATAGTGCTGTATAAAATTTGACTAAACTATATTTTGGGTTCAGTTTACTGTAACACATTGCTTGAAATATTTCAAACAAGTAGCTGTAAAAGTTACTCATTATTTGTAGGTACAAAATATTATATTCTCATTACAATTTCTTTGGCAACAAAATATGTTCAGTATAGGTTTATAAGTTTGACCCAGCTTTCTGTGGATTCTTAATGGTTTGTCAGAACCTCTGTAAAAGTTCTACAAGACGTACATGTGCATATTACCAGTTTTATATTGAAAATAAACAGATTTTGTGCTCTCCATACATTCTGTAGCCCCATAATTCAGTTTTTTAAAATTTCAATATTAACCCAATTTCCTATTTTAAACAAGACTCTCAGAGTTCTTGTTCTGCCATTCTTGTCTAGAAAAATGTCTAGACTGTGTTGTCTCATTTTTACTTTCTGCAATTTATGAGGCAGTATTTTACTGGTTTTACAGCAGCCCTCCCAGTTTCAGGAAGGAAGAAGCATCCCTTTCCCGCTCTCCTGAACCACCCCTAATATAGAGCTATAAAACACTGAGGTTTAGGCTGGCAGCCATCTCAAGCCTTAATTCCTCTACCGTTTTATAATACAGCAAGAGAAAGTGTTGGGTCGTCTGGACAAGGAAAAAAAATGTGCCTTTTTTCTCACATTAAACTCCCTATTCCCATCCAGTGAGGTGAAACAGAGTTCTAAGGCTCCCATTACAAGCTGATTGGAGCCCTGAACAGGAGCACACCTTAGGGCAGGTGTGGGGAACCTTTTTGGTCACAGGAGGCAATCTAGCTCCCAGGGTCAATCTGGTGGGTTGGATGACATCTACCCATAACATCATCAAGCCCCTCTCCAACCCCCATTTTAGCTTTCCCCATGCTGAGAGAGCGCCTCTCTCTCTGCACAGAGAATGAGACTTGGCTGAGTTGCACACCTTCTTCACACACTCCTTGTCATCCTGATTGGGAAGGCACACAAAAGTGAATCCCTGCAGTTATCTCCAATCATTGATCGGAGAAAACAGGATTTATCTCCCATTTGAATGGTGTGCAAAGGGGAAACTCTGCTTTTAACATGGATTCTCAGTAGAGAGGGGGTGAGGTCTAGGAGGCTGGGAATACCTGGCAACACTTTGTTGGAGGACCCTCTAGTTCGTTCTAATACCCAGCTTGGTGATCTGATCTATTGATAGCACTTAGACTTCCCTCTGTGTGCTCACACACCCATGCACAGGAAAACATGATGGATTTCAATCACCAATTTAAAAAGACTAATTTAAATCAGGCTTCCCTTTTGCACTTCAGATATTTCACTTAAAAATAGTACTATTATTGTCTTTGCAGTTAAATACAGCCCTTGTACAGTTAATGTACCCTGTTAAATAGTACAGTTATTTCTTATGTTTTTACTATTGTAGAAAATGGTACTACTCATTCAATAGATCTTACATTGCTTTGGGAGAGTAACTGGAAGTTAACCCCATGCATGTAATCCCATGGGTTAAACAAATCAATGGGCTGTTGGGGACAAGTGGGAGAGAACAGCCACTTATGCTTTTAATCAACAACCTACAATTGGCTCATTCATGGGCTGTTGAGTGTGATGTGCAAGCCCAGACTGATGAGTGTTAAAGCAACTAACAGTTAACTCAACAACAAACCATTGGTCCGGGTTCAGACTTCAGGTTCAACAATCTACGAATGAGCCGATCATAGGTTGTTGAGTAAAAGTGGAAGTGTGCAGGAGATAGCTCTCTCTCTCTCTCTCTCCCACTTGTGCACTATAACCCAAGAGTTGTTGTTACGTTTGAACCAGGTCAGTACAAAACAATGTACTTGTTAATTTCATTTCAAAACATTGGAGTTCTAGTTTTTTTTTCTTCGACCAAGAACACTGAACAAGATCATTACTTGGGGATCAAATAGTCAAACCCTTCCAGAAAAAATTGCTGGTAGTTTACTGAGCAGATGAGTGTTTGTTCAGTAATATGGGGAGTAAATTTGATTGCTAGGAAAACAAATTAGCAAGTGAGTGAATTGCAGACTCAAACAAAGGACATAAAATACCATGGGATTACCCAGAACATGTGGAAAATCTTGTGCAATACAGAATGGTACCTTATTAAGGAGTCAGGTGCTTGATCTCAATGCCTATGATAATTTGCCAGTTCCTGGCACCCAGTTTCAAGCCCTTAATAATAAGTACAATACATTATCTATTGTGTCGTATTATTCTTGACCTCAAAAAGCAGATGTCAGTTTTATATAAGAAAATGATGCTTGACTCAAGATACTTGTTATGCGATTTGGAATTTGGTAGTTGGTTAGGGCTTCAGTGTTTTGACATATGTTAAGCAAAGCTTACCCTTACAGTGCAATCCTAGCCCCATTGAGTTCTGTTAAACACTTAAATGTAGTGTTAAATTCAGAATGGAATTTAAATCAGGCTGTTCTTTAAAAAGAAGTGCTTATTATAGCTGAAATGGACATTTTAAAATCTTATTCTTGAAAAAATCCAATTTCATCCACCCCAAAGATTAGTAATAAATCAGTCACTGCCCTCAGGCTTAAAATCTAAAAGAGACAACACAAAAGGAAAAGGGAATGGGAGGAAGGAGGGGGAAGCAACACTCAAACACTAGTTCTTAGTTTCAAAGTAATTATAAGGTGTTCTTTCCAGTAAGGAAGGGCAAACGGAGCTGCCTTGCAGCTGTTCCTCCTTTGGTCCATGTATGGGGCTAGGTTAGTCTTCTCCTTGCCATGATGTTCTTCCTGGGAGGCAGGGGTGCAGCCTCCCAGTGGTCCTTCGTTCACTGGCCAATGGATGAGGCCAGAGTCTTCAGTCCCAAGCCAACAACATTATAATATACAGATCCTTGAGAATAGTTTTGGAGCATATTATTATTATTATTTGCTTCTAAGGCACCTAAAATTTACTAAACACTGTTCCCACTGGGCTGAGTCTGAAATGTTTAGGGAGGGACCATAGAGAGCACATGTTTTGCCTGCAGAAAATTCCAGGTTGGGCTTGGAAGAAATCCTGCCTGAAATCCTGCCATTCAGTGAGCCTGTTCAGACAACTGGCTAAGCCATGGTTAGGCCACTAACCTTTTTGCAACAAATAGTTAGTGAGCATGTTTAAACCGTAGTTATGTAGCCACCATGGTTAAGAATGGTTCAAACAACATGCTAAGTCATGGTTCACATGATATGCTAAGCCATAATGTTTAGCTCAAAATGTTTAACCACCATGGCTTATTGTGTCATTTAAACAGGGTCATTGTCGATAATATTGTGCTAGATGGTCAAGGTAGCTTCGTATGTTCCTAGGTTGAACGGAAATATTAGTTATTTTAGTATGCTAAGCTACCAATACTGTGCTTGAACATAATCATCGAAGCTAACATGCGTATGTTAGCTTCGAAGATTATGAGGTGTCTGACTTGCATCCTTGTGACTGGTATAAAGCACTAGTGGCTTTACACATGGCTTAACCAGCATCATGGTTTAAGTCTTTCCAGGCCTTGTGTGCAGCATTACAGCTTCTGGGTTTGCTTTATAAGTTGAGCAGTTAAGAATAAGAAAATGATCCAAGTTACCACACAGATGATTGATAATAATGTTCTAGAGTGGATTGTACTGAAAGGCTTAATTGAAGAAGGAACTAAATAAAGCATAGATCAATTTCTTTATACCACTATTGGTTGATCACTGTAAAGGGTATGCTCTGTTTCTGCTAATCAGTTTTCTTAAAGCTTTAGGAGATATTTGGTGCTCTAGTTGCTATGGCCAGTCCCTTTTCTGCATTTTTATTGTCCTTTAGCTTTGAAGAAATATGTTAATATCATTTGAGAAACCAGGGCTGTGGAATATATATGTAGTGGCTATATTTGTTCTTTGCAGAGACAGTTTGGCTTTTGTACTGGAGAAATCAACGGCATAGATTCTTCTTTCCATGTTTAGTTCTGGCATTGAGCAGGGGGTTGGACTCGATGGCCTTATAGGCCCCTTCCAACTCTACTATTCCTTAAGTGGGTTAAGAACAACATACATAGTACGCATAAGGGAGGGTGGAGTGAAGTTTAGCTTGGACATTGCAGAATTTGGTGAGAAGGGGAAAGTTTTGTGTTAAAACAGTATATAGTTGGATAGTTACTGTTGGGTAAAACCGAATTAAGTGCTATTCTCTGTAAACAGTTCTAAACAGAATTCCTTTTAGTAGAAAATATCAAATAGAAGCCCTAAATGTGCCCATCTAGTATAGCTCAGTTCAAATGAAAGTAATTTTTTTTTTCAAATTGTAGTTTAATTCAAATGCAAACATTTCCATTCAAACATAGTTTGGATTATTTTTGAACTGTTAGGGATATTTAAAAAGTATCTGTACTCTTCAGAACTGAGGAATGTTTGTACTTTTTTGTAACTTACAGCAAAAAATAATCCGTGTTTTTAAAAATTGTGCGGTGCTTGTTTTGAAGTATGCAAGAAAAACAAACATATCTTTCTACTGTTTCCATCATGCCTTAGTCTTTTTTCTTACCCATATTCTTATCCTAATTTTTTTTAAAAAAATAGTTTTCCAGTTACGTTTTTGTCAGGCAGAACTTGATTCAGATACAAAAAAAGAAGGGGGAAAGCAGAAGTAGAATTCAGTTTGCAGCTAAACATTTTTCTGATTCTTGCAACACAGAGGACTCTGGTAAGGCAGGGTGACATGCAGCGGCATGTTTATTGGCCGAAATAAAAATGGATCACATTCCTTAAAACAATGGTTTCAGGAAAATATATTTCTATACAAGCAAACATAAAATGTCTGATAACTAATATTTTATGTTTGGGTACCATATGCAACTAAAAAAACAAAAACAAATCCATAGTCTGCAGCTATTCTTCAGAGAAATGAGTACAACTTCCCCCTTGCTGCTAGTGTGACACTAGCCCTGATCTAAAGTGGGAGATTTAATAACTGTTCTGATGTAACAAGAGAGCTTCACTGAGGGACAAATTGTTTTTATCATTTCTAATTGTAGCTGCTTCCACTAATTTCACACAAGTCAAAACGTGTAACGTAAGTAAAATGTGATGTGCTACAAAAACATGCTAAACCAATTAAATCAGAGACTATGACAGGTCATAGAAAATTGACATGTGTACCATGGACAATGACAGTTCTACTGTATCACTTCTAAGTCTCTGAAAAGCAATCTTGTAGATATCTTCTTACACGTTGCTCTGTCCTAAAGATTCTGGAAGAATTTGGAACCTTATTTCCACAAATGGCTTGCTGTAAGGCATGCTTCATATGTGAGCACATGCTTTGATCTGGATACAGTGTGGGCTTCTGAAATGTAGCAATATATGAATGTTGAGATTGAAATACTTGAGGTTACAGGGTGTCATTGTTGTATGTCTTATTGTGCGTCATTAAGGATTGCAAAATTTGTCATTCTTCCTTTGTAAATCCAGCCCTAATTCCCAAACTCATCAATATATAATTAGAACTGTTCTAATGATTCAGTTTAATTTCATTTCTGAACACTGGCATTAACACTGTCAGACTTGTTTTCTAACCTTGTCTGACACAAACCATGTGAATTATTTTTTCTTGGGCACAAATTCAATGTTACAGTGTCCCAATGGAACAAAATACTTGTTAGGCATTTTCACAGAAAAGTCACATTTCAGTCTTGATATGCATTCGTAATACTGATTTTAACGTATTTTAATAGCTCTGCCGTTGATGTTAAAACTGGGCTGCGAGTGGCTGTGAAGAAATTGTCCAGACCATTTCAGTCTATCATTCATGCCAAAAGGACCTACCGTGAACTACGTCTGCTTAAACATATGAAACATGAAAATGTAAGTTTGAGGAGAAACCTACAAAAATGCATTTTGAGTGATCCCTTGTTTGTTAACCATGGTTTATTTGATGCAGACAGAATGCCAAGCCATGATGAAGGGGTGTTTGTGGTTGTATTAAGGAGAAGAGTCACTTAAGAGAGGGAGTGAATGATTCTGAAATTAATTTTGAATTCCTTCATAATAGTTAAATGCTGCAGAAATGTAACATCTGCACCAGCTCCAGCAGTAATATTCTAAACATACCAGTTCCAGGTGCCCATAAACTGTCTCAGGATTTTCTGATTATGTTGTGC
Source organism: Anniella stebbinsi (assembly GCA_029215795.1). Classification (NCBI taxonomy): domain Eukaryota; kingdom Metazoa; phylum Chordata; class Lepidosauria; order Squamata; family Anniellidae; genus Anniella; species Anniella stebbinsi. Next base: position 62,732,112 of record JARDYH010000004.1, on the reverse strand, counting down.
TTATTGAGTCCTGTACAATTTAAATGTTATGTATGCTTTCCTCACCAGTTAAAACTAGAGAATTGGCTTAATGTAGTCTGTGAGTATTTCCCCATTGCTGTTTTGGGGGATGTCTTGCATGTGTTCTGATTTCTGGATTTTCTCATAGACCATATTGACTGGAGGCAAATCCAAACCTTGGGGGAAATAATGGGTCTCGTAATACTACGATTCTCAACTGTAGGAGCTGTTGCAAAATTCTTCACTGCCTCAGAGTGCTTCTGTAGTGCTACAACAGGGATATTGCAAAAACATTTCTTCCTGCTATGTGTTAGACTGGTTTCTGTTACCCTGTTTTCAATCTGCTGTTTTGTAACATTTTTATTTTTATTTTCTGTTTTCTTCTTTTTTGAACTCTTTACTATTATCTGTCTTGGGGGCTCCCATTGATGGACAGAAAAGTGGGATAGAATTTTAAAATATTTGGGAAAGTCTTTTAGCAAATGCTTATACATTTTTAATGCTACCTCTCACTCCAATGAAGAGAAGCTTTCCTGGTGAAAACCTTTAGATCACTAGCATTTAGGTGCATATTTATGGTGGCATTTACTATTCTTCATCTCTGTTTAAATGTGTGTCCCCTAAAAACTAATCTTCACATAAATGGATGAAAAATGTTGCATTCTTGCAATTCATACAGGAAGCAGGTCTTGCAGCAGTTTCACAATGTAATGACATGGTCAGGCTTGGATGTACATTACTCACAATCCTTTTGGTATATTTGCCTCAGTTGCTTCATTGCACTTTTTGAGCACGGGAAGATCTTGAATTAAGGATAATATTGGTAAGAACTGTGGTAAGAGAGGACAAAGAAAGACAGTAGAGGATAGAAGAAATTTGCTAGTAGGACAACATAGGTTAGGAGCTATGCTATGGAGAATGGCACAAAATTATGCATCGGAGAAGCCCTGCCTGTAGCCATGACTACAAGACTTGTGCACAAGATCCCTTTAGTTTTTGAGCCTTCTGTGGATTTTGCCTATACACTTCTCTGCAACCATGAGGATTAGCTTTAGTTTCAGATGATAAATACTTAAATGAAATACATTTGTATATTTATTTTAAAAAGAAAAGTGAGATTTACAGGAATCCAAATTCTTCAGTAGAGTACATGAACAGGAATTGATATGTCTTCTGACAAATTCCAAGACATGATGTAATTCTTGGGATGATTGCATAGGGTGGATTTGTAAGAACTAATATAATGTTTTGGCTTCATTTGTTTTCCATGTTTTATGCAAAAATGGCTGCTCTGTTGGTACTCGCAGAATCCATCTATTGAACTATGGTTTTGGTTATATGTATGTATACAGTAGTGGCAGGGAGAGATTTCTGCAGTTCAATTACACATCACAGGAGCACTTTCACTTGGGTTCCAGGTGTATACATACTTACATAATGGCACTTGTATCAAAATATGAAGATTAACCTATACAATACCTCCACATATATTAGGCTTTTGAATGAGGAAATCTGATTAGAACTAACCAAGACATCTGAATCATGAATTGGGCTTTACTATATTTGTGTATTTGGGGGAATGTTAACCTAATTTGGAACATGGCACATGGTGTTCTCCAGATCATATTTCCCCTTCCATTAGTTTGTAAGGGAACAGACCATTCCTATCAGTTAAAATGTGCTGGAGAGGTTGAAACTAGCAGTAGTACTAGCAATCAAATGTTAAAAAGAAAAGCAAACTTTACCTTCTGCTCCCAGTTCTTATTTTAATGTGTCCCATGTAAAGTCCATAAAACAAATGGATATACTGGATAAAGATCATAACCAAAGTTCATTGTTTCTGTTGCCAGATAAATATGTGTATTGGCATATTGGCAACACTTTTTTGACTTGGAAGGCCATTTTAGGAGGGGGCAACTTGGATCAAAGAAGTGGAAGGGTGGGTGCTTTAACCATTTCCTGATCCAAACCACTTTTTCCTCTCATCTTCCTTTCTCCTCCTCCCCCGGCAGGATTCCAACATGCATTTGCAAGGGCAGAAGGTATTTTATTTATGTTTACTATAGAAATGTTGATACTGCCCTTCAATAGAAATTCTCAGGACAGTTACATGAATAGAAAATATATATTTAAAAAGTAAAATAAAGATAATATGAATTAGAACTATCATGCAAAAAGAGAGAGAGTAAAAATATAATTAGTGTAGACTGATTATTAGCTAGGTTTAGATTATCAGGGTGGAAAAGAAGGCACTTTGACTTCTTTTCCCCGGTTGCCACTCATGTGCGTGCCATTTTCTTCGGAGGGGTTGTAATATCATCCGAACCCCATGAGGTGCATGGCAGGGTGGCTTCCAAACTACCCCACAATGCCTGGCTTGTTGTAGGGGTTATGGGTGGGTTGGAAACCACCCTCATCATGTACCATAGATGACATGGCAAACCATGCTGTGGTACGGATAATTAGAGAAATGGCAGGCACACGAATGGCACACCACACGGGGCAGGGAAAAGATGCCATTGTGGCTTCTTTTCTTTTACTGATTATCCAAACCCAGCCATTTTATGTAATTCACTTGACCAAACTTATCACAATTTGTTTCTAAAATCCATTCTGTGTTATAAGATGTCTAGTTATACAGGCTTTGACATTCTGAATTAAACAAAGGTTTAAATTGTGTTGCTATTTTTACAGCAGAATCTGGTATAGCTTCAAAATAGTGAGCAGCAATTTGAAGGTGTATATTACTTTTCTTTCCCCAATATTGTACATTTTAAGGACACATTAAAATATAGGAATTTCTTGATATGCTTGGTTTGAATCATACATGCTTAATTCTGAAGCACAGCCAAGCCCATATACACTGGGTCTGAGTCTGGAAGTACTGTTAGGAATAAACATGGAAAGTAATAAAGTCATATATTTTCATCTGTCAGAGCATTCTGTACATATGGTTAATCTTTATGACTAGAATGGTTTAAAGCCACCTTGAGTGTCATTTTGGTGGATATACATTTATAAAATATAATTTATACATTATATTAATATAAATATAAAGGATATACATTTAATAAAGAAAAGCTGGGGTGTCTTATTTTTTCTCATCGAATTCAAAAATTCTTCCTATTTGAGCAGTTGTAATGCGAAACGTACTCAACTGAATTCAGTAGCAGTGCTGCATTTTGTGCATTATTAATAATGGTTGTGTTCAGACATTTCACTAAACCATAGCTTAGTGTGATAAGAACAAGTCACGGCAAGCTTCAGGCTTGCAAACTGCCCCCCTCTTCCCTTCTCTAACAAGATTGTGAGCAGGAATTTCGAAACTGTCCTTTTGTATGTTAACTACAGTTTACCATGTCATCCGAACCAAAAAACCTCTGTCTAATCTGGGTGTTTAGACCAGGCTTTTATTGTGCAATAGCCCTGCTTCATTCATGGAATTTTATGGGGAACATTAGATGAGTTTGACTTACATTTGTATCCTTCCCTTGTTTCTCACTGCTTCTTACAGCTTTTTCTTGCTATAGGACATTCATTATGTAGGGAAACAAGGAATAGCTGCATAGTTCCTTTTGATTGGTAGTCTAGGAGCCCACCATCAGAAAGCATCCTACGTTTAGTAGCAACAAGCCAACTTTAAACCATGATTTATGAAATTGGTTTGTTTCCACTAACCACAGTTAAGATTAACTAATGTAGTGTTCAGACAAACAGTATACTATAAATGGAAGTGGAAGCTTCTGATCTCGTTGTGGCTGTGCTGGAGGAGGACAAAGAGCCAGGAGCATGCAAACCTGAGGCTCGCACAGCATTATGATCGTGCTCATTCAGGGTTGGGGAACCTCTGGCCCTCTGGTGTTGCCATACTGCAACTTCCATCATCCCTGACCATTGGCCATCCTGGCTGGCACTGGGTTGCCTACATGTGGTGTGCATGTTTGAGTTGGGAAAGGGCAGTTTCATGTATAAAATGTGCATTTCCTTATGCATGCTTTCTTTCTCCCCCGTTACAGGTTATTGGTCTTCTAGATGTGTTCACACCTGCAAAGTCACTAGAAGAATTCAATGATGTGTAGGTAACACTTTTAAACTGAATTGCAAATACTCCAGCTATTTTCAAAATAATGCAAAATTCATAGTTTTGATATTGGAACATTTGTAGATTCAATGAAAATCTCTTAGCAGTATGGAGAGTAAATGTGACAGTTGTGATAGAACACAAAGCTTCAGTTTAGAGAGGGCTTTAGACTGCCAGTGGCCATTAGGATTGAATACATGGAGGAACAAATAAGTGAAGTCCTATATCTTATTGCACCAACTTTGTTGTAGAAATATGCAAGCATTTGTGTTGCACATTAGTCACTACAGGAGGGTAATTAAGGACTGTTTCATACACAATATTTTCTCTGTTGGACCAGGGCAAAGTAATATACATAGTCATGTATGAAATTCTGTGAATATCTATTTTGCCATGTCTGTATGTGTTAAGAAGCAGCAGTTGACAGCTGGTTATTAACTGCTATATCTATGCTTAACAGTAGTCTTTTGAGTCACTTTTACATAACAAATCTATCTGATACAAGAATTTGAATAACTCTGAGAATAAGGATATTTGTATGTCAATAATATCTCGCAAATTCTATAACAACTATCAGCTGCTCTGAACTGGAATTGTTAGTAAGGTTCCCCTCTGCATGCTGTCACAACAGTTTCTCCGCCTTTTTGCCACTTTGTTGTGCTTTGTGTCTGGTTGTGCATGGCATATCCCAGGGCACACAGTTAGCAAAGTTTAGGTTTCCAATTTTAGACAGTCCAAAATGTTGACAAAAACATGCTCGTTCCAAATTTATTAACATAGTTCTTGCTTTTTGATCTCTGCTACTGGAGTGATTGGAAGTGGAATGTATAGGGTTCCTCTACAGCTCTTCAGGTGTAAATCATTACTGCATCCAGGTCTGATGCTTTAAGCCAGGTCTGATGCTTTAAGCTGTGAGTATGATTGTGGTGCTTATTGCAACATACCAAACTCAGTGTTCCATAATTAAGTGCCCTGAGTTACCTGTGTAGATTTAGAGGTCTCAAGTACTTCTAGTTGTGGATGCATATCTTTACTTCATGAAAACCTTTTGTAAGTGCAGTTACTGTCCAAAGCAGAAATGATAACACTTAAAAAAAAAAAAAGCTTTGTATGTTGAAAAAAGGGACCATGAAATCCAACCCGGAGCAAAGTACTTTAATTGACGGGGAGGGCCTTTGAGTTTTGGAGAGAATTGCTAATGCTAGCAAGGAGGGCAATAATGCTAAAATTGTATTAATCACATGAACTTGGAATGATTGAGGACTGGTTTCTTCAATTGTTAGTTTGTACCAAAGCAGACTCATGGATACTTGTGGTTGTATGATGAGACCATAAATAGCTGTGTTTAAAACTAGTTGGGCTTGTATGTGATCGTTTCAAAGAACATGTTGAGACAGGCTTCCTGTCTTAAGACCATGTAGAAGTATTTTGTTAACAGATACTTAAGAGTGCCATACACTTCATACACCCTGTACACACCTTTTCCCACTTTCTTTCTTTTGTGGAGAAGTGGAAAGACTGAATCAGTGCAGAGATCAGCCCAGTTAATTTGATCATTGTTGAAAGAGGGATGCAGATGCAGGGGAATGACTTTAAACAGTCTGCTTTCTCAGGGCTTCATATCTAAAATGATTTAGGATAACTACTGGGTTTTTCCTAGGAGCTGCTTCATGCATGGCCCTGGCATATGGGCAGGATGGAGTAGGGAATGCATGTGAATTCTTATGCCAGTGGGCCCTTCATATTCAAGTGGACCCCTATTCAAGTTCCTACACCATAGCAGCCGCCTCCCAGTGAAAATGTGACACATGAAATCAAAGACTTTTCTTAAATATAATAGATTGGACCCTGACTAAATTAGTTGCAACAAAACAGATGGGACAAGTTACTTGATTTAAGCATTGATCTCAATGGGAACTAAGTTCAACTATCAAAGGCTGCAATCCTGTACACACTTACAGGAAGTATTTCCCATTAAATGTACTGAGCCTTACTTTTGAGTAAAAGTTTAGGGTTGCACAATGCATCTGCATCCAACCCAGTGTAGTATTCATTAGTTGCTAATAGTTTAAGTGTTTCTGATTATGTTTCTTTATCGAAGCCCTAGAATGCTTTAACTTGTTTAACTATCACATGTAGAGGTTATACCTTTTTTACTTTTGTTTTCTAGATATCTTGTAACCCATCTCATGGGGGCAGATCTCAACAATATTGTGAAATGTCAGAAGCTCACAGATGACCATGTACAATTTCTTATCTATCAAATTCTTCGTGGTTTGAAGGTATTGACATCAGTCCTATTGCTACAATAGCAGATCTGTACATAAGTGGGAAATCCAATTGAAAACACTCTCCTCCCTTTTAGAGAGCTTCTATTCAGATGAAAGCACCATTACATGCTTGCTCTCCTGAATTGGTTAGACTGACTCCCATTACAGTGGACATAAAAGACAAACCACCCTTTTGACAGCTGGGAGGGAGACAAGAAGGTCATTTGATTCAACTGTTCCCCTGAATTGAATCAGACTTGCCTCTTCTACTGCCTTATGCTCAGAGAAAGCAAATGTTCTCTGCGTGGGGTTTTTAGTTGTTGTTGTTCATTTTTGTATGCTGCATTTTTATTTGATGGGTAAAAACATCTCTGATTGGTTGTCAGAGGGAGGACTGCAAAAATCTTTATGAAGCGGGTGGAAAGGCAACCTACAGGGCAAGATCATGCTGCTGATAGTACTGCAGAAGCACTGGCTTTCTCTGCCTTGCTGCACTCTTCCATATAGGAAAATGGAGAATGGCTCCATGAAGGTTAGAGTGCTAGTGGGAGAAGCCGCTTCTGCAGTGACAATCTGCAGCATGATCTCTCACCTCTTTTCTCAATTTCAAGCCTATCTTCCTTTGCTGGCTTAGAAAAGAAACATCCTCATGATTGGTTAGAATCCCCCATGTGACCAGTCCAGGAAGCATTGCCCTCACTCTAACTTAGCTACATTTGCCCTCAGTGACACCATCTCATCCACTATGTGATCCCTGTCAGGCTGGGATCAGTCTAGGAAGAAAAACTCACAGAGGGAAAATAGTGCTGCAGCAGACCAGAGAAAAATGGATGCAAGCAATGCCAAAAATGATAAGATCAAAGATTTGGGAGGGGGGCATTTTAGCTCCTTGATAAAAATTCCACAGGTGAACAACAAAGACCCACTAGAAATAAGGTTTAGTTTTCTTTTTTAAAACACAAGTTCTTTCAGAATGTCTAGATGTGGCCTTAAATGCCATAATGTGACTTGTAACAAGATTACTATCTCTCAGATTCCCAGGCACTTTGTTGATGCAGATTTTGATGGCGTAAGCTCAAAATGCAAATGCACTTTTCAATAGAATGAAGAGGGAATAAATCTCAAGAGATGAAAAATTTAAAAACATGGCTCTTGTTTTTCATTAAGGCATTATGTTTTCCTACTTCTTAGTTGGAAATTTGTTTACCTACAAAGGGGAAAACTGAGATCAGACTGTGGTTTATTTTAACCCACAGTTATCTTAAACACCATTGCAGAACCACAGAATACTAGATGATTAAATGGAGTAGAAAGATGTATACTTTCTTAATAAGGAAGTGGGAAATAGTGCCTCAAACCTAATTATCAAAATATCTTTTACCTTACAGTATATCCATTCTGCTGACATAATACACAGAGTGAGTATCCTTGTTGACATATCTTCAATATGCAATAACAGCAGTATCCCTGGAAGATATAGCATTTGATCTTTATGTAGTAAAGCAGCTGCAGAATTGGGATGAAATTTATTGAATAAGATTGCAGTAAAAAAATTAGGTAATGCTGGAGGAGATGAAGCAGAGTTGGATTCATTCTCGTACACAGCATATTTTTGTGAGATAATTTTTACTGCTTGTTGATTATACATTGAATTGATATAGGTTGTTGAAAAACTTAGTAAGATTATGATGAGATTGTATATAATGGCTGTGGATTGGATTTAAAAGCTGAGGGATATATTAGATATTGTCCCTGCTAAATTTCAGAATGGGGACAGCTTTGTTGCTATTGTAATGCTGATACTGGTATCTCTTTTTTCTTTTAGGATTTAAAACCTAGTAACCTAGCTGTGAATGAGGACTGTGAGCTGAAGGTAATTTGGGATTAGTGTATAAACATGTCTTGTTGTTAACCTAGTGATCATTTCTATTCATATAGGTCAGGACATTAAATATCTTGCTAGAAAAATACAGGCGCTTGTATAACCAAATTTATTCCTTCCTGGATTGTATAAATGTGTTACTGGGAGGAATCTGATTAGCTCATCCTGTTGATAGAACAGCTTCCATCAGCGGAACAGGGAGGAAGGTGATTCCCTCTCCCCCTGTGCGCGCGCGCACACACACACACACACACACACAATCTGCTCCAGAGAATCGGGATCTTCTGGAGCAAATTCTGGGAGGATGCAGGGCCCTGCAGGGAAGACTGGAGAAGGCAGTCTCTCCAGCACAAGCAGAAGTCTGTGTGTGCATCATTTGTTTTCTCCACTGCTCTTGGTTGTAATTGAGCACAGTGAAGTTAGAGAATCACAGATTCTTTGCGAATCCTTGACAACTTTAGTCTTGTGAAACCTAGGTTTTACCAAATCTATTTCTGGAAGTGTTCAACAGTCTTTCTTCCTGTCCAGTGTCATATCTTCCCCAGTTGTAGTTAATCAGATATTAGAAGCCCCCCCTCCTTTTTTGTTATTGAATTAATTGTACCAGTTGATGGCTGTTCTGCAGATTCTGGATTTTGGGTTGGCACGCCACACAGATGATGAGATGACGGGGTATGTAGCAACCAGGTGGTACAGAGCTCCTGAGATCATGCTGAACTGGATGCATTACAATCAAACAGGTACTGTATCTCATTAGCCTAGACTATTAAAAATTATCAAACAGCATTGAACCATAGAATAGAATATGCGACAATGGATTTGTCTAATCCTGCCCTAATACAGAATATCTTTAATAATATCTATATTTCTTAAACTAATCAAGCAGTTCTGCCTCTGAAGGTCTTTTGTGTTAAAATTACAAATATGTGCTTTTTCATGTTCTCATACTAAAGCTAAGCATTTTAGGATTGGGCTACCCATTGTAATTGGGTAATTTTAACAGTTGGAATGCTGGAAGAGCTCTGTGACTATAGGGAGTCATTGACTTCTAACTTACTCTGCTTTTTCCTCAGTTGATATTTGGTCAGTTGGATGCATTATGGCTGAACTATTGACTGGAAGAACACTGTTCCCTGGTACAGACCGTATCCTTTGAAAGCATCTAAAAATAAATTGAAACATTCATTTTCCTTCTCAAAGATAAAATGCAATTACAGTTCTTTGAATCAGTTCCAACAATCCAGATGTCTTCTCAACTTCTTAACTTTTGAAGCTGCTTATATGAAGAGACAGGCTCCCTCATCATTTTTAGAAGCACAAAATAATACGGATCTCTAGTTGTAAAAGGCAATAATAAATAATGTATAAATAGATCTGTTAATCATTTCTAATGTAACTCCTAAATATGTCTTTTCTTCCTTTCTGAAGACACGATCCAACGGGGCCTTCTGCACACTGCCAGTGCCCGCTTGTCTCGATGCACCTGTGGCTGGCTCCGCGGGCCCCAATGTAGCACTTTGGGGGCAAGCCCCAAAATAAGTGGAAATCATTGTTTCTGGAAGGGGCATATCATGCCCCTTCCTGAAATGAGCATTTCTGCTCATTTCAGGACTTGTTTCTAGAAGCACTACCTTGTGGCCCCCAGCAGTAGGGGTCACATGTGGAAAGAGGTCGGCAAAGCCAGCCACACGTGGAAGAACCCCATTGAATCCTGCCCTGAATGTATATCTACAGATACTGAATGCCAACTACTGAGACATTTTTAGTGAGATAAAAATGTATTTTTGTGTTAAGACTTCAGTTTTCAAAATATTAAATATCCCCTGAAAGAGAACACTATGTCTCCTGGAGCTGCTTCTCAACCTTACATACTTGAGGTTAGTTTTTGTGTTTAAAAAGACCTATTTTATTCATTTTGGCATTCAGTCTCCTTTTATTCATATTCTATGATAATGGCTTTGTTTAATTTTGGAAGGAACAAAGAGGGCCGAATCCTTTTATTACTTATTCTATTTTTATTTTAAGGATTTGTCTCCCGTCCTTCAAAAACTTTTCCAGGGCAGCTAAAGCAAACATTGTAAAACCAATAATATGATAAATATATGGTCTACATCTTGGATTTTGTCTTATTTTATTGTCCTATCCCTTGCCTTCACTCCTTCCTGTTAACTTTATCTTCTCCTTCTTCAATATCCTTGCAGTTGCCTTTCTTCTTTTCAATCTGAGGTATGTGAACAAACACTTCTCTTGCTATATAGAGCAAAATAGGCATGCCACAAATGTAAATTTTACCATCATTTTTACTATGTAAATACTTTCTTTTTATTTACATGTATCTACTTCTCTTTTGTATGTTCCTGAGTAAGGGGGAGTTTGCTTTCTGCAAATATTCTGGGCTCTATGCATGATATCTTACTTAAGGCAAGAGCAGAGAGTGATCCCAATTTTTTAGGCTTCCTGCTCTTTATTGAAATGACGGGGAAGTGTAGTTATACAGCTGTATCCAATGTTAGTCCTATTTAGAGTCGACCCATTGAAATGAATGGGGCTTAAGTTAGACGAACATTGGATACAACCCAAAGAATGATATAGCACATGTTCACGTGTGCCACCAGTAATTGGCAAAGCAAATCTTAATGCTCAGCTCTTGAAATCTGATTTGAAGATAATTGATCCTCTGTGATTTCTTGGATTCTATTTATGGGACTTGTTAACTTAAACTCTTGAAGATGAGGTGATCATCATTCTCTGATGAACAAGTGCCCAAGCTGTAATTCATTAATATTACATTTCCTGTAAAAAGGAGGGGGGGGGGGGGGGAGAAAAAGAAAGTTAATTTCTGTAGCTGGATTATGTTTCAAAAATTTGGAAGGACATTTTGCTGGACACAGATCTGAGCATATCAACAAAAGTTAGATCTGGTAGTACTGAATAAGAATTAAGATGATAATTACTGGGCAAAGTTCAGTTTTCTTCCCCCCCCTTCTTACTCAAATGAGTGTTATTGTTTTTCTTTTTAAACTGTCAGTTAGTGGGTGTGGGGTGGGGGAAAGGATTAAGTACAGCTGTGTCTTCAAGTACTATGCCTTGATCAATCTGTTTCGGGGCAAGGTCTTTAATTGTTCTTACAACATGAAATACTACAAGAAACTGGGTTAACTATTTGGAATGTGATGTAGAATTACTGTCAAGAACTTATTCTAAGCTAGGAAGAATTCTCAAAAGGTAATCAATTCAGAACAATACATTTTCTTGGTACTCTTTGTCTTGAATACCCACTTTGACCTTGCATCTGAATTTTGCTGCTGGATGAGGTGGCAGACTTGACTTTTTTCTGCATGTTAATATTGGGACAAGTCAGCCTTTGAATGTGATTCTCTTCTGGGATCTGCATGCTTGGCTTGGTTTGGCTTTGCTTGGCACACACTTTTACTTGAATTTACTTTTGATTTGGTTTTGCGAACAACTTGTTTAGTTTTGTAGCTGTTCACAGATAACACTATTGGTACAGTTAAAATTCTTTTACCATTAATAGACCTAATGAGGGGTGCAGCAACTTTGCTATAGCGTATAGATAGATTGACTTCATTAATTGTGCTTGTCAGCTTCTGAGTGATATGGAGGTTTCCAGTATCTAGCGTCTTCTACTTTTTCCCTTAGAAAATGGTTTGTAGAGCTAGTACAGTAAGATGAATAGTGTTCCGACATTGCACAACAGACAGAAATCTCGAAAAGAAATATGAGTTTCAACAGTGGATGTATTTGGTACTACATTCAGATAAGGCTCATCAGCCAGAAAATGGCAGTTATAGCATTAGTCCTAACCAAAGCAAGATGGAATTTTGTGAACAATGTGACTGTTGTGTCAAACTGTCTTCTGAATAAATTATTTTATGAGATGTGAATGTATGGTTTTGGTTGTTCTGTATACTACTGCCATGTCATTTTAATTGAATACGATGTATACACATTTGCTCTGGCTTACGGATGAAATAAATAAATTGGAACTGACATCTTCATTTTAAAGATGAGCCTGCATAGTTCCCAGATCTTTGTGGTAGATCTCAAATCCAGTCTGGGATTCACTTATGTGGTTTCCATCAAATTGCTGATAGAAGTGAAGAGTTAGAATGTTTAGGATTGGAATAATTTTATGTATAAAACGTATATCCCACTTTTCATCAAAGCAGCTTTAAATTCAAATGATTAGATTTTATTCTCCAAGAGCTGGAGCAATCCAACTTTCAAATAACTGTGGGGTTTCCCATTCACTCATGAACTTTCCACTCTCCATACCATGGGGAGGGTAGTTCATGAGCCCAAAGCTGCTCCTAATCTCTCCCCAGAGGACATTCCCAGCAGGGGGAAACTTCTTGAAAGCTCCCTCATGAATGTGTGGCCCAGCTGAGATTTGGAGTTCCTGAATCACACTTGCCTACTATGCTACACCAACTCTGTGGTGTATAAAATTACATGGTAGGGCACAAGACACAGATTCCAAAGCCTTAAATGTATTGTAAGTACAAAGCAAGCTTGGTAAAACTCTTTAAATTCTGTGTAATTGTCCTCTAAATATTTTGATAAATGCCCAGATGAATTTGACATAAGGTGTCTGGTGTAATTTTAACATAGGTCACTGACTTGAAAAAAGAAAGAAAAAATGAGTATTGAGAATAAATGTTCTGTTAAACTAGGTTGCTTGCCAAAGTAGAACAGCTAGCAGCGTCTGAATACGTACGCTGTAACCTAGAAAGCTTATGCTGTATTAAAATTAGTTTCAAAGGTGCTACATGACTTAGGCTTTAATTGTTATGCAACAGTAATTCTTATTGTCCTTAGCGCCTGTGCATGCCAGTCTTCATCATACTGCTTCTGTTACTAAATGTTGACCTTACTAATGACTGGGAGTTTGTAGATCTAACATAAAACCACCACAGAGCCCTAATTATGCAGATCAAGTACCATTGTATTAGGATTTCAAAATGTGCATGTTTGCCCAATCTGGGATGGTCCTTTGGTTGGGCGAGAGAACTAGATTAACAAGGTGGGCATTAGTCGTGCAAATAGAATATAGGTTATAAAACTGAGTAGAGCAGAAACAAAAAAAAATGTTAAGCATATTGCTGGTAGAAACCTCATCTAAGCTCTCCTTAATTTTGAATTCCTTGGGCAGAAGCTTTACTGTATTCCTCATTTGAGGATATTGATGACAAAGCCAAGATACAGATGACAAAACCATGATTCACAATATACTGAAGAAGCAAATTGATTCTATAGTCCAGTCATTCTGCTCAGAAGTCTGATTTGCCTCTTCCCTTTCATAATCACCCTTTCATAATCAGGAAAATTGCAACTTGTGGAAGAGGAGTCACAATTTTGGGTTAATTTGCCCTTATGACATTCCATTGTCCATGTGACGAACAACTATCTCCAAAGGTTAGCACTCACAATAATGTCTATACTGGCTCAGTATTCCACATTTTGTGAACAAATTTAGGTGTAGGATTTTCAGCAGGTGGGTATGTATGGATATACATGCTTTATACATGAGAGAGATGCTAATCTTGCTTATAATTCTTTGGTTGAACTTTTCCCCTTTAATTTTATTGGGCTGCTGCTGTGTTTTGTTTTTCATTTTATTTGTCCCAGCATTTTCCTTTATGGTCCATCGTTAGATATTGATCAGTTGAAGCTCATTTTGAGACTCGTTGGAACCCCAGGGGCTGAGCTTTTGACGAAAATCTCTTCAGAGTCTGTGAGTTTAAAACTTGAATGTAATGCCTGCCCTCTTTGGATTTTATGTTTTACCTTAGTTGCTTTGCTGCCTTATAGATTGCCTCTATCTCTTTCCTAGTTAGTGTTTTTCCTCTCTTTGACTTGCTTTCCTTAGGCATATTGAAGTCTCCTCTCTCTTCCTCTGTACTGTTCTCCATGTAAATGGTTCCTCCTGTCTTGCCCATTTCTTTTTTTTTCTTGTCTGTAGGCTGTACTAAGCTTAGCTAAACATTAAGCATTCTTTATTATATTCTATTACTATACACTGTAACACACATGCTACTATGAATATCCCATGTATCCTGATGGATAGTACATTCCTTCAAATTGGGGTTTTAGGATTTGCACTGCATGTTCTCCTAGATCTGGCAATCCAAGGAATGTTCTAACAGGGAAAAAAATGTTCTGTTTAGGAACTGGTATGACTGTGAATCATGTTCAGAGCCACACAGTGAATTCCACTTGTTACTAGTGGCAACATTTTGTCTTTGTCTTCAGAGCATAAAATCCACCTAGTGGATTAAAAGTGCTGAGTTATAAAGGGGATGGCCATGAAAGCACTTATAAAGCTATTCTTTCTTCTATAAACAGGATAGCACATTGTGTTCAGAGGGTGAGAGCTTAACTACATTACCCTTCTATATGGATGGATTTTTTTGGTTAAATACTTTGATTAGGAACTCATAAAGTAGATCCACAACAAGATGACTGATCCTCATTAGGCAAACTGTAGAGATAGAAATATGTTCAGAAGTAAGAGATTAAATGAGCTTAAATAAATTGACAGACTTGGCATACATGCATTTAGGACCAAACTAGAATCTACTTTTATCACTGATGGAGTGCTGGGAGTGAAATTTGCACTCCTTGCACCCCACTGTCTGAAGCTGGAGAAAGCAGTGATTAAAGCAATGGAGTGTGGGTATGTATGTTGGAGAAAGAGATGAGCTCCACTCACATTCCCTTCTCACCATACTCCCTTTAGTGATAAAAATAGACCACACACACCCTACTTCATAGCCAAACCAGCTAGTGCATATTTAACAAACATATGCACATCTGGTTTAGTCCTTAGTGTTTTTCTGAAATTAGGCTGATGGAAGCTGAAAAATATATAGATGACTCTTGGATGATCAGGTGAGGAAGGGGAGTGACATCAACATGAATATGACTCAAGCTTCTGTGGAATGCTGAACACAGATGAAGGGAGTAGATGAGAAAGACAATGGAGCTCAGACTTATAGATGTACCATAGATAAAAACAGGACAGCCTCAGGATCTTTGCTTCAGGACAACTATTTAATCAGTAGTCAGTCATATTGGCGGGATCGAGTAGAACCTGCTTATGGAGGGTGAGGGGGAAACCTGATCCCTTAGAATGACCATGCATTCATACTTGGGTGGTATTTTTATTTACTTCTATAGTGCCATCTACATACGTGGTGATGTACAAAGAACAGGTTGGATAGGTTCCTACCCCAAAAGACGTGTTCTTAGAAGACCACTCTTCCCTGGTGTCCATTGTAGAGAAAACCTAAACCACTAGCCTATCCATTATTGCCCTTTAAATCAGGGTCCACTTCTCAAATAGCAGGACTTTCTATGGCTCTATTAGATCATAACTTTCTGCCCTGCAGTATCAATTCTTACATGTGTGGGTTGAGCCTTGTTCTGGTAGAAACCAACTTGGTCCACATCTCAACTGGAAACAGAATGCAGAGTAGTGAAAAATGTGAAATGAAATGGCAATGCACACTGAGATACAGCAACTTATCACTTTAAGCATCATATAGAGATCAAAATGGTGGCAGATAAAGATTCTGCTTATCCTCATTTCAAGTGGTTGTTTTGAATACTTCTGATGTGAAATATGGATCAGATGCAGCCTTGACAGGATGCACGTTAAGTAGCAAAAAGTATAAACAGTTTTGATGAAATGTATGGATGATTGGAGGTAAGTTAATGTATAAAATAATAGCACTGAAGAAGAATGTTTGAAGTTAGACAATTACTTAAAATTGTTTCCCCTCAACTTGGATTGTGTATCTTTCAGATACAGGTGGGATTAGGTTTTATCTTTACATGCCTTCTGTATCCCACTTTGAGCCCTTGCAGGGAAATGAACCATGCTTCTCTTGCCTGTTTTAGGTTCTTAGAGGTACAGCAAGGGGTGTTCCCAGCCATGGCTGAGCAAAGGATAGATTGCTGTCTTCCCCACTCGCCTTTTTACCAGGTGGGGGTTGTAGCCATTAGATACTAGATATGAGTGGAGCGTATCAACATTTGTCTTGGCTGACCCATGGCTCTGCCGGTGTTCTACAGGATAATATTTAGGCTAATTCCTTATCCTTTGGTTGTATGTTTTCCTAGAATCACTTCATTAGCTGGCTATTGAAAGAGAGAGCAGAATCACGAACTATCCAATCTGTAGTGATCTCCTTATCTCAATACCCTTTTCACCGGTTTGAGCATATAAAGCCCTGGAAGCCTACCTCCAATTGTCTGCCAACTTGGGCATTTCTTCACACTATGTGGGAGGAAACATTACTTAGGAATCTGGTTTGCTCATCCCTTCCCATGTGATCTGTGGTTTGATACAAGAATTCTATAGTTGGAGGACCAACTATAGAGGACAGGCTATGAATCTCTCACGCACACCACAGCATGGTTTTTAAATCAATACGAAGTGAGTTTTAGCTTAGAAAGAGCAAGTATTCACTTCAAGTGTGCCAAAATAGTGATATTCTTTAAATAGGGGAATGAAAAGGCTAGATTGTTTCTAAGGAGTGATAACCTTTTTTGGTTGAAAAGTTTATTTCATTAAAAGAACTAGGTTTGGTTCCATATACGGTTGTCCTCTTCCTTCCCCCTATAAGAAAAATAACAAAAAGTGCTGTATAAAGAAATTTGCAAAAAAAAAATAGAGCCAAACTGACTATTATGCTCTGAATATGTTTGCCAGCATTAAATCTGCTTTGTTTTGTTCACTGATAAACTAATGTTTTTGTGCAGTGCCAGTAGATTGCTAACATTGCATGTCACTCTTCCTACCATTCACAGCTGCTGAGGGAAGAGTATTTCAGATGGTGCAGTCTCAGTGCATTATCTTGGGCAGCAAAAGTGAGATAGGAGGATAAAATAACATCTCTGTAGCAGTCATCAGTTGGCTAACTGCTTAAGGGAACTCGGGATTTTAAATTTAAAGGGAGCCAACAACCAGTGTAAGGCTGCTCTTGATTATGATCAGTGAACTAGCATCTGGCTTTACTGAAAGTTTCCTAACTGTGATTTATAATTTTAAGATGCTTTGCTTTCTAGTCCACGTTCCTGTGCTTAAAGATGTTACGACGCACAGAGTGGTTACTGGCTGTTGTGTGCAGACTAGATGCCTTGTATGCAATTGTCTCGATTGTATGTTCACAGTGTTATTGAAATATTAACAAAGCCCTTGACTAGGCACCTAAGATATTAACCAGCTTCAGCAGATCATGCGTCTGACGGGAACACCCCCTGCATATCTTATTAACAGGATGCCCAGCCATGAGGTGAGATCTGACAGGGTGTGCATAGCGGACTGCAGTTCAACACATTCCTTTATTTTATTTATTATGGGTTTTTACCCTGCCTTTCAGGGCACAATCCTCCTTAAGCAGCTTACAAAATTAAAACCACATGAAACAAATGGATTATGATAGTGCCACCCCCATCTAAAAACAGTAGTGGTTTGAAAGCCATCTTCCAACCCAACTTCAACAGAAGGCAGGCTGAAACAAAATGTCTTCAGAGTACAGGTGTGGCCATGCATACCTCTCTAAGGTGAGAATTCAATAGGTGTGGGGCCACCACCAAAAAAGCCCTTTTCTGGTACCCACCAGCCTTTACCTCTGAGGCTGATCTTAAGGCTCAGAGAGGCTCGTATTGATGCAAGTAGTCCTTTAGATATTCTGGTCCTAAATGGTTTAGGTGTTAAAGGTTAAAACCAGCACTTTAAATTGAGCTCAGAAATGAATAAGCAACCAGTACATCTGGTACAGTATCAGTGTAATGAGCTATGAACTCCTGGCTCCTGCAAGCATTCTAGCAGCTCCATTTTATACCAATCAAAGTTTCCAGTCAGTCTTCATAGAGGCATTACAATAGTCTAGTCTGGATATAACCAGAACATGTGTAACCGAGGCAAGGTCTGCTTTCTTCAAACATGCAGCAGTTGGTAAGCTAGCCTAAGCTGCTAAAAGACACGCCTTTAGGAAGAGATACTATGTTCTCAGTGCAATTACATAGCTTTAGGAATGCACACTTAGCTCTACTTTCATGGTATTTCATTGCTTGCTGCAAAAAGATTGGAAAAAACCAAATGAATGGGTGCAATCCTTTTTTTTAGCATGTTGCATTGATAGCATTTCTGTTGGCTTAGTGTTCAACTACTTAAAGGCCTCTGGGTGCCCTATCCTACAGGAACTTGTTCTTGCTTGCAACACACTTCACTATATAATGGACAGTGCTCTTCCAGACTTATACAACTCAGAAGGCCCACATTCCAGCACTTGTTGTTGTTAGCATCCACAGTGATCCATATGTGAATGAGAAGTGTCAAGATAAATGCTTATTAGGAAACTAAGTTAGAGAAAGAAAAAGTAAAGAGACACAGGTACTCATGGTGATTTGGAGGTACAAGTTAATAGCATGTTTTATTTTTCTCTCAGGCGAGAAACTACATACAGTCCTTGTCTTACATGCCGAAGATGAATTTCGAAAATGTATTTATTGGTGCCAATCCACTGGGTAAGACTTGTATCAGTTTCATTGCAGTGGGAGATATAACCTGTATACACTAAAATGATTAATGTCTTTTGGTATGGTACAGCAAGTTGATGTTTTGAATTAGAGCTCTTTGCACAGAAGGTGAAGGTGCTATTAAGTCAGTCCCTCTGAAATACTCAAAATTTTATCAGAACTACTGAATATGTTTATACCTCTCGGTTATTGTAAGAAAGCATTTCTAGATTGAATTCCCTTCTAAAATAGAACTCTGAAATTCTGAGAACTTGTTTTAAAATTTTGTTTTCTTGAACTATCTTTTCAGTGACATCACACTCTTTACTTTTATTCTTTTAAGAGCAGCTTCTGCACCTTCTTCCAAACCTTGCTTCATGGGGAAAAATTGCCTAAACAGAGAAAAGCAAATTGTTTGTAGTTTCCTATCAGAAAAGGAATTCAAAGTTACATATACTTGTTTTGGACTCTTTTTAAAAAAGTAGAATGCTGTCTTATGGGCACATTTTAAAATAATACTGTTCTTTCCCAATTACAGCTTGAATGCTAAAATATTGTCATTGAGAAGCTATAATATTTCTTAAATCTTTCTGACTGGATTCTGATTTCCTATACCTTTAGGTAGGGCTTTTCAGAACTACTGTATATTAATCTCCACTTTTCCTTTTCGGTCCCCTGCAGCTGTAGACTTGCTGGAGAAGATGCTGGTGCTGGATACAGACAAACGAATCACTGCTGCAGAAGCTTTGGCCCATGCCTATTTTGCTCAGTATCATGACCCAGATGATGAGCCAGTGGCAGATCCTTATGATCAGTCCTTTGAAAGCAGAGAACTTGATATTGAGGAATGGAAAAGTAAGCTTTCTAAGAGACTGTTTGTGTGCCATTTCTACAGCATTCTTATGGTCCGTGAGAGCACAAAAATAGACAGTTGATAACATTTAATACAATTCAGTAGCAGTTAGGGGTGTGCACGGACCCCCCGGATCGGATCGGGACCCGGATCGGGACCTCCAATTTTGTCCCAGACAGGTTCGGACAAAATCGGAGGCCCCCCGGACCAGATCGAGTCCGATCCCGACCCAAAAATCGTAAATTTTTGGATCAGCCGCCATTTTTTTCCCCATAGACTTGCATTGCAATGCAAGTCTATGAGGAAAAAATGGCGGCGGGTGGGTGAGGGGGGGCCTAACTCCCTCCCCCCCCCCCGGGGCCGTCCGCTGTGGACGGCCCCGGCAGGTAAGCCCCCTCCCCCGCGCTCCCTACCCCCCCTGGGGCCGCCCGCTTCCATCCGCTGGCGCCCGCGGGCGCCAGCGGATAGAAGCGGACGGCTCCGGGGGGGGGGGGTAACCCCCTTCCCCGCCACTGCTTACCTTCTCGGCCCGTCCGCTCCCGTCCGGCGCCGGCGGCTACTACCAGCGGGCTCCGCGGCCTACTCTCGAGTAGCGCGCCGGGTGATGACATCACCCGGCGCGCCACCCTGGAGCAGGCCGCGGAGCCTGCTGGTAGTAGTAGGCGCCGGCGCCGGACGGGAGCTGCCGGGCCGGGAAGGTAAGGGCCCCCCTCCGCGCGCCCCCTCCTCCCCTCCACGCACCCCCTCCTTACCTTCCCGGCCCGGCGGCTCTCGTCCGGCGCCGGCGCCTACTACTACCAGCAGGCTCCGCGGCCTGCTCTAGAGTGGCGCGCCGGGTGATGACATCACCCGGCGCGCCACCCTAGAGCAGGCCGCGGAGCCTGCTGGGAGTAGTAGGCGCCGGCACCGGACGGGAGCCGCCGGGCCGGGAAGGTAAGGGCCCCCCTCCGCGCGCCCCCTCCTCCCCTCCACGCACCCCCTCCTTACCTTCCCGGCCCGGCGGCTCCCGTCCGGCGCCGGCGCCTACTACTACCAGCAGGCTCCGCGGCCTGCTCTAGAGTAGCGCGCCGGGTGATGACATCACCCGGCGCGCCACCCTAGAGCAGGCCGCGGAGCCCGCTGGTAGTAGCTGCTAGTGCCGGACGGGAGCGGACGGGCCGAGAAGGTAAGCGCCCCCCTCCTCCCCCCCCCCCGCTGTCCACTTTCATCGGCGGGCGCCCGCTGGCGCCCGCCAATGGAAGCGGCGGTGGGCGCCAGTGGGCGCCCGCCGATCCGCCGAACCGGTTCGGAGCCTTTTCGGACCGGTTCGGATTGGATCGGCCGATCCAGCTGCGGGATCGGAAATCGGATAATTTATCCGATTTCCCACTGGACCGGACTCGGATCGTGGATCGGGTCCGATCCAGTGCACATCCCTAGTAGCAGTATTCTGAATAGTGGAGGTGGGGGAGGAATAGCACTGTTCCAATGGAGTACTATCAAAATCCCTCTTGCATATTTTCATGTGCTCTATTGGGAAAGCTCTATGAATGGACAACACTGACCCAACAATCTTCATATTCTTTACTTTTAAAAAAACAGGCAGTGGGGCTCTGTTCAGGAATTAATATACGCAGCATAATGTCATCATGCATTTGGCTACACAATATCTCAATCAAATTGGAGTGAGGGCAGCCATTGCTTTTGTACACTTTCATTCCTTTTCTCAACTCTCAACAGTTGACAAAATAGGGAGGTGCAGTTCATAATGAGTAAAGTCATGATGGGTAAAGTACTAATTGACCCCAATCCCAGCCTATTACAGACTCCAGATATCTAATCAGGGATTCTACTGCCTCACTAGAGTTTGAGGGGAAAGTGTCATTAGCATACTAAGGGCAGTACACTCCCAATTCCCACATGACCCCTCTCAGTGACTTTAAGTAGAGGTTAGACAACCTGGAGAAAAAAGAATAATTTTGTAGCACCCCACAAGTTAACAAATGAAGTGGAGCAGGAGTCCCCCCCTCACCCCATGTGAATGTGCACACATATATACACACAAACTTCTGACGCTTACCTCTCAGGTGGTACTGTTGGTTTGAATCCCAATCTGGCCAGGTAGTTCAGAAGGATACCAGGGTTTGATAGTACTGAAGGCTGTGGAGAGGTCCAAGAGAGTCCCACTGTTTACATCATTGGAAGTGACCCTGAAGCAAATTTGAAATGAGCCCAGGCATTTAGCCTGATCATGTGAGGGCAAAAACTGCGTAAGGGGGTGGATCTGCTGGACCTGCCCCCAACATGCTTAGGAACGACCTTCAGTTGGGAGAGGAGGGATCAGAGCTAGTATATTGGGGACAGGTTAGCATGTGCGCACATGGTCCCCTACACACTTTTTGCCCTCATGAGTGACTGCCTGAATAGGGCTTTTGGAGACCCAAGAGAACCTGGAACTTAGCAGCTACCACATGTTCTGTCACCTAATCCTCAAAACCAAATTGGAGTTTGGCCTGTAATTACATGGATCCAAAGTGTAAATCTGGAAGCACCAGTAGATGACTGAGGACCGAAATAACTTTGAGTAATTCCTTGGTTGGTGGGGGAGAGGGGGGCTGTTACCCACTAACTTCACTAAAAGTATTTGTCTTTTTCTTTCTCCATTAGGCCTGACCTATGACGAAGTAGTTAGCTTTGTGCCACCACCACTTGACCCAGAGGAGATGGACTCCTGAGAATTTGTTTCTGTTTGTCCCATATCACTGTGAGGGGAAAGCCTTTACATAGGAATTCTCCACATATCATTCAAGTGCCTCTTGCCGTGAAGATTCTCCTTGGTGGAGGGGTTTTGTGTGTGTTTTTGTGTGCATTGAATGGTGGAGGGGGGATTTGGAGGAAAGTATTTATACAGTAATTGTATAAATAATGTTGCATGGTCTCTTGTATTTTTATATACAACCTGGAACGTGCTTCTGAAGACCTGTTTGATTGCTTTTTAGCCTTTAGAGTTGGTAACCAGCTTTCACTGCTCTGGGTCAAGGCAGACATTATGCAGGGAAGCTGAGATTTCAAATTCTCAGTAGCAATTCTTGCCATTAAATGGCTCTCCTACCAAGAAAATACTTAAGATAATGGAAGCTGAACTATTACTTGAACTGTGCCCTCTGCTTTCCAGGATGAGGGAGTAAGGGATGTCTTTCCATTCATACCATGCAGCTTTACACCCAAGGCCTCTTCCCAGTGTTCTGTACAGTAGGAAAGTTGGGCCCATGAATGGCTTGTTTATCTGTTGGGAGGTGGAGTTTTTTTGTCTGAAGCAGTATAACAAAATTTAAAGTGTGTGCCTTAAATGAATGAGGTGAAATACGACTTTGGGTTTAGTGTTTTCAACAGGGGACTTTTGAGCTTGCTGCTTTCCAGGTTGAGAGCTAGAAGGTACCCATGTGTCATTGACTGCTATGGACATTATATTTCAAAAATAGGGTATATCCCTCATGAACTGAATTTGGTCATTTATCTCTCTTCCCTGCCCAACCCTGAGATATTTCAGCAGTAACTCTGTTGCACTGCCTGTTCAGTTTGTGCATCTACTTAAGATGGGAGTGTGGGGTTTTGGCATGTTGTAATTGTGTGCGCATGTAGACTTACTTGTGTTATCTTGGAGGCGGCACTGGGATGGTAAATCAGCCAATAAATTACTGTATTCAGCACCATAGTCAGAGCCATAAAGAATTGCAGCATCCATCTATTTTTGTTCAACATTGTTGACATTCTAGGCACTTTGTACATGAAAAGGGGCTGATGAACATGCACCTTACTTTGATCTTCCTTTTGTGACTTAAAACATGAAGTCATGTATCAGTTTGTGTGTGCCTAAACACAGTTCATTGTATTCATATATTATAGAAATCAAGTAACATTGAAATCGCCCTCTTTAGGGACAGAATGGGGGGCATCAGTTCAAGTATTTTGTGTTCATCAGGTATTCTAGGTATTTGAGATCCTATTTTTAAAGTATTTTCTGAAATTTATATAATGCAGGTATCATGCATGGATTGTATGCCTGTCTCTGAAAGAGTGAAGCGTTCAGTATTTTTGTTTTTCCGATGGATCTGGGATTTTTGTGTATTTATCCCTTTTGTACAGAGAAGCCGTAAAAATAAAATGGCATGTGGATAATGAAGCCATCAGATCCTTCAGGTCAGACCCTCTGTAGAGAAGCTTGGGCTTTGAGTCCAGAGAGCAGTGCTCTTCCATGCTTCTTGCTCAGAGGTCTTCTTACGACCAAACAAATTCAACTCCCTCTGCTGGACCTGCAGTCTGGGTCTTCAGATGGAAATGTAGATATATTCTGTAAAACACGCAGGAAGATTATTTTTATCTGTCATTTTGTGTGTAGATGCTACCGTGTGATTTTCATGCAGAAATACTACAAGAAGAACTTTAAAACATGTAGTTATATTTGTGAGTGGGAATATCTCAAATGTGGGAGCCCCTGTGGAGTGCACTCCTTGTGTGGTGCTGTTCTACTGCCTGAACTCTGGACGGAAAGTACACACTTTAAAGAGAGATTCTGCAATTTTTTTTGTATCCAGGAACTTTGCTCTAACTGGTTATGCCATATAGGATATCACACAATGCCACTGGTTTCAAAATAAACCTATTTTTCAAATGTAATGGACTGTTGGTGGTTTTAAATTTATGTCTCATTGTAATTAAATTGACTCCTTAATTTTGATGATGCAGTACAGTTCATTCATAGCGCTACATGTACTAAACAAACACATTTTCATAACAGACCACTGTGTGTTGGTGAGCTGTATTGCCATTCAAATACTGCTCTCCCTTTGCCCTTTCTTTCCGCCACCCACCAAACTACTCTCTTGAATAAAAATTCCAACTAAGCCTGTTCAAAGTTGTAACCTGATAATAAAAATTATTTATTAATAAATAGTAACACCACCAGGATGCTACTACAGACCCTGAAATCCCAAACCATCGGCAGGGGTTGTGGGGGAGAACATTTTCAGGTACTGCTGTATCCACCTGAGCTATATTAACTGTGAAAATGGGCTTCATAAACAAGCCTAAAGCAACTTGAAGAGTGAATATGCTCTATGGGTATACGACAAGAAGCTGTATCACAACACTATAATCCTTAATGTTATACTAGCATGCATTAATTGTGCTTGCACACATACAATGCAAACAAAATCCTGTGTGTCTCTTCCATTAATTGTTTATTTAAGACAAGTTTTCTTGAGACACAAATGGGTTAATGCTTTTGTAAGCAAATCTAGAATTAGATATTTGCTATGTAGAAATTTAAAGAAGCAGCTAATCTGAAGGCTAACCACTTAGAATGTATTTGTTATAAAAAGATTTATGCTCATTGTCATTGTCATTGTCTCAGTTTGAACTGACAATTCCATTAAAAAGAGTAGGAGAGCACCTCATTAGGGGAAAGGGAACATAATGAGTAAATAGCATCTGACTGGGCTTTTCTTGCAAATCTACATAAACTGTAGATTCATTAGGAAACAGCAATTTATCAAAGGTTTCCAGTTGGTCTCCCATCCAAGTACCAACCAAAACCATACTTGCTTAGCTTTGGGAAGATCACAGCATCATGTGCCTTCAAACTATACCTGGTTCCCATTGCTTATATGAGTGTTTTAAAGGTATTGTATATTGCATTGTGCACATTCCCTTCAAATGATTTCTTGGCCTAACTTGTTGGCACAAAGACTTGATACAAGAAGCTATTGGTTTGGTTGAAATCTGTCAACTCTTATAGACCAGCAAAAACAAATTTGACAGCCTACCAGTCGTAGTTGTACGTGTTTTGAATATAGGCAACCAGTTTGCTGAGAACTGACCTATCTGCAATTTAAGAACTATTAATGTTCAGTTCGAATAAGATGTCCAGATGCAAAAGGGAGCAGGGCTCCTGCACCTTTGATAGTGGTGTAGAAAAGAAAATTTCAGCAAGTTTTGCTTGTCGCCTGCCGATACTCTTCTATATCACTATTAAAGAAATATGTAAGGGGTATTCCCCCACAATATTCCCTGCCAAGAAAAACACTGAAAAAACAGGCAACATTAACCTTTTCTTACAGTAGCATGTTATATAAAGCATGGAAAACACAAACAAAACACAGAGCCACAATATTAGTGCATGTGTGAGTGAGTATTTAATGAAAACAGTATAACCTCAAAAATCTAAATCATCTCCCTTAAAAGTTTTGCAGCTGTTATTCAATGCTGAATTTAAATTTGCACTTAATATTTTCTTTTCCATGCAGGATTCCTTAGAGAATCCCAAAAAACTTTGTGAAATGTGGCTATTGAATATGTAAAACATTTGTGGTTGATTCCAAACTTCCATGATACAGTGAAGACCAATAATATGTTGGAATATAATTGCAAACATACCTTCTTTAAAACAATCACAGGGATCAAACACACAGCACACACACACAAATGTCAAAAATATTTTGCCATACATAAAGAACCTTGTCTTTAAAGAACCTACAAACACTCAATTGCTTGGTGGAAGCAGGATACCCAGAACAGAGCCCAAAATTCAAAGGCAGAATGAGGTTCGTTGTTGTTGTTGACTGGGCCATAACATAGATGATTGCTGCAACAGCACTCTCCACTCCAACAGCCTTCTAAAATATATTACCTGCATATGCTAAGTTTAGCACCCGGTGTGCCTTCTGTAAAGCACCAGGTGTCCTCCTAAGCAGAGGGATGAAACCACACAGTCCATGAGCATAACAAACTTGTTCATAATCATCATTCTCTGCAGGAGCCTATTAGCTGCAGGCACACATTTTTTCATTGTGACCAAACCTCTGATGTCTCACGATGAGAGAATGCATTTATTAATCCATCTAATTGCAAACTCCTGCAATCAGCATGTGATGATGTCATCAAGGGAATGGGAATGGCCTGTGGCAATTCAAGCAATTACCCAACAATGGAAGACAACCTGCAAGGCAGCAAGTCAATCAGCTGGTTAGCTATTGCCCATCAAATTGTGGCTATTGGTTGAAATGTGTGAAGTTTCTCTCAGCCCTGTCCTGCAGGCAAATTCCTTCTATTGAAACTAGAGCTGTAATCTACAATCCACTGAGTAGTAGACTATGAAGTAGTGCTATGGAATTGCTTCAGGATAAATGAAATAAATGCTTGTAATAGTGTGTCAGATTCATCTAGTGTGTTCAATAGACCAGGAGTGGACAGAAGGTAGTTCTGCAGATGGTTTGGACTTCAACTCCCACCATTCCTGACACATTGGCAATGCTGATAGGGACTTATGGGAGTTGAAGTCCAAAATATCTGAAGATCTACTTTCTGCCTATCCCATAACATACTGTTAAATACATCTTGTTATTAACTGTCAACAACTGTTTGTACTACAGGCCATTTGGAGCCTAAAATAGTTATATTGCTTAATTATCCATTCCCCCCACCCTTATGTCAACACTTTCCCATTCTGTCTGAAGATAAGATCTATCATTTGAAAGGTGCACACTTATCAACATATCTTTAAGAATATAAGAATAGCCCAGCTGGATCAAACCAAGGGTTCCAGCATCCCATGTTGCACAGCAATATCTCTAGGAAGCCCACACAAGGAGGGCATGAATGCTCTGTCCCATTGTTGTTTTCCAGCCATGGGTTAAATGTAGTGGTGTCATTTAAGACAGTTAAAGACCAGTCTCTTCTGGCAGGCCTACCCAGATGAATTTTAAACCTAAGAATTTTAAGATGTCTTGATTGTTATTTTGATATTGTATTGGTTTTATATGCTGCTTTTAATTAATTTTATGTATTTGATTTATGTTTTATTATTTCCTGACACTTGAGCATGTTTTCAGTATGACTGCTTTCTTGATGTTGGTGTGGATGTATTTTGGTTGGCCCAGTTTCTGAAGGTTTTCTGTATAGTTTTTTGATGTGATGCTGGTGACTGATGTGACTAACGGAATTATTATTGTTGTTGTTGTTGTTGTTATGATCCTACTGGAGCAAAGCTTCTACTGCTGTTTTCATCCTTGTGCAAGTGCCGAATACAATACTTTGATTCTGCTTGCACATGCCCATTCACATTTCACAAGCTGTTCCACAGGCTATTGCAGTAGCTGTTGTATAAGGCATTCCAGAAGCGGTTTTCCAAGCTGTTTCACAAGAGATTGTACAAGCTGTTCTGTAAGCCTTTGCACTGGCCCTGTTCAGAAGACACTTTAAAATATGGCTTTAAACGTGGTGAATAAGGCTTTCCCCCTTACTCACCGTGGTTAAAGCTGTGGTTTAAGGTGTCTTCTGAACAGGGCCACTGTTTTACAAGGCCTTGCAGAACCCTTTATGACTTCATTGGGCTAGGTATTGCATGCATTAATTCTTTTCCCTTGCACATTTTTGGCTAGCAAAACACTGGATATAACCCAATGTTACCACCAACTCTATATAGTTTTGGATAACTTTCCAGATGTGCCTGTGATGGTTGTGTTTTACTGTCATAATAAGGACTTGTCTGATTCCTATTTTCAGGGTTTGGAAAGGGCTTTTTGTCCAGATCATAATTATCAAGACTCAGTCATTATCCCCTTCCCCTGTTATGTAGGGCAGGGGTCCCCAACCTTTTTGGACCCATGGGCACATTTGGGAATTTGAGATATTGTTGTGGGCACCACCACAAAATGCCTAATCAGTGGATCACTGCTTTGGCATCTACCTTTTGCATCTGTAGATCTCCGGCTGGGCCTTATTCAGCAAAAAGTTTTGCTTCGTGTCTATTAGACACTGCAACTTCTCTTTAATAACAGATTGTCTAATTCAGCTAATTGCTGGCAGTGCAATAAAGCGAATGCTTCTTTTAAACATATATTCTGGCAATGTCCAATATTTGCTTCTATTTGAGGGGAAATTTTACAAAGAAAAAGTTCATAATGCGACAGTCTTTAATATTCAGATGTACATGCTCTTTTAAATTATTTATATGCTTCACTGAAATTAACGAATGATCAGTGTAAATGGTTTTCCTGCACACTTTTGACAGCTAAAAGACTGATATTATTAACTGGAAGGATAAATACTCACCTATAATGCAATGGATTGAGGATATTTGATTGAGGATATTTCAAATTCAGGATATTTCACCTTCAAATGGATATTTATTTGGATATTTATTTGGATATTTGGTCCACTTCTGTTGAAGCCTATGTATAATTGCTAGAATGTTGCATGCATTTCATAGAAATCCATATAGGTATATTTAAAAAATCGGTATATATAATTTTGGATGCACGTGGGCCCCATGTTGAGGAACCATTTGCGGTTGCCATTTGAGGTGCCGACAGGTACCGCATTGGGGACCCCTGCTGTAGGGCTTCACTCACTGGTTAACTGAATACAGGCATTTCAGACGAAAGTTCTGTAATACCTTCATTCTGCTGCATCTGTTTGCTTTTGATACAGTTGAGGTCCAGATGACATCGGTTGATCCTGGGAGGAGAGACTGGTGGTGGACCCTGCAAAGCTTCGTAGCGCTTGATTAGATAGTCTTCTGGCCCCTCTGTATTCTTGTCTTTAGAGACTAAATACAACTATGAAGCTGCCTTCTAAACTCATTTCTTCTTGGCAAGCGTCCTATGTGCATTGATTCTATAGCAACAAAACGTGAAATGTTATGATGCCATCATGAAACTGATTTTCAGCCTCCGGCTCTCAAACAAATAGCATGAATATTATATGGCTAAATTTGGAGTATCAGTTTCGAGGATATCCTATGGTCTGTTTTTATAATGGCTAGGCATTCTAATGGGATTGCATGTCTTAATGTAATTATCCTATCCAGAGGGGTACTTGGGGCCAGACTTAGACATTTTACTGGCTAATTCCTCATACCCCTCCCAATATGGTACAACCCTTGATCCTGTACCTAGCCTGGAGATGTGCAGATGGCTGGAAAGGAGGCAGGCGGGAACAGGGCCACCCCAGAGTCCTCAGGAGTATATTAATTCCATGTAGGACAACCAAAGTGATTTCTGTGTCTGTTTCTCATTTGCAAAGGCACATCTTTGTTAGCACACCTCAGAACCACCTGTGATGGTGCAGAGAACCCCCGGGGTGTGCTTTCACGGACTGCGCATTAAATTGCACCTCAATCCATGGCCCATTGTCTGGTCCTGACTGTAAAGCTGGAACAGCTGGTGTTTCATAGCTGAAGCTACGTCTGGAAATACCTTTACAGCTAAATAAGTTCACATTTCTGCAATAGCAAACTGATGATAAATAAGATTTCTTCACACTGAAAAACTCAACAGTAATTCTGAGCAGTCCATAGTAACCAGACTAAAAAGAGACTATGTGGACCTTTATGGGATTTTTAATTATTACAGCTGTTTCCCCAAAAATACATTTTCCAAAATTATTTTCCCACCTTAAGTATCCCTCTGAGCAAAGCCATACTAGTTGTAACCTAATTGTTATATAGCATGATTTAGCCAAAGGGAAGCATTTAAAGTCCCACTGAGCTCAACAAGAGAGATTTAAGTCTCTTTGATTTCTTCCACTGAAATCAAAGAGACTTTAACAGTGCAATCCTATGCATGTTTATTCAGAAGTAAATCCTATCACATAAAATGGGGCTTTCTCCCACGTATGTGTGTATAGGATTGCACCTTAAAAGTAATTATTTGCTTAAAATCCCAGACGTATTTGGTTCAGACACATTAGATGTTTATTTTACTCTTTCACTTCTACAACTGAAATACGAGTTCTGTGTAACTTGAAAGCTCCCACATTGGCATATATAATGTTTACCTAATAGAGAATATAATATAGAATATATTAAATAAAACGGCAGCATATAATGAGTCTTTTTGATCAGGTCCTGGATTTCTCTGGCTGATGGTTTTAAATTGTTTTAGATATATGTTAATGCATGTGCTATCTGTTTTATGTTCTTACGTGAGTGGTTTTATGCTTTATATAATACATATAATTTATTTTAACATTTTTAAATTTTGCCAAGAGAGCTTTGGTTATGAGGCAGTATAGAAATATAATATAATAAATTAAATCTCTACATCCTCCTTTTATCATGACAGAAAATCACCTCTTGTCTTTGAACATTTCTGACATTTTTTTCCATTTAAGATGGCTGACATTTTCAGCATTAGTTTGTGAAGTTGTCCTAAGCATCCCTCACATTTCCTGACTTATTGAGGGGAGATGTGGAATCAATAAATGCAGTTTTGATGTTCTAAGGCAGAGATAAGCAACCGTGGGTACATCTGGAAGTTCGAGAAACTGTCCTGGACACAACCATAAAATGGCTGATGGACATGGCTAGTCACAAAGAACAAGTAACCTGACCAGAGGCATTCAGAAAAACAAAGGCTACCTCCACAAGAGAGGTTTAATACTCTTTGAAGGCTCATTATAAATTTTACCTCCACACTAGCGGAGCGCAAAACGGGCGTAGAGGCGCGTTATTTCCCGGATTATGCGCATTATCGAATGCGCGTTAAATAGCGACTTTTATTTTGCTCTGGCCGTTAAAGCGCATTTTCGCCGTGTGAACAAGCGATTATGCACATTAACTTCTTGTAAAGCGCTTTTTGGACATCAATTAATGCGCTTCGCCGCCTCTCGCCGCCTCCCGTGCAGAGGGATTAGGAGTAAATGCGCCTCCGCGATAATGCGCATAATCGCCGAACCGGGCGCAAAAGCGCATCCTTGTGGAGGGGGCCAAAGACAGCAGCACCTAGAGACTCCCATTTCAATTTGAAGCAAGCTCAGCTACCCGTAAGAAAATATTTTTTAAAATAAAAATTGGGAGGAGTAGGCTATGAGCAGCAAGAAAAGTGTCTGGAAACACACTGGTGCCCGCAGGCACTATGTTGCCTACCCCTGTTGTAAGGACTGATCTGTTGTTGTTAAAATTTATGCAGCACTTCCCCCTACCAAAAGCACTCTTGAAGTGAATTACATGCACAAATAAAGAAATTATAATTAATATAAAAGGGGGGGAACCAAAATCAATCAGTCAGCTTGATAATAAAATAAAAATAAACATTTAGTTGCATTAAAAATTGACCAAGGAAGAAATGTAACCTCACTGTGTGACTTCTCTGCCTCTTTTACTGCAACCTTGGAACTGGGGCTTCAGAAGGGGCTGGCTATAGCAGGAAATCTGACTCTGTGGCTACTACTGTCACAGGTGGCTACCTTTCACATAGAAAAGGTGAGGCCTTTGAAACTGTACCTGCAAGAGGAGTGTCTAATATGAAACCTGATTCCTTCTTCCTGGGCTGATGTGTGGGCAGAGGGAGGAGGGACATGTGTCTCATTGAGCACAACGCAGCCGAGAAGGAAACCTGCCACAATTGACCTTCCTAAAGGACATTTGAGGGGGAAATAAAGATCTATATATCTGGCTTTGGCCCTGAATCTCTCCGCAGCCCTGTGTCCTAGAGAGCTCAACTCCAGACACGCAGGAGATGAGCTTCACGGAGATGAGGAGAAGAGGCTTCTACAGACAGGAAGTAAACAAGATTGTCTGGGAAATTCCTAGGCGATATACTTCCATCAACCCCATAGGATCTGGGGCTTATGGCTCTGTCTGGTGAGTGGCTTTCTAGATCCTAGTTCTCTTGGCAAATTGGAGGGGCGGTGGTGGGGACTGGGGTGCAAAATACTGGGAGCCTGGAGTCTTGGGAGGAGTTACAGGGAGATATTCCACTCGCATCTATTATGGAAAGAGGTTTGCACTTTGGAAAAAAGTTGTTTTGCTTTCTTCCGGCCATGGTCTGCGACGTCATTCGGAGCGTCAATTCATCAGCTGTAATGAGCTCTCTCTCCATGTGGGCAGGCCTCCCACGTTTTCCACGGCTCTGTTTTCTGCAAGACCCTTTGTGTGAGATTTCAGCTCTTTAGTGCCTTGATTTATAAACAACAGTGTGACCTGTGGCACCTTAGAGACTAACAGATGTACACTGGCATCAGCTTTCGTGGAGACTGTCCACTTCATCAGACAGTGATCACAAAAGCGTATGTCAGAATAAACACATTCGACTTTAAGGCTCCGCAAGGTTCTTTGTTATTTTCGCTGCAACGGACTAACATGGCGAACCCTCTGGAAACTGATTTATAAACAGTACGAGTAAACCACAAAGACCCTGCTTGTTTGTTTTCAGATAGGAGGAAGACAATTCAGATTGCTGGTAATGACAGATATTTAGACAGGCAGCATCTTCTCCAAGAGGGTGAGCAGTTCTGCTCCCAATGGCCTGGTATAAGGATCACCCCTCACAACTGGAATGCTGGCATTTCAGGAGGATTCCTACCCCTAGAGCCCCAGCAGGACAAAGCCAACATCTTGCAGTCAAGAGAGATCTACGGAAAGGCAGCCTCTTCCCATTTTACATTCTTTGAAGGTGGGCACATAATATGTTTGAAGTATATGCTTAAAAAAATATGTGGTGACTATGCAAAAATGTTTATCACAGCCTTGTAAGTAAGTCCACAAAAGTTACTAGACCAATTTTTCTTACTGTTGCTAAGAGGCTAGTAGCCTGTGGTGGTTGTAGAGGAGAGGGCTTTGCTTCCTCTTTTGCTAGCAGCTAGATTCTGCTGCACAAAGGAAGGTGAGAGCTGCTGAAAAAGCAAGGCATAGGGAGCTGGTAGGGTGGCCAGATCCAAAGGAGGATAGGTCCCCCTGCGCCTTTAATAGCTGTATACAAGAAGAAGGAATTTCAGCAAATTTTGCTTGTCATGCAAATACCTACTGATATTCCCTCTTTTGCACAACTATTAAAGGCACAGGAGCCCTTTAGTTCCCTTTGGGCCTGCAAGTAATGTTGCACTGGCAACTGTGGCTACTGCTGAACTACCTCCGTCTTGTCAAAATCTGAAGCACCCTCCCAGCCAGGGGCCAGTGGTAATATAGAAAGTACGGTTACTCCTAAAGGGCACAAATTCTTGTAGCTTAGCCATGCTAAATCTCACAGAACCTAATGAAGTCTGTAATAGCAGAGCATTGCAGGTAATGCTCTATCACATGCAATACAACTGTTAGGCAGAGTTTGTTTGTTTGTGCTGTGTTATGCTAGCTTCTGAGTGGACTATAACTAAAGGTGGATTCACACATCCAGAATTTTTTTGCATGCTGATAGCAGTTGCCACCTGACAGCCTAGTTATTTAAGATGTTAATCATGTATTGACTTGCTCTGAGCAATGTGGAGTGTAAATATTTTGCAGCACAGGAGAGCTTCTCCAGCTGTGTACTCATGAAAGCATTTAATGCACCAACATAACAGCGATTCTTTGTGTTGATGGCCATCAACAGTAAAATGAAAAGTGGTTACTATTAGATCCTTCACTGAGTTCAAAGTCTTAAACATTCGGATTCCTGAGAATGGAATGGATGAGTTCCAAATAACACAACCAGGGCTCA
This sequence comes from Anniella stebbinsi, assembly GCA_029215795.1. NCBI lineage: Eukaryota > Metazoa > Chordata > Lepidosauria > Squamata > Anniellidae > Anniella > Anniella stebbinsi. The sequence continues at coordinate 62,698,025 of JARDYH010000004.1, read as the reverse complement.
ACTCCCCAATGGAAGGAAATGATAGGCAATTTTTGTGTGTGAAGTGCAGATTGCTTTTCCTCGGCACTGGGTAAGCATCCCTGCCTAGCCCAGTAAGAGCCATTAGGCTGAGGGGGACTGTGAAGGGGAGTAGGAGGGATAAGTAGGGTTGCCCCAAAACTCCCAGCTCCCTGTCATATGTGCAGTGGGCAAACACATTACCCAGTAGACTGCCACCAACTCTTAACATCCAAATCCACCCTGAGCCAGGGTACTCAGACATTTCAGGATTAATGCCTCTTTGCAAGAGGGAGTGGTCCTAGGCCTCCTGAAAGAGGCAGCAGTGAGACCACTCCTGAAGAAATCTTCCTTGGACCCTGAAAATCTTAATACATACAGGCCAGTAGCAAATGTTCCATTCCTGGGCAAGGTCCTTGAGTGGGTGATTGCAAGCCAGCTCCAGGCACTCTTGGATGAGACCGATAATCTGGATCCATTTCAGTCTGGTTTCAGGCCTGGCTTTGGTACGGAAACCGCCTTGGTCATTCTGTATGATGACCTATGTCGGGAGAAGGACCGAGGGAGTGTGACTCTGTTGATTCTCCTTGATCTCTAAGTGACTTTCGATACCATCGACCATGGTATCCTTTTGTGACAACTGACTGAGTTGGGAGTGGGAGGCACTGCATTGCAGTGGTTTCGCTCCTACTTGGCGGGTCAGCTCTAGAAGGTGATGCTTGGGGGACATTGCTTGGCCCCGTGAATTCTCCAAGTATGTGGTTCCGCAGGAGTCAGTCTTGTCCCCCATGCTGTTCAACATCTACATGAAACCGTTGAGTGTGGTCATCCGGAGTGTTGGAGTGCGTTGTCATCAGTACGCTGATGACACGCGACTCTATTTCTCCTTTTCATCTTCATCAGGTGAGGCTGTGGATGTGCTGAACCGGTGCCTGGCTGCGACAATGGACTGGATGAGGGCTAATAAACTGAAACTCAATCCAGACAAGACTGAGACGCTGTTAGTGGGTGGTTCTGCTCTCTGAATGGAGGGTCTTCAACCTGTTCTGGATGGGATTGCACTCCCCTTGAAGGAGCAGGTTCGTAGCTTGGGGGTTCTCCTAGAACCATCTCTGTCACTTGAGGCTCAGGTGACCTCAGTGGCACGGAGTGCCTTCTACCAACTTTGGTTGGTGGCCCAGCTATGCCCCTATCTGGACAGGGATAACCTGGCTTCAGTTGTCCATGCTCTGGTAACCTCGATTACTGCAATGCACTCTATGTAGGGCTGCCTTTGAAGATGGTTCAGAAGCTGCAGCTTGTGCAAAATGCAGTGGCCAGATTGATAACTGGGACCAGTAGGTTTGAGCATATAAGACCTACTCTGGCCTGCTTGCATTGGCTGCCTGTATGTTTCTGGGCCCAATTCAAGGTGCTGGTTTTAACCTATAAAGCCTTACACGGCTTAGGACCACAATACCTGATGGAACGCCTCTCCCAACATGAACCTACCTGAATACTACGTTCAACATCTAAGGTCCTCCTCCGAGTGCCTACTCCGAGGGAAGCTCGGAGGTCGGCAACAAGTGAAAGGGCCTTCTCTGTGGTGCCCCCCCAATTGTGGAACAGTCTCCCCAACGAGGCCCGCCTGGCGCCAACATTGTTATCTTTTCGGCGCCAGGTCAAGACTTTCCTCTTCTCTCAGGCATTTAATAGTATCTGATGAGCCTGGGTTTGTTTTGTTTTTAGGCTTAATAACTTTTAAAAGTTATTATAGTGGCTTTAAATGTATGTGTAGATTGTGCGTATATTGTATGTTTTTGCTGTTTTAATTTTGGTATATTGTTTTAAATTGTTTTAATCTTATGTAAACCACCCAGGGAGCTTCGGCTATGGGGCTGTATACAAATGTAATAAAATAAATAAATTAAATAAAAATACACTTGGGGCCACAGAAGGGTTCAAGTTGACACCCTCTATTTCACTCTCCAGGGCCAAAATTCTAAACAGTAGCAAGACCAAAGCAGAAGGCTCTGAATTCAGTACTGAGGCTGAAGTGGAAGGAAGCACAGATAAACACTGAAATAGATGTGAAGTTTATTTACAATGATTCAGGGGGAAAGGGGGAAATTGGTGTATTAATATTAGAAAAAATCAGAGAGATCACAAGGCAATCGAAAACACCCTTTAAAACAATAGAAGCCCCTTTTGAAGCAATGCTGCAGGCAAAAACAATAAAGTAGTACCTATCCTATCATATACTTTACTGAATTAAGGGTCTTCCTATAAGACAGGATCCATTTCAAGATCCAAAATCTCACAGGCCTGAAAACCAGTTAGCAGATGAAGACTAAAGATCAGATTGAAGAACAAATGGCAACAGTATTCCCCCTAGCTTTATACCCCCCCACCCCCCATGCCCTTGAAATGTGCAAGGTGAGCCTCCATAGCCAATCACTGTTAGGCTGGGTAACTGCTTCAGCTTCCTGGAGGTGAGGAGGGAGTAAAACCTCTCACTGCAACCTAGCTGAATCAGTCTAATTTTGTCAGAAATTCAGCTCCAACCTTGAAGGCTGGAAACCAGAAAAACTGTACGATAACACACACAGGTGGTTTTAATGGATGCATGCCAACTCTTCCTCATGAAATGCAGCTTGTTACCAATAACTAAACCTAGAAAAGAAAACGGATTTCTTGACAGGGACTAGGTGTAGGGCTTTCTCAGTGGTGGCCCCACATCTTTGGATCTCCCTTCCCATGAAGATATGTATGGACTTATCAATTCTGGCTTCCAGTCTGTATTTTGTCCTTTAAAAGCATTAGCTGCTGCTCCTGCTCTCTCTCTCTCTCTCTGTGTATGCGTGTGCATATATATTTGTTTGTTCATGGTTTTATACTATTGTAAGCTGCCTTGTGAAGGCAGTGCACCCTGAAAGGTGGGTTCAAAATCTTTTAAACAAATCCATCCATCCATCTGGGATTAGATGGAAGACCATTTAGGCCAGACACAGTTTCAGACAGATTCAATGCTTCTTCTTTGAGCATTTAAGCACTGCACACAAAATTCTTCCCTGGAAGTCAGCCATTAGATCTAAAAACATAAGATGAGCCTTGTTAGATCAGATCAAAGGCTTGTCTAGCCTAGCGCCCCGTTTCTTACAGTGATCAACCAGATGCCTCTGGGAAGCCCACAAGTTGGGCATGAAGCAACAGCACCCTGCCGCTCATGTTCCTCAGCGGCTGATATTGAGGGGTTGTTTTGATGCAGAATGAGCTTGGCACATTAATGGAGCGCAACTGGCTCGCCACATTTCTGGGACAAGAATGAGTTGACATGCACTGGCAATAGCTGGTATATTTCTTTTTACATACTCCTTTTGAGGAATTTAATGGCTGCTCAGTTTTTGTTTAAAGCCCATTTTATTTATTCGGTTAGTTAAATGTCTATCCTGCCTTTCCACCGATTAGGACCAAAGGTGGCTAACAATAGCAATTAAAAGACAGAAAAGAAAAAAAAGAAATGCAACATCCAGAGCAGAGGAAACATTTCAAACAAGTCAGTGAAACCAACAAAAGTGCACATAAGAGTGGTGGCTCTGTTAGTCTGTTGTAGTATAATAGAAAAGAAACGAGAGTCGCATGGCACCTTACAGGCTAGCAGATTTATTGAAACAGAAGCCTTTGGGGACTGGAGGGCACTTCTTCTGATGCATGAAGTGTTATTCTCAGATGGAGTTCAGAACAGAAGTAATAGGTGATATATAACACTCTCCTTAGCTTTGCTGTGCTAAGTTAACACTTATAGTGGAAGAGAGCCATTGTCTGTTAAAATCGAAGCAAATGCAATCAAGCGTGCTGATAGATTCTAGATCAAGAATTTTACACTGGAGTCCCATTTTGAAGTTTGTACCAGGGATTTGGGACTGCCTAGTGAGCAGGGCTTCCCGCCATGTGTATATGCAGTGGCAAACACATCTTCCACCATGTAACTTGTGAAGAGTATTTACATGTATAAATATAGCTACTGATCTACAGAAATTCAGTGGAACTGCATCCAAATGTTGCAGCAATCAAACTAAACACACTATTCCGAGTCCTAAACACACTATTCCGAGCGCTGGGATGGGCATCTTGTGACCCTCCAGATGTTTTGGTCCAAACTTGTGACCTTGCCAAACTCCCAATAACCTTCACCATTGGCTATGTTGGCTAGGGCTGATGGGGGTTGTAGGCCAAAACATCTGGAAGGCCACAAGTTGCCCATCAATGTCCTGAGGAACATGTTTAATTTTACATAGTCAGTCTTCCAAGTAAAACATGCTCAGGGTTTCACGGCCTATCAAAATCCTCCAACTTTATTTGCATCTGCGTGTTCCCCTGTAATTTGCACAGCTCAGCGATAGATAAGAAAACAGGAGAGAAAGTGGCTATCAAGAAGCTCTGCCGCCCATTCCAATCCGAGATCTTTGCCAAGCGAGCGTATCGAGAACTCACACTGCTGAAGCACATGCAGCATGAGAATGTGAGTAACAATTTCCCTCTGTTCACTGCATGCAGGCTGTTGTCTGTTTCTTTCACACATTACCCTAGCTGGGAGATGGAGATTAAGTTTGGACTCAGACTTTGCATCTCCACCTGAATTTGGTAGTCAAAGCAAAATTTGTCAGAGTAGGTATCGTCTGAATTTGCATGTCCAACAGATTTTCTCTCCGGCAGTAGCAATTTCTATCAAATGACTAGGGTGGCTATATGAAAAGGAGGACAAGACTCCTGTATCTTTAACAGTTGCATAGAAAAGGGAATTTCAGCAGGTGTCATTTGTATGCATGCAGCACCTGGTGAATTTCCCTCTTCATCACAACAATTAAAGCTGCAGGAGCTATACTAGAGCAACCAGATACAAAAGAGGGCAGGGCTTCTGCAGCTTTGTTGTGATGAAGAGGGAATTTCACCAGGTGCTGCATGCATACAAATGACACCTACTGAAATTCCCTTTTCTATGCAACTGTCAAAGATACAGGAGCCCTGTCCTCCTTTTTATATGGTCACCCGGTGACTGAATTATCCCAGCAGGTATTCATAGATCTCATTAAATCATCAAGAACAAGAAGCAATTATGAGTTAACCCAGAATTTATGAGTTGCTATACTGTGTTCAATCAATGGTCCATCTCACCAGCTACTAGTACTTGCAAAGATGGAACATGACCAACTAAACGGATACTATTTAGCAAAGATCTTTCCCAACCCTTCTACCCAACATTCTTTTCACTGGAGATATCCATCCCCTCCTGCATGTCACACATGAAGATAGGGACACGTTTGCAATCTCCCAATTTTAATGTCAAAGATCACTGTCCATGCCTTTTCCACACCCTGTTATTATCACATTTTGCTGAACATCTTCTTTGCCTACTAAATGCTAGACTGTGTACTCTGAAACAGCCTATCTCCCACAGATTTCAAAGCCAAAAGATGGTGCAATTTGGGCTAAAGAAAGATATCCTTGAAAAATATAAGTGTCCACAGTATGTTACCAACAATTGGAAGTGTACCTCATCAGCCGGGTTAGGTGAAAGCAGAGCGGGTGGCATATTTCCGGGGCCTTAAGCAAAGTGGTCCTTCTCTCTCCCAGGGGTAACAGGCTTATCTGGTGGCAGCCAGTCAGCATTACTTTCATCGCAGGCATTGCATTATAGGAAAATTTAAATGGCTCAGATACTGGCCAGTTTGGCCATGAAAGCCCAGCATTCCAGGGGCAGTGCTTCTCCCAAGACATCTCCTCTTGTGTTAGGCATGCCTACTTCTCATGCTGTTTCTGGAATAGGCCTGCTTTAGGCATGAAAATATTTCCACCCTTGGGCTCCATCAGCCTAAATTCTGATTAAGGCAGAACTCTGTCTCTTGGGTATTATGCATTTATGAGGCTTTGCAGTTTTTCTAACCTCTGTCCCAGCTAGCAAAATTTTCATGCACAACTTCATGAATAGATATCCCCTGGTCCTTGTAGAGGACACGCTTAAGGTGCCAAGAGCTGACAATGAACAATGATTAAGAAATGTCCACCCCAGAAGCCTTTTTTCCCACTTCTCTCCCATATATCTGATGCACATAAGGAGAGCTTATGACAGGAATGGGGACTCTCCAGTCTATGGGCTGAAATTGGCCCTTGAGCGCTACTCAAGGCCCTGGCTTAGTCCACTTTGCTCCTCCCTCACCTTTCCTGATTGGAGAAGGCATGCGAGTGAAGCCAGCTTGGGACTTAGGTCCCCTCTACAAGATTTCGGTTTGACGCCTGGTTGTCCGATTATGCGCATCTACTGACAATCGCTTTTACACCTAATCCCTATACACAGGAGGCGTTGAAGCACATTACGGGCTGTATGAAAGGTGCTTTAAAGTTGTTGACATGTTGCTGAAAGTAATGCGCTTTGTTTCACCCTTTATTCTCCCCACCCACCAGAATCTCCTGCCTTTGGTTTCCTAGGTTATCTGCTGGGAATGATGTGGTTAACCTGTTTGGCTACCTTCTACCCCCCAGTTTCGCAGCCAGCTAAAGTTGTCCCCCCTCTCAGAACTGCTCAGGAGTAAATGGGAATGTGCCTCAGAAGTTTCCCCCTCCAGCAGCCTTTTAAAAAGTATTTTCGGCTGCCTCTCTTTGCCCCCCACCATTTGCCAGAGACAGAGAGGAAGAGAGCGAGAGACCAAAGAGAAGGAGCGAGCGAGCAAGAGAGTAGAGATCCGCCCAAACGCACGCCCAAACAGACAGGGGAAGCTGCTTCGTTCCTTCCTCCTCCTTATTTGCCCAGTGAGATCAATTGTTTTCCCTTCTCTCCTTCTCAATCATCCGTTGTTGTTTTGGTGATGTAAAACATTCAGATGCGCACACACACACCCAGCTAGCAAGCAAGGGGACGATTTTTCTAAGCGAGAGATGAGAGAAGAAGCGAGCGAGTGTGTGTCTGTGTGTATATGGACGGGGTAGGCATGCAGGCAAGCAATAAAACAATCCCCTTTCCCTGCTTCTCGTCTCACTAATAAGTTCTCTTTTTACACACACACACACACACACACACACACACACACAGAGCTCATCTCAGGAATCCAGCAAGAAGCGAGGGGAGGAGTTGTCTAAGCGGATCACTAATTATCCACACATACGCATGACAACAAGACCATCTGATCATTAATGCGCCTCCTCACAAAATTGTTTACACGGACATAAGGCGCTCTTACTCCCGCGGTAAATTAAAACTCACTATTTAACGCACATTCGAAAATGCAAATAATCGGAGATTTAAAGCGCCTGGACCCCTGATTTGCGCTCCCCTCTTGTAGAGGTAAATTTCGTGATGCGCCTTGAAAGAGCTTTAAATCGCTCTTGTAGAGGCACCCTTAGCCACCACATGGACCCTTGCAAGAAGGTCTTTTGATGGTGGTGGATGGGACAGCTCTTCTACCCTGTGTTCTTCATACATTCTGAGTCCACCTCTTTTCTAGGTCATTGGATTACTTGATGTCTTCACTTCGGCTACTGCCTTTGATGGATTCCAGGACTTGTAAGTTTGGATTTTCTTCCTTAAAGTGTTCTGCAGACTTCATTTTTAAAGAAGGTACCATGAGTCAGTCACAACCGCTTGATCCATTGCCCAGTCTCTAGGGAAATAGGGTGAATTCATCTGGTTTGAGTCCTCCCGGTTTGAGACCTGCCCATCATTGCAGTATATATTCTGTGAGTTTGCAATTGTGCATTGCAAAACAGAATTTGGTTTGCAGTGCAGAATTTAGCCCCATGAGAATCTCAACTAACTTTTGCTTTAGAGACAGGGTTGTCTCAGTGGTGGCCCCTACCCTATGAAATTCCTCCTGAGGGAGATATAACTGGATCCATCTGTGGCTGCTTTTAAGGAGATTTTAAAAAGTCATTGGTTCTCCCTGGCATTTAATTGAAAACCTTTAAGTTATGTGTTGCAGATGGATGTTTTGAAATTGTATTTTATTGAAATTAGTTTTATTTAAAATTGTTCATATTTTATATGTTGGTTTTTATATTGTAAGCTGCCTAGGGAAGTCTGAGGTCTTGAGTGGCAGCTTTGGGTGCTATTACATGTATGTTTAGATAGAAAAAAGTCCTAGAGTTCCCAGCATTCCCCAGCCAGCATGCTGGGAGTCGTAGGACTTTTTCTGGCTAAACATGCATAGGACTATGCCATAAGAAAAGGATTAAATATAAATAAATAGATAGGAAGTTTCTGGGACCAAACTATATAAGACACTGGAAATCCAGATTTTCTGTCAGCCATGCTTTTTGGATTGAGACCATGGTACTGGAAAGGTTAGCCCTTTTCCCCTTACAATGCTGCTTTCCAGATATAAATATATTGTTGTTTTTCCTAGCAAGGCAAATAGCAGCTGCCCCCTGATACCCCTGCCGCTGTTTTTAAAATAAATGTAACGAGATTGGACACCTAGCCTTATTTTGGCCTTAGACTTATAGCTGCAGATGCAGTCTTCAAAGAATGTGGCCAACGCATAGTGAAATCTCAGAGCCTGGACAAAGGGCAGGGGGCTATGCAGGATGACCATTGGTTAGGTGGGGCATTGCTTTCCAGCTATAATAATATTTATCATTAAGTCATCACAGAATCACAATTCTGTAGAATTGAAAGGGACGTCGCACGTCCAGCTTCGGGAGACATCCTTCTTCCCCCATCCCCGTGATCCATTTGGGGATGGACTCGAGGGGATGGAAGGGGCTCCTTCCATCCCCTCGATCCAATCTCCAGATGGATTGTGGGGCAGGAGGAGCAAGGGACATGCACGTCCCTGGCAACATGTGGGGTGCCGCAATCAGTGGCACTCCACCTAGGGACGGCATGTGCCCATCCTGGGAAGGGAGTGGGGGTTTCTGCTGCTCTTGCCTCACTACTCTGTAAACATGGGAAATAATCCATGGAGCCTGCCACATGACACGATAATCAACAATTGTGCAGAGAAACAATTCTGCGAACCATTGGTTAGCTCCGTTGGTTATTTCTGGAAAATAACTAACTGTGGCGTAGTTTTTGCCTGACAGATGACACGTTAGTCAACGGGGGACTATTTAAGCAATGGTTGCTTAAATAGTCCGCCGTTGACTAATGTGTTCTCCGAACTGAGCCACAGTGTACACAGCCCTGGTCTTAAATCCAGTATAAGAAGTCAGGACAAATCAATTGTGTTTCAGCTGCCCTATTTGGTAGTTAACTTGGGTAGAACAGTAAACATCATGACTAGCCGTTGAAACACAGAGATCATGTATAGATTAAATGGGCCATAAAAGCTAACCGCCAGATTCCCAAACCAGTTAAACTGAAGAATGCATTTATTAAATTGATTCTAGACTTTTTATGACAATGGGACATAATGATTTTAAATCTGAAGCTGAAACAACACATTAAAAAACCACCCAGCAACCATAAAGTGTTCAATACACAAACACTTTAATCACAGGCCAGACAGCCAAAGTTAATCACTTACAAGTTACATTGATTTCAATGGGTGCATTAAGCTTATGCTTAATTAATAATAATAATAATAATAATAATAATAATATATTTATTTATTTAGTACTCGCTTCTCCCTCCGGATCGAGGCGGGGAACAACATCATCACAAAACACACAAAACTGATTAAAAATACATAAAACCAGTACATCATTAAAATACCAATAAAACACCAATAAAACACTTTAAATTAATCTGAGTAGGCCTGCTGGAAGAGCTCAGTCTTTATAGATCTTTTAAATTCCTGAAGACTGGTGAGTTGACGATCTCTCCCGGCAGGTCATTCCACAATCTGGGAGCGGCAGAAGAGAAGGTCCTCTAGGTAACGGTTGTCAGTCTAGTTTTTGTTGACTGTAATAAATTCTTCCCAGAGGACCTAAACGTGCGGGGTGGATTGTATGGGAGAAGGCGATCCCACAGGTAACCTAGACCCAAACCATGTAGGGCTTTAAAGGTAATGACCAACATTTTGTACTTCGCCCAGAAACTAATTGGCAGTGGGATACAGAAATGCTTGAGTTTGGCAGGATTTTTTTTTTTAAAGATGAACACTGGCTGTACTTGCAGATGAGCACAATTTTAAAAGAGGCTCTAGAAAGACCTGAAAATGCCTTACTTGCTTGGTGTCTTGCAAAGAATAAACCCAGGAGGAGCAAGGGCATTTTTAAGTTAGATGCTAGGCTTTTATAGAACTTATGGCAGTCCTGTCATCTAATATCTAAATTTCTGATCCCGAAATAGACAACTATGCATTGTTGTTCTCAGTGATAGTCTTAGTTTTGCTTAATCAGCCTTCCCCAACCTGGTGCTCTCCCGATACATTGGGTGGGAGATATAGCCCAATATCTAGAGGGCACCAGGTTGGGGAAGGTTGAGTCGGTGGAGGCTTGTGGCCCCGATGTCAGTGGCCTTGGATAGCTCCTTTAGGGTTCTGACTGAAACCCAGAGTGGAGTCACTGCCCCACTGACATCAGAGCCACCAGCCTCCACTGGTCTGATCCATTATGTCTCCAGTGAGAACAAGGCTCTATAGCTCCCAGCATGTTTCTCCGAGACTCAGGAAATTGTCTTACTGCCTTTCAGCTACCTCGTGATGCCATACATGCGAACAGATTTACAAAAGATCATGGGACATCAGTTCAGTGAGGAAAAGATCCAGTACCTGACCTACCAGGTATTGAAGGGGTTGAAGGTAAGCAGTGCAGGCTCCAGGTCTGGAGTACCCATGAGCAAGACCCCCTCAATGGGCCTCCTCTGTCAGTGAGTCGACTTCCTCACCACCCTTGTCACTAGGTGATATTGCTCCTCTCTCTCATCATTGTTACCACTTGCTTGCTTAACAAGTAGAGAGGGAGTGAACAAATAGGCGGTAGCATCTGCTCCTCCTCTTTCTCCCCACCAAATGTTGTCTGGGCCAGAGCAAGAGGTAGGGGAACAAGCGGGTTGCAGTGGTGAGGAGAAAGAGAAAGAGAAAGACCCGGGGGCTGTGGATAGGCCCGGTTGGGCTGTGGGCCCTCAGCAGGTGCCCGGCCATGTGTTCCCCCATGACACTTGCCTTGCTGCCATGTGCAAAGCAAATTTCCCTATCCTTGATGTGGAAAATAAGTGGCTTTGGAAAAACTCATAGCAGGAATTTGATCCTGCCAGATGTGTTGAATGAATGGCTGAATTTTCTTTAGTTTCTTTGTAGTGGTAGAACATTTTGGTAGATTTTGAACGAATGAAGAGAAGCGTTTGCAAGTTTCCACCTTGCTAAAAAAAAAAAAAAAAGACAACAATGTCTTTGTTTGCCCATTATCTTTCAGGCTTCGATGTTCCTTTAGCTCAGCCTCCCCCAACCTGGTGCCATCTGATGTTTTGGACTACAACTCCCAGCATTCCTGACTATTGGCCATGCTGACAGTTGAAGTCTAAAACTCCTGGAGGGCACACACTGTGGAAGGCTGCTTTGCTCGATAGCTTAGCAACTGAGATAAGGTGTGTGTGTGTGTGTGTGTGTGTGTGTGTGTGTGTGTGTGTGTGTGTATGTGTATGGGGGTGGGTGTGCATGTGTTTAGGACAGAGGTGGTTTGTTTTCATTGTTTAATTCTCCTGAATACAAGATGCCTCATGAGTGCTATGTCTGTCCACAAGAGGCTTTCAGGAAGTCCAGCATCTCAGTGCTCAGTTTCTCAGCTCACTTTTTCTGTTCAGTAGAAGCTACACAAAGTGCTTGAGTTTTCTCAGAGCCACTGTGGGCCAGTTAATCCCAATACAAATGGTAAAGGAATAGCAAGGTACCCTATAGAAACATCCTGACTGATTCTTGACTGTTGAAGTTGTGCATAAATAATCAAAATAAGGTCTTCCTTTCTTCCCCTCCCCTCCCACTGCAGTATATTCATTCTGCTGGAATCATTCACAGGGTAAGTACTGCTTTATTCTGTTTGGGGCACAATCCTATGCATGTTTAGACAGAAAATGTCCTACAAATCCCAGCATGAGCCCTTAAAGTTGTTTCTCATCTAAATACCCATAACTCACTAAAGCATCCTTCCCGAACCTGGTGCATTTCAAATGTGTTGGACTACGACCCCTCCAGCAAACTTGTTGAATGGGGATTATGGGAGTTGTAGTCCCTCACATCTGGGGGGTGCCAGGTTGGGGAAAGCTTCATGAGTGCATCCTCCCGAACATGATATCTGTTCTGTTCTCAACCGTGTCCAGTTCCCAGTTAACTTTCTTGGTAAAAATACCAGCTAGTCCCTATTCCTCTGCTGAAGCCTACTTAATTATACCATTTGATTCTCTCTCTGCCTGGGAAACCTTCACTTGTCCCTAGGAGCGTTTATTATGTGCTCCTGATTGCTCACTCACAGTAGTTTGCAGGTCATTTACACAACTTCATCCTCCACCAGGGCTTCTACCGCTCTTTGCAACCATTTCCCCAGCTTTTGTTAGATTGAGGCTTAATTTTTGTGAGCTGGCCAGAGAGCTTTGGCTATGGGGCAGACAGAAATGAAATGAAATGAGGAAAGTGTGGCATTATTCAGAAATGGCAGAATGAGACTCTCATGTAGGGAATGGCGAGCTCAGGAAGTGCTCACCCTGCCCGCTGCCTCAGTCTGCCCCCACGAGCCAGGCCCTACGAGCTCCTGCTGAGCGTTCACAAAGTTTCTGAGTGCATGGCAGCCTTCTGCCCTGGGTTTGGTCCTTTCCCTGCTGTGTTAATGGCAGCTGCCATTAAGGCAGTGGGAGAAATTCTGCACTTCCGGAAGCTCCTGAAAGCGGGTCCCCTTAATGCAAGGGTACCCATTAACGCAAGCTGCCATTAGCATGCAGGAGGGAAATGTGCGATTTTTTCAGCTTTGGGGAAATCATATGTTTCTCCCCACACTGCCACTGAAGGCCTTAAATGCCTTATTAACACAAGTGTTAATAAGGCCTTTAAGGCCCCTGTTGGCGGTAGTGTTGGGGGAGAAATGTGCAATTTCCCCCCTCCACGTTAATGGTGTGCATTTCTCTCCCCTCCTCCTGCCATTGGAGGGCCTTAAGGCCCTATTAATACTTGGGTTAATGGGCTTTTAAGGCCCCCATTGGAGAGTGGGGAGAAATGTACAATTTCCCCAATGCTGGGGAAATTGTGTTTTTGCCCCCGCTGTGTTAATGGTGGCCACCATTAACATGAGGGGGAGGGGAATTGGGCAAAGGGCACAATCCCAGGGGCCAGAGTGGACCCATGGCCAAGCACTCTCGGGGGCTCGCAAGCACTCAGGTGCAGGTCTGTCCTTGCACTGGGCGCGTCTGCTTGGTGAGGACCCAAGCAGACTCTTGCAACATCCTTACTCTTATGTAATTGCACAATTCTGCTGTACCACATGCCATCTAGTGGTTGTGATATGAAATACACAGAAAGGTAGAGAAAGAAAAACTCAGAAAAGACATGTGTAAAGGAGCTGAGCTTAGTCCCGCAAAGAATCTGAAAGCAGAAGCCTTGGAAAAGGAGCAGGTTAAAAGCCTAATGTAGAAGAGCCCTAGAAGCCTCTTCGCTATGTAGAAAGGGGAGTTGCTGCTGATGCTGCTCACTTTTAACTCCAGCAACATATTGCAAACACCCATATCCATTACCAAGATTCAGTCTGGTTGCCTTTGGATTGACACCACCATTCTTCCCCTATTTGTCAGTACAGATGGTAGTTTTGTAATCCAAGAAGGGATGGCATGGACTGCCCTATTGTTGTGAAGATTCAAACAGTGCTTTATTTCCATAAATAGAGATGGTGGGGTTCATGTCTCTTTGGAACTGCCACCTTCTGTGGGAGTCCTTTTCTCTAGCTCCTTGATGTTTGGGGACACCCTTTAGCATGGGGAGGCAACCTGGCGTGCTCCAGATGGTTTGACTGTAACTCCCATAATCCCTGAGAATTAGCCATGCTGGCTGGTAATGATGGGAGTTGTAGTCCAACCAGATCTGGAGGGCACTGAGTTGCCTACCCCTGTTCTTCAGTTACTGAGACTTAGCAATGAAAGAGTGTCCCAAACATCAAGGGTTAGGGAGACTAACCCCTGTAGTAACTAAGGGAAGAATTGCACATTACAGAGATGGGGGAAAGCATTTGCATGAAGAATTGGCAGGGTGGGATTGCTTAATCCTTTCCTTGCCCAACAATTGCTGGGCACAGGACATGTTAAGTTCCTTCCTTCCTTTCCATGTGTTTGCCAAGAATAATGTGTAGTTCTGCACTCAGAGGGGAGGGAAATGCTAGTGCCACCCTAAGGTGTTTTGCTGCTTGAAGTGGGACCTGAATGGGACCCCACCCTCTTCTAGGGCTATCACTTTTAAGAGTCAAGCTGCAACATTCAGACATTAATTCCTGCCTTCATCTCTCTGCCCTGCTCCACCCTGTCTATGGTGCCAAGCGAAGCAGGTTGCCTCCGGCTGCAGCACAGCAGGGCTGGCCCTGAGGAAAGCACTCTGCCCCCAGTCAAGTGCACTTTGTATAGCTCATACCTCATCTGTTCCAGAGTTAAGCCCAGAATTCAAAGCTGGGAGGCTGCCTGGCTTGTCTCTGAGGCAGTTGAAAAATCATTTTGAAACTGCCCGAGGAAAACATATCACATGTCACCTGGGAAGACATTACTGCAGAGAGCCAGTTACACACCCTGAGGCCAGCTTTCAACCCTGAAATATGTTATAAAGGGAACTTTCCTCAACCGAGAGAAAACACCGTTAAAAAAAGTAGGTCAAGAGAGAGAGAAAGACCATTCTGTCACTTTCAGTAGGGTAAAACACCTGTCTAGCTGTAACTACAGAATACAAATCTTCCAAACCAGCGTAATATACACCTGTACGCTAAATTTGGGCAGCCTTGTCTGCAGTGCCTGAGGACATGAGTGGAGAAACAAGTTTTTGGCCCCTGCAGGAGCCCTGTCCTCTTTTGTATCTCATCACTCTAGTATAGCTCCTGCAGCTTTAACTATTGTGATGAAGAGGGAATTTCACCAGGTGCTGCATGCATACAAATGACACCTGCTGAAATTCCCTTTTCAAAACAACAGTTAAAGTTACAGGAACCCTGTCCTCCTTTCCAGATGGTCACCCTAGAGGTATGGGCAGGGGGCTTTTTCCTTTCCCCTTCTCATTAACTGCAATGGGAGGTCATTGCAGTGGGCCCCTATTTGGGAGTGTCTCAGAGGAATGAGGGGCTTCGGCTCTGGCAGTTTCTTTCTGCATTCCTTATAGTTAAATCTCTTTCAGCCTGCTGAATTTTATTTCAGAGAAGGAGCTGCATTCCAGTGGTGGTGGTGGTGGGCAATGGCAAAAGTGGGTGGGGCCAACAGCAAAAGGGGTGGAGCCAAAACCCCAATCCTAGCATATTTTAGCTTGAATTGCTTACTGCCAGTAATTAACCCTTTGGAAAGGCATTTCGACCTTGAAGAATGGGAAAAAAGACCTGGACCCCCTCTAGATGGATTCTGTTTGATGCCTGGTTAGCCGATTATGCACATAATCGCAGAAGCGCTTTATCGTACATACCTGTACGCAAGAGGTAATTGAGCGCACAACTGGTGGCCTTACTGGTTGTTTGAAATGCCCTTTACAAGTAGTTAATGCGGAGAATCGCTTGTTCACATAGGCAAAATGCACTTTAACGGCCGGAGCAAAAGAAAACTCGCTATTTAACACACATTCGATAATGCGCATAATCGGAGAGATAAAGCGCCTCAACTCCCGATTTACGCTCCGCTCTTGTAGAGGTAAAATTTTTAATGAGACTTCAAAGAGCTTTAAACGTCTCATGTAGAGGCAGCCCTGTACCAAAGCCAGGAAGTCACCAAACGGTCAGTGGGCCTGGGAAAAAAGGGGGTAGGGGGATGGCCAGCTGGGTGACCCCAGCGGGCAGGATGCACCTGAGAGTCTATGCCAATGGGGTTCTGGGTATTTATTTATTCATTTATATCCTGCCTTTTTTTCAAGGAGCTCAAGGCAGTGTACATGGTTCTGCTCCACTCCATTTTATCCTCACAACATCGCTGTATGGAAGGTTAGGTTAAGGGTCAGTGAGTGGCACAAAGTCACCCAGTGAGCTCCATGGTCAAGTGGGGACTAGAACCCCAGTGTCCCTAGTCTTAGTCCATCACTCTAACCACTATACTGCACTGGCTCATCAGATTCTGACAGCATGAACGTTTCCCCAGGCCTCCTCCATCGATGAAGCCACATTGTATGGCCATTAAGCCATCCTACTGCCAGTTTTAAATAAACATTTATTTACACCACAAATCTTCATCTATCTCTCCCTTATGGTGCCTCCTGAAGTATGTCTTATTGATTTAATGAGGCTTACTCCCAGGTAAGTGGGCGTAGGATTGCAGCCTAAGTTTAGACTATGGATAGCCAAATTGAGATGAAATTATGACTTACTT
This sequence comes from Anniella stebbinsi, assembly GCA_029215795.1. Taxonomy (NCBI): domain Eukaryota; kingdom Metazoa; phylum Chordata; class Lepidosauria; order Squamata; family Anniellidae; genus Anniella; species Anniella stebbinsi. The sequence continues at coordinate 62,681,599 of JARDYH010000004.1, read as the reverse complement.
ATACCCTTTTCTTTTTAATTTTATGTATTGCAGGATCTGAAGCCTGGCAATTTGGCAGTGAATGAAGATTGTGAACTGAAGGTAGAATTGTTTTTATGAGTAAGTAGGGTGACCATATGGAAAGGAGGACAGGGTTCCTGTATCTTTAACAGTTGTATAGAAAAGGGAATTTCAGCAGGCATCTTTTGTATACATGCAGTACCTGGTGAAATTCCATCTTCATCACAACAGTTAAAGCTTAGGAGCCTTGCCCTCTTTTGAATCTGGTCACTCTACAAAAGAGGGCAGGGCTCCTGCAGCTTTGTTGTGATGAAGAGGGAATTTCACCAGGTGTTGCATGCGTACAAATGACACCTGTTGAACTTCACTTTTCTATAGAACTGTTAAAGATACAGGAGCCCTGTCCTCCTTTCCATATGGTCACCCTAAGTAGCCACCATGGTTAGGAATGGATCACACAACACATTAAGCCATAATGTTTAGCTCAAAATGCTTAACCACCATGGCTTAGCATGTCGTCTGAACAGGGTCTTCGTTTTTATTGGAAGAAAGCCATGAAGGACCACCCATATTAACCTGCCTGTTATTTATGATGGTCATCAGAGGCCCTTTATATGTCCCACCACCTGAAAAGGTTAGATTGGTATGTAATTGGGCAGGGCCTTTTTGGTAGCAGCTCTCCAAATGTGGACCTCCCTCTCAGAGGAGGTGGTAGCTGCTCCTTCATTATTATGTTTTTGATAGGTAATAAAGACTTTGTTCTGTCGAGCTTTTAAAGCTGCTTGATGTTGCTTTAACTCGCTCTCTGTAATTGTAGTTCTTGGATTGTATTTTATTGACGGTTGTGCTCCTGTGTTTATTGCTTTATGATACATTTTTTAAAATGGTATTTTATTGTATATCAACCCAGGCGCCTTTTAGGCAGAGGGTGTGATTCATAAAATAAATGGTTGGTAACAAGGATCGGTCACGGTTTCTACCCTAGATCTGTATCAGTTAAGTTTGAAAACAATTGGAATACAGCTATTGCAAAACCAGCCTTTGAGCCTTGACTAAACAAGACTGCTATTGTACTGATAGAATTAAAGGGGATTGACACCATTTCTTAGGTATGGTTGCACTGCATCAGTTTTAAAAGCCAGTTCAAAAACATGTTTAGTCATTGATGCATTATTTATAGAGAATTGATTTGTTAGCAACAAGATTTCTTCGCGTCTTGTGTTTAGGTGATGTTACAGGGATGCAGAATACTCCTGTGAAAAGAACAGTTCTTCCCTTTTTGCAGGGTGCTGGGCCAGTTCTGTGGACACCTGTTTTTTCTCATCACCTCTTTCACCCTGTAGATCTTGGATTTTGGCTTGGCAAGGCATGCAGACACTGAGATGACAGGCTACGTGGTGACACGTTGGTACAGAGCACCTGAAGTGATACTGAGCTGGATGCATTACAACCAGACAGGTGTGTGAAATAATTTCCTGGTACTGCTGTTTGGGAAACTCTTCCCATAAGGATGTGGATTCATGGCCATGAATCAGTTTTTCTATATGGCTTATCTTTCTGCAGTTATAATATTCCCTGTAAAATAAGTACAATGTAATTGTCTTGTACTGCCTCTGGTTCGAACAGACACCTCTTTAAAAGGGGGAAGAATCTGATAGTGCAGACTTCCAGAAGCAGGGGTCTTTCAGATGTGTTGGAATACAACTCCCAGCTGGCTAAGGGGGGATAATGGGACTTATAGTCTAACTTATATGGAGGCACCAGTTTGGGGAAGGCTGTGACAGACCATCTCTGCATACATTTACTCAGAAGAAAGTCCTGCTCTGTTCAGTAGTGCTTAACACTATTGGATTGCAGCCAGAAACAACTTCCTCTGCTTGTATAGCCCACAGGCAGCTGCTCTGGATGGTGGCACACTTCTTATTCTGGCCGCTACAACCCACCACCCACCCCCAATACGTACGCATGCTTCTGCTCTACTATCCCTCTCAAATAACCTGTGTGGAGCTCACAGTGGAGCCACAAGTCCCTGGGATGATTCATGCATTGTGGCATGGGGAAGCATATGCTTCTGATGTAACTGCTGCTATCGCTATTGTAAGAACGTTGTGCTGCTTTTAAAAAAAGCATTAGTCATTATTAGACTTTCATCCCATATTATCATCTCCTTTAAAAGAGAGGTAGTCAAAATATTCAGTAAGCCAATGAGCTGAAGCCAACCATTCCTGACCTACTGTACTCCAAATATTGCCAGACTACAACCCCCATAAGCCCCAGCCAACATGGCCGGTGATTTGGGAAGATGGGAGTTGTAGTCCAAAACATCTTGAGGGCACCAGGTTGGTGAAGGCTGGTATAAACAAATGAGGGTATAGAGAATCTTAGTGCAAAAATTTATTTAATGCCTTAGTCTACCACCTCTCTGCCCATTCAAGGTGACTTGCAAAATAATAATTCTAACATAATTCTAACGATAACAAAATAACTCTTTAACATGCAGCCTTGTAACAGGTGTGCAAAATAAACTGGATGTTTTCTAGTTGTTGGCTTCCAAGCTCCTGGTATTAAGTTTCTTCTCAGTTATCTCTCTCAATTTTTTTTCTCCCAATCAGTGGACGTCTGGTCTGTTGGCTGTATCATGGCAGAAATGTTGACTGGGAAAACTCTGTTTAAGGGTAAAGACTGTATCTTTCTCAAAGGGCTTCCACTAGGGCAAAAAGTTTATTGCATTAGTTATGGGAGGGTCTGAGGCTGATGCTTTTGGTGTTTAGACTAAAAGTATAAATAATGTGGAGGGTTTAAAAACTTGTGGGAGGAGTATAAGTAGCTCTTCCATGTAACCCAAATCCCTTAGGAGGTGCCTATAGATATGCCATTACTTTACTCTCTCTCTTTTGCTTTTTACTTCTTCTCCTGCTTGCCCTATTTTAACTAATACTAAATTGCTTTTTGGTCACAACTTTGCAACTTCTCTTTGATGCTGGACATATTTCATGGATGGTCCCTTAGGCATACTAACGTCAGTGTTCAGTGTTTTGTCGGAATACATTAGGTTAAATATATATAAAACGCTCTGGCAAGGAAGAAGAGCTTTCAATTTTAGGTTATAACAGAAAGCTGCATTTCATGACTCCACAGTTACCTGCATTCAGAATATTTTGAGGGATTCTGCCTGATTGCAGGGAGGATCATGGGGGGGGGGGCACATCCCAGTGGTGGATGGGGACAAAGGCAAATGGGGCAACCCAAAAAGAGTGGCACCAAAAGCAAAGGGAGCGTTGCCAAAAAGACCAGCGTCTTTTAGCTTAAAGCTCTTACTGCCAATAATTAAGCCTTAAGAGAGGCATCTCAATCTTTTAGAATGGGTTGTGGGGGGAAAACTGCACAAAAGCCAGGAAACTAGGAAGTGGTCAGAGGAAAGGGGGTGTGGCCAGAGAAGAGGGCATGGCCTTCTGGGGAGCCGCAGAAGGCCAGATGTAGATCTCGGTGGGCTGGATTTGGCCCCTGTGCCCAAGGCTCTAGATTCCTGCTCTACACCCGAAATGAAATAGGCATTGCATAAAAGATAATATAACAATGTGTAATGATGGAGAATAAAAGTGTAAAGGGCAGAGCAATTCTACGTGTCGGTTGTGGTGTGTGTGTTTGTGTGTGAAGTGACAGATTGTCTGCTTCTCCCAATGCCCCACCAGCTCACACTGGCCAGAGTAGAAGATGGAGTGGCTTCATCTGCTTTTTTAGCCTGGTGGAGAAATGAGCTCTCACAGCTCCAGGCTAGTGTAGCTGACAGGCCTGATCTTGGGGCTGCTTGTGGGGATGGAAGAGCTTTGAATCCAGCCCCTGCCCCAGGATTCCCTAGTTCACTCCCTGTTTTGGAGCCTGCCACTAGTGATGGATCTACACTCATGGCTCTTTCTGTGGGTGTAACCAAGACTTCCGGGTTGGATTCCTCTGCCTCACCAGCAGAGGGGCACTCCTGCCCCATGCTAACCCACTCCACTCAGCGGATTTGGGGAATAGGATTGAAATATTAGACATTCAGAATCGATACTCTGAAACTCAGTTTCATATTACTCTAAAGGAAAGGGTTGTTGATTGCAGCCATTGTTATCACTGAGAAGCAATAAACAGGAAAAACTCACTGGCTCAATTCGGATGACACGTTAACCAACTGAGAGGACTTAACCCACTGACGGTGTGTTAAAAAGGCGGCCTCAATTCGGACGACACGCTGCAGCAACCGTTGAGATAGTGGCTCAATTCGGACGACACGTTAGGTTAACCCACTGACGGTTGTTTAACTTAACAACCGTTGGTTAACGTGTCGTCCGAATTGAGCCACTATCTCCCAGCCTAACAAGGGGGATGGGGACGGGAACTGTTCTTCTCAGAAGAAGGGCAGGATAAAAATATAAGGAAATGGATGAGTAAAAAAAATGAATAAACAATATAAGTTCTGCAGTCTTCAGTCCTCTAGGCTGTCTAATGCACTGGTTCCAAAGATTGGACCCATGTCAATAATCTTTAACTCAGCTTATCAGATCTAGATCAGCTGACTCAGATCTTGAAAGTGACAGGAAGCCCTGGAGAAGAGTTTGTGCAGAAGCTGGAAGACAAAGCGGTGAGAAAAATGCAATGCAAGATAAATAGATGTGCTTTTTTTAATGCATTCTTTTTCAAATGTTTAACATTTCTCTCTATTTCTAATAAAATGCATCAATCTTTTTTTTAGTGGGGGGAGGGACATTTATAACCCAGTGTTACTCTAAGGCAGGAGCAGCCAGAAGGTAGATCTCCAGATCCGCCAGCTCCTGCTAGCATGGACAATGGTCAGGAATACTGGGAGTTGAAGTCTAAAACATCTTGGGCAGTACCAACTATACCATTCTATTAGTGCAAATGGCATTGAGAACATAAGATGAGCCATGCTGGATCAGACCAAGTGTTCATCTAGTCCAGCATTCTGTTCACACAGTGGCCAACCAGCTGTTGACTAGGGACTCACGTGCAGGACATGGGTGTAACAGCACCCTCCCACCCATGTTCCCCAGCAACTAGTGTACATAGGCTTATTGCCTGATACTAGAAGTAGCACAGAGCCATCAGGATTAGTAGCTATTGCTGGCCTTCTCCTCCAGGAATTTATCCAACCCCCTTTTAAAGCCATCCAAATTGGTGACCATCACTACATCTTGTGGCAATCAATTCCATAGTTTAGCTATGCATTGTGTGTGAGGAAGTCCTTCCTTTTATCTGTCCTGAATCTCCCACCAATCAGCTTCATGGGATGACCGCTAGTGGAAACTAGATTTTGAACTATGTGCAAGAGAAGAATTCAACTGAGGTTATGTTTGCACAAGTGATTTAGCATAACTCTTGTGCAACCTGTTGTGTGGCTGTTGTGCATTCCCATTGTGCATCAGGTTATGCAACTGCTTGCACCTGTTGTGCAATGCATTGTGCAACCCATTGTGCAGCCGGTTGAGCAACTGCTCACACAACCAGTTGCGCATTTGTAATGGGCAACCTCTTGCACAACGGAAAGATTCAGTGGAGTTCCTCTATCGCTCTGAGTTTGTAGAATGTCATTGTTGGATTCTGTTCCTGGAGACCTGCTTTCTGCCCATCTCTGTCTAAGGAGCTCAAGGTGGCATACATGGTACTCCCTCCCACTTTTCAAAATCTTCACTACAGCCCTATCAGGTAGGTTAGGCTAAGCTGTGAGATAGTGACTGACCCAAGATTACCCAAAGAGTTTCATGGCTGAGTGGGGATTTGAATCTGGTTGTCCCTGGTCCTACTCTGGCACTCAGCAGTGTAGAACCACTACACCACACTGGCCAGCATATGTAAGGGTGTATATTATAGTAACATTGTATGTGGGTGGGTGTGAATATATAAATGTTTTTGTTTTCAATCCACCTGATTTATGTAATGCCCATTCATATGAGTTAATCCTTGCAAAATGGTGTTGTTAAAGATTGTTGGGTGCAGTCTACCACTATGAAAACTGATAAAAGGGTTGTAGCAATGGAGGTTGATCGCACCCTCTTTCTGCAGCTATTACAACCCAGGCTGTAATAGCTGCGCCGGGTTTCAGTCAGAACCACTTAGAATTCTAAAAGAATTATCCAAGGAGCAAAGCAGAGCACCTTGAAAAGCTCCTTTAGAGTTCTGACTGAATCCTGGGACAGATTCACTGCCCAACTGACATCAAAGCCACCAGCTTCCACTGGGTTGTAGTAGCTGGGGAAAGAGGGTGGGGAGTGGAATTCCCATACCTGGTCATTCCCCTTCCTCCACCAGAGCAGGCATAGGCAAGGAGGGAAGGGAAGAAGGCTGTGTACCACCAGGTTGCTGCACAGCTTAGCAATACACATCTCCCTGGCTGGTGACACAGGAAGGTTCTCCCCCCTGTGGACAGACTTGAAAAAGGACTTTACAGGAGTGTGATGCAAAGGTTAAAGGGTGGTTGGGACATGCTTCAACTGATCATATAAAGATGGCATCAGAAGATCTCTGTACAAACAAATGAAATATTCCCTTTTAAAATGGCAGTGAAATGCAAATCTTGAACCAAATATTGGTAACTGGGGATCGCTTGACTCAGTGACTTGGCTCAGTGCTTCCAGATGGAGGGCACCTAGCACTACCAGTTCAAAGGCATTGTGCAGCTGATCCATCTTTTCCTCCTTTATGTATTTTTTTTTTAGTAAGGAAAAATATGAAAGAGCTGGTGGGAAAACACATGAGGGTTACAAATGGAAGGGAAGATTATTTTGACCCCTCATAAAATTCTGTGAATGAGGCAGGTTGATTCCACAATAAAAGCTTCATATGAAAGCACCTGTACTATGTAGCATTGGCCACATCACACTTCTCATTTAAATTTAACTAACAGCACAAACCTGTATGTGTTTTTTTCAGAAGTAAGTCCCAATAACATGGTTTGCACAGTCACCACAGCCCACGTGCCTTAAATAAGCCACAGTGGGTTGTGTCTCATACTGGCAACCATTTTGAATATTCATCCCCCAGTAGGGGGCTGCCATGTTTTTTTGTGTTGTCATCCGAACCCTGGCAGCAGGAGTTATTTGAGGGTTAAAGAACCCTCAAATAACCCATAGTGTGTTTTGGGGTTATTTGAGGGTTGTTTTATCATATTGTTGTTCCCTGCCTCGATCCAAATGGAGAGGCGGGTAAGAAATAAATTATTATTATTGTTGTTGTTGTTGTTGTTGTTGTTTAACCCTCAAACAATCCCTGCTGCCCGGTTTTGGATGACACGACAAACCATGGCAACTTACCTTACATAAGCCACAGTGGGCTGCCATGATCGTGCAGCCGGCCCATTATGTCCCTAGTAAGTGGGTTTAGGATTATTTGCTTGGGGAAAGGAGGCATAAAGAGGTATTAATACCACAAGGAAATTATCATATAAAGCAGAGATGGGGAACTGTCTTTTCTGTCATGGGCTGTGTTACCTCAGGGGTAACATGTCAGGGGCTGCATGTGGGCAGTGGGGTGGGGCTGAAGCCAATGGTGCATGGGGCCAGAGCTGAAAGTAGGTAGTGCCACCCCGTTTCTCTTTTTCTTCTCTCTCTCTCTCTCTCTCTCTCTCTCTCTCCCTCCTTCCCCAACAGGCTGCTGGGAAATGAAGAGATTAGTCTTGTCAGAGGTCTTAACTGTGGTTTTTGCCCTCCTCCTCCTCCTCCTCTGCGCTCCCCTTGCCTGCATAAAATTAGGCTGATATAAAACTGGCAGCAGGAATAAACAGCAAAACAGAAGAGAACTGGTAAAGTTATTACTATGTCCTATTTGTGGACATAATTCAAAGGAGGATAATATGGAAATATACCACTGGGGAAGTAAAATGTTGGTTCACATGTGAGACTTTAGTTGCTCAACAATGCATACACTGTCTAATATTGCCTCTTACATTTTCCAGCTGCAAAATATCTGAATGCGTGTGTGAAAGTCTCGTCTCTTTTAGGCTAAAAGCTACATACAGATGCTCCCCAAGATTCCCAAAATGGATTTGTCTCTACTTTGCCCCAAAGCCAGTCCTCTGGGTAAGTTGTCTTGTGTGCTTCGCTTATTTATAAAATACGTTCCCCCACCCTATCACAGGAGTCATACAACCTGAATGTAATACCTCACCTTTTAATAATGCTGGCGTAAACATTTCAAAAATAAGAGTCCCTTCCATGGAGCTGGAGTATATCTAATTTTCTAAATCACTTTATATTAGACACTGAAATACTTTCATATATGATAGCTGCCAACTGAAATGTCTGAGCCCTGGGGGATGTATGTGATTTGTTGTTGTCGATTCCCCCTGCCCCAATGTAGGTGGCAGGAGAGAACAGGCACAACATTTCCAGCATCTGAAAAGGACAATGGACTGAGAAGTAAAACTGAGAAGGAAACTGTCATGACAGATTGATTAATTTCTAGGTTTCCTGCCTTCCTGTTTTTTTAAGCCTAGTGTAGTTTAGTTGCCTTTATCTGCTTTGTAGCTTATCTCTTTTGAATACATTTTGAGAGCACCATATCTGGGCAGGATTTTAAAAGGTGAAATAACTCCTTTCCATTACATTTTGCGTATTTAACTTAATTCTATCTCAAAGAAATCAACTAGGGGCTGCTTAAAAAAGAAGAGAATTATGCAAGTTTTCCTGACACACCCCAGGTTTGTATGTGATCACATGGAGAAATGTAGCATATAAATGAGCAGATCACAGATTTGGGGTGATTCTACATGAGGCTTTTATTGTGCAGTAGTCATGGTTTGTCACCTGTGTTGTCCACAGACTTTTAAAACCACCTACTTTTTTTCCTGCTGCTTATCCCCTCTTTTTCCTTAACAGGAAAAGTCTGTTGTTTTTTTAAAGACATCCCACAACTTCCATAGATGTAGAAGTTCCATAGCGGTATTGATCCTTCTTGGAAGGTGGTGCTACTTTCACATGGTTTCCTATTTTTTTTTTTGGAGGTGTGGCCTAAAACTATACCTTCCTCTTTCTCCACACCTGAGCACAGCCAGCACCCCTTCACCATTGCATTTCTGGGATCAGTGGAGGCAGGCTCAATTTTACTTTCACCATGGCAATATCTGATGAAGGAGTCATGTACAATGGGTGTAATGGCAGAATTGTTTCCTGGAGGCAGCAGAAAACACTGGATTTGCTTGCTATTTGGGGGGAATAAAGGAGCAGCTCAGGAACAGGCACTGTAATTAGGCTGACCATATGAAAAGGAGGACAGGGCTCATGTAACTTTAACACTTGTAGAGAAAAGGGAATTTCAGCCAGTGTCATTCGTACGCAATTAGGTCCTGGTGAAATTCCCTCTTCATCACAACAGTTAAAGTTGCAGGCACTATACTAGAGTGGACCATATACAAAAGAAGACAGCGCCCCTGCAACTTTAACTGTTGTGATGAAGAGGGAATTTCAGCAGGAACTAATTGCATACAAATGACACTGGCTGAAATTCCCTTTTCTCTACAACTGTTAAAGTTACATGAGCCCTGTTCTCCTTTTCATATGGTCAGCCTAACTGTAATTGACTCCTTTTAATATTATATTAAGGAGATAGCTGTGTGTGGCTATAACCATGCTGCACTTGCGCTGCTCCAAATTCTTAGTCTATTGGTGATGTTTTGGGTTGTAGTGGCAAGAAGCAGCTGCCATCCATGGGCAAGCATTGCTGTTCTTTTTGGGAGGAAGTGTAGACTTTTGAACTTTTGTAGGATCTCCCCTTCCCACCCCAATTCAAGGCATATATAACAGGGAAAGTTAGCTTTAATCTCCTGATCTATATTTGTGCTTGCTACACACATAGGGACAGGAATGATCACTGCTCTGTAAGAGTAATATTTCAGGTGGAGTGTGTGTGTTTGCTGTCAGAAGGGCAGCCATGTATATTATCTTCTAAACACGTAGCCTTGTGTCTTCTGATGTATGTCTTCACCCGCTACATACGTGGCCACACGTCTCATAGCTGCAGGAACTGTTATGCCCACATACTGCAACAAGAAGTGGTTTAACAACACTTGTCTGCATGTCTGGAGCAGTTCATGGTGAGGAAGGGGAGGGGACAATGTGTGGCTGAAAGGGCTGCCAACATCTGGTAACATTCCGTCATGCTCCACCCATCAATCTGGGCGGCATGTAGCAATATTAAGGAAGTGGGGAAAATGGCACAAAAATGGTGGTATAGGAAGCCCATCACAATCCCGCCCCGTGTACATATTATAATGCAAAAGCAGTGCTACGAGGGCAAGATAAATGCATTTTCTGGAAGCACCCATTGTCAGCAGCAGTTCCTGCAGTTATGGTGGCAATTTTTTGAGCTGCCAGGTATTTGCAATTTGCTGATTCAGACATTCCATTTCTCAACCTGAGCATCTCCCTAAGGTTGCTTAGAACTGTTCACGTGGAGAAAACATTGTGTGAACTCCCTAAGGTGGTTTTCCTTCAGTGCTACTCATTTTCAGAACACATTTCTGAATTTGGTATAACCATGATGTTTCAAACAATTCTCCAATCTGACACCCTCCAAATGTGGGGCTACAGCTTCCATCACCCTAGTCAGCAGGATTGCATAAGATTACACAGAGGGAAAAATGGCATTTTAAACACTAAAAACTATCAGAGTCACAACCTACCTTGCACATCCCCAATTACCCTAATTATGGATGAAGTGCAAGCCTTACCTTTCTAGGGATTGTGGGTGGGGTGGGGCCTTGTTTAAGTAGCAACATTACAAGTATTTATTACATTTCTATGCCGCCAAAGTTCTCTGGGCGGTTTACAAAGATTAAAACTAGTACTGTGTGGAAAATTTCAATTATTCCATTTTTGGCATTTGGGGTGGGGGGGAGGGAAAAATACAAATTCTGGCGAAAGAGGCTTGGAGAGGTGAGAATTTCAGATAATTTCCTCCTTGGGGAGGGGGGCAGGGTTTCTACATACCTTTTTAAGTAGGAAACTTTGAGGGGTCTTTTTATGCATTTTGTAAAAAAATAAATAAACACCAACAGCACTTGCAGGAGCCCAGGAGTTCTTCCTGAATGCTGATTGGAGAGGGAGAGGTCACATGGTCTCCAATAGGGATTCATGAAGAACTACCAGGATTCTCCAAGTGCTGGGGATGTCATTGTTGTTTTTAAATAAAAAATAGAAAGAAGACCCCTAAACAACCAGCAATGTTTTTAAAAGGTATGTGGAAATGCTGTGCCCCTCCCCAAAGAGAAAATTCTCCAAAATTCTCCCCTTCCCTGTTTAAGAGGCAGAAACAAACAATGCCTCTTTTGCAGGGAGAGAAAAAGTTCCCGAAAATAGGGGGCAGGATTCGGCACAGCACAAATTAAAACGTTAAAAACAATATGCAAAATTTAAAAACACACAACAGACAACATACATGTAAAAACAACTTTGAGCACTTTATTTCTTGCAGCGGTGGACTTGCTTGACAAAATGTTGCAGCTAGATGTGGGAAAGCGTCTTACAGCCACCCAAGCTCTGGCCCATGCATACTTCGAACCATTTAGAGATGTTGAGGAAGAGACAGAGGCGCAGCACTCCTACGACGATTCCATTGAGGGTGAAAAATTTTCAATCAATGAATGGAGAAGTAAGTTTAGCTTGATAGCTTTGCATAAAGACTTGCGCCCTATACCCCTCAGAGAACACTCACAACCAGGGGTGCAGGAAGTGCCTCAAGGTTATGTAGCTACTTTTCCATCCATAGATAGATAGATAGATAGATAGATAGATAGATCCAAAATGTAACTGAATACTTTTGCAGGTTCTCAGCACTTCCAAAACTGAAATATGCAAATAAACAACTATTTAAATAGAATTGTTTTGTTTCAGGCGGTGATTGTGCCATGCTGATGTTGGCCAGTTAACAATTACTGTGTCTGAGGGGGCATCTCTGTTCCACCCTCTTCAGTTGACATCGTAAGCTGGGTGACACCCCTGAGCCTCCCTCCCTTGCAGAGTCTTCCTCCTGCACGGTTCTCACATTCCCAGGCTGTACATCAGAGGCCTCCTTCAAGGCCTGCTTTTGCAGCTGTGGCTGATATGGAGTATGATCGTCCTTCAGCCTGCAACCAGATGGGAATCTAGCCAGAGCTGGGCTCTCAGGCCCTGAGGTTCCCACGACTGGACTGGGTTCCCAGTTATCCTCCTCTAAGTCTGAATCAGATTCCAGTTCTAAAGTCATAGGGCTCACAGCAGGCATCACCAACTTAAATGCTTTAAGCAGCACAGAGAACACAATTTTCCATAGCACTCCATCGGACTTAAGAAACCTGTGTTAGGTGTGTGTGTATGGACTACGTGGGCCTGGACACACCAATTTGGCACCTGTGGCATGATATATGGCATATATGGGCAACTTGCGCTCCCAGATTGCCCTGCCCATTTTTCCCAATATGCAGCTGATCAGCTGTTAGAGACCAGATTACTGTTTGTCTATTGCTATTAGCAGTAGAAAAGCAGCAATCTTGACTAGGATCACCAATGGTGGGGAGAGAGGCTTTAACTTCACACACATACACCAGTGATCCTGATGCAGAGATCACCATTCCTCACTGCTAATAGCAGCAGAGAATTAGCCATTTTTATCCTGTTTGCTAGTTTGGGGGAGAGGTTCAAGCCTCTTCACATCCAGGGATTCTCATTCTGATTGCTAGGGTGTGTAGTGTGTGTGTGTAGAGGAGAGGGAGCATTTGTGTGTGTCCTGGGCCCACTCCCCTCCAGCTCCATCCAATCATATGGCTCCCAAACCCAAAAAGGTTGCCACCCTTGCTGTAGACAGAAGAGTACCTGTGAATTGATTGGGTGGCTTCTTCCTAGGATCAAATGGTGGGTGAGGGGCAAGGAAGAGGAACTGAGAATGGGAGGATGCTCCATTCTTTTTGATAGAGCAATTACATGGAATTTCCTGGAAGAGACGCATGTTAGAGATGACACAATTTAGCCAATCTGACAGGTATGTAGAAGTTTGAAAGAGACAGTTGCTGAGTCTCAGGCTTTTCCCCTCTCTACACTCATCTAATAAATGCAGGCAGGCAGGTCATTGTCAACTGCCAAATCTACATTAGTCCCTTGCCTGTGATTGTCAGCTGTGTGGACCAGTGGGTGAACCACTCCCATAAGTCTGGACTGCAAAGGATGGGCATGCTGAAACAGGGCTCTACAATCCTGGAAGAGCTGTCTGGATATGCCAATTCCTAAGTTACTGTTGCATGATGGTAGATCAAATATCTCTTCCCCAAGCCCTTCTGCTACCACTGCCTCCCAAGTTTCAGAATACAGATTTTCTCTGCTTCCACTTATTTATTTATTTATTTATTTATTGCATTTTTATACCGCTCCATAGCCGAAGCTCTCTGGGCGGTTCACAAAAATTAAAACCATGAAATCATTTTAAAATATATAAAACAAGGCACAATCTAAAAACACAGAATAACATACAATATAAAAAACACAACCAGAATAAAACCAAGCAGCAGGAATTAATACAGATTAAAATACAAATTTAAAACAGCAAGGATTAAAATTGAGTTAATTTCACTGTTAAAATACTGGGAGAATAAAAAGGTCTTCACCTGGCGACAAAAAGAGTACAAAATAGGCGCCAGGCGAACCTCTCTGGGGAGCTCATTCCACAGCCGGGGTGCCACAGCAGAGAAAGCCCTCCTCCTAGTGGCCACCTGCCTCACTTCCTTTGGCAGGGGCTCATGGAGAAGGACCTCTGTAGATGATCTTAGGGTCCGGGCAGGTACATATGGGAGGAGGCGTTCCTTTAGATATCCTGGCCCCAAGCCATTTAGGGCTTTAAATGTTAGTACCAGCACTTTGAATTGGGCCCGGACCTGGATCGGCAGCCAGTGAAGTTGGAAAAGGACTGGCGTAATATGGTCTCGTTGGCCAGTCCCCGTTAACAATCTGGCTGCCCTGTTTTGTACCAGCTGAAGTTTCCGGACCGTTTTCAAAGGCAGCCCCACGTATAACGCATTGCAGTAATCCAAACGAGAGGTTATGAGAGCATGGATAACTGTAGCTAGGCTATCTCTGTCCAGATAAGGGCGCAGTTGGTATATCAGCCTAAGCTGGTAAAAGGTGCTCTTTGCCACCGAGTTCACCTGTGCCTCAAGTGACAGTTCTGGATCCAAGAGCACCCCCAAACTACGGACCTGATCCTTTAGGGGGAGTGCAACCCCCAGAACAGGGTGAACATCACCTCGCCGGACAGACGAACCACCCGCTAACAGTACCTCCGTCTTGTCTGGATTGAGTCTCAGTTTGTTAGCCCTCATCCAGTCCTTTACCGTGCTCAGGCACTGATTCAGAACAGCCACTGCCTCACCTGGGTTTGTTGAAAAGGAGAGGTAGAGCTGGGTATCATCCGCATATTGGTGACATCTCAGCCCACATCTCCGGATAACCTCTCCCAGCGGCTTCATGTATATGTTAAACAGCATAGGGGATAAAACAGAACCCTGTGGAACCCCATGGCTTAAATGCCATGGCACAGAGCAATAATCCCCCAGCACCACCTTCTGAAAACGGTCATCTAAGTAGGAGCGGAACCACTGCAGCGCAGTGCCTCCAACTCCCAGCCCAGACATCCTATCCAGAAGGATACCATGGTCGATGGTATCGAAAGCCGCTGAGAGGTCTAAGAGAACCAACAGGGTCGCACTCCCCCTGTCCCTCTCCTGGCAAAGGTCATCCCACAGGGCGACCAAGGCAGTTTCTGCTCCAAAACCAGGCCTGAAACCCGATTGAAATGGATCTAGATAATCCGTTTCATTCAAGAGTGTCTGGAGTTGTCCTGCAACCACCCGCTCAAGCACCTTGCCCAGGAAAGGAATGTTCGCCACCGGCCTATAATTGTTAACATCTTCCAGGTCCAGGTTAGGCTTTTTCAGGAGTGGTCTGATTACCGCCTCTTTTAACAAGGCTGGCACCACTCCCTCTCTCAAGGAGGCATTTACAACCTCCTGGACCCAGCTGGCGGTCCCATCCTTATTTGATGTAATTAGCCACGACGGGCAAGGGTCAAGCACACAAGTGGTCGACCGGACTTGGCCAAGCACCTTGTCCACATCCTCAGGCCTCAGTAACTGAAACTCATCCAATAAAACTGGACCAGACGGTGCTCTGAACGCCTCTACTAGCGGAGCTGCATTAAGCGTGGTGTCCAATTCAAGACGAATCCGAGCGACTTTATCTTCAAAGTGCCATGCAAACTCATCACAGCGTTCTACCGAGGGTTCCACCATCTCTCGCCCTGGCCCAGAGTGTAGCAGGCCACGAACCACCTGGAAAAGCTCCGCTGGACGACACTGTGAAGATGCAATGCTGGTGGAGAAGAACTGTCTCTTCGCCACCCTCACCGCCACAGAGTAGGCTCGATAATGAGCTCTAGCCCGTGTCCGATCAGACTCAGCACGAGTTTTCCTCCACCTGCGTTCTAGCCGTCTCCTTTTGCTTCATTGCCCTCAGCTTAGGTGTAAACCAAGGAGCTGGCCGAGCTCTGCTCATAGGGAGAGGGCGCTTGAGTGCGATCGTGTCAACCGCCCGGGTCATCTCTGCATTCCACAGAGCGACCTGGGCTTCGACAGGAGCACCGGCCACATCAGCAGGAAAATCCCCCAGAGCCTTCTTGAATCCATTGGAGTCCATTAGCCTCCGGGGGCGGACCATTTTAATAGGCCCCCCACCCTTGCAGAGGGGAAAGGATGCCGAAAGTCTAAACCTCAATAGAAAGTGATCCGACAATGACAAGGGGGTAGATGTTAGTTCCCCCACTTTCAGATCACCATCCTCCTGTCCACCTGAGAAAACCAGGTCAAGAGTGTGTCCTTTTACATGCGTTGGGCCGATGACATGTTGAGACAGCCCCATGGTTGTCATGGCAGCCATGAAGTCCTGAGCCGCTCTGGATGCAGGAGCCTCCGCATGGAAGTTGAGATCCCCCAGGACCACCATCCTGGGGGTCCTCAACACCAGGTCCGAGACAACCTCCGTCAGCTCAGGCAGGGAGACTGTTGGGCAGCGGGGTGGGCGGTACACCAGCAGAATCCCTAATCTGTCTCGGGTACCCAACACAAAGTACAGACACTCAAGACCAGCACTCGAACGATCAGGAAGCCTAGAGAGGGAGATCGTATTTCTATAGACCACGGCAACCCCCCCTCCCCAGCCCTGAAGTCGGTGCTGATGCTGCACCGAGTACCCAGGGGGGCAAAGCTGAGTGAGAGTAACCCCTCCCAGTTCACCCAAATTTTGCCTTCTCCAAAGCACTCATCATCCTTTCTTATTTCATCATCTTTGGATGTGTCTAGAATGAGGCTTTTGTTGTGTAATTGCCCTATTCATGAAATTTTACATGAGGTCCAGATGACATTGTTTGTTACTCTTGTGTTTTCCAGCCATTTTGCCTCCCCCCTTTTTTCCTTACCAGAAAAAAAAAATCCATTGAGGATAGCTACACAATGTCTTTGGATTGATAACAGTAGGAGCCCCTCCACCAGGACACACCCTGTGTTCTTGGCACCAATTGCATTTTCTTTCCTTTTTCAATTTGTTAATAAACTTATTTCAGACTTTTTAGAAAATTGGAAGACATCCTCTGCTGGATTGCAGCCTCAATGAGTTCAGTATGTCAAATATGCCTGACACCCTTAACGTATGGTTTTGTGTCTTTCATAGTTTTTGAAGCTCTTCTCTGAATTCTTTAGGAACAGTACAATAATGACTTCAACTTTCTCAAATATTTTCAATCCCAAATGAAGCAGTTTTTCTTAAGGAAGCAGAATGTTGAATTTCATAATACCAAAGTTTTGATATGCCTCAGGATATTTAAAACTGCCCCACAATAAGGTCTTGCATCAATTTGAGCTTTAGTTATAGTCATTCCCCCCCCCCCCTTTCAAATGACCCCACATCGTTTAAACACAAATGAACTGATATCTTTTGCTTCTCTTTCAAGGGCATATTTACAATGAAATACTGTCATTCAGCCCAATTGCACGGAAAGACTCGAAGAGGAGAAGTGGGATGACGTTGTAAGCGCTGGCAATGCCCAACACCGGGACTGTCTTTCCCACGAGACATCAGTATTTTGAACCCCAACCAAAAATAAATATTCATCAGCATGAAAAAAAATCTGTGTAAGACACAAGGACACTGAGTCTATAACGAGAGTTCAGCCTTAGTCTGAAAAGGCCAGAACTGCACAAGCAACATCTTTCAGTGCTAAAAATGAAGATGCTTCTTATTAAAGCACTTTGTGATAAATTGTGACCTCAACGTTTCTTCCTTTTCATACGTGTTTTGTAACTGGTTCTCCACTTGGTTGAAAAAGCTACAGTGTTTCTAGAATTCTTTTTTATTATTATTATAGCTTCTGGAGTCCTGTCCTTCCCCTAAATTAGAGACTTTGCATCTTCAAATGAACAAAGCAGACCCTGTTTAAAGAATAAAATAAACACTGATGTAAGAAAGCAAAAATTTTATCTACCAATTTGGGAACCACAAGGAACATGGGCAAAGTGTTTCTAATTTGAAAGTGATCGAGCACCTCAATTCTCATTTGGCCGCGCACAGAAAGGTAAATGTCTAAACACACATACACATTTTTTCCAGAAAGATAATTTAAAATACCTTTGCAAGTGTTAACATTATGGCTATTCCAAATTGTGGCATGTGCACACATTGACTGGGTTTGGATGACACATTAAGCCATGATGGTTTATTTTTCTAAATTAACTATTGTTTCCCCCAAACTAGTGGTTTACTTACTTACTGCAGAGAGGTTATTTAAGCCATCATGGCTTATCGTGTCATCTGGCGCTCCAGAGTACTTTAAGCACACTGCCTACAGTTGCCTGCTGCTCCCACTCTGATCCTTTTGGGCAATCTGTTTCTGAGATTTGTCTAGGAACAGATTGCCCTCTCTGCGCTCATCCCTCCTTCAGCAGTGTGCTCTGCAAACTTCCAAAGTTTCTCCAGAGAGGTATAGCCATGCAGAGTTTTAGTTCTGCATCTGGTGCCTCCCCACGATCAAACTTGTGTGTGAAATTTTGTCCCAGTTCTGCAATCTTTCTAGAGCCCCACCCCCTTGGGGTGTGGAGGCATAGGAATGCAGGATTTTCATTGTGTATCACTTGAGTACTGCAAACTTTCAAGGGTTTAGAGCTGCCATCCCCTTTTGGGTTCAAAGTGCCTTAGTACATTTAAAGTAGTGTTAAGGAAGCCCAGTTTTAAGCAAGCCAAATAAGCCATTTAGTATGCCAATAAATAGCTTCCTTTTATTTCTGTTGTTTGTTGCTGGTGAAGGGGGAAAGGTTTGGACATTGGGGCTGGAGGATAGGAATAAGAAGTGGGGAGGGGGAAGCAAAGGGAAGGAGAGCAAACTGTTTCAGCTCACTTTTCCATGAAAAAGCATTGTTGGAGTGAGATGAACATTGATAAGGCAAAGACAGAGGACACAAGAAGCACGCAGCCCAAGGGCACAGCCTACCAATCTGAGAAACGTGATGTAGCTTCAGTGCAAAGGTTGGCAGGATATGACATCCAGTGCAAAGGAAGCTGAGCGGGAGGACTATAGAGGGAGGAGAGGGGTTTGATTGTGTTTCAAAATAAGTTACTATGAGTAGTTTATAGGCTACCATGGCTTAAAGTGATGTCATGTTCAACCAGTCCACTCGCTCACTGGACTGGTTCAACATGACACTAAACCATGGTGGGTTAATTAACGCCCAGGGTTTAGCAGAACACACAGGGGGACGTTTTGCAGTCGCAGCTTGAATATGCAAAAGTCTGCTGGCATGCACCACAACCCACCTGTGGTGATTGTGCGAACCTGGTCACTATAAACTTATGGTTCAAGCAGGGCTGGCCTTAAAATTTTGCTGCGTGAGGCAGAGCAACATATGGTACCCCATACCCTCTAGTCAAACTGCATAGTCTCCAGGGCCAACCAAGTTCATCTGGCACATGGGGCAGAAAATTTCACAAGCACCTCTCCCCAGTCCTGGCTGTAAAAATACAACAAATTAAATGATCAACAATTTGCTGCTCTTTCATGATATCCAAAATTTACTGCCTGAAGTGACTGTCTCACTCTGCCTAAAGGTAGGTCTGGTCCTGGAATCAAGAGAAAAAGCAGATCAGATTTGGTACAAAAGCCCTTGTCAATAATGTAACAATGCAAGTTTTTGAGTGGCATATAAACAAGAAAACAAAATGGATGCAGTGTAATAACTCAGCCCAGTGGAATGGCAACATATAAAGTCTGGCACAGCCAGATGTTGATATTGGCGTGGCAAGCAAAGCTGGGAAAGTAGAAAAAGTAAATGCAATCCCTGTTAATACAAGATCCTCTTTTGCACTGGAGCAGTAGCCCCCAAAACATGAGAATCAAGTATCACAGCCCATAGGCAAAACATGCCTTAGAATGCAGACAAGAAATAGGATGAGAGCTGATGAAAGAGCTGACGGAGTACCATAGGATTAACTTGGCAAACGGTTTCAAATGATTGAATGGGACAATGTGATGGAATGAGGTATGATCTGTAAAGTACACCCTTATAACCAATACACAACGCTTTATTTTGTCAGAACTGCACAACCTCTCCCTTTCCTTGACAAATTTTGTTTGTAAAATACGTGTGTTTTATTTTATGTTACAATATATGAACTTCTTTTAAAGGAAAACAAAATAAGCAATGTGACTGCAGCTACCAGAACATCCATTAATTATAGAACAAGCTGCCTTACAGCTCCTCTACCCTAGAGGAGCCCCTCGACACAGGCATTCAACTGCACCAGTCACTTGGATTGCCTCACATCTCCGCTACCCTAGAGATGGCCCCTGGACACAAGCATTGAATTGCAACAACATTCAGGTTCCTGCACTGGCCAAGTGACCCTAAAGAATACCACAACAAACTATGCACTGGCAGGGTCCCTCCCCACCCCACCCCGGCCTCGTGCTGTTACACCAGTCAGGATAGGCTTCTGTCAGCAGTGATACATTAGGAAAGGTTCTGCTGTGCTGCTGCTGAGGCCTTGCGCCCAAACATGCTCTGACAGTAGAGCAGCAGATATTGAGACCAAGCAATTAACCCATTAATACCATTCTCATTTACTTTTCACAAAACATTGTCGTAAACAGTTGAGACATATGGCCTCTAGAGGCTTTCTAAAAAGCTAGACTTTGATAGTGTAAGGAAGTATCTCAACTGCAAACAAGTATGTTTATTTTGAAAATGTCACCAGTTTATCTTTAGAATTCTTGAGACCTTTTGTGGAACTACATGGCTAAGTAGTATAGCTTACTTGTTGTACTACTGTTGTACTACTTTTGCCTTTAAGACTCTAAAATATATTCCATCTGTATTTTCATTTCCCATTGTTTAATATACCATTATTTCCTAGACTAGTTTCAAATTGTGATGATTTTCCTCTAGATTACTATGCAATTCATACTAATCCCCACAATAAGCAAAGCATTGCTCTCACTCAGTGAGCATTAAATGCAATGACAATAATCAGGTGAATTCCTGAATGATTCATATGAAGAAATGGGGTACCCTGGTCTACTTTACTGATGGCTGACTAGGATGAATTATTGGAAGCCTGTTTTAAAAACTAGATTGGGGGACACCTATTTTGAATCTGCAGTTAGTTGTAGAATGAGTGGGTTTACTATGTGCCCAGATTATAGGTATGCCTATAATAGAGCTGTAGGCAAATTGTTATTAAGGACTAGCATGCTAGTGATCAAAGTACATGACAAACCTTATTCAGCCAGTTATTCAACACATTAAGGTACAATGGTCTTCATCTGATATTAGATTTCAGGGCAGTGTACAATCATTAAAGAAAAATTGAAAAAATGCAACACTCACAAAAGATCAAAGTAGTAGAGACCAGTAACTCTTTAATCAATAAAGGCAATTAAAAAAGCTGTGTAAAGAAAAACATTTCCCTCCGGCACTTAAATGATAGCAATGTTGGTGCCTGGTTAACTTCTTTGGGGAACAGGTTCTATAACTGGGGTGCCACTGCCAAACCTTCTCCCTTATTGTTGATCACCTCACCTCACAGCTTTGGCCGATGGTTTTAAAGCGTAGGAAGGTATTTGGGTCCCAAGCCATTAAGGACTTTAAAAGTGAGAACCAGCACCTTGAACAAGTCTTGTGTTTGTACGTCCCTTCACATGCCTGGCTTTGATGATATTATGGTTTGTCAAAACTAGTTTCCTCATGGAGGATAAGGCCATCAATGGCAACTAGTTCTGATGGCTATATGCTACTTTCAGTATCACAGGCAGTTTGCCTGTGTAAACCAGGTGCTGGGAAACATGGGCAGGAGAGTGCTGTGGCATTTATGTCCTGCTTCAGGGTTTCCTTTGGGCAGCTGATTGGCCACTGTGTGCAAAGAATGCTGGACTTGATGGACACTTGGTTTGATCCAGTTTGGATCTTATGTCTGAAAGTGCTTTAGGGCACAATCCTATGCATGTTCAGACAGGAAAAAGTCCTACAGTTCCCAACATTTCACAAGTTTCTCCACTATCTAGCCACACTATCTGAAGTTCTGCCAATTTTAAATTGTTTCTACCTACTTTCGTCTCAAGGCTATCTACTCACCCTCTCCAGCATTTCCTACACCTCCCACAATTAAAAACAAACACTCCCTCCCGAGATGTTCCTTTGGCAGTAACTAGTAGTGTACTCCTCCATAATGTGGAGATATTAGTTGATATGGCTAGTGTTAGTAAATTGCTAGGAAAATACCATGTTACAGTCATGGGAAACTACTTTCATTTAGAAAGCCTTAAGGATAATCACAAGGATCACAAATTCTCCCATAATTTATTATATGGAATGTGGACTATTCTTGCTTTTCTCACAACATTGCTGCATTGGAAGGTTTCTATATTTAGGTGTCAGAGGGCACTTTATACAGCACAGTTTGTTCTGCATGGAAGGTTATAAATACAGCATGAACTAGAGAACTCACTGGATTTAAATTAATATACAATTAATATATTTTGTAAACATATGTTGGTCATGTTTAACTTGTACTTTGAAGTGTTTGCTTTTAAAAGGGCAATGATATCCCTGTCTCAGCTTTCTCATACAGTCCAATATTATATGAACTGAAATATTAGCACTGTTCCAACAATACGTTCTGTATATAAATCATGTATCTTTGATACTTTGCCAGAAGATGAGTGGAAATAATTCGAGATTAAGGAACATAGCATAAGTCTCTCTTTACTATCTGAGACTGTCAGCCTCTTAGCAGTACCAAGGATTTTGGTTACACTATCTCTAAATACACCAAAGCATACATTGGCAACTCAGTCATAACATTTTTAAACATAATGAAAAGTTCTTCTTTACCCTCAGATAACTTAACTTTTTGAACAGGTCTTGCATGATCAAAGTCCCTATTAACACCCATGGTGACTGGTATAAATAACAGCAAAAGAAGTTATTTTTTCAGTAGAACCTATGAACTGCACTGGAGTTCTTTTAGTATCACTACCCATTTCTAGCATAATATTTGGAAGACAGCTAAACCATTGGGTTGGGGCATGATGAATCTCAAGCACATTACCCATAGGCATTTGTGGAAAAATACCAACACAGTAAGTAAGTAGCATGTCTATTGCCCTTTACACTAAAGGGCAGGAATGCATAGGTCTGCCATCTTAATGTAAAGAATAAAAATACCTAAGTCTTTATTGGTTTGTGCTCATACACTGGCTGAATTCGGACGACACAATAAGCAACTGGCGGGGGAAAAACAATAATCAGTTGTATGGACTATCGTGTCATCCGAATGCTGCCATAGTCAACTCAGCGCTGATCCTAATCCACACCACAGTTGATTATTTATTACCATGTTGTGTGGGGAGTACCCCCTAGATGAACAACTGTAAAGCTGACTATTACCCCACCATTGACTATCGTGTTGTCCAAATTCAGCCACTGTATAGCACAGAAGTGCCACCTATCAGATCACTATAAATGAGGGAAAGGAAATAACGTTTCAATCTGCTTTTCATGTAGAAAATGGTCTTCTCTCCTTTTACTGTCTCTTCTGAAATAAAGAGGAGCACCCATTAAACTGGCAACACAAACAATCCATGTTTTCTTCAGAAAGCAGTGACATTTCTTGGAATGAGGTTATCTGAAGGATTGAAAGAGATTTCATAATTACAGCATGCGCAGCTGGAGTAACCATGTGGGACAAGCTTGTATCTGCCTACAAAGCAACTATTGCTATTCTTAGTTTTAGTATCAAACAAAAAATAAGATGTTACCTGAAAAAGACACAATATGACATGGCCTTGCATCGTTTTGACCGCACAGCTCATACTGGCCATACTTTTTACATGTGACTACTTAACCCATATTTGGTAAGTTTGTGGCAGCATGCTATTTGTGTGAATGTTTTATTTACAGCAAGTATAACCATCACCGAACAGAGATAAAGCTCACCACACATCTGATATGTGAAGCCAGACCCATCTCTCAGCAGTTGAGATGGAAAACCTGGGTCTGGATAGTACCACTTGCACTGAACTATGTGTGAGTGTGCACACTTGTTCCATCCTATGAGTCTTCATCTAAACTGGCACAGTCAAGACACAGGTTCACCTCCTCTTCTACTGTTTGTAAAAAGAAGGCCTACATTAGGGCTGCTTCACACTAGATGGCAATGACTCTCTTATTGGAACTTGTGCTAACACCACATGTAGATTACCAGATGATACCCAAAATACTTGTCATTTCCTAGTCTCAGCTACCCAATGTACATGCCTGAAACAAATTACATATGTATTAAAGCATAACATGCAACAATCTACATATGGGATTCACATACATTCCTGCACAGTAGTGACTTACTGTAGGAATTTGATCATGTAAACAAGATCTTCGATTGCTGCAACAGGATGCTATCACGAACCCTTTGATTTAAAGAACAAGGCACCCTTTCCCTATATCCCCAGCATTCAGAGCAGCCCCCAAGGGTACCATCTCAAGGCGCCCCCACCTCTAATACAACATAGTGCATCCGAGAGTATCAGCCCCAAAGGTTTGGTCGCAACAGTGCAGTGCTCATTAACTTATCTCCGTGTCGTGTCCCCCCCCCCCAATCAACCGCTGCCCCCGGGCCTCCAAGATTTGTGTCCAGGGAGGAAACGCAAGGGGGGGCGGTCCCTGTCCGGGGGGGGCGAGAAAGAGAGCAGAGCGCGGTAGTAGCCCCCTCCCTCGCCGCCTCCTTCCCTCCCCCCCTTTCCCTCTCTCCATCGTTTGGCCGGGCTGCGCTCCTGCCGCCGCCGCCTCCATCTTGCCTTCCCTCCCTCCTTCCCCCCACCCCGCAACAGGCGCCGGAGCCGCGGCGGAGGCACTGAAGCGAGCGGCAGCGGGGCCGAGCGGGCTGGGAGCCGCGAGCATGAGGGGGCGGCGCTGAGGAGACACGGGCTGAGCCGACATCTTGTCCCCCCTCCCCGACGGTGCGAGCCCGTCTGCCCCGCGGAAGACCCGGTGCCACCGCCAAGGAGGACAAGGTAGCGGCCCAGGTAAGTAGAGCCGAAACTCCCCCCCCCCCGTAACCCCCGTTCCTTCCCTTCCCTCCCTCAGTTGTGGCCCCAGGGTCGCAGGAAGGTGACCGGGCCGGGCGGGAAGGGGATGGCGGGACTGCAAAGGCCTAGCGCGCTCCAAGTGCGGGGCGGGACTCCCTCCACAGCGCCTTATACCGAGGTTGAGAAGGGGGCTAGTGAGTGAGAACGCGGGGGGGACAGGGAAACCGATCCCCGCCATCTTGTTCGCCCTCATAACCGGGACACCACTGGCCACGCCCACCTTCCCCTTCACCATTGGTCTAGTCAGAGACACGTCGCTCCCGCCCGCGCGCTGGCTGCTGCTATTGACCGTGGAGGAAGACGATGGGCAGCGGTGGCATCCAATGAAAGCGTGGCTACAGCTGTTTCCTTTACCTGCTGTGTAATTAATCGAGGGATTTCCCCCTCAGAGGGGGCTTGTAGATGTTGGCAAATTTATATTCAACCCCTCTTCCCCATCCTGCCTTCTTCTTGCTTTGGATGGAAGCGGAGCCGCTCGTATCTGGCAGAGCGAGATTGTTGCACCTCTGTCACGTGAAAAGGGCCGGAGTTCTGACACGGTCCAGTCCGTTTCCCTGGGAAAGGGTTTCTCTTGCGAGGCCTGGTGTATTTCTGCTTCCCTGTGAATATTGGAGTCTCGGTACTTGCTAGTGTATGTGTCTTCAGACCTCCCGCGAAGGGTTCCTGCTAGAACCCGGGCACAGATCAGTGCAGGCACCACAGTTCACAGAAGACAGTTCTTAGACTTTATTATTGGGAGAACCAAGAGCAGAATGTTATAAGATGTTGCCCAGGAAGCGACACACAAACACACTCCTCATAATGATGTCAGCTTGGTAACAGAAAGTCCTTTCTCTGTTGAAAAGATGGTAGCCTGATTACTATATGAGCCTTCAACACACACACACACACAGCAAAAAAGGGTGTAGTGTAGTCTAAGTTTTGTTTCTTGACTCCATATTGTCCAAAGGATGAAAACAAGTAGTCACCTTAGGGTTTACTCCATGCTTTAAGTCCATTGAAGAAAAATAACTACTCATGAATTGGGGCCAGCTTCTTCTCATGACATGGTTTGCTCATTCTGTGGCCAGAAACTCCCTTCATTGAATACATCTCCATTGTTTACGTTTCTTCTTCTGCTAAAGTGAGATATATCTGAAAGAAAAAAGGTTGGAACATCCCACCCCACTTCTGCCCATGGGTCTATACTTGTCCTGTTGTTTTTTAACTGTGGGGTACATGTTGGACTTATTGAATACACACTGCAAATCTACAGACTGATCTAATTGGCTGGTTAGTTCCAGTCTATGTAGAAGTTCAGCTTCATTCCTCACTGCTTCTCGCTTTGGCTCTTCTTGTCCCCTTAGGGTTTACAGGTCAAGATGCTGCTGTGACAGTAGAAGCCACAAAGACAGAATTCCCCTGTCAGAGTCTCTTCATTTAGATGTAGCAACTCTGTGCCTCCTTAGCTTTCTCCCTTGACTGCTCACTTTCTTCCTTCTAAAAGAATACAGCCCCTTCTGCATCTTAGTCATATGTGTAGTTTTGCCCCAGTCCTACTTTTCCATGTCTCTTGTTTCCTCATGTCCCTGCTATTCAGGCCATTTCTTGCATTGTCCAGTTTCTTTTAGCCATCTGTCCTTACTAATATTCCTTTCCTAATACTCCTAATATTTCCTTTAGCTAACAACTTTCCTAATATTTCTTTCTTGCTCTCTTCTGATCTTAAGCATTGTGAAATTCTCTGATTAGCCCTTCCTTGTTTCAGTTCCCTGTCCCATCCTTGTTTCAGTTCTTTTCCTCAGACTTCATTCTCCATCTATCCTTCCTTAGATTCCTCTTTCTCCTTCCATTGCCTATCTTGTCCTCTAGATACCCTGTATCCCAGGCCTTCTCTATAGTTCTCAGTCAACCTGTTTGGAGTTTTAATCCCAGCCAAACTAACAACTTTGCCTTTCCTCACAGAAGCAGGACAAAAAAGTATTTAGTTCTGTGAGCAACTGAACATGCTGACCCAATTCACACTATCAAAACAAGCCACTGTGGTTTAAACAAGTAGCTGGTTGTAAGTCACGGCATATGCTAGGTGTGATTTGCATAATCACCACCCAGCCGCAGCTTATTATGTTGTTCAAACCTAGGTGGCATGGCTTGTTGTAGGGTTCTTTGAGGGTTGTTTAATCCAACAAGTCATCTGCCTGGGTTCAGATGAAATGATTAACTGTGATTATACAAATCACGCCTGGCATGCACCGTAGCTCACAACACACCAGCATGGCTTGTTTTGATCATGTGAACTGTCCCTCTCAGCCAGTGTCAGAGGATTTAATGTCAGAAGTACAAAACAGTCTAGATAATGGTGTGATAATCTTTTGGATCTCATTATGCTGGCTAAATCTCACTGATCAACATGTGGCATCGAGTTTTGTCATGGTTTTGCATGCATGATGCGTACTTCATTTTTAATTCAAGACATATTTGATAGAAATACAGTTTAAAAGCATGTGGAAGGAGTGGGATCAAAGGTGTTAGACAAAACACAGTTTGGAGACAAGTAGAGATGCAAAAGGAATGTGACAAAAGTTTCAGCAGAGAGATGACCTATATTGTTGTTTGGTGGCATTTGGAGATGGTGGCTAGCATACACAGAAACAGGGTGACAATGCTGAAGGAGTCTGATGATAATTGGCAAATGTTGAAAGTAGGCAAGGGCTGCGGTCTTGGAAAGAGTAGAAGAAAGGTAAGGCCATTTACGAAAGAAAGGAAGTTTGTTGGCACTGGAGAAAGACTGCTACAATATTACAGAACAAGGGGTCCTTGGTTACCAAATGTTATTTGCAATAATATGATAATGGAAGAAGGGTGGTATAGTGTCACAGGAGAGAGGCCAGAAACAAAATCATGTGAAATAATTAGTTTGTGTTTGTGAACTGTGAGTAATCTCTATAATTTAAAAAAAACCATCCAATAAGTGCTGAGTTAGCATGGTTTAAAACTGAATACTGAAAAGCAAGAAAATGTAAACTAGAGCTATACCTATCTTGTGAGCCAGCTGGCAACATTAATGCTTTAAGATGTTAATAGTGAAAAAGGCTTTGATAGGCAAACCAGGGATGGCTAGCTTTTGTATTATTTGGGAATGAGGCACTTTTCTTTAGGCAGTGATTCAAGGAACTAGAAGTGTATTTTGCCACACAATTGATTTGTTCACTGGTAGTTAGGCACTATAGTAAGGTGAGCAATCACCTAGGCCAAGGGTTTCAAATTTATGCATTTAGGCACAGCTGGGGCATTATTTCCAGAATCCATCTGGAAATGTATTATTAATGTGTGAAATAGCTCTGCTTTTCACAACCTCTGAAAACGATTTTCTTCTCTTTACAAGTGGAACTCGATAAAATGTTTTACTACACTTTGATTAAAATTTGGCAGGGTCACTAGAGCCCTAATAAAACAGCTTTATGGTCCACAACTTTATGGACGAGTTACCTGTTAGCTATCCTGGCCATAAATCTTTCATTGAAGGGGTACCACTTCTGAAGTTCACAATTGTTTAAAAGAAATCCTGTTTTATAAATATATTTTGAGCCATGCAAATCCACTGCATAATTGTTATTAGGAATGCACATGCTTTTACTGGTCCTAGTCCTGTGCCTTTAACAGCAGCCTGACATGCAGAATTTAAGCAGGTGAAGCTTTACTAGTCACATTACCTTCCTGCCAGGAAAAGCTTCACCTTCTAAATTCTGTATGCCATCCTGCTATACACTGTGAGAGCAAAACTGGTGCAAAACAACTCTCCCATTAGTTTGGAGAGCTCTCAATTCCTTTTCCTATATTAACATTATAAGCTCAGAGTTAAGGCTATCTTCTTGGCCAATAAAGGAGGGCAGGAAGAGCTCAATTTTGCACTTTACCTTTAATAGTGCATTCCTTTTCCTGTCTACTTAGAGGTAAGTCCCAATGAATTCAGTAGTGTTTACTCTAGTTAAGTGGGTATATAATTGCATCTGAATTGTACAAATATACCCAAATTCTAGACTTGCAAAGTTGTTTATATCATCTACTGAGCCCAGGGAAGTTCCAAGGGCATTACTACATGGTTTAGTTTTCTTTAGATGAAAGAAAACTAAAAAAAAAATGCCCATGTGTCCTTGTAATATCTGTTTTATTTACAACTATAGAAGTGGAACATAATAGAATAGAAGCAAATAAACACCTAAGGGCAAAGTACTATACTCAAGATATTCTAACTGGGAAACTATAGGATTTGCCACAAGCTTTTCTATGCTGGCATAAATCCAGATAAACCTGTGCCAATGGAAATACACTGGTGTAGTTACACACATGACATCCACACTGCTGGAGTGGCCAAATTAGGGCAAAGATGGGGTGATCATATGAAAAGAAGGACAGGGCTCCTGTATCTTTTAATAGTTGTACAGAAAAGGGAATTTCAGCAGGTGTTATTTGTATGCATGCAGCACCTGGTGAAATTCCCTGTTCGTCACAACTGTTAAAGCTGCAGGTGCCCTGCCTCTTTTGTAGAGTGACAAGGTGCAAAAGAGGGCAGGGCTCCTGCAACATTAACTGTTGTGATGAGAGAATTTCACCAGGTGCTGCACGCATACAAATAACACCTGCTAAAGATACAGATGCCCTGTCCTCCGTATATCTTAAGTCGATATTTTTATGATGATAAACTTTTTGCGTAACAGCTGCACTTGTATATTTAAAAAAATGGGGTCCAGCCCTTGCTTCTTAATCCCAGAATCCTAGGTGTAACCTGATTCCTACAGCATCCAGCAGAGACTCATTCATTCAGCGTGCAATCTCCATGCTGAGACTCTGTCTAAATGAAATCCTTGCTCTTGTACCATTGAGCTTGATGAAGAGTTCTCAAGAACTTAAAAGCTTGCATGCTATTTTGTGGCATTTTGCTTGTCCAGCTGTGAACTTTGTTGTTTTTCTTATAGACCTTCTAACGCAGCTTTGCTTTTTAATGTAAAATGAGTTCTGTACAATATGAACAGTCTAGCAAAATCAACAAACCTGATTTTAGCTTGTTACATTTTGATAATTTTGTTAAAGATTAAAATCATAGAATTTTCAGAAATAAAATTGAAATATCCTGCTCTAACTAATCAGCATTTACTTCTATGTAGTAATGCAGCCCATATATACACCACAGAACTGAGCCAGGGGGGCTGAACTAGTTTGCAGAGTAGCCAGATAGGCTATTCTAATCTGTTTCAGTGTTCTGTGACTATGCTTCTCTGACCATTCTTTTTATATATTTATTTAAAAGATTTGTAGACCACACCTCCATTTAACTATCAAGGAGGGGTACAAGAAAACAAGCAGCCATATTAAATCACAATAACATACACAAAGCAGAACACCAATGCAGGAGAAATTCAGCAGAGTGAATAAAACCTTATTGACCAGTTCACATTCCATACTAGAAGGCCTGGGCAAATAAAAAGGTATTTGCCTGGTGCTGAAAAGAGAACACAGTTGTTGCCAGGTGAGCCTCCCTAGCGATGGCATTCCATAAAAGGGGTGCTACAACTGAAAATGCCCTATTTCCATTACCACCAAATGTAGTTGTAACAAGTATTACAACTACATTTGGTACATTGAGTCGGATGCGGGCTGAACACTGAGAATTTTTCCATTTATTTCAATGTGCTCTCCCTTAATACATGAACTGACTCATTCACATTAGCATTTACGAAAGATAGTATTATTTCTCCCTCATAGTATAGAATTGTGCAGAATTAAATTAGCCTTGAATAGAAGTGGTAGCATTCAGTGGTTGAGCAGTGCGAGCTTTAATGACATTGGAAACAGAATTAAACCAAGACTAGTGCGATGTTATTAGTGCCTGGTAGTGCAAATTCCTGCTGAAATTTATGCTGGCACAACATCATTAGCATTAGTGCTGCATCACCATTCAATATTGACCATTAATCCTAGATTTAAATATTTGCTTATTATTTATTTATTTATTGCATTTTTATACCGCCCTATAGCCGAAGCTCTCTGGGCGGTTCACAAAAATTAAAACCTTAAAATCATTTAAAAAATATAAAACAAGCCACAATCTAAAAACAACAAATAACATACAATCTAAAAACACAACCAGAATAAAACCAGAATAAGCTGTGAATTAGCTGTGAAACACTCTGGGTAACCCTGAGCAAGTTACTATTGCTTACCCTAACCTATTTCACAGGGTTGTTTTGAAACTACAATTATGCTCTGAATTCCATGAAGTAAGGTTGACATACAAGTAAAAAAATTGGTTGACTTATGTTCTACTCATGAAACAGTTGTGTCTGTGCATCTACGAAAAATACTGGCAGCATTAATATTTGTAAAATATCGATAAGGAGTTGTGTGATGACTATTTGAAAATTGCTGCAAGAGATGTGGAGTGGAAAATTTCCAACTGCTATATTTTACATTGTTAACTAAAATTAGTTAGTAGCATAATGAATGAACACAAAATAAGTCCAATTGAGCAAGTATAATGGATATAATAGAATCAAAACTAAAATCAAAGCTGTACAGTGCAATCCTATGTGTACTTATCCTATGTGTGTTTACTCCCTAGTAAATGTGTTTAGGATAGCAGACGTCATTTGCTTTTTTTCAAGTGTCTATTCTTAAGAAGAACATGTGTTTATACTCCCAGCTCTTTGGACATGCTAAAATTAGTCTGTTCACCATTTTTAGTACCAAATCTAAATAATGTACAGAAAGTGTGTCTTACTAAGTTGTCATGCCTTAAAATAGCTACACATAGTAATGCAAATAATTTCTAAGTAAAAGCTTTCAATGTGCTTAAGCATAATTTGTAAACCATATTAAGGGAGCAATCCTATACTTCTCTGGGAGGGGGTCGGGGGGGCAGTGAGGTGGCCCACAAAGATCTTCCTATAGAGGTCCTCCCTAGATGGTGGCAGCAAGCTCTGCCACCATAGCTGCTCCGGTGCTGCTGCTCTGATAGTGGTAGGGCAGGGATGGGAAACATACGGCATACTTGTAAGTAAGCTAAATGTGACCCTTTGGATGCTCCACAGCAGCTACAGATCCCATTTTTGCCCTTGGGTCTCCCAGTGACCTGTGTGTGGGGAGGTCCAAGGGCAAAAAAAACCCCTGGACTTCATGAGGTTGCCCACCCCTGGTAGGGGGATCTTAATTTTAGGATAGTGGGAAATTTTATGCTTATTTTTTTTTTCTGGAAAACCAACATCACTGAATGCTGCACATTTTAGCTCCCTGCCTCTAGCTGGCGAATCATATGAAAGTGCTGATACCACAGGATCAAGGGCAATTACTCAAAAATGATGCCCATCAATAAATGCCAAATGCTTAATTCTGAAGTGCCTGGATATGAGCAGGTGGCCATGGGCACTTTTATGCTATCTCGCTCTAGGCCCTTTTTGGATTGAGCATTTTGCAAGTGCTAAAGAGTTTTATTATTATCTTCAAAAAGACACACAATGCTGAAGATTTTATGGACAGTCTTTGCCTAGAAGACAGTCTCATGGAGGCAAGAAGGACTTACTTCCAAGTAAGTGGGCATAGGGTTGCAGCGTTACTATTTATAATAACAGTTTTATATCACAGCTGATTTAACAACTGAAAACCTCATCAAGATAAAGGAGATTAGATTTCAGGCAATTGGCTAATATATCCTGCTAAAATATTTAAAATATTTAGAAAGCAGCATAATATTTTAGGTGCTAGATCTTTTATAGAGCGAGTGTCAGCATCAATATTTTAGTAGCTGGGCAATTAGACTCTTGAGATTTTCCCAGTTCTAATATTTTCCAGCAGTCTTAAAGCTGTTCACTGTGAAGTAGTTTTACGTACTTAAATGACATTATTCCAGAACAAGCAGTGTGAGAATGGTATGCGCACTTTAATCTGATGAAAGCTGAAAGCCCATATTCTGTAACCACAGTTGAATTTG
The DNA here is from genome assembly GCA_029215795.1 of Anniella stebbinsi. Lineage (NCBI taxonomy): Eukaryota > Metazoa > Chordata > Lepidosauria > Squamata > Anniellidae > Anniella > Anniella stebbinsi. Next base: position 62,648,940 of record JARDYH010000004.1, on the reverse strand, counting down.
GCTTATCTTAACTGAGGATCTATTAATCCTTGGCACAAATGGAGGCTTTTAAAAAGCCTAAATGTTAGCATGTTCAGCTGTGGAGGGAGAGCAGGGGAGATCTCATATTTCTTATCTCCAGTCAGTAGTCTCCAGAGGCAAAATCTTCAGGCCTTGGGGAAGATGGTGGGCCTGATGGGGAAACCTCCCACCATAGGCCATATCCAGCCTGTGGGCTGGAGGTTCCCCATCCTTGATCTACTCCATTAGGAACTGCAGGTCCCCATGCTTGGGAATGATGCACCTGTTGAATTTCTGCCTGGCATACAGTTAAAAAGAGCACTTTAGCCAGGAACAAAAGTTGGCAACACCTATTTGGCACTTGCATTTCTCAAGCCTGGCTCTTTGAACATTTTATTCCAACTCAGGTTATCGGAGTGCAGTTCCAAATCCACATGATTTGTTTGGTCTAGATGGTGTCATTCACAAGTAATGCTATATGGTTTATTGTTATGAGGATAAACTGCAGTGAGCCTGAGGATGGCTCAGAGAAACCCCTTCTTAGGTCAGAGACAATGCTGTAACCTTGGGAAGGGGAGTTAGAGATCTGACCCTGACCCCTCACAGCCAGTGTGGTGAGAACCACACTGGCTGCCTCTCTGAAGTTGGAAAATTGAGGGAGGGAAAAGGGGGCGTTCCAGTGGGAGAGGAGGCCAGAGAGGCCTGGATGCAATTTATCCTGAACCTCCCCCAACCTCCTTCCCTCTCCATTCTGAAGCACCCTCGCTAGATATCCTCTTGGCTGTTTGGAAGATGAGATAAGAGGGGGAGTGTACAAGCCTGAGGCTTACTGTGGGTCACTCCTATCATTCTAAACTATGGGTTATATTCACATCCGAATGTGGCCACTATGGTTAATTTTAATTGTGATTTGTTGAAATAAGTCATAGTTAAAATCATGGTTTATGAAGCTGGCTTATTTTAACAAATCATAATTGATGAAAATTTACTATGGTTTAGGGTTCAGACATATTGCTAACTTGCAGTTAATTTAAACTGGAAGTGAAAGCTTTTGGAGTCCTGTTCACAACTATGCTGGAGACCGGGGCTGTGGGGGGAGCATGCAATCCTGAGGCTTGCTTTGGCTCATTCTAATAATACTGAAACATGGTTTAGCATTATATGTGAATGAAGCCATAGAGTCAATTCTGAAATATGTTTTTCTTTATATTCAAAGGCTCTGACTCTGGCTATTTTTCTTCAATGAAAAGATGTTTGCAGAATTAGACTGATCTGAGGTTTGCAAATGGGCTAAACCCAGTCTTTTGTAACAAAGGCTGCCTCTACAAGAGAGGTTTAAAGCTCTTTCAAGGCGCTTAAAAAAATTTACCTCTACAAGAACGGAGCGCAAATCAGGCGTAGAGGTGCGTTATCTCTCCGATTATGCGCATTATCGAATGCGCGTTAAATCGCGAGTTTTATTTTGCTCCGGCTGTTAAAGCGCATTTTGCCTATATGAACAAGCGCTTATGCACATTAACTACTTGTAAAGCGCATTTTGGTAATCCGTTAATGCGCTTCGCCGCCCCTTGCCGCCTCTCGTGCAGAGGGATTAGGTGTAAATGCGCTTCAGCGATTATGCGCATAATCACCTAACCGGGCGCAAAAGCGAATCCTTGTAGAGGGGACCAAAGTCCCTCGTCTGTGAGTGTTTAGAAGCGCTGTGTTATACACCTCAATGACATATGGACCTCATCTATTATTTATTTGAGGCATTTGTAAGTTGTATCTGCTGCCAAAATGACACTCAAAAGTGGCGTACATCACTAGTAAGCTGTTACTTTGAAGCTTCACACACTCAACAGTGCAGTCAGAGATAAGTTCCTTGGCCCAAATTTATCTTTTTAGTTGCACTCATACACTGAGAGATGTTTAGTCCCTGCTTCAGCTAATGTCTTCATGTGAGTTTGTGTTTCTCACATTAGGTCTTTTTTCCCCCAAGACTTTTCAAATTAGTGTCACCTTCCTGCCCATTTCTTCATTTTAAAAAACTTAGTTGTTGGTTCCTCCTCCCCCCCCCCCCCCCCCGCCCCATTTGCTTCTAAGTCTTTTCTTAGATGTTCCATTTCTAGCTTTCCCATCTGCTGACCTGGGATCTTTATTTTGTCTTTTCTGTATCACCACAGTCAATGTTCTTAAACATTTAAGAAGAATGAGAGATAAAAAGGCACTAAGGATTCATATTCAGGATTTCTTAATGTTGAGGACTATATATTTATTAAAGAATTTTAGGGTGCAATCCTGTACCCACTTAGTTGGGAGTAAGCCCCACTGAATTCAATGCATGTATGAAATGTATTGGATTGTGTTGTTAGCAGTTTATAATCTGTCTTTTAACTGAGTTGCCAGTTCTTTTAAGTAAATTTCAATGTTAATAAATTAATATTGCCAAAACTTCAGGTTGGTACCTTTTTGAGATATTGGAGGAAGTGTGAGCTAAGTAGCTTTTTCTTTTCGCTGTTAGAATCCATCTTTAATATTTTCTTTTTTTATTCCCACAATCAAATGTGCTTTGAAATAAACAAGTATACTCTTGTTTGTATGTGCTGCTGTTTAAACTTTTTCTGTTGGATTATGCTGTAGGTTCTCTGAGTTACTGCCATGAGGAAACCTCGGAGGAGGTCCCGGCAGACCCTAGAAGGGAGACGTTCTCCTTCACCGTACAGCTTGAAATGCTCACCCACACGGGAGACTCTGACATATGCCCAGGCTCAACGAATAGTGGAAGTTGATATTGAAGGGCGCCTTCATCGTATTAGCATTTATGACCCTCTAAAGATCATCACAGAGGATGAGCTAACTGCCCAGGACATCACAGAATGCAACAGTAACAAAGAAAACAGCGAACTGCCACTATTTCCTTCGAAAACCAAGAAAACACAGTGCAAAGGCAAAAAAAGGGAGACATGCACGAAACATGCTCCTGGGACATCTTTCCATCTACCGCAGCCCAGCTTTCGCACGCTTGACTCTTTCAGCCAGCCAGATGCTCCACCCTTGCCTTCAGCATACTATCAGTATGTTGAGAAATCACCTGAGGATGTTGATGCTGAAGTGGAGTACGATATGGATGAGGAGGATTTGGCTTGGCTTGACATGATCAACGAGAAGCGGAAGAATGACGGCTATGGGTCAATTTCTGCTGAGACTTTTGAATTGCTGGTGGACCGGTTGGAGAAGGAGTCATACTTGGAGAGTCGTAACAATGGGCCCCAGCAGACTCTAATAGATGAGGATGCTGTCTGTTGTGTTTGCATGGATGATGAGTGTCATAACAGCAATGTTATTTTGTTTTGTGACATTTGCAACTTGGCTGTGCACCAGGAATGCTATGGAGTGCCCTACATCCCTGAGGGGCAATGGCTTTGTCGTTGCTGCCTACAATCCCCTTCCCGCCCGGTTGATTGTGTTTTGTGCCCAAACAAAGGTGGAGCCTTCAAACAGACCAGTGATGGTCATTGGGCCCATGTTGTTTGTGCCATCTGGATCCCAGAAGTCTGCTTTGCAAATACGGTGTTTCTGGAACCGATTGAGGGGATAGAAAATATTCCCCCAGCTCGCTGGAAGCTAACTTGCTACATCTGCAAGCAGAAGGGCATGGGAGCAGCCATCCAGTGTCACAAGGTGAACTGCTACACTGCTTTCCATGTTACCTGTGCCCAGAGGGCTGGTCTCTTCATGAAGATTGAGCCCATGAGGGAGACCAGCCTCAATGGCACAACATTTACTGTACGCAAAACTGCTTATTGTGAGGCACATTCCCCTCCTGGCAGTGTGAAGAAAGGGCGTACTGCTATCGTTCATGAAGGAGAGGAGGTCATTGCAAAGAATGAGGCAGTGGCTGAGGGCACTCCCAAAAACAAGAACAAAGTGAAGTTGAAGCAGAAGGTAAAGAAGGAAACCTGTGCTTCTGTTCCTCTACTGATGGTCACACAGATCCCTTCTTACCGGTGAGTGGTGCAATTGGTGATAATTTCCATTCTGATCCCTAAACTAGTCCAGCGTTTCTCTTCAGTTTTCTCTTTAAATGACGTATTTTCTAACCTATGGTTGCTTTTGCAAATGCCGAACAGCATTGGCAGAGCAACATTGATCCAGTGTGTTTATATATTGTACACTCCTTTGATGGACACAGTTGTAGCCACTCTGTCCTCAAAGGCAAATAACATTTAAAACACTTAAAATATTTTTAAAAGTTAAATGAAGAATACAAACAAATAGCTTTATGTACAAAATGTCCTACTTGGCAGAGTCAAACACAATGTAACAGAAGTCTTTTGAATTAATTTAGAAAATAGATACAAATCACTTTAGATAGCAGGCTTCTTTGGAAGCAATGATACCGTGCAAGTTATGGGGTGAGTATAGATAGGTTCTTCCCATTTACATGAATGGGATTTAGGTAGCCCAATTATGTGCAGGATTGCGGCCTTAATCTACAGTTCAGTTTGTTGCCTCGTGCTCATATTAACAATATATTGAAATGACTGCATGAAAGTTGCTTGTGTTAAACTTCTGAAGTAATTTGGTCCATTTGAGCTCAGCTGCTGGCTGGATGTTGCCCATATTACTGTTGCTGCTGCTTAATTGGAGCTGTAGAGCTATCTGTAATGGAACCAATTTCACAGTTGAAAAGCCTGTGATGAACTTACAATACTTGTATGGTTCCTAATATGTACCCATATGACATTACAAAATTAGGCACCGTATTGCTGTAGTGGAAGGTTATCATGACTCACATAGGGCTTGAATCTGAGACTGGGTTTAATACATGGTGAAATCCCTTGATGCTGTTGTTTTCCCTAGGCTGAATAAAATCTGCAGTGGACTCTCCTTCCAGAGGAAGAATCAGTTTATGCAGAGGCTGCACAACTACTGGCTGTTAAAACGTCAGTCAAGAAATGGTGTCCCACTGATACGGCGGCTGCACTCTCACTTACAGTCCCAAAGAAATGCAGAACAGGTATATGACATTTTTCTGCATTCTGAAATAACGTGAGGGGAAAGTGTTGTGTGAACTCATCGGGAAGGTTTTTGGAAGGATTTGCCAGCTAAAGGAAGTGGGTGGGTGGTTAATTTGGGGAAATTGTAGAGAATAGTAGAGATAAAACTTCTACATCCTCCCTTACTGGAGTCTTCCATTGCATAATAGCTCTCATAACAACATGTATTTTGTTGTGTTAGATTGCAATATGGAGAAAAGCAAAGCCATCAATGGCCTATCTCTCTTATATTGAAAATACTCTGAACTCATTCCATTAGGCAGTATTTGCTTCTTTAAATGTTATTGTCATTCTGGATTTTAATCACTGGGTTCCATCCACTTTGTTTTTCTTTGCTATGTAGAATTTTTCATTTGTCTTTACTTTAGAAACAATCAGCACTTCTGAAAATCACATTTCCATATTTTTAATGCAACAGGGCCATACCTTCTGATTTACTGTTTGTGACCTTTAGTCTGACTTTCTTGTTTTTCTCAAGACATGAACCCTAGTTTTATTCCTCCTTCTACTATTACTACTACTTAATGATCACATAGCATCAACAGTGAGCAAGGCATGCACTTTACTATGTTCTTCACCCAGAATTAGTACTTGATACTTGCTTATTCTCCATCATTTGTTTGTTTGCTTGGGTAGAAAGTATTCCTTGGTAAAGGAGTCCAACACTATGGAGCCTTGCTCTCCATTATAGAACTGGTATGACATAACAACTTATATCTGAAAAGGTACAGGAATGTCAGTGAGCATTGCTAAAACATTTTGAGACTGCAGATATAAACTGGATTGGTCGTCTTTAGTTAGCCAATTCCAAATCTATACTTAGGACTCAGCTGGGCTGGATCACAGTGCTTATAAAGTAGATTCTGTGGTTTCGATAGTGCTTGATGGTGAATGATTGTAGATAGGAAGAGAGGTAAATCAGGAGAGATATGAAGTGAGAGCAGGCAAAATAAAATATTATAAACTATCTCCATTTCACAGAAAGAGCAGGATGAGAAAACCACTGCAGTGAAAGAAGAACTGAAGTATTGGCAGAAACTGCGGCATGACTTAGAAAGGGCACGGCTGCTCATCGAATTAATTCGTAAGCGGGAGAAACTCAAACGTGAGCAGGTAGGGTAGAAGCATAACGTGGTGCTCTGTTAGCAATGTTTCTTTAGCCTAGACATGATATTTCATTTTGCTACAGGACGGTTTCATTGTGCGTGCAAACATACAGCTATTTACACTACTAATGAGAGACAGGCACTATTGAATGCCATTGATTAGATCTGCTAAAGGGGTCCTGGGAGTTATGAGTTATTCTCATATTAGTCCAAAACAACAGTGCAGTCTTAAGCATGTTTATTCAGAATCAAGCCCCACTGTATTTAATGGACTTACACTGAAGTAAATGTACACAGGATTGCGGCCAAAGGCAAATTCTGAAATGGGTCAGACAGTACCTTTTATTGGAAAACTCAGTTATGTGTAATTGTATACACATTGCCCCCCCCCCCCCAAAGGAAAAAAGGTAGTATCTGATTCATGTCAGAATCTATTTGGGGTGATATACAAGGACAGATAAAGGACAGATAAAAGGAAATACTTCTGCACACAGTTGAACTATGGAATTCACTTCCACAAGATATAGTGCATGGATAACTGTGGCTAGGCTATCTCTGTCCATGAAGAATCATAGTAAATGTTCAAGCCACTGCTGGTGAAAAGCATTGTGGGCCATGGACACCACTTGGGCATCCAGTGAGAATACTGGATCCATCAGTATCCCCAAATGGCAAAACTGGTACTATTTAGCGGGAGTGCATTCCTGTCCAGAACAGGTTGAACACTTTTCCCAGTGATGTTTCCTAGCCTTTCGTTATTACTACCTTATCCTTAATGAAAAAGTTATATTAAATATAAAGCATGCCTTTTGTAAACAGCATTCTTGTAGATATCAGATCAGTTCTCTTTATTCCATATTAATGCTTACATAGTTAGAATAAAAGGTATATATCAAACTAGTAGTTTATTGAGACCCGAGATATTATCAGCACATGACACCCTGAAGAAAGATGCAAGAAATGGTACATGAAGAATTATTAAATATTAACTTACCGATCTAATCTTTATTACCACTGTTTGGGATTATTAATTCCCACAGTTGTACACATTATTGTTTTGACTGCTTGTGCCATACTTGTTCTATTCTTAGGGCTGTTTCAAGGCATTTTACCGGAGGCCGAGCAGCAAATGGTGCATGACCCGCCCCTCCAAGTCAAGGTGCATTGTGCCCAAGGCTACGACAGAAAATCCCATGAGCACGTCTTCCCCTTCCTGATAGTAAAAATACAACAATAATAATTTGCTGCCCTTTCATGATACCCAAAATCAGCTGCTTGAAGTGGCTGCCTCACTCTGCTTAATGGTAGTGCCGGCCCTACCTGTTGTCATATATCCTGTTGTTCTTTTAACCTTTAGCTAGTTGGTTTCAACTAAGCTGGCATTTGTAATCTTTGCCATTCACATAGTTTGTTTACAGGAAATGCCATTATATATCTATACCTCAGTTTTAAACTTGCTCTTTACATCTTAAGTGACTACTGACTTGTTCAAACTATATGACGTAAGTTGAATAGGACTGCTCCCCCCCCCCATCTTAATGGTGACTGTTTTAGTGTTTATAGCATCTTTCATAAGGGGAAAGAAAATGCCTTCTTGAAATACATGCTGCTGTGTAATCTGCAGGAAAATTTTTCAAAGCTGTGAATCTCCCAGAGAGCTTTGACAATTGGTTGGTATAGAAATGTAGTTAATTTATTAATAAACAAGCTAATTAACTAACTACATACATTGTAGGCTGATGGGAAAAGCACTTGTCCAAACTTCCTCTGGAATTAGATGACACTCCATTTTTACAGAGACCTAAGACTGCTGAGTGAAGGCAGATGGTTCATTTCATTTTATCTAAGTTTGATATCTCTAGGTGGTATTGTTTTTCTGATTTTCAGGTAAAGGTTCAGCAAGCTGCTATGGAATTACAGCTCACACCCTTCAATGTGCTGCTGCGCACAACACTGGATCTACTGCAGGAGAAGGATCCAGCCCAGATCTTTGCAGAGCCTGTAAACCTGAGTGAGGTAAGTACCTGGAAGTGTTGTCAGGCTTGACTTGAAGGCCTCTTGAGATACATGCCTACATAATACTATCACTGGCAAGAGGAAGGCCCTGTTGGACTGGTTGTGCCAAAGCTGTTAAGTTGTTGCATAAACTAAGGAATTTCTCCAAGGTGTTTATGCAGAGGGCTTCCCTACTGTCCAAACTATGGCACTATTTTGAGGAAGTTGGCTATTGCTTCTCAGCAAGGTCATTTTATTTGCCAGAGCCGAATGGGGTATGACTTAAAGAGTGATATTGCTGAGCATTTGTGCTCTACCTCAGTACCAGTGAGAGGGCATTTAGAGTGCTTGTGATGGGTATGCCCTGGTTGGCTAGTAAATGATTTTTGTAATTGTACAGGTTTTATATGTTTAGGTTCCAGATTACCTGGAATTCATTTCCAAGCCAATGGATTTTTCTACCATGAGGCAGAAGCTGGAGTCCCACCAGTACCGATCACTGGATGAGTTTGAGGAGGATTTTAACCTTATTCTAACCAACTGCATGAGGTATAATTCTAAAGACACAATTTTCCATCGAGCAGCTGTCCGGCTCAGGGACCTTGGAGGAGCAATATTACGCCATGCACGGCGACAAGCTGAGAATATTGGTTTTGACCCCCAAGTAGGGATTCACTTGCCTGAATCACCAAAGACAGAAGACTTTTATCGATTTTCTTGGGAGGATGGTGAGTTTTCATTGGAAATTTCTGCTTTAATAATATAATGAAACTTAAGATAAAAACTCCACAAGTGCAAATATAGATAGTAATTCAAGAAATCAGTTTGGAGGCAACATCCTATACAACAATTTTTACTTTGCTAATCCAGACTTCAGTTTTCCATTGATCCCATGGACCATGTACTCTTTCTCATTGACTCAGTTCGCATGTACTGGCAGTTCGTGAGTTATTTAACCCAAGAATTGTCAAAATGTAGCAAGAACAACCCATGCATTAACACTTGGTTGCTTAACCCCTGACACCCAGAGTGTCTTGGTTCAAACATCATGCTAACAACATACGAATAGGACAATTTTAGATGGTTAGTTGAAAACCGAAGTGTTGAGTGTGCCAGAGGGTTGTTGTTATGTGTGAACCAGCGCATTGGCTCTGTTATGTTCTTGCAATCTCATCCTCAAAAGTCTTATTTGCTGTTTATAGTATAAAGGTCAAAAGTGGTTTTGGTAAGAACTGTGCATAAGTGTGGCTTTGAAAGCTTGAGTCACTGAGGAGTTCAGAGAACATTTTGGTTGGCAGGAGGCCTCAATCATTAGCTGTTAATATCAGTACTTTTCTCATTGCAGTTGATAATATTCTCCTTCCTGAGAATCGGGCTCACCTTTCCTTAGAGGTGCAACTGAAGGAGCTGCTGGAAAAACTGGACATGGTGAGCACCATGAGGTCAAGTGGTGCCCGAACTCGCCGCATCCGCCTCTTGAGACGTGAAATCAATTCTATCCGGCAAAAGCTGGCCCAGCAACAGAACAAAACCATGCCAAATGGAGATCCAGCTCCTTGGGAGGAGGGACTGGAGAAAATGCTACAAGGAGAACGGGATGAAGATGGTGAAAAAGGTGAGAGGTTCCACCAGATCTCTGAGAGAAGCATTTGGGCTGTACTGGAAAGGCAGTCCTCTGGGAACTGGCTGGGTAAATGGAAACAACCCCCCAGGGATGAATCCTATATCACACTCTTAAGAAGAAGTCATTGTTTAATCAGTGACTGCTTTTAACAACGCATTCAGAAATCATCTAAAGAAATTAAGAGTACCAGAACATTCTTAAAATGCTAAAAAATATTATAAAAAATTACATTGTAACAAGGGCTGGAGATTTTGGAAGAAAGATGATAATCAGGTTAACCAATCTTGAATCTTTATGGCTGCAGCCTAGAATCCTTTTATGCTGACATCTCTGAGGCATCTCTAGAATATTCTGGGCCAAAGCTGCTAGGGGTCTAGTTTGGGGAGACAGAAATGTGTTAGAAGATCTTATCCTAGTTTCTATAAGTCTACATCACAAAGCCACCTACACTGGAAGCACTAATTGGCAATCTCATCAGAATTTTTAAAAAGTCTGTCAGAAAGCTATTAATTTCATTTTTCATCTTCCTCAAGTATCTGTCAGCTATTGGGTACATACTTGCAACAATGGGCAGTGAATGTTATAGGTTGAGATTCTGAAGGGACAGTAACATCTGGTTGCTCTGAAGGATACTGAATAGATTAAGTCAAGGGATGTTATCTTGTGGTCCCATGGTCTGCTGTGAATCAAAGATAGCATAGACAGGTACAGAATAGCACACAGGTGGTTGCAGCCAACCAGGATCTTAGTTTGCATTTGAGCATGGTTTCCTCTATTTCCTTATATTTTTCTAAATAAGGTAGCAGCATTTGGCAGTATCTGAGTAGCCTTCTGACCGTGCCCTAAAAGCAAGATGAGAAAACAGTGTCCTTATGTTTTGACACACTATGGAAATGAGAAGTGCAGTACATAGGGAAAAATGGTTAGGGGAGCAATCAGAGTTGGCCCTTTGCTATAGTTTGCTTTACCTAGAATATAATTCTCATGGCGGCAACAAAGGAAATAGCTGTTGGACGTTGTTTGCCTTCTCTTCCTAATGAAAAGCTCAAAACAATAACAATAAGTGAATTTTTTTCCTATAAAATAAAGCACAAATAATTGTGATTGATAAATGTAGTGTTGGACCAGCTAGCTAGGTCATAGAACTTGTCTGCATTCCTGACACTGCTGTTGACCTCTGTGCTGTCCAAAAGCCCAAAATGTGTCAGCTTGTTTCAGGCAGCTCTTTTCTCAGCTTTAGCATCTTTGTAAAGCTTTACCTGCAGCCACAGAATAGCAAAGCCCTCTCGGTTTGCGCAATACACTTAAGTATCAGAGTGATCTTTGATAAATGCAAAGTTGGAAGAATAGTGACCTCTGGTGCCAGATGGCTGATGGTGCATAGGGCCCCAAAAATAAATGCTAAAATGCAACCCGGATTCCTGTAAAAAAACAAAAACCCTTTGCTCATCTGAAAAACCTTGCTCATCTGTGTTTAGTAATATTTACATTTTGGTGTTATCTTGTACTTGCTGACTATCATGTGTGTTTTTGTGTGTGTACCTGTTTAATTACCTTGTGGGACACTTAGCCTATCTTTGCTTATTTTGTTCATTGTTATATAGTAATTTTCTATTGTGTTGGTTTGCTTACCCCCCTTTTTGTCACTCATTATAATATTATTGTGCAGCAGGGTGGATAAAAATCAATGATTTTTTTAAAAAAAACATTTAAAATCGGATTTTTAAAATCTAAATCGGATTTTTAAAATTTAAATCGGATTTTTAAATTTAAATTGGATTTTTTTAATAAAATGCTTTTTGAGGAAAAATCTACTTAAAATAGTTTTCTATTTAAGATACATTATAGTCCAAAGGTTATTTATCAAGAAATAAGGATTAGTTTTTAATTATGTAGCATGAGGCTGTATATTCATGCATTGTTTCAATTTTTTGGTAAAAGAATTCCATTAATACATTCACAATGTCATGCTCTTCCAGAGGTTTCTGTAAGATTATTGGGCAATTTTTCTATCTAGAAGATATTATCACAGATGCTTGGTTTTAGAGTTCTCAAAACTGTGAATTTGTGTCTGTAGAGATCACAATCCCATTGTTTCTTTGCAAATCTATGTACACAGAATCAACCCCTTACCTCTTAAGTGCTAAGTTTCAAAAATCCAGTGAATAGATTGTTGGAAGTGAAATAGATCTGCACAAGAAGCTAAAAATGAAACCTGCGTCTGCTTGTAAATATTAAGATTATACCAGCAAGAACGAGTCTTTGGTAACTCTGAGTTGTGTTAAATATGTATTAAGCTTATAGTGAGGAAGAGTGCACTTTTTTGGGGGGGGGAGTCACATGATTAAATCGAGTCTTTCTGAGTAGTGATTAAAATCGTGATTTAAATTATGATTTAAATCAAATTGATTTAAATCAAATCCACCCTGGTAGTGATTTAAATCAAATCCACCCTGTTGCGCAGTTGTATGCTTTTTAGCATTTATTTTTTGGCTCTTATTCAACTGGTGCCCTATTTTGTTTCTTTGATGGTGCATAGGTACGTTCTTATATGATTATTCACTATGCTAGAAAAGCGCTCATTTCTTTGATTAAAATGAAGCAAATCCCTGCAAAACTGTCATTTCTGCCATGAACATAGTTTTCTGACTTGTAAAGTAATTAGGGCGGGCCATATAAAATCTTTCCATATCCATGAAAAGAAGGGATTGTGGAAGCAGTAGAGTCAGGATCAGCAAGCACTGATTATCAGCATCAGCAATTCATTGAAACTGAGATATATTTTTTAAAATATACCCTTATATTACCAGCATTACCTTGAAGGATCAAAAAGTATTAGTGAACATCAGATACTCAACATCTATAGGTTCCTTTGAAAGATAAAAAAGTTAGCAAAAACTATAAGGTAGGGGTATAAAGCTAAATTCTTAGTGTATGTGCTTGGATACAAGGTCTACCTATATTAAGCCAAAGTATTTTTTAACTGAGATGAGAGTAATTTATGAGAGAGAATTGTCCACAGTAACAGAGTTTGAGATCTGCACAGCTTTCTAATAGAAATAATAATTTAAAACACAAAGCCTTGCATGAAGGCTGTTATTTCAGATGAATACATGATTCAACAATTTCATGATGATTATAATGTATTCTATTCTCTTAAAAGAGCATTTATGTGCTGGTGGTTTACAGTGGTTTATTCTTCCCCGTACAAGTAGAAAAATAGTAAAACCAAATTAACAAGTGGTGTGTGAATCGCAGAACACCAACAAATATATTCCCAAATATATTAGCTTTGTGAGTGAGCACAAAATGAATTTGACAATGAGGATTGAATCACATTCCTTTTGGTAGGCTACAGATGAAGAAAAACCCAAGACTATTTTCCATTTAAATATACTGTTCTCAAAAATAAAAGTGTTCACATTTTCAATATTCAGCCCTTTTTATCTTCAAAAGGAAACCAAATAGGACAAAACTTTAGAAGTGATTTAACTTCCTTAACTTCATTCACAAAGAGACACTGGGCACATGTTAAAAGTTGTTATCAACCACCCTTTCTGGGAAAAGAGCTAAAGGCCAATTCACATGACATGTTTTTGTTTGTGGTGATGTTGCAAGCCTATATTGGTAATTAGTGTTGTCACTGGTAGATGCAGCAGAGCATCCAGATGGCCATCACTGTGCATGTGATACCTTGTATCGGCCTACAACTGATCTAAGTTATTCATACTTTCCTGGTTTTAGTCCATACTGGTATTACTCCTCCACACAGTTCCAACAAATGAAGCAAAAGCCTTGTATTCTTCAAAGTCATTGTAAATTGTATCACTTTCATATCCATTGTCTGTTTAATAACAGCAAGAATCTCCAACAAACCAGGCAGGGTAGTACAAAGCTCTGTCCATCTCATGTAAGCATGTAGTCCCTGAGAGGGGAGGATCGAGGAACGCAGTCCATTCTGGGGTAGCTGGAGCTATTTTCATATTTCTTCAGCATGTATCCAAGTGGTCATGACTACTTAACCAGCTTCCCTGCTGTTTGCTTCCTTCCTTCTCTCTCCAGTATTTGCTGTTTCGCCACAGCATTTTTCCAACTCTGGAGAGCAGAATCAGCAGTCACTACCAAACTATTAGAATATGTTCTACCCCCTCTTTGTTCTTTTTCCATTGCCATAGTGAGAAGAGAGGGGCAGATGCATGCATGCTGTTTTTTGAGCTGCTAAAGCAGCAACATCTTGCAACAGTGGGTGGCAGTAATCCCATGTATAGCTGATGGCATAGATATAGTTTTGGTGGAATTCTTCCAATAGCTCCATTAGGTATGCAACTGCCATGCTGGGAGAGAGGAAGAAAGTGGGGTATAGCTTGCTTAAGCAACCAGGTTGGGGAAGACTGATAGGGTGGAACAAATAGTAACATACTGTCTCCCTGCTGCTCCTGAGAACCAGACCTGTGAACTGATCAGGATCGTTAATCGTTTTTAAAAAAAAGATTAGAAGTTTGAGGCCCCTTCATTGGTCTTAGTTTTTGATCTTTCAATGCATAGGTTGCAAAAGGCGTTTTTACCCCTGCCCCAGTGACTGGCATCTTTTAAAAAGCCTATTTTTTCAAAATGCAGATTGAAATGAGTTTCAGGTTTCTAGAGCTCTCTACAAGAGAGCAGTTGCTATGATATCCAATTGTCAACCTTGTAGCAACGCAAAGTGTTCATCAGATGCTCAATGAGAGGTATATAGTGCAGTTTAAGGTCAGGTCATTATTGCAGCTGATGAGAGACTCCTACTACTTTGCTTAATGGCTTTCAGCAGTCCTAATTTCTTTAATGCAGGTACTTGAAAGAACAGTTAGGGGGCACTTTAAAGAGCCACCTCGTGGTGTTGGTGGGGAGTCTAAACTATTAGCCAAGACACATAAGAATATCATTATCCCCAAGTGATGTTTTGGAACTTGCTCCAAAATAGGGAAATAACCCCATTGAATTATTTTGGTTCATCCATAATCATTTTTGCTTTAAAAATGTCCCAGTCTCTTGTTTCAGATCTGTACTAAAAGGGGCAATATGATGTTTGATGTACTTTGCGTTCAGAGGCTCTCTGCACAATCTTTATGATTTTGTTAGGAAATTCTTGAATAGTGACATTCCATCTTTAGGGGATGTGGTCAGTTTAGCTGCCAGGCTTCCCCTCAGTGCTGGCAATCCATGCTATTTAGGTGGTTGAAGAAATAACTTGTTTCCCTGGTGACTGCCGGGGCATTGCACAGATAGAAAATAATGCTTGGACAGCTGCAGAACCTTAGAAGGGGGAAATGCAAGTTAATCTCTGATCTCATTCCACCATAAATTGGAATGAAATGCTCAGACACATTAATGTTAGAGAGGAAGGAAGACACAGTGGGGAGAAACCTGACATTGGATTTGTTTTTTTGATGAGTATTCTGGGTGCCTTTGGTGAGCTTAGTGCAAAGGACAGTGACAGATTTTTAAAAGCAAAAGAACACATAAGCAACTGTTCCCCATTGACTTGCAACAGGATCTAGGACTTTGAAGGAGGCTTTTTTGCATTTGAAACTCTTCTTTGAACTTCTGGTCCTCCCATATCTCCTAAACATTTATGGCATACAGAGATGTGGAAGGTATGAGGGTCTGAAAAAGCGAGTTAAGAATGCTGGGGAGTGTCATGAAACTCAAACTTCAGCATGTGTGTTTGGAAGTAAATCCCACTAAATTGAATGGAATTTACATTCAAGTAAATATGCACAGGACTGCATATCTTTCATAACATTGTTGGTTAAATAACAGGTATGTTTGCCAGTTCTTTGGCAGAGTGACACAGTTATGGTCCCCGACACCCACACTCCCTCTGAATGCCTTCCTTAAGGGTTTAGCTATCGCACTGACTTACCACTGACTTTTGTCCTTAGAAAAGCACAGAAAGCTGTGATCCGTACTTTGGGGGGAATTTTTTCTAAAATGTTCAAGCAGATTCTTTTTCTCTTTAGCAGATGACACCAAGCCCCCACTTCCCCCCACCCTGGAGCCCACAGGACCTGCACCCTCCCTATCGGAGCTGGACTCTCTGCAGGACCCTCCAACTCTCAAACCCATTAGCGAAAGCAAGTCCTTGAACAGACTACATAAACGGCTGAAGTCCGAGGGTGAGCACTTTGATAAGAAGACGCTGCAGAGGGAGAGCCACGCCTTCCAGCGCTTGCTCAGCGACAACGGCCTGAACGGATTGGCCCTTCAGGCCACAGGCGCTTCTGCCAGCCCCCCGTTTAGTGGAGTGGGCAGGCGGACATCTGTCCTTTTTAAAAAAGCCAAGAACGGGGTGAAACTGCAAAGAGGTCTGGACTGCCCCCTTGAGAATGGAGAGGACCACAGACAGAGTGGGCAGCTCTCCCCTTCCAGCATGGGGGGTAAGCGGCCATCCCGGAAACGGCCACAGAGTGGGAGCTGCAGCGAGAGCGATGGCGAGAAATCCCCCAGGCAGGCAGGAGTGACAGGTGACTCCCCTGAGCTTTCATTCCGCTAATGTCTTGGAAGGTCAGAGATCCCCAGGGTAGGGGAGCCTTGCAGTTGCACTGCTTACCTGCTGGCAAGAAGTCTCCACACCCCCATAGCATCAAATGCTTCCCTGAGTCCCTGTTGGAATTGAGTTCTGTCACATGAATCCCAGCACCAGCATCTTGTGCTGTTGTTCTGAAGGATGAGGGGAAATGATGGGCTCAGGAGCTGGCCTTTAAATCCGTAACTATTTTGGGACTTTTCTTTCTTGATGCTGCTACGCTTCTTTAGGAGGGGTGTAATATTTGATCATTTGAGGTGCAGTCAGGAGAGTGTTTTCTTTTTCTTTATGACAGTAAAATGCTGCATCACTTCTTCAAACTTTAGCTGAATCATACAAATCTCTTTTTCATGTTTTTTTTTGTTGGTGTTTGAGTAACTCTCTGTGTGTGTGTATGAGAGAGAGAGGGAGAGGGAGGGAGATTTTATTCATAGCTCTTTTAGATGGAGTTAGCCCTGGCACTGTTGAGGGTTGTTGTTGTTTTAGTGAAGAGAAACGATGTGAAAAGTTTACACCAGACTCTTCCTCACTGCTTCTTGCTTCTGATCTTGTTTAGTTGTGCACCAGAATATAACAAATCAGCATGCAGAGAGAGATACAATTGGTTTGATGGTAACATAGAGAGGTCTGGAGGATCGAGGAAGAGGCAGACAGTACTAGGGGCACTTCACCTATTTATAAAGGTTGGAGTGCCAAACAGCAGGACCATAGCAGTGACCTGAAGGTGTCCCTGAAACTCAGGGCTTTTTCACACGTCTTTGTACATTATTACTCCACATTTCATGTCTCTCAGGTGAACGTGTGATTTGACTCCACTGAAAAACATCGCATTTAAAGGTGATAATGAAAGTTCTGCCAGTGGTGTTTGATCTGTGATGGTTCTTCACATGTTCAAGACACCATTTGATACTGCAGCCATCAAGTGATGAATGTAAACCTGTGAGCCAGCCCTAACATGCTACTTAAGGAGGCATAGCAAATGAACAAACAAACAAACAAAACAATAAAGGAAAACATACTGTTTTCTACTTTTGCCCTCACTCCTAGCATATATGTCTTCTCAGTCATTAAAATATATTCTGATTGGCACCTGGTAGTCTTTGGATCACTTTTTAATACAATCTGATAGGATCTTGCTTAATGATCAATTCTGGAAAAGTTGAATGGGTAATCATTTTTTACATGTGTGCTCAAAGGAGTACTTCTCAGAGTGATCTGTGAATACCAAAAAAGTTAGCTTGAAAGAGGCACAGAGGATCAAGTGATCATTTGGGTGAAATAAACTCCAATGGCATACAGTCCCATGTTGAGTAAATATAGTAGTGCCTATGCAGTACATTGTTAAGAACCAGGAACTGGGCTTAAACTGAGAAGTGAAATCTCCCACTTTGATCCTGTCCAATCGTAGGAATGTGTGTGCTGGCTTGCACTGCTCTATTTTGTGGTTTGTATGGGGATGAGGTATGAGTTTATGTGTTCAATTTTTTAGCCTTATCGCAAAGGATGAAACTGGGTCACAACATTTAAAAACTAAAAGCATGAATTCCAAAAGAGAACCTCTAAAACATCAAGACACAAATCCCAGTAAAAATTACCCCACAGGTCTTAGCACTTCTGGAAGAATGTCATGCTCAGCCTTCATATATACCCAGGGGGAGAGAATTCCATAAAAGCGGGGTCACCATGGATAACATTTTTCTTGTGCTCCATATTGTATGGACTTCACACACAGCGGAAAGGAGGGTGCTCCTTAGTTCATTATGGAGTTTTTAATGGGATACAAGAAAGAAGACTGATTCTTTAATATATAGAGCCTCAGTTTTCTAAGGCATTATAGGCCAAACTTACCACTTTGCACCTGAATTCTATAAGGAGCCAAGGTAAACTGTAGAATAGTGGTGTGATGTGCACCCAATGACCAAATTGTACAGCAATATTGGGGCCTAGGTTTGACCTGATAATAGCTGATTCTCTGTTGGCTGAAATGTTTTTAAGGTTGGCTATGGATATGAATTGTCCCCACTAGTTCCCTTCCCCAACTTGTTCTATGCTGTGCAGCAGCTTGGTGTTATGTTGCATCACTTGCATGGTGCCTCTTGTGAAAGAGAACCATTCTGTGAGGCTAGTGCTATATCTTAGATTGGTTTGTGATTCTAGTACAACATTATAAGATGCAGACATCATTATTTGACAGTTCAGTGGCTCATTGGACCATGCTATAAGATCGGTAAAACGAAGAGGATGGAATTGAGACAGAGAAAATTGATTACCAAAGGTTTCCAGTGTTCTGCTAAACTGATTAGATTTTTTCCCTTTGCTCCCACCTGCTTTTGTTAAACTTGCTTAGAAAATTTTATAGTGAACTTCAGGGAGTTTTCTGCTCTTCTCATTATAATTATACAACAAACATTTCCCAAGAAAAAGAATGAAACTTTAATTAGCAGAATTAATTAAAATTCGACCAGAGATAGTAAATTACGGAATGATAAGAAGTGCCCTGCTGGATCAGGCCAAAGGCCTATCTAGTCCAGCATTCTGTTCCCGCAGTGACCATCCGAGGCCTAAGGGAAGCCTTCATGCAGGAAAGAGTGTGATAACCCCCTCCTGCTCGTGTTCCCCAGCAACTGATAATGAGTGGCATACTGCCTGTGATACTGGTAGCATGTAGCCATTGTACCCTTAATAGCCTTACCCTCCATTACTTTGTCTAATCTCCTTATAAAGCTATCCATGCTCATGGCCATCACTGCATCTTATGGTAGTAAATTCACTACCATAAGATGTGAGTAAATACTCCTTTTTGTCTGTCCTGAATTTCTCACCGTTCAGCTTCATTGGAGGATCCCAGTATTATGAAAGAGTGAAAATAACTTCTCTGTATCTACTTTCTCATTAGAAGAGCCATGCTGGATCAGACCAAGGTTCATGTAGTCCAGCATTTTGTTCACACAGTGGCCAATCAGCTGCCCACAGAAAATCTACAAACAGGCCATGGGTACAACAGCACCCTCATGCCCACGTTTCCCAGGAACTGATGTACATAGGCAGTCTGCCTCTGATACTGGAAGTGGAATATAATAATCAGGACTAGTAGCCATTGATAGCCTTATCGTCCATGAATTTGGCCTACCCCCTTTTAAAACAATCCAGATTGGTGGTTATCACTACAACTTGTGGTAGGAAATTCCATAGTTTAACTGTGCGTCCTGTGAATAAGTATTTCCTTTTATCTTACTGATTATACCCCACCCCGAACAGATTCTGACACGAGTCAGATACTAACTTTTTTTGTGGGGCGGGGCGGGATGACAACAATATGTGTGTGTAATTACATATAACAGAGTTTGTCCAATAAAAGGTAATATCTGACCCATTTCAGAATTTGCCTTCAGTTGCAATCCTGTGGGTATTTACTTGGATTTAAGCCCGTTGAATACAGTGGGGCTTGATTCTAAATAAACATGGTAACTCTAGGTCACTTATGAACACGTTAAAAGCACCGATTCCAATACAAATCCTTGGAGGACTTCTTACATCCCTCCATTGTGAGAACTGTCCATTCATTCCTCCTCTTTCCTTGGTTGAGGGAGGGACGTTTCTCATAACCATTTTATGGAATCTTAGGGGAAGGAAATCTAAAATGTGTCTGCACCAATGCATATTGTTTAACCTCTTAATATTTCTGTTTGCCCCTTATTGTTCTGTGATATTCTGATGCTATTTATAAGTATATGCATTTTCCCCTCTTCGAATTGAGGGCTGCTCTTAGATTTATTTATTTTTAAACCAGATATCATGAAATATGTGGAAGATAATTATATAGTTTATTTGTTGAAAACCAATAGTCAACAGAAAAAAGGAAATAGGGAAAAAGATGGCACCCCTGCCCTGATTAGTGCATAAAG
This sequence comes from Anniella stebbinsi, assembly GCA_029215795.1. Classification (NCBI taxonomy): domain Eukaryota; kingdom Metazoa; phylum Chordata; class Lepidosauria; order Squamata; family Anniellidae; genus Anniella; species Anniella stebbinsi. Next base: position 62,628,703 of record JARDYH010000004.1, on the reverse strand, counting down.
AAACAAAGAAGTAGAACAGACCTCTGTGGGTGAGCAAACCTACTGGGATTAGGCAGTGGCAGGAACAAACACATGCACACATCCCCAAAAGGAAAGTAATGAGGTATCTAGAGGATTGCTGCACAAGTGGATATGAGTGCAATCCGCATTTAAAATAAACCTCTAAAAAGTATGTGAAGATAGTTATTAGTTGAGGAGTAATGAGACAATGGCTGGGATGAGGGATATTCCAAATGTCATGTACTATATTCAGGGGAATACAAAATAGATATGGAAGTAGAGCCACTAATCAGGAACTTGATTCAAGATACAGACTATGCTACTTATTCACAGTGACCTGGTTGTACGATCACAGGATGGTTAAGCCATGGTAGCTTGTTAACCAACCTGTGCGTGCCAGTTGCTTGTCAGGGGAGAGGGTGGGGATGGGATTAGCATAGATGCCCTCGGCAGATTGGCTAGACATGTTGCCAAAACCTGGTGGGGTGGGTTTCTGCTGTGGTTAACAAGCCATCCAGAACCATTGCTTGTTGTAAACTGGGTTCCCATGACATGACAAGCTGCATTGCCAAGGGTAATTTATGATAATCCCCCCCAGCATGTGTCCGGCATGCGCAGCAGGAGAAATAGGCCACCATAATTATCATACGACCACAAATTCAAAGCTTCCTTTTTATCCATAATCCTGACCAAATAACAGATGATAAGCATAGCCAAATCCAGGCCAGGTCTGAGTTGTATTTGCTGTGAATAGGTTAGTTATATGATAGCCTATTGTGTTAGAGATAACTATAAGCCATATTATGGTACACACTTTGATTTGCTTCCTTCTCTTTTTGTTTATCTCCAGCATAAAATCTAATTTCTGGAAAGTTTGGTTAAGTTCACTTCAAAAGCTGCTTACTATAGAATTAAGGGGGTGGCAGATATACATACATTTAAAGTCTAACCCCTGTAGTACACTGACACCACCACTTTACCCCATGCATGCACCTACTTGTTTTCAGTGCAGTTGAATGTACTTGTAGGATCAGCCATGTCATCTACCTTGCGGAAGTAATTTTTTAAGCCAACAAACCCATACTTCTGGTATAATGTACATAAAAGGAAAATAAGGGCATAGAGAGCTGGGGATGTCCTTGAATTAGTTTTTTTGTTGAGAAGATGATGTTGTTGATTTTTTAGTTACAGACTCAATGATTCAGTTCGCATGATCAAAATAGCTCACCGTGGGTTATTTAAACCACAATGGGTTGCGGTGTATCCTGGGTGGGATTGGCATATTTAATGGCTGGCCCCAGCTTGTCATGTCATGTGAACCCAGGGACTGTGGGTTATAAGAGGGTTAAACAACCTTTGCATAAACCAACAACAGACCATGAGTTAACCCTTGCAGAAGCCACTGTCCCCAGGTTTGCACGATACGACAAGCTGTGGCCAGGCTTGTAATATTCAAAATGATCACCCACATGTGCCACAGCCTATAATGTGAACTGGTTCAATAAGTTTGTGTTTTGATTGAATTCCATTATAGACTGTAATTTGACTTTTTAAAAAACTCATCTTCAAAACACATATACATAATGGGTTATCAGTTTAATACAAATGCTATCAATAGTTTTGAAAAAAAGGGGGAAAGCAGAATACGCATATTAAAAATAAATGTGTTATCCTTGTAACTTTTCTAGGGAAATACTATGAGCAAAAACGAAGAGGAATCTACGATTCTGCTCATGAGACTGTTCCTAGAAAAGTTACTTTGATAATGTGTCTCCATAAATTTTCAATATGTGTACACTCAGAGGAACACTGTCATAAGTGCTAAATGTTACATTGGAATCTGTCCTGTGAGTTAAAATTGCACATATTTGTTCCCAGGCCTGCTGTGCATAATTTAACAAGGATTTTTTTGGCGTGTATTTTACTTTCCTCTCTCAACATTACTCCATTCAGCAAATGTGCTAACTGCTTTACAAGTTCATTGCAATCTCATCTTAGTTGAGACTGGGGAACTCTCTGGAATCTGGAGGGTCCTGGCACAGATCTGAAAGCCTTAGTAGACATGATAAGCTGTGCTATGGGCCTCTTGTGCCATCATAGAATAATGTTATTTTGGCATTGGAGGTCTCTGCAATATCCCTCAACTCTTCTGTAGGTGCCAAAATAGCTGGATTCAGTACATTCTAGTGCAAAAACTGGTCACCAGTAACAAAAATGGTTTTCAGACCATGGGTTGGCAGTTTGGCAGTTATCCAGAAGGCAAACACACCTTGCTAAATATTTTCTGAAGCCGAACTCAGTGCAGGAGTTCAGCAGTAAGTAAAACTTTATTTGTTTTGGGTGAACTTTTAGCTTTGTAAACACAGGATGAGACTGTAATCAGGTGCCATATTGCCATATTTCACCAGTATCAATACGCTTGAAGGGATATCAGGTGTGGGGAGAAAGGGAGGTGAATAAGGAACATCTCCTTGTTAATGGGTAGCAACTGGTAAAGATTGCTATATGAACGCAATAGCACAGAAGGAAGAGAGCTACTATGAACTAGTTCTTTGAACAAAGCAATTGCAAGACGCCTCTTGACTGTGACTGTGCATGGACATTGGGGAACAGAATTTCATGCATTCTCTTAAATATTAAATACATTCCTTCAACAAAACTGAACATGAACAAAACAGCATGGTTAGCTGCATTGTAGAAATGTGGTCTTGTCTATGTTTTCCTTTGTATGGTGTCTAAAGATATTTTTTTGAAGAACAGTGTATACAGCTAGTCTCATTCTTACATGCATTCTTTTCAGCAGCAGCAGTGACTAATGGCTACAGGAAGCACGTGGAAAGCGGGTCTGATTCTGAGTGCAGTTCTGGCCTTGGCAGTAGTCTCCCATTTGACATCTGCAGGTAAGCCCCCTTTGGAAGGACTCACCCAGAATAGCCATTATTCCCCTGCTAGTTTCTAGTCTTTCTTTGAGTTCATACTTTTAGATATTGCTTGCATCAATCTCAGTGGCCATGAGTGATGTTGGGCTCCTCCTCCTCCTCCTCCTCCTCCTCCTCCTCATTATTCCAGTAGCTGTACACATGGCTGTATATGTGGTGTCCCGGTTTACAAATTTTGGGATTATTTATTCTGCCATGTATTTTGGGAAGTATGCAGTAAATTTATTTTAATGATGACATTGGCACCTGATTATAGTCTCATCCGGTGGCATCTTTGTTTTCTGTGTCTTCCATAATTTTGTACTTTGTTGTCAATACTTCAAATAACCCACCTGCTGTTCCCAAGACAGATCCATGGGTGACTATAGCAGCCTTCCCCAACCTGATGCCCTGCAGATGTTGTGGATATCAACTCCCATCATTCCCAGTCAACAAAGCCAATGGTCAGGAATGCTGAGACTTGTAGTCCAAAACATCTGGAGGGTGCCAAGTTGGGAAAGGCTGTGCTATAGGGTCAAGTGTAGACAGCAATCCCATTTTTTTTTTTAAAAAAAGAAGAAAATTAGTCCTTAATTAAATCACAGTCCTACTATTAGCTCGCCTAGCCCAATTTCATTTCCCCTCTAGCTTTACTATTGAACATTTGGCCCATGGAGAGCCAACCTTGTTGCTACATTGATGCACTGCAGCCCCATCACATGGTGAGCCAGTTTGTATGTCACAGCAGCAAATCGTGGGTTACTTAACCCATAATTCACAAGGACAGACAAGGTCTGCAAGCCACTTTTGGTTTCAGTCCAATCAGAGGTTGTGAGTGTGATGTGCGAACCCAGACTTCTGGGTTTTTAGGGGCTAATCAACCCAGCAGTTAACCCATGGTGTAACCACATCACACTCACAAGCTCCTAAACAACCCTTCGGTCCAGGTTCACATGTCATACTGACAACCTCCAAGCAACCCAATTGGAGGTTGCTTACAGAAAATGGAAGCGGCTCGTTTATGGTGCATGTCCCTGCAAATTATACATTAATTAATTAAATGCTGCTGTGATATGCAAATATACACTCTCCCTCTAACCGCCCCAACAGTTCACAGACTGCCTCAGTTAACTTGATTCCCCACTCCTCCTTTGCATCTGATCCAAATCCTAAACACATCTGTTCAGCCTCCTAATTTATAAAACTACCCATGACGTATAGCAATTATTTTATATTTTTGTGGCTGTTTTCTTTGTATGACTTCAGTTGCCATTCTGGCCATCCATATCTTGCAAAGGCTTGGTTGTTTGCCAAAACAAGGCTGCTGAAGTCACTTACGAGGCCCAAAGGAATTACTTTCACATTGGCATGGTAACCACCCAAAAATCACTCCCCAGTGTTTTGGCTCCATATCTTCCTTCACTCCACGGCACAACTTGAAGTGAACTCAAGTTAAGCATTGGAGGTCAGCATTGTTTCATTACTTAACTTGCTCTCCATATTTCCTTTTCACAGTGGTCTGACTCCACACAAACGTAGCCGAGGAAAGCCTGCTCTTGCTCGGGTCCCTTTCTTGGATGGTGTAAATGGAGACTTGGAATACAGCAGTTCAGGTGAGAAGAAAGTGTGTGTTTCTTAAGCACAATGTGCAGCTATAATATGTACTACTAGATGATGGGTGCTATTTTTCCTCTTGGTTGTGCCAAAGGAGACAAGGCTACAATCCTATACACACTTCCTAGAAGTAAGACCTCTTTGAACTCAAGGGGGCTTATTTCTGAGTAGATATGTGCAGCATTGCACTGTGGGGCTGTAATCCTTTGCACACTTCCATGGACATCTGTTCTGTCATACAGCTGTCAACATTTGTATAGTGAGGATTTCAACTTTTTAAAGAACGCAACTGTTATAGCTGTAAAAAAACGCTTGAAAATCTGCCATCAATATCCAAAGAAGCTTCAAACACAAAAGTGGGGCTGAGCAGGGCTCATTGCATGGAGCTTCAGTGCTTTGCATATTTGCACATACTTATGTGCCAGTGTCAGTATTGGCACAAAATCTCCTATTGCCTGAGGCAAGAAACCTCCATGGCCACCAGCCGTCATTGCTGCTCCACTCTTTCCCTCCCCCATGTCTGTCCTCCTCCCCACTGCTTGCCGTACCTGTCTCCCTTCTCCTTTCTCCTCTGCTCCCGCTTGCCCATTCTGTCTCCCTACTCCCTTCCAGCCAGTGTATCTCCCTCCTCCCCTCCTCTCTACTGCCCTCCCTTCCTGCCACTGCCACTGCCACCACCCACTGGGCAGGGGAGCTGTCTGAATAGCCGCATCATCTGGAAAAGTGACCAATGTGGCTTTTCAGAGAAGCAGTCATGCCTAAAGGCCTGGTTCTGAGAGGTCTTTCGTTAGTGCCAGGCATTATGGGAGGGGGTGGCCCTATGCTGTACCACAGGCCTTCCTGCCCACTATAAGAGGATCCATAGAGTGGTCAGCCACAATAAGATGGGTGGAGAGGGAGAGCCATGGTGGTGGCAAAGGGAGGGAGCGCAGCAGCAGCAGCAGGTCCTCCTAATGGGGTGACAAGTGCACAGTTTGCCACTCCATCCACTCCGCTGTTTGAGGTCGGTGCATCAGCCTGCCTCGTGAAAGAGCTGGCCCTGGCGACGGTGACTGTAATGGTTCCCTGCTCCCTTGTCCTTCCTAGCTACCAGAGTCCAAGCACCAAGTCGCCTTTCTCCACACCCTCTGCCACTCGAAGTTTTACCATCCAGATTCATCAAACTAAAGTGTAGGAGGAAAAGCCTTAGTTTGGGAAACAGGATAAATTTGGGGGTGTTAAGTAAATATATTCCAATTTAAGTTGCAAAGTTTGTTCTCGATGTAAAAATATTTTTCCACACTGCAGAACTGGGATTTTTCTGCTACATGCCTTTCTATTTTTGTGGAAACAGCTTAGTGTGCCTATGATTAATAGTGCTGAAATGCCCTCAGTACAGATTTTACTTGCACCTTCCCACAATGATCTTGGTTTAGAGAGCAATCCAGTACTAAAGACCTGCTGGCTGGAGGGCTATAGGATTCAGCAGAAGCCCTGCCATGACAATGGAGTGCCAGATATTCAGGCACCTTCGATGCGCAGCCATGTGCCCCTCGGTAGCACAACTTCACACCAACCCAGACCAGGCAGAAAGAATATCCATCTCATTTCCTTCCATGGGAAGGTGGGAGAAAGAGCCGCCCTCGCAACCACAAGAACTGCCCTGCCCACACCATGGTAGAGCTTAAAATATGGTGAATTCAACACCAATCACAGCAAATCACTGCAAACTATATAAACCCCACCCAGGGGGACCATATCTCAGATGATAGGGTGTGTGGCATGGGGCCCCACCTCCCTGATCCCATGTTGTGCACACTTAGAGCTCAAAAGGGGGAAATCCGGCAAGTGGAACTTTGGAAGAAAGGCACTTTGCACAAAACAGCCTGACTCCAGAACACACAGGGTAACTCGAGCACATTGCTCACATGTCTGTGCCTAGAACCCTAACATGCACTTAGCATTGGGACTCCAGACTTAGAGGCCCAACAACAACCCCCCACTCCAACAATGGTGAGAGCCAGAATGGAGTTTTTGTTTACTACAGCTATATTTAATCAGCAAGTTTGCCCTATCATATTATTTGAGGTACAAGTCAAATCAGAAGTGATATTTCAGGTGCAGGATATGATTTCTCAGTTTCAAAGTCAAAACACAACCTTTACCCATAGATCTACAGTTACTCTCAAGAAGAAAAGTACATGCTCTTGACCTCCTGGGAGAATATAATTCCAAGTCAGTTCTTATTGTGACTTCTTAGGTAGAAACCTACTGATGCCATTTGAAGAACACGCTGAGCTAGAACCCCTGGAGCTTGTATGGGCAAAGTGTCGGGGCTACCCTTCTTACCCAGCATTGGTATGTACACCTGGTTCACAAGTGCCTTTCTTTTCATGGAGGACATCTTGATGCCCTAGTATTCAGTGCTAAGAACACAATGCAGTTCGTTGGAGAAAGAGGATGTCCGCTGGAAGAATTGTGTACAACACTGACATTTTCATTGAGTCTTACTTAGGGTGCTTCCAGACACGGATTTTATTGTACCTTCCTCATTCGTGGAATTTCATTGGGGTTTCAGATGTTATTTTCTTTCATTTAAACCCTCCCGTGTTTTCCCACTGCTGTTTCCATCTTTTTTTCTTGCCACAGAAAACCCGTTCAAGAGAAAAAGGCGAAATAGCTAATGCATTCTAATTGGGCTAGGAGCCCTCCATCTGGAAGCACCATAGTATCTGTAATAATAATATATGTGTGTGGGTTATTGCAAAATGAAAGACAGACTAGAAAATATTATACAATCTTTAATGAACTTGTGATTTGAAAGATTGCAAGATTCTGAATTCTCAGGGCTGGAGCTGCTGTCCTGAGAACAAAAGATGTGAATGCAAAGATTAGCTGTTTCTGCTTCCAGACAGCTCCTACCATTAACCACCGAAAGACATTGTGCGGGAATTCCATCTTTTCTCCCTTAATGGCTTCTTGTGTGGAAAAAAAGACAGGAGCAGTGGTGGGAAAACACAGAAATGTTACAAGTTGAAGACAATGTCTGAACTTTCTGTAAAATTCCGTAAATGAGGTTGAGTGATTATTTGATAATAGCATTGCTTGAAAGCATCCCTTATGTGAATGAATTAGTATGGTCTAGGTTTTCCTCTTTTGTTATAAAAGCCTGCACTTTTCAGAGTTAAGATTCTTCGCATGTGCAGAATAGCAACAACTGCCTTTGCTAAATGGGTACTACTGTGCATGCACTGTATACAGCTGATGCTACTAAGATAAGCTAGAACAGGGGTGCATGGACCAGGAACATCATCTTCTGCACAAAAGACTCTCTTATTGCTGCCATCACTGCAGTTGCACTGTAAGGAGAGCTGTGGGAGCTAAAAAAATCTGTTCCATTTTAAACATTGTTGTTATATGTATGACTTCTCGAGTTCTGCAAGCTTCTTCTGCCCTAGTTCTCCCCTAGTGAGGAATGGCAGTAATCAAGTATACTATGCAGTATCGTACTGTACGTTGCTTAAACCATATTTATGCTGAAACATGATTGAAATCAGACAGAAGAAAAGGAAATGAAGAGAGAGAGAGGAAGAGAGACTGAACTTTAAACTAGTGTTTAAAAAAATTGTCATTTGTATTTATAAAAGAATTCCCTAACAAATTTCAAAATCAGCCTTCCTTGGGGCACTTTAAGAGTAATGTAAGTAAATGCTCTGTATCAAACTGTAGGGAGGTTTTGAGCAGAAAGCCAGACAGCTCTGTCCCAGGCCCTGCACTATTCAACATTTTATAAATGACTTGGATGAAGGAGTATAGGGGATGCTTATCAAATCTGCAGATGGTACAAGGCTGGAAAGGGTAGTAGCAAGTACTATAGAAAACAGATTCAAAATCCAAAATGATATTGAGAGCCTAGAATGTGGGGCTGAAACCAGCAAGATTAAATTCAACAGAGATAAATGTGAAGTCCTGCATTTAAGTACAAAGAATCAAAGGGACAAGTATAGGATGGGGAAGATAAATAAATAAAAATAAAAAGATAAAATCCTACCAAGATAGGTTAGAAGTAAAACAAAAATACATTCAAAAACCTATGAAATACAATATGAAAAATAACTCATAAGGATCCTTCTGATGGGGCACTTGGTGGTAGAAAGCCCTGTGAGAGAAGGGAGGGACAGTCCAGCCAGAACAGGGGCCTGAGGTGATCACCTGCCTACCTTGATCATTCTACTGGGATCCTACCCACTTTCCCATTTTATGTTTTTAAAGGATGTTTCTGGTTCTTTATGTTGGCTACCTTCAAGTGTTTGGTTGGAAATAGATAAACAAATAAACAACTCAAAGTGTGTAGTAATCAACAGTCAGCTATTACCATATGTCTCGACCATATGGCTCTAGTGGTATACACATTTCAAAAACGTGGAAGGATAAACAGTGATAAAATACAATGCAACTAGAGATATGCCATGCCACTACAAAGAGCATTAACTGCTTTCTTCTTAGGCAAAAGTAATTGAAACTTCAAATCAACATTTTTTGTTTGAAAATATCTGTGCAGTTCAATCCTATGCATGTCTACTCAGAAGTAAGTCCAGTTAAGTTCAATGGTACTTACTCCCAGGTAAATGTGTATAGGATTGCGGCCTAAATATCATTATTGTTAAAAGCAAATAAGAAAATCTAAGTAAAATAAGATATTCAGAAATTAGGTTTCAAAGTAGCCAAAAATAAGAATCATGAGACGCAAAACCCACAAGGTATGATAGGCATAAAAAAAATAGTACATTGCAAGCAGTCTGCTTGTGCTTTACAACAGTTATACTGAAAAAAATCTCATAACAAAAGTTAAGAAGCTCATGTGGCTACTACCACAAGTGAAGACCATTGGTCAGAACTCTTATACTTTAACAAACTGTTCCTTATTTAATCTATGCTCTAAAATCTTATCTCAATCTTTCAATCAAACACTCTTATCTAATAATCCTGCTTCAGACTCTCTCTCTCTCTCTCTCTCTCTCTCTCTCTCTCTCTCTCTCTCTCAACGCTCTCAATTCTCTTAAATCTCCCCACAATCAACCCTGTCAGTTCTCTCTGTCAGACACATATATGCACTCCACTCGCTCTCTAGCTCCTCTCACTCTTACACAGCCAGCTAATCCAGGCACTCCAACCAATCGGCCAATCAACACTCACCTTCCATTCGGGCACACAGCCAGCCAATCCAGGCACTCCCCCACAACCAGCCAATCACTCTATACTTACCAAGACCTATAACCACAAACAGTAAGTACATTTCGGCCTAGTTACTTACTTTACCTGTTATCTATCATTCTTAACACTTTTTAAAGATATAAACAAATGCATGTCACAAACAATAAACTTTGCAATATATTTACAACCACAAACAGTAGAACATCAAAATATCCATGTCCAAAAATTTTAATTTTTTAAATCTAATTATGATCCAACAAGAGCAAAATGTCTGTGTAGCGGCCATGAATCAAAAGGCTTGCAATTGAATAGAACTGGTGTGAGATATAGTAGATGGACTGAACTGAATGGTGGGTCAGCAGGAATGGGGTAGTGTCCCTTGAATAACAAGTATTCTGAAAAATTCTTAGTTGGCAAAAAAATAATACATAGGCACTCCTCATTTGTGCCCACTAGTGGGAATCTTTCAATACCGAATAATAGAGAAAGGCATACCAGATTTTCTCTGGGCAGGTACACGTAGATAACTTTAGCAGAGAGGCAGGAAGTGATGTGGGGAGAAGAAGCCATATGATGAATATCTCTATCTTTGACAAATGGAAACGTAGAGTGCAAATAAGCTGTGATCTCTGTGTAGTTGTTCAAAGCTTTTTCTGAAGCATTTTGCTTCAAAGACTTCCAGACTTCTTATCACTTCTGGGCCCTGCCCTACTACACATGTTAAATAATTAGTCATATTGCTTTACTCCTCCTAGCTCATTCTTCTTCACAATTCTCTTGGCTCCATACTACATCCAGCCTAAATGCTCAGGCGGTTGTGAAACATGTTTGTTTAATTGCATTTTGAATCAAAAATTCCCATCATCCCATCATGCATTAGATGCCTGCCCACCTTCCCACCCTATTTGCAGCGTCTCTAGGCATTAGAGAACATGACTGTGTCTTTGGACTGAATTTCCAAAGTTTGCGATGCGCCTCCAGGATATTTACCTATCCGTTTTGCATTTTTAGATCATTGATCCGGAAATGCCACGAGAGGGCCTCCTTCACAATGGAGTCCCAATCCCCGTCCCTCCTTTGGAGGTATTGAAGTTAGGGGAACAGAAACAAGCAGAGGCCGGAGAAAAGCTTTTCCTTGTCCTTTTCTTTGACAATAAGAGGACGTGGTAAGTAAATATAAACAGATGAAAGGAAATAACTTTTTTGGACTATAGAACATCAGGACATTACTCGGATGCATTTACAACTAAATATTTAAGCACCCAGGGGGTTGGAGGAAAATACTGGATGATGTAACTACATGGCAGACCTATAGTTCTCCTTTCCTCTAGTGGATGATGAAAAGGCCTTCTGTTTGTTTCAGAACCAATCAGAGTCATTGCACAACTTCCCTCTGCTGTTTCTTGGAGAGTTTTCTTCCCAATTAAAATGAACAGCAATGAAAATTTCTATAAATTTGGAAAATGGGCTGATCTGTACAGTTTAGGAGAAAATTAACACCCAAGGTTACTGGAAAGACATTTCTCTTTCTTTCTTTCTTTCTTTCTTTCTTTCCAATATTCATAGACCGCTCCCCATTCAAAATTTTGGAGCAAAGTACAAGATAAAATAAAATAACAACAGAATAAAAACACATTAAAAAGATTTTTTAAAAGAAGCATCAGCATAAATAACTTTTGTCTGTATAATTGCTCTTGAACTGCAGGCAGTGGCTTCCACGGGAAAAGGTTCTTCCCCTTGGAGTAGATGACACAGTGGATAAATTAAAGATGATGGAGGGACGGAAAACCAGCATCCGCAAGTCTGTCCAGGTTGCATACGACCGGGCCATGATCCATATGAGTCGTGTTCGGGGAGACCATCCTTTCGTCACACCAAATTATCTGTAGGGACTGATAAAGTCTGCCCTTCCTACTTTCCCTGGAGATATTGTCTGCATCTATAGGCACAGTGGGTCTTGGTGTACACTGAACAGTGGGGGATTTTCCCCCTGCCTGGAGGAAGATGTGACTGCTGTGTTTGTGTTCATAGCAGAGGAGCACTATTCCTAGCAGTTGGGAAAGCTCCTGTAAAGTACCTGATATGTGCCAAAACTCCTGTCTTGAGTTCTTTCTGAATATGTCTCACCAAAGAGCCAGCAGGAGAGGAAGTAATGAAATGCTCCGACTGGTAAGAGGATGTCAGGAGCAGCTGTACTGCAATGCCGTGGCCTTGGGAGAATCTTAGACACGAGAAGCAGAGCTAATTTGCTGATTGGACTGGAAGCCCCGCAAGTCCCTTGTGTTTTCAATCTTTAGCTAGTCCTGAAGAATTCTCTGGAGCCTGCCACTGCTATAAATAACCCAGTATCCTCTTGATGACTCTTGTGTGCCAAATTTACAGTAATATTCATCATCCTTTTTCATGTTATTTTTAAAAGCACTCGTTTGCCCCTACTACATTTATAACATTTACAACCTAGTCTAGAATTCTCATACCTGGGTTTGTATCTGTTTTTATGTTAGATCTTACAGATGAAAACAAAGAGAGATGATATTTTGGCGAAATTTCCCTTATTCCCTCATGCACATTTATGAGCACAGAGCTTTAAATATGAAGAAGAAATCACTTACGAAATGATTTGTGTGAGTACATTTATGAAGTAGTTTTTACATTTCAACATCAGGTTAATACATTATTGGGACAGAACAGTATTTTAAAAGTTATTTTAGAAAGCACCCAGCCTGCTAGAAGAATATTAGATACGGAGGTTTATGAAGTCATGAAGAACATACCTTTTGTGCTTTTGAAAACGTTTGGCCCTGTCGCCCCAACTTGGGGCAGTACGAATCGAGTTCTGTCTATGTGCTGCCTCATTCATTTCAGTACTTGGGAAAACACCAACCCATAAATCTACATGTTTGCTGGATGCAGAAACAGCCTTTTGCCGATGTAGAGGAAGCACAGTATGTATAGCAACCTGTTTCCATAGGCACACTGCCACTACTTGGAGTTGGACCATTGTGCTGCCCGCTGCACATGGAGCGCTTTCACCAGCTTCTTACCTGCTTGCATAGAGTGCCATATGTACATTGAAGTGTGCAGCCTTGGATCAGGATAGCCATGTCAAACCACAATTCCTCCTTATCCTGGAAAATCACCCCATTTCGTTTTGGGTTGAATCAAACTGGTGTCTTATCTTCTTGTTCACCAGAACACATTGCACTTTCACCCTTTGCTTTCCCATAAATATTTCACCATTGGCTTTTGTGCTTGGTGAGCTTCCGTTATTGGGAACTGTTAAGAAAAGAGCACAACTACTCAGAGAATCCTATTTTTTTTAACTTGCATGTGCTGGGAAAACAGGGAGAGCTGAAGTGTGCAAGTTGAAAAAGCATTTTAGATTTGAAGTCAGATTTATCTAGATTTTCTTTTCTTTTTAAGTGTTTCAAACCAAAGGTGCAGAGCAAGATTGTAATCTGAAGAGATCATCATTTTTTTTTCATTTCTTTTAAACTCAATATTTTTTATTGTTTTATTTTTTCATACTAAAGAGATTGTGGAACAAAATGTTAATTGGGGAAAATCACTGCCATTTATATGTGGTCTACTTTTTTTTAAAGAAGTACCACGTCTTATATATTGGGACATAAAACCACACTTTATGGAAAATATCTGTAACATATAAAGAAGATGAAGAGGAACCTTTTTTAAAAATAATAATGCCTGAAGAGTGTGGCTACGGAAGGAACTTGTGTACATAGTTGTAAAATAGTATTCTAAATTATTCAGGCCAATTGTTACCATTCTTAACTCCTCAGTTGCGTTTCTGGGTCTTTTGTATGCACACAGTGTAATTAATTTAAAGCAACATACACTTTCCCCAGGTTGTAGTTCAGCTGTGGACTTGTGACCTATGTATAACCGTTTTAAGATCTTGCATTTTAATTATTTCCCCCCCATTTTTTAAGAATTACATTTTAAAGATTTGAATTGGCTAACATCCTGCTGTTGCTATGGGGACCTAAACGTGACTTGTCAGTCTGCTGTAAAGCACAGATGGCTCTATTTATTGTAGAAAGTGAGTTTATTTGCTTTCTAGAACTGTTTATATCAGATGGTATAAGAGGTAATAAAATTCTATGCTTGTAAAGAAAAAAAATGCTAATTTTACCTGCTATAATCTGACTGTCTGAAACTATATTTTCTCTCTGAGAAATAAATGTTCTAATGTAAAATATCTGGTTGGATTGTCTTAATCTGGGTGAGATCCTTTGGTTGACATCTGGACTCTGAAATGTAATAATTTGCCAATTTTCATAAGATCCAAAATATTTAGGCTTGGAATGTCTTTTTCCTCATTGGATTTAAGATTCATATGTGGCAGAGTGTTGAAAGATTGAAAGGTATAGGTAGATGGGACGTCTTAGGACTAGTATGGGATGTTGGGAAGTTTAAAAATGTGAAGGCACTGAAGTTGTACACCAGGAAAATATCTGTAGTGAAGTTGTGTGCATGTGAAATTGTGTGCATGGGATTTCCCCCCACAAATTGTCCTAATTTAGTGTTTGAAAGGATGGTGTTTCAGGCTGCTATGGGAGTTTGAACTTATGGCTTGGCACCCTCTGTTTCTAGTGTAGTCTAGCACATCCACTATTCTTTTGAATCGGATTATTTATTATTTTTATTTTAGGTTATATATTGCTTCCCATTTTAAAAATCCTAAAGCAGTTTACAATAAATGATAAAACACTATTTCATTATAAAAGCACAATACCGTTTAGACAATTAATGGTTGTGGGGGGGAAACAGGATAAACAAGTACATTTTTAATAATTGTTAAAAGCACATCACTTTGATTGTTGGTGACTGAGGGGATATCATTCCAACATGAGATGTCATTCCAGTGAGAAGTTGCCACCACCGAGAAGGCTCATTGCCAGATGGTACTCTCCAGGATGTGGCCCAAACAACAAGGTATCCTCTGAAGATTATGGACTAATAGATCTATATGGGGGAGACAATCTTTCAGGTAACTTGGTCCTAAGTCGTATAGGGCTTTATATGGCAATACTACCTTGAACCTGACTGAGTAGCAAACTGGATTACAAATTGGGCATATGCTGTAGTAACCACATTACTACTTCTGCCTGTGTGTAGTACAGCATGAACCTACACAACATACATTGTAAAGGTTTCATTTGGGTTCTATGAATTGGCCTTCAGAGCTAGGAATAGGGCACATGTGCTGCTTCGGTTTAACAGGATGGAATGTTGTATCACAATTACTTTTTTGTTAGCTCTAACCCTAATCCTTTGATTGGATAGGTGTTTCTACTCTGGTGCTTTGACGACATTCTAGATTATTTGCAATAGAAAGACTTCCCATGGAACAGGAAACTGAATCAGGTTTCTTGACATCACACCTAGGGAAGCAGCTTCCCTGCCTTCCTGAATCACTTTGCCCAAGATCTCTGCTGAGCTCTGTGACAGCTTGCTTGTCCTTCTTTTTCCTTTTTGGATTTTCTCCTCCAGCCTTTAACCCTACCCCCAACACATCTTAGGTGGGGATGGATCCCTGCCCAGTTTCAAGGATAGAATTCAAGCAGACTGTCACTGCTTGAGACCCTCTCCCCTCGAGCTTCTCTCCTCCATCACTGTGGGGAGTAATGGGGTGCAGCTAGATGTTCCAGACCCCTTTGAAAGAATAATGGAAGCTGCCTGCATGACTGACATTGGCTGCTGACTCACCTCTTTGTAGGACGGGCAGAACACTTTTAACATTGCACTCCCACCTAGATCCTGGCAGTCATCATTAATACTGGACATCATGGCCATTGGCCAGCTCATATTCTGACTTATGCTGGCAGTGAACATGAGGGAGTAACCTCACCCCGTCACTATTTTCATGGGAGCATCTTCCTATTGCCATGAGTGGATGGGCTCCTCCTGTGGTTGCCTGACATGGGGGTGTTGAGGCTGTGCTGGCCTGTGATAGGTGGGCATTGGTGATGTTGCCATGGATTCTGGGAGTATGGTTGTTGTTCCAGTCTGTGCCTTTTGTTAATGACATTTCCCCACCCACTTCCCTTCAAGTTTTGTACTGGATGAGTATATAATGCTGACGTAGTTACACCAACGCTGCAGGGGTGGGCAGAAGGTAGATCAGAATCTACTGGTAGATCTCTGGATGATTTGCAGAAGAACAGCAAGTGTTTCTGATTCCTAGTTGCTTAACAATAGCAGCAACAAAATGACTCTCTCCTGACCTAACCTCAACTGCTGAAATGAAGAAAGCTTAGGACCAGAAGTGGACTCTTGTGTGAAAGGACTATGCACTCAGCTCAGTTCTGTTGTTGAAAATAAATGTCTGTGTCCAGAGGCACCCACTTCTTTCATTCTCTGACCCAAAGCTCACGTTACTTTAAAGATGTAGCTAGTAGTGATATCTTTCCTCCCCCTTTTTTTCTGAATAGTAAATGCAGAGCCCCTGATCTGGATCAGGACCCAAGCTTGGGGGTAGGGGGCCTTTAACTCCTCCCTCACTGCAATCCCAATGTGGATCAGGTGGCCCATGCCTGTGATATATATATTGCCAAACGATGATCCATTTGCTTTAATAGATTGCATGGGGGCTCCAATCTGGGCCGAGGCATGAAGGGCAAAGGGTTAAGGCCTTCTACTCTCCATGGTAAGGCCCCAGTCTGGATGGGCATCCTACACTAGTAGAAAAAGAAACATTTAAGGTAACTTGTGCTTTGGTGTGTTTTGCACCTGGCTGTAGTTAGTAGGGACGTATGAAAATTTTGTTTCTGTTTGCAAACCATGCGAAGATGTCCTTTTCGCAATCCTGAATGCAAGTCATAGTGCTTCCCCTACCCAAGAAATGTTTGCAAATTCCTGAATTAGCAATCATGTTTGAAAAACATGTATTTTTTTTTAAATGCACACACTTTGAAATGCAAACTTTTCAGGAAAAAATGCATGTTTTCATGCTAAGTTGAAGGGGGAAAGTGTGCCCTTTCCTGTTCAAACAAGAAGAGTGCACATTTTGAATGAGCTGAAAAATATAGGTGGAAAATGAGAGCAAGCCAAAACAAGCTTTGGAGTGATTTTGGAGAATTTAAGACAGCTTGAAAATTGCTGGTTCTCCCATCCCTAGTGTATCTTGAGCTTTGAGTAAAGAACAAAGTAGATCTGCCAAGCCTGAAGTTTTCCCACTCCTGGTGTAAGTAGACTACTGGTGTAGAGGTACTAAAAGACTGTTCAGCCTGTCTCCTAGGTGCAGAACACTAGTCCTTACTTTTTTAAAAAAATTGCTACAGAGTAATCTGGAAACCACCACATTGAGAAGTGCTTAGGACAAAGACAGCTGATGTCCTGGTGAAAATTAGACCATTTCCACTAGTGCAGTCGCACTGCATCACACCACAGCATTTCTCCTCCAAACTATTAGTTTCCCATGGCAGTTCTGGTTTAAATAATTTAATTCTCTCTTAAATTCTGCAAGGGTTTAACACGCGGATTCAATAAGGGAGTCACAGAAGAAGCTGCTGAAGATGGGGTCCGAGTGGCGGATGCCAGCAATCTCCCCCTCCTCGTTCAGCTGGAGTTTCAGGATGACCCTGCAGGCCTGGATCTGCACCCCTTCCTCAGGGTGGATGATGAGGGAGAGAAGACAGTCAGCTAGGCGGGAATCATTTCCAAAGAGGACCTCATGGAGAGATGACTCATTGTACTGCCAATGCACCGACGTGTAGTGGGGAGTCAAGCGGCCCTCACAAAGTCGCTCCACGAACACCAGCAGCTCAAAGAGCAGGTTCCCAGGCTGGGAAGATTGGAGGAGGTTGAGGAATTCAGGGTGCACCTTAAAGAGAGGCAGGATAGTTGGTTTAGTCTTCAAAACGAAGATGGGACAGTTGGCTTAGACATGAGTGCCCTGCCTTTGTGGCTGGTGGACTTTGGCTTCCTTTCAGAGTGACTGACTTCAGAGTCTTCTATAAGGAACACATCCCAGGCAGCAGGAAAGATCTATGCTTGGGTCTGTTCTTTTAATGACCCCCTAAGCTGCAGTGGACTAGTGGTCTTGCTCTCTTCTCATGGCTTTTGTTCCTCTTCTAGATGGAGGAAGGAAGGAAGTTCTTACCTGGCAATTCATGATGTCAAATAACAGATCTTCCTTCTGGGCTAGCATGCTCAGGTATTTCAGAACCTGCACCTGAAGAGACCAAAAAAAAAATCAAACAAAAAAACAGAGTAAATCAACTATAAAGGCGGCTCTGTGTGTGTGTGTCTGTGTGTGTGTGTGTGTGTGTGTCTGTGTCTGCAATGGCTTACACATAATGCCCTAATGATACTTCCAAGCTTTTGGCTGTGGGGTAGGGTATTAGGACAGGAGCCTTACTACCTGGGTCAAGTTGTTCCCCATCTGCAGAATATCCATCAAGCCTGGCATACGCTTTTTCAGCAGTGCATGCGTATGATCTGGCAACGCCAACCCATTCAGTAACCTGAGTCCAGCAACATGGACATCACTGTCCCATATACTGGTGATTGTTTCAAGAGCTTTAGGGATAAACTCCTGCAAAAAAGCAAAGCAGCATTTTATGGTTGTAATATAAACCAAAGGCTAGAACTGTCTGGATTCCATATGGTGATGCATGACAATGGGCTGTATGGAAACCGGACTGTTGCACAGATTTTGGCTTCTTGAGATTCTTCCAGCTCAATGATTCTATGAACCTTGATTTTCATGCTGGTGGTTATTTTTAAATAGTTTTCAAGGAAAGATCATCATGTCAGTTTAAAGTGTTAAGTGTTATTTTTCAATGCTTCAGACATACTGTGAATTCTGACCTGGAAGGCACATTTAATAATTCTTGAAGTCTGGACATCTTTTAAAAAAAGATATTAAAAGATATATCAAATATGGAAAATCTCAAATCCCACTAGGTAAAACAGGGATATTTAGAGTGAATTGTCCAAAGATGAAAGGTAAAAGTTACCTTGCAATCATTTTACTGCACAGGAATTTCAAGTGTTGACAGCCCTTGCTAAAGGGAAAGGTTGGGTTGCCCTTCCATATAAACAGAGAAAGTGATGACTTTGCTTGGATGTCTCAAAGAGCCACCACAGACCATATCCCCCAGAGTTTTCATCGCCCTCTCCATCATCTGAGATTCATGGCTTTTCAATGGAGCCAATCCTTATGTTCTGTTGTGAGCCATTAAATGATAAGACACGGAATGATGTCAAATGACAAACATGCATGTGTGGATCAGTCTTGATTTGATGCATGAAGCCTGGCACTGAAGTGTCATGTCAGGGAAAGGGTACCTCCCGTGTGTGGGCCTTATCTTGTCCAAAGAGGTTCTCCATCCAGCCCATAGAGCTTCCCTGGATTCCTTTAGGTGGTTGCACTTGGATTCAGTGCGGGATAAGGGTGTGTGTGTGGGGGGGGGGCCTCACTCACATGGCAGCATCCCCATTGGGTAAAGCTGCTGAGACAGAGCCAGTGGCTAGAGGAGCGCTTCAACATGAAATCTGAAGCTGCATGATAACTTTGCAACGATGATTATAGGATTATTATTTTTTGCCTGAGACAAGACTTGAATGCAAAGTATCACCTGAATTTTAATTCTAAACTTCCAGATGCCAGTGAAGGCCTTGAGGGCATGCAGAGTCTGAATCTTGATGCCCACATCTGGATCATCCAGGAATGACGCCACTAGTTTGATATCCTCATAGGTACATGCAGATGCCTGAAAAAGCAGAGCACACATAGTTAGGGTGTGCGTATTGGTGTAGCTGTACATTTTAAAAGGCAGGCACTCATCATGACAGTCCCCACTGCTATGCCCACAAGGAAAGGCCAAAATTGCAGCCAGTTGTGTTGATCCACATGAACAAGCCAGTTATAGCAATTCCCATCCCCATCAAGAGCAGGTCTTTCCTAAAGCTACTGGGTGATAATTGCCCATTCTTGACCAAGCCACCTCAAAATACTTTGCATACAATGATATATTGTTGCTTGGAAAATCCATACTGCCCCCTGCCAACTACTGTTAAGATTGCAGCTAACCTCAGAGAGAACAGGGTTGTCATTGTTCCTGCTAAAAAAAAAGTCTAGGGACCTCGACCCTGTAAGCCCTGGCTCCACTGTGTGTGTGTGTGTGTGTGTGTGTGGATGGAGGCGCTACAATCAGTGGAGGCTGGTGGCTCTGATGTCAAGGGGGTGAATCCACTCAGGGTTCAGTCACAACCAGTCAGAACTCTAAAGCTTCGCACCTGGGATAGCTCCTTTAGAGTTCTGACTGGCTCTTACTGAAACCCAGAGTGGATTCGCCGCCCCACTGACAGTGCCACCAGCCTCCACTGACTAAACTGAAGCACGAGGCACCAAAAAAAGACACATAGAAGTCACTTTTGAATACCACCTTGTAATCTTTCAGATCTACATTGAGCCCACTGAGTTAAATGTATAGCGTTTAACAAATCTCTTTCCTTATTAAGGGTATTTATTTCCCACCTTTCTTGCTCCCAACTGAATCTAGGGATGTGTATTGTATCATTCCGATGTCCGATAACGATACGATAATGGCGTTATTGGACATCCGATTAACGATAACAATACGATACAAATCCCTCCGAAATTATCGGATCCGATAATTTTCGGATTTTATCAGAAGATTGGACCGCCATTTATAATCCTATCACTTCAGTATTTTATAAGTTTGAGACTTGAAACTGGCCCACAGTGCTTATGGGATATGCCTAAGTATGTGTATTAAATTTCAGAACAATTCCTCCACCCCTGTATTTTATATGAATTTTTGAAAGATCATTTAACTTTTGACAGCTCTGAGTCTGAATGACAGCTAAAGCCACGTGCATTCAGAGCTGTCAAAAGTTGCACGATCTTTCAAATATTCTTAAAAAATACAAGGTTGCCACGATTGTCACGAAGTTTTGGACACATGCCTAACATCCTTCCAACTACACTGTCAACAATTTTCAAGACTCTTCCGTTTACTTGCAAGTAAATTTGGTAAATGTTCCAAATTTACTTACGAGTAAATGGAAGAGTCTTGAAAATCGCTGACAGTGAAGTTGGAAGGATGTTAGGCATGTGTCCGAAACTTTGTAACAATTGTGGCAACCCTGTATTTTTTATGAATATTTGAAAGATCTGGCTGCTTTGACAGGTCTTAGACACTGACAGCTGTCAAACCAGAACCATGATCTTTCAAATATTCATATAAAATACAGGGTTGCCTCAATTGTTACGAAATTTTGGACACACCCCTAGCATCCTTCCAACTTCACTGTCAACGATTTTCAAGTCTCTTCCATTTACTCGCAAGTAAATTTGGAAAATGTTTCAAATTTACTAATGAGTAAATGGAAGAGACTTGAAAATCGTTGACAGTGAAGTTGGAAGGATGCTAGGCATTTGTGAAAAATTTCATAACAATTTGAAAGATTGTGCAACTTTTGACAGTTCTGAATGCACGTGGCTTTAGCTGTCATTCAGACTCAGAGCTCTCAAAAGTTAAATGATCTTTCAAAAATTCATATAAAATACAGGGGTGGAGGAATTGTTCTGAAATTTAATACACATGCTTAGGCATATCCCATAAGCACTGTGGACCAGTTTCAAGTCTCAAACTTATAAAATAGAAAAGTTATATTAAAAAAGTATTAGACACTCATACGCTTTGTCTCTTATCTTTTAAAATAAAAAGTTACGTTTTTATTAAGTTCTTCAAGGAAAGTGTATGACTAAAATGGCGTCATCCGATAATTAGTGGATTTCCGATTAATTATCGGAAATCCGAGTAGATATGCTGTGAAAACATCTGATAATATCAGATCCGATTTTTTTTTATATTGGAAATTCTGATAACGATACGATACAATATTTAGCGGCCATGCACATCCCTAATTGAAACCGCTCAAGGCAGCTAAGGGAAGAACATTCAAAAGACAATAATGGAAACATACAATGCAAGCAAACAAGCTGCAGACAAGAAATACAAAGAAGGAAAAGGAAAGAATTATAGCAAAAAGAAGCCCAAAATTTAACTAAGATCCATGCCAATAGCCAGCCAACACAAACATGTTTGCATATGGTGGTAGGATGGCATCAGAGAGGGGACCAAGTGGATTTCCTGAGGCAGGGTGTTCCAAAGGGTTGGTGCCTCAGTTAATCAATCCCTCTTGTTCACACGAACGGTGCTTCACAGAGAGGTGTGGAACACAAGAGTGGCTCTCTTGATGACCTTAGTGGAAAACCAGATTCATATGGGAGATGTTCCAATAAGCATTCTGATCTCAAGACAATTCGGACTCTAATCATACCTGGAAACAAACCAGCAACTGCCGCAATTGGTGTAAAAGAGAAGCCAAAAACCTGGTCCTGGTCATCAACTGTCTACCCTGCATTTTACACTAGCTGCAGTTTCTGTGTAGTTTTCAGAGGCAGGCCCATGGAAAGCATTTTACAGTAGTCCAATCTTAATTCTTGCATAGAAAAAATGGGATTCCAGATTCTGCCCTAATTGTTTGGCCCTAAGTTTCTAGATCTCATAAGCTTAGGAAAGAATCTAAAAAAAAATGAAGCAATCACAAATGAAAATGCCCATTTAATGCATTTAATGAGAGAACTGATCACATCCTGATTTTGTTGTTATAGAGTATTTGTGGTTCACAACAGAAAATGAGTTCCAAAGAAAATGCTCAATTAAATACACATCTCCTAATTCTTAATAGGTTGCATTCCCCTCGCTTTTTAAGGTAATATAATCTTAATAGGGTGGGGTGTAATTAATTTATATCCCACCTTTCTTCCATGGAACTCAAGGTGGCATGAATAGGGTTCCCTCCCAGGCAGTCTCCCAAAGAAGCCTGGACTAGACCCAGGCTTGTTAAGCTATAGTAAGGTTCCTGCATTATCATATGCCTTCAGTGTGTGTCTTCCAAAGTCCCTATTCTTTTGTGGTGTTTGCATATCATTTTGCAGCAACAATATGACCTTTAAACATGCTCCCAGTTGTGTAAAATGGGCTTGGAGTGCAATTTCAACTACAAAAGGGCCACGTGAGTGGAGGGTGGAACCCTCCCTCTGCTGACCACCCCTCCCCCTCCCCAACAGTCCATACCTTCAAGGTCATTCCTTCCCCTCTCCCAAGCCAGGCTGAGGGAGGAGAGGTATATTGGAGGAGAGTTCACTGACTTCACCAATATGCCTGTTTGGGGCTTTAAATCGAGCTTCCCACACCCTGCCTGCCTACATGATTGGGGCCTATGGTTAAAGGTAAGGGTCTGCTACCATCAGGAGTAGTGTTGGTCAGTTTATCTTGTGTACCATTTCTGGCCATGGGTCCTGTCAATGCCTTTGTGCTGCCTCACCTAGAGTGAGCACATTGCTGGGTGCTGCTGTCATTTGGGTTTCAGTTTTCAGCTAGGAAGTCAGATCTTTAGCAGGGATCTGAGTTGATCAGTTTTCATAGGGAAGCCAGACAGGAATAAATCAGTATCACAGAAAGCTCCAAAAGGTGCTGGGGCTGGAAGTCAGACAGGTGACCTATATGTTTGCTCCAACAAGGAGCAGATAGGACAGCCTCAAATAAGAGTCTGGCTTCCTTTAGGCTGGTTGGCTCTACCTCCTCACTCAGGCTTTATCTCTTAAAGTGCCCTGGTATGTTTTAGCAGCCTCCAGTTGTGACAATGTCGAAATGGCTGTGGCACATAGTGTCCTCATGGTGGAATCCTCAGAGTCCAAAGGTGGCAAGGTGACCTCCTTTGGATGCAAGGTAGCCAACCCCTGGGAACTTTCTGGGAACTGGGTCCTATAGAAGGTCAAGGTCCTCTGAGGATAAGGGTTATAGGTCCTGGTACATGACACCTGGTTACATGGGTTTAACCTGGCTATCTTACCCATCTCTGGTTGCCTTTGGGTTGCTCTTCCACAAGTGTACTGCACATTTTGCAATTCTGGCCTCTCACCTCTGTATCCAGTAGATAAACACACCGCGTGATGCCATGGAGTACCATATTCTTGGAGTAGTCATCTAGCCTCAGACTGAGGGAGGCCAAGAGTCCCCTGAGTTCTCCAGAATCCATCGTAGTTTTACTATGGTGGGCCTGGGAAAGTCCTAAAAACAAAAAGGAAAGGAGGGCAGCCCCAAGAAAAATAGGAAGGCAGAAGTGACCATGTGCCTTTAAACCACTGTCGAATGGAGTATGTACTAGACTGAATGAAAATGTCCAATACATTTTGACAGTGAGTTTTCTTCAAAGGCAATATTTTCGATGGATCACCCATTTCAACAAAGTGTTCTATCTCCAAGTTCTGCATTTCAAAAGGAGGACCCTGACAGATACTTGGAGATATCTGATATTGAATTCACGGGGTCATTAAGCAAATCACTTCATCCCAAAGAGATAGATAAAAATTGTGATGTCTGCATTCAGCACATGCACAGTAAGCACTACAGACCCTCAAAGAAATAACTCAGTAAGTCAAAGAACACAGCAGAGACTGTGATGGAATGTATAGGACAGTGATGCTAATATAAGGAAGCACAAGGATATTCCTTTGTGACAGACAGTCGCAATCTGGGTGGGGAAAAGGTGTAGCACTTCTTGTCTGAACTGAATCAATCTTCGGTAGGAATCCAAGAGCCTGCTTTATGGCTGATAAACACCACATGGCGCTGTGAAATCTGTAATTCAGCAAAGGTATATGTTATTCCCACAGATTCATTTGGAGAAGCGTTCCTCAACCTGGTGCCCTCCAGATATTTTGGACTACAAACCCCAGGATCCCTGCCCATTCGCCATACTGGCTGTAGCTGATGTGAGTTGAAGCCCAAAACATCTGAAGAGTAATAGCTTGGGGAAGGCTGATTTGGAGCATATTCAAAACACCAGTTCCCTCTATGCTCTTGGTTTGGCTCAACCAGGGCCACATGGAACCCTGTACGTGGATGCAGCCACATCTGCATAGCTTCTTGCATGGCGATGACCACTCCTAGAATACAGTAAAAAGCAATGGGAATGTTTCACCATTTCTCTGACTCCCCATGTTCACTCACTGGTCACTAAGGTAAGTGGCCGTGGGTTGTAGGGAGGGCACTTGATCCCTGCCATGATGGTCTTGGCCATCAGGAAGATTGCACCAGCTCCTGTAGCTGCAGACACCACGTTTTTAGGTGTTACCAGCTCTGAATATTTCATCTCCTCGCCTTGGACATCCAGGGATGCAGCTTGAGGCCTGGATCCTGACCTCAAGCAAGCCTTCCAATGGAAACACTAAACTGCTCACCATATGGTTTGTGATGTCACCAGGTTCCATCATGACATCTTTAACATGAGGCTTCCCTCCCCCACAGTTGGTTAGCAACACTATGACCTGATTTGTATGTAGGCTGACCATGACATACAACTACATACAATTAACCCATAGTTAGTTGTGACCACACTGGAGCAAGTGGGTGTGCTACTTCCCATGTGCTCATCACTTCTACTTTGCTAATCAACCCAGGAACTCTCTATTCCTAGGCTGTTGTTATGATGTGTGAACCAGGCACTCTGGGTTGTTTAAGATTAAGTAACTCCGAGGTGTTAACCCAACAACAAACCCCGGGTTAGAAATCTGTGTTGTTTAACCCTCAACAATCCAACATACTTGGTACTCATGTTGTGGCAACAAACCAGGAATGGAGTGTTCCTGGTTGTTTGGCAAAGTAGATGCGAGCAATCAGGTGGGAGCCAGCATGCTCATGCACTCACTAGCAACCCATGGTTTGTTGATGATGGATTGATTGTGTGAACCAGCTTAACTCCAACTGTGCAGGGGGCTTTATCTTGCCCACTTTCTGTGCTCAGCTTGGGATGGAGGTGAGCAGCCACCAGTCAACTTCCTCACCATGCCAGGAAAGCAGCGTAAGTCTTCTTTAGCTACTTCACAACACTCAATATTAAGTAGGTTTACAGCAATGTCAGCTCACCTGTGAAGGAAGGGAGGAGGGGAGGTCCAATTTTAGTAGACCAGCCTTCACCAACCAGCTGCCAAATGTCTTGGACTGGAACTCCCATAATTCTCATCAAGCATGGCTATTGGCCATGTATATTATATACAGTATACTATGTACTAACAGTTGTACTGACAACAACAATAATCTTCCTGGGGGCACCAGTGTAGTATATAACACATTGCATCTCTGTCATGGGTCACTGTCACTAGCAGACCAGCCTTACCTATTTAGCATTTATTTACCAGCACAAAAACTTACTGGATAGGCCATGTGAAATCTTTAAGTTGATAGATAAAACTGTGTAGGTTGTTTGAAAAGGTACGTATCAAAATTTATATGGCAAGCAAAAAAAACCCAAGAGTTAAAAAAAATATTACAGGATGCGAAAGAAAGAGGAGGTCTGGGGCTCCCAAATTTGAAGTTGTATTTCTCTGCCTGCTGTTTGTTATGGATGAAGGAATGGTTGTAATTAAAAACAGAAGGCTTCTGGACTTGGAAGGTCATGAATTACGATTTGGGTGGCATGGTTACTTGTGGTATGACAGAGCCAAGGTTAATGTAGAATTCAATAACCATTATGTGTGAAGGGCGATATTGAGAATATGAAATAAATATAAACCCAGGCTTTGGCAGAAAATACCGATGTGGCTATCAGCATAGAAAGCCTATCATAGAAGAGAATTGTCAAGTTCGTATAAGTGGTTGACATATAATGATGAATTAGAAAGGATACAAGGTGAATATAAGTTAAAATCAAGGGAGGAGTTAATTAAAGAAGGGCATATGTGTCAATGGTTTATGTACTTGCAAATTGTGGAAAGATTTAAATTAGATGGAAAAACGTGGATTTGAGCAAATAAAGTCTGAATTTGAAAGGGCGCTCTGTACAAATGATGAACATGTTATCTCAAAAGTCTATAAGTTACTGTTGAAATTTGAGACGGAGGAAGAACAAGTGAAAGAATGTATGATAAAATGGGCACAAAACTTTGGATATAATATATCAATGGAACAATGGGAAAATATGTGGTTAAAAGATCTAAAGTTTACTTTAAGTGTCAGACTTAAAGAGAATTTTTATAAGATGATGTATAGATGGTATATGTCCCCTTTGAAATTAGCTAAAATGTATAAGGGAGCTTCTGGAATGTGTTGGAAATGTGAAGAACAAGAAGGAACTTTTTATCATCTATGGTGGACTTGTAAGAAAGCAAAAACGTTTTGGATACAAATTCATTCCTTAATGTAAAAAAATCGTAAAGATTAATATACAATTTAAGCCAGAATATTTTCTTTTGGGACTAATGGACAGTCAGATGAAAAGGAATTGTGGGACTTTATTTTTATATATGATGACAGCAGTGAGATTGCTATATGCACAAAAATGGAAAGGTCCAGCGCTACCCACAATGGATGAATGGATTTTGAAAGTTATGGAGCTGGCTGAGATGGCGAAACTTATGTCAATTATAAGGGAAAAGTCAACATCTGGTTTTAGGACTTAATGGAAACCTTTTATAGACTATTTGAAGGGACAAGAAAAAATGAACTGTTTATCTGCGGATTCAATGATTGAAAAGGGTTAAGATAAAGGAGGGGGGGTACTGGTTGTTTGTTTAGTGACAAGAACAAAGATGGTTATATATCTTTGCAGGGGGAAATTCTGGAACCACCTTAACTTTGTATATGGTCCTCTTTTAGTATGTAGTTGATGTTGTTGATGTTTTGTTGTTTTGTGTGTGTATAATAAATAAAAAACTAAAATAGAAAAGAAAAAAAAGGTGGCACTTCTATCCCACACTGTCTTTTGGCAAGAATTTTGCTATGACTTTGTATAGCTGGGCATGTGTTCCACTTTACAGAGGACAGTCCTCTATTGGATGGCATCTTCTACTTGGAGCACTGGCCAGTCTAAGCCTAGTTTAAAGAATCCTAAGAAGGGAGAGCAGCAGGGACCTTGGAGTTGCCCATCAACAGTTAGCAGCTGGTGCAGTCTTCCCAACTATGGCGGGATGTATTGTATCTCTAATCAATTTATAGTAATTCTTCCTCAGTGTGCATGTCTAGATATAAATTAGCCTATGTAAATATCATGCAAATCTGCCATTTCTTGCCCCCTTTTTAATGGTGCATTTTGCATAATGGTGCACACACACACACACAAGCAGAAAGAGCATGTGCATGTTTTGAAAAGCTACAAGAAACAGCCAAGTTGTGGGTAGATTCTTATGATGGTCCTTTCCTTTATTCAAATAAAATGCCTTTGTACCACCCCAAGGACACAAAAGACATGTCAAATATCTAGTTGAAAACTTAGTAGAAACAGCTAGGGCTTAACAAAGGCTTTAAAACAAAAGAAAACCAAAACCTCACCACTGTCTACTCACTTGGATCCCAAAGCCAGACATACAGAAATCTCCAGGGAGGAGAGGGGGAGTTCTCGCATGCGAAAACTTTTCTCTTACATGATGCATGGAGGACAGTAGCCTCAAGAGGGCGCTCTCATCCAAAGTTTGACATAATAAGTTATAATAACAGAGGAGGCAGTTCGGTATTGTGATGTTCTGCTGTTTACAGTTGTAAATATATTGCAAAGTTTATTGTTTGTGATATGCATTTGTTTATATCTTTAAAAAGAAGTAAGAATAATAACAACAGGTAAAGTAAATAACTAGGCCGAAATGTACTTACTGTTTGTGGTTAAAGGTCTAGGGCCTCATCTACAAGAATTCGCCTTTACGCCTGGTTAGGCGATTATGTGCATATTCGCAGAAGCGCATTTACGCCTAATACCTCTGTACGAGAGGCGGCGAAGCGCATTACTGGACGACCGAAACGCGATTTAAACTGTTGACATGTGGAGAATCGCTTGTTCACATAGTCAAAATGCGCTTTAACGGCCGGAGCAAAATAAAACTCGCTATTTAACGCACATTCGATAATGCGCATAATCGGAGAGAAAACCCGCCTCTACGCCTGATTTGCGCTCCGTTCTTGTAGAGGTAAATTTTTTAATGCGCCTTGAAAGAGCTTTAAATGCCTCTTGTAGAGGCAGCCTTAGTAAGTATGGAGTGCCTGGATTGGCTATCTGTGTGGCTGAATGGAAAGTGGGTGCTGATTGGCTAGTTGTTTAGAGTGCCTGGATTGGTTGGTTGTGTAAGAGTGGGAGGAGCTTGAGAGCGAGTGGAGTGTATATATATGTCTGACAGAGAAAGCTGACAGGGTTGATGGGGGAGATTTGAGAGCATTGAGAGAAAGAGAGTCTGAAGCAGGATTATTACCGTATTTCACCGAATGTAAGATGCCATCGATTGTAAGACGCACCTAAATTTCAGGGCCACCAACAGGGAAAAAGCTTTGCGTCGATTCTAAGATGCACCTTAATTTCAGCACCCCTCTCCCACTCACCTCCATCGCTGTCGTCCGTCCTTGTTGCAGCCGCCGCTCCGCGCCGCTGCCAGTGCTCGCCTTGGTCTGGCAAGGCACTGTTCCCAGTAACTAGGCGAGCGTTGGCAGCGGTGCAGAGCGGCAGCAGTGGCAGCGAGGATGGGCGATGGCAATGGAGGGGAGGGGGGGTTAGGGCCCCGCAAGTCCCCCCTCCCCCCTCGCAAGTCTCCCCTCCCCACTTGATCACTGCTGCCTCGGCCTGGGAAGGCTTCCGTACTGGGAAGGAGGCCGAGATCTCCCAAGATTTCCTGAGATCGCGGCCTCTTTCCCAGTACTGAAGCCTTCCCAGGCTGAGGCAGCAGCGATCAAGGTGAGTGAGGAGGGGGGACTTCAGACTGGCCTTGTGGGGTCCCTCGGGACCCGGTAGGGTGAGTTGCGGGAGGGGGGCATGCAGAGCCCTAGTGCCTTCTGCAAAACTTGGGAGAAATCCCACGATTGCAAGGCGCCATAGATTCTAAGACACACCCCATTTTTACAGATGTAAACATGGGAGAAAAAAGTGCGTCTTAGAATCGATGAAATACGGTAGATGAGAGGAGTGTTTGACTGAGAGATTGAGATAAGATTTTAGAGCATAGATTAAATAAGGAACAGTTTGTTAAATTATTATTATTATTATTATTATTATTATTATTATTATTATTTTTAACCCGCCTCTCCCTCCAGATCGAGGCGGGGAACAACAACAATATAAAACACAAAAATCACAACAGTTAAAATTTTTAAAAAACAAGAAAAAATACATCATTAAAAACATCTTAAAATTCATCTGGATAGGCCTGTCAGAAGAGAGCAGTCTTCATGGCTCTCTTAAATTCATGAAGATTGCTAATTTGTTTAACCTCTTCTGGCAGACCATTCCATAGTCTGGGAGCGATGGAAGAGAAGGTCCTCTGGGTAACACTCGTCAGCCTAGTTCTGGCTGACTTGAGTAAGTTCTTCCCAGAGGACCTAAGTGTGCGGGGCGGATTGTACGGGAGAAGGCGATCCTGCAGGTAACCTGGACCCAAACCATGTAGGGCTTTAAAGGTAATAACCAACACTTTATACTTTGCCCGGAAACTAATAAGAGTTCTGACTGAAATCAATAAGCATTGAAACCTTGTAACCGATATGCTATTAAACATTAATTGCATATTAATTGCATTAATGATTAATGAAGCAATCATTAAGCTTGTTGACACACAATTTCTTATTAATAAATTCTTGTTAATTCCATCTCCTGGTGTGGTCTGTGGGTGTACCTGAGAAGGTACTGGTGGCAGCGGGACAAAGAAGTTATCTGGAGGCCAAGTTGCTGGGATGTGGTGCTGTGGGGCCTAAATAGTTAAGGTGAGACAGGGGCAGCAGCAGCAAGTGGTTGAGGATAACCTCACAGGTATGTTGGGCTGTTTATGGCTTTATGTACAGTCCCTTGAATTGCTCCTGAAAGAATACAAGAAATAATGCAGATACTGCAACATTAGTGTAACATGCTCCTAGCAGTGCTTTGCTCCAGGCCATCTGGCTTGCTGGAGCAGCAGGTGAATGATGCAAAACACACATCTAGCCTTGGCTCATGTAATGGACTGCTCAGAATGGTGCCCAATACCTCCCCATGTCTGTTATTCAGGGGCAGATCTTTGTTTGGTGGGTGGTGCAATGTGCATACGGTTGCATCCATAGAGCATAGCATTCATTACATATATATTCATTACATAGAGCATAGCATTCATTACATATGCATATATTACTCTATACACATTAAGCCCCCCACGCCCACCTCCATATTAAGCCTAAAACATTCATGCACCAAAGGCTAAGGTGCATCTCCTTTTCGTAAAGCAATGGTAAATTGGCTAAAATGTACAACTGCAGTATCGTCTGCGTGTGTGTGTTTGTGTGTTGCATTAGCAACAATAACAGGTGGCACAAATATTGCAAGGGAGGCTCAAATGTGCTTTTCAAGTGTTTTATGTTTCATTGTGTGCTGTGACAGGTCGTGCATTGAATGGACTGTAGTAAAAACTCACACTGCAGCTGTGCACGCTTGTGCAATGAACAACCAATTAAAAAGAAAAAAAACTAAGATGAAAGTTGGCTCAGTACAGATCCATAATAAATGACATGTGTAGTAAATTACGGACTGTACAGAGTCACTGCTGAATCTGACCACCAGGCAATGTTCCATCACCACCTAATCTGGGAATAACAGCAGCAGGTATTTTCCCACTGCTGACCTCTGAGATCCCTTATGTTTGCTGTCATCTGGAGCACACCAGAGCATGCTGTGAGAGCCCCCAAAATGTACCATGGAAAAGGAAGCCACCATGACCCTAAAATCATAGAGTTGTAGTCTATAATTCTATGATCATAGAGTGGGCCTTGCAGAGCATCTAGTCCATGGGCGTGGCCCTCCAGATGTGGTTAGACTACAACTACCATCATCCTGGACCACTGACCATGCTGGTGGGGGCTGAAATATATCCAAATCTAACTAGAGAACCACAGATCTGTCCCCTGCTTGATAAGAAATGCAGAGCTAGCCTCAGCTTGAAAACCTGCAATGGGGCAAAACCAACCCCTACCGCTGGTAATTGGTTCCAATATCCTCCTGCTACTTAAACCCATTAGATCTAGTCCTGCCCTCTGAGACAGCAAAGAACAAATCCTTTCCCTCTTCCATGTGACAACCTCTCAGGTATTTTAAGAGTCTTATCACAACTTACTTCTGTCTTCTCTTCTCCAGGCCAAACATACCCAAGTTTCTTCAACTGTTCCTCTTAGGACTTATTTTCCAGACCCTTGACTATCTTGGTTGCCCTCCTCTGAACCCGTTCCAATTTGTCCATCATCCCAAAGCATGCAATACTTCATCCTTGTGTCAAAGCAAAGGAAGTTCATGGGAGAGAAGGAGGAAGTAACTACAACATGAAACCCCAGAAACAGCACTCTTGTCCAGAAAGCATGGTCCCATCCCTGAGCTCTGCATACTAGAGACTGCAGAATGCGAGCAGCAGGGTGCGGTTGCACTCATGTCTCGCTTGTGAGCTTCCCATGGACATCTGGTTGGCCACTGCTCAAACAGAATGCTATCCTAGATAGGCCTTTGGTCTGATCCAGCATGTCTCTTCTTATGGACTTGTATGTTCTTTTGTTCTTATAGGTAAAACAACCTGGTGCCCTCCAGATGTATTGGATTGCATATCCCAACATTCCTAGCCAGCTAGCCGGCTGGCTGGGAATGATGGGAGTTGCAGTCCAATACATCTGGAGGGCACCAGGTTGGGAAGGCTAGGTAAAAGAGGGGCAGGACAGTGGGTGAAGTATTAATTGGGCTATGTTACAGTTAGGAACATAGGGACACAGAAAACTGCCATATCGATCCATCTTGCCCAGTGTTATCAACGTTGACTGGCAGCAGGGGTTCAGGCAGGATTTTTTTCAGCCTTACATGGAGATACCCAGGATTGAACCTGGGACTTCTGCATGCAAAACATGAGCTCTATCATTGAGCCACAACAAGGAAGAAGCTTGCTGCCCACTGTTCTAGGAGCTAATTGAGAAAATACATGTGAATCTCTTTGAATGCAAGGTTGGTGGGAGCCATTTTTAATTCCCTAAGCCTCATGGCCCTCAGGAATTTCGCTACACATGAGCAATCTATTGCACACTCATAATTGGCCACTCATGGGTGTTTGTGGGTCCTTTACACTGTCAACCTCGAGGACCTCTCCTGCACCTTCTCCCGGTAATCTCACCTTTAAAAAGATCAGAGATAATACACTATTTAACATTATTGCAGGATGTTGTGGGATATCCCCAGTGTGTAAAGTTGGCATTGCGCTATAATACAGCCACTAGCTAGGACTTTTGCATTGAACTTTATGGAGCATTGTCCAGAGCAGACTTTGAATTACAAATCATGTGGTCACTATTGGCTGCAATCTAAAGGAGCCCATAGTGAATGTGGAAAGACCTGAGGGGGAAAAAGCCTGGTAAGGATGGAGGGTTTTTCCTTTTAATGTAGAGATGCCCCAGGTCTCAAATGTGGTGGAGGTTGGTGGCTCCGATGTCAGTGGGGCAGTGAATCTGCTCTGGGTTACAGTCAAAATCAGTCAGATAGTACCTGTAGAGTTCTGACTGAAATTCGGATTCACCACTTCACTGACATTGGAGCCAGCAGTCTCCACTGCTCAAATATTTGGGCAAGACTGCCTTAAGGAAAAATGCCAAGACTCAAACAACATGGCTGTGCTCTTGGTCTCATTCTAGGTAGCCCTGAGAGGTGTTGATCAAGCTCTGGATCCTTTGAAAAACCTCCTTTTTTGGTTATCTGTTACTTCTGCTGCTTCCGAGTCCCTCTCATTAGAGTGTAACAACAAGCATCCTCCCTTAGGTTCCCACAGCTGTCAGTCTGATGTGTGAAAAGGTCTAATTTCTGGTAATCTGCCTTCCTTGATGGCCCTTCTGCTGTGTCTCTCGATATACAACTCAAAACCACTGATAAAAAACAACAACCCTGTAATTAAATTTCTGTTCCTCCTAATGGACTTGTCCTTTTTGGATGGCACTCTGCATCTCATCTGAAACATCTGCAGGTGCTTTCGGTTTCAGGATGGAGGCCCGCCCGCTCCCACCCACCGTCTGTTGCAGGAATCGATTCGGCTTTCATTGATGGGGGAACTCAATGTAGGAAGGATATATTGCTCCTTCATTTCACCCTTTGGAAGGGAGGAAAAGTGATGCTGTGTCATGGGGAGTTTCTCTCTGCATGGAGTTTGATTAATGCCAACGCTGGGGTGCCTTTTCTGTCTCCCAGCACAGAAAAGCATCTCCCTCAGCACAGCACTGTCGGCTCAAAAGTGCCTTATTGCAATAATAATAATAATAATAATAATAATAATAATAATAATAATAATAGCTGATCTAAACATATCAGAGCTAAAAAAATAAATAAAGATCATTCTCCTGCCAGAGCTGAACTATCACTGGACAATGAATGTGATCAGACATCACAGCCCAACAGGTGTGAAATGGACAGTAAGACACTTTGCAACCTGCCCTTTTGCATACACTTGTATATGTGAAATGCTCTACTCTAGGGGGGGAATTTGTCATTTGCCTGATGGTGGTTTTAGCTTTGCTATATGCAGTAGGCTTCATTCTCATGCAGCATGTATGCATTTGGGAAAATAAATTAAAATCCTATACCAACTTGACCCAAATTCAGCACACAGAAAAGTGGGATTCTACAAAAATGTATACGTTATGCAAGTTTGCTTATATTTCCTATTTTCATTCATTTTTATTTTTGCCTCTGCTAATCATGGGGGGGGAGTGGGGGGGATTCAAAGGGATATATTGAACCCTTACTTGCTGTCCAATGGAAATCTTCTTTAGAGCCTTCTCTGGCTTTTGAGGTTTTGCCAGCCACTGATTAATACATTCAAGCTCATCTTTGTACCCTAGGGACTAGAAACTTTCTTGTTTAAAAAGAAGGGGAAAAAAAGAAAGTCTTTGCACAATAAATTCTGGAATTAATATAAATTCCCGTGGGATAATCAGCCCTGTTGCAATGTTGAGCTCTGTCCACCGTTCTCTCACTGCTCAGGAGGTCCCAGTCAGTTTCTGTGTCGTGTGATATGTTCTTGGAATACACACAGCCATGGGGATACCTGAAAATGCAACAGTCAAAAAGAAGCCGTGCTAACTATAATAAGTGCACTTGATTCATAGACAATAAAGCAAACTGGAAAAAAAGTGCTTAGAAAATCAATTGCTTGACATCCCCCGCTCCCAGCCTATGCAATCTCTGCATTGGATTTCTAGGCAATAGCAACTCAGCTACCTCTGGATGCTGGGTAAAAATATTTCCTACAGTTTTGGGGTAGGTAGGGGGACCACATTTGGGAAACCAAAAAAGAGGACACCCAGTGGGATGGGGGGTGGGAAAGCAGCTTTCAGGGGCCTCTGGGATGCATGTCATTCACCCCCACCACCTTAAAGGCCCCAAATGGGGTGGAGGAGGGGAAAGTGTGTCATTCCCACCCTCCACTGCTCCAATCAGGGCCTTTTCTATAATGTCTGGGAATGACACGCTTTCCCCTTTCAGGCCCTGATTGGAGCAGTGCGAGGGAAATGACCCACCTCCAGAAGGTGTGTCATTCCCTCCCACCATGCTAATGCAGCCTTCAAAGGGAAAGCGTGTCTTTCCAGGACATTATAGAAAATTACAGAAAATCCCCCCTGACACCCAGAATCCGGGGAAATCCTGACAGTTGGTCACCCTAGGGTAGGGCACATTGAAAGGAACAGCCCTAAAATTGAATGGTGTTTGTGATCTGTGTAAGAGTTTGGAGCTAAAACCTTTACAGGTTTTTCCCAACCTGGGCCCTAGAGGGTTCAAAATGATGGGGAGAAACCTGCAATACATTGAAATCATTTGTGGGAGCATCATGGAAAATATGCAGAATAGGCAGTGCAAAATGAACCATGTGTGGAAGGGATGTAGACCCAGAGGGGAGGGAGAGAGAGAGGCTGAATTCGGACGACGTAATAAGCAACTGGGGGGCGGGAACAATCGTCAGTTGTATTGACTATCGTGTCGTCTGAATGCTGCCATAGTCAACTCTGCGCTGATCCTAATCCACACTACAGTTGATTATTTATT
Organism: Anniella stebbinsi; assembly: GCA_029215795.1. Taxonomy (NCBI): domain Eukaryota; kingdom Metazoa; phylum Chordata; class Lepidosauria; order Squamata; family Anniellidae; genus Anniella; species Anniella stebbinsi. The sequence continues at coordinate 62,592,860 of JARDYH010000004.1, read as the reverse complement.
ACCATGTTGTGTGGGGAGTACCCCCTAGATGAACAACTGTAAAGTTGATTATTACCCCACCGTTGACTATCGTGTTGTCCGAATTCAGCCAGAGAGAAAGTACTGGTTGGTTGGTCTCCTAGAACAGAGTGTTATTGTAGGGAAGCTAAAGTTGGAAGTGTGCTTTATTTCTCAATTCCCTTGGTTCTCAGATAAATCGTCTACCTGTTGTTGATTATTATTATTTTCTTAAGATGAAGAAAACTGGGGGCAGATGAAGCACCACCATCAAACGGGGGGGGGGGTGTTCACCTGAATTTAATCTGCTTTTAATCATTTAATCATTCACCAGGGCCCATTTAGGGGTATGTCAGTTTCATGTTTTTGGTGGTGGCACAAAATTTGGGATTTGTGGCGCAAATATTGAACCCTTGCTCCCTGTCCAATAGAAAACGTCTTCTTTAAACAATTCACCTGGGAACCACGGGAATCCAGAAATAAAAAAACACTATACCCAATTTCTAGGTTTAGCTTCCCTATAATAATGCTCTCTGTTCTAGGAGATTAACAGAATGTGGGATTTGTGGCACAAACCAGCACAAAACCAGCACAAAACATTGGAATGTTTGGAGGAGATACTAGTGTGTGTGTGTGTGTGTGTGTTTCATAGAGCCACTGTTTTCTTTTGGGCAGCTGAATCTGCCTGTGACTCCGTTGTGGACATTTGTCTTTGAGATGGGTGAAAGATGATATTGTGTCAGTTACTTGATTAGATGGCAAAAGAATAAAGCAGCCTCTGAGGTGCACTCGTGAATTCATGGCTTCCACTGTGAATGTTGTTAAAATGAAGCCTTTCTTTGGCCAGTCTGGGCCCCTTTACAGCTTCTGGCCTCACCCTATCCCCATTCAGATAGTTAACTAGATAACCTCCTTGGTGCATGTCAGTGAAGGCATCTTTGGAGGAAGGCAGCAATTAATATGAAGCCTCATAAGCAAAACTTAATTTTCCTTTAATTACTTGTTACAACTTGCTCTCTGCTGTCAAGTGTTTCAGATACACTTATCAAACATTTTGCATTGCTTTCTCCAGACTTCCTGTCAGAGCAAAATGATGGTGCAAATGCAAGGTACACATTAACCAACATCTGGAAAATGGGGAAAGTTGGTGGGGAAATCACGATGAGCTTTCCTGCTCTGATTTCATCTGCCCTGGGACATCTGACCTCTTTCTCTCTTCTAGCAATTCTAGCAGGACTAAGGGCTACCTCACACAAGATTAATTTCATTTACCCTGCATGTACCCTGTTATGTCTTGCAAGCACACATTGAATCATAGAGTTGTAAGGGACACCAGGGATCATCTCGTCTAATCCCACTCAATGCACCTATGATGCGTCTATTTCTCCATGTGAAATAATTGAGGCTTCCTGCCACATGTTCATGCATCAATATGGAGATGGGTGTGCTGATCATACCTGATGGTGTCCATGCAAAGTGTGTCGAGTTTCCTATATAGTAACAAAAGTGATACATATGTAGGAAATTTATCTTGGCTGAAATAGCTCTGAGATTACTTCAGATGGTGCTAGCTAATATGGTTGGACCAGGTTGACACTTGAATTGAAGTGACTTTCCTTTCTAGCCCTTGGAATCCCCTGGAACTCTGTGTAGATACCACCCAACTGGCAGATGCCCACAGGGTAGTTTACAATCATTTTTTTAAAAATCCAAATCCAAACAACAATGAAACAAAACAATGAGCAATATCCAACTGTGTCATTCCACTAGTACAAATAATGTTGCCCTGGCAGAAACTAGGTTCTAAATTATGGGCAAGCAGGGAATCCAACTAAAGTTACATTTACACAAGCACGGTGGTGCAAGACGTTACACAAGAGTGTTTGTGCAAATTGTTGCACAATGGAAAGTTTCCACAGAGTTCCACTAGTGCCATTTGAGTTACAGAAAGACACGATTGAAGACTCCCCAATAAATACTACAACGAAAATATTAAAATATTAAAGCATTTTGAAGAGTCAGTTTAATAATCTGAGCACCAGATTAGAAATGAAATGTCTACCAGAAGGTCTTAACCTGGCATCTAAAAGAGTACAGTGAATATAATAGTGTGTGTGTGTTGTTTTATTTGAAGCTGACAGTAGGTGGTTTGTAATACACTTGATTTCTCTGCAAACTGGAGGATTTCCATGCAGTTTGCAAAACTGATCCTGAAAGTTTGACGTCAGAAGGGACCATAGAGTTAATGTAGCTGGGTTCTTCACTACTCAAATAGTACCACTCAGAGTACCAATTGGTTTTCAAGCCCATCATTTAAAGCCATTTTCTCTTATCCTGAAACATGTGTTCCTGGTGTTCCTAGAACCACAACACTGACTAGTATGGGTGATAATGATACACTCAGAACTGGCTGGATTTGGCTGTATATGCTGAGAGCCGATTACAAAAATACATATAAAACTAGGGTCTTACAGCAGTGTATCTAATTGTCCATAGACTCATATATGTGTGCCTAATTAGCATTACATAAATAAATCAACAGTGTAGAATTATACAGTGACTCAGCATTTATTTTAGCAAGTGCCACAGCTACGATGTTGTGCCTTATATTATGTAGAAAAAGAGAGACCGCTATTCTGAACGTATGTAGAGGAAAGCACAGGATCACCCTGTGGCCGCTGACCTCACACTTGCTGCCCCATGTCTATTTGGCACAGTGTTTTGTTTGAAAGAGCCAACACACATACAAATCGTGTGTGCCCAGGCTCTCTATGTGCATATGGGGGTGCTTGAATAAACAGAGCCAGAGTATGAAAGATCTGAACTAGGGATGTTGGAGAATCCATTTGGAAGTGGAGCTTGATGGGTTTTCGTCAGTTTGGCTACCTGGACTTCAGCCCTTTTTCTGCTAACTGACTTGACCAGTTGGACCAGTTAGCAGATATTCTATGATTTTTTAAATTGGGCAAATCACAGCTGAATTTTGCATAAATTCACATAATGTACACAAACTGGCCAAAGAACAACTGCAATTTGCCTAAATTATTCTAATTTCAGCAGCAATTTGTGCAAATTTCAGCTGCAAGTTGTGCAAATCTCCATTTGCGCAAGTTGAATCCAATACCAAAAAACAAAAATGAAATGGAAAAGGTGCCTGGAGTTGGGGGGAAACAAGTGCTGCAGTGCAGAGTACGTGTAATTATTTTTTAAGAGCACCTATATTTCTGGACAACACACTGGTTCTACACAATGAGTGACTATTAGTATAAACCAATAAATGGGCCTCTGCACTAAATGTGCATGTCAAACATACACATCTCTTTTGCTTAAAAAATTAAAAGTGATCATCTGACCTATGTTGATACATCTGACCTATGTCCCACCACCATCAGAGGCACATTTGGTGGGAAACGCAAGAGAGAGTCTTCTCAATGGCTGCTCCCAGGCTCTGGAGCTCCCTGCTGAGGGAGCCTAGGTGGGCCCCCTTTCTGTTGTTGTCTGCCAATAGGCAAAGTCAGGTTTATTTGGGCAGGTCTTTGGCATTTAAGCTGGTGTGTTTTACTTGGTTGGATGCCGATTGTTTCTTTTATTGTTATGTCTTTAATTGTGTCTTTATTTATTTGTTTTTATTTTATGCTTTTATTGAGATTTTGTTTTTAATCTGTATTTTATGGTTACCCAGTGCCATATTTTGGGTAGAAAGGCAGAGTAAAAGTTTTAATTAAAAATAGTTATTATAAGGAGTGTTCTTAACACTTTTGCAATTTAATCTTGAAAATATATCGAAATGCTGGCATTTACAGCTTGTTGGTAATCTACCCTGCGCCTACAAACTTACCTAAAATAGATAGTGCCTGTCCTTTCCAGGGCCAAGGGCAAGCTAATGGATCTTTGCATGTAATGTGCATGTTTAAAAATGCAAAAAGCAGCTATGGCAGGGCCAGGTGAACTGATTTTTGGGGTGGGGATTGCAGCAGGAGTGTAGGGAGGACTTGAACCTTTGGCTTCCTACTGTAGTCTTGATGACAGTCGTGGTTTAGACGCTGCTCTTTGCATTGGGGGATTTGTATGAAAAATAACACGAACGTTAAATGCAATGATTCCTTTAATGGAGGGTGGCTTTGTGTCCTACTTTGTAGAGGACAGTCCTCTGTTTGAAGCTGCTGTCCAAGCCCTGTTAAGAAGGGAGATCAGGAATCTTGAAGTTGCCCATGCACAGTTAGCAGCACCCGGACAGAAGACTGAGCAGGCCCACAGGTCATCTGATATCCAGTTCCCCCCCCCCCTCCGTGAGATGTATTGTTTTCCTATTTAAATTATAGTCATTATTTCTAAAGCTGCATCTCTGCATACAAATTAGCACAGGCAAGTTTTATGCAAATCTGTGCCATCTTTTGTCCCCTTGTTTTGGTGACACATAAGTGGCCACCCTAATTTAAATGTCACATCCAGTTTGGCTGTACAATGTGGCACTTCTTGAAAGTTTTTTTTTAACAAGAAGGAAGAGAAGAAGAAGGGAAAGAAGAAGGAAATGGAAGACAAGAAGGAGGAGGAGGAGGAGAACGAGAAATTGTCACCCTCAGCTTTCAAAGCCCTTAGCAGCCAGTAGCACTGGAAAATCCTAAGAGAGGAAGCCCTGGTTAAGCTCACTATGGGGCTTTTCAGAAAGCTGAAACAGCCAGCAAGTCTGCCCAGGCACAATGGCAAAAAATAGTAAAAGAAAGTTCACACACCATCAGCACCATGCCTCCGCAACCTCCTTACAGTAAGTAAGCCCTGAAGCCCAGCATTCTGAAAAATGTCTCCAATATTCTCAACATCCCCATGAAAGAGGCAGAAAAACAACGGCCTCTTTCACAGAGAAATGAGGAGGTTGGGAAAGGGCAGGTGGGGTTTTGGCCCAGCACTAAATGAAGTGTGCCCGCTTTTACGCACACACAGCTAGTGCGTGTCAGATTATGCCAGCTAGCAAAAAAGCCCATCTTCTGCTGACTAACTTCACAGATGAGAGAGAACCTTGCCCCTGGCTTTAACCCAGCAGTGTATAGAGGCAATCTGTGAAGAGGAGAACACAGATGATTGCCCTCATTCTCCAGTGACGGCCACATCTGCAGATCACTCATTGCTATTCCTGTGGCACCCAGCCTATAAGAATGTTTCCTCTCCTTTGTCACATGGCATTGATTTAATAGCCATAAATCCTTCTGGCTTTTCTTACCTGAAGGTCCACAATATGGTCCCCACCAGCCGTGGTCCATTGGGACAGATTGACCTCAGGTTCATCTGCCTGCGATGAACTAAGAGAGCAAAATGTGGAGCAAGCTTTTTACAGGCAGATAGATAGCAGGTGACAAAACTTAATGGTGCTTGCTGCTGGGCTAGGGATTAATTCCTCCTTCTTAGGGATGTGCAAGTATCATGACTTGGTGCTACCTCAGGGCCTCTCCATCATCAAATGACCTGTCAACGTGCTATTGCCACACTGAAATGTTGCAGCTGTTGCCAGCTCAAGCCAGCCAGGGTCTCAACAAAGCTGTGATATTGGGAGGGGGGTATTATTTTCTTCAAATTAGAAGCACAATATAAATGACCAGTGGAAGCTGGTGGCTCCTATGTTAGTGGGGCAGTAAATCCACCCTGGGGTTCAGTCAGACCAAGCAGAGCTCTAAAGCAGCTATCCTACTCCCAAAATGGGTTCAGTACCTTTAGGGTCCTGACTGGTTCTGAATGAAACGCAGAATGGATTCACCACCCCACTGACATCAGAACCACCAGACTCCACTGGAAATGACCAAATGACAGAGCTAGGAGTAGGGTTTCCGTGGGGGAAATGGTAGGCTTTTTCAGTAATTGGACTCCATTGATCACAGAAATTTGTGTCGAGAATACAGCAGCTTCAAAGGGAGGGAGCGGGAGGGGGGGGGGAGAGAGAGAGAGAGAGAGAGAGAGAGAGAGAGAGAGAGAGAGAGAGAGAGAGATGTACTCCGTTCCTTGTTGAGTAGTGCAGCAACAGAATGGTCTCCGGGACCCCAGTCTGCTGGTCTGCTGTCTCTCTGCTTATCCACAGGTTGGTTGAACAGGATTGATTTTGCCAGCCATTTTGCTGTTGAAGGGGGTCACTAGGAGAAGCTTTAATATGTGTGGTTTGTTAAGATTTCTGCATTAAATACGTGTTCTTTCCTCTGGATAGGAACATATGGCTGCTTCCCCCTTTCGATTTCTGCTTTAAATATCTAATACTTGTCATGCTTATAATTTGATTGACAGAGCTAATGATCTTCGTTGGGAAATAGACAGGGAGAGTGTTTCTCTGCTGGTTCTCCTGGATCTCTTAGGGTGCAGTCCTATGCATGTTTAGACAGAAAAAAGGTCTTATAACTCCCAGCATGCTCCAGCCAGCATGCTGGAGCATGCTGGGAGTTGTAGGACAATCTTCTGTCTAAACATGCATAGGATTGCATCTTTAGCAGTTTTTGACACTATTGATTATTGTATCCTTCCAAATCGCCTGGCTGGTATGGATCTAGGGGATTGGGATGGACTGTGTTGCAGTGGTTCTGGTTCTATCTAGGGGTAGATTTCAGAAGGTGGTGCTAAGAGGCTGCTGTTCCTCCCATGGGTTTGGGCTTGTGGATAGTCTCCCGTGCTGTTTAATATCTATATGAAACTGCTGGGAAAAGGAACAGGGGATGGTGCCATCAGTATTTATTTATTTAAAACATTTCTTAGCCACCTTTCAGGGCAGAAGCCCTCACAAGGCGGCTTACAACAATGGAATACATAAAAACAGTTAAAATATTAAAACCAATAACAACATAATCACAATAGAATAGCAATTAAAAACTATAAAACCAACAAGAAGAACAAGAGCACCAATAACAGTACTAAACATGGGAAGGTCATGGAAAAATAAAATGTCTCCATGGCCTTCTGAAAAGCCTGCAAGGATGGTGCATGGAGGACCGCCAATGGGAGCGGGTTCCACAGATGCTGGGTCACACACTTCACTTTCTCCTTTCTCCCAGATGCTTGGAAGGCACTGGCAGGTGTGTCATGCCTGTTCCTTTAGGGCTTGGGATATGAGCTGTGTAAGGCAGGGTGGACACAGAATGGAGAGAGCGAAGAGTGGAACAAAAGTTTGAAAGGATGTTGGAGCTGGAGAAGAAGGGAAAGAGAGAGGGGAGGAACAGTTGGAGAGGAAGAGAAGTGGTAGCAGCAATAGCAGCGCAGTGGTGTAGTGGTGAATTCTGAAGTGCAGGCATTCATCGTGAGAGTCCCCACAGCCATAGCCCTGCGGAGAGTCCAAAAATTCGGGCAACTGTGTTGATCCATATCAACAAATCATTTCTAGCAGTTCCAGGAGCAGGTCTTTTGTAAAGCACAAGGGTCTGCCCATTCAAGACCAAGGCCATGTCTACACCTGCCTTTTCCCCCGTGGTTGTCCCTGTGTGTCCAAATGACACACAGGGATCCCGGGGGCAGGCAGGGATGACCCCTTCATTTCCCCGGGATAACTGGTACCCCAGTTAGCCCAGTTTTCCCCGTGATCCTGGGACCATCTCGAGGACCGCGGGAGGTGAGCCTCGTGCTCCTGGGGGGGGGGGGTAGCGATGTCGCCATCCCCAGGATAAAAAGAATAAAAAGTGGGAAATAATGCTACAAAAGCAGTATATGGAGTGTGTAATGTGCCCCAACGGTTATCAGTGCACTTCAGTACCAGTAAAATGCACTAGTGTAGATCTAGTCCTGGTTCCGCCATATGACTGTAGCAGAGTGAAGGAGCTCCTTCGGATGGGGGAGGGGGGAATCACGTACCCTCACCATTGGCTCTGAAGCTTCATCACTTCCGCTTCTGCAATGAGCTGCAATTACAGGGAGGAAGAGAACAAGAAGAGACGCAACCACATGTCCCATTCAGTTCAGTGGGACAGCGTCCTTTATAGCGTGAAATTCTCTCTTCATCACAACAGTTAAAGTTGCTGGGGCCCTGCCTTCTTTTGTATATGGTCACTCTAGTATAGTGCCTGCAACTTTAACTGTTGTGATGAAGAGGGAATTTCACCAGGAACTAATTGCATACAAATGACACTGGCTGAAATTCCCTTTTCTCTACAACTGTTAAAGGCCTCCTCCACACGAGACGTTTAATGAACCTTGAAGGCTCATTAAAAAATTTACCTCCACAAGCACGGAGCGCAAAATGGGCGTACAGGCGCGTTATCTCCCCGATAATGCGCATTTTCGAACGCGCGTTAAATAGCGACTTTTATTTTGCTCCGGCCGTTAAAGCGCATTTTCGCGGTGTGAACAAGCAATTACGCGCATTAACTGCTTGTAAAGCGCTTTTTGGACATGAATTAATGCGCTTCGCCGCCTCTCGCCGCCTCCGGTGCAGAGGGATTAGGAGTAAAAGCGCCTCCGCGATAATGCGCATAATCGCGGAACCGGGCGCAAAAGCGCATCCTTGTGGAGGGGGCCAGAGTTACATGAGCCCTGACCGGGATTTTATCTGGTCAGCCTAGTGTGGTGTCATTTGTATGCATGCAGCAACTGGTGAAATCCCCTCTTCATCACAACAGTTAAAGCTGCAGGAGCCCTGTCCTCTTCATCAAATTCCCTTTTCTATACAACAGTTAAAGATACAGGAGCCTTGTCCTCCTTTTCATATGGTCACCTTACCTTTGAAGACTCAAGATGCTTGCAGATTACACTTTTATGGTACCATCAATCTACCTCATTCATAAAAGTTTACTAGGGGAGGGTGGAGGGTTCCAGGTGATGATGTATCCTATTTGTGACCTCCTGTGTATCTCCTGTCTTTTTCCTTGACACAGAAAATCTGTTAAGAAGAAAAGGATGGAACAGCTGCACAATGCCCTTCTGGTTTCTTGCACTATGAGCCATCCATCTGGAAACACCCTCAGGCTCATGGCTTGGAAGTGTTCATGGGTGCTTTTCACAGTGTCATCAAACTCCAGTGCTTTCTCCATCAATTTCAAGGGGGAATCCACCATTTTATAAATCACCAAAAATGCAGTACTAAATTTAAATTATGCAATATAGCAGTGCCATCTACTGGCAGTATAAATGAAACATATGGAAAGGAACTGGAACTGTAAAAAAAATAATGGGTGGGGGAAGCGTGTATATTGTGCCAACTGTAAATCCACAAAGACTCTGGAAGAAGAAGCCTCGGTAAGTCTGCAGGATTTTTGCTTAATGTAGAGAAGCTTGTAGTGATGAGTAGATTCCATTATAATGAGCTGTAGGTGAGCTGCCTTTGAAATTTAAGCTGCTTCAGAATATTGCTGCTGTTAAAGATTTGACTGGAGCAGCCTGTGTAGGACTTATAATGCCAATTTTACAATTCACTAGCTTTCAGTTAGTTTCTGGGCCCAATGTTAAGTACTGGTATTGACCTTTAAGTTCTAAATCCTCCTTTGGAAGTCCTGCTTTGTGGGCCCTGTTCATTTGAAGCACAGTGGGTGGTGATGCAGAATTGGGCCTTGTGTCGACAGTAAAGAGTCGGGCACCAATATTAGATGAAATATTGCTGCAATCTTTATTAACTATCACACCATGTTATTAACTGGGAGTGTTGCCAATTATTTACTTATTTGCCAATCAGTCTCCCATTGGAGGAGATGAAAGAAGCTGATGGGCAAAGAAGCCCAATCTTTTCACTTGGCACCCAGGGAACTGGCCTGACTGTGCATGCGGCATCTGCCCCTCGGATGCCATGCTCATCCTTGAGCCCAATGCATGGAACTTCTAACTGAAGCTGGGTCAGGTGCAACAAGGCCTTATATAGCCTCATCCACCAAACCATGACCCAAATATTTCCGATATGGCCCAAATCTCGTCCCTCACAAGATTTAGGGAAATCTCATTCCCCCATATCTCATGATGGCCGGTATTGCCCAGCCTACATGAGACTTGCCTTCACTTCAGAGCAGCTGAGAGCCAATGCCACCTCCTGGGTCAACATAATCCACCTCCTCTGTTGACGAAGACCGTTGTGGCTCAGGAATGGGGTCTTGTATGTGGTGGCTCCAAAGTTATGGAATTCCCTTCCTAGAGATGTCTTCTTTCTCCTTCCCTGATGGCCTTCTGATGATCCTTTTCTGGAGAGCCTTTGGGATATTCTAAATGCTCTTTGACAACTGCATGGTGATGTTTTCTGTTTCTGTTGTTGGATCTAATTGCATGTACATTCCTGCATTGTATTGTCCTAACTCCGAATGAGAGTCAGGAAAGTTTTCTGCATGATTGTTGATGACTGAATGGATGTTGGGGAGGAAAACACAGCTGTTGATTATGTCACTGAATAATGCTGCTAGTTCCTTCTTTGCTGTGCTAAGACAGCTCTGACTTCTGGGTTGGAAAGCCAAGCTATAGTTCCCTCAGCCCCTGGTGGATGCTACCACTGCACACTCTAGCCCAACCTTTCCCAAGTATGGGTCCCCAGATGATGATGTTCCCATCATCTTCAGCCAGCATGGCCAATCGTGGGAAGGTTGTTTTCGCCCTATTCAGGAGTCCGGAGAAAATCATGAAAAGGATGGAAGCCTTTTACAACAGGTGAAAGTCATCACAGAAACACAACTAAGAGCCTTTCTACACAAAGCTTTAATTGTGCACTAGTGGTTGCTTACCCATGGTAGTTTGCAGGTCCTTTATATGTCATCATCCTCCAGGACCTCTTCAGTTCTTTGCAACCATTATCACATTTTCCCTACTATTATTTAGAAAATGCATTATGAAGCCAGGTGTAATTGTGCAATTCTGCTATACCACATTGCCATCTAGTGGTTGTATAAAGAAACATATAGAAAAGCAGAGAAAGAAACAAGCTGGAAAAAGCACATGTAAACAAGCTGATCTTAATCCTGCAAAGAATCCAGAAGCAGAAGCCCTGGTAACATCTGGATTTTCAGCTCGGGCCTACACGAGATATTTTCTCCTTGAGACAAGCGTTGTGTTGTAAATGCTTGTCATCCTTATAATCTATCCTCAGGTGTCACCAACAGCCCTAGCAGCAAAATAAAGCATTAGCAAGCTTGTAGATGAAACATCTTTTGCAAACAGCCAGGCTTCCAATAGTGCTCCATGGTACGGTGAACAAACCTCTCCAGTTTTGTGGAATGAGGCTGTGTTTCCTTTTAAACAAATGCACAACCACTGAGGAAAACCTTGAATGCATCTGTGTGAGGGGAAATTCATTGAAAAAGGACTACTCCAAAATGTGCAAGGATTAAAATGATGTGGACTTACATTCAAACAAGCCGACTGAGGATACAGATGGGGAGAGGGAAAGAGAACCACATGGGACTTATCCAGTTCTCCCTTTGGATCTCTCAGTTTGAAGGTAGTGTAATAATCTAGTGGTTTGAGGGGAGTTGAGTTCTGTTCTGATCATTACTAGGGTGGGGACAGGGGCAAGACCCTGGCAAAACCAAATACATTTGTAACTTTGCAAGATTCATAATGATTGTCTAGGTTGTGCTTAGGTGCACGGTTGCATTGGGTTTTAAGTACCACCAACAACTGCTGATGTGAAATTGGCATTGGAGATTACATGGCAACCATGTGGTCCCTCTATTCTCCCACATTACTTTAATCTAGTCCTTTTCCACCCACCCAAACCCATCTCCACTGTTAGTAAATGCTGCAGTGCAACTAACAGTGGACCCTATGTCACATACAAAATGCAGCCTCTTCACCTTGAAGTAGTATTCACACATATTAGAGTTTGGAAACCCTGTGCTTTTGGAGTTATATAGAATGCTGATCAATCCATGTCCCACTAGGGGTGTGCACGGGAGGAAAAATCGTATTGGAATCGGAAACGAGACCTCAGATTTTGCCCTGGATCGGATCGGACAAAATTGGAGGTCCCTCGGATTGGATCTGAGTCTGATACGAAAACCAAATGTCTGATTTTCGGATCGGATGCCATTTTAGGTGTTTTCGCCATAGGCTTGCATTGGGGGAAAGAAAGCTTTTCCCCAATGCAAGCCTATTCGGAAAACATGGGGGCAGGTGAGTGGGGACCTAACTACCCCCCTCCCTGTCCCTCCCCCCCACTCGCGCTCCTTACCTGCCGGGGCCGTCCACTGCTGCCCGCTGGTCCCTTCTACTGAGAAACAGGCTTTGCGGCCTGCCTCTCAGTAGCGCACCGGGTGATTATGTCACCCAGCGCGCTACTGAGAGGCAGGCCGCAAACCCTGTTTCTCAGTTGAAGGGACCAGCGGGCAGCAACAGACAAAAGCGGATGGCCCCAGCAGGTAAGTGGGGACTTCCCTCTCCCTCTCCCTCCCCCCCACTTGCACTTCTTACCTGCCTGCATCCCCCACTGCCATCCGCTGCATCCGTACTTCTGATAAGCAGGCCTTGCGGCCTGTTTATCAGTAGTAAGGAAGCAGCAGACGGCAGTGCGGGACACCGGCAGGTAATGGGGGACCTCCACCTCCCGGCGTGCCATTGCTTTATTGTGGGACAGGCCACAAGGCCTGTTTCAAAGTAGTACGGAAGCAGTAGGCAGCAGCAGACGGCAGCAAGGAGGCAGCAGGTAAGGAGCATGAGTGGGGGGAGGGGGGGAGGGAGGTGGCGGTCCCCACTCACCCACCACCATGTTTTCCCAATGGAGGTCCGATCCTCTGATTTTTTCAGATCCGGATAGAGTCCTTTCGGATCGGATCAGATTGGACGGTCCAAATGATCGGGATCAGGGTCAGATCGTTTTATCCAATTTTGCACGGATCGGGTCCAGATCGTGGATCGGACCCAATCCGCTGCACATCCCAACCAAAGACCTTCACCATGAAAGTAGGTGAGAAAGATAGACAGGAAATAATTTGGCGAAGGCTAAACACCACATATTTCTCCTGAGTCTAAGGGCATAATCCTATGCATATTTAGACAGAAAAAAAATCCTAGACCCCCAACATGCACCAGCCATGCCCCTGGGAGTTGTAGGACTTTTGTTTTCTTTCTAAACTTGCATGGGATTGGGCCATAAATCTGTTGTAATTTTGCCACTTCTGACACTGGTTTCTTATACCTATCTCTGGAATAAAAAGGCATTTTCAGGAGTGCCCTGACACTGTGATCGTTAGTCTACTCTTCCTCCTCAATGGCTTACTGTAGGGTGAAAATTATCAACTGATTTGTTTGTTTGTTTGAAATAGCTCTATATCACCCTTCATTCAAATCACAGGATAATGTATAAAATTCATTAAAATAAAAATTAAAATAAAAGACAAAGCTACAACAAAAAGTCTACTAAGCTATTTATTTAAAGAGGGACGGGGGGGGGCAATTTCCATCCCCCCTGGACCTGCCTGTGGGCTGCACCCCTGCTGCAACATCCACAGCACCATCAATGTTTTGGCAGCTCAATGGTGGCAGCAGCAAAGCAATCGGCCATTTGCCACTTAATTTCAGCATCACTGGCATGATGCAATAAAGGCCGAAAAGGTCCAATTTTGGCTTGTTTTAAAGCTACACTTGGCCTTTTCAGCCTCCATTGTGCTGCGCTGCCAAAATTCAGTGTCAAATTGCAGATTGCTTTGCTACTGCCAGGGCCAACCACCCATGGAGCGGGGTGAGGTGCATGCATTGGGCAGCGGAGCAGGAGGAGCAGTGAATTGCGCCGTTCCACTTCCCACCCCTCAGCCTCCAGATGGTGCTTTGGAGAGCCCACCAGCCTCTCTCCCACCATGGCATTTCCCATAGTGAGAAAGCAGCCAGAGGGGGTCTCCAGAGCAGCCGCCCACCCTCTCCTCCCTCCTTTATCACGCACAGCCGGAAGAAGTGGCTGCGGAGCTCTCTTGAAGGTCTCGCTAGACTCCAAGGCCACTTCTTCCAGCCGCACGGCTGTCCATAGAGCCAGCATGGTGGTGGGAAGGATAAAAGTAAGGGGGGGTCGGGTCAGGGGATGACGGGGACACGATGTAGCAGTGGGGTGTCTTCTCTTTCACCTCAGGCAGCCAGAGACCTTGCCCCAGGCCTGGCTGCTGCCGTCGCTGCATCACCAGGAAACAGTGGGGACTACATCAAAGGCCAAGGGGGAGTTCATTTTAAGACCCCTGTATTAAAATCAGCAAAGGTTTGAGTAAACAAATGAGTTTTTAACAGAAGCTGAAACACAACTCCTGTGACGCTGCAAGTGGGAGAGAATTGCAAAGGGGGAGAGAATGACCACCACAGAAAAGAGCCTCCCCGTTATCCTCCTTCAACTATAGCAGGTGGAAGTTGGTGGCTGGTGACAGAAATGCTCCTACAGAATATCTCCTTAGTGGTTTGTTGGTTTATTTATTGTATATCCTGCCTTTTTTCCTTGTTAAGGAACCCAAGGTGGCATACATAATCCTCCTCCTCTCCATTTTATCCTCACAACAACAGCCCTGTGAGGTAGGTTGGGCTGAGAGTCTGTGACTGGCCCAAAGTCACCTGAGCTTCCTTGGCCGAGTGGGGACTAGAACCCAGATCTACCGACTCCCAATCCAACACTCTAGCCACTACACCACACTGGTTCCAGGAACATGCACTATCTCTGGACCAAGAGCTAGGTGTTTTATTCTGTCTGGGGCACCCCATGTTGCCCCATCTGCTTAAGCCTGGGGAGTCCCAGATGTAGCACTGGAGTGGCACCCCCTAGTGGCACTCCAGTGTAAATGTCTGGAGTCAGCTGGGCTTCCCATCCAGGCATTTCATGGTGGCCCCCACTTCTGTGCTGTCTCTCGCAGAGGGAGCCCTCGTTCCCCCTGCCGTCTGTGCCTCTTGCAATCGTATCAGCAGGCTCAGAGTAAATAGTTATTTTATAATCTTATGTTTCTATCAGTCAACTAATGGGCTCACTCAAACGCCAGGGCTGCAGGAGTTCTGTGCCATTAAGCTGTATCATGCCATATTTCTCAGCTGACACCGCTGTGCTCTCATCAGCACTGCTTACAGTGGCAGAATTGTAATCAAGGCAGGTGGGGAGAAGGAGCGGCAGGCGTCTCTGCCGAGCAGCGGGATGTGAAGGGCAGGCGGGAGGGGTTCAGAAAGCACCTTGGGGCATTGCTGGGCAGGCCACCTCCACCCCAGGAACATCACAGAAGGGAGATGCCTGCAGCCCAGGCCATTGGGCTCCCAGATGCTCAGACCCACAGCCTCCCTCTGCGGCTTTCCTTGCTTGCTTGCAAAAAGGAAACGCCTCAGCCTCAGATGCTCCATCTTTATTATAAGTCATGACATGTCATGGTGGACTTGCCATGGAAATCAGTTTATAAAATAAGGTAATTAAAAAAAAAAATCCATAAGAATTGCAGCCCAGCAGAGATGGATCCCACAACGTGTAGGTGAGCTGGTTTCTTCCTTCCATGGAAAATGATGGGTGGGCAGGTGGGGAGCATAGCATTTTCGTGCCTTGGGGGAAAATGTGCTCCCCCCACAACACCCACATATTGGATGCTGGATCCTCTTGTCCTAGCGGTCCCTCTGCCCTTCCACCTGTTCCTGCAGCACAGCATTCCACAAGCGGGGCCCTCCAGATGTATTGGACTGTAACTCCCTGGGGATGATGGGAGGGGATGATGGGAATTGCAATCCAACACATTTGAAGGGCCCCAGCTTGGGGAAGCCTGCTGTAGCTTCTCAAGGCATGATGGAGGACTCCTACACCTACACACATACCCCTTTCTTTCCCATTCACTTGTAGTATCCCCACTGGCAGGTTGTTGTGGTTGTTTGCAGTGCAGTGTTCCAAGGAAGCCTCCTGTCCTTCAGGGCAGCCTCTTTCCCCAACTTGACTCCCTCCAGATGTGTTGTACTACAACTCCCATCATCCCCAGATTGGGTTTGTTGTCCATCATCCAGAAGGCACTGGGTTGGGAAAGATTGCCTTAGAGTAATGACCAGGGGAGTGTCTTGCTGGGCCATGGAAGTAGAGCAAGAGTGGCTCTGGGGGAAAATATGGGGGAGAGGAGATAGGAATGTCATGAAAGGGGTGGGAGCAGGAGAGGCTGGTGGCTCCAATTTTGGTGGGGCTGTGAATCCATTCTGGGTTTCAGTCGGAACCAGCCAGAACTCTAAAGGAACTCTTCAAAGTGCTGAACCCATGGGATAGCTTCTTGAGAGTTGTGGCTGGTTCTGACTGAAACCCAGAATGTATTCATAGCCCCACAGAAATCAGACCCACCAGCCTCCACTGGGCAGGAGAGATTAGGGTGACCATGTGAAAAGGAGGAAAGGGCTTCTGTATCTTTAACAGTTGCAACAGCTGCAGGAGCCCTGCATAGCATGAAGAGATAAAAAAAAAGTGGGCAGGGCTCCTGCAGCTTCAAACTGTTGTGATGAAGAGGGAATTTCACCAGGTGCTGCATGCATACAAATGATACCTGCTGAAATTCCCTTTTCAATACCACTGTTAAAGATGTAGGAGCCCTGTCCTCCTTTCCATTTGGTCACCCTAGACTCTGTATGAATGACAGCACCTTCCAGTGCAGCAGCAGAACTCTCGTTGAGGAGTATAATGCCAGTGGGAAACCGCAGCTGTACTACTTGATTATCGTATGCAGCTTACGCAATCAGCATCTGCTGCTGCTTGAGAAGAGAGGAGCTGCAGAGCAGCTGCTAACAGGGCCAAGCAAATCAGTTCAAAGCAAAACAGAGGAGCCCTGAGCAACCAATGGCAGCAGATCTCCACTAGCAGACTTATTTTGGGATGATGGTACTTTAGAGGCACCAGCCAATCCTGAGGCCAGGTTGTGAACCATGCAGGATGCCAGGAACTCATGGCACAGTGATAAGAATGAAGGAAAGTCTCTGTATACAGTTCCCATCCCAGGTCTCGTCAGGCAGGTGTGCATGGCTGCATTTTCTGGCTGCCACCACAGGACAGCAGCCAAGGAAGGAAAAGAGGTGATGCATTTGCCACGCTCTGTTCTCAAGTGATGTTCAAGAAGTGGGGAATTGCTCATCCACCCCATTTTACACAAAGGAAGCATTGCAAAGGACTGAATCCACCCACCCTGCTTCCTTGGCCATTGCTTGGCAACACGTTCTGGGGCTAAGCCCTGGTGAGTTTGGACAACATGGTGTGCGCCATCTGTCTGCATGGCACCTTATGGCTCTGCCCCTCTGCAAGGAAGGAGGCGGATTGTTTGATATGCATCTCTGCTCAAACCCAGGTCGAACGGGCTGCTTTTGCTCTAGGGTGGCCCTTGACAGCCCTCCAGAGAGAGGACTGACCTCTGTAAAATGGGCCACTATCTCCCACTCAGCCCCAACTGTGAGCCTTGCTTGCACTGTTTGCATGTCATGTGTGAGTGTTAACATGGCAGAGAATGTGGAAGGGAGCCATCTTGAAACTGAGTGTGCATTTTAGCCGAAGTAGGTTTTACATTTGTTCAACACAGACTGATTGAAGTTTTGCTTTGTTTTTTTAAACTGAGAATGCCCTTGGAATGCATCTGTCCAGAAGCCTCCCACACTAAATAACATTCACAGCATTAGCACAAAGCCAGACGTGTGTGGGAGGTGGACAAAGAATCTCATGCCAAAAGCAAAAATCAGTGCTCTGCCAGCACCAGTTCTGCTATTACCCTCCTTGTGAAGTAGATGTCTGGCGAGAGTAAGGACCAAACTAGGCACTATGTTAAATGAGTCTTTACATTTAACATACAAACTGCATCCACTGTGGAGTTGGGGGTGGCATGGAGGGAGAAGTGAAACTGGTCTTCAATCTAGTACCCTCCAGATATGTTGGACTGCAACTCCCGTTATCCCCAGCCAGCATTAGTGCTATTTCCAGTTTTCTGAGGGCCCTTGGACAAGACACCCACAATGGCCTCCTTCCCTTCTCACTGCCATGATTACCAGCTGCTTTTGCTCCTCCTCTTCCTCTTCCCCATCACTGCTACCACTTGTTTGCTTGGCAGGCAGGGAGCCAGTCGGCAGTGGCAGCCACTGCTCCTCCTTCACACCATCTCTGTTATCTGGGCCAGAATGAGAGGCAGGTGAACAAGCAGGTGAAGAGGAGGAGCAGCTGTAGGGACTCTGGTCAGTGGGCCTCTGCCAGCTGCCCAACCATACCGACCTTTGATGCAGGCCAATGGCCATGCTGACTGGAAATGGGAAGAGCTGCATCCCAGCACACCTAGGGGGCACCAGGTTGAGGAAAGCTGACTTTCCTCTGGACCCCTAATGTAGTCCCGAGGACAATCCCCCTTGAAGCTGGTATTTGGATTGGGAGGAAATTCCCCCACTGATGACAATGTCCTCCCAATGCAAATACTGCTTCAGAGGAGGGACTTTGCTCAGGACCACATCAGGGGAGGGAAGGATGAACATGCAGACTGTGGTCCTGATCATTTCTCTCGTGTGATACTATGTGGGTTTTGTTTGTTTGTTTGTTTTAAGCTTCTGCACATTGAAGGCAAAGACATGTTTAGTGTCATGTTGAATTTGGCCACGACTGGTGCTGAAGCCATAATCAATGCAGGTGGACTGCTGGGGTTGGATGTAGGATGGCCATTTATGAATCACCATAAAACAAGGCACCAATCTGCATAAAATTTGCATGCATATATATAGATGCAAATGAATCAATTATTCTAATAATGTAAATAAAAATGCAATACATCAGACCACAGTGGGGAAGATCTTGACCAGGTGATTTGTGTGCCTGCTCAGTTTGCTGTCCAAGTGCTGCTAAGTGTCCAGGGGCAATTTCAAGGCCCCTCTTGCTCTCCCTTCTGATGGTTCTTTCTCAGGACAGCCCTTCAGAGGACATCTCTAAAACAGCAGACTCTCCTCTGTAAAAGAGGACAGATGGCCACCCTAGCATGTGTAGTGTATGAGTCCAGCATTGGGACCTTTCAAATTTGCCTGGGAGATGTGCTCTTAGGGTTTTGTCTCTTTAATTGACAGGCTAGTTGAGTATTGGCTGTAGACCAGTGGATCAAGATCCTGGCGTAGCTCAATTGTTGGCACAAGCACCTGTGAGCCCCAGGCTTTCAGCTTTGTCACTACAGCCTTGCCCCATGGTGTGTTATTCCTTCTTTCAGACCTACAATGACCCTTCAGTTGTACCAAAGCTAGATGCAGCTTTCAGCACATGAGCCCTAAACAACACAATGAGAAGCCATCAGCAATTGTGCAAAGCAGTTGAGAGTGAATCAAACAGCAATTGTAGTGTCTGCTGCTCAATGGTGCAAGGTGGTGGGACACATCCTTAGAAGCAGGATCCAATTATCCCAGAGGAAGGGGAGGGGGATGGAGGCTGCTTCTGAAGGGAAAAGGCCATGCCATTTGTTGGAGCATGACATCCCTTCTTTACTGTGCTCACTGCTTTCCAGCTCATCCGTCATATAGCAACGACAGTCAGCGTGTGACTAATTTACCCAAAGCTCACTTTAATAAATCATCAGGAAAGCACCGGCTCAGGCACCAATGAAAAATTACTTAATTTTAATTAAGACTGCACAATTAATTTGCAGGACTCCTGCCAAGAGCTGGGGGTCACTCCATTCTAGAGCCAGTGCAGTTGGCCAGTGGTGCAGATGTTGATAGAAAACCCAGCCGTTTGGCTGAAATGCACGTGGGATGAGGGAAAGGAAGCATGCGTGGCTTGCAGGCAATCTGCCTATTTTGGAGAAATACACATTCCATGGGCTGCTGTCAGAAATAATGCAATGTGGGAATATATTGGAAGGTGTTGCACACAACACACATGGGGTGGGATCCAAAGAACTACCTTAGGCCTACCCAGCAGTTTAGGCATTTCTAGGGGAGTTATTAGTTCTTAGAACAGCAGAACTTCCCACTCCATGTCACAATGGACATTCCTTCTGAAAGGCCCCACAATTTCAAAAGCGGTTTGTCATGCCCCATGAACGGTTCCCATTCAAGAAACACAAGGCAGTGCTCTGTTGGGCTTGTGGAGTTGCATGGTTCTGGCTCTGGCTAATAGTGATGATGAGAGTGCGCACACAGATTGTGAATAAAAATACAAGAAGAATCCTGCTGGATCTCACGAAAGGTCCATTTAGTCCAGCATCCTGTTTCCCACAGTGGCCAACCAGATGAGATGCCCATGGGAAGCTCACAAGCAGGACAATAGCCCTCTCCAGTAGGGCTGTGCATGGACCCCCCGATCCGATCCAGATCCCAATTGGAGCGCCGCATTTGCCAATCGCGGTGGGTGATGTCATCACCCAACGCGAGCGGGAAATGCGGCAGCATACAGCAAGGAGCAAGAACGATGGGGGATGATGCGGAGGAGGCAGCAGGTAAGCAAGGAGAGGGAGGGGAGGGAGGGGGAGAGTGGGAGGGAGTGCTGCGACTGGATCCAAATCAGATCCGGATCGCGGATCTGATCAGGCCTGATCCGGGCCCGATCCGATCTGGTTCGGATCCAGAAGGCCCGGATCAGCCCGATCTGCTCTGGATTCAGGATCTGGATCTGTGCACAGCCCTACTCTCCAGCTCCTGGTCATTAAAGGCACAGTGCCTCTGAATCTGGAGGCTGCTATCATTCCTGGTAGAAGACTTCTCCATGAATTTGCCTAATCCTCTTTTAAAGCCATGTAAGTCGGGGGGCATCACCATATCTTGTGGGTTCCATTGTTTAACTCTGTGCTGTGTGAAGTTCCTTTTGTTTGTGCTGAATCTCCTACCATTCAACCTTATTGGATGACCCAGGATTCTAGTATTATGAGAGCAGGAGAAACACTTCTCACTGCTAATACTGGGCAGAGAGAAGTGTTTCTCCTGCTCTCATAATACTAGAATCCTGGGTCATCCAATAAGGTTGAATGGTAGAAGATTCAGCACAAACAAAAGGAACTTCACACAGCACACAGTTAAACAATGGAACTCACTACCACAAGATATGGTGATGGCCCCCAACATAGACAGCTTAAATTACGCATATCATGTACACCTCTGTCAAGTCCCCCCTCCCTTCAATTTGGTTTCTTTCTTTTCTTTTGAATAATTTTTATTGATTTTCTTCCATTTCAGCATACAGCACAGTATACAATTCAATTACTTTGATATTTTTTGCATACAGTTACATAGGTAAGTATGCTTTTGTTTTCTTAGCATTATTATTTACAATTCAACTAAATTTTAATCTTTATAAACTCTTTAACTGTAACAACAACTGGTCTGACATTGTATTAGCCATTATTTTATCTCCAGAGAAAGTATTTAATGAGAACAATTGGGAATTCCACACATATCACCGTTCTGCTCCTTATTTATTATTTATTTATTTATTACATTTGTATACTGCCCCATAGCCGAAGCTCTCTGGGCGGTTCATATCAGATTAAAACAATTAAAAACAATATACAAAAATTAAAACAGCAAAAACATACAACATACACACAATACACACATACATTTAAAACCGCTACAACAGCCCAAAAAAGCTACAAAAAACAAACAAAACAAACAAAAAGAAAAACCCAGGCTCCTCAGATATTGCCAAATGCCTGAGAGAAGAGGAAAGTCTTGACCTGGCACCGAAAAGATAATAATGTTGGCACCAGGCAGGCCTAGTCAGGGAGATGGTTCCACGATTGGGGGGCCACCACAGAGAAGGCCCTCTCCCTTGTGGCCGACCTCTGAACTTCCATCGGAGTAGGCATTCGGTGGAGGGCCTTAGATGTTGAAAGTAGTGTTCGGGTAGGTTCATGTCGGGAAAGGCGTTCTGTCAGATATTGTGGTCCCAAGCCGTGTAAGGCTTTATAGGTTAAAACCAGCACTTTGAATTGGGCTCGGAAACATACAGGCAGCCAATGCAAGCAGGCCAGAGTAGGTCTTATATGCTCGAACCTTCTGGTTCCAGTTATCAATCTGGCTGCTGCATTTTGCACAAGCTGCAGCTTCTGAACCACCTTCAAAGGCAGCCCCATGTAGAGTGCATTGCAGTAATCTAATTTGGAAGTTACCAGGCATGGACAACTAAAGCCAGGTTATCCCTGTCCAGATAGGGACGTAGCTGGGCCACCAACCGAAGTTGGTAGAAGGCACGCCGTGCCACTGAAGCCACCTGAGCCTCAAGTGACAGAGATGGTTTTAGGAGAACCCTGAAGCTACAAACCTGCTTCTTCAAGGAGAGTGCAACCCCATCCAGAACAGGTTGAAGACCCTCCATCCGGTCAGCAGAACCACCCACTAACAGCGTCTCAGTCTTGTCTGGATTGAGTTTCAGTTTATTAGCCCTCATCCAGTCCATTGTCACAGCCAGGCACTGGTTCAGCACATCCACAGCCTCACCTGATGAAGATGAAAAGGAGAAATAGAGCTGCGTGTCATCAGCGTACTGATGACAACGCACTCCAAAACTCCGGATGACTGCACTCAACGGTTTCATGTAGATGTTGAACAGCATGGGGGACAAGACTCACCACTGTGGAACCCCATACTGGAGAATCCACGGGGCCGAGCAATGTTCCCCAAGCACCACCTTCTGGAGCCGACCTGCCAAGTAGTAGTGGAACCACTGCAATGCAGTGCCTCCCAACTCAGCCAGTCATCCCAGAAGGATACCATGGTCGATGGTATTGAAAGCCGCTGAGAGATCAAGGAGAATCAACAGAGTAACACTCCCCCTGTCCTTCTTCTGACATAGGCCATCATACAGGGCGACCAAGGCGGTTTCCGTACTGAAACCCGACTGAAATGGATCCAGATAATCGGTCTCATCCAAGAGTGCCTGGAGCTGGCTTGCAACCACCCGCTCCAGGACCTTGCCCAGGAATGGAACATTTGCTACTGGCCTGTAGTTATTAAGATTTTCAGGGTCCAGGGAAGATTTCTTTAGGAGTGGTCTCACTGCCACCTCTTTCAGGAGGCCTGGGACCACTCCCTCTTGCAAAGAGGCATTAATCACTTCCCTGGCCCAGCCAGTTGTTCCATCCCTGCTAGCTTTTATTAGCCAAGAGGGGCAAGGATCCAATATGGAAGTGGTTGCATGAACCTGTCCAAGCACTTTGTCCACGTCCTTGAGCTGTACCAACTGAAACTCATCCAAGAAAACAGGAGAAGCCTGTGCTCTGGATACCTCACTAGATTTACCTGCTATAACACTGGAGTCTAAGTCCTGACGGATGCCAAAGATTTTATTCTGGAAGTGCCCAGCAAATGTATTACAGCGGGCCTCAGATGGTTCTACCATGTCCTTGGGGCCGGCATGTAAAAGCCCTCGGACAATTCTGAAAAGCTCTGCTGGGCAGCAGGTTGATGATTGAATAGTGGCAGCAAAGTATTGTTGTTGTTGTTTTTGCTTCCCTCACTGTCCCTGAATACAGCTTACCATAGGCACTTATCAGTGTTTGATTGCAACCATCAGGAGTTCATCTCCAACTGCCCTCAAGCCGTCTCCTGTTTTGTTTCATCACTCTCAGCTCCGGGGTATACCATGGAGCCGTATGAGCTCTACACAGGAGAAGGTGCTCAGGAGCAACCATGTCAACCTCCTGGGTCATTTCTGCATTCCACAGATCAACCAGGGTTTCGACAGAAGAGCCAGCCCTATCAGCCGGCAAACTCCCCAGAGCCCTCTGGAAACCATCTGGATCCATTAGCCTCCAGGGGCGGACCATCTTAATGGGTCCCCCACCCTTGCAGAGGGGAAAAGCCACTGTAAGTCTGAACCTCAGCAGGTGATGATCTGACCATGACACAGGGGTTGATGTATAATCCCCCACTTTCAGATCACCATCTCCATGTCCAGTTGAAAAAAACAAGTCTAGAGTATGCCCTGCTACGTGCGTTGGGCCGATGGCATGTTGGGACAGTCCCATGGTTGTCATGGAGACCATGAAATCCTGAGCTGCCCCAGATAAAGTGCCCTCGGCGTGAATGTTGACATCCCCCAGAACCAGGAGTCTGGGGAACCTCAACATTACACCTGAGACCACCTCTGTCAGCTCAGCTAGGGAGTCCGTTGAGCAGCGGGGTGGGCGGTACACCAACAGAATTCCTGATCTGTCCCGTTGGCCCAACGCAAGGTGCAAACACTCTAGACCAGTGGTCATATGGACAGGGAGCCTGCAGAGGGGGATGGAGTTCCTATAGACCACAGCAACCCCCCTCCCTGGCCCTCAGGTCTACCCTGATGCTGAACCAAGTACCCCGGTGGGCACAGCTGGGAGAGACTAACTCCTCCCTGCTCTCCCACCCAGGTCTCAGTTATACATGCCAGATCGGCTGCCTCATCCACAATTAAGTCATGGATGAGGGAGATCTTATTATGCACCGATCTGGCATTTAAAAGCAGCACCCGGAGGCCTGATGGCTGGCTGATAGGACAACCAACAAGCCTGTGGGTGTGAGGGGGACCGGAACAAGGCACAGCCATTAACTGTCTGGACCTTGTTTCCTTTACTTAGCAAGTCCTCCTCACAACGCCATATCTCCCTCTACCCTTCACTACACTGATTGTGCCCCCCCTCAGATCTCCCCACTTGGCCCTGTATCCTCCCTCCCAGGCACATAGCTCAAGCCTGGGGAAAGGGAAACAAAACAAAACAAAAAACAAACAAAGACAAAAACAAAAAGCCAGCAGGCGGCCCTCCCCCCCCCTCGGGCAGCAGGCCTCCCTCTCCTGCAGGTTTGATGGCTTTCCCAGGCCCCCTCAGCCAGCCAGTTTAAATATCCCTCCCAGGAAGGGAGGGGGACAGGTGTAATTGTCCACAGCAGCTGGCTCAGTACCTGGGGGACTGGTCCTGCAGGGAGTGGCAGTCAGGCAGCAGTCCACAGGGAAGAGCAGCAGTGATGGTAATGGCAGCAGCAGCATGGACCGGCAGCAGGCAGCCCTTCCTCTCTCCCGGGCAGCAGGCCTCCCTCTCCTGCAGGTTTGATGGCTTTCCCAGGCCCCCTCAGCCAGCCAGCTTAAATATCCCTCCCAGGAAGGGAGGGGGACAGGTGTAATTGTACACAGCAGCTGGCTCAGTACCTAGGGGCCTGGTCCTGCAGGGAGTGGCAGTCAGGCAGCAGTCCACAGGGAAGAGCAGCGGTGATGGTAATGGCAGCAGCAGCAGCAGAGTGGACCGGCAGCAGGCAGCCCTTCCTCTCCCCCGGGCAGCAGGCCTCCCTCTCCTGCAGGTTTGATGGCTTCTATTGGGTTAAATGTTATTGCCTTCACAAGCTGTTAAAGGCAGTTGGAACATGTGTTGACAATGCTCTTTGTATGTGTAATAAAACACCACGATTCCGTTGGAAGAGTGTCTTTGCTCTCTTAATACTCCCAGATGTTGGGTAAGTTTCACTGAGAGTGCAATTTCCCATACTATATTATCCCATCACCTTGTGTTTAACCCTTTTGCATCCTTCCAACATTTGGCTATCAAATATATTTG
This sequence comes from Anniella stebbinsi, assembly GCA_029215795.1. Lineage (NCBI taxonomy): Eukaryota > Metazoa > Chordata > Lepidosauria > Squamata > Anniellidae > Anniella > Anniella stebbinsi. Next base: position 62,567,502 of record JARDYH010000004.1, on the reverse strand, counting down.
GCTATTTGGTTGCTTTTTTTCTAAACCAGGGAGGGTAGGCAACCTGGTTCTTTCCAGATGTTTCATACTACAGCTCCCCTGACCATTGGTCATGCTGCTTGGGGCTTACAGGAATTGTAGTCCAAAATACCTGGTGAGCACCAAATTGCCTACACCAGTTCTAAAAAGCCCTAGATGTTATAGTCTTTTCTCATTGGGAAGGTTCTCCAGGGGGCTATCTAAATGCTCGGAATGCTCTGGGGGGTGTGCGCAGTGACATGGTGTCTATTATACAATGCTGCTGCAATCATGTATCCACCCTGGGGCTTTCTGCCAAAGCTGCAGAGGAAAAAAGTTGGGGACTTACCCCGGCTTTTTTCTCTGGAGCAAGGCGAGGATGCGCAAGATGATGTCAAGACAGCTCCAAAGCCTTACTCCAGAGTCGTAGTGGAGGTGTGGCCAGGTGGTGCCTGGTGGAAGGTGACCTATGATTGGTCACCTTCCACCAAGAAGAGGGCGGGGGTGGTTCCAGTCCCTGGATGGCCGTCCAGAAACCCCCTGCTCCCTCCTCAGCATCAGGATTACCTGATGCCACCTTGGGGGAGGAAAAGCATGGGTTTTCGATACCCCCAGGATTGGTTGGTGAGAGAGCTTAGAATCAGAGTCTTCATTTGCCAGGAGTTGGCACTGAAAACCATTATCTGTGCTGGCAAACTATGCACGGAGAGGGCAGGATCTGAGTATCATTTATAAAACCGGAAGCTTCCCTATTGAATAAACAGAGGGGCGAAATCCTGTTGCATCCGATAAGTGAAAGTGCACCTGAGGCTGAGCCCACACACAAGCATTAATTCTACTCATTTTATTGATGGATGCATTAACTCAATATTGAGTGTTACATCAGATTAACAGCTGCTCTATCCTTTCTGAGTTGTTGATGAAAGACGGCTACCTTGGTGTGATTGGCTTTTCCCATCTGTTCTAATCCTGTTTGTTACCCCTGTGAAGTCAGCCTTGTGTTCTCTCTCTCTCTCTCTCTCTCTCTCTCTCTCTCTCTCTCTCTCTCTCTCTCCCTGTGATGTTACCACAAATATTTATGGACAGTCCTTCAGCCTGGAATGCATTTGAAATCAGTGGTGTACAGATAAATTTTGAACTACATACATTCATCATGGTAGACCCATGGCTATGCCCCCAAGGAGTGTAAAAATAAATACAGGCAGTGATGTTGATCCATGTGTGTATGTGATATGTTTCATATAGGTATTTGCAAAGTTAATGGGTCTTTATTACCCATTCAACCCCAAAAATATTACAACAGGAATAGCTCACAGCAATATATTGCTGCTGGAAAAATTCATTTCCCTCCAGCTACTGTGACGGGCCTCATCTTCACAACGCTGGGAGCACTGCGCTGTGGCAGCTCCCCGGCGTCATGTGGCACATTGATGCCTCTCACACCAGTCCTGACATAAGGGGTGCGATGGTGCCTTTTCCTGTGGAGCCGCCTGCACTGCCGTGCAATCGGCAGCACGGCAGCAGCTGGAGGGGGAACTGTGAGCCTTGGCTCCCCTACTCTCAGCTAAGGTTTTTTTTAAAAAATTCAAACTTAAAATGGGGGGAGGACTGCCGAGGCACAGCGAGGAGGTGGTGCAGCGAGCTTATGGCTTACTGGACCTCCCCCTTCCCTGCCCAGCCCATGGCGACCAATCAGTGGTAGCCATAGACTGGGCAGACCTCCCCAGAAGTGGCGGAGAAAAAGCGACAGACGGTAATAGCCATCGTCGCTTTGCTGCAAACTAAAAAAGTTGTGCTAAATGGCCAGCTTTTTTAGTTCGCAGCAAAGCCCCTTTGCCCCTAGATGGCTTCGGATTAGCGGCTGTGTCATGTAACACAAGTGCCGCCATTCCGAAGCCACCGCAATGGATACTGTCCATCTAGAGGCACCCAGGGTTGCTCAGAGTGAACACAGGGAAGCCTGAAGGGGAAAGGGCAATATTAAACTTCCATGCCTTATGTGTTACTTTGCTACATGCTGAGAAAGTTATGTGTATTCAAAGGCACTGCATTCAAAATATGACTGCAACCTAAAATGGTACAGTCCAGATGCCACTACCATTCTATATAATGCTTAAGGCTGGCTCTGTAGCCCATGCTTACATGGATTTCCTGAGAGCTTTCCAGAATGGAAAAACACTCAATTTGCCCAGTGGACGGAAACTAGTGGTGCTCTCCTCTCCACATGGTTACAGCTGCTATGTAGAAAATTTCAAAACACTTATCATATGACTAGCTGGTCATCCTCAGCCTCAGACAGATGCTTGGATGGTTCTTTTGCTGCTCTGGCAAATTCCAGACACCACTTTCTAGTGTACAAGGCCAGCAGAAACAAGACACACTGAGGCTTTACCTAAGACTCGCAACCTTGTCTATTGTTTCCAGACACACCAATTTGCTCCTGCAGTGAGCTCTGACAATGTGATTACTCTCCTGGGCCCTGTCTTGATGGTGGTGCATTGGAGCCGAATTGCCTTGGGCCCTTGCACTTGCACCCCCTCCTGGCATCTGCATGGGAAGGAGCGCATGTGCGGAGTTGCTGCTGCCACCGCGCTGAGCACCGGGGAGGGGAGAGGAATGGGGCAGCCATAAGAGGGGGGGAGGGATGCGAACCGGCTCACATCCCTCTGGCTGCCTTATTCCTCTTCCCTCCCTGGTGCTCAGTGCAGTGGCGGTGGCAGTGGCGGTGGCAACTCCGCACTCGGGAGGAACGGGGCAGCCAGAGGGAAATCAGAGGGAGGTGAGCTGGTTTGGGCACCATGTGTCCCTCTCTTCCTCCCCTTCCAGCTGCTCCATTCCTTCCCCCGTTTGTATAAAAAATGGGGGGAAGGAACCGGGTAGCAGGAGGGCAAGGAAGAGAGGGACGCACGGTGCTCGAACTGCCCCTCCTTCAGCCGATGATGACCAATCAGCTGACGCCTTCGGCTGTGCAGGCTCTGCAGGAAAAAAAGTTGGGGTAAGTGCCTGACTTTTTTACAGCAGTTTAGGGGTTTTAGCCCTGAATGGCTTCGGTGTGGCGGCTGCGTCATGTGCATCACCTGACGCCACTTTGTGGGGAAAAGCTCCTGTCTAGAGGTACCCCTGGTTCCAAGACTACCTTCAGGCACAGTTGAAAGCAGATCAGACATCAAGGCTGCAATTGCGATGGTGAGTGTCATATAAAATGATGAGGTAAATACATGGAGGGATAGACCTACGGAGCCACAAGCTGACAATCAAAAGTGCAACTCTGTCCAGAGACGGCATGTTTCTGGCTGCCAGATGTCATGGGTTAGCAACAGGGGGTGGATACTGTCATTGCACTGTACTTTCTCATGGCTTCATAGAATAGTAGAGTTGGAAGGGGTCTATAAGGCCATCGAGTCCAAACCCCTGATTCAATTTTACTCCCACTTTTGCCTCTGGGGAATGCATTTTAGGAGGTCTATTAGGAACTGAATTGCCTGATCTCACCTTATGTGATGGCTCTTAGCCCCATTCTTGTACCTTTGTGGGAAATGAAGACACTCACAAGAGGGCTATTTTGTAACAACTCCCCCCACTGATGACAAACCAATCTCATTGGTGATGTAATCACAATTATATAGGCTGGCCACTATTGATGGACAGTCTTGGGTGGGACTAGTCCTTTTTAACTTGTTCATCAATGATCTGCGGCTTGTCTATATGCCCTGTATAGCCCGTGGTGGCTGCGCAGTGGTGCTGCATTGTTTATACGATGCAGCCGCTAACTCACAGTCACCATGGTCTTTTCCTCCAAAACTGTGCTTTTAAAAGGTCACTGACTTACCAGACTTTTTCCTTTACTCTGAGGTCACCACCTTCTTTGCTCTTTCTGTCAGTGGTGACCTTACTTCAGATTGAGGCTGGGGATGTTCTGGGAGCGGATTGAGGCCCAGGGCAATTCGGGGGATGCATGGGAAGGCTGGGCAGAGGGCAGGGGTGGGCTCGATGAGCTGAATGGCCTCCGGAATGGCCCAGAAAGCCCAGTCTTCCTCCTGCCTTGGAGATTTGCTGTCCCCACCCCGCAGCTGCAATGCCGTGGGGTTTTGAGGGAATGAGCGGCATGATGTTATCAAGACACTGCCCTGGAGTTAGAGGTAAGCAGTGAAGTGGCCAAGATTGCTGATGGCACCAAATTATTTAGGGTGGTTAAAACAAACAAACAAACAAACAAACAAAGATAGTGTAGAGCTTTAAAAGGATCTTTCCAAACTGGGGGGAATGGGCATTAAAATGGTAAATTCAGTTCAGTGTAAGCAAGTGAGATACACACTGGGGCAAAACATCCTAACTTCGCATATAGGCTCTGAGCTGGTGGTCATTGACCAGGAAAAGGCTCTTGGGATTGTTGTGGAGGGCTCAATGAAGATATCACCCAGAGTGAGGCTGCTACAAAAAGAAAGGGCAAATTCTATGTTGGGGATCATCAAGAAAAGAATGGAAATTAAAGCTGCCAATAGCACAGTGCCTTTATACAAGTCTATGGTGCAGACACACTTGGAATGGTATGTACAGTTCTGGCCATGCTCCCAAAAGGATATTGTAGAGCTGGAAAAGGTGCAGAAAGGGACAATAAAAATGATCAAGGGGCTGGAGCAACTCTGCAGTGCGAGAAGTTTACAATGTCTGGGGCTTTTAATGCTTAGAACAAAGGAAAGTTAGGTGGAACATAGAGGTGCATAAAATTATGCAAGGAGTGGAGAAAGTGGAAAGGGGATTTTACCCTCTCTCACAATACTGAACACTAGACACATCCAGTGAAACTGAATGGTGGAGATCCAGGAACATAAGTAGAGTCATGCTTGATCAGACCAAGGCTCCATCTAGTCCAGCATTCTATTCGCACAGTGGTTAACCAGCTGCCAACTGGGAACCCATAAGCAGGACATAAGTGCAATAACAGCACCCTCCCACCCATGTTCCCCAGCAACTAGTGTATATAGGCATGCTGCCTCTGATACTGGTAGCCATCAGGACTACTAGCTATTGATAGACATCTCCTCCAGGAATTTGTCTAAACCCCTTTTAAAGCCATCCAAAATGGTGGCCAGCGCTACATCTTGTGGTAGCTGTATCAATAGGTAGAACTAAGGAGATGGGCAGGGAGTCAGATGGAAGAGGAAGTCAGTGGCATATGATTGGAGGAATACTCACCCAATCAGGAAGTGACACAGTAGTCAGTGACTCAGCACTCTAGGGAGTCAGTCAGGGCTAAAGAGAAGCTAGGCCGGGGAGTATATGTTTGTTTGAGGCAATAAATGTTTTAGTTGTTATACAACACAGCATTCCTCATTTTCTACAAACCCATCTTTAAAACATGGTGTCAGAAGTTTAACAGAACCATTTGGAAGCAATATTACAGCTGCACGAGCAACTTTGCATTATGCACTATGTGAAGACGTACTACCCTTTTATCTGTCCTGAATCTCCTACCAATCAGCTTCATGGGATAACCCTGGGTTGTACTATTATGAGAGAGGGAGAAAAATGGCTCCCTATCCACATTCTCCACACCATGCATAATTTTTAGGGATGTGCACTGGATCGGACCCGATCCACGATCCGAGTGCGGTCCAGTGGGAAATCGGATAAATTATCCGATTTCCGATCCAACAGCTGGATCCGCCGATCCAGTCCGAACCGATCCGAAAAGGGTCCGAACCGGTTCGGCGGATTGGCGGATCGGCGGGTGCCCACTGGCGCCCACTGCCGCTTCCATTGGCGGGTGCCAGCAGGCGCCCGCCGATGAAAGTGGACAGCGGGGGGGGAGGAGGGGGGCCCTTACCTTCCCGGCCCGTCTGCTCCCGTCCGGCGCCGGCGGCTACTACCAGCAGGCTCCGCGGCCTGCTCCAGGGTGGCGCGCCGGGTGATGTCATCACCCGGCGCACTACTCGAGAGCAGGCCGCGGAGCCCGCTGGTAGTAGCCGCCGGCGCCGGACGGGAGCGGACGGGCCGGGAAGGTAAGCAGGGGGTGCGTGGAGGGGAGGAGGGGGCGCGCGGAGGGGGGTAGGGGGGCCCTTACCTTTCCGGCCCGTCCGCTCCTGTCCAGCGCCGGCGGCTACTACCAGCGGGCTCCGCAGCCTGCTCCAGGGTGGCGCGCCAGGTGATGTCATCACCCGGCGCGCTACTCGAGAGCAGGCCGCGGAGCCCGCTGGTAGTAGCCGCCGGCGCCGGACGGGAGCGGACGGGCCGGGAAGGTAAGCAGGGGGTGCGTGGTGGGGAGGAGGGGGCGCGCGGAGGGGGGGAGGGGGGCCCTTACCTTTCCGGCCCGTCCGCTCCCGTCCGGCGCTGGCGGCTACTACCAGCGGGCTCCGCGGCCTGCTCCAGGGTGGCGCGCCGGGTGATCACCCGGCGCGCTACTCGAGAGCAAGCCGCAAAGCCGGCTGGCGGTAGCCGCCGGCGCCGGACGGGAGCGAACGGCCCTAAAAGGTAAGCAGTGGCGGGGAAGGGGGCTTACCCCCCCCTGGAGCCGTCCGCTTCTATCCGCTGGCGCCCGCGGGCGCCAGCGGATGGAAGCGGACGGCCCCAGGAGGGGTAGGGAGCGCGGGGGAGGGAGCTTACCTGCTGGGGCCGTCCACAGCGGACGGCCCCAGGGGGGGAGGGAGTTAGGCCCCCCCTCACCCACCCGCCGCCATTTTTTCCTCATAGACTTGCATTGCAATGCAAGTCTATGGGGAAAAAAATGGCGGCCGATCCAAAAATTTCCGATTTTTGGATCGGGATCGTACTCAATCTGGTCCGGGGGGCCTCCGATTTTGTCCGAACGATCCGTGACAAAATTGGAGGTCCCGATCCGATCCGGGGGGTCCGTGCACACCCCTAATAATTTTATATACCTCTATCATGTTTCTCCTTACCCTCTTTTTTCCCCATGCTAAACAACCCCGGCTGTTGTAACCTTCCCTCATAGGGGAGATGCTCCATCCCCTTAATCATTTTAGTTGCCCTTTTCTGCACTTTTTCCAGCACTTCTAGGAAAGACAAAAGGAAATCCTTCTTCACACAGCAGACAGTTAAACTATGGAATTTGAAGCCACAAGATGTAGTGATGGGCACGGTTTTAAAAGAGATTATACAAATGAATAGAGGGCAAGGCTATCAATGTATTTTTATTTATTTATTTACTGCATTTTTATACCTCCCAATAGCCGAAGCCCAGTAGCCGAAGTCCAATAGCCTTCTAGTCATGACGGCTATATCTCCAGTATCAGAGGCAGTTTGCCTCTCAATACCACTTGCTGGGAAACATGAGTGGGAGATGGTATTGCACTCATGCCCTTCTTGTGAGCTTCCCATAGGTCTCCAGGTGGTCACTCTGGAAACAGAATGCTGGATTAGATAGGCCTTTGGTCTAATTCAGCACAGCCCTCATGTTCTTATGACAGGATGCAGAGACAGATGAACTACAGTATGAATCAGCCTGGCCATTCTAATATTTTAAACACAGAAACTATTAATATATAACCAATTCTACTGACATGAATGAGACCATCCAGGAGTAAATGGATTTAGGATTGCGGAGTGTGGTCTATGTAGGAGACGAGAAAGATGTGGGAAAGGAAGGGTGAAGCTCTTTTTAAACACGTGATTGCTTTTTTCTTTAGTGTTACCAGGAGTTTGATGGATGATGCTACACTGTGAAATGGCCTGTAATTACTCAGTGGGACAGTGCAGATTCATCAAACAGTAATCAATATTCACAGCATCCAATCAGATTAAAGCCTTTGCTCCTGGTCTCCTAGCATACAGAAGCTCTGACTTGATGGATAGACATTGTTTATCTGACAAGCTATAGTAATGCAATACACACACACACACACACTCCTCCAACTATGTGTACATATACATATGTTAATTTACCCATTAGGAACATGGAAAGCTGCCTTATACTGACATCCTGCCTTCACGGCGCCATGTTGGTGCAACTCTGCCACCAAACCCCACGATATCGCTGCTTTGTGGTAGCAGCAAGTAATTCTCACTGGAGGAAACAGTGCAGGCTTTCCAGCGGTCATTCGGTTTGTTGGGCCTGCCCCCTGCTCCTTGCCTGGCTTCTGGTGACCAATCAGAGGTCTCTTTCCATTCAGGAACACCCCCAGCACGATATTGGATTGAGGACAGATGGTGGAAGAGCCATGGTGTCCCCGACATTTCCAGCGTGCAGCAGAAGTCCCTGTCTTTTCCAGTGCGCAGCACCACCACGCAGCCATCATGGGGCTTTTAAACCATATAGGCCTCATTCAGAAGACATCTTAAACCATGGCTTTAACCAAGGTGGTTAAGCCAGAGAGCTGGGCCATGTTTAGTAGACACCTTAAACCATGGCTTTAACCACGATGACTAAGGCAAAGCCTTAGTCACCGTGGTAAAAGCCATGGTTTAAGGTGTCTTCTGAACATGGCCCAGCTCTCTGGCTTAACCACCCTGGTTAAAGCCGTGGTTTAAGGTGCCTTCTGTACAGGGCCATTGACAACCCCTAGGTCAGACCACCTAGCCCAGTATTGTTGACACTGATGGGCAGAGGCTTTCCAGGATTTGAGGCAGTAGTTTTTCCAGCCCTACCAGAGAAGCTTGGGATTGAAACTGGGACCTTCTGCAATGCATACCAAGGATGTACTCTTTCTCTGTGCTATGGTCCTCCCTTTGTCAGTATTCACAAAGTCGCAACTACAAGTGCAGGCACATTCATTAACAGACAACTCTGCAACTTTGCTCCCCAGTGAGATTTAAACATAATATTGAATCCAGTATCATGATATCATAAGTGACAGGCAACACAATTCCTCCCCATCATGGTCATACCATTTATAAACCATCTCTATCTATCTATCTATCTATCTATCTATCTATCTATCTATCTAGATGTTGAGTGTTTTTCTGCAATGCCTTTCAAGTGCTGGCTCGTCAAACAAATAACATTTCCAAACACGGAGAAGGTTGCACTTTGTATCCGGAGCAAGGATGTGCACTCTACCTCTCCAGTGCAGCAGCGGACATCTCCCCTGATTATTTACAGGGGAGTGGTCCTTGTCAATTTAATTTCATGTTTCTTGACAGTAAATTTGATAACATTCCTTTCCAATGCGGGAAAAAGAGAGCTGCGGCATGGTTGCCCAAGGGAAATAGTGCAACTGGAGTGTGCTTTGCATGATTGTGTTGCAAAGACTTGGTCCTAAGCATATACATGCTTGGAAGTAAGCCTCAACTTAGTTTTGAGTAAACATGGTTAAGATCAGGTTGCGAGTCCAATTTCAGAAGAATGACTCACTGGGAGGCATGCTTTGTAAGTGACTCACTGGGAGGTGCACTTTTCCTGCAAATTTAGCCCCAACTCCGAAGTCGTGGATGGAATTAGCTGGTTGCTTTTGTCTCTTCCAGTTAATCGTGACATCCAGAGATTATGATTGGAAATGCCTTTTAGAGGGTGACATGTTTCCATGCCACTGAGGTGTGCTCAGAGAACACTATGCTGCTTTTTTGTCTGGTCAAACAAAGGACCTGTAGAGGAAGTGGCAGTCAACTGAGACTTTATATAAGTTATATGTATTATATGTGAAATAATCACATAAACTTCCATTGCTCCTTCTTCTGTTGTTTCCCTGTCTCTATATTTTATATTGTGTGCCTTTTGGAATAGGGGTCTGTCATACTTGTTCTTTGTAAAATGCCAAGTACATGGTTGGAATAATAATAATAATAATAATAATAATAATAATAATAATATAGAAAGGCAGGAAAAAAAGAGTACACACCACCTCATTACAAGGCAACACACAGAAGAGAGAAGCTAACAACAACATCTACCCTGCATTTGGTCCATCCAGTTCTCTCCTGACTCCCAGGACATTTTGCTTAACCACTTAGCTTCCAGTCCCTTTTAAACCTCTATTGTGGGAAGTTCAATTTTGGCTCCATTAAAGATAATGAAAAGGATCTGTCAGCATTAGCATCTGGAATTTCTAATGGGGAAAAGCTGACTTCAAGCTCAGAAACCACTTCTTCCTGTGAGACACCAAGTCCCTGAGTACATGGAGAGCAGGGAGGAGGATTTTCAATGCTGCCTGGCCTTCGAGTGGCTCTTGTAAATGTGACTTTCAAGTGTTCCATCAGGACCACAGTCTCAGACTAAATCTGACTAAATGAGTGCATTGATTTAATGCTAAGCAGATGTTGTCAAGCAATTAAGACTCTGCATTTACAGCAGCTATATTGAAAAAGGATGAGAAGGTCCCGAATGTGAATAGGCTTCTTGTGTCATTATACAAATTGGGATGGATGTCTGGATTTCTTTTTCTTTTTCTTTTTTTAATTGGCCATTTTGTTGTGGTGGAATTAACTAAATGGGCACATGATAAGTTGGAACAGAAAAGATGGAGGCTTTTTCAGATGATGAAAGAAAAGGTGTGTGGTGGTGGAGTAGTTGATACTTACAATAACCCCAATTCAGAACCAGTGTAGCAAAATGCCCTCCTCGTGTTGTTTATGTGATTGGATGGTATGCTCTAGGGCTTGGAATAGTCTTTTCCCTGCCCTTGAACTTCCCACACAAAAGAGTAACAACTGAACAAATGCAATGAAGCACCACCACTTGCCAGAAAGGCATGCATCTGAAGCTATGAGCAGAGTGGGCAGCTGTAATTCCCAGGGACTTTGATTGTGTGATTGCATATTAATGCGAGCAGGATTTCCATGTTATTTGCACACACATTTTTATGGGTTATATATGTCCTGTTATCTAGGTATTTACTGATAGTGATGTGGAGCTCTTGCATCCTTCTGTGTATCTTCTAGAAATGTTGAATTGAATCCAGAATTGGCATTATGCCAGTGGAAGGATATGGCTGGGACTTCTGCATCCTCTCCTTCCCCCTCCAGCCCCCCTATTCCTTCCAAATCTCCTCTGGAGGTACCCCCAGCTTTCCAGAGCAGATCTGGAAGGTGCCCAGGGGGCTGCAGGGAGAAGGAGAGGATGCAGAAGTCCTATTCTGCCAACAGCATCCTTCTGCTGGTGGAACGACATTTCTGGATGTAGTCTACTGTGAATGGCAGGACCATTTGGAGAGAATTATGCAGATTATAAATGGCCACTACTATCAGGCAGGTTTACAGATTGTTTCCCAGGTGCTGCCCCCTGGATGTTAGCAGGTGGCATCACCTGGAGATTCATTTAGGGAAGGTGGCTGAAATGTAGTGATATAAGGCTTTGTTAGTTGACTGGCAGAGAGTTGGAGCCTACAGTCTGCATAATATTTGTCTTCTCTGGACGGAGAAGGGAAGGTACAGGGAGGAAAAATGTGAAAGGAGTTAAAGAAAAAACCCCAGAGAAAAGAATGTGAGCTTATTATTCATGCACTGACATTAAAGACGGTGCCTGGACAAATGATGTGCACCAGAGCTTCAACTGTCTGAACTCAGGTGGCTACTTATGCATCACCAAAAGGGAGGAAATAGATCACCCAAGAAGAGGACAAGAGAGGACATGGTTTTGCATAAAATTTGCATATGATAATTTAGATGCAGAGATGCCACTTTAGAAAGAATGATTATAATTTAAATAAAAATAGAATACATCTCGCCTTAGTGGGGAAGACAGTGACCCAGGGACCAGTGTTCCTGCTCAGTCTACATTCCAGGTGCTGTTGATGCGCCACTTCTCAAGGCCCCTGCTGCTCTTCCTTCTTAGGGTTCTTGCTCTTAAGATTTGGGATGGACACAGCTCTTCAAACAGAAGACAGTACAGTAGGACACATGACTACCCTACTTGGAACACATTGTGTTTTGGACTGGGAAATCCTTTCCTCTGAGCCCAGATGACTATGGCAAGGGAAAGGCACTCAGCCCATGCTTCGAAATGTCATCTCATTACTTAAGATGTTTCAGGGTTAAGCTCTGGTATTGGGAACAGATTCCAGGGCTTGGCTCTGACTCAAATTCAGCACTGCACCTTGCAAATTTTAATCCATTCACATTTTATTTTAGGGTCATTGACTGTGCAATCCTATGCATATTTACTCAAAAGTTCCACTGTGTTCAGCGGGGCTTATTCCCTAATACAGGGATGGGGAACCTTCGGCCCTGGGGCCAAACATTGCCTTCTCAATCCAGTCCTCCAGGGTTCCCTAGATGGCCCCTTTCCTTCCCCTTGCTTTTGTGCAATTGTTTGGTGGTTTCCTGATTTGTGCAGTTGTTTGGTGGTTTCCCTAGTGCTAAAAGTTTGAAATGCCTTTCCTAAGACTTAGTTACTGGCAGTAAAGGTGTGAAGCTAAAATATGCTGGTATTTTAGTCCCACACAGGGATGGCCCAAGATGTTTTGCTGATGGCAAAAAAGGACAAGATGCCATGTACAGAAGTCGACCAACCTGGCATTTGAATCGTACTTCCACAATGGCTGCCTCCATTGCACCTGAGGGTGGCAGGATAGTTTAGGGGAGATAAGGCAAGTTCTGTGGTAGATATATAGCTCTGTTGTCCAACACCGTACCACTTCCCCACATTCCCAAACATTGCTGCTTGAGGCAGCTGCTTCACTCTGTCTTATGGTAGGGCCAGACCTGGCCTCATCCACTTTGCCTTTGGCCCTATCAGCCACTGCAATGCAGCCCCTGAGAGTTTCTTCAACATTGAATTCAACCCTCGGGTTGAAGGAAGCTGTCCTGCCCTAATAAGTGTGTTTCCGAATGCAGCCTGAGACTATTTAGAGACAATGCTAGCATTGGGCCCCTTTATATTTTCCTGTAAAATGAATCCACATACCTGTACAATCCAAGAACATCTTTCTTTGCTTCATACAGAAACTGTACTAGCTTTAGATGGTAGATACACTCGATGTGCAGCCTCTGTGGTGCTTATAATGAAGGTCATATGAAAACGAAAGAGGTTTTAGTTGATTAATACCGTGCCTTTAAACTAATCAATTAAATTTAAATGAATTTTCATGTCACCAAAACCTTTTGGGATAGTGAAAGTACGGTTAAGATAATGTAACAATTTAATAAAGTGAAGCAACAACTCATTGTTAGAAGGAAAGGCCCTCTTATTACAATGCCTTTTTCATTTCCGATGGCAGTAACACAATACCATTACCAAACATAGCAACTAGTCTGGCCTTAAACTCCCAGCTTTGCTGATTAAAATTTGTCATCACCAATAAATCAACAAAAGCTTTGGCTCCTCAGATATGCTCAAGTGCCCGTCGCATTTCAGAAAGGACTTTTGAGCATTTTAAAACAGATGAAGCACTGGAAAGATTCTTTGCAACATATTTGGAGAAAGATAAGCTGCCCCTGTGGAAGGAAAGTGCTGTTTCCTTGATCCTTAATATGTCAAACAAAGCCTGCAGCCTACATTAAAAAGTGCCAGGACTTTCCTACATGGTTACTAGGACTGTGCACCAACTCAGGCTGAAGCCCAGAATCTCAGCTTGAATCTGGGCACTCGGCCTGGGCACTTGGCCCGAGGCACCAGTGGGTTGGTAAGGGAGAAAGATAGAGGTATATAAAATGATGCATTGTGTGGAGAATATGGCTAGGCAGACAGTGCTGGGTCGCTCCCCCCACCCACTCAGGAAAGCTGGTGCAAGGCCAGCCGCAAGTCCAGGTGAGTCCACCTTGTGATGTTCAGCTGCTGGGGAAACTGTTTATATCAACAATTGTAAGTAGTTGTATATAAAAGGCCATAAAAGAAGGTAAATATGAGAACAGTTATGTTGTAACTAGGTAAGAATAAGGGGGGGGGGGGAGTTCATGTGTGAGTGCTGATTGGATGGTGGCGGGGGAGTGCCTGGATTGGCTGGCTGTGTGAGAGTGTCTGTGTATATATTGAGGGAGCTGACAAGAGCTGAAAGGGAGTTCGTTAGTAGTAGAGGAGAGTGATTAGCAGATAGGAAGGACCAACGTGTTTTGTTATTTTGGGGGAACTAGTTTGTGGGAGAGAGTGTAGTGTAGAGTGGGTAGAGTAGGCAGGATAATTAGAACGTTAGAGTGTCTATTGTCAATGTTATAAGAAGAAAGTACTGAAACCATAAAGCATTGTGCCTGTAACCAATACGAGTCTATACCTGAGGAAACCATCACGCTTATTGACCTGCATATACTTCTGTTAATAAATCTTGTTTATTTACAACTGGTGTGATCATTGGAATTGTACCTGAGTAAGGTACAGGTGGCAGCGGACATAAGAAGGGGGATTTGAGGGCTAGGGTGCTGGGCTGTGGAGCCGTGGGGCCTAGAAGAATAAAGGCGGGATGGGAGCAGCAGCAGTAGCCCTAAATTCTCAAACACGTCATAAGCACAGGGGGGGTTTGAAGTAAGCCCTGAGTGCAAGTGGCATGGACAGCCCTGTGGTGTAGCCTGGTGAGTGGCACAGGTACAGGCAGGGCGTCACACACCTCACCTCCGTCTCCCTCCAGTCCTTCCCTGGTCACTTCCTGCTGCCCTGCTACCCTGTGTCCTCTTCCCTGAGAGCTGAGATACAATTTAAAGGTAAAATTGCGGGGACTCTCTCTCTCTCTCTTTTAATAGCTCTATGGTGGCTAGAAAGGGCCATTTCCCTTAGTTTGTGGTCCTAGAGCTATTAAAAAAGAGAGCCCCTACAATTTTACTTTTCAGTTGTGGCTCAGTTCTTAATGATGAGGACACAGGGCAAGTGGCGGGAGGTGACCGGGGAGGGACAGGAGGGAAAAGGCGGTGAGGTGAGTCCAGTGAGTCCATTGGCTTGGAAAGGTAAGTCCTGGTTGTGGTGGCATCATCTTTGGGTTTTGGGGGAGGGAGGGAGGAAGGAGACAGGTAGGCAGGTAAAGAGTTCAATGGACTCCCAGGCCAGATCTACACAAAGCAGGACATGACACTTTGAAAATGGTTTGAAAACTGTCTATGGTGTGTGTCCTGGGCCCCAACAGTTGTCACTACTGTTATAAATTGTTTTAAAGCAGTAGTGTAGATCCTGCTCCAATTGGCCTTGCCACAGGCATTCCTGGGTTGCCCGCCATGTGGCTGGCACCCAGGAACACCACAAAGGCCGAACTGTTTCTGGGGCACTGAATTTCACTTCGGCTTGGGTGCCAAAGCAAGGTGGGTGAGCCTCGAAGCGGCCTCCGAGGTGAGTCACGGGGACTGTGTACATCCCTGATGGCTACCATTTTCATGTAGGACATTGCTTGATGCATGTACTGCACAACAGGGCAGCCCAAGACATTTTGCTGCCTGAGGCAAAAGACAAGATGGCACTATCTACTCCTCCATATACAGGACTGGCAGTAGAATTTTACTTTAACACTGGCCACAGGATAGCATCCTCCAGTCAAGGGCAGCAGGCTAGGTTAGAGGATACAGGACAGGTTGTGTGGCACACTAATCTGTCCTCCAAGAGAGGGGAATTTCTGGGTGGCTCAAGTGGAATGACCAGGGGATTGCTGCCCCCAGCATCTGCCACCTGAGGCAGTTGCCTCACTTTACCTATTGATAGGGCTGGCCCTGCTCCACATGTGTACCCTTTCATGACTGACAAACCTTCTATTTTATCACACTTACATACAGTGAACACATACATGCAGGGCACACCATTTCCCACACAATTTGTAAACAGCAAATGGGCCGTGCATGAAGCAGCCCTCAGTTGCTTTTGGTGGGGTGGTGGGAGGCTTTGGATGCTGGCCTGGCAGGCTGGAGTAGGGGAGAAAAGTCTTGCTGTTCTGCACTAGCTCCCAAGCCCATCGGCAGCACCAGCTGTAGTTTTGCTCAGGTGTCAAACCAGGCAGGTGGAAGGTGATTCTTATTTCACAGAATCATCAATCTTCTTTTGGCAGCCTTGCTGAGGTAGTGGACTCATGTGAGAGATGACCTCCATGCACTCCTTCTCTGGCAGAGGGAATGCCTGTCCTCAAGACTTCTGCTCCCTCCACACAAACAAATACGCCAGAAGAAGAAAGCGGCTTCCGATCTGCTCAGGCGTCCTTTATACAAGGCTAAGTTATTGGAATGATGCAGAAGTTGAAACTAGTTCCCAGTTTCTTTTCTGCGCCAAAGTTGGAAGCAGAGCCCAATCCTAAACTGAATAAGGACCTAACACTTCTATGCCTCTGCACCCCAAAATATACTTTGGATTACCCAATATCCTATATCTCTGTGACCAGGGGTCTGTTTTCACAGCACGGAGTTGGCACCACACTTTCCCTTTCCCAGGGTGGCGGTGGGTAACCCCAATGCTGAGGAAGGAGTGCCGGGTTTCTGGGTGGCCATCTGGGTCCCAGAGCTGCCCCACCCACTTCCTGGTGGAAGGCAACCAATCACAGGTTACCTTCTACCAGCTCTGTCCCCAGGTTGACCACAGATTGGCCACAGAGCGTCATTACGTAATGGAAGTGCCATATTGATGTTGCTTCATTTAGAAAAGTAGGGGTAAATCCCCAACTTTTTCAATTTGCAGCATTGTGGGGAAGCCCCGAGGTGGCTATGAAGCTGCGCTTGCATCGTCTAACCAACATGGCTCAGATCCACAGCTACTGCGGAGCTTTCCCCACGTATAGACAGCCCCCAGGAGATTTTCCCTTTCAACATAAACAATGATATCCTTTCAACAAAAATAATAGTTTTGGCACAATGCACATTCATGTGCAATAACAATTAGAAATAAAGCACAAAACCAACAGAGGGAAAGCACAAAAACAAAAGAGAAGTGATTGTCAAAAATTGCAAACATTTTCTATAACATACCGGACTACAAATGTATCTCTTGTCATTGATGTATGGATAGGGTGACCAGATTTTGGAACCCAAAATCCCGCCCCCCCCCGCCAAACCCCCCCCACCAAGCCACCCCCCAAAACAACCCCCCCAGGCCACCCCCCACCCAAAACAACCCCCCCACCAAGCCACCCACCCCCAAAAAACATCAGCCCGGACCTACCGGGGTGGGTTCTCTTCTGCTGCCTCCGCCGCCGCACCACCGCCGCCACCGCCGCCGCCACCGCCGCCGGGTCCCCCGCCGGCTCGTAAGGCCAGCGGCCGCGTGGAAAAGGCAGGGGAGGGCCGGATCCGGAAGTGACGTAATCGGCCCTCCCCTGCCTCTTCCGCGTGGCCACTGGCCTTACGAGCCGGCAGGGGACCCAGCGGCGGCGCGGTGGGGGACCTGGCGGCGGCGCGGTGGTAGCGGCGCGGCAGCGGTGACGCGGCGTCGGACCTGGCTGCCCCAGCAGGTAAGTGCCCCGCGCCCCGCGCCTCGCGCTCCTTACCCGCTTCCCTCCGGTGCTCGAATCTACTGAGAAACAGGCTTCACGGCCTATCTCTCAGTATCGCGCCAGGTGATGACGTCATCACCCGGCGCGCTACTGAGGGACAGGCCGCAAAGCCTGTTTCTCAGTAGATTCGAGCACCGGAGGGAAGCGGACGCCCCTGCGGGTAAGGAGCGTGAGGCGCGAGGGAGGGCACTTACCTGCTGGGGCGGCCGCTTCCCGGGCTCCTCCGACGACACCGCCACCGGGTCTACCGCCGCTCCTTGCTTGCTGCCACCGCTGTGTGACCCCCCGCCACCCCGGTTTGCCCCCCCGCTCCCCGGTTGGGCCGGTTCACCCCTGGATTCCCGGTTAGGACCAGGAAACCCCGAGCCATCTGGACAGCCTATGTATGGACTTGAATCCTGTCCGGCCCAATGCTATCGTTGGGTACATCTCGCCATCCCTTGCCATCATCTTGCTCTCCTCCCCTACCCATTTTATTTTTCTCTATGTAGAGAGAGGCGCAGAACTCTGTGCTTCTGTCTGCACAGAGGAAGGGACGCAGCCACTACTTGGAGAAGTGGTTCTCCCAAGCATCACATGGGCCTGACACCTGTTTTGCAAGCCCCTGAAATGGCTTGCAGCATGTGAAGGGATTCAGTTGGTGCTTGGAGGAGTGGCTTCTCCAAGCACTGGCTGTACCATCCTGGGAATCCCCACTGTTATCTCCAATCAGTGATTGAAGATAACAGTGGGGATTCCTCTTCTAGCACTAGCACTGGGAATCCTAGGAGAGGGAGCAGGTCCTGAGAGAGAGGATGGAGCCATGGGGGGTGGGGACAAGAGTAGAAGCAATGCCCTACATCCCTGCTGTAAGGAATCCTCAGATGAATATCTAATGGCAGTAGTTAACCTTTTACTCAGAACTGCTAGGTTAGTGTAGTGGTTAGAGCATTGAATTAATCCAAGTTCAAATCTCCGTTCAGCTGTGCACCTCACTCAATGACCCTGGAGTGTTCTCTGTCTCTCATCCTTATCCACCTCACAGAGTTGTTGTGAGGACAAAGGGTAGGGGAAGACTCATGTGGGCTGCCGCCAGCTCCTTGGACGAATGGTGGACTAAAAATGAAACAAACAAACAAATGCCTTGCAGATGCTAACCGAGTGCAATGGTAACTGCAAAAGCTTTGTCACAGGATAACTGTTATACTGGATCAACAGGCTTAGCATGATATGTGTTGGTAATGTACTCTATAAACATAGGAATAGCTGCACCATGTGAATTTATTTATTTATTTATTACATTTGTATACCGCCCCACAGCCGAAGCTCTCTGGGCGGTTTACATAGGATTAAAAACAATTAAAAACAATATACAAAAATTAAAACAGCAAAAACATACAACATACACACAATCTGTACATTTAAAACTCTCATTACAGTCATGAGTAGAAAAAAAAGCTTTCCAGTTGAAGGGCTACTTTTGCTGGGATTGGCATGGCAAAAGTAACAAGTAGCCCAGCTCTCCAAGGGAGTAAAGTTGAATAAAAATCCAGGCACTTCTTTGTAGTGTGAAGGCAAAGGGACAAAGGCTCTTGAATTCTCCGCCATATAAAGAAGATTGCGTGAGTAGTCTAGTTTGTTTTTGTTTTGTAGTTACTTATAATCTTTTTCATTACTGAAGGTCTCATTCATTTCTGGGCTCAGTGCCGGCTCCAGGGTTTGGAGTAGGATGACCATTTGGAAAGGAGGACAGGTCTCCTGTATCTTTAACAGTTGTATAGAGAAGGGAATTTCAGCAGGTGTCATTTGTATTCATGCAGCATCTCTAGTACAGCTACAGTGACCAGATACAAAAGAGGGCAGGGCTCCTGCATCTTTAACTATTGTGATGAAGAGGAGCTGCATGCATACAAATGACACCTGCTGAAATTCCCATTTCTATACAACTGTTAAAGATACAGGAGCCCTGTCCTCCTTTCCATATAGTAATTCTGTTAATCAGGGTAGATGAGTCAGGGTTTGTTTTTTTTAAGTGTTTGTTTGGTCTAACATATCAGAAATGTACAAACAATGTTAAACCGTGAATCGCGAGGGTCAGGAGAGATGAGGACTATAACTCATGCACTTCACACCTAAGTAAGACACATGGGCATCTAAAGAGGGAGGAGTAGAACACCATTAAGTCCAGGGCCTAAAACCACCTAGCTGCACCATTGTTTTCAGCTGAGACTCACCTGACTGGCTCTTGACCAAAATGAATGTGCACCTTATTCCACCTTGTGCCAGTTTCAGCTCTGATTGTGGGAAGCCTGCTGCTGGAAGTCACAACTCGCCTCCAACATTGGTCACAAAAACACAGAAGGGATTATGCAGAGAGAGAGCGAGAGAGAGTGAGAGAGAGAGAATGCCCTTCAAGGTTAGTTTACTTCTCATTTCTGCTCCCTGAGATGAGAAACCTGTGGAAAGTTTGAGAAATCTGAAATAAGTTTCCAGGGCATTATAGTCCCTTATTACTGCTGTTTGTTTCTGAGACCAGAGGGATTATCTGAATCAGTGAACTGAGAAATTCTATCATTCTTGCAAAAATGGGCTGAAACAGAGGCTGTCTGAGGCACAAGGGAGCAATTAGAGTGACCTTGAAGGCCTAAGAAGCATGGCTTGGCAGCAGGATGGACACCTCAATCAGGGCCGCTGCATGTGGCTGGAGAATGGGGAGCAAAAGCATGACCAGAAGAAGCTTCTGGCCTAAGGGGCAGAGCTAGAAAATTAAAGCTCCATAGTACCTTGCCCATTCCCCTGGAAAATACACAAAAGAGGTTGCAAATCAGAATCTTGTCTCTTTTTGGTTCTCCAACATATTTGTTGTGTTGCTTACGTGCTGCCCATAAGACGAGACAGCCACAAGAGATAGTGGCCCTCTTCAGAAGATACCTTAAATCACAGTGGTTCAGGCTTTTTGTTAAGGTGTCTTCTGAACAGGGCCATAGAGAGCTTATTGGGAAAGGTAAATAGTGCTCTTGACATTACTGTTGGTGAACAGGGCATCTTTCCCCATCCATCTCCCCAATCGGCATAACTTTTAAATGCAGATTTTTAAAATTATTTTTTTAAGATACGGAAAGCTCCTGTTGTATGCCACTGTAGCCTTCAAGCTTTATCACACCAATTATTTCCCCTCTGGGTTGCTTCTGTGGGTTTTCCCTCCATTTCGTATTCGAGTCTAGCGTTTTGAATCACATGTGGTCGGTATTGCTGTGATACCCCAGGTTGGCCTATTGAACTTTGCCTGTTTCGGTCTTTGCCCATTGAGGAATAAATCGAAACAGAATCTAAAAACTGCGACCTCAGAGCGAGAGAACAGCAGGACGGGAACGACATGCGAGCCCAGCTCTGAAGAAGTGGAGCAAAGTCAAGGTGGGTGTGCTTAAAACTGCCTGTGTGATAACGACCTTCATCTAGCTTAGTCTTCCTCAACCTGGTATACTTCAGATGTTGGCACTTTAACTTCCATCAGCCCCAGCCAGCATGGCCAATGGTCAGGAATGTTGGGAGTTGAAGTCCAAAAATATCTGGAAAGTACCAAGTTGGGGAAGGCTGTTCTTTAACAAGAACAACAAAAGTGACAAACCTGCCACCAAGGCTAACTGCTTCTCATGCATCAATGAACGGTCAATTCATGAACCTTTCTCCTTTTTCCCTTGTTAGTTCTGTGAAAAGTGGTGCTTTCAGGTAGGACTTTGGGGCAGAGGTCCAGGTCCACCCTCAGATGAATGGGGAGGGGTCCCCAACCTTTTTGGACCACTGGGCTCATTTGGGAATTTGCAGCAGGACTGACTTACCATCAAATGTAGTAGGACTGACTTTCCACCTTTAAAGTAAGTGAATTAGTACACACTATGATCTAAAGAGGGGTGGTAGTGGGCATAAGATGGCAAAGTCCAAAGTGTACAATTACCTAACTGTGCTCTGTGAAGGCTGAAGCACATATGAAACCTACAATGCTATCAGGCCATTGGCCCATCTAGCTCATCCGTGGGTGTAGTGGCCATCTTCCAAGGTGCGAGTCCTTTGATTCTATTGACATCCTCTCTCCAACATTTCACAGAGGGAAATACAAATATTGTTGTAACACCCCAATGTTCATGTCAAACATGACTGCCCAAGCTCCCACCCAATATTCCAGCCCCCCTTTTTTTGGACCTGTGGGCTTATTTGGGAATTTGAGAAATTGCTGTGAGCACCACCAAAAATGGCTTCTATTGATGATTATAATGTAAGGCTGCAATCCTATGCATTCTTACATGGAACTCAGGGGGAATGACTTCTGACTAGGCACACTTAGAGTTGCTGTGTTCGTCCTGTCCTCATACACATACCTTTCTCCAGCCACAAAAGAAAGCCCCCCGCCAGCCCCAAATGGAAAGAAAAAGTTCTCCCTACCTCAACCCCTGGATCAGCCATTCCATTCCCCACCATAGCAAGATAAAGAGGTGAGAGGGAGAGCAAGGCTAGAGGCAAGGAAGGGGGAGAAACGCAAGGTAAAGAAAAGTCAGGAGAGAGTAATAGCAAGGCTAGAGGCTGAGGTGTTCTCTAAACAAGCTATTTATAGCTCACTCATTTCTGGCCACTCACAGAAGTTTCCGGGGCAATTTAATGACACTGTAATCAAACAGGAGGTCTCCCATAGTCCCCCTCCCCTTATTCCATTTTAAAATACATCACAGATAAGCTGGAATAAACCCCTAACTGCATGAAATCGGCATCGTGTAAAATTGGCATTGCGCTATGAACCTGCCGAGGAAAGGAGGAAGGACTTTGAACAGAGGGAGAATAGGATAAAATGCCTCCCTGCAACAAAGGGAGGCAGATCCGATCCCATGTGTCTATTCAGACATAAGTTCCATTGTGTTCAATGGGGCATACTCCCAAAGTGTGACGAGGGTTGTGAACTTACAGCAAAATCTTACTTTTACTCAGAAGTAAGTCCTGGCTTTTCTGTGGGCTGTGAGGAAACCCCCCTCCTTTGCACACATACCAGGGAGAGAAAGAGGGAGGGAGGTGCTTCCTCAATTCAACTGTGTCTGCTGTTTAAAGGAGCCCTGGGAAACAGCAGCAGGGCCTTCCCTCGCCCCTCTCCTCCCATGTAATTCAATTCATATTAATCCCACCAAAGAAACAGGAAGCACAATAGTGCTGGATAAACAGTGGAATTTCCTTTAATGTAGAGAAGATCTGAGAGTGGAGAAAAAGAGCAAGAGAAAAGGGTGAGTGGGAGAGAAAGAACAAGCCAAAAGCTAGAAAGGGAAAGGATGAAGCTGGCTAGGGATGGGGAAGGGAGAGAAATAGCAAGGAAAAAGGTTGGGAGAAGAAATAGTGAGGCTAAAGGCTGGGAGTGGAGAGAGGGTGAGCAAGAGTAAAGGGGAGAAAAGATGCATTCGCTCCCCACTTGGAGATGGAGAGCTCCATCACACCAACATTTTTTTCCTGGTATGCACCCACGATTTTGACCTCCGTTTCTTTAGTGTGGCAAGTACTGGTCTCTTTCACGATCATAGTATACCAGGGGACTCTCTTTTCATTTGTTTGCTCTCACGTTATTGTGCCTTCCCCACCCCGCCCCTTCTCTTTGCCCCTCCACTTCATTGGTTCTTGTTGGGTGATGAACGTGGGAGGCCCCCCTCCTCCGACTCTGGCTTTGTTGTCTAGCATTTTACCAATATAATGTTTAATCAGCTGGGTGCCATTTCTGCAAGCAAGGAGTCAAGGGGTTGGGGTTGGAGCAGCAAAAGACCATTTGACTGGCTCAGTTTGTTCGATACGATGTGCTGGAGGAGGAGAAACACCAAACCTCCTCTTTTATCAGGAAGCACACATTAAAAGCACATGCCCCCAACAAAAGAAAAAACATGAGGATGGCAATACACGGGGTGGAAAGGCGCTTTAATCCCGCATGGAGGAAATAAACCAGACTTTCCCTGCTCCAAAATAAGATGGAAAAGGGAGGGGAAGAGGTGAGATGAGTGCAGGACAGTAATGATGTCATGTGAGTGCTGTGTTGCAAAACCACAAACCAGGGCTGCCTCTACACGAGAGGTTTAAAGCTCTTTCAAGTCTCATTAAAAATGTTACCTCTACATGAGCGGGGTGCAAATCGGGAGTTGAGGCGTGTTATCTATTCGATTATGCGCATTATCAAATGTCCGTTAAACCGTGAGTTTTAATTTGCGGCGGCAGTTAATGTGCCTTACCGCCGTGTAAACATGCGATTCTCTGCATGTCAACAAGTTTAAAGTGCGTTTCGGTCGACCCGTAATGCGCTTCGCCACCTCTCATATAGAGGTATTAGGAGTAAATGCGCTTCCACGAATATGTGCATAATCAGGCAGCCAGGCGCCAAAGTGAATCCTTCTAGAGGGGGTCCAGGCATGATGAGAGTGCGATAAAAAAGTATGATGGAGCCCTTAACTTCTAGAGACTCAGTGGAGGAAGCTGAACCCTGAATCAAGACATCTCCAGCACAGAAATCTTAAAGAAAGGGCAAAACAGGAACAACAATTTCCCAAAGAGAGGTATTAGAAAATAGGAACGGTGGGAGTGCATATACCAGGTGGCAAATCCGCAGTGGCACCCCCCTTGTACTAGAGCTAGACAGAGGAATCAACAAATTGGTGACCCTGGAACTCCCTCTATGCATGAGAGCGTGAGGTGGTGACACTCCCAGGGACGACATCTTTCTGTCATTTGAGAATCAGGACATGTTGCCTAGCTTTGGCTGCTCTCAAGGAGGCAATGAGTGCAGGAGAAGTGAGAGCAAGTGGCTGGGGGGCTGTTAATTTAAAGGGCACAAAGTGGATAACTGTGTTCGACAAGGTGAGATCTGTTCACTTTGTCTGTACTATGGTCAGCTTCAAGGCAGCATGAGTTCCAAGTAGGTGGAGGGGCTTGATGAATTGGGAAGGGAAAATCCTTCCTTTCCTATGATGGCACATTAAGGCTACAATCCTAAGAACACTCATTAAAGCAGGGTTGGGCAGTGTGCGTTCCACATGCTGTCACCTGGCCTTTTGTGTGCCCCTCCTGCTTCCATCTCTGATATATTTGCCTCTGTAGCAGTGGCAAATAAAGCAGTGATTTTGCTTGAAAACAAGGGGTTGAATCCGGGCTCTGCCTTACACAAGAGGAAGGGCTGTGCTCACGGAAGGTCCC
This sequence comes from Anniella stebbinsi, assembly GCA_029215795.1. Taxonomy (NCBI): domain Eukaryota; kingdom Metazoa; phylum Chordata; class Lepidosauria; order Squamata; family Anniellidae; genus Anniella; species Anniella stebbinsi. Next base: position 62,543,044 of record JARDYH010000004.1, on the reverse strand, counting down.
TCTGCCCAATTGTTGGGCATCCCCATTCTCTACATATACCATAGCTCACCCCGTTTAGTCAAGGTTCTGAAAATGGGAAGGGAGTGAGTGAGAAAGTCCACTTCTGTTAGTGCAGCTGATCCAGCATCAATCTGGATCTCACTCAACCCACGCAGGGACCGCGCACCATGTTTGGAAGGAGAATGTCACTCCTGGAAACCTCTCAGGAGTGCAATTCAGCTTGAAAATAAGGTGTGTGATGTGTTCCCCATGTACCTTGATTTCAGGCAGAATCTCTGCTTCCCCCCCATTGCAATTACAGCAGAAAATGTGAGAGTGATGGCAGGGGGCACGGGTGGTTGGAAGCGGGCACTATGACTTTCATCCTTTGTCATGCATCTTGTCGAGTCCATCCATGAAACTTATCTGGTTTGATGCAACTTCCAATTGGGTGTGCTAACAGGAATCCGTCTCTTGTAATTCTTTCCCTGTAATGACAGATGGGAGGCATTTATTTGTATCTTCTCCAAAAGGTTGACACTTCTACTAAAATGCTAGCTAGCCAAAAGATCAGTGCTCGATTATAAAATCACCAGTTCATGACATTTCTGTACAATGTCTCCCTTCTTGTTATTGATTTAGGGCAAAAAACCTATTCCAGTGTATGCAACATGCATAGATTTATTGCTATTTTAATGATGTACAGAACGCAGAAAACAACATGCATGGAGTATCTTGCTTCCCCCCGCCCCTAATGGCCTGCTTTATAATATGAAATGTGTTTGGTTAATCATTATCCTGTCAATAAGGTGCAAAACACTATGCTGTCATGGGAGATACAATGAATTAAGATAGTGGAGGACTGGATAATTGAGATTCAAAAAACATGAGAAGGTACCCAAAAATGGATAGATAGCACACATAACAGGACGAATGTATGGTTGGCTCCAGAGTACAAGGGGGGTGGGGGGAAAGCAGATTTTCATTTTGCACAGGGAACCCAAGGAAGTTGGAAGTAACATAAGCTCTCTTTTTTTGCTTGTGTGCCCCACCTCTTGTGGAGTCAACCAAGTGCCTTGACAAAGCATTCAGCATTGGATATACGGGCTGTTCACACAGCACACCAGTGGCTGAGTGTGGGTTGCTTTGAATTGTGGGTTGTTCGTTGAACTGTGGGTTATCATGTTGTCTGAATCCAATCAGAGTGGCTTGTTAACCATGCAATGTGGCTTATTTTTCTCGAACAAGCCACCTTAAGAACCCATGGTTTGTTGTTGGTTGCTCAGAGTAGTTAACAAGCCACTCTGTCTGCGTCCAGGCAACATGATAGCCCACCCTGCAGAAAACATGCTGCGTTCAGACAACATAACCCATGGTTCAACGAACAACCCAAGGTTCAAAACAACCCACACTCAACCACTGAGTATGGGTTAGCATGTTGTGTGAGCAACTCCATAAGGTGCTGCTAGATGGAGGGGTCCTATTGCTGCCATTCAAAAGGCATTGTATAGCAATTCTATATTTTCTTAACAGATTTTTTTTTTTTGGTAAGAAAAAAAGAAGGAAGAAGTGATAAGGAAATCGAGGGCAGAGGCTACAAATTTAAGACATTGTCATCTGGACCCCCTGCAAAATTCCATGACTGAGGCAAGGTGATTGCACAATGAAAAGCCTCATCTGGAAGCACCTATAAAATGTCTGATGCTAATCTGGGTTGTTGATGATTCTGAACTTTCCATATTAGCACCTTTCTTTATTCCAGTGCTTTCGATATTACTTGCTCCCTTTCCCCAGAAATGAATTTTCCAGCCCAATACAGCAGTGTATTTAGGGAGAAGCCGCTTTCTCTTGAAGGCATGCAACTTGTGCATGCTTCATGCACTGTGAGACATGGGTATATATACATATTCCTTATTTAGTGGGCCGAAGCCAACAATAATTCTATAGACGGCCTGAAAGCAGCTCCTTAATGAAAGGACAAAGAGCAGCTGTCATTCTGCTGTGCTGGCACCTGTCAGATGCAATGATTATCTATCATTAGGTGCAGCTGAAATAAAGGGAATGTGATAGAACGTGATAAAATGGGAAATGTCTTGGCTCTGCCTGGAATGTATATTACTGAAAGAGGGCATTAGCATGAGACATTGTTCTGTTCTACTGGCATTACCTCTTAATACATTCCTAATACTCATTATAGCATATAGCCCCCACTTTATTCCATGCAGCCAGCCAGAAATGTCCTCCAATCAGTCAACTGTCACTATTCATAGATCAAGATTCATGATCGTAACAGATTCAATACTGTCCATGTGGCACTTTGCTTTAGAACAGGGCTGCCATCCATCATGTGCAGCGACCTCTGGCATAGCATGAAGAAACTGCAACAAATGACTTCAGGAGGCAAGGCGGCAGCTATGGGGAGGTAACGGACGGTACTTAGTGGTACCCAAAGCTGTATCTTTGCTATGCTCTTTTCAGACTCCTTATCTGATGGGGGTGGTCTACATGACGTCTCTTTGGCGCCTGTTTATGATAATATGACCTTTTTCCTATATTCGTATTTTCGTCTAATAGCAGTAGAAGAGAGCTGTTAAGGCGAATTACGGGGATCATAAAATGCACTTTACAATTGTTTATATGCGGAGTTTCACTGCAAGAGTCGGTTCAGGGGTGTATGGCTGAACGTGGAAAAACTGACGAAAGTACAGCCCTGTCTCCTGATGGCACCTCCCTTGGACTTTCCCGCTGTTCGTCAATCCCACCCACCTGAGTGTCTCACCGTGGATTACATGTTAGCCCCTGGCCAATCACAATCACATGTGAGTACGATTTCTAAACATTGGATGTGCCTACAATTAGAGTTTTTAGCAGGGCAGCATTGGCTTTGGGACCAAATGTAAAACCATAAAAGCATCATTTTTCCAGGTACTGGACGCCTTGGTGAGAACCTGCCCACAGAGCGTCTGCCCCCCTTTTCCTCCCACCAAGAATCTGCCGCTGTACACTCCCACCTCACCATGCTTGTGACAGCTGCCCCTTATCTTCTGCACCCTAGCAACCATCATGGAAATGTGCTACTTCAAGGGCACATTTTTGTGTTGCCTTTCTGTTACAATGTTGCATTTTGCACTGATGTTCCAGTTCCATACAAACTTCCCATTCTGCTTGTCTCCAGACCCCAAGATGCCAGCTAGCAATGGTTCTGGGATGCCCATCACTGAGTGGGCTACAGGGCAACTTTGCCATCCCAGCAGGTCTCTGTGTCACAGAGGTGGGTTACTGGGCAGGCGGGAGTGTAGGAGGGCTGGGCACTGCCCCCCCCAAAACCCTGGCTGGCACTGATGTCTCTTTGTCCCCTCTTCCCCTGTCCCCTCTTCCACACACAGTGCAGCTGCTGTTATTCCGCCTAGCTGTACTCAAGAGACAGAATGATCGGTTGCAGCTGTGCCTCCGTGGTACGGTGCGCTCACTGTGTGTCCTTCAGCGTCGAATGAGCGTATTGTCCGGCATGCCAACCGGGCAGGAACCCTCCCCCCCAAGTGTGAGCAGTGGCTGTGACGTGGCGACTGTGGACCAACATTCCTTCCCATGCGACTGTTGCAGTTTGCCTTTTGTTTGCTGTGTTCCTCCCATTCCCGTGTTTTCCCAACCTGCACTGTGCCTTTATGATTACGCCACCCACGCTTTGCAATGGGCTTGTGCCCACCTGTAACCATTTCTAGAATAAAGATATTGCAGTGGTTTCTCAGTACTAAAAGGTAATTTTGGTGCATTACACACACACACACAATAACACACAGACACACAGACACACACAACTTCCTGGTAAAGCAAAGACAGAAGGGAGAAGTGGGGAGGTAACAGGAGTAGATACGAAGCCCGATCCCCGATCTTGTGCCATGCTTCCAGGGGAACTAGTCCCCCCACCTGCTCAATGCCCCTTACTCCTGAGTAACAGCGCGCACAACGACAGCTCAATGGCAGGAACTCGCACTGCACGGAGACAAGTTTCCTTGCCTTTTTCCAGCCAGGATCCCAGCAAGGGAGCGCGGGGGGGGGGGGGGAAGCCTCAGTGGACCTCAAATTATACTCAAAATGAGCAACGTACATCCTTATTTCAACCCCCTTGCTTCTTGTAGAACTAGGTCCATGTAGGTAGCCACGTGTCTCAACAAAAGAAAGATTCCAGTGGGGATTTAAAAAGAAACTTTAAGTACCGGTAACTTAAGGTCAGCCATTACTAAACGGTCCATGAGTCAAGGGAAAAAGAAGAAGGAAGCAGGAGGGAGGAGACAGGAAATGACAAAGCAAGCATTGAGTCAATCCCCTCCCACCTTGCCCACAACTGGAAGGAGTAGCCAGATAAGGGGCAGGCATTCACTCATGACATCACAAGCCATGCCCATCAAACTATGCCCACGATTAACATTAATTCGAAAGGGCAGTGGAGGGTTACATGACCAAAATGCGATCAAACATCGGAGAAATATTAAAAGTCGCATTTAATTGACACCTTGGAAACGCGCGTTAACGGAAGCTATAAGTCGCATACACATCTAATCTGCGCCCCGCTTGTGTGTACAAAATGCCGTCAGAACAAAGTAAAGGCGACCCAAATAAGCCGTGAAGAGGTACCCATGGTTTTTAGAAATGTGGGTGCACCTCAGCCAGCTTCAATGACAAAACAGAAAAGATGATGTGCCTGCATGGAAAGGGAATACATAAAGAGAGGACCTCCAAACTTCCTAGACTGTCCTCTGATCTGTGCTGACCTTCCTTCTGATGCTAGACTGATATTCTTAGGGTTGCTGACCTCACTTCTTGCTTCCCTCCTTCTTCATGTTCTTGCCTCTTATAGAGGAGATGTCTCTTTGGGTCTCTGTCCATCCTGGGTTGGGGACCCTCCTATGCTGCATGTATTTCCTGCAATAAATGCAAGTTTTCTTATTCCTTTGACCCAGAGGCTGCTGATATGGTGGCGGGTTGCCATTGCAATAAGCAAAACCCACACTTTTGCTGCGTTGGCGTGGCGGAGGCTAATCATGACACACAGCGAAAGTGTGGGGTTTCCACCTGCTGGTCCTGCCCCCTGCCCAGGCAGTTGATGACCAGCCAAGGGTTGCCTTCTACCCGGGAATGCCTACGCATCGAGACTGGAGCGAGGTTAGACAGCAGAAGGGCCGTGTTGACCTCACTCCATCCTGAAAAGTCAGGGTATGTCCCTGACTTTTAAAATGTGGAGCTTCTCTGGAAAGCCCCATGATGGCTTCAAGGTGGCTGCTGCATTGTATAATTGACACAGCCCCATTACAGAACTACCTCGGAGCTTCCAGAGCATATAGACAGCCTGCCAGAGTCTCCAGTGTGATTTATCCAGGATAAAGCGTGCTCTATCAGCTAGGATTTCGCACAGATCAGCCCTTGTCATGTTTTGACTGTTCTGCCAACAATGGTTTCCTGCAAGGAGTCCTGGATTCCGTCATGTGAAGGTGCTGAGTTTTCTCTACTGGAGAATGATCACTGGATTTCTCCCAGAACAACCTTTTCCAAAAGCCCTGTTACACACATAGCCATATCTAGATCTTTTTGTGCCCTGGGCATGCATCAAAGATCTGTGGGGAGAAAAATGGGGGTAAGGGCTATCTACAAAACAAGGAAATGATTGAGCTGAACCAGACAAACACCAGCTCCCAAACCTTCCCTGGAGCTAAAGGAGGAGGCATTAGGCCTCTATTTTTTAAGCCAAGAAGTCTGGGAGCATCATGCTTCTGGTAAACCCCATCCTCCATCTTGTGCAAGTGTCTAAATAGAGAGTGTGAAGAGAGAGCTGCTTTCAAGCTCCCCCACGCCACCAACACATTGGTGCCTAGGAACAGCTAGTGCAGAGAAGTCCAGTTTTAGAACACGTACAATCAGAAGGAAGAGCTTTGCACTGTGTACTGTTTTCTGTTAATGGCAGACAGCACACCAGCTCTATCTTAGATATGCCTGTGCTGGACCCTGGACAAGAGCCTATAATGCTGCCCATTGCTAATTTGGCTAGTGCATGTAGCTATGACTATTAAGCTATCTTTTATTAGACCAGCTTGTCTTTAGGAGTTAAAAATACTGGAAGTGAGTGCCTGAGTTACATGGAATGCAGATTTAAAAATAAACTTATTTGAACACTACTATACCCTGCCTTTTTATGATAAAATCAAACTCAAGCGGGTTACAAATAAGACTATTACATGATCTGTCTAATGTTAATCCAGCCAAAGTGTGCCCACTTGATGGTTGCGGACTTGTCTGTTGTTCACATTGTATGGTGTTCATTTCGGCAAACACCAATGTACACATGGCGAGACATCTGCCGTTTAAACTTTGAAAAGTGTAAATTGACCCTGAATCTTTGTCTTTAGGGCAAAGGAGCAAAGGTTTAAGCAAGGAAGATGTTAGAAGGACTCAGATTTGCATAAAATGTGCACATGCTATTTGTGTGTGTGTGTGTGTGTGTGTGTGTAGCTGCAAATTTAGAAAGATTTGCTACAATTGAAGTAGAAATGCAATGCATGTGATCATAGTGGAGTAAAGTGCATTCAGGTAACCTGTGTGCCTGTTCAGTTTGCTTTTCAAGTGCTAACTTCTAGGCCCCCGCAGCTCACCCTTCGTATGGTTCTTTATCTTTAGACCAAATTTGAACACTTCAAATAGAGGATGCCTTCAAATAGAGGACTGTCTTCTGTAAAGTAAGACACCTGGCCATCCTAGCTGACTTAAAAATAGCCAGGCTTGAGCGGCACCTATATACCACCTGTTCGAATGTTGATAGCATTCATAGGTCCTCAATCCATTGCATTAAAGGTGAACATTTATCCTCCCAGTATTGTACGTCAGTCTGTTGTAGTATCCACTCACAAATCAATAGATATATGGATCTGCTTTTGATGAAGTTTATATATAATCCATTTTTCTAGAATGTTGTAGCCAATTGAAATTGATACTTTTAACGCATGTAGTTATTCTTCTTTTCTTTTTCTTTTTTATTATCTGTTTTATCTTGCTGAAATTTGCAATAAAATATATCACAACAACAACAAACAAACAAATAGCCAGGCTCTGCTCAGAGAAAAGAAGTTATATGAATTCTCAGATACAAAACTGCCGGAAAAAAAACAATAATGCAGTTTTCCACCCTGGTATCATCCAGGTCTCAGAGGGCCATTGTATTAAGGTTTATTATATAGCAAAACTGTCCCAAACCACTGGTGTTATTACTTATTTATTAAATGTATATTTATCCTGTCTTTCCATTAAAATGTCCAAGGCAGTATACCGCAAGATAAGTAAAACAATGAATAAATACAATAAAATGAATATAATAAAACAATAGATAAACACAGATCATAATCAAAACATGTGGGAGATTAAAATGCAACACACACACAATTCACAATTTAAAAAGAGCAGGGAAATTCAAAAGGTTGGCAGGCCAAATGCCTGCCCAGGGCGACGGGTCTGGGGGGATGGGAATGGTCTTTGACCAGTGCTTTTATCAGTCTTCTCCCTAGTCTTGCTTCAGGCACAAATAATAAATCCTGTAATCGTATTTGCCAAGTTTCGAGCACCATTTGTGAGACCTGGTAATAAATTCAATAGAAAAAAGAATTCTGAACAGTACATACATCTCAACTGCTGATGTTCTAGCTCAGCCTTCCCCAACCTAATGCCCTCCAGATGTGTTGAGCTACAACTTCCAGCATCCCCAGCCAGCCAACAGATCTGGACTGCACCAGGTTGGGGAAGGCTGTTCTAGCTGATCACAACAGGCTTTATGTGGGCCAGCGCTTTACATTTTCTCCACAGCCCAGTCTCCTCTTCCTAACAGAGGCTTTCCAGACTCTCCAGGCATGAAAGCAACATCCTCCCTGTTGAATGTCCCTAGCATGTGGTATCTCAAGATATACTACATCTGAACACGAAGGTTCCATTTAGCTATCATTGTAGACAATGAATTTGTCTAATTCCCTTTCAAGACATCTAAGCCTCAATACGGGCTTTAGCCTGTGTCTAACTGGATTCATCCCAAGGCCACTGAACTTGTGCAATTGACTTGGAGCTAGGGCAAGCGGCCTCGAGTGCAACGGCAATAGCATAAAGCTGATGTGATGGGTTGTCTGAGGAAACCCATTGCACCAGTTTTACACTATTAGCATTACGTTAGAGGTCACTTGTATTAGTAGTACTATGTCAATTGCACCAGTGGAGTTAGATAAAACCCAGTATATTTCACATTAAGGCCAGATCTACACCAAGCAGGATATGACACTTTGAAAACGTTTTGAAAACTGTATATGGAGTGTGTCCTGGGCCTCAACAGTTGTTACTACAGTTATAAAACGTTTTAAAGCAGTAGTGTAGATTCTGCCCATCACTCCCATCCTGGAGAGGGGAGAGACTGGTCAGGGACGTTGCCCCTCAGCTCTCTTGGCACCACCTATGCAGCAACAAAACCGGCATATTATTGACTAATGTGCTCAATGCATCCAGGGCTTCTGGATGCTTAGCAATTGCTTTCCATTAGGAGCTGAACATCCTATCTGGCTCACAGAGGCCCCTTTGAAAACCGCAATTGGTAAGGTTCATTATTCCTAATGTGTAGGGTAGATTCTTCTTGGAGATAAGCAGGATATAGTAATATTTTGCAGTATTTTTTCCAAGGGTTATGTACTTTCTGAGACAGAGACAGACAGAATATCCATGAACACAAAGCAAGTTTGATGAATGCACAACATATATATCAATGTAGAGAGCCTGAAAGAATTGCTGAAAATGTCCTTGCTCATTTCAGAGCATTTTTGTTCAGTTGTTGGCTTGCTATTTAGATTAATTTTTCTAAGCTCTTGTTCAGAACTTTGAAGGTTGCAAAAAGAAGGAAGAATTAAATTGCAGCAGTCTGAAAGTTTACTAAAGAAAGGGTACAATCCAGTGGGAATTCCTTTCATGCAGTTCCTATTAATTTCAAGGAAACAGGTGTAGGATAATTTCTCAGTTGAATCCCAAACAGTCAAAGAAGGACCCAGAGTGGTTCAGGGCTGCCTTTATACGACGCCGCTTTGGCGCCTGTTTCTCTGAATATGCGCATTTTTCTTTATTCGAATCTGCGTCTTTAGCGACAGCTGACAGCCATGAAGTCAATTTACTGGCTTTATATACTGCGTTTTACAATTGTTTATATGCAGAGTTTAGCAGTAGAGTCAGATAAGAGGTGTAGGTTTGATGGAGGAAAAGTTCTTGAAAGGACCGCCCTAGTAGCTGTTGGCACCTCCCACCTGAATTTCTCACCCTTGGTTACCCCTGCCCAACAGAATTTCTCACCGTTGGTTACCTGAGTGATCTTGCGGTACTTCGCATGTGAGTAGGACTTGACTGGTACTAAAGGTTTGGATTGCTTTTCAAACGATTATTTAGTTATAAAGACACATTCTGTTAGCTCCACCCCCAATCGCTTCCTATCCTCGATGCCCCTGCCTATTCACAGATCGGCCACCTACGTGCTATGCTGACACCATGACCGCCTGATCCATCCCCCACAGCCCTCCCCATCACCATCCGCTGCTGAGGAGGGCAGCGCTTACCCAACGTTCATGCAAACACCGGCCAAATAGCGCATGCGGGCGACAGAGCCCCGTGCAAGACCGCCCCACCCCCAATATCTCCCTATCCCTCTCCATATGGGCTGTGCGGCATCAGCGAGCCCTCCCCACGTCCCAGATGCTCCCCACCCACCCCAAGTGGCCCATCCTGGACACACAGGAACGATGTCAATGTCAACTATCTTTATTCTGGAAGTATCATAGAAATGGTTACATGATGGGTACTTGGGCTTTGCAAAGCGTTGGTGGATTAATCAGAAAGGCAAGGCACCATTGCTCTGGGCGAAAGCGACCAGTAAGACACAATAGTTAGGTCATCTCAGAGCATGGCCCTTCGAAGCGGCAAGAGTCGCAAAGGGAGGGGTGGAAGGAGGGGTGTTCCTCTCTGTCAGGACGCTCTTCATCTGCATCTGTGACCATGTCGTCCGAACACACAATTCACAGGCATGGCATTCCAGAGCAGAGTGAAAGCAGAAGTCTACTGCACACCTTCCAGAGAGGGAATGAGAAAGCACTACTGGGGGGAGGGCCACTGCTCGGTCACTCCGATGGCATGGCTTGTGGACGCATGTGGACTGCAAGGCAGCAACGCCAGACAGTACGCTCCAGGCGTGCAATGTGACGCATATCATCATACATGGTTTGTTCCATAGTGCTGAGGCGGTGCGCCACCTTTCCCTGCTGCCTGCTGAGAATAGCTACACGGAGGAACAGCAGTTTCACTGGAGTGGGGAAGAGGTGAAAAAGCAGCCATCAGGGAGTTCTTAGGGGTAGTCATAAACCCCACTCCCACCTGCCCATTCACCCACCTATTCGCTGCAGAGCCCTGTGGCAGCGCCGTTGGGCGATCGTCTCCCTGAGAACACTCTGCCTACCACTGAAGCGCCCAGCATAACTGGAGGGTGGTGTCATCTCAAATGGCTGGAATTTGACTGAGGGGCACTTTTCTTGAAAACGGGACATATCTGTGAACAGCAACATTGTAACCGAAGGGCAACAGAACAATGTGGCCTTCGTTGGGCAGATGTGCTAGAAGGAGGCAGTTGCTACAGCAAGAAAAACTGATAACAGAGCCTTGAGCAAGCAAGGAGGGGGGGGTTGTGCTGAGGAGGAATCACAGCAGATGGGACAAGAGATCCAATCAGAAACAAAAAAAACACAGTCTTTAATGTAAATCCAGATTACTTTATTTTTTAACTGAAAACAAATTAATTGTTAAACAACAGGAAGTACTTTTAAAAGAAACATGGAAAGAACATACAGTGCATGACATAGATCCAATCAGAAACAACAACAACAAAAAAACCCGGTTACTCCTGTGTAAATGGCAAGAACATAGAAATTCCCCTTCCTTTCACAGCCATCACGACGGTCAATGATGTACCAAGTAAAAAAAAAAATCTAAAGAATGAATCTTCGCAGAAGCTCAACATGTGGATGGAGAAGTGGGAAGGGTGGTCAGGTAGAGGAAGAGAAGGGGCAGTCATTCACTCATGACAACACCAGCCCTGCCCTCCAAACTGCCCTGCCCACTATTAGCATTAATCCAAATGGTCACTACATTGGTCACATTAACATCGACATCTCAAGAATGCGCATTATCGGAGACTTTAAATCGGCTGTACGTCTGATTTGCACCCCGCTCGTCTGTCCGAAGTGCCACCAGTGCGCATTCAATGAGGCGCAAATAAGCCATCTAGAGGCACCCTAGATAAGGCCTTATTCAGGGGATTGTAGGGAGGTTCCAGATGACATCACAATCTATTTGTAATCAACCTGTATTTTCCCATTGTTGCATCTATTTTTTTTCTAACCACATAAAATCCAGCAAAGAAAGGGAAGAACGAGACAGCAGTGCAATTTTTCATCAGGTGTGGATAGGAAATTGTGCAATTGTGGCCAGTTTGCAGTACTTGTCCCACAGGAAGGTGGATGAGATGTTAAGGATAACCTTCCTTTTCCTATTCCCTGCCATGCATTTCCAATTGCAGAGTTATGTTTAGCTTTTCTAGACAAGGCTGTTTCACCCGTTGTTTCTACATCTGGTTTTGTTGCTGTTATTTTTCTTTTCCTACTTTTGTGTATTTTCTGCTACATAACTCTTGGTAGTGGTATGGTTTATTTGAATAATACAACTATGTTGGTGGGGATGAGTACTTTGTTTTGCTATGGCAAAAAAGAAACAAAACAAAACTGGATATTCCCCAGTCCAATTGCCCCCCCCCCCACCTGCAAAATTGCTTTTCAAAAACAGAAGTGAAACTGGAAGGTGACAACGTTGTCTAAAGGACCTATAAACAACCATAAGCAAGTAATAATGAGTGCACAATAAAAGCATAATCTAGAAAAGCTTGTCACATCCTGTAAAACACACCCTTCTCTAACAGCTTCTCAGAGCTTTTAAAGCAGGGAGAGCCCATTCAGCACAGTAGCGCTTTTGAGTAAACACATGTAGAATCTGGCTGTAAGGCTGAAATCCTTTTACTGTTACTCAAATCTCTCTCTCCCCCCCCCCCCCCCGCCCCCAATTATTATTCAAAATTTCATTATGTTGGACTAGGAGCACTCTGAAATTGTACAAGAGCGGCTGCCTTCTTTTTTAAAGGAGACAGGGAGGTGAAACTGACATAAGCTTGTCCATTTCAACTGCTGCCTTCACTTTTTCCTTTGAAGAAACAGCTGTTGGAAACAGCTAATCAAAAGAGCCCTTCCAAATGTGGGTGGCTTGACAGTGGAACTCTAGCCTGATTGTGAAATAGGAAAAGCAAGTGGTGCATTTGAAATGGACTAGAAAAATCAAGCATGCTAGTTTCCTACCTGGGTTGTGAAAATGACCAGAAAACTCAAGGGGTAAGTTTGAAATTGACTAGAAAAAGCAAGGTGAGATTCCTAGTTAGATTTTGAAAATGACCAGAATAAATTGGGATTCGCTGTCCACTTTAACCATGTTTATTAGGAAGTAAAGCTGCAAACCACTTACCCTGTGCTGCAGGCTCTCTCTCTCTCTCTAACTAAACACACACATAGGCTGAGTTCGGACGACACTTTAGGCAATGGAGGGGGGAAGAGGCAACTGTCCGTTGTGTTGATTATTGTATTGTGTGTGGGGACACACAACGGATACATAATGGACAGTATATTATGTAACAACGGGCTGCTCCGTTGTTTAATGGAAACGCATTGCTTATCATGAGGCCGAGACTTTCAGCCATGCAACAGGGGGAGGGGCAAGGTGTCGTGTGTTAGGCACTGCAAAAATAATGAACCCATCAGTTGCCTCTTCCCCCTTCCATTGCCTAAAGTGTCATCCGAACTCAGCTATACAGTAGCTAAAATAGTGCTGCAAAGCACCTGCTTCAAAAGGTCAGCAGACGAGGTGGTGGATAGAAAAGGGAAAAGAACAATACTGACCATTTGACTATGTCATGCCCATTGTGTGGATAGATCAAAGGGAGATGCACACACCCAAAAAAGTACTAGACCTACTGAAGTGTGCATAGTCAATGTGAATTCCACGTTTAGCTTAAAACAGAAAAGCAATGATCGGCAGCCTCAGGGGCTCTCCACACGGAAGCACCCAGGGTGTCGCATGAGATGTGTGGCCATGCCATTGATAATCTTGTACCCTCTTGAAATTCCTTTTGGGGTGTCTTGAAGGTTGTTTCACAGCTTAAGGGTTTAAATGTGCCTGTTTACTTTGTAACTGATCAGAAAAGAAATGAAATTGTCATGCTAATATATTTTAATTGACCCATTAGAATTGCTAAATAAAATAAATTTTCACAGGCAGATGCGTCCAGTGAAGCGTGAACTTTCATTTCTCATTCTTGGTTAGCACAAAGCAAATTATTGTTTTTTGTGCCTTCCAAGAAGATTTAAATTACAATTCATTGTCTGACATCCAACCTTCCCCTGTCCACATATACATACACACATATTTTCCTTATCTAAGTTGTGTGTGTACTGAGGGGGTGGGGGGAATTCAGGACAGTCTTTAAGCAAGGATGGAGAAGCTGGAGTGCAAAACAGCTGGAAGACTACAACTCCCACCATTCTTGACCAGGCCATGCTGTCTGGGTAGTTTAAGTCAAATAACACCTGGAAAGCCATATGTCTCCCACCCTGGCTACTTGGTGAGTTTTCTTTTGGAGGAGAGAACACTAGACACATAACATAAGAAGAGCCCAGCTGGATCAGATTAAAAGTCCATCTAGAGCATCATCCAGGTTCTCACAATGACCAATCAGATATCTCCAGGAAGCAGTCATGACTCAGAGCGTAGACCTTCCTACAATCATGGGAAAGGTCTGAGGACACTGAACCAGAATGGCTGCTGAAATCATCCTGAAAACATAAAGGAGTGGGGGGGGGGGCAAACACTGAACTCCTTGGAGCAGGGGTGGTGAACTTCCTCCAGCCAGAGGGCCAAATTCTGGTTCAGAGAAACTCTCAGGGGCTGCATTCCAGAGATGGGTGGAGTGGAAGGCAAAAGAAGGCAGGGCCAAAGGTAGAAGGAACAGGTTCAGCACCCCAAAAATACTAACATATTTTACTTAAAGCTTTTACTGCCAGTAACTAAGGAGAGGCCTTTCAACCTTTTAAAATGGGGAAAAAAGCACACACACACAAAAGCCAGGAAGTCACCAAGGTACTGAATCTATTTGGGGGGTTGTGTTCAGCATCTTGGATAGCTCCTTTAGAATTCTGGCTTGTTCTGACTGAAAGAATGGATTCACTGCCCCATCGAAATCGGAGCCACCAGCCTTCACTGGCAGGGTAGCTTTTTCTTAATAAATACCTACTGGGTAGTTCCCAGCAAGGGAAGAGGAAGGGAATCTCCCAGAACCCAACAGGCTTGCAAAGCAGGAGACTGGCTACCTGCCTTGCAAAGATTTTTCTGCTCTCCTCCTAGCTTGGAAGAGGAGAGGGAAATATCCCCTGCAGAGCCACTGTAACATCCATCACACCTTCTACTTGAAGTATTTATATTTAAATCCTCACTCAGCTGTGAACCTCACTGACTGATCTTGGGCTAGTCCATCTCTCTCAGCCTAACCACCTCATAAAGTTGGTTTGAAGATAAAATAGGGATGGGAACACGGGATGGAAGCATGTAGGCATTTTTAGCTGCTACTCTGAATAGCTCATCATTGATTGAGGCTGCCCATAGTCTGCCACACTGGGAGGGCAAGTGGTGTGCAGAGGAATTCCCTTGTTAGATGTGATCAGGGACTGGAGATAACATGGGGATTCCTCTTCCCAGGACAGGGGCTTGAGGAGGGGAGGGGAGGGATAGGGCCTGTAAAGTGTGCCCAACCTTCCACAGGCCAGGCTGAGCAACCCCATTGGCCAGATTAGGCTTGCAGGCCAGAGGTTACTCTGTGCTGTCATAGGGTAGAGGAGCCACATCTGCTGAACACTGATTCTGAAGGCCTTGGCTAGGAGGGATGGCTCCCTTCCCTGTGATGGATGGCTGTTATGACACTGCTTGCTTCCTGGTGCACAGTGTGTGGCGTTATTACCCAATCAATCCCATCATCAAGAAGCCAGCAGCTGAGTGATCAGGCAGGCTGACATGGGAAGCCATTAAGTAGACCGCCAACAAGTAGCTGGCATCAACAAAGAATGACAGATCCACATTTCCCCTCCAGCCTGTGACAAGAGACTTGGCAGTAGTGCCCAGAAGAAGAGTCTGAGTCTGGAACAAGAGAGCCGGTAACACCTGTGGCCAGAGAGACAGCGATGACTAGGGCTCAATAGTGGGCAATATCAACAAGACCGAAGGCAGGCCTGGAAGTCTGGCATTTATTTTGTTGTGCAGTGCACCTTTAGTTGCTGAAGAGCAGCTTCCTCATGCCTGTTACACTTGTTGCATTGCACTGGATTGCACTGGAATTTTTAAATTTGTCTCTGCCTTTTAACCTTTTAAATGTTTTAATACTATAGGTGGTTTACTTATATTTTCAGTTCTTCTATATTTCTATTTATATATTTTATTGTAAATTTTATTTTTGTAAAGCCACCTTGAGTCCCAGAATTGGTAAAAAGGTGGGATAATAATAATAATAATTTTTATTATTAATAATATAGAAAAGGAAGAGGGAAAAAGAGCAAAATACACACCACTGACCATAGAAGTTAAAGAACTATGGCAACAGGAAAAGGTCACAGTTATTCCATTAGTTACATCAGTCACCAGCATTGCATCAAAAAACTATACAGAAAACCTTCAGAAACTAGGCTTACCAAAATATATCCACACCAACATCCAGAAAGCAGTCATACTTAAAACATATTCAATAGTCAGAAAATTTCTGAATCAGTAAAAGACAGCATGACTTGGCAAAGCCTGTCATGTCTGTCTAGAAAAACTGCCACGAGCAAGAAAAGAGAGATAATAATAATAATAATAATAATAATAATAATAATAATAATACAATCTTTTCTCCTCTTTACCACTTAATGAATCAAAAATTAATGTTTCATTTTGTGTACCCTGTTCATCAACCTAACACATCCGTCAAGCTCAATCCCTGTCCTCCCATTTCTATATGGAAGGACGGGGATTGGAATTGACGTATGTGTTGGACTGGTGTATTAAGAAGCAAGTAAAAAAAAAGTGAAGGTGTGAAAAGAAGCAATTCAAGCCCCCTGCAGCAGGCAAGGAGAACCTCCATGGATATGGCTAGCAGGGGCCCCTATCTGGTCACCAGCTTCATATCCCTTTCACAGCAGGGAATAGCTCTTCTCTCTAATCAGCAGAAGAGTGTTTCCCTACTGAGCACTGAAAAAGGTTTCTTACTTATTTGTGTGTAGACATGCTGCTCATGCTTACTTAATAGACATGGAAAGTCTTAATATTTGAGATGCTATTGAAAAGTGCTGCTTATTGATTTGGTCCTGCTTACTTCTGAGAAGACATGCAGAGGATTGTCCTGCTTACTTCTGAGTAGCTTTAGATTATTAGAACCACATGATGGTCCTGCTCACTCTGGCTTTGCACACACCCACTTTGCCTTTGTCCCTGGCTGCAAATGAAATTCGCCCCCCCCCAAGACATTTCCAAGTCCGGAATTTGGCCATTGGAATTAAAAAGGCTTCCCCTCCCCTGCTCTGCCGTATAGAGCTAACAGAGTGTATTTTTCATATCTGCAGAGTTTGGTGAACATTTGTTTTGTTGGAGCATTAAAACATCAAATTATTTGGAAGGTTTTATGTTGACTATCACCTGTGCTGGAGCATACACTTATGTGTATATACATTAAAGCTTGGGAGAGGAGCAGTGAAAGATCAGGATTCCTATCTTCATCCCTCTTTCTACACTGTCAACTACAAGTGGGATATGCTGCTGTAACTGAAAGGGAATGGCAAGGAAGTGCCAAGGCTTAAAAATATAGTTGGGACGTGCTTTGATTGTTGATGGGATGGCTGGGTCTTTGACTCAGTGGCAGAATACAGGAGTGGGCAGGACCTCCGCTGGCAACCTTGGAACTCAATCTGTCAGGCAAGTTGAAAATATTGAACTAGAGATTATTCATTGATCTGGCAGGTGCTCCTATTTATGGGAAACATAACCTCATGCTGTGTTATCTTTGGAATTATGGGCATTTGCCTACCAAAGGCTTTTTGCAGGAATCACCAAAGAATTTTGGGCAAAAAGGTTTAGGTCAAGTGCAAGAGAAACTCAAATTAGATGAGTGTGATACTCATTTCAAGTTTCTTTAGCTCCTTTCCCCATCATTGCAGTTTTTTCTAACCCTTAACTTGATCTCTTATGCTGTGATGTATTAGTGATTCCTCTTCCCAAAAAGGATCTGTAAAAAGGATTGATCTGTTATGGTTGATGGAATTTAAAATGTTGTGTATATTACATTATATAACAGTAAGTGGTGGAAGGATTGAGATAATAAAATAGCTTTCTATTGACATTGAGGTGTTTCTGTCACACTCTTCCTTTTGGTTTCCAATTATCTATGGAACATGCAGGGAGTTGTGCCCTTACTGTCGGTAGTACCTTCCCGTCTTCACTCTCAATGAAGAGATGCAGTTGCCCAACATTTCTTTATACTTAGGATCTCAAAGGAAATCCTTGCAATCTCAGGTACTCCACATGATCTGTGAGTGTGAGTTAGAAATGGTTTGCTGGATTACACAGACCCATCACCTTGTTTGCATACTCAAAGGGAGGGGGCCAAGAGAAACTTTTCCCAACAGGCAGGGATGGTGGAAACTGTGGGTTGCAGAGCTCCCCAGATGTAAAAGGAATTGACCTATTCACCACTGCAAAGACAGGAGGGGAAGCACCACAGAGTGAAACACAAGGAGAGAGGCAGGCCCAAAAGAGATGCTTAATTTATAAATGCCAAGTCATACATCCTACTCCAGGGGATGCATGATCCCCCACAAAATTAAGAGTTGTATCCAACGCCACTCTAATGCTGGCTATCCAGCAATGGAATGGGTCTTTGACTCAGTGGCAGAATACAGGAGTGGGCAGGACCTCCGCTGGCAACCTTGGAACTCAATCTGTCAGGCAAATTGAAAATATTGAACTAGAGATTATTCATTGATCTGGCAGGTGCTCCTATTTATGGGGAACCCTCCAGAGCAGGTTTTAAGGGGTTTGTGTTTGTAGAGGCTGCAGGGGAGAGAAGAGCAAGGGGAAATGTAAGCAGCTGTTGTCTTCCAATTTTGAATCAGGCTCCATAAGAGCCCTGCGACTGCTAGGTGTCCTTTTCTGTAGACAATGGACCCTTCTGTTCTTAACCATCTTGTTTTTTATGGATAACTAATGGATCCTTGGCTAGGCTGTTCCGCGTCCAGACTGCAGGCAGCATCTTGTTGTTTAAATGGATTCTGTTGTTTAAATGGAAAGGCCTCACATAGCGTATCTTCAAATGGTGCTGTGATAATGAGAGACTGTTCTGTGTGGAAATCCAATCAATGCTAATTAGGCTGAGACATGAATTAGTGCCTTGGAGACTTGGTCTCTCTGCATACTCTGATTGTGTGGAGGTGGGAGAAGCAGAAAGGGCAGGTATTTTAACTATTGTTAGCTGGATGCATACATATATGCCACTTACTTGGATGTTTGCCCAGATTAAGAAAAATATGTTGTTGTTGTTGTTTTCAGTTGCATGGCTTGGCAGAGACAGACTGCTTTTAACCTGGTCATTGAGCTGCTTTCTCGAATCTGTGGGATGTTAATGTTTGCTGGTATTCATGCAAGTCATTTCTCTGAACAGGGTATCATCTACTATACCTTGAGAAGGCAGTGAGAATTGAATTTTGCACAGCAGGTGGAGAGAGGAAGATCTTGAGCCTGGGGCCCTGGAAATAAGACACAGGACTCCACCATGCTTTGTTACATCATCATGGGTCACTGGTGGTCAGATTGCTGGATGCCTCCAGCAATCTGGAGGCATCCAGCAATCTTCAAAGAGCTTGTCTAAGAGGCAACAGCTTGGATACTCACCTTCACTTCAACTGCCCTCCCAACTATTAAAGGCATTGTCATGTATATGTGCACCTGTCTGTATTTGAAAACTAGAAGTGAAATAATTAATGCAGAAATAACAATAGGGCAATACCTTTATTAAGTCTTGAAAATGCTCTCTGTGTTGTGAGATTTTAGTTGGGTAGTAAAGGTATTGTCCTGGTATTACTTTTGGATTCCCCACCCCCACCTAGTAGATCAACATGGCTACCGGCAACAATTGTCAGTTATTGCAGAACTGGGGGTGTCTATACACTCTATTAGCTCTGTAGTCACTGCACAGTGGTGCTGCATTGTTTAAATGATGCAGCTGCCAACTTGCAGCCACATCGGGAGCCCCCCCCCCCCCAACTGCATGTTTTCAAACTCTTGATTTACCATGGCTTTTACCTTTGCTTCAAGGTCATCCCATTGTTTCCCAGCTTTGGATTGGGCTATCCAGTGGGCATAACTTAGGTATACACAGGGACACAGGGCAGGGGGCAGGCTTGACAACAGAACGGCCACTGGTGCTGCACTTTTTCCAGCCGGATAGACCACACTCCTTCCTGCCCCATCTAGCTTTATTGATTTAGCCTCACAGCCACGATGCTGTTGGCTTTTGAGCTGATCCCTTCCAACACAGCATCATATAGACACCCGTCTGGAGACTAAGTTGTTGCAATAATTGGGATGACCAGCATTGAAAGCATCAGAGACTGAGGGCTTTGGCATACATCAACAAAGGGGGACGTTCATAATCGAAGTGCCATTCCCTCACCATTGCACAGTCATAAACAAGACATTCATGTTATTTGCACCAGAACCTTTGTCCAATCCCAATGGATGCTCCATGTTTGGTATATTTTGTGTGTGTATTTGTGTGAGTATATACATATTTTGTGCATATTTGATACCATTAATGACAAAAATCTGCCCCCAAAATCCCTGGATTGCTTGCAAGAGGAGGAATTGCATATGGACAAAGATCACAAAACCATCTTCACAGAGAGAAATAAGGAGGAAGAGAAATGTTTAAGCGGTGCTATAGCCTAAGGGATCCTTGTGCAAAGAAAAGTCTCCATTGTGGCTTTTTTCTAGAAGTCCAACTGTATTCCTTAAATAGATGAAAACAATTAGGCCCATAGTTTTTGTCTGGCAAAGAAGGAATCATTTGTCTGCTTTCCTAGTGTACTCAGAGGTGGAAGGAGGGATCCTTTGCTCTCAGGGGCAGAGGAATCAACGGAACAGCCTTCCCCAATCTGGTTCTTTCCACATGTTGTAGTCCAACATAACTGGAGGGGATCCACAACAGGGAAGGCTGCACTAGAGAGACTACAGCACCACAAACACACCATGTATGAATCTCTTTGATTCTGATACTTGAGAACCCCATCCCCAAGTACATCAGGGAAGTGAATGACCTCCCTCCCTCCTGCTGGCAGCTTCAGCTTTCTTAAATGCTTGTGTAGCAGAGCGTTCAGGCATTCTGATTCTGCATAAACATACGACGAGAGGGAGCGCACTAGCCATGCCCCTCCATCATCACCCTCCCACATAGGAACACAGGAAGCTGTCTTATATTGAGTCTCAGACCATTAGTCCATCTAGTCCATTATTGTCAACACCGACTGGCAGCAGCTCTCCAGGGTTTCAGGTAGGATTCTTTCCTCACCCTACCAAGAGAAGCCAGGAATCAAACCTGGAGCCTTCTGCATGCAAAGCAGGTGCTCTATTATTATTATTATTATTATATCATTATTTATTACACTTATATACCGCCCCATAGCCGAAGCTCTCTGGGCGGTTTACAAAAATTAAAAGATTTAACACTAAAAAGTCAATATACAAATTTTAAAACCATAAACATAAAATAGCTGACATTAAAACACTTTAAAACATTTTAACTGTTAAGCCTGGCCACAATGTCAATCAAAACCTCAACTTGAGCTGTTAAAATGCTTGGGAGAAAAGAAAAGTTTGGACCTGGCACCAAAAAGATAACAGTGTTGGCGCCAGGCGGGCCTCATTGGGGAGATCACTCCATAATTGAGGGGCCAACACAGAGAAGGCCCTCTCCCTTGTTGCCGTCCTCCGAGCTTCCCTCGGAGTAGACACCCGGAGGAGGACCTTTGATGTTGAGCGTAGTGTACGGGTAGGTTCATGTCGGGAAAGGTGT
Organism: Anniella stebbinsi; assembly: GCA_029215795.1. NCBI lineage: Eukaryota > Metazoa > Chordata > Lepidosauria > Squamata > Anniellidae > Anniella > Anniella stebbinsi. The sequence continues at coordinate 62,521,776 of JARDYH010000004.1, read as the reverse complement.
TCCATCAGGTATTGTGGTCCCAAACCGTGTAAGGCTTTATAGGTTAAGACCAGCACCTTGAATCGGGCTCAGAAACATACAGGCAGTCAATGCAAGCGGGCCAGAATCGGTCTTATATGTTCAAATCTTCTGGTCCCTGTTACCAATCTGGCCGCTGCATTCTGCACAAACTGCAGCTTCCGAACCACCTTCAAAGGCAGCCCCACGTAGAGTGCATTGCAGTAATCTAACTTGGAGGTTACCAGAGCATAGACAACTGAAGCCAGGTTATCCCTGTCCAGATAGGGGCGTAGCTGGGCCACTGAGCTATGGCGCCTTCCATGTAGAAGGTGACTTTCTGAAGAGAGCCTCTTGAAATCAGCATTCTCAATCATGTAGAGGGCCTCCACGGATACAGAAGGCTCTTCTCTTTAGAAAGTCACCCTCTTTGAGTAGAGGGCAACAAATGCAACGTTGTGGCGAGCGGGGCCATCGCACTCCCTCTCCTCACATATTTACTCTACACAAAATCAGAAACACCTGAACAGGGCGAAAGCAGTCACCACAAAGGACCCCATGGGTTGTCTCTGATTCAGCACCAATGCAAGAGCATTCAGTTTCCTGTGTATTATATCCAAATCCCTCCACAGATTTTTCTAGACAATCCGTGATAGGAATGTGTCTAGAGTGTAACCTTGTTGCATTCAATTTCATTTTTGTTTCTGTGTTCCGGAAGAAACCTTAGCACGTTTCCCAACTATATGGGATTCTTCCTCGAAGAATTGCAGCCTCTGGTTTTATAGTGTGCATTGATAAAAGCTGAATATCCACAATTACACTATATATTTTCCACTGTATGGGTGCTGTGAGTAGTTGTTAGCATAAAGCAAACATAAACCATGTTACCATAAAAACAGGAAGGGTGGGTGCCCCCCTCTTTGACTAATAAAGTTAAAATTTTATTTCCTTACATTTTTTTGACATCACAAATTTTGAAAATTTATTACAGTGGAAAAGGCCCCTGAAACATAGAGTCCAACTCACAATGAGACAAAAAAGGGATGTGGGATGAGAGCAGACCCCAAGACCGTTGATATTTACAGGTGAGAAGGGCTGAGCTTTCTAGAGCATTAATTCTCAAACCACTGCTGAGTAACAACCAATGGATCTTGGGAGGCTTTTAACACTTCATTTTTAAAAAAATAATAATCATGCTACCAGGTGATGGAGAGACAACACAATGTAAGAAGTTAAAGGTTTCATTTCAGCAGAACAGTTTAAATCAATGGGGCAGATGGTGGACAAAGACAAAAACCCATCAGTAGAATCTCCTTCAACACATAGTAGAACATAACTATTACCACTCTTCCTGACACCTGCAAACCAAAAAGGAACTGAACCGATCCCCATGCTGGTTGCTGCTTGTCCAAATGGAAGGCCAGAATTGAGCAGGATTGGCATGGATGGCACAGTCCAAACTAGCAATTAACACCAAAACTCTGCTTTAACCTGTACCTTCTGTTTGCAGTATCTTCCCTTCTACTTCCAGGTTAGCAGTACAGCTCTAAACCAATTGTGGGAGAAATTGCTGCCTGGATGTAACTTTAATTCCTATATAATACATCTTGAAGGGATAACCATTCAAGTTAAAGGCGCAATAATCAAAGACGAATCTCTTTCAAAGGCTCTGCACCCTGCCCTGCAAAAACAAGCACTTCAGAAATTGACAAGGCAGTCCAAGCTGACAGATTTGGCGCGAGGGACAAATTGGATCGGAGTTTACGCTTTTTAAAGCCAGACATGAAGGCTTAATCCCAAGAAGAGCTTTTTGAGTTAGAATACACTAACGATGGCATGTAACTAATCATATTAAATCAATTCTGCTCAAATTCTGAGCTTGCCCCTGATTACTGGTGAATGAGAATTATTCTCAACATCAAATTGGGCAGGTGCTGTGAATAAATTGATATAAATAAGAAGCTGAAACACAAATGGAGAAGCTAATGAGATACATTTTTTTGTCCATGTTATTTACCCTGCCATGATCTTTTACTGGAGGGTGGCTTATACCAAATACGTTCCAAGCCTTTGGTGAAGGTCTTCCCCGTATATGCAGAGCAGACAGTAGCCCGGAGTGGCAGCAATGATATGTTCTTTTAGCATCTTCTCACCTCCTTTGGATTTGGCGGCGGGGAGGGGAATGAGTGAAAGGAAGAGGCACAGGAAAAAGAGAACATTTTCTTCACGGCAACTGGAGAACATCCCAGACTCTTAGCAACTGCCTCAGTCTGTCACATCCATATGTCTCAAGGAGGCAGTCATCCCCCAATGCTAAGAGGCCTGTTGAAATCTTGGGTACCAAGTGGCAAATCCTCTGTTGTCATGGGGTATGGGGAGGGGGGAATGTAGAGAAAACTCTATTTCAGATTAAAAACTCACAAAATGAGCCAGAAATAGATATATTTGCTTTGGGGAGAAAAAAGAAAGAAAAGAAAACCTCACACATACAACCCCAAGATGCTCTTCCAATAACTTTTGTGCCCCATGTACAGGCACAAGAGGGAATAGAGATAGAATGGGCCCTGATTCATGGGGATGAACCCATACTGAAGAAGCTGTTTGCCACCTTTCCTCCGCCCCGCCCCCCACCCCATGACGAAATGACCTTTGAACTGCGGCATCAGTGCAGAGGAAGTGAAGAAGCTGCTCTTACGGGCAGATGCACTACTGCTGTCAGGAGACCTGGAGGAAGAAGCCATAAAGAGAATGGGTGATATTGAGAGGAACACAGGAAACCAGCTTGTACCATGTCAGACCATTAGTCTATCTAGTTCAATAATGTCTGCACTGAATGGCAGAGGCTCTCTAGAATTTCAGACAGGGGTCTGACAGTGCTAAGAACTTATGCTAGGCATTTTTTGAGAGCTGCTTTAGCTGGAGTGGGGAGGTAGACCGGAGGGGTGCTCTACTTTGCGCCTGAGGCCCTGTTCATCTTCTCCTGTTTTGTAACATTCCCCTTCTGAGAGGAGCTGTAGGACGAAGACGGCAATACACAGCACGAACTATGGCATCCATAGCAAAATCTGGGACTTTCAAAATCATCAGTATTTTTTTTAATAATACTAACTTATGGGTTGGATCCAGACTTGGCTATGCTAGACACATTGAAATCAATGGGACTTAAGTTAGCCCTGCCTAATGTACGTCTCAAGGATTTCAGTGGGGCTTCTCTAAGCATGACCAGGACTGGATCTAATCCCATCTGACCAAGTGGGCATTTTCTGCAAAATTTTAGAGCCCTCCCAGACAAACAGGATCAGCACTCTGAATACAGAGCACCAGTTTCTCTTAGCTCACACATTTGTTTAGTAAGGGAGGGATCATCATACTAACAGAAGCATAGAGGAGGAGCTGGTGTTGTCCCAGAACAATGATGGTAGTTCTAAACTCATACAACAGGAGGTAACTCTTGAATCGAGTATTTCTTCTTGCACACCTGCTTGTTCCTGCTGTTGTTGGTCTCTGTAATGTCTGGAAGTGCTCACGAGCTGGGCCTGCTCATCAATATCAGGACTCAAGAGCATTACATAGATTCTAGTTTTCCCCACACTTACTGCAGTCTCTCTCATCTCTCCACCCCCCTTTCATTTATGATAGACGTTTTGCCAACCTTTCAGCCTAATTCAGGGCCAACATACATACTACTTTACAATTGTAGCTAGTAGTTATGTCCTTCTTTCATTTTATTTTACAGCAGACACAGGCACCCTGATCTGGATCCAGACCCTAACATAGGAGTTAGGAGGATTTTAACTCACCTTGCCCCCGATATGGGCTTCATCCAGATCAGGCCCTGAGAACCTGCAATTTCCATTGCAAAATAGGGATCCATTTGCTTTATCAATCACCATTTTGCAATAGAAATTGCAGGCCTAGGAAGGCAGGGGCTGATCCACATCTAGAGTAAAAATGAAAGAAAATAATAATTATTAAATAAAATAATATTTAAAATAATATCTGTTTTGGCCCTCAGGCAATTCTGTGGTCCATCTGTGAGCTTTCTAGAGCTCTCGTGTTCTAAGGGGAACAGTGTTATTTGCTGATGTTTGGCCTATTGGCTGCAAATAAAGTTGTTGTTGTTGGGAACAGTGTGACCTCTGAGAGCCCTCCTAATTTTAATTTCATTTCTCAATATTCTTTTAATTATTTTTTTAAAATAAAAAACACCCGGGAGGCTGGCATGCTGCAAAGTGAAATGCTGCCCTTCAGTGCTATCTTTGTTTGGGTTCAAAGGAGTGGTTTTGTATTTTGTTGCTCAGACCCTACTTGAAGTTACGTTTCTTTTAGCCTCACCAGTTTTTCTTCTGGGAAATGAGTGTTTAATGACCAGCCATGTTCACTATTGCAGCCATTTTGTGAGTGCACCCACAATACTCTCTCAAAATTCCAAATGTGTCCACCAAATGAAAAAAGTTGGAAGTCACTAAATGCACCAAAAACTCAATGAAGGATACAGTCCTACAGGGATGGCTGTGAGCCTCTGGAGGCTTACAGCCATCCAATGCAGAGTGGGAGAAGCGGCAGAACTATTGTTTGCCTCTGCGCTTTTCCTGCTCTGCATTTTTGCTAGATGAGAGTTTTTGCCCATCTAGCTAGGGCTCTGCAGAGGGGGAGGGAAAGAGGCTGGGGAGGGCTGGCGATAGCTGTATCCCCACTTCTCTAGTCCCTTCACCTCCCTGCCCATGGAACTGTTCTCTTTCTCTCCTCTCTGAGGTTTTCTTCGTGCCGGCTGTGATGGCGGGTGGGTGGGTGGGTAAGCTCGGACTCCTGGGTCTGAGCGGTGTCTTCGACCTCAGATCCAGGAATCCAAACTTTTCCTATAACACCCCCCCCCCCCCCAAACCCTCTGTCTAGGGACCATAGGATTGATCTCTAAATGGAAGTAAAAGTTTGATCACCACTGAAGAAGCTGGGAAATCTTTGTGTTGTCTGGAGAACTGCCCTCCCCTTTTCCGGTCCAACACTGATGCACTATTTTTTTTTATGTAGAGCATGTGAGCATAACTGTATTGCACAAAGTCAAAGAATTCAGTTCACTCATATACATCTGGAGTTTATATACAGCAGGGGTGGGGGAATGGGTGGCCCTCCAGATGTTTATTTTATTACAATATTTATATACTGCTCCCCATTCAGAATTTCAGAATGGTGAACAAAATAGAATAGAATAAAAACAGAATAAAACCACATTAAAAGTACATTTTTAAAAGAAACAGAGTGCAAAATAAACCGCGGCTAGTCATTAAGGGAAGGCTTCCTGGAACAACTATGTTTTCAGGAGGCGCCGGAAGGAATGCAAAGTTGGCACCTGCCTGACCTCCAGAGGCAGGGAATTCCATAGAAGGTGGGCCACCATACTGAAGGCTCTTCCCTTGATGGACTCCAATCGGATGACAGGTCTATGTGTAATCACCAGGCATGTTGTTGACATACAACTCTCAACATCCTTTGCCATTGGCTGCGCTGGCAAATGCTGAAGGGAATGGCAGTCCAACAGCATCTGGAGCGCCACATGTTCCTCCGCCCCAATATACAGTGATAGAAGGTGGGAGATGCCAGTATGTTCATTCCCCGACCTGTGCCTAATCAGCCGGCAGTTATCCTGTTAAGTCCCACTACTATGCTCTATACCGGTAGGTGACAGATCATAACAGCTTTAAATACATTCACTCTGGATTTCCTTCCTTAATCTCACTCTCAGCCTTTTCCTTTGGGTTGGGGAATCATATGGAAGAGTCTGGGAGCTTTGGAAGGTAAGGGGACAAGCTCTAGATTAGAGTGAATTCTTCTACAGAAAATAATAGGGAAAAATCCACTTACGCAAAATCTTGCAGAGTTCAGTACAAACCTGATTCATTTTTTGGTATTGGAATTATATATTCTATATATACTGCCGTAACAGAAAACTCGATTCCCCTTTGTGGGATGCATCCAACATGACTTGAAAATGTTGACAATGTTCCCTGGTTCAGCACTATGAGTTTCTAGAACAGTCATGTTTTAGTTTCTAGAGAATTGGGGCTAATGAAAGTGATGGGATCCAAGCTCTGCTCAGCTCTTGGACCAAGGGTTACAGAGATGCACTGCCTCGGCCTCAAAGCTATGGCAAGAGACCAGAGCCAAGTGGGCAAGAGTTAATCTTGGAAGGCTTTCTTTGCAGGGTTCTGTCTCCCTTGATAGTACATAAATGATTCAGCAGCCCAAATGTGCAAACTCCACATTGTCAACCAGCTTGTATGAATATTTAATAATGCAAAATAGAGCTGGGGCGATCGGACAGGATTTGCCAAATCTGCGATCGTGTTTGATAAATATGGATGAGCCTCTCCTCTCCCTGTCTCCCCCATCACCTGTCCCCAAAGCTCAAGGTGGATTTATCTTCCCTTAACAGCCAGAAAATTACATGCAGAAGAGTCTCAATGCATAGAAGAGACAGTGACGTCGGAAGGAACTTTCTGGGTCAGGCCGAGCCTGTGCAACAGAAACAGGCTCTGCTTGAATTACAATGGAACCAGACTGCTGGTGTTTTCATATCAAAATGTTTGCAGAGCAACTTTCAAGCTGATTTCTTGGAGAAAGCTGATAGGAGCTGGGGAGCATCCGGTTCAGAATGTGACTCTACCCTTAAGGGTAGTGCAGGACATGGAATAATGGGCTCAAGTTACAGGAAACCAGATTTCGGCTGAACATCAGGAAAAACTTCCTGACTGTTAGAGCAATACGACAATGGAACCAATTACCTAGGGAGGTGGTGGGCTCTCCCACACTAGAGGCATTCAAGAGGCAGCTGGACAACCAGCTGCCAGGTATGCTTTAAGGTGGATTCCTGCATGAGCAGGGGGTTGGACTCGATGGCCTCATAGGCCCTTTCCAACTCCACTATTCTATGATTCTATGATGATAGTGCCCATGATGCAGGTGATGAAAGTGGGGATAGTGTAGATCCTGGCAATGAGCATACAGACATCAGATGACAACCATTTGATGAGACCAAAGAGTTGCAGAAGAAACTGGTCATGAATAGGACAGTTGAAGAAGGGCAGGATGCATAGGTGTTTTATATTGGTGTGTATGAGGCAGTACTAGAAGCTGCCAGGACAGGATGGGGGAGCTGGAGTACTTGATGCTAAAAGAGAATACAGAGACAGTGGACATTTCAGAAACCTGGTGTGACAAAGAGAATCAGTGAGACACAGTTATCTGTGCATACAGAGAGGGTGGGCGGCATATCAGGAGAGAAATTGCTCTAAATGATAAACAGCATTCAGTCCAATAACAGAAATCATAAGAGGAAAACTTTCTTCCACTGAATCACTGTGGGTGGATGGATGGAAATTCTGATTTGCATCCAACATTACACTAGTGGGGAAAAAGTACAAGAGGTGGAATCATTCCACTTGTGCAACCACTAGTGAAATAACTAGGAGAACTAATGTAAACAAAACTAGCCAAATGAGGCTGAGCTAAGCATTGTACAGCAACTAGTGAAACGTGAAACGTCCGGTGCAATGGCCTTTGTGACAGCTTTTGTAATGGCTTTCCAATGCCTTGTCCAACATCTAATGAAAGGGTTTGCGCAATGGCTTTTTACATTATAAAAATAGAAATGGAAACAGAGATGAAGAGAGAGTGGAGGCAGAGGTAAGTGGGGAAAGTATGTGATTATTACAATTAAACATACTCTGGCTTAGTTGCAATAGGTTATTTGTTGTTCCAAAGGCCTCCTAGAAAATATGAGTTTTGAGAAAGGGCTTGAAGATAATAAGGGACGTGGTCACATGGAAGTGTTCTGGGAATTCATCTTTAAAAAAACCTGCAGCTTATAACTAAAATTAGCCTACTTGATAAAAGATTAGAAGGTAGCCAATATAACACTAACTTTAAAGAAAGATCCCAGTAGGGGATGGAGCTGGGAAATTACAGGCTGTCAACTAATGTCCGTCCTGGGTATTTTGATACAAACTGTCATTAAAGCTGGAATTATTACACAGAAGAACAAGCCTTGGTGAGGGAAGATCAGCATGGGTGTTGCAAAGGGAAGTTGTGCCTTAGCAGTCTTCTAAAGTGCTGTGAGAGTATCAATAAGCACATAGGGTGGCCCTGAAAACATTATATAATTGGATTTCCAAAAAGCTTTTGACATAGTCCCTCGGCTGCTGCCGCTGCCCAAAGCTCTTGAGTAAACATAGCAATCATGAAATAAGATGAGCAATCCTCTTATGGATTAATAGCTGACTAATGAGCAAGAGGCAGATGGTAGAGGTGAACAGTCTAACCAGCAAAGGGATCTTGGAGTTGTGATGGATAGCTCAATGAAAACATAAACTCAGCGAGCTGCAGCTAAGGATTATCAGGAAAAGAAGGAAATGAATATGAAATGGCCAGCATCGTAACCCTTTATTATAAATAATAATAAATACTATAGATCACCAGTGCAACCTTACTTGGGATATAGCGTACAGTCCTGGTCACTTCATTTCAAAAAGGATGTCATAGTGCTGGAAAAGGTGCATAAAGGGGCCTTCAAAATTATAATTGGATTATAATTTTTTCTACAATTTGGGGATTTTTAGTTTTAAAAACATCCAGGGTGGAGTAGGTAGCGATAGGTGAGAAAACTGTTTGATTCACATTTTCAATTGCACTTCCAGAATCTATACATGAACTGGAACAGTTATATGGCAATAGTTGCACTTTTGTGGATTTTGTGATGCAGTTTGCAAGTTTAAAAAATGCATACAAAAATGTGTACAACAAGGGAAAGAGCACACAAAAGTTCATATTTTAAGGAAACATGTTCCCCAAAATGCATATTACAGAAATATCACTTGCAAAAATGTGTATGACAGGAAAAGTGTGCACAAAACTATATATTAGGACAAAACTATGTTTTTTTCATGTAAATGTTTTAAAAATCTACAAACTGATGCAGAAATGGGATGGAACGAACTTAATTTTGGGAAAAAAGAAACTGAGTGGAATCAATTTGACAGATTTGTCCACCCAGAGGAGGAGGGAAACACAGAGATTTAGGGTGCAATCCTATGCATGTTTAGACGAAAAAAGCCTTTTTTCCTGTCTAAACATGCATAGGATTGCACCTTTATAAGAGCACGCATGAGGTAGACAGACAAAAGAAAGTGTTCCCTCACTCAACATTTTACTTCTGGAATTCTCTACCACAAGGTGTGACAATAAACGACCACCAGCTTAGATGGCTTTAAAAGAAAATTAGAGAAGTCTACAGAGGAGAGGTCCATTAGCCATGTAACTTCTAGGTTTAGAGGCACTATCATATACACCAATAATGATTCCAGTTCTCCAAGTGTCAGTCCTTATGTAGCCCAAATGGCACTATTGATACACAAGAGAGGGCTCACCAGGAGGCTTTGGGGAACCCCAAGCTTTGCAGAAGTACAACCCTTTCTAAAAACAAGATTGGAGCCCAAACCTGGCCAATGAGGACTGAGAATGCTCAGTGAACATGGGATTCTGACTGACTACTGGAGGAAATGGAAAACTGGAGGGACTGCGAATGGAATGGAGTGTCTGTAATACTGAACAGGGGCACTCCACACTGCAATACTTTGTTGCAGCTCCCACTTGTGCCTTTGAATACCAGTCACTGGTAGTGTTTGTGTGTGTTGGCAAAGAATGGGGAGCATTATTGCCCTTTATGACTCACTGATGAGCTTCCGGGAAGCATTTGGCTGGCCCCTGTTGCAGGCAGAATCCCAGCTTAAATGGACCTTTGGTGTGATCCAGTACGATTCTTTTTATGTTCACCACTGGCTGAAGTTTCCTGGAGCAGTAGGGGAGGAAGCATTCAGCTATCATGTCTGCCAGGTTTTAATGTCACATGGCATGAACAAGAGACCAACATAGGATGTCAGTCACCTAACCTAAGTAGGGTTGCCAGTGTTCACCCACTGCCAAGTTGCCCAACAGGCAGAAAGTCAATAGGTTCAGCATCCCCAATTTCTATGTCTCCATGCTGGCAAAAAAAATACCCATTTAAAACTTGCATGTTGTTAACACTGATAAAAAGTACAGAGCCTCTGTCAGTAAAAAGTAGTAACAACTCTTAACTGAACAGAGCGTAATCCAATAACACAGAGGTTTGCAAGACAAGCCTAGCTTTCCTGGATAAGAGAAACCTGACTTCTCAGAAGAGGCCCCAGCCCAATACCTGGAAGCCCAGACTTCTAGGTAGGCTGCTGATCTATTCTAAACTTCAATGCAGCTATACCAAAAGGAAAGTTGCCAAGTCTAGATCATTTAACTTTTGGGGGCAGAACTAGCCATCAGGTTTGTCACACAGCTGCCAATAAAAACGGCAGCCCTGTCTTGAATTATCTCCATAGTCACACTTGTGTATTTCTCTTCCCTGCCAGTGTATCAAGCAGCATGATATGGAGCAGGGGAATGCAGAACATGATGACATCACATCCCAGGTTATCTAAACATTAGGAAGAACTTGAGACAGGGCTGCTGTTTTCAGTGGCAGCCCTGTGTCAAGTAACAAGGGGGGAAGAATCTGCACCTGGAGGATTTTTTTTTCAGTGCAGCTTTTACAGGCACGGGGGTCTGTTTTGGAAGCTGGCCTTGGCAGCCCTACGAATACCCAAAGCGCTGCATGTGCGGGAGGCAAACCGGCTTGGCCTGACAGTGGCCATCTGCGCTCTTCTTTGGGGAGTGTAATTCACTCTCCTCTAAATCTTTGAACCTCTGGCATTCATAAGATATATCCCAGTGCACTTCGGAAGCTCCAGCCAGAAACCTCCAGTTTCCCATTCATTGTTATTCACTTGCTGAGCTGACTGCAGCATGGACTCCAGGGCCTCACACACTGAGTAGCCTGGCAGCTGCTCCTGGATCAGAGCGATCATTTGGGAGGGGGGTGCTACAGAAACTGTTCAGCTTCGATGCCTCTTGAATAAGAAATGAACTGGCACTTCCTCCCCCTCCTCCTTTTGGTCTTTGGTGCGCTCCTGAGCCCTCTGTCCCTTCCCACCTTGGCTGGATCACAGCCAAGAAGGCTTGTTATAAAGCCAGTACTGAAGAGGCCAATGGAGCGGGGAACAAACAGGTCTGAGCTGCAAGGCCCCACATGTCAGAGGCCACTTGGAAGCCAGAACTGGAGACGTCACCATTTCTTTACAGGCGGAAGAGAATCCTCAGATCCGAGCGCTGGATGGTAGAAAACAGAACTCCAGCTCTGACTGTTACCCAACATCAGCAAAAGAATTTTGACACTATGGTCCCTCTTCCCAAAAACTACTTGAAAGGCAGAAGAAGCTGAATCGGAACCAGGACTCCTTCCTATATCATTTTGACAGGGTGGATTCAGATGTTCCTATGACAGCACACATGGTAGTGACTTAAACACACATGGTAGTTGTGTAGAAAAGAGCAACTAAAATGATCAAGGGTCTGAAGCATCTCCCTTATGAGGGAAGATTACAATAGCTGGGATTGTTTAGTTTGTAAAAAAGGAGGGTAAGGGGAGTCATAATAGAGGTGTACTCAATCATGCATGGTGTGGAGAATGTTGATAGGGAGACATTTTTCTCCCACTCCTATAATACTAGAACCTGGGGTCATCCCATGAAGATGATTGGTGGGAGATTCAGAACAGATAAAAGGAAGTACTTCTTTACATAGTGCATAGTTAAGCTATGACATTCACTATCACAAGATGTAGAGATGGCCACCAATTTGGATGGCTTTAAAAGAGGGTTGGATAAATTCCTGGAGAAGGCTATCAATGACTACTAGCTCAGATGGCTATGTGCTACCTCCAATATCCCAAGGCAGTAAGCCTATGTGCACCAGTTCCTGGGGAACATGTGTGTGTGTGTGTGTGGGGGGGGGGCTGTTGCACCGTGTCCTGCTTTGTTGGTCCCTGGCCAACAGCTGGTTGGCCACAGTATGAACAGAGTGCTGGACTAGATGGACCCTTGGTCTGATCCAGGAGGGCTCTTCTTATGTTTTTACGTTATCCATACACTCTCTTGTTAAATCCCAAGCATGACCAATTCTCTAGTTCCCCGGATTTCTGAAAAGTTGAGGACGGGAGGTAACCCTAAGCATATCCATGTTATTTCCCCCCCAGTTACTCTAATTCCCAATAATGCCCCCAGCTAGACAAAGTAGGAGCTACCTCCTATGAAAAGTCCAGTATAGAAGCAGCATGTTCAAAAATACAGTAGCTGTGAACTTGAGAGAGAAGCATGAAAAGGTTTATATCAGGGGTGGGGTATCATTCTTTCCCATGGGGCCAAATTCCCTTGGGGGAAATCTGTCAAGGCTCGCATGCCAGGGGTGAGCAGGGCCTGAGCTCTCTCTCCCAAGCACACACATCCATTTACCCCATCTATGCATTCCTTGGCTTCTGTTTTCTCTCTTTCCCCTTTGACCTCTCTTCCTCCTCCCCACTTTTTAGGTCTCTCCCTCTCTTCTACTCTTTCTCTCTCTTTGTCCTCTTCTCTCTCTCTCTCTCTCTCTCCCACTTCCTCCTCTGCTGCCTCCTTCCTGGCCCTCCCTTACAATTAGGTTTTTAAAAAAGAAAGAAAAACTTGCCAAAGCTTAACAGGAACATCTGTGCAGCCCATTCAAAACAGTCAGTATCTCCTTTGCCCAATCTGCAGAGATCTGACCTATCTCAGAAGGTTCCATGAAGTAGCATTGGGAGGGGTTATAAACCACCCCTATAAACCACCCTGTGCTCCTTATAAACCACCATGACAACAGACAAAGACCTTTTTATTTTCCCCATGCTTTTTAGTCGTTCAGTTTAAAAAATTGTGTTTGTGAGTTTTTGCACCACTGCTGGCTTTTATGCCGTTTTGCTGGCTCAATCGTGTTTTAAATAAAAGGTTTTTATGCTATGTTTTACAATGTTAGTGGGTAAAATCCAACATAAGTCCTTCTTAGAGTAGAGTGTTTTATTGGTGTTTTAATGATGTATCGGTTTTATGTGTTTTAATCAGTTTTGTATTTTATGTTTGATGCTGTTCCCTGCCTCGATCTGTTGGGAGAGGCTGGTAACAAATAAATAAATATATTATTATTATTATTATTATTATTATTATTATTATTATTATTGGAAGTTAAGTTAGTCATGACTAACTTAAGTCCCATTTCTACCCATTGTATTTTATGGTTTTGGGTTTTCCTCTGTAAAGTAAACTTCAGCTATTAAGTGTTATAGAAATGTAACCAAACAATAAAATAAATGACGACAATACCTTGAACCCTCCTGGTCAGAGAGGAAGGGCGCAGCCATGATTGCCCTTACAGTCCCATTGCTCCACCAGATCCTCCTTCACATGCCTTCTTCCCACTCCTGTTATAGCAGCAGGTGGACAAGGAGGTTACCGGGTGGGGGTGGGGGGAAGGGCCAGTGGAGCAACAGATTGGGAGGCTCCTTCAAACATGGACAGCCTTTAGAGCTGCACTCAGATGCTGCCATCAGTGCTGCACTGAAGATGACGGTTGTCAACAACGATGCACATTTATATTTAGGATGAAGCTGTACCACAGTCCATCCTGTGCTGCCTAGTGGAGAGTCAAGGCAGTAATCCAGAACATTTAGGCTGTACTCCTATGCATGCTTAGTAGGGTGACCATATGGAAAGGAGGACAGGGCTCCTGTATCTTTAACAATTTCACAGAAAAGGGGATTTCAGTAGGTGTCATTTGTATACATGCAGCATCTGGTGAAATCCCCTCTTCATCACAACAGTTAAAGCTGCAGGAGCCCTGCCCTTTTTTGTAACTTTCCATATGGTCACCCTGTGTTCAGACAAAAAAACCCTCCTACATATTGAAGGATGTAGGACTTTTTTCTGCCTAAACGTGCACAGCATTGTGCCCTTAGCCTTGCTATTGTCATCTTGCGTTGCAAAGAGACGTTCTGGGAGCAGGCCCAGCAAGCTCGTCTTGCAGGCCTTCTTATTCCCTCTCTGTGCCGGGGAGCTTTGTGTAAGACCCATCCAAATCCATCTCTACCTGCCTGGGCAGCAGTCATTTTAACAGGGCCTTAGAGAGCGCGATCCCCAATGTGCCGGCTGTGAACTCCATGAAACAAATTGCCTGATGTGGGTCCCGGCAAGTGAGTTATATTAATAGCTGGCAAAGCCCTTGTGCGTGGCCCATGTGCAAACTCTATTAGTGAGGCTGATTCCCCCCAGGCAGCGGCGGCAGGCAACGCCTCCTTGCATTTGCAGGATAAACGGGAAGAAATAACTGCACCGCAATTTTGGCTAAAACTCAGCATAGCTCGAACTGCCTTTACTTCCCAGTAATTCCCCCCTCCTCCTTCAACTGTGAGGGTGCATGAAGTGACCCTGGATACAGACCAATCTTTTTCAGACACATTACCCTCCAACCCTACTTTTGTGTACATTATTCTCAGCACAAGCTCTCTCTCTCTCTCTCTCTCTCTCTCTCTCATATACACGCACACATGCTGTGTGAATTAAAACACCAGACCTGGAATGGCAGGGAGAGGCCAGAGCCTAACTGGAGTCAGAGTTCACAGATGCTATCCACTAGCATTGGTTTATAATTTGGTGTTGGGCCATGGAACCTAAGGGTTGCAACCCTATACGTCAGCAAACTTCAGCCTTATAGGATCTACTTCATTTTTTGCTAGAAGCCTGAAGTCCATCAGCCGGAGCCAGTGCAAAACAGTGGCTTGGGCAAGTGGACATACATCAAGAATTAGGGGATGAGTTGCCTCTGAGCACATGTTCAGCCCAGGAGCAGTAGTAGAACCAAGCTGGCAAGCACTTTCATACAAACATCCACTCCTGGATTTCCTGCAAGGGATCATTTTCAGCAAACTAATTTCGGGGAGATAGGAGGAAGAACCTTTTTAGCTTTTGCTATTGTGAGACAAGTAGGAATTGGAAACCCTTGCTGATTTACTACAAATCACTCAGTGATCTACCAGGAGATCCTAATCTCCCTTCTGCCTGCTCCTGCTATGCACATGCACCTGGGAGTAAGTATTGGGGATTACTTTTGAGTAGAGACATATAGGATTGCACTGTAAATCTCCCATATTCGACTTGGCTGGTATATGCTTCTGAGCATAGACAGACTGCCTGCCCTACCCAGTTAATTGTTTATTTCAAGGCTGCAGTGACATTGCACCTGGGAAGGTGTATGCCCTAGTGCCTCTTTTTCTTTACAATCAAAATGTATGTATTTATTTAAATGATTTATAAGGTGACCCAAAGAAATACCTTCCCACCAGATGGTGAGCAGAAATGGTATAAGCTAAAAAAAATACTACCACCACTAACACACACACACGCACACACACACACACACAGATTGAAGTAAATTCAAGAGGGAATACCTCTAGATAAATGGCAGGATCCTCCAGCTGTCACTAAGCCATTTGTAAACTACCACTGGGGATGAGTGAAAAGGTTCCTGGAATGAGAATCCTATAGAAATTCCCCACGCTCAATCTGAAATACTGCCAGTGGTAGATAACACATCTTCCATTTGTCTGCTTTTCAGAACGGGGTGGGGCGTGGGGGATGGAGAGGGGAGAAAGGATGCTATGGGCTCATCCTAAAGTGAGATTATCTTTCTTAGGTGATGAGTTAACAGCAGCCACTGAAACACCTCTCAGTTTGTCAGATGTTGTGGGAAGCAGACAATCTTCTTTTAGTGAAAAGCTAACTTATCTGTAGGGCGCAGGTAGCCTAAGGCTGCAATCCCCTGTACACTTACTTAGAAGTAAGTCTCACTGAACTCTGTGGAAACGGCTTCCGAGGAAACAAGACTCCGGACTGCACTATCCAAATCCCATGCTTCTTGGCGTAACATGCACACATACAGGCACACACTTATCTCTGAATTTCTCAAATTGGTTTGCTGTGCCTTTTCTCAAATGCTGGATATTTGGGGGTGGGGAAGGGGATAATTATGGCAGGCAGGGATGGGCAACTTGTGGCCCTCCAGGTGTTTTGGCCTACAACTCTCATCATCTCTCACCATCGGCTATGCTGGCTAGAACTGATGGGAATTATGTTTTGTGTTGTTGTTGTTGTGCTTTGACCCAGAAGGATATTGTAATTTTAACTTGTTTTTATGCTTTATGCTTTTAAATTTTGTATATCGATGTTTTAATTGTTCAATGTTTTTAATTTTTGTAAACCGCCCAGAGAGCTTCGGCTATGGGGCGGTATATAAATGGAATAAAATAAATTAAATAAATAAAATCTCAGTAGAGGAGCTCGTGCTTTGCATAGATCAAGTCCCAGGTACTTCTAGGTACAGCCTGATACGCATCAACTCTTATCAGGCTGTACTCTTCATGGGACACTGGAGAGCCCCTGTCAGTCAGGACCCATAGCTCAGTTGTAGCATGAGCAGCCTTTGAAGTGGAGGCTGGTGGCTCCGATTTCAGTGGGGTTGTGAATCCATTCTGGGTTTGAGCCAGAACCATCCAGAACGCTAAAAAAGTTGTTCAAGGTGCTAAACCTGGTTTTGGGATAGGGTTCAGCACATTGGATAGCCCCTTTAGTGTTCTGGATACTTCTGATTGAAACCCAGAATGGATTCACAGCCCCACTGAAATTGGAGCCACCAGCCACTGCTAGTCTTTTGCATACAGAAGCCTCCAGGACAGGTTTGATTCTGGGCACCTCCAATTTAAGGTGACCTTAAATATCAAGGCTATGAAAGACCTCTATCTGAGGCCTGGACAGCTGCTCCCCGTCAAAGCAGACTAGTCTTCTCTGTCCTAGTGTCCTCCAGATGTGTTGGATTGCAACACACCTGGAGGGCATCAGGGTTGGAGGAAGTTGGAGCAAACAATACTGGGCTACATGAAGCAATGGCCTGATTCAGTTTCAGGCACCTCCATAAGTTCAGAGAGTGAGTAACAACGTGGGCCCTTAATGAACTCATGGTCTGCCTCAAGCAGCATCTCACATTGTCACGGTTTTATTTGTGCTAACAGTACAGTGCAGGTGTTAGAGGAGATGTTGGCTGATATGCCCCCAGGACTGTTGTTTATCTGAGGGACAACGAAAACAAATTCTGCAGTAAACTGAGTCCTGGTATGGGTGTGATTGCAACTAGATATCTCCCAAACCCGTTCTCTCTCTCCTCCACCCTCTTCCTCTTCCAGCTGTCAATCAACAAAATTCCCATCGTCTCCCCAGTGGTTGTTCCATGCTCCCTCCCTTCCCCTCCAAACACTAAACCCAAACATGGTCCATTCCAATATCATCCAACAGGTGTGGGAAAAAGGACCAGGAGCTGTGCAGGAGAGGTGTGTTCTCATTGCTTGCCACATCCAGTAGCCTCTTTCTAAGTTTATGAGCTCAGCAGCCCTTTGCCACATTTGCAAAACCTCTGCAATGCTGAGTGCTAAGATTCCCAGAAATCCAGGCTAGGTCCAGTTTCTGCACTTACAATACATTCAGAGCTCCCTATGCATATTTTGAAAGAAAAAAAGTCCTACAACTCCCAGCATTCCCTAGGCAGTATTCCCTAGGCAGTTGTAGGATGCTTTTCTGTATATATGTGCATCAAATTGTGCTAAATTTTAGCATGCATTTACACATATGAGGAAAGACCTTGTTTATGGTTTTTCCTCACAGCTGTGCATACAAAACTGCACTGGTCAGAATGCTTGTTCTTGTAGCTATCGTAGAACTGTGATGACCCCAGAAAGATTTTCCTTATTCACTTTACAAGGCACACGATCTGCTCTCTCTGACTGGCCCTCTCCCTGGTTCCAATCTGCAACTTCCCCCCTCCCCTCCCCTCAGCTCAGCACACTCATTCCCAAGGAGCAAGTTGTCATTTGGCCCCCTTCCACCTCAACTTGGCTGGCTGAAAGAAGCCAGGGCAGTTTACTTACCGTGACCGTTTTTATTCGTCCCAGTTGCCTACTGCAGCTCCAGCCTGAATGATTTATTAACAATGTGCACAGCTCCCCATCATCACAGGGCTCCATCCCGCACCACTGTTTGTTGACAATGATCTGGGCTGCCGGACGCAGCCATGGGCGTCAAGGAAGAAGGGAAGCATTGAAGGAGAGAGGCAAAAAAATAAATAAAGGGGTGGGAGACAAAAATTAGGTGTACATATAACAAAAACAATAAGAAATAAATAACCTTCCTCAACAACATGCTCTCCTGATGCAAAGGACTACAATTCCCATCATGTCTAGCCATGCTGACTGGAGAGGATGGGAGTTGCAATCCAACAGATGGGGGGGGCATGTTCGGGAAGGCTGACATAGATCCTTTTCAGGTGACCATTTTATAGCACAATAAAAGTGTGGTTAGGTGATGGCCCTTGAAAATGAAGCGATGATGCCCTTGAATTTCATGGGAGTAGAAACCATGTTACAGGGCTAGCTTGAATATAGGATGAAGTCTGCAATCGTATGCATGGTTACATAGGAGTAAACCCCACTGAACAGAGTTGGATTTACTTCTTCTGAGTAAACTTGCAACAGATTGCACTGTCAAGATGTTTCCTTTCTCACTGAGAAAGGCCATTCCAAAAGGAAGGATGAGCATACTGAGATGCAAGGGAAGCAGGAAAGAAAAAGAGCAGAAAGAGGGGAATGAAAAGAGTGTGCATCAAATTTATTCTGCTTTATGATGTAGTTCTAACACCTCTGAAAATGAGATAGCAGCCACCTGCAGGCTCAGAATAGCCTCATACTCACTACACGTACCAAACATCCACCCACAGGCAGCGGACACATCCCCCCCACACCACATAGCAACATAGGTTGCAAGTCACTGTTGCACAAGCACCGCACAGCACATAGCACAGCACATAGCAACACACCATAGCCTCAGGAAAGCTTCTTGCGAGGCCTGAAGGTCTAAGAGAGCATTCTGTGCAATCTTTCTTTCTTTCTTTCTTTCTTTCTTTCTTTCTTTCTTTCTTCTTTTCAATCCAGAGGTTCCCCAAACATGATTAAGCAGAGCAGCTCAGTTCTTTTGTGGAGCCAAATCCTTCTGAAGCAGCTCAAGACCAGGTTAGCATGAGGCTCGAGGCCCACAATCTGTGGCTGTTTTCCCTGCAGTTTTCTTTCTTCAGCTCGGATAGGTGACAGGTATCGACAGCGCTTTTGGCCAGGGCTTCTGTCAGTGGTGGCAAAGCAATTCTGACCGCTCAGGCTAAGGCATGTGAGGAGTAGGAGTATTGTCCTCAGGCCCCACTCAATAGGTCCTGATTTGCTCCCTGGCACTTTTGTTTGCTGCAAAATGTTTGGCTTCTAGTATTCAAGTCACAATAACACTTCCGTATGTCTTGATTGGGCCCAAGGGCAGGGTGCCAATTCCTCTGAATGAGTTCAGTGGATGTGTGCCTCGTCCCTTGTGTGCTGGTCAAGCAGCCCTACTTTTTTCAAGCTCTTGGCCTTCCCTGGATTCCTACTCTTCTTGTTGAGTTTTGATCTGCTTATTCCTAGGCTGTGGGCAAGAATAAGCACTGCTAGATGACCTATTTGCCTCTCTCTGATCTCTTGACCAGATATGAAAGGTGGCAGGGTTTCTGCAGCTTTAACTGTTGTGATGAAGAGGGAATTTCATCAGGGGCTGCATGCATACAAATAACACCTGCTGAAATTCCCTTTTCTATACAACTGTTAAAGATACAGGAGCCCTGCCCTCCTTTCCAAATGGTCACCCTATCTTAGCTATCATTGGAGAAGCCCAACTGGTTTGTTGGTTTGACCTGAAAGATGAGATCTACCCCAGCTTTAGCTCCACTGGCAGTGATATGTAACTTAGAGTGAAAAAAAAATCAGTGATCTCTGCCACCACAGAGGATGTGATGTGCAACAGGAGGAGTACCAGGACACCTTGGCATTTCTCTGCATATTTCAAGATATTGCTGTTCCTTGTTGGGACTGATGCATGGCTCTTTGGAGCAATCTACTGAGAGAGAAGGCAGCTTTGCGCTCTTACCATCTACACAGGCAGGTTTTGCTTTAGTTGTTCCAGCGACTTGGCCCCTCCTACAGGCACACCGTGCTGTCTGCCTGGCGATCATCCTCTTGGGATGGCTCATATCTCTGTCCAATGCTGTGATTTCACAGGTTCCCACTTCCAGTTCCTTTCCTGCAGAAAGATATTGGGATACAACATGGGCTTAATTCCAGCAGAACAGGACAAGTATGCCGCCTGTTCACCATAGCAGGGAACTAAAACATAAGAAGAGCCCTGCTGGATCAGACCAAGGCTCCATCTAGTCCAGAACTCTATTCACATAGTGGCCAACCAGCTGTCAACCAGGGACCCACAAGCAGGACATGGTGCAACAGCACCCTCCCACCCATGTTCCCCAGCAAGTAGTGTATATAGACTTTCTGCCTCGGACACTGGAGATTGCACTTAGCCCTCTGGACAAGTAGCCACTGATAGCCTTCTCCTCCAGGAATTTATCCAACCCCCTTTTAAAGCCATCCATATTGGTGATCATCACCACATCTTGTGATGGCAAATTCCATAGTTTAATTACGTGCTGTGTGAAGAAGTATTTCCCTTTTATCTTTGTTGAATTTCCCACTAATCAGCTTCATGGTATGACCCCGGGTTCTAGTCTTATGAAAGAGGGAGGTCTCCCTATCCACATTCTCCTCATTGTTAAGCTATCCCTGATTATTACTTTATTTGCTACTCTATGTCTGAATTCCCTTTAATTCTTCACCAGGTCTGGCTGTCCAGTTGTGGTGTATAAAATTCTTGAGATATGTATCCCCCAAATGATCGTCCTGTCCCTTTAAATAAGTTATATCCATTTCCCTGCTTCTACTGTTAGATGGGTAACAACAGTTTCTCATTTCCTCACATCTTCTTCAATGGCGTTTGTGTGATGAAAACATACGAGATCACTGGGATTTATACAGGCATATGCAGCAGCCTTTTCATATTTATTTGGACTGTAATATATACATTCAATCTTCAGTTCTCTCTCTCTCTTCAGGAGAGAGTTATTTGTTATCTGAATAAGTAGATGTGAAAGGCTAAGACGTTTCTATTAGAACAGCATTCGGTGGGTATGATTTACCTTGCTGCATGCTCTTTTATAAATTTTCCTGCTTGTGATGACTAGGGTCCTGATCCTGTATGAAAATTAAGTACTACTGATGCCATCAGGGAATATTCTCACTGTAACCTGGCTTTAAAGAACTCATGTGCCAAAAACTCCATACTCTGTAGTATCCACAGGGATGTACGGATTTTGTTCAATCCATTCCATCTGGATTTCACGGATTGCCAGGTGTCTTTCATTCTGTTGTCTGTGCATTGATGGAATTGGTTTTTAAATAGGGTGACCGTATAGTCATGCTGCCTCGGATACTGGAGGTGGCACATAATCATCAGGACTAGTAGCCATTGATAGCCTTTTCCTCCAGGAATTTATCCAAACCCCTTTTCAAGTCATCCAAATTGGTGGCCATCACCACATCTTGTGGTAGTGAATTCCATAGTGTAACTATGTGCTGTGTGAAGAAGTCCTTCTTTTTTTACCTGTCTGTAATCTCCCACCAATCAGTTTAGCTTCATGGGATGATCCCAAGTTCTAGTATTATGGGAGAGGAAGAAAAAGTACTCTGCAGTCTCCACACCATGCATAATGTTGACAATGCATGGACACATGCAGTGGACCAGGGCCCTGTGGCACACCCCCCCAGAGTTGCTCACCTGACCATCATACTTTACAAGTTGACTGCAGCAAACACAACTGCATGCAAACTATTAAGCAACTTTGATGCTGAATAGTCCTGATCAGTTATTAATCTAATTTGAGGGTGATATTCTAAGTGGGGACAATCTGAAGGTGGTGAAATTCATAGAAGGCTTTCTCTATATCTTCCTGTTTCCATACCTAGAGCCAACCAGATAAACATTTAGGTAGTAAGTGGTTTACAGAGAAGGGCTTCAGTAGCATGAATAGCAAGATTCTACCTGTACTGGGATAGGCAATAATCAAGGAGGCTGCAGGTATGTGTGTGGCTGCTTTTAGATATGGCTGCTTTCTATGGGAATGCTGTAAAAAAACATCAGTTATATATCAGTTGTGAGACCCCACAATATAATTCAGGCTTCCCCAACCTGGTGCCCTCCAGATGTTTTAGACTATAATTTCCAGCATTCCTGACCATTGACTATGCTGGCTGGGACTGATGGGAGTTGAAGTCCAAAACTTCTGAAGGACACCAGGTTGTGGAAGGCTGATATAATTCAACAAACGGTACATCTGCGCTTAATCCTGCCCTGCCCATGTTCTCAGGACTTTAAGTTTTTTTTCTGTTCTTACTCATTTCTTAGGATATGTTCTGGACACCCTAGAAACATCTGGTATAATCTGTACCATGTCCAAAATGGTGTCCCTAATAAACGGCACTTCCAGGTGGTTTAATCCTCTAATAATAGTAGTGCTAAACAGGAAGTTGAGGAAAAAATACTACATGGAAAATACTACAAACTAATTTAGGGATTGGAACTACCATCACTGGTCTTGCTTCAGAATTGCTTCCATGTGGTAGCGCTCTAGTAGTGGATATTGTACCTCATTATAGAGTTACTAACTTGCCAACAATGTTCTCCACACTGGCTGAATAAGCACAACACAATAAGCAACTTGGGGGGGGGGGGGACAATCGTCAGTTGTATTGACTGTCGTGTCGTCCGAATGCTGCCATAGTCAACTCAGAGCTGCTCCTAATCCACACCACGGTTGATTATTTATTACCACGTTGTGTGGGGAGTACCCCCTAGATGAACAACTGTAAAGTTGATGATTACCCCACCATCGACTATCGTGTTGTCCGAATTCAGCTAATGTCTGTGAGGCACTGCAAAGAACACTACTCCACTCAAACGCAGTATATGAAGCGGCAAGTTGGGACTATCTTTCTGAAAGTAAATTTACTTGTGATTAGGCACCCCGGCCTGCTCCCTGGAAAGGAATCTACCTACACTTTGCCCTTTCAAGCAACACACTGGTTCCTGTTGAGTATCATAAACATGCAAAAGAACAGCGCAGAAACCAGTAAGAGATGGGAGAACAAATCAAAATGAAAAATCGAGACACCATTCTGAGAAATATTGACTGAAAGAAAAGAAGAAAACACTTCAGCTACTTTAACTGTCTGAGCAAAGAGGTGATTAAAACACATTAAGGGATAGCTACCATGTTCTGTGATCTCAGAAATATGCCCTAAAGTGTAGAAATGCAATTATAATTTACGCCAGTGATTGCAAGAGTAGAAACAGACGGTACAATTTATTCCAGGCTAATTCTTTCTGGAATAAAAATGGTTGCTCTTCAACATCTAGTTTCTTAGTTTTCTGAGTGCACTAATTGCTGAACAAATGTGTTTAATAAGATGGAATGTTTTTTTCTTCTTGACCCCAGAACCTCACTAGCATCAGAAGAAGCAAGTACTAAAAATACATCTGTACGAGGGCTCAATTATTGCATTTCATTCTACATTGTTCTTTGTTTGCAGATTAACTGACCTGCAGTCGGGGGGGGGGGGGGGTTGAAGGGATCTGAAAATTATCAAGTGCAACCCTCTGCCCAAAGGCAGGAGGAGCATTGATGCACCAACCATCAGCCACATTACACGTGAACCCATCTAGAGATGGGCAGAAGATAGATCTGGATTTATTAGTAGATCGCTGAATGATTTGCAGGAGATTGGCAAGGGTTTCTGACTTCCAGTTGTTTAACAATAGTGACAAAATACACCCTCCCCCCACACACACACTATTCATAAATTAGGCTGGTAGAATCCCTGATCTGTAAGTATCTCAGATGTAGACTTGTATACAGAAGAGGATGGCTAATGGAGCGGAGTAGGTAATTGCCTCTGTCCCTGAGCCATCATTTTGCAAGCAGCTCCACCCCCCACCCCCACCCTAGTATTTTGCACCTGGCTCTGGCTAGTGGACACCTCAGGATTCTAGTAAAAAGAAAGAAAGAAAAATAGGCTGACCAGATGAAAAGGAGGACAGGCCTTATGTAACTTTAACAGTTGTAGAGAAAAGGCAATTTCAGCCGGCATCATTTGTATGCAATTCGTACCTGGTGAAATTCCCTCTTCATTACAACAGTTAAAGGTGCAAGGGCCCTGCCCTCTTTTGTATCTAGTCACTCTAGTATAGTGCCTGCAACTTTAACTGTTGTGATGAGGAGAGGATTTCACCAGGTACTAATTGCATACAAATGACACTGGCTGAAATTCCCTTTTCTCTGCAACTGTTAAAGATACAGGAGCCCTGTCCTCCTTTTCATATGGTCACCCTAGTGTCATCTCTTTGACTCTTGACTTTATCTATAGTATAATCAACAGCTAGCACTTGTATATCTTTTAACATTTGCAGAGTTTGGCATTAATATGGATAAGCCTTCCACAATCTTGTGCCCTCCAGTTGTTTTGGATTGCATCTCCCATCATGCCTGACCACTGGCCATGACAGCTGTGGCTGATGGAAATTGCAGTTCAAAACATCTGAAGGACATTAGGTTGGAGAAAGCTGATATACACTAACCAACCCTCATACACCTCATCAAAGCAGGCATGACATATTTATTATTGGTCTTGGGGAAAGTGGTAAACCAAAAATAGGCATATTTAGCCTTGGGTTTACACTTATCTCACTGATTTTATTGGAACCATCTCTCATATGGATGCTCAAATAGAAGCTCCAGCTGCACATAGCAGCATTGCTTCTGGATTTTCCACCCTCCCAAGAACAAGGCTTTCGGTAGAAGCTTTAGGTCACACATTACCATTCTGAATTAACATGAAACCCCTGTGTAGTTTGTCATGTATGACAATCCTACACTAGAATGTTCTGCTGTGAACGCACTGCTTTGTAAATTTCAAATCCCACTGGATAGTAAATGATTCTGATTGAGATGCATTTTACTACTGACTGTTACTTAGCAGAGCTAAGCTTTTACACAGTATACTTGACAAATTTCAACCTTCAACTCTGTGAGAGCAGAGTTCTTTTGAAATGGAGGTGCTTCAGATTTTAAGCATCTTCAAAACTCCACCACAGCATATATTATTCAAAGCTAGAGTATATTATATGGAAATGAACAGTCATTGCCATGTTGATCACAAAGAAAGGGAGGCACAAAAAGGATCAGATGCTAGTTTTAACTGGACCAAAAAAGTTGTTTGTTCAGGAGTATGCACATTTTGGAGCTGAACAGAATTGCTGCAGGAAGGTTGCAGCAATACTGTCCTGGAACTATGAGCCAGAAGGCCTGGTGGCATTTTAATGGCTAACCTTAAAGGCCAAACAGCAAACTAGTTAAGATGCTAGAGCATTATGTCTTTTCACAGCACTGTGTAATGCCCTCTGATGAAGAGACCTGTGTTACTCAAAATACTATCTATACCCAGGATTTCTATATATTTTTATATACCTTGGATATATATCCTGGGTATTTTATATGTATATATCCTGGGTTTTCCTTGCCACAATGGCACAGCAATGAACTGCCAACAATCCCCATCTCACCTGCTTTGCAAACTGCCCAGTGAAGGATGCTGGGCAACATGCCATTGGCTTTTGTAACCTACAACACACCTGGAGGTCTGGTTGCAAATCTGGCAGCCTCTTGTCTCTTGCACACCAGAGGCCAGCATTGAACTCATCGCTCCTGCCTGCCTGGCTACAGCTGCATCATTTGAATTATTGCATAAATGTTTAGTTACAGTTGCTAATTGTGACATTATTTATGGATCCACATGGATCTGCAAAGTGCCCATCACATCCTTGTTTGCAAGAGGCCCTGTCTTGGGAGCTCTCAGTGGAACGTTTGTGCTGACAGTGCTCTTTATGTTTCTGGATGAGTGAACATCAGCACAGGATTCTTCTGCAGTTTCTGGGCTGGCAGGGCTGTTACACACGGTGAGCTGGCAAAAAAAAAGTAGGGGGGAAATCCAGGGTGACAAATCAGTAGCTTAACAGGGCTTGTTCTTGCTATTTTAGGAGGTAGGATGAAAACAGAATGCAGACAGGTGGACAGACATTGGATTGAAGGAATGGTTCCCGTCTTAAAAACTAAGATTCCTCCTGGAAGCAGCATCTGAAAGTGGTGGCCCTGAGCCCATTGAAAATGAACAAGAGTAAAATCAGCAGACCCCACATATGTATGGTGTTGCCAGTGGTGTTGGGGGGGGGGGGGAAGAGGTCTTTTTAACCTAGCGATGTCCCTTCGTTGTGAAGTGGGACAGCCATATAAAAAGGGCACATATCGCCAAATCTCCCAAAATAGTTCCCTTGAGACTCATACCAAAATTTAGGCCTTTACACTTCTGTAAATCAATACCTCATCAATTGGATTGGGTAGTCAAAGAGGTGAGATATCATTTTCTTGTGAACTGAAAATCACTGGTTTACCTTTTTACAACCCAGCCCCACAGGCCAAGATGGAAGGAGGTTGCTCCTCCTTTGGGAAAGAAAACAATCTTTCTGGGGATCAAACCAGCCACTTTAGTGGGTTCTAGGTCTTCCAATTAGACCTACATGTATCACAGAGCTTCTGACCTTTCATTTTCTACTATGCCAGCACCTTCCACTTAAAAGCTCTTGGAATAGAATGCATGAGCTAAATTTAAACACACAAATGGCAAGCTCGACAATTACTATCTTCAGGTTATAAAGAGATGGACCCAATATGGCTAAGTGTGGGGTAGTGGATAGAGTGTCAGGCCAGGATGAGGAAGTCCCAGGTTCAAATCCCCACTCAGCCATTGAGCTTCCTGGGTGACTCTCAACTTAATCTACTTCACAGGGTGGGGTGGGTGGGGAGAAGAGCCATGCACACCACCTTGAGCTCCTTGGAGCAAAACTGGATCAGTGGAGGTTGGTGGGTCCAATGCCAGTAGGGTGGTGGATCCACTCCAGGTTTCAGTCAGAATCAGACAGAACTCTAAAGGAGCTATTCAAGGTGCTCTCCAAGTTCCTTTAGAACCCAAAACAGATTCACTGCCCCACTGATATCAGAGCCACTAGCCTACACTGGTCTTGATATAAATGTAATAATACATATGTACATAAAATAAAGTAACTCAGACTCATAAGCCCAAGCTAGTGGAAGGATTAAAACTTGTTCTTACAGAGAAATGTAGGAAGCTGTCTTATACCAGGTTAAAGTATTGGTCTGTTTACCTAGTATTTTCTACTCCAGCCTTCACCTGCAGGTGTTTTGGACTACAACTCCCTACATTCTAGCCACTGGCCATGGTGGCTGGGGTTAATGGGAGTTGAAGTCCAAAACACTGAAGGGGCACCAGATTGGCAGAGGCATTTTCTAACACCCGCTACTTGATTCTGTCTCATGTTTTGACTCTACAATCAAATATTGAAGGTGATATTGACATCTTAACCAACAGCAGATGTTCTGAGGTAACTTATCCCTATGCCTTAGTTTTTAAACTGCACAGATAAGTCCCTCTCCCTCCCTCTGCAAAAGCATTGCAATTTAGTGCAATGCTTGTAGATATGCAGGAGGGAAGCCAGAAAGAGAAATGGAGTCTTGAAAATGGGCAACTCCCTATGTCAAAACCATAGTGAGAAACCCTCTTCATTAGGAGATAGAGGTGCTTTTCACCCATGCGTGCCTAACCCCCACTGCAAGAAGGCCTGGCCCAATTAGTAAGACAACCTCCAATGGAACTGCTGGTCTCAGACTCAGTCAGTCTCCAAGCTCTCATGCAATAAACATGGCCACACCACTCTTCACCCACACATCGGTGCTGCTCAAAGTAACAAGATATGGGCCCGACTCAGCCACTGGTGAGCCCCATGAGAAGGTTTTATGTTTCTTCTTTGTGGGGACCCTTCCAGTAAAATTCTCCTTGCAAGTATCAAGGTTCTCTTTCCCAACTTGTTGCTTTCCAGATATGGTGGGCAACAACTCCCATCCTCTCCAGCCAGCATCTCAAATAGTTGGAGGTGATGGGAGTTGTATTCCAAAGCATCTCGAAGGTGCCAGCTTGAAGTAAGACTTCATTAGGGGGTTTCTTCTCTGCAAAATCACTCAGCCTGTTAGAAAGAGTCTGGGGAGGAATTCTACTTGTATGCTTCTATAGAATTATAGAAATGTATTTGCCTGGTAGGCTATGAGCAACAAAGAAGCCAAGAGCTGCCCACTTCAAACAAGATGGCAAGGAAAAAGAGTTTGGTGCAAGGAGAGTGGAGAATTGCAACCCTAAACCTGCCCCTTCAGAAGTAAGTACCACTGGATTCAACAGGACTTTCTCCCAGGCACCGTCCCCATCCTGATACCTCCCAAACATGCTGGACTACAGTCCCCATTATATCCAATCAGCATGACTATTGGCCATCCTTCTGTGTTCCTTGAGCTTTCTCACTTTGTGAAAGTTTTTCTTTTTGTTCTTTTGTGCTTGATTGTTGAAGGTAGGTGTTCCTGATGGCTAAAACCATCATCCCCCAACTCTGTTCAATGGACTATTAGGTTCAGAAGCCTTCTGGGATATGGAAAACTTTTTTATTTATTTATTTATTTAATACATACCTTGTTGCCTAAACCTCCTGCCACAAGGGCTGTTGTGTCACAGGCAGCCCCAGCCTATGAATTTTACTTGGACTCCTCACTGTGTTTAATTGGCCTTATTCCCACGTAACTCTGCATTGGGTTAGGGTTTTAAAATGTCCCATCTTCCCCTTGGGCAAAACATGCTACCTGTGTGAAAAACTTGTAGGCAATGAAATGGTGTCTATTGCCTTTGAAATTTTAATCCTGAAAATGACCCAGAGAAGCCAGAGAAAGAAGGTTTGGGATTGGTTGAAAGTGATGTCCCAACTCTTGCCTTTGCTGTCTTTTATAAGAGGGGAAACTGGTTTATTTTTCATTAAAAAGAAACAAAAACAAACTTTGACTGGACTGGAATGTCACTGACCCAATGGATCTATGGTTTTCTTGGACTTGGGCAGAAACCATCTTTGCCCAGCCTAGTCTTGATTCTGTTTTAAGTTGTCAGTGGCAGCAGCTGTGGTGGCGGCAGCAGGATTGGGGGACTTTTTTGCAAAAGGTTACCCAAGCTGTTTGCCATAGATAGCCCTGATGATGCTATGCCAAAGTGTTCATATTTGAGCTAGGTGGCATTTGCTTGCTTTTGTTTTCTGTGCCTCTATATTTCTGTCACCCTAGTCAAAATGCGCAATATCTTTTAACGTATTCCTGACATTTTGCCTGGGGGATTCTAAACATCCTCTTCTTATAGATGCTTTTTATAAAATCGAAAGAGTAGGATAGCCTTGGATCCCAAGGAGCAAAAAGAGAGCAAGAGACCCCTGAATCTATATCCCCATATGGTCATCTGGTTATGCCCTCCCTTTCTGGCCTTAATGTAGGAGGGAAGATTATGGCAAAATGCCCAGGTGGAGGGATTGAATTAGATGTGTTTTATGTGTTCCTTTTTCTCTTGTAAGTAACCTGTGACCCCAGGACCTGAGATAAAGGGAGAGGAGATGGAGGAAACTCTACTAGATCATGGCCTCATTACAGAGTCAATTCAAACATGTTAGCTCACAGTAGGTAACCTTGGAGGTGAGATGGGGGAAGAAGCCCCTTTTCCACAAGACCTCAAAGCAGAGAGCCAAGGCAGTGCACGAATCAGGCAAGAGCTTACCTTCCTTGGGTGGATGAGAGTACAGGAGCCAGAAGAACAGGAGGCAACAAAGTATAGCGCTTATCCCTGTAGACAGCTCTCTCCATCCGGCCAGCATCCTTATAGAGGTTTTCCCCAGATGGGCCACCAGCTGGGGCCAAAAATGGTTGGAAGCCCCCCACCCCCACAAGTCGAGACTTTCTCTAAATCCAACTACGAGCTGCATTCCCCAGACAGCAGAGCAAAGCTGTACACAGCAGCATTAGGCCTTTTGAGGGGTGGGGGATATGCAGCTCCCACTGCAACTTCACCAAGGTCCCAATCTGGTGTTTCTCTAATTTCACCCCACAAAGTCCAGGGTTACCAGAAGTCTTCTTTTTCACAGGATCCGGGGTGGGGTCAGGGGAGGTCTTCCTTTGTACATGCTGCTGCTATCCCAAACTCCACCGCTTGCCCTGGAAGGAGGAAAGCGGGAGAGGGTGTTCTTCAACAACCCGATTTGCACCAGTTAATCGCTTGAGAAGTATCCCTGGGATTACAGCCGGGGGTGGGGGACGGGACACACGACCCCGCCCCTTCTTTTCGGCGCCAGCAGAAGTCCCGTCCGTGCGCACTTCGGCGCTTGACTTACTCCCGGCCTTTTCGCTCCTCGGCGATTCAGCAAGCGGCGGTGCCGCTGCGGCGGTGACTCTTTCTCCTTGCGCTTTGATGCAGTTTGCTAGGCAAAATCCTCGCTGCGATGATCCGTCCTCCAAGAGCCCACCCAACCGCTCGGCTCCTCGCTTGCGCCGCTGCCTGCTCACCGGGCCTCCTCAGGGCGTTAGGAGAAGGATTCATCCTGGGAAGTGCAAAGGGTGGAGGGGACGGGGAGAAGGGAGAGAAGATGCGGCGGGAAGAGGGACGGGGTGCCTCAGCCACCAGCTCCTGCAGCCTGGGGCGGGGAGGGGGGGGGTCACGCGTTCTGGAGGAGCGCTCCGGGGCGCCTGGTGGTGCGTGCGTCGCGTCTCTCTCGGGGGGGGGGGTGCGTGTGAGACTGCCGAGGCGTGGGGAGGGACTTTGGCTACCTGTGGCAGGCGCTTGCCGGGGATCCGACCTGCTCCCAACCACAGCAGCGAAATCCGTCCAGGGGGCGGGAATCTTCGATCCGATTGATCAGGAGCCAATGTGAAGTGTGTGTACGTGTATCAAAACATCTACACGTAAAGCCGTAATCTGTATAGAGCGAGATCAGAAGCTGCGTCTCTCTCTCATACACATACACACGCGCGCGCAGCCCTTTTCACGAACAACGCAGCCTCTCCCCGGGACTCCCTGGCCCTCCGCAGCGGGAGAGGGTTGCACGTTCTCTGCGTCGGAGGAGCCCCAGCCCCAAAGAGAGCGCAAAGGCTGGAGCTCCTGCTAGTGCTGCAGCCGCCGCCGCGTCCTACTTCGCGCGTGGTCTCTGGGCTGCGCAAAAGGCAGCGAAGGAGGAGCGAGCAATTCCAGAGGACGCGCCGCCGGACTCCCCAACCGAGGCACCCTGGGGGCGTTTCTCCAGCGCTGCGCTCCCTCCCCCCCAAGGGTGCCAGCGATCCCCGCTAGAATCCGGCCCCGCTGTTGTCCCCCGAGCGGGGTGCGCACTGCGCGCGTTCTCCTCCTCTTCGTCGTCGCCCTACAGAGAAAAGATCCGGGGAAAGTTTCTCCCTTCCCTCTCTCTCCCTTTCCCCGCGATCAGCTCTCTTCCACGACCTGGCGGCAGCGGCGCCTGCCCCTCCTTTCTGCCGCCTGCCACCCTCCCAGACGGAGACCACCCGCTATGAATTCTCCTTGGCGAAGTGTCTCCCTGCGCTTAACCCCTTCCGCGCTGGACGGCCAGGAGCCGCTGCCTGCCCACCTCTTGATCAGCTGCCGCATTCCCTCGCGCGGCGGCGCCTTTCCCTTTTGCCGGAAGAGAGTCTTCCACCTCCTCCACCCACCCACCGCCGCCTTAGCAAAGGTGAGAGCCGCAGGGCATGGGTGGGCCGATCAAGCATTGCCGCATTCTGGGCTTCCTGGTCCAGCCGACCCGGCCATGGAGACGCTGGAAAGAGCAAGTAAGCAGCCGTGAGGTTGGAGGCAGCTTCTCGAGGCGGATTTGCTCGCTCGCTTGGAGTCCAGCTGGGTGAAAGAGCTGCTGGGATGCCCGGCCGGATTGCCTCAGGATCACACTTCGTGCTGTGGGGCAGCGATGGCGGGCGTCCTCCTTGTGCTACCCAACGGAGTGGCTGCGGAAGCGCAGAAGAAGCCTGAAACGATGCGAAGAAGCAGGGCTTGATCCAGTGGAGGCTGGTGGCTCCGATGTCAGTGGGACTGTGAAACAGCTCTGGGTTTCAGTCAGAACTGTAAAGGACCTGTCCAAGGTGCTGACCTCAAACTCCCAAATTAGATTCAGCACCTTAGAGTTCTTCTGATTGAAACCCAGAGCGGATTCACAGCCCCACTGACATTGGAGCCACCAGCTTCCACTGGTTTGATCGAGATACTGTGGACTGCCTGTTCTGCTGCGCTCAGTTGAGCTCTGTCTTGAATGCTCACCCCAGGGGGCTCTGCTAAGAAGCTACGAAATCTAGCTTGCAATTTCTTGTCTATGGATTCCAAGCACCCCTCCACCCCCCCTCCACCCCCAGTCAAAAAGTAGTGTGGGCTGGCAGCCTTTGAAGGCTATCCAATTTACTTCTCAGAATGCTGTTGGGATGTCTGACCAGCCTTCTCCAACACGGCGCCCTCCAGATGTTGGACTGCAAATCTGTCATCCCCAACCTGTGGGAGGTGTAGTCTGGAGGGGACCAGATTGGGAAGGCTGCTTGAGCCTAATGCACTCTGAGGCATGTGGGCTGGTCACTGCTTTCCAGCCGTCTTAGACGCAGACAGAAGCAGCCTGCTAGGATCTGCTACCTCTCTCATCCCCTGGCCAGCTCTGTGGTTTTATGCTTGCTTCCTGCAAAACAAGACCTAGCTTTCCTCTTCTGGGCTGCTTTCATAGGCTGGACTATGCCAGATGTGGGTGGCTCTTTCAGGGACTTCATCTCATCTTTGGAGGGGGAATCCTAAACCACTTGTTTCTAGCAGGATTATAGAGCCCAGGGCATCCTGGCTGCCCAGTGTTGGAAATGGAATGCCAGAGTAGATGGACCTTTGGCCTGATCCAGCAAGGCAATTCTTCGGTTACTTATACCATATTCATTTTCATGATGCTGTGGGCCCTGATAGTTTAGGGCCATGTCAGGATGGGAAGGGTCATTTGTTTGTTCATGAGGAATCAGTATTCAGCCTGTTCTAGGTGGGGTTGCATTCTCCCTGAAAGAACAGCTTCACAGCCTGGGGGCCCTCCTAGATTTGTCACTATAGGCCCAGGTGGCCTCAGCACAAGGTATCATTTACACCCTTGGCTGATTTGTCAGTTATTGGACAGGGTCAGTCTGGCCATGGTGATCTATGTTCTGGTAATTTCCTGTCTGGGTTACTACAATACGTTCTATATGGCGCTGCCCTTGAAGACAACTCAGAAGCTTCAACTAGTGCAAAATCATCTATTGGATGAAGGGTGGTATATAAACATTTCATATAAAATAAGTAATATTACTCAGTTGTCTGCTTCATACCTTGGTTAGCTCCTTTAGAGTTCTGGCTGGTTCTGCCTGAAATCTGGAGGGGATTCACTGCCCCTGGCTGATTTCCTTCCCTCAGCAATACTCATTTTTGTGCAGTTTAATGGTGGTGTCATGGAAGAAGATACACCTCACTGTCTATGACTTCCAGGCCCCACTGTCAAAGAACAGTGTCCATTGGGGGCCCCACATCCCCCTTCATACACACTCTCACCTCCACTGTTAGACAGTCAACACTGAGTTTCATGGTTCTTTCCAATTTGAGGTTGTTCTTGGGTTGAAAGATTCTTGTCTAAAAGCTTGTGCAACAGAATTCGTTTCCTTCATTCAAATGCAGTAAAAGGAGCCTCTCCCTCTCCGTTGGCGGCTTCTCCTGTAATGAAAAGCCCGGGCATTCTCTCTCGGCCCTCTCCTTTGATTTGGGGGAAATCAATACATGTGTTCCACCACAGCGATGCCTGTGACTGGTTTGTTAACTATGAGGGACCCTGAATGAATAGCACTCGGGTGGGTAATTTACCATCAGATCTGTGGGGATAAAGGGAAACCAGTATAAATAGTCAGTAATAAAACTGTTTACTGACACTGCGCGTTCTTTAAATGAGATTTGTATGCAGGGGAGTATACCTCAGATAAGCTCTCCAGCTTACAATTATTGACTCCCTTGTCCAGTGGAGCCGGGGCTATTATTAGCACCAGAAAGCCAGGAGACTCTGTCTTCATAAAGCACCTGATCATATTAATAAGGAAGGCAACCATATCAGAGTTGAACAGGAGCCAGAGCACGAGTCAGCATTATTAGTCCTGCTTAAAGAGTAATTGTTGAATGCTGTCAGGATAGGCATTATTTTGGAGGGTCAATGCACCAAGAACCATTAGCCTTCCATTGATTTTTCATCATGAGCTAAGAAGCCAGAACTTTGTAGGACTGGGCCCAAAATGCAGAGACAGGTGTGTTGCAGCCATTGTGTGTGTGTATTCTGGGGTATGTGTGTATTGTGGTCTGCTTATTTATATGGTATCACACCATCTGAATAAATAATCTGCATGCTTTGACTCAGATTTACATTTTGCCCCTGTTTTGAAGATGGCTGTTCATGTTGTTGCTCTTTTATTTACTACATGCTTGTCTTTATGATAGGTGGGGACAGGTGTATCTGGAGGAAGAGGGGCATTTATTCATGCCCAATGTTTAGTATACTTTTTGGCACATCTATGAATCAATTGTGATGAGGATCAAGGATGTTGGTGTGAGGAATCCATGAAGACACTGAACTGGGCACTTGGATAACCTTTTCATGCTCAGGCAGATGGTTGCTCTTCATAGCATCAGCCAAAGATATGTACCATTCATGCACTAGCGTATATTTACATCACAGACATAAAAAGCTGGTTGATAGTATGGCTAGGCTCATATAAGAGCAGGGGTAGGCAACCATCTCCCAGGCATTTTAACAGCTTAAGTTGAGGTTTTTAACTGACTTTGTGGCCAGGCTTAACAGTTTAAAATGTTTAAAATGTCAGCTGTTTTTGTAAACCGCCCAGAGAGCTTCGGCTATGGGGCGGTATATAAATGTAATAAATAACAACATCAACAACACCAATAATAATAATCAGTGCCCTCCAGATGTTTTGGGCTACAATTCCCACAATCTCTGATAATAGGCCATGCTGGCTAGGGTTGATGGGAATTGTAGTCAAAACATATGGAGGGCACCAGGTTGCCTATCCCTGTACAAGAGGGTTGTTTAGCATTCAAGATGCAGTTCATTGTAAAGGTTTGACCCTGCACCACTGAAATAATTTAGGGATCTCCTTAACTCCAAAGAGGTTGGCAATAACCTCTCAGATTTGTGCAAATACTAAGTTTTTTGGTAGGATGATGTGCAGATGAAAGCAAAATCCCCCCCCCCCTTTTCCCTTCCACGACTGTTCCTTGTCCCTTCCTGAGGTT
Source organism: Anniella stebbinsi (assembly GCA_029215795.1). Lineage (NCBI taxonomy): Eukaryota > Metazoa > Chordata > Lepidosauria > Squamata > Anniellidae > Anniella > Anniella stebbinsi. Next base: position 62,486,489 of record JARDYH010000004.1, on the reverse strand, counting down.
ATTTCTTGTGTCTCTGCTTCTGATGGAAGTTGCCGAATCCCATCCCTTCAGCTTGGGGGTAGAAAAGGGACTCTGCTGCCCCACCCCCATGGGGGACTGGGGAAGAGAGTTGTCTTATAAAGTGCTTACCAGGCTAGTGAAAGTTACTAATGAGATCCTAATTAAAGTCAATTGGGAGAAATTAAAAGTGGGAGAAATTAGGGCAGCAGAGGCACCAAACTAAAATAAACCATTTTCCAGGAACTAGTGGAGGGGAGATCAAAGAAAGGAAAAGAAACCACGACTTTTAATAGTGTTTTGAGCTACTTTTCTCAGAGGGATCCAATTTCCAACCACTCTACACCCTCCCCGCCAATAATATCAAGATAGTCTAAAGCTGGGTTCCTCTGGTTCAGAAGGATTTGGCTTCGTCGACCAGTTATTAAAGGCATCTCCAGCTACATGACAAAACTTGAAGGAAAACGTGGTCCTTCACCCTGACCTTAATACAAAAAGCCTTTCTGATTTGCTGTTCAGTAGGAAAACACAAAGAAATCAGATAATAAGGTGCTAGCTTTCAGACCACTGTTTGTGGAGAAAGCAGAATGTGTTTGAACTTCACAGAGCTCCTTCTTCGGATGGAAATGAAAAGCAGGATCACTCACCTTTGTCAAACAGAAGAAAGACCAGCCCCTTAGCCAGAAATGTTGCGGTGAGGGGGCATAAAGGTATGTCAACAGTAGTGGTGATAGATCACTACAGAACTGCCAGAACCTAAAACAGGTAATCTAGTAGGTTTAAAGTTGGTTATTATGTATTAAATGTGAATAGAATAAAATCTAAACATTAGAAATGTGCCTCATATTATTCCAGTTTCTTTGCATTAATCAACCAGAACATGAGGGCAGGAGCAGATTTACTACTTATTGAGCAAGTGCGTAGACAGATACAACCTCCATGCATTTCCTTATATCTCAAAAACTAAAAGGACTAGAAACATGTAATTTTGCTTTACCAAAAGCTGAATATTCAGGGAAGGGACCTGGGATAGGAATATAGGAAGCTGCCTTATACTGAGTTAGAGCATTGGTCCATCTAGCTTAGTGTTCTCTAGACCAATGGTTGTTAATATAGCTGTTCACAGTTTCAGACAGGAGACTGTCCCAGTCCTACCCGGAGAGGCTGAGGACCTTCTGCATGACAAATTTGTGCTCTACCACTAGTGGAGGCTGGTGGCTCCACCATCAGTGGGGCAGTGAATCCACACAGGGTTTCAGTCAGAGCCAGTCAGTGGAGCACCTTGGATAGCTCCTCTAGAGTTCTGACTGAAACCCAGAGTGCATTCAGTGCCCCACTGACATTGGAGCCATCAGCCTCCACTGTCTACCACTGGGCTATGGCCTTTCCCCAAGGGAATATCTTTGGGGTGTGGAGGTCCCTCTGTGTTTATGGCTCTGAGAAAGATGAGAAGGAAGGCTGCAGAAAAGAATGTCAGGCAAGAAGAAAGTAATACCAGATGTTGAATGGGAAGGTGGAGAGGGATAAAGGAAGAGTAGGCATGTCAAGCCCTGCATACCAATAACCAGCTTAACTTCTTGGCAATTGTTGCTGTTGTTCACATGTATTCATTTCCTCTGCTACTGGTTTTTTAAATAACACAGCATATCAAATCACATGGCTCAGCATGCACACCGATATAGGTTGATCAGATTCATAGAAACGGGGCCACATTACCACCCAAACTGTGTTACACATTTTCAGATTGCTTCTTTGGGAACAAACTTGACCCATTCCGTGCCTCTGTTTTTGACATTTCTGTGGATTTTTAGTTCATTCACATATTTCTGTTTGCAGTTAATTTTGCATGCTGAATCCAGACTGCTGGTGCTTCTTTTCAGGATCCTCTTCGCAAAATAGATGTGAACTCATATACAAGGAATCCTGTAGGACCACATAACTATGCTTACCAGAGTTGGCTCCATTAAACTCAGTGCAAGCTACTTAAAGAAGGAGGACAGGTTAGCAAAAGGGTGCTCACTCAGGGTGGGACTGTATGCAATAAGAAATACAGGAGGCCCTGAAAGGGCGGCTCCATGGGCAAGCCTTCCAATGCCCTCCTGATGTCATTACACTGACTGGGTTCCAACAATTGCAGTGGGGAAACAGCCATCGTGCCTGCTCCCCATGCCCCTACACACGCTGCGTGTACATGCATAGCGGTGTTGACGGCTCCACTGCCCTGAAAGGACCAGGTACACAACTTGGAAGGGTGCTCTTGGACTTGTCACTGTCTGGAGAAGCACAGATAGCAGCCAGTGCTGGCTCCTGAATTTTGGGGGCCCTTGGGCAAGACACTCTTAATGGAACACTTGCCTTGGTGAATCGATCTTTTCTCCACCATTATTACCTGCTGCTACTGCTCACCCTCCTTTTCCTCATCATTGCTATCATCTGCTTGTTTGCCAGGTTGGGGGCTAGGGGGGCAAGCAAGTAGTGGCATCTGCTGTTTCTGTTTCTCACTACCACTGCCGTTGGGACCAGAGCAAGAGGCAGGTGAACAAGCAGGATGCAATGGTGACAAGGAGGAGCAAGTCCAGGAGGCTCTTGTTAATGGACCCCTGCTGGGATGTGGGCCCTTGGCAAGTACCGAACCATGCTGACCCTTGATGCCAACCCTGGAAGTAGCAATGGCTGGGAGTGCCTTCTACTGACTCAGACTTGTAGTAAGGGTGCACTATCCCTTAAAGTATGAGCCAGCCTCAGACTCGCTCACCCTTAGTAGGGATGAGAAACATGTGACTCTCCATATGTTCTTGGACTGCAATTCCCGTTATCCCCTCAACATCAGTTATGCTGCCTTGTGGTGATGGGAAATGCAGTCCAGCAACATCTGGAGAGCCCCATGTTCCCCACCCCTGCTTTGCCCTAATCCAAAAAAACCTGCTGCAGGCTTGTGTTTAGAGCCTGGCAGGAAGTTGGATATAAACTTGTTCAATAAACATCTGTGCCATCAACCCGTGTGAAGTCTGAGTACAGTGGTGAAGGTTCCACAGACAATGGAGCCCTGTGTTTCTTATAACCAATCCTTCTGCGCTTAGGATCGTATTTTGAAAAGGTTGACCTCTTGTTGAATGTGCTTCAGCTGAATTCCTTTTTGGAGAAGCTGTTGGAGAAGCTGCATTCAAGGGATGGGCAGACCCAAAGACAAAGGGGGCAGGGCCCAAATACCAAACTGTAGTTTAGCTTAAAACCAGTGGAGGCTGGTGGCTACGATGTCAGTGGGACAGTGAATCTGCTCCGGGTTTCAATCAGAACCAGTCAGAACACTAAAGGAGCTATCCAAGGTGCAGCACTCTGGATAGCTCCTTTGGAGTTCTGGCTGGTTCTGACTGAAAATCAGAGTGGATTCACAAACCAACTGACATTGAAGTTACCAGCCTCCATGCTAGTACCTAAGCCTTAGCTCAGGCATTTCAACCATTTAAAATTAAAAGCAGGGATTCAACCAAAGAGTCTGTGGTTGGGGGAATGAGGGTGGAGCTATGGGAAGAGATGTGGCCATCTGGGAAATCCAATAGGGCCAGATACAGAACCCAGGTGGGCTGGATTTGGCGTCTAGGCCTGAGGTCCTGTACCCCATCATAGACAACAGCAGCTAAGCCAAACCCCTCCCATGAAGACAGAGAAAGAAAAGCTGTACATTTTAAATAGGCGTTTGCAGTTACAGGAGGAGATGGTCAGATAAGGAAGCATGCAAGTTTGAGCTGTCCTGGTCTGGAGTGTAGACATGTCCAGAAGAGCCCCTGAGCAGAAACATCTGCTTAATGGAACAAGCAGACTGAATTTCCTGGGCTATGTTCAAATGTATAACCTTATTTTAATGGTTTTTAAATCTTTTATTACATTATGTACAGTGTATGCTTGTATGTAAATTGGTGACCTTTATAATCAATTGCAGGTCTCCAAACCCTCTTAAAAGAGAAACTTTACTCCACTGGGATGTTAAATAACTCTGTTTTGCCATCTAAGGAAGTAAAAATGTTGAAAAGAGATAAATTATACAAACTACCAGTATCCATCTGGGGACGATTTTATGTTATATTCTCAACTAATGAGTGTTTTAATGTAGCAGTTCCTAACCTTCTCATAAAGAGCACCTCTCATGTAGTGAAGTGTACTCACTTGGAGAAGATGCAGACTTCGGAAGCAAAAGACTGGCATGTCTTGTATGGATGCCAAGTTCTGTAAAGATGGAGGAGACCTAATCCCCAATAGCTGTTGGGAGGACAGCTCTCTGCAATGCCATTGTCATTGATCAGATGCTCAGGCTCCTTTCAGGGCAATTCAAAGGGCTTTTGTACACAACCCTGCAGCTGCATGAGCCAACAACTTTTGTCCGTTACACAATCTCCCTGTAGGTTCCTCATGGGGTTGTGTCCAGGCCCCATAGGACACAATGGCTGGTTTTGGACGACACATTAGGCAATGGAGGGGGAAATAGTGTACTGACCATGCGTTAGGTAGGCATTGCTCCACACATGACATGCTGCAACTCCGGTGCTTGTGCAGCTGAAAGTTCTAGCGGCCATCTTGGCTGCAGCGTCTCCTCCCTCCCCCTCCCTCAGTCCTCCAGCCGTATCCCAGCATGCACCGTGAGTTCTGCTGGCTGTATAGAGCAGCCGGGGGGGGGGGGTCGGCTACTCCGGCCGGCAGAACTCTATTCCCAAACGGAATAGTCCACGGAGAGAGTGGGGGTTGTTTTCGGACGACACTTTAAACAATGGGGCTTCGGGCTAAACAACGTGCAAGCCCGTTGTTTCTCACTATTGCTTAATTGGGCAGAATAGCATACTGTCAGTTGTGTGTGTGTGGTGTGTAACACTCCACACAACACAATAAACAACACAACTGACGATTGTTTCCCCCCCCCCCCCCCCCCGCTGCTTAAAGTGTTGTCCGAAACCAGCCAATGACTGGGTTTACACAACATGTTAATCCACACCCAGTGGTTGAGTGTGAGTTGTTGGTTAAACTGTGGGTTGTTCGTTGAGCTACGGGTTAGCGTGTTGTCTGAACCTGGGATATTTTCTGCAGGGTGGCTTGTTAATCATGCAGCATGGCTTATTTTCATTGAACAAGTCACTTTGAGAACCCATGGTTTATTGTGGAGTTGTTCAGAGCGGTTAACAAGTCACACTGCATGGTTAACAAGCCAACTTGTGGGAAATGTGCTGGGTTCAGACAACATGCTAACCCATGTTTCAACAACAACCCACAGTTCACCCATAACCCATGCTCAACCAATGAGTTTGGGTTAGCGTGTTGTGTGAACAGTTCCAGTATATAAGAATTGCCTTGCTCTGGAGCGTTATCAGTTTAAATTGCTTACTAAAGATATTTAGTAGTCAATTTTCCAGTTTCTTTCTTTTGTTCTTTCTCCCCCACCCCCCACCCCAGTCTCCCTCTTCAGAAGAGACACCTGCAAGTTGGATTAAAGGAGAGCTCCACCTTAAACATTTTTTAAAAAATAGTACTGGAACAGGTTTGGGTAGGGTGACCAGATAAAATCCAGGTCAGGGCTCCTGTAACTTTAACAGTTGTAGAGAAAAGGAAATTTCAGCCAGTGTCATTTGTAGGCAATTAGTTCCTGGTGATATTCCCTCTTCATCACAACAGTTAAAGTTGCAGGGGCCCTGCCTTCTTTTGTAAATGGTCACTCTAGTATAGTGCCTGCAACTTTAACTGTTGTGATGAAGAGGGAATTTCACCAGGAACTAATTGCATACAAATGACACTGGCTGAAATTCCCTTTTCTCTACAACTGTTAAAGTTACATGAGCCCTGACCTGGATTTTATCTGGTCACCCTAGGTTTGGGTATAAATTACTTTTCCTAATCATGGAGATGTTTCAGTGGGGCTTGCTGGGGACAGGGTCCAGCATACCCACACAGCTGGCTTCTTACAGAAAGCATGTGCTACTTTTTGCACAGAAAGAACTGCCCTTACACAGAATGCCTCTACCCCACCCCAGCAAGAATGTACTTCCATAGTCTACTTCCCAGCATAGATTGATCACCAGAGCAACCAAGGCCCTATCAGACCCCAAACTAGATGAGAAACCAGCTTGAAATGGATATAGATATTCATTATACTCCAGAAATACATAGAGTTGAGCTGCTACCACACAGTTAAGCAAGCGACTTGCCCCCCAAATGTCCAGTAATTATCTAATATGGAAGAATTCTTGTAAAATGGGGTGCCTCTACAAGAGAGGTTTAATGCGCTTTGAAGGTTCATTAAAAATTTTACCTCTACAAGAACGGAGTGCAAATCGGGCGTAGAGGCGCGTTATCTCCCCGATAATGCGCATTTTCGAATGCGCGTTAAATCGCGAGTTTTATTTTGCTCCGGCCGTTAAAGCGCATTTTCCCCGTGTGAACAAGTGATTATGCGCATTAACTTCTTGTAAAGCACTTTTTGGACATCTATTAATGCGCTTCGCCGCCTCTCGCCGCCTCTCGTGCAGAGGGATTAGGAGTAAATGCGCGTCTGCGATAATGCGCATAATCGCCGAACCGGGCGCAAAAGCGAATCCTTGTAGAGGGAGCCCTAGTTTCCTCAAACCCCTTTACCCTCCTGTGGCTGTGGAATCTTTTCACACAACTCAGCTTCCTAGCTCAGCCAGTGTGCTACAGGTTATTAAGATGCCTTGGACCTGGAAGAGCAACATCCAAGTCCCTTATTTGGCCTCACTTGGTGGCTACCTCAGCTCTTCATTTGTAAAATGGTGATATTAAGGATGCACATGACAGAATCGTTGTGAAGATAAATGAGGCAAGGCTGGCTGAGCGCAAGGTATTGTATTAAAAATGATTAGCAGCAGTAACTACGAGTATAGTAAGGTCATGTGCGCTACTGCCCTCTGCTGCAAGAAACTAGAACTGCTTATCTGATCACCAAAGGAAAGGCTGCTTCTGGGGCCTATAAATCCTGTCAGCTAGGGTGACCATATGGAAAGAGGACAGGGCTCCTGTATCTTTAACAGTTGAACAGAAAAAGGAATTTCAGCAGGTGTCATTTGTATGCATGTAGCACCTGGTGAAATTCCTTCCTCATTACAACAGTTAAAGCTGCAGGAGCCCTGCCCTGTTTTGTAGAGTGACCAGACCAGGTTTAACTGTTGTGATGAAAAGAGAATTTCACTAGGTGCTGCCCCCCTGCCCCCTCACAGTTATGGGCTTGCAGCCAAGGTCAGATCTGTCTCCTTCCCTCCCCATCCATGGACCTTGTGACCTTCACCATCGTTTTATCATCCAGCACAAACAGCGAGAGAGTATTTGTTTTTGTTTTCTGCTAAGAGGGAGGATAATACTCTTGCACACTCTCCAACTACCTTAAATATTTCTGCTGCTGAGGTCATAAGACCCCTTCGGCAAGACACCCTCAATGGATACTGTCCCTCAGTGAGTCTATGTTCTTACTGCCCTTGTCAACAGCTGCTTTGCTCTTCCTCCTTGTTCTCATCACTGCTTGCTTGATAGGATGGGAGCCAGTGGCATTAGGCAGTGCTCCTCCTTTTCACCACTGCTGGGTGAGAGCAAAAGGCAGGGGAACAAGCAGGTTGCAATGGTGAAGAGGAGGATGAACTCCAGCTAGTGCAAGTCCAAGGGGCTCTTGTCAGTGGTGCACTGCTGGGAAATGGGCCCTCAGCAGGTGCCCGCCCATGGCTACCCTTGATATTGGCTCTGGCCTCTGGCCTCCAGAGTACATAGTCTTCTGATGCTAGAACCTAGGGACAGAGCATTATGTAGAAGTAATATACATATGTGCCATACTGCTATGTCTGGCTACAAATAGCTTTGGCTATTGGATGGCATAATAATAATAATAATAATAATAATAATAATAATAATAATAATAAACAAACTAGGAAGCCAAAACCAGAAAATGGTAAAGGAGTACAAACAATCTTCTATTTTTTTTTTCAAAACAGAAAAGAGGTGGGTTGGGGAAAAGGGGCCACCTGTGTCATAAGTTTGCGCTAAGCCCAGAGAAATTTTGCATCAGCAGTCGGCACTGATTTTACATGAGATGCTGAATTACATTGTACACGTTCTGAAAAACACCCTGAAGCTGACAGACATCAGGGACAGTATTATCCTTGGCTAAAAGACCTGCACTGTGGTGGTGTGGAATATTCCAGAATTCCACTGCCCTCTGTGCTTTAGAACTCCATTATTTGGGACCTCTCTTGTCCAACTAGCCCTCCTTAGGGAATTGATAGGCGGGGAGTGTCAAAACAGGAACCTGAGGGGTAATCATGTTAGTCTATTACAGCAAAAACAAAGAGGAGTCTTGTGGGACCTTAAAGCATAAAATATGGCATGCAATTTTGTGGACTAGAGGTGTGTGTGTAAATACAAGGACAGAAGTTGCAAACAATTGTGGTAGAAGGCCACAAAATTCAAAAAGCAGCAATAGCTCTACCATATTTCTATGCAGAGCCAAATGAACAAAGGTACCACCTCTGGGGCTTTGTATTGTCTGAACTGAAGGAGTCTTGTTTCATTTTCAGCAGGCAAGAAAAACACAAAGAAGTGAGGAGCTGTGAGGAGAAGAAATAGAAGAATCCTGGATCAGGTGTGTTGAAAGTATCTTTTTGATATCTAGCTGCCTATTCCAATGTCTGCATTAGGTCATGGCCTTTTTGATCTTAGAAACATTGTAGCATCTCTGTGCCAGAGAATGTAAGTGCAATGTGCTAATGGGGGGGGATGTCTTCTTGCATCCCCCGGACCTCTGCATTCATTTTCTACAGACAGATGTACTGATAAGACTGAAGGAGCCCAAAGACACTTTCTTCCTTTCAAATCTGGCTAATACATTAATTGCTTTCTTTAGGCTGACGCTCTCCCCATACAATTAAGATTCTAATAGATCAACAATTACAGTCATGCACTGTGGGGAAGGATTAAATTGATCCCTGTTAACCCCAAGGCTCTGAACTGCATCAAGTTCTAACATCTCTGCTGCTTTGCCGTCAACCGCAGGAAAGAGACTCTGATTGAAAATGCCTTTGTAGTGGGCAGCAACTGAGGTTGGAGCTGTACGATTTCAGTCATTCTCATCCATCCTGCCAAGTGCTGAATGCCTTTGACTCCCAGAGTCATGAGTGTTTAGGAACTTTGGGATTTCATCACTTTTTTTCATGCTTTGCACATAGACATGACTAAGATTGACTTGATTTGAACATCCATTAGCTGAAGACTTGGATGCAGGACTGGGTTAACTATTATTTTAAGTAATCTGCAGATGACCATACCTTGTCATTTCTACCCCTGAACAGGATGCCAGTACTATGCCCCCATCCTGCTGTTGGCTAAAATGTATTTAAAAGGAATTTATTACGGCATCGATGGAACATCAGGGAGAATGTGTAAGCACAAAGTGGACATACAGCTAAATAGATGCATGGGGGAGGGGGAATCTTCACTTAAGGAAATGCATTAGTAAAAATATGCTTTCAGGCCTTCTTGAATGACAGAACTGAAAGGGCCTGGTGAATGTTAACTGGAACAGTTCCAAAACTGTGGGGCCACCACTACGAAGGTCCTATCTCGTGTACTCACCAATCTAACTGATTTCACTGGCAGGCACATGACAAGTGCAGATCTTAGGGTCATATGGGTGCAGGTGGTTTTGAAGGCTACCCAGCCCCAAACTGTTTAGGGCCTGAAGGTTAATACTAGCACTTTGAATTGGGCCCAGAAATGCACTGGAATACACTGGAAATAGTATTGGAAATGCAAATGGTGCAAAACGTTATGACACATGTTCAGATTTTCTGGTCCCAGTTAGCATCTGTGCAGCCATATTTGGCACTAAGTGAAATTTCTCAGCTATCTCCAGAGGCAGCCCTATGAAAAATCCATTGCAGTGGTCCAGCTTGGAGATAACTAGAGGCCAGGTCCTGCTACTCCAGATAGGGCCTCAGCTGGGATACAAGCCCTGGAGACCATTTCAGAACCTCAGAAATGGCCCCAATTTGACTCAGGGTGCTTTGTGGGTGCCCGCCTTGCCTTAGTGCCAAAGCTGAAGCAAGATGCAACCCCCCCCAAAAGCAACGGCCTGTAGGTTCCTGGGTTCCAAGTGCAAGGCCAAGGTTCTGAGTGCAAGGCCGACCAGGAGCCCATGGGACTCCTGACTCCCCATTCCCTGATCACAGCCCCCTTGCCCCTTTCGCAGCCCCCTCGCCCCTCCCCCAACCCAGAGCACAACCACTGGGATTTACCTGTAAATCGTGTCCTCCTCCCAAAAAGCCAAGCTGTGATTTAAAGTTAAGATTACAGCAGCTCTCTGTTTTTACTATATCTGTGGCTGCAAACTGAGTGGCCACAGCTGCTGTAGTTTGCATCCACAGATATAGTAAATATAGAGAGCTGCTGTGATCTTGACTTTAAATCATGGCTCGGCTTTCTGGGATGAGGAAGCGATTATTCCCCACTCACAGCTCCCTCACCCCCCATTACAGCCCCTCGCCCCCTTCCCCCAACCCAGAGCCACTGCCACCAGGACTTACCTGTAAATCTTGTCCTTCTGCCAGAGACCCAAGCTGCGATTTAAAGTTAAGTTCACAGCAGCTCTCTATTTTTACTATATCTATGGTGGACGTAAAGAGGAATGGCTCTCTGGAAGGAGGACATGATTTACAGCAGGTGGTGATTGAGGAGGGCAGGGAGGTGAGTCCGGTGAGTTCAATGGACTCATGGCCGTCCTTGTGCCAGCTTTCCCAGGTAGGTGGGTGGGGAGTGGCCCAATGCTGCTCTGAATCAGCCTGATGGCCCCAAGCCTTCGGTACCAATCTGCGTCAGCCTTGGGGCACCTCAGGCCAACCCACCAACAACTCAGATCTGGGGAATTCAGCCTGAGGTGGTGCATAGCCCTACTATTTTATTTGCAAACTAATAATACCAGCAACAACAGCAATGAGTGCTCTATATAGAGCACTCATTAACATCAGTCTTGATATAAGAAAGAGAAAAAGGAGAAAAGAAAAACACACAAAGGGGAGGAAGATTAAACACTTCCATTTGAAAAATACATACATTGATATAAGCAGTCCATATATATGAACAAGGGTCTGTATGACTTTGACAGCTATAGGAGATACACTCAAATGTAGCAAGAACAGTGAGATCTTCAGACCATTGAGTGATAGGTGGGGGATGTTTTTTCTTCCAAGTTTGGAGGGCTCTCAGTCAGTATTCACTTTTGCTGTCCATCTGTTAATCCCCACATCTCAGGGATGTAGTTTAAAAGCACAAATACATTCGCTATTATCAGAGATTTTACAAGAACAAAATTTATAAGAGAAATTACTTCCAATTGAAAAGAAGCCATTACAGGCCATGCCCACATCATATGCCTCAATGAGGCATTGCCCTCATTACATCACCAGCATCTAGCAAGAACCAAACTTGCATTTGTATTATATCACAAATTGTATTAAACTGGATTATGGATTGGTTAATAGATCCTAATTCCTCCATATCTTGTTTTGAGAACGCTATGATGAGCCCCATTGCACACAACTTTGTGGGGAAATGGTATTAATAGAACAGAGCAGACTAAAAAAACATTTTCCCTAATTGGTTAAGTATATGGGATCATTATAAAATGTTATTAAGTCCAAATTTATTTCCATTAAAATCTGTGTTAGATGATTTAGAAATAAATATGAATAATGGTTATGAAATCTTGAAAGATAATAATGTCTTTAAATATTAAGATTTTATATACCAGAATAGCATGCTTGCTTACTCTGAAATAAAGAGAGGACTGAATGGGGAAACTCCTTCATGATTTGAATATTTTCAAAACAGATCCTTATTTCATGAATACCTTAAAGTTGATCAACAACCAGAAGAACATAAAAACATAAGAAGAGCCATGCTGGATCAGACCAAGGTCCATCTAGTCTAACATTCTGTTCACACAGTGGCCAACCAGCTGTCAATCAGGGACCCACGAGCAGGACACAAGTGCAACAGCACTCTCCCACCCATGTTCCTCAGTAACAGGTGTATATAGGCTTACTGCCTCTGATACCAGAGGTAAGACTTAGCCATCAGGACTAGTAGCAACTGAGAGTTAACAGTTTTTTTAAAGTTAATTATAAAAAAAACTAAGGAACATCTATTATAAAAAATGTAAAGTTAAATATGATATTGAGCCTGAACACGTTTAAGATTTTATTATTAAATGGGCACAAAATGTGGTGTTTAGAGGGTGGGGGATAGCCCTATGGAAATCTGGGGATTGGGGCCCATAAATTGGCAATAAGGCAGAACTGTTATAAAACAATTACAAGTTAATATATTACAGTGGTAGCAACAAACAACCTAAGTCATAATTAACCACTAATTTCTTGGAAATGTCAGAAAAGATAGGATATCACCTAGCAAGGAAGTATTGGGGGAAAATAGTAATTGAATAATAAAGATTTTAGGATATGAGCTGCCATGATCCAGTATTTTTGTTTTGTTTTGTTAAATTATATGGATAGGGTTTTTTTATCAAGATCACAAAGAACTAGCGTCATATATGGCCATAACAGCGAGAATCATATATGCCCCCGAAATGGAGATCGTTAATCATATCTACAAGGAGTGAATGGACCGAAGAAATGTGGAAATTTGTTCTTATGGCTAAATGAACACATTCTGTAAGAACAAAAGAAGTAAGACAGCAATAGGAAATTTTATAATACATGGGATCATCTTTATAAATTATTTAAAAATATTTTCTTGCTTCCAAAAAGACTAGTTTTATCCAAAGTTAGTCATTTAGAGTAGACCCACTGAAACAAATGGGATTTAAGATAAACTAACATTGGATATAACCCAAACTGTTTTTCCCCTGTGTTCTGAATCCAGTAATTACTTTTTAAAATTTCTAATAGAATGTAGCTTAAATTAAGTATATGGATTTTTATTATTTAAATTTTAGTAGAATTAATTAATGTTTTCTCAGTTTCTGAAAATAATTATATCAGATCGTATACTGTTAAAATGAACTTCATTGTTCCTATTACTCTTGCAATAATTCTTCTCTTTTGTTTAGACAAACAAACAAGCAAACGAAACTAAAAAGAATATGTAATTGTACCACTCAACTTTGCCAGATGCCTTCACTATTATTGGGCCAGCTAATATATCTGGCTTTTCATTTGCCACCTTGAAAATAGGACTAATCATTCCAAATGTTTGAATATTTGAATAACTGTCAATATATTACACAACCCTTGATGTCTGTTTTGCAGCCCTGTCGAGTTTATGTCCATTTCAGGTCCCCGTATTGACTGACTCTACCTACACTACTGGCCTCAGCTAAATTGGGGTCACAACACTAGCTTAATTTTCTGGAAGATTCTCAATATACTGAGTGTTCATAACTCTCTCCTTCCTCAACCTGGTGCCCTCCAGATGTCTCCAACTATGATTCCTATCATCCCCATCCCAGCATGGTTGTGCTGTTTGGGGGATTATGGGATTTGTGTTCCAAGATATCTGGAGGCACCATAGTGGGGAAGGCTATCCTAAATAGTTCACCCCACATGACAGAAGGGTTGTGGTCTATCCCCAGCTTCTTCCACTCTTGGAGAGAGAATGTTGGACTAGATGGAATCCTGATCTGATTCTTAGTTTCTTAAATGAAAACAAAGCACTAGCAGTCTACCTAGTTTGAAGAAGATAAGAGTATCATCACCTGGCTTTCCAAAGAGTGTTGTCTTATCAGAGACCATTGCATGGGCATAGGCCATAGGGCACAGCTAGACAACGAGGTGCCTATGGGTACTAATGCTCCCCTGGACATCTCTCTTGGTGCCCATCAAGATGCTTTATCATCCCCCTTTTCTCAATGTTAATACATCTTCTTAGCCACAGCAGAGATTGCCATGAAATAGGTTTTTGGTTGGTGTTGAAAAATGTGGGTTCAAATGAGTTGTTCAGCCTCCACCTCTGCCTTGTACTCAATCTTTTGGGCAGGTGACTTGTCCGTTGCCACACATCCTATGGCAGCCATTTTGTGGTGGTGCCTGGGGCAGTTTCTCCAATTGCCAGATGTGTCCACAGCCCAAAAAGGCTGCCTACCCGTCACAGGAGAAGGAGAGACACTAGTACTGGAGCAAAACATCCCAGGAAGGAAAGCATAAATGACCTGAAGCACTCCACTCTGAAACGGTCCTTGTAGCAAATTTGCTGAATCCTTTGGGAGTCCTTGGAAACTTGAGGCTACAGTAGCAGAGCTAAGGGGCAGCCTGTGAATTTCATCCATTAACGCTCCAAAGTGCTTTTTACAAGGCTGCACGGGAAGCCATTACAAACAATTGTGGAGTGCACAGAAGAAGGAGGAAAACAATAACATTGTGGAGTGTCCTCGATGAGAATGAATGAATCAAACCTGCTGGCAAGTGATTTAAACAAAGGGAAGGGACAGTCGGAAAGTACCGGGTGCCCCAGCTGAAAAGCCTGTAGTGGGTCCTGATGCCCTGAAGTGAACCTGCATCCTCTTCAGATATTTTTGAAAGACACACATGAGTTGTTATAATCCCAGGAATTGTGAGAGAGGATCATGCTGTTTTCTCAGCAGCCCTTTGGGCTCAGTAAGTATTCAAAAGTGAAATAAAAGAAAGAGAAAATGCTAGGATGCCAGCAAGCTGCATTTGAACCAGCCTTCTCCAGCCTCCTAGCCAGTATGCTGAGGGAAATGGGAGTTGTAGTCAGACATATCTGAAGGGCACCAGGTGGGGAAAGGCTGGCTTTAATCCTGCCTTTGCTCAGCTTCTAGAAAGGCACGGGAATCTGAGTTCTTAACACATTTACTAGGAACTATGGATGAATACAGACAGCCACTTGCCCTGAGAACATACTGCGGTGGAGGATATGCACAGCCATGTGGGGATGTCATCATGTGCAGCATCCACCTAGGCAGTGGGGACAGTTTTGTCACCCAGCCATACCCAATCAGAAAGCTAGGGAACAAGGGAGGAGTGAAATTCTTATTGGCAATTGGGAAGATGCTAAGGATAGTTGGATTCCCACATTGTTGTATGCCCACTTTGTAAGTTACCGCTTGGTTAATTCTCATCTGTATTTGCCCATAGAGTAGGGAGGTGAGGAACCTGTGCCATCTATTTGTTGTTGGACTCCAACTCCCATTAGTGCCATCAGCATGGCCAGGGATGATGGGAGTTGGAGTCCAACAACATTCAAAAGTCTGCAGGTTCCCCACCCATGAAGTAGACCCACTGATTTCAATTAAATTTATCTTAAGAACACTACTTGGGCAACACCTTTGCAAGATCTAGTGGTAGTAAAATAAACAAGCCAAAATGCTGATCACCTCTCAGGCATTGTCTGTACATATTACCCATTAGCTCCTATTGTCTTGAGGCATTAAGGAACATCAGCCATCCATTCTGACCTATAAACAGTGCTATAGTTCAAACTCCAGCCTGTGATCCATCATTTCTTTAAGGAAAACCAACAGCAAAATTGGCCTACTCACAGCTATCAGATGGCAATCCTATCACAAAACAGTTTTGCTCCCTGAACAAAGCTCCCCCTTCCCTCTCAAACCATACACAGAAGAGTAGCTTCTGGATGAATAAGCCTTCCCTGAGAAGTAACTGGTCAATAAGACACTGAGGTTTGACAGGTGGCACGCAGAGAAATGTTCTGCCTGCACAGAGCTAAGCCGGAGCTTCCGCTGAGATCATTACTGACAAAATAATAAAAGCTTGTGTTACGCATGGAAATAAAATACAGGCTTCAGAAGCAAGGGGTGCTTCTCATCTAGTGGTGCATCCCCCAAATAACAAGCAGATCATAGTATGATCCCAGATCAGTCATTACACTTCTGTGTTAGTTCCTAAAACCAAGGTTAGACTGGTCTAAAAATTGCTGGAGTGATTTGTTACTTCTCATGGTGATAGCCAAAGTGTAGCCATCTTTTGCTTATAAGTACAGAATGCTGGGAACGCTTGCTCAAGGCTGAAGGAAAATTTAAAATGCGTATGCAGCAGATAAGGCCTTGCCACAAGCCTGGTTTCATCTGGTTATAGCATTTGTCTGAAGAGCCTCCTAATGCAAGGCCATCAGCGTACCTTATCAGAAGCTACAGAATTTAACCCAGCAACAACTGAAACATGCGCAGTGGCTTTCAACAGTGTGTCAAAGGGCATTGACTTTCATTGGAATGCATTGGGTTTTGCTTGCACTTGCGCTGTATGAAGTAGTGACTGAAATATTTTACTGTACTGTATAAAAGGAATCGCTTGTGTATGTGTGGTGTGGCTTTTGGTGGCAAGAGTCCCGAAAGTTCACCCACTCAGCTGACTGTAATGGAATAAAAGTAGAGGTGCTGGACTGGATTTTTGGCTCTGTGTCTCTCAGAGGGAAATTGGCAACCCTCTAAGGGGAAGGACCCTAATGGTATGCTTGGTTCTCCTGGCAATTTCTCATTATTTCTATAATTGGAGCCATTTCCTGTGGATGACAGGCAGTTGCTTTGGAAGACCTCACAGATTGCCAGCTCTCAGTCCTTTAGCTCAGCATTCCCCGATCTGGTGCCCTCCAGTTTTGTTAAATTGCAAGTCTCAGCCTCCTCCAGCCAGGCTGATTGGGCAAAGGCTGGACTAAGACTGCATGCCACAAACTATGGGTGCCTCTAGACGACGTATTTGCGCCTCATTGAATGCACACTGATGGCATTTCGGACAGACGAGCGGGGTGCAAATCAGACGTACAGCTGATTTAAAGTCTCTGATGATGCTCATTCTCGAGGTGTCGATTTACCACGATTTTAAATTTTTCTCCACAGTTAGAGTGCAGTTTCTTAATGAGACCAATGTAGTGAACATTCGGATTAATGCTAATAGTGGGCAGGGCAGTTTGGAGGGCAGGGCTGGTGATGTCATGAGTGAATGACTCCCCCTTCTCTTCCTCTACCTGGCCACCCCTCCCACTTCTCCATCCACATGTTGAGCTTCTGCAAAGATTCATTTTTTACATTTTTTTGACTTGGTACATCGTTGACTGTCGTGATGGCTGTGAAAGGAAGGGGAATTTCTATGTTCTTGCCATTTACGCGGGAGTAACCGGTGTGTTTTTTGTTTCTGGTTGCATCTATGTCATGCACTGTATGTTCTTTCCATCATTCTTTTAAAAGCATTTCCTGTTGTTTTACAATTAATTTGTTTTCAGTTAAAAAATAAAGTAATCTGGATTTACATTAAAGACTGTGTTTTTTTGTTTCTGATTAGATCTATGTCATGCATAGTGTCCCAATCATGTTAATTTCCCCCGTCCCATCTTCTGCGATTCCTCCTCAGTACACCCTCCCCTATGCTTGCTCAAGGCTCTGTTACCAGTTTTTCTTGCTGTAGAAACTGCCTCCTTAGCACATCTGCCCGCTGATGGCCATGTTGTTCCGTTGCCCTTCGGTTATAATGTTGCTCTCTACAGAGATGTCCTGTTTTCAGCAAAAGTGCCCCTCAATCAAGGTCCAGCCCATCGAGATGCCACCACCCTCCAGTTATGCTGAGCACTTCGGTGACCAGCTGAGTCTTCTCAGGGAGGTGATCGCCCAACAGCACCACCATAGGGTTCTGTGGTGAATAGGTGGGTGAATAGCCAGGTGGGGGTGGGGTTAGGGCTACCCCTAAGAACTCCCTGACACTGATGGCTGCTTTTTCACCTCTCCCCCCTCCTTCTCTTCCCCACCACAGTGAAACTGTTGTTCCTCCATGTAGCTATTCTCAGCAGGCAGCAGGGAAAGGTGGTGCACCGCCTCAGTGCTATGGAACAAACCATGCGTGAGGCTCTGCGTCACATTGCACTCCTGGAGTGTATCATCTGGCGTTGCTGCCTTGCAGTCCCCATGCATCCACAGGCCATGCCATTGGAGTGACCGAGCAGTGGCCCTCCCCCCCAGTAGTGCTTTCTCATTCTCTCTCTGGAAGGTGTGCAGTAGACTTCTGCTTTCGCTCTGCTCCGGAACACCATGCCTGCTGATTGTGTGTTCAGACGACGTGGTCACAGATGCAGATGATGAGTGTCCTGACAGAGAGGAACACTCCTCCTTCCAACCCTCCCTTTGCGATGCTTGCCACTTTAAAGTACCATATCTATGATACTTCCAGAATAAAGATAGTTGACATTGCCCCCTCGCTTGCCATCATTCCTGTGTGTCTGGAACAGGCCACTTGGGGTGGGGTGGGGAGCGTCTGGGATGTGGGGAGAGCTCGCTGATGCTGCGCAGCCCATATGAAGAGGGATAGGGAGAGATTGGGGGGTGGGGCAACCGTGCGTGGGGCTCTGTTGCCCATGTGCGCAATTTGGCCGGTGTTTGCATGAACGTTGGGTAAGCGCTGCCTTCCTCAGCAGTGGATGGTGATGGGGAGAGCTGTCAGGGATGGATCGAGCAGTCGTGGTGTCAGCATGGCATGTAGGTGGCCGATCTGCATATAGGCAGGGGCATCGATGACAGGGAGTGATTGGGGGTGGAGCTAACAGAATGTGTCTTTATTACTAAATAATAGTTTGAAAAGCAATCCAAACCAATGGCGGGAAATTCTGGTGGGCAGGGGTAACCAACGGTGGGAAATACAGGTGGGAGGTGCCAACAGCCATTAGGGCGGTCCTTTCAAGAACTTTTCCTCCAGCAAACCTACACTTCTTATCCGACTCTACTGCAAAACTCCTCATATAAACAATTGTAAAGCGCAGTATATAAAGCCAATAAATCAACTTCAGGGCTGTCGTCTGTCACTGAAGATGCAGATTCAAATGAAGGAAAATGCTCATATTCGGAGAAACAGGTGCCAAAGTGACTTTGTATAGAGGCGGCCTATATTGTTACATATTCTCCACTTCCTTGAGTGGTGAGATGTTCCAGGGGCAGCATTATTTGGGTTTGGTTTCTCTGGGAAGAGAGCACTGGAGATTTATGGCATTTTGGTAATGTTTCCTTTATCTATAACTGTACAAGCATAGTATAAGTGGAGGCAGAGAGAGTGCTACAGGTAGCAAGATCTGCTAACCAAGCTCTGATCCCCAGAGAGAGTTACCCTGCAACTTCAAAGCTAACTAGCTAATTCTCCACCTACTGGTTCTCTTGTCTGCCTCTTCAATATTGCAAACTTCTGTTTTTCAGTCACACATGTACCCCTGCTCCCTTTCCCCAGTTGGGTGGGTGTCCAAGCTGTGAAAAACAAGAATGCGAATACCATTGAAACACAAATCCCCCATTTATCAGGACACAACGACTATGGCCATGTCTACACCAGCCTTTTTTCCTGGGGTCATCTCACGGTCATCCCTGTGCATCTAAATGATGCACAGGGAATCCTGGGGGCAAGCAGGGACAACCCCTCCATTTTCCTGGGATAACTGGGCCCTCAGTTATCCCAGTTTTCCTCGCAGTCCCAGGACCATACCGAGGACCATGGGCAGTGTGGCGCCCATCCCCACCTCCTCCCTTCCTCCCCAACAAGTAGCAGGGCTCTTAAAGCAGGCACGGAGCTGCATGGGGGCAGTCCGTGCCCATTGTGGGTGGGTGGGGAAAACAGTTAAAAGGGTCCTTTTGGGGGATTTTTAACTTACAGGCGTTGGAGCGCAATTGTGCAACTGGCTCTGTTCTTTGGGGGGAGGGGAAATGGTGCCCTCAACATTCCTCTTGCCTTCCAGGATGTTGCACAGAAGCACGAAATCCCAGGATCCTCCCCCCTGCATCTTGCTGCACCCTTCGGTGTAGATGAGCCCTAAGACTCAGTGGTAGAGCACTTGCTCTACATACATAAGGTCCCAGGTTTAATCCTTAGCACCTCTAAGTAGGGCTGGGAAACATTCTGCCTGAAACCCTGGAGAGCTGCCACCAGTCAGTGTCAACAATACTGGGCTAGATGGAACGATGGTCTGACACAGTATGAGGCAGCTTCCTATGTTCATCAGCCAACCATTCTGGACTTTTTAAAAAATCTGCCTAACAAAGGAGTGGCCGGTGTAACAATAGATTTGCTTTGGAGTACTTTTGAATGGCCATTGGCAGAAATGGAGTTGTTTCGAGAAGAGGTCTGCAGGTGCTAAATGTTCATATTTCTTTTAGGCACAACAAAAATGTCCTCCTGAGCATCCACAAGTATATTTTGAAATACATTTCAAATGTACTGTGGGATCTTACTGCTGTGCTGCACTGTTGTTAATAAAGCAGCAGAGGACATTTCCGGTATGGATGGAACATAACAGTTACACAGCCACTTCCTTGCAATAACACAGAGAGCTGCTTGGTAGGACCCCTTTTCTTGACTGAGGACTTTTCTCTGCACCTTTTGGGACTTGTCATGGCATACCTCCAAAATATAAACAATTCCATATTCATCAGGGGGAGGCATGCTTGAGGATGAGTGTTTTATTATTTATAAAGCTGGAGCACAAGGGCAGCAGTTCTGTCAAGGAACCATCTCTAAAACCACCAGAAAGCTCAAGCTGGTACCTCAAAAACACAAAACAGGCAGCACAGTATACTTTTTAATGCAAAAATAGGCAAAGGCTGTCTAGAGGAATATGCACTGCAGTGCATAGAATAATTGATAAGGATTTATTGTATCTTTGTAGGTGTGACTAGTTCTGTGTGTATGTTTTGTGAGATAACTATGAGGAAAGAAGTGTATTCTTGGAAAGGCTGGCACAAATGGGTCAATCAAGTGCTGGAAAGTGCACGTTCCTGGAGGCATGATTCTGGCACTGAAAAAATATAAGCTGAAGCTAATGGAAAAAGTGAAATACCTTAAGGGAAAATATAAAAAAGAAATGGAGGACACTCAAGTTGATGAAAGGGGTTCAAGAGAGAAGGGAGAAATCTCAGATAAGTAATATTGGTGAAATTAAAGATTTATTTGGCTATATAACAAGAACTTAAAAATGGATTACAAATATCTATCATGGAATATTAATGGACTAAACCCTCCACAAAAGAGGAAAAAATATTTTATCATCTAAGAAAATTAAAATTGGATATTATCTGTTTGCAAGAAACTCATATCAGAAAAAAGATACAAAATATTTACATAATAAAGGTTTGGGAGAAGAATTTATATCCGCATGTACAAAGAAAAAATCAGGGGCGGTCCTGTATATTAAATCTCACTTAAAATCAGAATTAGTGATATCTGATGAACAAGGACGTTTTGTGGGAGTAAAATTTATTCTGGATGGAGTGGAAATTATGGTTTTGGGGGTGTATGCCCCCAATGAACAAAACACAGAATTTTATGATCAATCGTTACATAGACTGGTGGGTATTTCATGTGACAGTTGGTGTATCTTGGGGGATTGGAATGGTGTGATATTACCACAAATGGATAAACACTCAGAGAAAGATATTAAAAGTCATCAGGGAAAGCTTCTAAAAAGTTTTTTTTAGCTGGTGGAAAGTTTGGGTTTGATTGATGTATGGAGACACAGAAATGGAAGCTCTAAGGAATATACTTATTTTTCAGAAAGACATAAATCCTTTTCAAGAATAGATATGATCTTGGCGTCCAGGACAGTACTTACAAAAGTAAGAATATAGAGATTTTGCCAAAATCTTTTTCAGATCACAACTCAGTATTGATGGTTCTTAAAAGAAAAAAAAACGTTTAGATGGAGATTAAATGAATCTTTGTTACAAAATAAAATGGTGGTGGAAGAAGGTCGGAAAAAAATTAAGGATTTTTTTGAGCTGAATTTGAATAAAGGGGTCAACCAAAGTACTGTCTCGGATACAAGTAAAGCTTTTATTAGAGGAAATTTTATTCAGAAGAATAGTCAACTTAAGAGGGAAAAGCAGGAAAAATGAAAGCAATTATGGATGAAATTAAAAAGAAGGGAGTTAAAAAGTGCACCAAGAAAGGCGGGGAGTAACCACCAGATCAAGATGTTGCAACAGCAATTGTCCATGTTGACGGTTAGAGAAATGGAACGGAAGTTAAATTTCGCAAAACAGAGAGAATTTGAAGGTGCAAACAAACCGGGAAAATGGCTAGCTTACAAATTGAGGAAAGAAAAGGAAAAAAGGACAATAGTGAAAATTCAAGATGGTGAAACAGAAATAATGGATGATGTGAAGATACAAAGAAAATTTTGGCAGTATTATTCAAATTTATATAAGAAACATGAGACGTCAATGGAAAAAATAGATACAAACTTACAAAAACAGAATTTGCCTAAAATTTCTTTGGAGCAGAAACAAATGATAAATGCAGAGATCACCATGGAAGAAATGGTTGCAGCCATAAAAAGAATAAAATTGGGGAAAGCACCAGGACCAGATGGTCTTCCAGGTTCATATTATAAAATGTTTGAAGAGGAATTATTATTACCATTGCAAAGTATCATGAATTCTATTTTGAAAGAGGGGAAGATAGAGACGTGGAAAACAGCATTTGTTATGTTGATACCTAAAGAAGGTCAGGACCTAACTTTGACTAAAAATTATAGGCCAATATCGTTGTTGAATAATGATTACAAGTTGTTTACATCGATAATGGCGGAGAGGTTGAAATACGTGTTGCAGGAATTTATTCACAGATAAAAGACAATATTAGAGTTGTATTGAATATTGTAGAATATTGGACAAACATCCGGAAAAACAAGCGGCTTTGATATTTTTGGATGCGGAGAAGGCTTTTGACAACCTTAATTGGGATTTTTTGTTTAAAATATTAGAGGTAATGGATTTTGGGCCTAATTTCACAACTTTGGTGAAGTCAATTTATACTGAACAGAGTGCACAGATCATTATTAATGGAGATTTGACGAAAACATGTATGATTGCAAGAGGGACCAGACAGGGTTGTCCAATGTCACCTTTGTTATTCATCTTGGTGTTGGAAGCATTGAATAGAGCAGTAAGACAAGAAGAAAAAATTGGAGGAATAAAAATTAGAAAAGAATCGTATAAGTTGAGAGCTTTTGCAGATGATTTGGTGTTTACCTTAGAGGATCCATTGACTGGAATTGAAATTTTAATGAACAAATTGAATGAATTTGGTGCATTAGCAGGTTTTAAGGTAAATTAACAAAAGACTAAGATACTTACAAAAATATGAATAAACAAGATCAAATAAAGGTGGAAGAAAACACAGGTTTTAAAGTAGAAAAAAAGTGAAATATTTGGGCATAAATTTGACAAATATGAATTGTATGCTGTTTCATAATAATTATATTAAGTTTTGGAATGAAATTAAACAAGATTTAACAAAATGGGACAAACTTCAAATGTCATTGATGGGGAGAATTGCAATAATTAAGATGAATGTCTTACCAAGAATGCTGTACCTATTTCAGACAATCCCTACTGTAACTTCAGAGTTACCATTCAAGCAGTGGCAGAGAGAGATTTCTAAATTTATATGGCAATCCAAAAAACCAAGGGTGAAGTTAAAAATATTACAAGATTCTAAAGAGAGAGGAGGTTTAGGTTTGCCAGACTTGAGGATTTATTTCTCTGCTTGTTGTTTGATGTGGCTGAAGGAGTGGATTCTGATAAAAAAATAGTAGATTATTGGAATTAGAGGGGCATGAGCTAAGATTTGGTTGGCATGGGTATTTGTGGTATGATAAAGCTAAAGTGAATGTAGAATTTAACAATCACTATGTGAGATGAGCGATTTTGAGAATATGGATTAAATATAAACCAAGATTGTGTCAGACGATACCTCTATGGGTTTCCTCACAGGAGGCTTTTTATAGAATAGAATTGGCAATTATGAAAAAATGGCTGACACATGGTGAAATTTTAGAAATAAAAGAAGGAGAGGTTAAAATGAAATCGAGAGAGGAGCTATGGAATGAAGGAAATGCTTGTCAGTGTTTCTCATATTTACAAATGATGGAAAAGTTTAAGATAGATAAAAGAATTGGGGTTTTGAAAGTACAAAATCTGAATTTGAGAAAGCTTTGTGTACAAATGATAATCATATTATTTCAAAAATATATAAACTATTGTTAAAATATGAGACTGAAGATGAACAAATAAAAGATTGTATGATAAAGTGGGCTCAGAATTTTGGATATAACATTACTATGGAACAGTGGGAGAATATGTGGTTGAGAGGTCTGAAGTTTACAACATGTGTCAGATTGAAATAATTTTTTAATAAAATGGTGTATAGATGGTATATATTGCCATCAAAATTGGCAAAAATGTATAAGGGGACATTGGGAAAGTGTTGGAAATGTGATGAACTGGAAGGAATATTTTATCATCTATGGTGGACATGTAAAAAAGCAAAAAAAAAATTGGATACAAATGCATAAGGTGATTCAAAATGTATTGAAGATAAAAATACAATTGTGTCCAGAGTATTTTTTTGTTGGGGATAATAGATGAACAGCTGATGCAAGATTATGGAACTTTATTCTTATATATGACAATGGCAGCAAGATTAATTTATGCCCAGAACTGGAAGATTTGAGAAAATACCAACAGAGGAGGATTGGCTGTTGAAAATTACAGAACTGGCGGAGATGGCAAAACTTACAGCAATAATAAAAGCTAAAACAACAACCCGGTTCATCGAGGAATGGAAATCTCTGGTGGATTTTCTAAAAGAAAGGGAAGGGAAGGACATATTTGTAGATGGATTTAATGGTTAAACTGGAAGAAAAATATCTGTCAAAGATAGAGGAGTCAGGAAATTCACTCACCAATTTTGGCTTATTTTGACAAATTGTTAAGGAAATATGGGAATTCGGAAGTCCATTTTAATGTTGTGTGTGTCAATATATTGTGTAATTTTGTTGTTTATGGGTGTGTCAGGGAAAATTTCTGTTAAGATGACTATAGGACTGGACAATTTAGAGTGTCCAGGAGAACTGAACAGCGCAGCTGTAGTCAATTATCAGATAGAATAGTTTTTTTCTATTCGCTGTTAAAAAGGTCAGTGAGATAGTGGACACTTTCTGGAAGGTTGCTTAATTGACTGAGTGCTGAGTCAGGGTACAGCCAAAATGTATATAAGTTAGGGATATGAGAATGGCTGTTTGTTAGGCTGAATGATTACGTGGAGGAGGAAGGCTGGTGGAATGAGAAATATGATGTGAAATGAGAAATATTTGTGAAATATTCCTGGAAACCTGAATTATTTGGAGAAACCAGTTTGCTGTATATATATTTGTATTGGAACCATAGTAAAGGACTTGTATTATACACTATACTGCTGGAGTGTGAGTATTTCTTTACTGCCTGGACTTGACTGGAAAACACGCTTGCTCTGCTTAAAGCGAATGGGGAGCGCTTCTTTCCCTAACAGGGTGTATGTATGTTGTATGTGTTAAATGTTTTTTTATGTTTGGAAAAATAAAAAATTTAAAACTCAAAAAAAGAGAAAGTGCGTGTTTCTAATTTAGCAGGGATACCCATCTGGGTGTTACTGATGTCAGTGGCAGACCTGGCTACATTGAGAAAAATGGGAACAGTGGTGTGACCCGGTCCGAAACTAAGGATGAGGTCATCGACATCATGGGGGTTATAAAAGACTAGGGTTTGATTAGTTTGGGAGAGAGATTCTGGGAGAATGAGAAACCCACCATACATGCTTAGGCTGGCTTTGCCCACCATGTCCTACATTTAGGTAAATATGAAACTTTGATATTGCCTGTTAGATTGAGAGGAACTTAACTTTTATTGTGTTACCAATATGCTTGCTTGCTACTATCGTCACTAGCCTTTTTGTGATTATAATTTGTGTGTATTTAAGGATGTTTGTGATCTGCCTCATCTTAGCTAAAGTTTGTTATTCTCTTAGACTGAGCAATAAAATATATTCTTTAATACCAAATTTATGTTGTCTGGCTTGAAGGAAGTTTCAAGGACCACTACCATACATTAATTCTTGAAGCCCAAAACACTTGGTAAAGATTTATAAATCTATCACTGAGTGGGTTCTGTCCTTTAAAGCCATTGCATTTTCTCTTGATCTGATTAATCTCAGAGCTCCATCAGACGAGCGTTTTATTGCACACTCGTTACTGGGCACTTATGGATTTTTGCGGGTCCCTCTCATGACGTCATCTGCCGGAGGAGATTAGACAAATTAGCAGTCTTCATGAATTTAAGAGAGTCATGAAGACTGCTCTCTTCTAGCAGGCCTATCCAGATAAATTTTAAGATGTTTTTAATGATGTATTTTTTTTCTTGTTTTTTAAATTTTAACTGTTTTGTGATTCTTGTGTTTTTTATTGTTGTTGTTCCCCGCCTCGATCCGGAAGGAGAGGCGGGTTATAAATACTACTACTACTACTACTAATAATAATAATAATTCCACGCGCCTTCCATGTGCCTCCCACCCCTTCTAGCCTTCTTCATGTGACGAAAAGCCACCCCAGAGCATCATCACATGGGGATGGGGGAATCACGATTGCTTACCATCACTTCTCCACTTCTGTGTTTGTCCCTCACTACTTCCTCTTTTGAAAGAGAAAGTAAATAATGTGCATGTGGCCCATTCAGAGGGCCGTTTTGATTGCGCTGCTTCTCCTGCACACAGCAGGAGATAGCGGCAATTTCCGTCTTTAAAAATAAGTCTGACTTACTGGGGTGCTTTTTTGTTGCACCAAGAAGGCTAGAAGGGGCAGGAAGTACATGGGAGGCAGACGATGTCACAAGAGGGACCCACACAAATCCATGAATGCCCAGTAATGAGTATGCAATAAAACGCTTGTCTGATGGAGCTCCCACTAAGTCTGACTTATTGTTAAAATAACTTGGCTGTTTTTTGGTACTATGCACCTTGACACGGGAGTGATGGTGAAGTGGGAGAGTGCCATTTGTTGTTCTGCCTCACTCAGCAAAATGTCTTTAGAGCAGCCCTAGTTGAGATACAATACATGTGACTGCAGAGAGAAGATTCTAGAAGAGGCTTCAGAGGCTGCAGCAGAGACTCAAGACACAAGACCATGGGGATTTGCCTGCAGCTTGGTGGTGTTGTGAAGTCATTGGTAGTGCATGATGCCATGGCCAGCATGCTCCTAACCAGCTGCTTCTGCCTGGTAAAGCTGCAGTATCACAGAGTCCTTTTACTCGGTTGTTTTTAGTTGAACAGTTGGGAGTTGCATAGTATTAACTCCAAAACTAGGGCTGGTGCTATACTTTTTGGAGTGGAGCTTATTTGTGCTAGTGTGTGTGTGTGTGTGTGGGGGGGTGCTCTCGTGAGGAGCCAGTATTGTGGATTAGTTACTCCCCATTTCCATTCGTAAAACTGTAGTGGCATGGGAAACCTGGA
Source organism: Anniella stebbinsi (assembly GCA_029215795.1). NCBI lineage: Eukaryota > Metazoa > Chordata > Lepidosauria > Squamata > Anniellidae > Anniella > Anniella stebbinsi. The sequence continues at coordinate 62,459,178 of JARDYH010000004.1, read as the reverse complement.
GAGGGGCGGGTAACATACTCAGAAGTATGTTTTTCCAGCACTGAAAAGCTGGGTTTTAGGAAAGGCTGGCTCTGCCATGTCATGTTAACAGAACAGAGCCAATTTCAGTATACTGTGGAGAATAACAATCATGCATGCTCCTCCTGTGCTCGTGAAGATGGGGGCCATTGCCCAAACCCTTCCACTGTACCTATTTATTTAATAACAGCAACATGGTTGTTTCAGTATTTGCAAATTATTATTATTTTATTTATCATTATTTATTGCATTTGTATACCGCCCCATAGCCAAAGCTCTCTGGGCAGTTTACATAAGATTAAAACACTTAAAAACAATATACACCCCCCCCTGCAAAAACATACAATATACACATACATTTAAAACCACTATAATAACTTAAAAAGCTATAAGCCTAAAAAACAAGACAGACCCAGGTTTATCAGATATTGCTAAATGCCTGAGAGCAGAGGAAAGTCTTGACCTGGCACCGAAAAGCTAACAATGTTGGCGCCAAGTGAGCCTCATCGGGGAGATCGTTCCACAATTGGGGGACCACCACAGAGAAGGCCCTCTCCCTTGTTGCTGATCTCTGGCCCAAATTCTGGCCCAGTTGAAGTTATTACATTATATCTACATATATGAATTTCATATTGATTCAACTATCATGAGTCCCCTAAAGATCCTGAGAATTGCATTGTTGTGAACATTGTGAGAGTTTTCTGTTAGAGATCCATAATACCCCTTACAAAACTACAATTTCCAGGGTTCCCTGGGACTGTTAAAACAGTTTAACATGTAGATGTGGCCTCAGATATCTTCCACCTTAAATACAGAGTGTTGTATGAAACACATGAGGTCAGTAAGTGTGTGTGTCTATTTAAAGTAATTCCTTCAGGAATTTTTTTTTTTTGTAAGAATATGCTCTGAGACTACATGTGATGGGCTAATATATTGTAAACTAACCCTCATACAATCCAATATCAGGCTGTACTAGAAGATAATTACAGGAAGTTTTGTTTTGTTTTAAAAAGCATGAATAGAAGCAGGTTTCATCCTGGAGAGAATATATTTAGTCTCTCTCGCTGTCTTGAAGCAAATCTTTAACCAAGCCAGACTCCATCAGGATGAAGGGCAGTACAAAGCGAAAGGCATGCAACAAACACAAAGTCCTTCGGAAAATTGGATGGCCAGTGATTAGAAGGCTCTTCTATAATTTCCTTCTCCAATTTCAGGTTTATAATTCAACCCGGCACTCCATCGGCATTTAGGAGGAAAATGGAATGGAGTGTTCAGCAGCAGTTTGGTCCTGGCAGCCTTCATTCTTTGCATATAGTGAGGGGTGACAGTTGTGGTGATCATCAAGCAACCAAAGTATCCTGCACAAAGCCAGTAGAGATGAAGGTTCTGAAACAAAGGCCCATATCGCCTCAATACAAAACAGGTTTTTGAGCTGTGCCCTTGCTCCAGCTTCCTAACAGATGGAACAAGTTAAGTGGCTGAAGTTAGGAGGCCATTTATTATCCAATGTCCTTAAAAGCAGAGTGCTTCATATCTTGAGAATTACAAGAGAAGGAAAAAATGGAAATTGCACTATATTAAACTTTAAAATGTATAGAAACCTTGGGTTTTCCAAAGAAAGCTTCAGGGAAAAGGGACGTCTTGTTCTGTTCTGTTTAGGGGGTTGTTTGTTTGTTTTTTCATCCTGAGATTGGATTGACAGTTAGATGTTTGGATTGTGTGGAGCAAGTCACATTTGGAAGTTCTCAGAAAAAGTGGTTGAGTTACATTCTGGATCCCTGTTGAACCGTTCATTGGCCATCGTCATAATCATCACCATCTTGTTGTTGTTGTTGTTGTTGTTGTTGTTGATAAGTTGATGGGCTCCTTCAGACAGGGGGAAATCACATTTCCTTACTGTGGTTCTGCTTCCTGTTTCTCTTCCACATTTGCAACAAACTGAAATTACATGATGAAGAGAGCAGCGACTACATGGCTTGTACAGTTCAATGCAGTTCAGTAGGACAGTGTCCTCTAGTGGGCATTTTATAGTGCTACTTTGCCTGGACATGGCAGGAAATCCCGACAAATACCAATATATCTTAGAAGAGCCAGGTTTTCTGAGGTTTATTTTTTATCACTAAAACCGGGGGATGGAGCGGGAAATGCGCAGGAGGTTGATGGTGACATCAAAGTGACCCACGAACATCCATGAGTGGCCAATCACGAGCATGCTGTAAAACACTCATTTAAAGATGCTCGATATCTTGATGTTTAAATTAGGAATAAGCTCAAATTGACTCACATTATAAAATCAATAAAACATCAATCAATAAATACAAAATAGAAAGGGCAGCAAAATATACCCATAAGTATACTAGATTGGATCCAGATGTAGTCATACTTAGAGCAGACCCAAATAAATCAATGGAACTTAAGTTATATAGTCATGACTTTAACAGCTCAAGTTGAGGTTTGATTGACATTGTGGCCAGGCTTAACAATTAAAATGTTTTAAAATGTTTTAAATATCAGCCGTTTTATGTTTATAGTTTTAAATTTTGTATATTGTCTTTTTAGTGTTCTATCTTTTAATTTTTGTAAACCGCCCAGAGAGCTTCGGCTATGGGGCGGTATATAAATGTAATAATAATAATAATAATAATAATAATAATAATAATGACTTTAGTCCCACTGATTTCAATAAGTCTACACTAAAGTATTACTAAGTCTGGATCTAACACAAAAAGTTCCTATAGCAGCGTCCTACAGAACTAGCATCATATGGTGAACAATAGCACTACAGTTAAACATCATGCTGATTCTAAAAAAAAAAAAAAAAGCTATAACAGTCAAAAGCTTTCTGGACAACCCAGAAAGCTTTTGGTGCTTTCTGTTTTGGCCAAGCTCCTAAAACAACGTAGTATTGAGGCCAGGTGGACTGCTTTGGTGAGAGCACCCTACAGAGTTGGCTCCGCTTGTAGTGGATTCCTGCCAAACTTCATTTGGCAGTGACACCCAGAGCAAGGCATCCACTGTTGAATGGGGCATGCATGGGGGCCCATAAGAAAACAGGCAGTCCTTAAGGTCCCAAGCTAGTTGCTTCTTTAAAGTACTTGACCTTCAGGAGAGGACCTGCTTTTGGTTCTGGTGCTTTGGAGATGCATTTGATGGGGGCATGAGAGAGGGTCTTCTTGGTGGCTGCTCCCAAGCTGTGGAATTCTTTGCAGAGGGAAGCTAAGTTGGCTCCCTTTCAGTTGTCTTTCTGCTAGCAGACAAAGACTTTTTTATTCATTCAGGTCTTTGGTATGTAAGCTGGTCTGCTCCTAAACTGATTAGGTGCTATTTTATTTTGTGTGTGTTACTAATGGTGTTCTTAATTAGTTTTGATGTTATGTTTTAATTGAGATTTTGTATTTCATTATTGTGAGCTGCCTTGAGCACCAGTTTTGACAGAAAAGAGGATATAAATCCAATAAATAAATAAATAAATGGTCAAAATCAGCACCCTAAACTGAGCCTGGAAACAGGCAGCCCATGCTGATTAAACAAGATCTGAATAAAATGCTCTGATTGCCCAACACCAACCAGTAAAGTGATGGTAGCATTTTGTACTAGCTGAAATTTCTGGACGCTTTTTACGAGCAGCCCCACGCAGAGCATGTTGCAGTAGTAGCCTAACCTGAGTAGTAGGATAGCATATATGTGTGCGTATCTAAATATAGTAGACTGAACCAGTTGGGTAAGGTTGTAAAAAATGGATAGGTGAAGTGGGCCACAAGGGCCCTTCTCCCACTGGGGGCGTTCCACCAGTGAATCTGTCATGCCATCAGCTTATTTCTTGAATAAAGGCTTCCTTGCTTTGCGGCGTTTGCAGGCTCCTGGTGAGTATTCTAATTCCATACACACACAAACACACCTAGATTTGGCATACAGGTTTGTCCCAATTCCATCAGTTTATTTCATGTTTTGCCAGGTTGGTGAGGTTTTCTCCAGATCCTAGCATCCCTCTTGAATATAAGATTGCACCCTGAGGATGTTACACAGCAAATACAGGATATTGTGATGTGTTTCCCACTTCCCCAAGCGATGAGAGCCATCCAAGCTTGCCATATTCCTTGTCAGGCATATTAATGTTAATTCCTAAACAAAGGTACATATGGACAGCCTGCAGGCACAGCTTGACCAGTGATCATAAAAGTAAAACATACCCAAATAGATACAATAACAATTAAGAAGTCAAGTGTTACCCCCCCCCACGTTTTTTAAAACATGTCATTTCATAGCTCCTAATTTGCTTCTCAGTTTATGGCATAGCCATTTTCCCCTGAAACAGTAAAGTGCTGGACGTTTGCAACTTGATGCTATAACCCTTGAGCAAAATAACTCTTGATGGCTACTTAATACGTCCATATGGATAGACCTAAGGAATAATGCGACTGTATTAATCACAGCGCAAACATTTTGCATATTACTGTCAGTCTTGCAATTCAATGTGAAGACTATGGCTAGATCTTCAGTAGGGACGGGGGCTTTTGTTTAGCCCCCCAGACTCTTTCTACAACATGGAATGTGAAGCATAGACACTAACAGTTATAAGGGTTTCCCCACCATCACCTATGTAATTCAAATAGAGGTCAAGGCTCTTTCCTTTAAATCCAAAGATTAAATTGGGTTCCTTAGGTACACCTAAAGAGAGCCCCTCTGCTTTTCCTACTCCCTCCTCCTCTTCCTCTGAGTTTCCCTAGCATTCCAAAGTGTGAACTGCAGTCTGTTGCTCCGTCAGCAATTTTGAAATGCTAATGGGATATGCTGTTTGCCAAGCAGAGCATTAGGAAATATCTCCGTAGGGGATATTATTTTCTGGCCCGTTTCATTCAAACAAAGACACTGTTGTGCATTTTGAGATGGGCTCTGTCATATTGAGCAACAAGCTCTGACTAAACACCTATGGACTAACAGATAGATCTGTGACCACCCAGGTCAGCCTACAGCAGCTTACAGTAATAGATCATCTTGCCCTCAACTGTAATTAGTGCAAACAAAATCCAGGCTGCTTTTGCCTGTGCCCAGAATGAACTGCAGGAGAGCTGCTGCCACAAGTACATCTACCCCTGGCAGCTGCTAGCTTGTGGACTAAACACCATCCCCAGATCTTTGGGGAGGGGCCATGGCTCAGTGGTAGAGCACCAGATTTGCATGCAGAAGGTCCCAGATTTAATCCATGGCATCTCCAGGTAGTAGGGATGTGCACTGGATCAGGTCCGATCCATGATCCGGAGCCAATCCAGGGGAAATTGGATACAATTATCCGATTTCTGATCACCTCTCTGGATCATCCAATCTTTCCCGAACAGGTCCGGAAGGACCCGATTTGGTTCGGGAAAAATCGGAGGATCGGCAGGCGCCCACTGGCGCCCGCCGCCGTTTCCATTGGTGGGCGTCAGCGGGCGCCTGCCGATGTAAGCAGACAGCGGGGGGGGGGGCTTCCCTGGCTGGGCTGTCCGCTTCCATCAGCGGGCACCAGCGGGCGCCCGCCGATGGAAGCGGACAGCCCGGCCAGGTGAAGATCGTGGGGGGGGGAGAGCTTACCTGGTGGGGCGTCCTCCTCCATCGCCGGCTGTAAACTACTGCAAACTAGGCCTCGTTTGCAGTAATTTACAGCCGGCGACGGAGGAGGACACCCCACCAGGTAAGGAGCGGGGGGGCTTCCCTGGCCGGGCTGTCCGTTTCCATTGGCGGGCGCCAGCGGGCGCCCGCTGATGCAAGCGGGCAGCCTGGCCAGGTGAGGAGGGAGGGGGGAGGGGGACCCACTAACCTACTGGGGCATCTTCTTACTTCACCTGCTGGAGACCTGCTGAGAACTAGGCTTCGCGGCCTAGTCCTCATCACCTGGCGCTCTACTGAGGACTAGGCCGTTAAGCCTAGTTCTCAGTAGATCTCCGGCAGGTGAAGGAAGAGGATGCTCCAGCAGGTAAGGAGGAGCGTGAGGGGGGGCTGACCTGCCGGGGCTTTCCGCTGCCATCCACTGCCGCCCAGGTGACAGTGGATGGCAGAGGGCTGCCCTGGCAGGTAAGGCGAACTGCAAGGGGGGGCTTACCTGCTGGGGCTGTCCGTAGGCGCCCGCGGACGGCCCTGGGAGGTAACCGCAGGGGGAGGGACAGGGAGGGGGGAGTTAGGCCCCCACTCACACACCCGCCGCCATTTTTTCCCCATAGACTTGCATTGGGGGAAAACTTCTATCCCCCAATGCAAGTCTATGGGGAAACAAAAATGGCGGCCAATCCAAAAATCGGATGTCTGATTTTTGGATCGGAATCGAGCCCGATCCAGTCCAGGGGTGCTCTGATTTTGTCTGATCCGATCCGGGACAAAATTGGAGGTCCCGATCCAGGTCCCGATCCGATCCGGGGGGTCCCTGCACATCCCTACCAGGTAGGCTGGGAAAATTCATGCCTGGAACCCTGGAGAGCCACTGCTTCCAGCAGAGACAGCAGTGAACAAACAGATACAAAAAGGAGTGAACAACAACAAAAAAAGACTTACTAGCTACTTTTGCAACCGATTCAGAAATGGCTCATCATGACTCTTTGGCTAAGTTCAGACGACACTTTAGGCAACGGAGGGGGGAATTGGCAACTGATGGTTAGTTATTTTTGCGGTGCCTGACACATGCCACGTTGCCCCTCTTCCTGTTGTGCAGCTGAAAGTCCCAGCTTCATGAGAAGCAACAGGTCTCCGATAAACAATGGAGCAGCCCACTGTTTTTCCTAGTTGTTAAACTAGGGTGACCAGATAAAATCCAGGTCACGGCTCATGTAACTTTAATAGTTGTAGAGAAAAGGGAATTTCAGCCAGTGTCATTTTTATGTAATTAATTCCTGGCGAAATTCCCTCTTCTTCACAACTGTTAAAATTGCAGGGGCCCTGCCTTCTTTTCTATATGGTCACTCTAGTATAGTGCCTGCACCTTTAACTGTTGTGATGAAGAAGGAATTTCACCAGGTACTAATTGCATACAAATGACACTGGCTGAAATTCCCTTTTCTCTACAACTGTTAAAGTTACATGAGCCCTGACCTGGATTTTATCTGGTCAGCCTATGTTAAACAATATACTGTCCGTTTAACACATGACGCAGTAGTCAACACAACAGACAGTTGCTTCTTCCCCCCTCCATTGCCTAAAGTGTCATCCGAACTCAGCCTATAACTACTTACAGATGGCTTACTTACAACGTAGGCATCTTTCTGATTCCACAGGTGTGTATGCATACCACCCTATGCATTCAGGTTAGTCAAGGACTGACTTATCTTGCTCAATGAACCTCCATCTTGGTCCTGCAGATACTTACCCATCTCACAGACATTCATCCTGGTCTTGTAGCTACTTGCCTTAAACATCCTGTAAGGACTATAAACATCCTGCAATGGACTATAAACATCCTGTAAGATCAATAAAGTTGATAGTTTCTATATTTATGTTGTCAAGTTGTTCTTTTCAGATGAAAACAGCAGGAAATGAAATGTTCCCCTTCAAGGAGGAGATGACCTCTATGACAGTTCTATATCAAAGAGAAGAATTAGGACCATATTTATCTAGAGTGATTCAATATCTATTTACTTCATTTTAGTCATATCAAAACAGAAAAATAACTAAAATAACTATTGAGAAACTGTCCACCAGCCATTCTTGCTCATTAATCAAGCAATTTGACTTGTCACGGTATGGCAAGGACTGGATGGCAAGTTTGAGTTGTGCAAATAGTTGGTGGTTTGTTAGTCTTAATTAGACTCAGTCCCCTTCTTTGGAGAAAGTGGAGATCCTAAATCAACAACTTTAGGGGTAACAACAATGTCTTGTGGCATCTTAATGACTAATGAATTTATATAGCCTTAGCATCTGTATTTTAGAGCCCACTTCATCAGATGCTTATATTCTATTTCTATCCTTCTTGATGGGGGCAGATTAGACATATGCAGAGCAAATTCTATATATCTTTAAGCAGAAATAAGTACCGTTGAATTGAATGGAGTTGGCTTCCAGGTAAGTGGGTATAGAATTGCAGCCTTAAATCCAGAGAAAAACAGGGAATAAAACAACAACAACTAGTGTTCAAGAGCTTTTCTACACAAAGCATTGATTGTGTGCTTGTCATTCCCTAGTCATGGTTGTTTACAGGTTCTTTAGATGATGTTGTGACTCTCCAGTTTCACTTCTGTTTTTAAATAGCACTTCCTGTTAGTTTTTCTTTTAGGGCAGGGAAAATGAATTATTTATGAAAGCTTAAGAAAATGCTTTTTCCACTTGTATATTTATGCTATTCTGCTATACCACAGTGCCACCTAGAGGTTATGTAGAAGAAAAGCAGGAAAGGAAATGCTCACGATGTAGTGCTCAGATCTCAATTTTGTGATGAAACTGAACGTAGATACAGCAGATTAACAGACTTGTGTAGAAAAGCTCCAAGTGACAGGTGCGTCCATATGCGTGTGGGTTGGTGGGAACTCAGGTGGAGGCAGACCCTTTTACTATTAAGAGTGACTTTAAAAAAGAAGAAGTTCTGTCTCATTTTCTTGCAATTGAAAGATACTGAATCAAACAAGCCTCCCCTTTGTTCTCTGTAATGGAGTAATTGATTGGCATGCCCTTGTGTGCCGACTCCCATGAACCAGCAGCCATTTAATTTCTGCAGATGTCCTAACTATGAGCGGCTTCATTTCCTGTAAAATGTTGCACTCTCTTCTCTTGTGCTTTTGCCAGGTCTCCTTGGTATTTGTCAGGACAAGCTGACATTTCCCTGTGCTAAAGAACTCTCAGTGTCTAGGTCTTCTTTTGTGCGCATGTATATGCAGTCACATACAAAATTCAGACACACACACACACTCTCCTTCAGGTGCTTGTTTGATGACAAGTGATTCTGGGAGGATGGGCTTCTACTTTAGAGCTGACCTTTTCCAATTGGTGTAAGAGACGCTTGGACAAGAGTGGCAATGCTGCAGGCGTTCACGTTTCTCAACTCACTGAAGCATCGGTTATTGTCAGGAATAAATCAACACTGCAAAGACCTGTTCAGCATGAAGAGCAGTTTTCATGGACTTACCTAATGTCATTCTCCCATGACTAGCTGCCATCACTGCCTAAGGGCATTTCCAGATTTATTTATTTATTTTTGGAATAGCACAGTAATTGCACCCTTGTCACTTGCTAGCTCACTGTCTTCCAACAATCTTCCCACTCCCCTCCCCCAACCAGTTCCGGTATCTGTTATAGGGAAATTGCATTTTCTTAGCTCTGAACCACAATATATTGCCGCTGGGAGAATAGCATTCTCCTGAATTTGTCAATTGCAATATAATGGATGATACAAGGAATGTACAGGTGTTATGGGCAGAGTACCCACTGGCTAGTGCCTATGTCATTATTAATTATAAGAGTAATCCAAGTTTCCTTCTAAACAAATGTTCTTGTGCAGAAATGATCCTATTAATGGCAGTTGTAAGAGAAGTGGGGAGAAAGCCTCAGGAGGAAGTTGTCTAGGGGCAGCATTTAAGAACTACATGCTAAGAGGATAATCAGACGGGGGGAAATTTGTGTTTCCCTACCGTTGCTTTGCCTCCTGCTTCTGTCCCACAATAGGGATGAGCAGCTTCCTCTTTCTTCACATGGGGAGAGAAAGAGGAAGCAAGCAACAACCACGTGGGCATTTTTATTGCACTGCTTCTCCTGCACACAGCAGGAAATGGCAGAAAGTTGCATTATAGTCCCCCCAAAAATCAGATTTGATGAGGCTCATTTTGTGATGGAAAAAAGAGCAGAAGGAGCAAGAGACACACAGGAGGAATGCTGGGTCGTCCAAATGCCCCATGAAGAACCATGAGTGGCCAATCGCAAGCGTGTGATAAGACACTCGTCTGAAGAAGCTCTAAGAGCTCCATCAGATGAGTGTTTTATTGCATGCTTATTACTGGGCACTCACGGATTTTCACTGGTCCATCTCACGGTGGCGTCTGCCTCCCGCACGCCTCCCACCCCTTCTAGCCTTCTTCACCCTGATTTAAAGAGAGGGGAAAGGATCTTGTCAATTTCAAACTTCCCTGCCTTCCTTATCACAAGTTGAAGTGACAACGCCCCCTCCAGAGCATGTCAGTGGCCCCTGCTGAAGTGTGGGCCTTTGACATGTGCCCAGCCCAATCATGCCTACCTGTGATGCCAGCCCTATAAAGCCTCCCTAGCAAGGCATTCTCACCCCTCCAATCAATATTCCATCCTTTGCAGATGGATATAACTCTACCTGGAAGAACTGGGGTGTGTGGGAAGATCATGCAAAGGAAAAGCAGTGATCGCCCTCTTTGCACAATCACTTGGATAAGATAATAATGAACAGATGCAATGATGTGCTTCAAGATTGACCTTTCAGTGAGTCCAAAGGGATCCAAGTGAGGGTTGGGAAACTGAGATTTTCATTGCATAGACTGGCTCGGTAGGATCTCACTAAGCAGGATACCTGACCCATTGTAAGCTAGCCATTTGCCTTCCTTTTGAAACAGCCAGAGGCAACATGGCCATAATAAGGAGGTCTTTTAATAATGTTATCCACATAATAGATAATGATCTATTGAGTGTAAGGAGCCTCATTACCTCCTGTTAACAGATCAAGTCATATTTGGGGTACAAACTAAGCCTTTAGCACCCATTAACCCAATGGCACAACTTTCCCAGGCTTCAGCTAACATTACAAAATGTTCCATATAGGATTAATGTGGATTCTAAATATAAGAACATAAGAAGAGCCATGCTGGATCAACCATAGGCCTTAGTCCTGCATTCTGTTTCCACAGTAGCCAATCAGATGCCCCTGGGATGCTCACAAGCAGGACATGGGTACAATAACACCCTCTCACTTGTGTTCTCCAGCAGCTGGTGTACAGAGGCATGATGCCTTTGATACTGGAGATAATATATACTCATCATGATTAGTACTAGGGCTGTGAACGGACCCCCCAATCCGATCCTGATCCTGATCTGTCAGGTCTGGATTGGGCCCGATCCGACTCAGATCTGGATTCGGATCCGATTAGGGTCCATTCACAGCACTCCTTCCCGCTTTCCCTGCTCTCTCCCTCCTTCCCCCCACACTTCCTGCTTACCTGCTGCCTCCTCCGCATCATCCCCCGTCATCCTCCACGTCATCCTCCCTCCTCTTTGTGGGCCGGCCGCTTTCCCGCTCATGGCAGGTGATGACGTCACCTGCCATGACCAGTAAATGCGGCACTCTAACCAATTAGAGCGCCACATTTGCTGGTCGCGGCAGGTGACGTCATCACCTGGTGCGAGCGGGAAAGCGGCTGGCCCACAGCGAGGAGGGAGATTGACACAGAAGACGACGGGGGATGACGCGGAGGAGGCAGCAGGTAAGCAGGAAGAGTGGGGGGAGGGAGGGAGAGAGTGGGAAGAGTGGGAGGGAGTGCTGTGACTGGATCCGGATCGGATCCAGATTGTGGATCCAATCCGGCCCAATCCAGGCCCAGTCCAATCCAACTCGGATCCGTGATCTGGAGGTCCAAATCAGCCCAATCTGCTTCGGATTCGGGATCCGGTCACAGCCCTAACTAGTACCCATTGATAGCCTTATCCTCCATGAATTTGTTTGATCCCATGGTGTGGACATGCTGGGGAGGCACAGCTCATCATGGCTATCCAGGGTGAATTCATAGAGGTGAAAGTCTGTGCATGCAATATTTAAATATCACAATGAACAATCATCCACTGTTTGCTCTTGGATTAACTCTGGGTTGTTTAGGTGTTAACCCAGAGTTCTGGGGGTTGTTGATTGAAAACAAGAAGCAATGTTTATGTGAGAGGCAATGCACTCACCCGCTGCTGCTGCTTGGCCCCAACAATTCCTGATTAAACAACCCATGAATTGTTGTGACATGTGAACCTGGTAACAGACCTGAACTTGCCCTGCCCCTCTCTTAGTGGGGAGGGGGAATAAGGATGTGTGATCTTCAGCCATCACTCATGCCTTCTTGGAATGTCTTAGCTCCCATAGAGACTCATCCTTTGTCAGGTTTGAAGAGGCATTGCCCTTTGGGAAACCCACACTGAAAGCTCTTCTAGCACAAATCTTAATGTCAAGAATCACAGAGCTGGAAGGGATCCCTAGGGGTCATCTACCCCACACCCAACTTACTACATTTTTTTTTATCTTATGAGGGAAACTTTTGGCCATTTGTGCACTGTTGGGCAAGCTTGACCTGACACTTTTTCAATGCACGTCTACTGAGTGTGCAGATTCTCTGATCTGCCACTGCAACCCTGGCCATGCATTAGCATCACATCATGCAGGCAAAGAAGGCTGCTATTACATCATATATACAAAAATTAAATCTATCATCTCTGCTGTTTTATACCCTAACTGCAAATAGTATTATTAAGCGGTTTGGCTGGCTTGACCTCTGTGAATGAACGATCAAGGACTTGCTAAAATAATATTGACGTTTCTTAATTACTATGGATGGTCCTCTGAGTGGGCAATTCACCAGTAGGGGTGGAGCATGAACTAATGCTCTGCAGATGAGTGTGTCAGAAATGGCAATTTGAAATGACAGAGAGCTGAGAGTTTCCAACTGGAATTAGCTGGAAATGGGGGTGCTGCCTAGGTGGTGAGGCTGCTCACATCACTTCCTGGGGATCTGCTGGCTGCTGAAGGTGTACCTGTTTGCCTCCACTATGCTCTGCTTTGTATGAGTATGTAAAGCAAATATTACAAAGACACCGGATGACTCCAGTGCTCTTTCATCCGAAAGGAAACTAAGTCCCATAGTATTGCCTACCTGGGAAGAGGAGAGCATGGAACAGACTTATTTAGGAAATGTAAATGAGAAAAAGAAATATTCTGAAGCACCTCTGATGAAAATGACCAGAACAAGAACCAGCAGTGAAGTAACATTCAAAATGTAATGATTCATTCATTCGTTCGTTCGTTCATTCATTCAGTTATGAGTCACCCTATCGTCCAAGCTCTCAGGGTGATGTTCATTATAACAGCAAAAACAATAACACCATAAACAAGATATCCTCTTATTTATCGGGATTCCATCAACAGACAGTGTTATTGGCTTTAGCCTTTGGCTTTCTCTTCAACTGGAGGATGGCATGAAATTAGAGCTGGTGATGCTCAAGCTCCTCCCCCCACCCATGCGGACTGCTTGAAAGTTGCTGAGGCTCTTGGTGGGCCACTGAATTCATTGTTGCGGGGTTGGGGGTTCTACAAATCAAAGCACTTAAATAACTCATCTTATAATAAACCGTTTTGCCTTTCACCCTTTCCACAGAAGGCCGGAATGGAGCACCACAGTTTAAGAACCTCTGATCTAGGCAATTCCTTGTCCTGCTTTGAGGATGGAATTGCCCTCAAGTGTTCACAGTTCCTTTTCATGTGTCCAACAACAGGCCACAAGCAAAGCATTTCCTCCCCAAGGCAGCCACATGCTAACTCTTAGGGAGTGTCAGAGTTAGTTAAGCTTTCTTCATAGTGTAGGAAAACAAACAAGCCAGTTTCCATGACAACTCAGGCAAGGATTGCTTCAAATGACAACAAAACAAGATAAAATTGCTACCAGAGGAGAGTGGAAATATCTGAGGAAGTGTGAGGTGGAGTGAAGCAAAGTCTCTCTCTCTCTCTCTCTCTCTCTCTCTCTCTCTCTCTCTCCCCAGAAGAGGAGTCCTCCTGACAAGGGAAGGGAGGGGGGTACTGTCAAACATGTTGATTGAAACACATGATGGTTTCTGTTGTGTAGCCATCAGTTCTTTATAGCACTTGTCAGCTCTGGGGTCGCCAAGGCCTTCAAATCACTCATCTTCTTGTAATGTGAATCAGAGATCAAAAATCGATCAGCTCCTATTTAGGTAACATTTCACTTGAGAAACTGCTTTAAGGTGGAGTTAGCAGCAGAATGAGATATGAGCTCTTTTGCAAAGTCAGCCCACTATGTGTCATTTTCACAAATGCAGTTCTTTCTATGGTGGATCTTAGACCCTGGGTGCCTCTGGACCAACAATGTTCATGCTGGCTGGGAATGATGGGAGTTGCAGTCCAGCACCTCTAGGGGGCACCAGGTTGGGAAAGGCTGCTCTAGATGGACGGCTGCTAGTGCTAGCAACAGTTTATTTAAATATAAAAATCTCTGATGTCAGTTCCACCACATTACAGACTTTAGCACTTCTGGGTCCCAATCCAGAGAAAGTCCATCATGCCTAATCCCTGTTGGAATCACTGGGACAAAGTTATTTTTGATTTTTCAAGCAGGTTTGGATTTTACTAACTGCTTCTAAACCAACCAGGTCCTTTGTGTTCAAGACAGTCCACTGCTGGATGGCTGCCAATCATTATCAAGCTCCCTATTAGTGCTCCCAGGTCTAATATATTAGGGGTCAACTGCATCCTAGGAGTAGTGCAACTACAAGGGCCTTTCATAGTCTTTGGTTAGAATTCAAGACTGATGCTTTAGTGTCAAGGGCCCTCAACGCAATCACTCTCAATGACTGCTGGCATCCTCATAACACCGTGGTGAAGAACCTTTTTTCTGTTGATGGTCCATCAATGTGCTGGTGGGGCTACCCCTCTTCTTTCTCTGATGCCCTCTCTCCCTCTCCCTCTCTCTCTCTGATACCCTCTTGTGTCCCTTTTTCATTCTTCCTCCCCATACAACAGGCAAGGGACAGATTGCTCTTGCCAGAGGTCTGAACTGATAATTTTCAGAGGGCTTTTGAAATTAGGCTGCCTCAGGTTGCCTGCTCTACATCTGGTGCAATGGGATACATACCCACATTGCACAAGTGAAAGGATTGAGCCAGAGGCAATTTTTTAGAGCATAGGTAAACAACTTCACACCAACGCACTACAGTCACTGCATGCAGCCTCTGGAGCTCCAGAGAGCCCTGCCCTCTTTTCCCCACTGCTGATGATCCCTCAGATGGACAGTGGAGTACAGACTGCTGTTCCAGTGCTGCTATTAGAAGTGCAGGGACAGTGATCTTCATTGGGATTGCTGTGTGTGTTGCAGGGTGATGCTTTAACTTCATCCCTCAGTGATTCTGATGCAGCCAAGGTAGCTCTTTTCATGCTTCTAATAATGATGAGGAAACAGCAGTCATCACCAGTATCACTAGGGGTAGGGCTTTAACATCACCCCTCTCCAGCAATCCCAATGCAGCCAAAATCAGTTTTGGTGCTGCTTCTTGGCTGCATCAGGATTGCTGCAGTTGGGGAGGGGGCTCTGTGGTGTGTGTGTGTGTGTGTGTGTGTGTGTGTGAGAGAGAGAGAGAGAGAGAGAGAGAGAGAGAGAGCTCTCACACACAACTGGTGTAGTGGCAAATTTTGAAGTGCAGACACTCATCATGACCATCCCTATTTCCACACCACCACCTTTGGAGTGTTTGCAAATTCAGGCTACTCTAGTGATCTATCTCAACAAACCAGTTCTAGGAGTTTTCCTCTCCACTAGGAGCAGGTCTTTTGTAGAGCTATTGGGACTGAATTGCCCATTCAGTCCCAATAGCTGAACCCTAACCCAATAGCCCAAGACATCCCATAATACGTTGCATTACAATAGGGAACAATATATTGTTGCTCGGAAAATTCCACCCCAGTTCCTGACCACTGTGAGGATTATTTGGGAGTGGCAGATGACATCAGCATCCTTGCTCATCAAAAACTCCCACTGCTATGTCCCTGTGAGCCCTCGCTCCACTACATCACTGTGTGCACACACACACAGCTTGCACAGAAGGAATGCTTTCTGCTCTGGCTGTTAGAAGCTGGAAAAAGAAATTTGGCAGGGAGGTTTAGGAAGAACATGAGGCAGGATGTACTAATAAGGGCACAGAAGACTAATAACATCTTAGAAAATGTTAACATATGAGAGGAAATTGACCCCCTTTTCTCATTAACGAGAAGCAGCCTCCAGTCTGGGAGTTCTCTGTGGTGGCTGCACCATCCGCTCTGTGCTGTTACACTAATTTGTGCTGACCAGACACTTAATCCACAGTGTTGCTATGAGCCTAACACAGCCTGACTCTGATGCAGTGACTGTAAAACACATGTTGGCACCGCTCCCAGGCTGAAGCTTTATCCCCCGCTTGACAGGGTCGGACTCTGTGCAGAGGGGCGGACCAGGGGATTAATAGGTGTGAACAGTTATTTTCTCAGCTTGTCTCTTTCAGGAATAATTGACTTGACTTGGCTCCTCACAAAAAAGAAAGAAAACCCTCCCTGCTTCGTAGCTTGTCCGGCACCACTTAACACAGTTGGGCAAGTACTAATGAAGCAGCCTGACCTCCCTGCCCAAGAGGTCTGGATAGCTTGTTTTTGCCCTGAAGAAGCTGCAGAATGGGGAGATGGTGTTCCCATCACTGGCCTTGCAAATTGTAACCCCTACACACACACACACACCTTAATCAACTTTTTAAAGCAACCCTTAAAACTAGATACAAGCCAGAGGGGCTATAGGTAAGTGGTAGAGCACCTGCTTTGTATACAAAAGGTTCTAGGTTCAATTCTCAGCACCTCCAGGTAGGGCTGGAAAATCTCCTGTCTGAAACCCTGAAAAAGCTACTTCCAGTCAGTGCCAATAGTACTGGGGCTCAATGGACCAGTGATCTTGACTTAGAATAAGGCAATTTCTTATGTTCCTAAAATTGCCCAAGAATGAGGATTTGCTTAATTTTTTTAAAAAAAATCTGCTAGTATCATTTAGATAACATTGTTAACTTGCACACAGTTTTATGGTTTTGATCTTCACAAGATCCCTGTGATGTAGATCACTATCATTCCCATTTTACAGATAGGCAAATCGGTTTAAAGATGGTGACTAGTCCCAGGCCATAAAATGAGAATAGTGGAGATAGATTTTGGAGCCATGTATCTTAACTCTCAACTGAACTATTTATCCATTGAAACACATGGGGAAATCCTTGTGGCTATTACTAAGAGCCAAAGAGGTTGTTGCAGTACAGCCTGGGGGTGGGGGATACATGGAGAGCAAGATAGCCATTAAAGTAAACATTACAGATTTTAAAACTAACTCTCAGGTTGCTTGGGTTGCTGCTGTCTCTTAAGCCTTAGTTGCATCTATAATCCCTGGACTCAAAGACTTTATGAAATCTAATCATGAGATCTTAATCATATTGTGTGCCATACTGTGGCAAGTGATTAGCTGATTTCAATCAACATTATCTTTCATAGGCTTCTTCCACTAACTCTGCTTTTCCCTGTTGGTCTTTTCAAATTTTAGTTTTAATAATAATAATAATAATAATAATTTATTTCTTACCTGCCTCTCTCTCCGGATCGAGGAGGGGAACAACATCAAACACGAATTATATAAAATACCTAAAACTAGGGTGACCATATTTTGGAAACCAAAAAGGAGGACAACATGGCCGCCCCTCCAAGGGGGCGTGCCCACCCAAACATGGCCTTGGTCACACGTCTGATTTCACAGCACATAATTAAACAAACTTGTACTACATAACATCTTAATGTTAAAATCACTGAAATAAAGAACAAGTGAGACATTCAAAGACATTTGTAGCTTTTGCTGTACTTTGAAGCTTTTGCCATACTCTGTGTGATACAGTCTCCCCTTCCCTCAGGTATCTTTTTTGACTGCAAATCCTTCACTGGATGACCATAGTCTCAACTTCCCTAACATTTAACACTCTTTCCCCATCACCTTTCTCAAATCCATACGTACAGATTCAGCATACTGCTACCACTGAATAAGTGCAGAAAAACCGAGTACAACAAACTAGCATTCAGAAAGAATATAAAATACTATCCCCCTGCAAACAAAAGCCATGGAACAAAATGGACTAACAGCTTCCCTCCTTTTATCCAAATATCTCCTGAATTTACACTGCCTCAGTGTGCAGAGAACAGAGATTCCAATCAGAGACCCAAAGAAAACTGGCCAAAAAAACCTCAGAAACAGGTCCCATTGATTTCAATGAAGCTTACTCCCAGATAAATGAATATAGGATTGCAGCCACTTAACATCTGTGCATCTTTCTCTAGCAAGTGCAAGCCCCTTCTATCAAGGACAACTGTGCACTCACAGAACCTGGCCTCATGGATCATGCAACCAGCAGGTGCTCTCCAGAAAGATGCTTTCAGAGCCTAGGAGATCCAGACACATTCAGACAAGACACACTATGCACTCACATATTATCTTGCTGGGACAGAACAATTCCCAGAATGACCAGATACAAAAGAGGACAGGGCTCCTGCAACTTTAATTGTTGTGATGAAGAGGGAATTTCACCAGGTTGGGGGGAGGGAGGAATCCACAAAGCCACACTGTAAAATAATCATAATCACAATCTCAAAGCCATACAGAAAAGAAATGTCTGGAACCGAGCTGAAAGTTGTGAGTACATATATCCCTTCGCATGTAGTATAATCATCATCATCACCTGCATCAGCACAAAAGCAGTTTTGGAGCCACATTTTTTTAAAAAAAATCATCATCATCCACACACACCTCACACACGGTCACCAAAGGCAATAAAAAATAAAATCTACATACCCCTGCATACCCACCCAAAGTGGGGGGAAACCCCACCCTTCCCCAAGACAATTTAAAAAAAAACTCCCCACACACACTTAACCGGGGGAGGGGGGGGGAGAATAAAAATCCACCCCACACTCATCCAAGGCAAAATAATCATAATCATAATGGCTAAAAATAGAATACAAATCCACCACACACCAACATACTCACCCATGGCAAAACTGATAATAGTTTTTAAACTCACCCAAGGCAACCCACTCTCTACACACATTCACCCAATTAAGAGTCTATCTACACTACTGCTATAAAACAGTTTAAAATGGTTTAAAATGGTTTATAACAGTTTTGAGAACTGTTGGGGCCCAGGACACGCTCCACAGACAGTTTTCAAAACGTTTCCAAAGTGTTTTATCCTGCGTGTGTAGATAGGCTCTAATTCATCAAAATCAGTACCCAAAGAATGGATAGAAAATCAGTAACAATTTATTTCATCATTGCAGCCAGAGATAAAATCCAATCTACCCCCCAACACCCCACTAGACTTAGATTGCAGCTAGAGACAGTTCATTTGGCCTGCACTACTTTAACACACACACACCACACACACAGGCGCACACAGGAGCAGCAATTCCCAGGTGGGCGCAGAGCGGAGGAACGTGCCAGTCCTTCTATTTTAAAAAGAGGGGAGATTAAGTTGAGGTAGTGCACTAGGTTAAAAAAGTCAGTTGAAGCCAAACTGTATTACCTGGTGGTTGGAGGGGATGAGGCACCCTCAGTGTAAAGCCCCCCTCTCTCTAGGTCTAGGGAGCAGGAAAATAAAATACCATCAGCCGCCTCAGCAGCCCCACTGGCCAGGCCCTGGCTAAGCAAACAGGGAGGGACCACGTCAGCCCAGGTGGAAGCGAACCCAGGCAGCGGCTGCAGCCGTAATAACTCACATGCTGGCTGGAGGCCCGAGCGCCGGGAAGAAGCCCGAGCAGCGGCTGAATCAAGGCGCGGCTGTGGAAGACGAGGAGGAGGACGGGGCAGGCGGCGCTGGCTGGAGGCCCAGGCGCCGGCGGGAGCAAGTTTGGGCGAGCCGCATGCAGTGCACGCGGAGGCTGAAAACGGAGGGGAGCTGAACAAAGAGCAACCAAATCGCCATGTGCTCATAAAAATGGGGAGGAGGCGCCCTAACTGGCCCAGGCAGGTGCAAGGTGAGCCACAAGCACCGCAGCTGCTTTACCTCCTCCGCTGCCGCTTCTCTCTTCATGCCCCACTGCTTCAGCGTCCTCCTCTGCTGCTTCTCCACCACCAATTCTCCGCTGCTGCTGCCACTGCCATCGGTTCTCTTCCTCGGGTCTCCTCCTCCTCCTCCTCCTCCTCCTCCATCCGTCTTCTCCTCCTCCGTCTGTCTTCTTCTTCTCCTCCTCTGTCTGTCTTCTTCTCTTCCTCCGTCTGTCTTCTTCTTCTTCTTCTTCTTCTTCTTCTTCTCCTCCTCCTCCTCCTCCTCTGCCGTTGCCGCTCTCATCGCAGCAGCCCGGGCCCTGCTGATGCTTCTGCTGTAAAAAGCCCCTGATCGGCCCGGGGAAGGGGCTAGAACGACGCGCACCCGGAAGTGCAGGTGTGCGTCGTTCCAGCCTCTTCCCCGGCCGATCTGGGCCTTGTTCTTGGCAGGCCCAGATGGGGGGGGGGGGGAGGCTGGAACGACGCACACCCGGAAGTGCGGGTGTGCGTCGTTCCAGCCTCTTCCCCGGCCGATCTGGGCCTTGTTCTTGGCAGGCCCGGATTGGGGGGGGGGGGGAGGCTGGAACGACGCACACCCGGAAGTGCGGGTGTGCGTCGTTCCAGCCTCTTCCCCGGCCGATCTGGGCCTTGTTCTTGGCAGGCCCGGATGGGGGGGGGGAGAGGCTGGAACGACGCGCACCCGGAAGTGCGGGTGTGCGTCGTTCCAGCCTCTTCCCCGGCCGATCTGGGCCTTGTTCTTGGCAGGCCCGGATTGGGGGGGGGGGGAGGCTGGAACGACGCGCACCCGGAAGTGCGGGTGTGCGTCGTTCCAGCCTCTTCCCCGGCCGATCTGGGCCTTGTTCTTGGCAGGCCCGGATTGGGGGGGGGGGAGGCTGGAACGACGCACACCCGGAAGTGCGGGTGTGCGTCGTTCCAGCCTCTTCCCCGGCCGATCTGGGCCTTGTTCTTGGCAGGCCCGGATGGGGGGGGGGAGAGGCTGGAACGACGCGCACCCGGAAGTGCGGGTGTGCGTCGTTCCAGCCTCTTCCCCGGCCGATCTGGGCCTTGTTCTTGGCAGGCCCGGATTGGGGGGGGGGGAGGCTGGAACGACGCGCACCCGGAAGTGCGGGTGTGCGTCGTTCCAGCCTCTTCCCCGGCCGATCTGGGCCTTGTTCTTGGCAGGCCCGGATTGGGGGGGGGGGGGGAGGCTGGAACGACGCACACCCGGAAGTGCGGGTGTGCGTCGTTCCAGCCTCTTCCCCGGCCGATCTGGGCCTTGTTCTTGGCAGGCCCGGATGGGGGGGGGGGGAGGCTGGAACGACGCGCACCCGGAAGTGCGGGTGTGCGTCGTTCCAGCCTCTTCCCCGGCCGATCTGGGCCTTGTTCTTGGCAGGCCCGGATTTGGGGGGGGGGAGGCTGGAACGACGCGCACCCGGAAGTGCGGGTGTGTGTCGTTCCAGCCTCTTCCCCGGCCGATCTGGGCCTTGTTCTTGGCAGGCCCGGATTGGGGGGGGGGAGGCTGGAATGACGCGCACCCGGAAGTGTGGGTGTGCATCGTTCCAGCCTCTTCCCCGGCCGATCTGGGCCTTATTCTTGGCAGGCCCGGATGGGGGGGGGAGGCTGGAACGACGCGCACCCGGAAGTGCGGGTGTGCGTCGTTCCAGCCTCTTCCCCGGCCGATCTGGGCCTTGTTCTTGGCAGGCCCGGATGGGGGGGGGGAGGCTGGAACGACGCGCACCCGGAAGTGCGGGTGTGCGTCGTTCCAGCCTCTTCCCCGGCCGATCTGGGCCTTGTTCTTGGCAGGCCCGGATTGGGGGGGGGGAGGCTGGAACGACGCGCACCCGGAAGTGCGGGTGTGCGTCGTTCCAGCCTCTTCCCCGGCCGATCTGGGCCTTGTTCTTGGCAGGCCCGGATGGGGGGGGGGAGGCTGGAACGACGCGCACCCGGAAGTGCGGGTGTGCGTCGTTCCAGCCTCTTCCCCGGCCAATCTGGGCCTTGTTCTTGGCCAGCACAACCGCGCTAGCCAAGAACAAGGCCCAGATGGCACGGGAGAGGCCCAATTTTTCCGGACTTTGGGGGATATTTTAAAATTTCCCTCCCGGACTCAAATTTGGCCCCTTTTCCCTGACATGTCCGGGGGGATCCGGACGTCTGGTCACTCTACCTAAAACTGATTAAAAGCATATAAAATGAATACATTATTAAAATACCAATAAAACTCTTAAAATTCAACTGGGTAAGCCTGCCGGAAGAGATCAGTCTTTATAGCTTTCTTAAATTCTGGAAGACTGTGAAGTTGGCGGATCTCTCCCGGCAGGCCATTCCACAGCCTGGGAGCGGCAGAAGAGAAGGTCCTCTGGATCATGGTTGTCAGTCTACTTTTGATAATGCTCATGGCTACAAAGAAACCAAAACCAAAACCATCCCAGCAGGCATCATTTGACCAAACACAGGCACAAGCACTTTAAAAATGATTGGTTTCAATGGGAGAAATTCAGGTTGCAGTCCTCACTTACCCTGTAGTTAAGTCCCATTAAAACTCAATAAAGTTTATTTTTGAGTAGACACATATAGGATTGCACTGTTAAAACACAAGCATTGTTAGCTGCCCTGGGCTCTTTGTGAGGAAGGGCGGGACAGGAATAAATAAAATAAAACAAAACATAAACCTTCCAATGAAAAGTAATGGGGCTTCAAAACACTGAACTTTGGCTGGATCCTAACATGCCTAAAAAAGCAGAAAGGCAAGGAGTGAAAGAGAACCTCATGTGGTCATTCTCACATTATTTTTTAAACACTTTCCCCAGTGTTCATCTCCACGCTGGAAAAGGTAATACATGAAGTAGCCCTCAGCTGGGCAGCACCCATGGCAGTGACTAAACATGCGGAAGCCCACTGAAATTGTGGTCATTATCCAAGGAGGATGAGGGTAGGCCAGTGTGAGCTGAGCTCACAAGAACACACCCCTCCCTGCTCCGCTCTTTTGGAGTGAGATCAGGCCCTCTCAGCCAACGCACTAACACCCTGATGACCCTTGTGAGGATCTGAGGCACTTACGTCCCTCGATGAAAACACCAGGTAGACGCCAGCATCCTGGGAGGATGCAGGAATTGGAAAGGATGACATTTGGAAATCCACTCATCAGGATCTGACCTTTAATACAGAGCAATGCTGACATTTTTATCATGTCAGAAGATATCAAGCCTGCTTGACTAAATGCAGACAGGGAAGATGAAGGCCGAAATGGCAAAAAGTGATGCTACAGGGATGGAGAATGAAACGTCGGACACCTGCAGCCTCCAGAATGGGATTCACTCTGCAGCCCAGAAGATGAGCACTGACTTGCGCAGCAGGCATTTTTAATGCTACGGCAATTTCTGTTGTCATGTAACCAGGCCCTGGTTCTGACCGCTTTAGAGCAGCACTATTTTGCAGAAGCCTGGAGACAGGTTTGATTTGCTACGAACAGGCTTACCCTGGGTTACCTTGTACTTATTTATCCCTGATTCAGTCTGAACAACATTCTACTGAATGTCTAGTTTTGCCCCGGAATGCTTGTTTGTCTTGTGACAACACCTGGGTAGATGGCAAGGCTGGCTCAGGCTGATGCCAGTTTCCCTCGGGGTGCCTTTCCTGCACATCATATGGATTCCCTATATTAAAGCACTTCCGCATAGGAAACAGCATGCCACCTGCATGCATATTGTGATGTGTTATAATTGTGCACTTGATCTTGCTTTTTAAAAATTCCATGAATTTGTTATTTCAAACAATATAAAAAAGACGACGAACAGCGCTAAAAAACGACATATGATGAAACACCTAGGAAAAGTGGAGGGGAGGGAAAGAAAAGGGAGAAAGGGGTGTGTGTTTCAGCATAGGAAGGTAGAAACCACACAGCCTCTGTAAAAGCTCAGATTGTAAGGATTGCTTGTGCCAACTGCATGAGTGAGCTAAAATCGGCTGCACTTCATAACATATTTGGCAGCTGCTATATTACTGCCCTTCCATTATTTTAGGAGATCACATCAAAAGGCGGGGGGGGGGGGGAGGACATATAACCATATTAGAGTGAGAGCAATCAGTGATCTGATTGGCTGGGATCCTTGAAAGACAGATGGAATGGATTTAACAAAATCTGCACATCCGTAGCGTGGAGTACTCTTGTTCAAGGTTCCAGCCAGCTAGCCAGCCAGCCATGCCCTCTTCTCGGATACTCCATTCCCACTCCTACCTGGTTGTCCATACCCCACTCATTGCATGGTCATTGAGCATTCTGTGTAGTACTGGCTGTGATGTTTTTAAGTTTTTTTGTCTCCTTAGCGTTTTTCCCATAAAGGGTTTCTTTTTTTGTGGGTGTGTTGTGTTGTGGTTCTTCCCAGGCTGCTGATACATCCATTTTGTGTATGGATGGTTCTGTTTTCGCTATGTAAGGATCTATAGTGAAATAATAAGTTTGCTGTTAGTATATAGGATAAATAAATACTTTTTTCCTGACTCTCAAATCCAAGATCAGCTTTTCTTTTAAAGTTTGCCTCCTTTTGGACAAACAAGAGTCTTGACCATTGCTTGGCAGCAAATAAGAACAGATGTTTTCCTGGGCAAAGGAGATTATAGAGATTAAAAATAAGGCTAAGACTGTGGCTACATATCAACTCTCTTTAGAGTGGAATGATGCAGCTTGGAATAAATTATCTATATTTATCTAATCTGAAGGAGAATAAACATTTGCTTCCTTTTCTGCCTTATTTTGTTCATTGCAATAGAAAAGTTTCTACTGACTCATTGCATTTTTATCAGATTTTATACCTTGCCTTATGTGGTTCTTTTCTCTATGGCAATGAGCGGCTGTACAAATTCAAGGAGATGGCAATACAATCTCAGGTGTTGGCGGTGTTGTCTATGTTGACAACCTTTGAGGGAGACATGAGGAAGGGCTAATTAATTTACCAGGATAAGCTTCTGTCTCTTTAGCAAGCTGGAGCTTTTCTTCGCCTTGGCAGTAAATTAGATGATGGGCAATTCATAAGGCCAGATTGCAACGCTGAACTTTTTGTGTTGAATGGATTCATGAAAAATTTGGCACATATTGAAGTGACAATGTGATTCTTCAAATTCAGGCTTGAGGAGCTAGCTACACAGTACATGCCCCAATGTCATTAAAAAACAAAACAAGAAGCTGCTTTGGGCAAAGATAATTCAGGCTAGGGTGACCATATGAAAAGGAGGACAGTGCTCCTGTATCTTTAACAGTTGAATAGAAATCCCTTTCACTGTCATACTAGCTTCCTGTGCATACTTTTTTCATGGAGAATTCCATCATGTGAGCCTTACTTTTAGTCTGAAATGGTACAGTCCAGACACAGTTTTACAATCCAATCTGCAATGTGTGAGAGCTAGACCTGGGAATGGGTTTGGAAGGAGCTTTCTGCAAGGGTCTCCAGTAGCAGTCAGAATTGCTAGCTGCTACAATCACCTGGACTCTGAACTGCTAATGGCTACAATAACTGGGGATGTATGGATTTTTAAAAATTCCATGGATTGTCAGGTACCTTTCGCTCCATCGTCTGCTCATTGATGGTATCCTATTTTTGCAATTTTCCAAATTTGCGCAAATTCACATTTGCACAAATGCATAAATCCCCCCAAAATGCGCAAATCCCTCCATGTGCATTTTCATGCTTTAGCACATTTTGGTCGCATTTATGTACATTTTCAACTGGTATTTTTTAACTTTACAAAATTTTCTGTGAATAAATTTGCATAAAAGTCCAGAAAGTTTTTTTAAAAAAACAAACAAACACCAGTCCACATATCTACAGAATCTGTGTGGCTTGAGAAATGCTGGTCTGCTGCAGAATCCACAGATTCATAAAAATCTGAACTCATCTGATTTCGTTGTGAATTTCTCTGACATCCTTAACAATCACGTGGAGGCTTCCCCAAACAGAACATTGTTGAGAGGCTTCTGTGTGACCCAGAGCCCATAGTCATAAATGTATTATGGAACAAAAGCGTTGCATTATGTTTTGTATCCCACTGGGTTCTTTGGGGGAAATGTGAAACCCCCATAAGCTGAAAACTGTTCTGTGCCTCTCAATATTGTTTTTTAGATTTGGGGGGGGGCAGGGGGAAGATAATGTGAGATTAACTGCTGCAGGCAAATGTAGAATGAATTATGAGCTAGGTGTACATGCCTGGACTGAAGCAATCATTATATGCTGAACTCTACACAGATCCACCCCACTTGCATATATCAATCAATCAGTTCACATGAATTAGCCCCAAATTAGCTTGCATTATATAAGAGGTATTGAGTAGATGAGGCAGTCCTTAGGGAAATGTCCTTCTCACTCTTGTACATACCACACAAGAATAGGAGCGAGGGTGGAGGGTGGAATAGGTTATAAACAACAGATAGATGTTCAGGTCTGTCAGGCCTATGCTGGTCACAATTCAGATTCATGACACAGTCTCTTCTCGCTATACTGGAGTTGCCAAAACCACAACTACTGTCATTTGCCTTGATGACTCCTCCTACTAACACTTAACCCCCTTCTTTGCTTTGCAGTAGCTCTGCTTAAACTGCTACTTTACCTTTGCTTCAATTTCCATTCTCTTTGACACAATTAAGACTGCATTGTGTTGTGTCTAAAATATCCTACTCTTTTCCTCACATCCTTTTGGCACCTTAAGCAGGGCTTGTCTAAATCATCCTTTCTTTATATATTGAGCTCAGGGGAGTTGCTAGGCACTTAAAAGATTTGGGGCCCAGACTCAGGATGCAAAACTGCATAGAAGTCGCATGTCCTAATTTATATCTGTATATGTAAATTCAGAAATAATTACTAGAACTTCTTTAAATTTCACAGAAGGCTAAACCAGCGTTAGGTTTAGAGCTCCATCACACCAGCAATTTAGTGAATTCTTGCCATGCCTGGTGTGTGGATTTGCAACACAGTACTCACATGACGCCGTGCCTGTCCTGCTGACACCCAGCCTCTTCCCCAGCCTTTCCTAGAATGCTAAAAGTCTGAATTATTTTCCCTAAGGGTATTTAACGTGCCCAAAGTCTCTGTGTAGTTTTAAAGGAACTGGGGCTTGAATGGATTGCATCAGGTCCTGGCAGGGAAAAGCAATCTCTCCCAGCAGCCAGCTCCAAGCCTCAATATAAAACCCAAACCTTGCATCCCAGACTAGAAAGCGATTTTAAAAAAATCCTACATTGCCTGAATCTCTGCAGAGACAGGATTGTACTCCCTCAATGCCTCCAAAGAGCCAGACTAAAGGGTCATTCCATTTTTGCCTGGCAGAAAGGTGGTCTGGTTGAAGTGCTCATCTGACAGGACCTGACTGGAGGGAGAAAGAGAAGGGGAGGGGCGGAGTGGAGTGGAAGAGCATCTATTCAGATGAAAGGGATCATAAGCTTAACACGCTTATGCCTCAGAGGTAAAAAAAAATGTGGTGGCAAACCGGGGGTGGGAATTAGGTGTGATGGAGGTCTTAGTTGTCATGTAGGGGCTCTGGAGAATAGAGCCAGGGTCCTGGGAAATAGACCCGGGGCATGGATCTCATGGTCCGAAGCCTAACGCCCCTAATTGCACTCCTCTATGCCAAAGGAAGGCAATGACAGACCAGCGGTGACAAGAGGGGGGTTCAGATAAACTCCTTTATGTATTAAAACAAGGGTGCAGAACAGTATTTGGGCAGGGGTAGAAATATGCTCCCCCCAGCCTTCCATGGACCAGATGATGTCAATGGGTGTGGCCATGCCCATTGATGTCATTACCCTGCTCCCCAGCCATTTCAGGGATCAGCTGAGTCCCTTTCTCCATGCCTTACCCAGCACAGAGAAAAGGACTCAGGTAGTGCTGCAATAGCCATATCTGTGGTTTCACATGGCCTGGTGTCCCCATGTGGATGCAGTGCAAGGTGACTTGGTCAGCATAAGGAAGAGCACCTGCTCTCCCGGGTGCTGGCCAAGTCTCTGGCTTTGCACTGCATCTGGTATCATCATAGCGTCAAAGTAACTTGACAGGCATCAGGAAGTGCAGCTATTTTTGACCACGAAACAGTGAGCAAGCTTTTAGGTTATACAGCCTACATCTTCAGGCTGATGCGAAAAAGGTTTTCTGAAGGGGGTGAGGAACATCTTACCTATTCCCCAGAAGAATTGATGTATCTGTAGCAAAAAGCACCAGGATATCTTATAAATTAACTGGTTTAAGAGCATCTCAGGAGTAAGGGATGGATCAGCACCTTGTGAGGTTTGCTCTCACGCGCATGGCCTTCATTTGAAGACTGCAGTATCCAATGAAGATCTGCAAAGACGAATGAGTCATCGTTCAGACACTACGAACCATTCGTATCAATGTTCAAGCCCAATGGCATCAGCACACATCTGTAAGATACATGCTAAGCAATAAAATGAGAAACCAGATTACAGACATAATGTTCAATCAAGCCATATAATCAGCATGCTGGTAGAGCCCAGGCTAGGTGGAGTCACAGGTCAGATTGAGCTGGCTAGGTGCCACAGCACAGGATTGTTGTGCCTGTTTTCTTTGTCTTCAAACAGCAGAGCCAAATGATTTGGAACTTTCAGGTGGAACAAAATGGTGATAGGCTAAAAGAGGGGGAGGGCAACTATTGCCAGGCAACACAGTTTGTGAGAACTAAGACAAGGGCAGAAGGATGAAGGCAACCACGACAGAACGAAGAGTGCTTAAAATGTGCCAATGTGGTCAAGCACATGCTTGGGATTTGCCCCTAGCACTGAGGAAGCTCTTGGTTTAAAGGTGAAAATGGAGCCTAGTGCTGTAAGGATGGCACGACAATGGAGCCTAGAGGAGCTCAGCCCCCCCCCCCCCAGGATGCAGCAGGTATAAACAAAGGCAGCGCAATGGAGGCACTGGAACAGAGACAATTGCAATCAGGACTGCGGAAAGCCCGCCATTTCAGAGTGGAGTCTGATTTCTTCTGTGGGGGTATTAATTAGATAATTCCAGAGCGAAGCAGACCATTAGCAATCAATTACAACAAAGCACCGGCAATAAGTGCAGATAATTAGGCTCCCAAAAAGTAATTACGTTTGTTCCACTCCAGTGAACTTTTTATTTTAATAGTAATTAACTTACGGTGGGGGAGAGAAAGTTTGAGTGTCCGGTCCAGTGTGCATGAAAAATGGAAGAGTGTCCAATTCCAGCTGCAAGCTCCTCTAAATAAATTCAAACTATCTTTTGGGCACAGGGGGCACTAAAGCAACAAAAACCCTCCACAATAATTAATGGGAATACATCAGAAGGACTTAGCACAGCATAACAATGACTTCATTGTTTCATGTGTCCAGTCATAGGAACCTGGGAAGCTGCCTTATACTGAATCATCTAGCCCAGTATTATCAATACTGACTGGCAGTAGCGGCTCTCTAGAGTTTCAGGCGGGATTCTTTTCCTTGCCCTACCTGGAGAAGCCAGGGATTGAACCTCGGACTTTCTGCATGCAAAGCTATCACGTTCATATTCCTTGGTTGGCCGAATCATACTTTCTGTCAAGTCTGACAGTGAAGGAGATCTATTAGGACAACAGGTTTGAGCATTGAGATCCATGGCCAAATGAACCATTTCAAGCTGCGATGGATACCATGAAGAGGCAACCTGTCCATGGATTCCTCCCTTTCATCAGAGGCCCTTTGGAGACCCTGCTGAATGACACTGTAGCAGAGCTGTCAGTGACCCAGAACTTCCTTTAATGAAAACAGGTTTATATGCTGTATTAATTTCTTTAGCCTGCCTGAGGAGCCACTTGACCTTTTGCTGTTGCACGTTATTGAAACTAGGCTGGAGTCCAGGGCTGGTTGACAACAAGACCAAGCAGACTGGCTCAGGCAGGTGTGAGATCATGCTCTTTGAAAGCCCCAGGCAGTAGGGACTCCTTCTCCACTTACCCAACCCAGATGGCAAAATCTATACTGACCTATGCAAAGAGATAAACTTGGCAGAAAAACACATGCCCTTTGGATCCCTAAAGCAACTGTCCTGCTATACAAATCATTCCAGCAAGCCATCAGAGAGGGAAGGCAGCTTGTACTTCTACTCTCCCTCGCCCCATTCTCTACCCTCCAGGATACAGAATTTTCACTTCCATGAAGTTAATGAAACCCCATCAAGGTCCTGCTTTTGAGATGTCGTGATCTCAGATGTCACTCAAAGGGATCATTCTAACAGATGATGGATCTTTCTACTCATGCAGCACAAGGTTGGGAAAATTCCTGCTTCAAGAACAGGCGTAGGACTGGAGTGAAACTTCTCAAAAAGAAATCATTCTGAGATTAAAGCCATTTTAGAGTGGAGTCTGGTGCAATGTGAGATTGAAGCAGGAAAGAGAGGAAGGTTTCGCAGAAGCCTTGCCAGTTACTCATAACCCCATGAAACCCACCACTGATTAAAGATCGGCAACACGGGTTGGTTTTTCTTTTTTAATTAGTCATGTTAAACTAATGACCACCAGGTCGCTGTCTCAGAGGAAACAACAAAAGGCACACACATAAAAGAAAATCAAGTCAGAATGCCTGAGAAAACAACTCCAGCTTAGGAAAGCAACTTGAGAAACACTGCTTGGTGTTTGAACGGTGGCAAGGCTCTCACCTTCTCGTGCCTCCCGTCTCCCCCAGTGTCATCCCGGAAAGAAAGCCGCCAGATTGCTTTTCTTTTTCAGCCCCGAGAGGAAAAACAAAAACAAGGGTGGGTGCAGTTTGAGGCCTGACGAGATGAGCAGAAGTCAGCCCAGTGCAAGCTGAGGAACTCAGCCCAGGGGAACCAATCTGACTCGGAAGGTCACGGCTTGGCACTAATAAGACTGTGCCTGCTTGGCTGGAATAAGCTGTTAATTTTTTAAAAAAAACATTCTCCTTTGTTCTCTGAAAATCACCTTGAGACGACAGAGGGGAAGAGAGGAAAGGAGCCTGGGACAGAAGACACCACCTCCTCCCATCTCCCCACAACAGTGCAGAACTTTGAAACGGGAAGCCTGCCTGGCCTGCCCACTGCCTGAAGAGAGGACTGGAGATTCCAACCAGGGCTGGGGGGGGGGGGGGTTCAGGTGATGCAGGTCGGGGGCCATGAGCCGTCTAAAGAGATGACAACAGCAAGCTGCAGGAGTGGTCTCAGCCGTCACTGCACTGCTTGAGGAGAGCACTGCGGGGCTTTTTAAAAGGGGCATGCTCTTAACACGGATTGGAAGGGCAGGTGAGCTTCAGGTCAAATCCCGCCGAGCCCAAGGTGCCTGCTGCAGCAGCAAGTACCTGGCTCCTCAGGCTCTTCTGCCCTCCTTAACCCTGGAGATCACGCAATGTTGTTTCACTTTGGAGTCAGGTTTTTCCTGATAGAAATGAAATGTGCATTTGTAGGGGAAGGGTAGGGGCAGGGAAACGTGCTAGTGCAGATACTCCGACAGCTCCAAAACCCTGACAACCAGGGGAGGAAGGAGACCCACTGTTATTTGTAACCTAGGCAGCCTGTACACGCTTGGGACGCACATTATAAATATAAAATCATATCTGCTACAAACAGAAGACTTATATTGTACATCTTTTACCCATATACACAAGAACACAATATACACATAATGCCTTGGAGTGCCATTGTCACAGAAAGGAGATTTTTTAGAAGCACAGTTCTCCCGCTCTCCAGTTCAATGCACACCGCAGGTCAATCAATCAATCGATCAATCAATCAATCACAGGAGGAGTCCTGTCTTGTTCACTTGCATCATTCCAAACTGTGCGTGGACAAGACAGCCTTTTGAACACATGTGCACCAACCTACGCAAAGAGACATGCTGCACAAGAGGAGTGTGTACGCATGTGTGCACGTGTGTAAGTGGAGTGTGTGTGTGAGTGTCCCTTGTTAGCCGTTGAAATGCTGCACTTCTTCAGACACCTGGAGTGAAGCTAAGCCCTGAGAGCTTCTTGTGTCCAACGGCACTGCCATCCCCTGGGCAGGACTCTTTGTAAGGCATCTTCATTGGGGAGTTTGATTGAACAGCATCTGAAGAAAAACAAGCAACAACACAGGCCCAGCTGGGAGTGTGCAAGTGTGTCCGTGCTTAGGCGGGTTAACAGGAGGCTGCAAGGCATAGACAACCCAAGCTGGGGCTTGGAGGGCATTCAGAGGCTCAGTTTATTCTTGTAGCCCCCACCCAAGGTCAGGCCACCATCACAGCACGGGACACTACTGGTTTGTTTTGAGTGGCACATCCACGCACGGAATGGCAGGCAGGCACACGCAAAAGTTAAGACAGAAGTCTGATGTGAGCTTTCTACAGCAAGGAGTGGCTCCTGGTCAGAGTGTCCGAGGACTCGGGTGATGAAATGCTACAGTGATTGGGATTGGGCCAGCATGATGGGGAGCAGAGGCAGAACCATGGTGCCTATCGACGGTAGTGATTGGGGGCATCTGCAAACATGTACTTGAGTCTGTAGGCTTCAGCGAGGAGGAGTCCAATCTCTTCGTTGCCCCAGTGTATCGTGGGCAGGTTTTGCAGCAACATTAGAAGGCCCTGAAATAAAGAAAGGCACTTGTTACACCAATAGCAGTGAGATGTGGCTATTGCTTTAAGCAAGTAAAAGCTGCTTTAGTTCTTTTGGGGCTGCACATCTCCAAATGTCTACAGTTAAGGCAGAAACCTTAATCTATGCTGTCTTGTTTCAAGTAAGCGTGCATCACAGCCAATGGGTAAACTGATATTTAGCCTTTTGGGGAAATGTGACCCTGATAACAGGTGAGAAAGAATGCAATGTATTTCAGGGTTGGAATCAAAACCCTGAACAAATAATATTTGACTTTTGCCCTAACATACCAAGTTCACCAGATCGCAGTTGGGGAAACTACTATCCTGGACACTTTTGCATGGTAAAATGTCTGGTTCTCTGGGTCATTCATGCACCTAATCACATGCCAGACATATCACTGTTCATATTGCAGTCTGTTGTCTTATGGTAGATCACCCTTCCCCAACCTGGACTATAGGTTGGAGTACAACTCCCAACATTCCCTAGCCAGCATGTACAAAACCACCATGAAGCATAAAGCAGACTTTTAAAGGCTTCTTCAGCCAAATAGCTGTGCTATGTGGCTGGGACATGTAATCTAATACACCTGGAGGGTATCTAGTTGCGGAAAGTTGTTCCAGCTATATAAATGCCTCAAGCAGGATAATTATGCTGTATACAGTTGCCTTCTGAAGATTTACCTGGAAGTCTTCTTCATCCAAGATCTCTTTCCTCCACTTAATCAAGAATGCGGCACAGACATATAAATGGAAATGAGAGAATCCCTCTGGCTCAGACTGAAAAACAACCCACAACACTTGGGGTTAGAAAGAATGAATTAGCATACCTGATTTCTTACTGCTTCTCCACATCTTTATGGGATTGTGTGTGTGTGTGTGTGTGTGTGTGTGTGTGTGAGAGAGAGAGAGAGAGAGAGAGAGAGAGAGAGAGAGAGCTCTTTTACATCTTCACATGAGTATGCTGGTATATGAAAAAGAGAATGCAAATCCCCTAAAACAGAAAGGCTGTCTGATCAATGGCAGCAAGACACAGACAATGAGCATCTGCATCAAGGCAGGCACCCCGGAAGGCTCCCAACAGCAAGGCTGGACAATCAAAACACGCACCCCTACCTGGTAAGTGTCCCAAAGGCGAATGGTGCAGCGAAGAGGAAGTTCCCTCATCAGTAAATTGTTCATCCAGCGAAAGGCAAACTGCAGGTATTCCACTTCGTACTTCCTAAAGTGATTGTGTACCTGCTCTGAAACAGCACATTCCATTTACATGGCTGAACACAGAATGTCCCCTGCTGTTATTACTCATAGGCCATATCTCAGTGAAGCAGCCCCTTCATCCACACACAGCTTCTGTCAGTTCAACAAACCCCTCTCACAAAAGAACCCCCTTCAAAGGCCTCCTGCAGGAATAGTTTAGACACTTTAGTCCTTTTCCTGCTGAATCACACATACTCTCTTGCATGCCTGTCAGCTAATGGCCTCTCATTCACTCCCTTTTCCCAGCAGTGTCCCGTTTCTAACATTCCTTAATGTCATCTACCTAACAGATTCAGCATCCCTACCACCCAGCACAGCTACCTGGCTGAAGAAGCCTTTACAAGTCTACTTTCTGCCTCGTGGTAGCTTTGTACAATCCATCTCCAACATCTTTCTCTCACTGTGCATCCACAACTGTCAAGACTCAGCTGGAGATGTGAACAACAAAGGATGTTCAAATTCTCCTTCAGTCGCTTGAATCTCACCTACCATCAATACGGCTGACGAGTTCCTCCAGTGCTTTGACTTTTTTTTGGATCCCTGGCTGTGCAAATGTGTAATTGTCCTGCAGCACAAACACATGACAAGTTTCAAGGAAAAGCAAGTCCAGCACACATATCCACATGTTTTTTTCAGTTAACCCAAGTACTGTCCATGCTGGAAGTGCTTTCCCAGGGTTTCAAACAGTTCTTCTCAAGAACTGACAGAGATGGAAACAAGGATCTTATACATGCAGCATGTTCTGCCACTAAGCTATGACCCTGGGGTGGTGCACGGTGGGGGGGGACACTGGATGAATGAGATTGCTTGTGGAGCTTTCACTAGCAGTAGCTAGTAGAGAAGGAAGGTAACTGTCATGACTCCCTATCCCCTTGTGTTCATTGAAGTCAATAAAGAGGTCTCTTAGGAAAGCAATCAACCTTTATTTAGGCAAATGGCCCCTTCCTTCAGCTGAAGGGAGTTTAAAAGTAGGAAACGTTTTGCCCCAAGGCGTAATTTAGCTATGCAAACAAAACAGTTGATCCATTGAGAGAGAGTCACTCCATAGATGGATCCAAATCAAACCTTTTCTGAGCCACCAATCTTTTCGAGCGTTGCCTTCTGACCTCCCTGGACTGCGTGCACTTTTTCCTCCTACGGAATTTGGCATCTCTGAGATTGCTCACACTCTCCCCTTCAGACGAGGAGGGCAGCTTCTCAGCCTGAGGTTTATTTACGTCACCAGAGATAAGGTCTGGGAACTGTTCATTCGCAGCTGGGAAAGAGTCCATGGGAATTAACTCTTCCCCTTCTTGTATGGATTGGAATGTCTGTTCGAATTCAGAATCAGATTCTGAATTAATGTCTGACATTCCTTCGCCCTGCGCAAGGGGAGGGGAATTAGACACAACATTAACAGTTGAGATTTCAACCATTTCTCTCCCTCCTGCATACACTGAAACAAGCCCATTTGATTTAGGGGCAATACTTTCTGGAAAGCTGTGTTCTTCACCGGCAAGTGTACAAATACCTTTTTGTATCTACTAAATTAAGAACCCACTACAGAATTAAGCATTCACTACATTAGACTAGTGACTACAGTTTCAGGAAAGCCATTTTGAGGCAACACTCCCTAAAATAATGTCAATTCAGATTCAAATACAG
Source organism: Anniella stebbinsi (assembly GCA_029215795.1). Taxonomy (NCBI): domain Eukaryota; kingdom Metazoa; phylum Chordata; class Lepidosauria; order Squamata; family Anniellidae; genus Anniella; species Anniella stebbinsi. The sequence continues at coordinate 62,423,929 of JARDYH010000004.1, read as the reverse complement.
AGTCAACTAGTCTAGCATATTCCCATTAAAGAGTTATCAGTCAAGATATTCCTTACTGCCAAGAGGCCCCTCAACGTCCAACTGGCAGGCACTCAGAAGAATATTTAGTAGATGGATGACTACATAGTTGTCCAGTTTTTACATGCATCTTGTATGATCCATTTAGTAGTGGCCACATTCAGAAACAAATACACTGGCTGAATTCAGATGACACAATAAGCAACTGGTGTGGGGGAAACAATCGTCAGTTGTATTGACTATCATGTCGCCCGAATGCTGCCATAGTCAACTCAGTGCTGATCCTAATCCATACCACAGTTGATTATTTATTACCATGTTGTGTGGGGAGTACCCCCTAGATGAACAACCGTAAAGCTGATTATTACCCCACCATTGACTATCGTGTTGTCCGAATTCAGCCACTCTTTCATGCAAATATACTTTGCATGACACAGCACATTTGTTGTGAGAGCTGAGGTGCCCATGGCACAACTTTACATATCCACTCCTTGCTTGGGGGTTGTTGTGTCATGCAAACCTGGCAAGTGTGGGTTATGTGAGGATTAAACAACTCTTGTATAACCCATTGGCTCAATTCAGACGACACAACAGTCAATGGTGGGTTAATAATCAACTTGTTCAACTAGGGGGTACTCCCCACACAACATGGTAATAAATAATTAACTGTGGTGTGGATTAGGATCAGCGCTGAATTGACTATGGCAGCATTCGGATGACACAACAGTCAAAACAACTGACGATTGTTTCCCCCACACGAATTGTTTATTGTGTCGTCCGAATTGAGCCATTGTCTGTTCTAGGATTGTTTAACCCTCACATAACCCACACTCACTGGGTTTATATGACACAACAACCCCCAAGTGGGGATTGGATATGAAAAATCGCACGCACACACGCACGCACGCACACACACACATGCTACAGCCATGGGTTAAATAGCCCACTGTGGGCTTTTGTGTCGTACGAATTGCCCCATTGATTTGGAGGAATATAGCTTCCTCAGAACACAAACAAGTATGCAAAATATAAAACTTGGTGCACAGTTCAGCTTCCTGAAAATCCCAATTTCCATGTTAGTTTGTTTAAAATGAAGTTTCTAGTCCTTATGGCTGTGAAAGCATCCTTGTGTGGGCAATGCCTGCAGAAATCTCAGCAGCCAGAGAATACCATGGTAAGAATGAATAAGATTTCCAGGAACTAGCAGATGGGGCTTCAGTACCCTGCATAACTCCTTTCCTGTCCCCACCACTAATAAAACCAGAATAAGTTATACAAATGTAGAATATATTACAGAGAACAAGAGAAATTATGCAAATGTGCTAACTTGGCTTAATTCATACAAGTGGGAGAATTAAATTTTTTGGGTTTAGAATTTAGACTGCCTGAACACAGCACTTTAAGTTGGGGGATGGTGTCTTTGAAGCATGGAGCACACATAGTGCTGTATATCAAGGAGGTTCAAAGGGAATGGCCAAAGAGGGTGAGGAAGCAAAGTGAACACAGCACCTCTGGAAAAATCCTTTGGATGCCCCTGAAGTGCTAGAGAAGAAAATATGACTGGGATTATGGGAATGGGAGGGATTGAGTTGTCTGAGGAAAGAGGCGATGCACACATAGCTCCTACCTGTATCCCATCCAGGAGTTTGCTCATGCACCAAAAACTGTCTGCTTCAATGCTCCTCAGCACATCCTGGGTCAGGTTTGTCACGTCAAAGTTCTCCACATCCTCTTCTGAAAAACAAAGGGCAACATAAATCGAAGAGAGGGCAAGAGTTAGGGAAATGCACCCTCTGCCTCCACTACTCATTTGGTGTCTTTCTCAAACCTACAGGTGCATGTACAGTTTCAGGTTAGACAGTCTCCCCCATCTGGCTCATTGTGGATCTGCTCGTCTTTCCTGGGCTGGTGGCTGCTAGCTCTGATCACAGCTATGTGCAAGTCCACACAAACTTGGGAAAAAGAATGCACTGGATACCTAATCCAGTGGTCTGAAAATCACAACTTTCATGGCTTGTTTGTTTCAATGGGTACATTTCTGTCCCCTATAATTGCAAAGATAGGTTTTAAAATGCCAGGTGAAATTTCAGATGCCAGAGAAAATGGTTGGGACTGCTATTGTTCAGAACTTGAGTGCCATACAGAACTCCTCGTCCCATCTCATCTGCAAATTTTCATGATTATGTAAGTAAGAGAATGTGGTGGCTGGCTAATGGATGGTAGTGGCCTGGCCAAGGGATATCATAGAGTGTCCCTAATAAGAGATGCTTTGGCTGGCAGCATTGAATGGCTATGCTTCCCCTGTTCTTCTTTTACAAAGCTAAGGACAAGACATTAAAATTTCCCATAGTGTTAAGAGTTACTGCTGAGCAACTGGCCCAGTTTTCGGGTTCAAGAGATTGAGGGCTCTGAGCCCAGGAAGGGTGGCTGCTTTGGGATGCAGACAAGCAGGCACCAAACTTTACAAGCTGGATCCAGGGAAGGCCTGGGCAAAGTCTGCTTTGGACTCTAATTCCTTCTGTCAGCGTCTGTTGGCCCTTGGGAGCCCGTTAGCCTCAAACAGTTTTAACCCCTCTTTCAAAACCCAAATCCTCAAAGGAGGATTTACATTCATTGATCCCTTTAAATAAGCTGCTCTCCTCTGTATTTTTGGTTACCCTCTAACCTAAAGGCTGCTGCATTTTAATCTGGAATGTCTATTTGGATGAAAGGTTTTAAGAAAGCATGTTTCAGTGGCTAAAACACAGAGCTGCGACATGGCACCAAATGTGTGTGAATCCATCCGGTCCAGAAACCCCACACTCTGTGTATAAAGGCTAGGGTGACCATATGAAAAGGAGGACAGGGCTCCTGTATCTTTAACAGTTGTATAGAAAAGAGAATTTCAGCAGATGTCATTTGTATGCGTGCAGCACCTCGTGAAATTCCCTCTTCATCACAATAGTTAAAGCTGCAGCAGCCCTGTCTATTTTTGTATCTGGTCAAGAGGACAGGGCTCCTGCAGCTTTAACTGTTGTGATGAAGAGGGAATTTCACCAGGTGCTGCATGCATACAAATGACACCTGCTGAAATTCCCTTTTCTATACAAGTATTAAAGATACAGGAGCCCTGCCCTCCTTTTCATATCATCACCCTATCTTAATCCTTAACCATTGTCCACTCCCCTGATAACAATCTCCATTCCCTGGGTTTTAACAGACCTAGATTTCCACTCACTTGAGTCTAGTGCAGCCCAATAGTTGAGCAATACACAGCTCTTGTTCATTATGTGAGACCCTCCTAATTTAATTGGCTACAGTAGCAGCTGGAGAACGCTCGGCAGTGCTATAAAAGTAGGACAAGCTTGTGACGCCAGCTCTATGAGGGTGAGAGAAAGCCCCAACTGATGAACTATTTTAGCCCCAGTGAGAAAGCACCAAGATAAGAAGTTAAAGCAGACTGTTGAGTTTAGCTCCTATGTGAGTTTAGCAAATGGGTGAGAAGGCCAAGGCAGTCGACCCTTCCTTCTGTCTGGTAGTCAGTACTTTAGCTTTCCGGATAAACAAGCCCAATAAAAAACATCTATGAAGGGAGAAAGCTAGCAGGACTGTGGAGATTATCCAGTATATTGCACACAGTGTCATATGTATGACTATCTGCCTGCTGGTCAGAAGTGCCCTTCACTCATAATCCTAGAACCCAGGGCCATCTAATGAAGCTGAATGGAGGGGGAGGGGATTCAGAACAGACAAAAGGAAGCAGACAGTTGAACTATGGAATTCACTATCACAAGATGTAATGATGATGACCATCACTGGACAGCTTTAAAGGGGAGATTAGACAAATTCATGGAGGATAAATCCATCAATGTCTACAAGTCATGATGGCTGTATATTATCTCCAGTATCAGAGACAATATACCTGTGTATACCAGTTGCTGGGAAACACGATCAGGAGGATGCTATTGCACTCATGTCCTGCTTGTGGGTTTCCGATGGGCAGCCAGTTGGCCACTGGGCAAACAGAATGCTGGATTCGGTAGGCTTTCAGCCTGGTCCAGCACGGCTCTTCTTATGTTCTTAGCATTCATACACGTATACAAACAGTGTGTGAGGTAGACGTTAGTGTCATTCATGAAAATGTCTCAAGCCATTTGAAATGCAAATTCTCTAATATAATTTAACGCTTTGTGTATCAAGCATGTTTTGGGCAGAAATGTACTGAGTCTCCTGGTATGAACCAGTCATACACTATGATCATAATCTGAGCCTCTCCTAAAGACAGGTTCAGAAGATGACAACAAGGGAGATGGCCTTCTCAGTGGTGCCCCCACCCTGGAGTACGGAACATTCTCCCCTGTGAGGTCCGCCTTGTGACAATATTATCATCTTTTCAATGTACGGTTAAAACTTTCCTCTACTCCACACATACACTAGTACAGGAACGTTTTAACCTAGCGCTACAAGACAGTATATGATAAAAGTTGTTAACAGATCCTAGGATAGTTATTGTTGATTGTATAAAATTGTATTATATTTTTGTATGTAAATGCTTTTATTACAATATTATATTGTATTTTTAGGGGTTTTGACTTTGTAAACCGCCCAGACAGCTTTAGCTATTCGGCAGTATAGAAATGTAATAAATGATGAATGAATGAGGGCTTTTCTAGATGGCTTTATTACCCAAGTGAAGAGATAGAATAAGAGTTGCTGAGGATCCAAACATCTTTCCTAAAGGTAGAACTTCCATTGCTAAGAAATTATTTTTTCCACTGCCATAAACTTGAGCTGTTTTGCTTTTAAAAAGATACTTTTCCTCCTGCTGCCAGCACTTCCAATAAACTTGAAATTACTAATTGGACTGTGTGCTTGGGACACATTACCCATTGACTAATATTGGGGTAGCCAGATGCAAAAGAGGACAAGGCCCTTGCACCTTTACGAGAGAATTTCAGCAGGTGTAGGTTACCAAGCCACTCTTGCTGAGATTCTCTCCTTTACAGGACTGTTACACTGTAACGTATCTTGACCATGTAAATACGCATGTGCCATTGACAGTTGATGGCACTGCATTTTTTGTATTTTTCCAAGTTAAACGTGGGTGATTTTGGTACCTGAATGGAAAACAAACAAAAATGTGAATTTACCATCAGCGAGGATGTAAGATCAAATTCCCACAACGTAAATGGAACAATGAGTGAAAGTGGACTGACTTTGGTATGAAGCAGCAGCTGTGTTATCAATTCAAGATGTAATGTGTGAATAGCCCTTCTTCCATTTAACTGGGCCCTGCCAGCTCTCTGGAACTACAAGTATTAACTTGCTGCAGTTGGAGGGCTGCAAGCTTTTGCCTTTACCCTTCAAGCGATATCTCTCCCAAACACCAACAGTTCAGCTTAGGAGAAAAGATATCACAGAACAGCAGGAAGGCTCCAATGCTGTGGCAGCCCAGCAGCAAGCAGCGTATGAGGAGCATTAGGGTAATGGAGATGGCAGCAGGGGACTAACAGGAAATGACAGCCAGGGAAGAAAAGATGGGAGATGTTCTCAGGCAGCCACCCTGAGTCTTTGAAATATACATTGTCATCAACACTAATTGCGACTCCACAGACTCACAAAAGCAGAACAGCTCTTAAACCGTTTCTTGCCCATCACAGGTCTGAAAGTTGAGTAGCTCTAAGCAATTTGTGTCTGAAGCAACAATGATCTGTCTGCACATAGAGACCCCTCAGCTCCACCTGCCCCCCCATTAAACCTGAAAGGAAAGCACCATCTACTGCAACTAGGGTATCAAGCAGAATCTCATGGCAACAGACTCTTTAAGAGAGACACAACCATTTGCTGCCAAGGTTTTCCAACTCTATTTAGTTCAGATTGCAGCAGGAGAAGAGGTCCCTCTCCACAGACTCAAGAGGAGCTTTATAAACTCAAAAAGGCAAGTAACTATGATCCTGTGTGTATGGAGGGGTAAGAATTAAGGGCTCCATCACACCAACGTTTTATCGCACTCTTGTCATGCCTGTTTTGCTGTTTTGCAGTATGGTACTCACATGATATCGTGCCTGTCCTGCAGTCACCCCGCCTGTTCCCCCTGCCTTTCCATGTTTTCCTAGAGCGGGGAAAGTCTGGCTTATTTCCTCCACGCAGGATTAAAGTGCCCTTCCACCCCCGTGTACTGCCATCATCGCGCTATGTCCTTTATTGGTGGGGGTGCTTTAAAGAGGTTTTGCTGATGAAAGAGGAGGGTGGGGCAGTTCTCCTCCAGCATGCCATGTGGAACAAATGGGCTTGTGCTAAATCTATTGAATGGATGTTTGCTGCTCCAACCCCACTCTCACTGCCTGCAGAAACGGCACCCAGCCGATGAAACGTTAAACCAGTAAAACACTAGACAACAGAGCCAGAGCGAGGGGGGGGGGATGCTCCCACATCAATCAATGTCACAACCAATGAACTGGAGGGGGAAGGAGAAGGGGTTGGGTGGAGGGGGAAAGCGAACAAGCGAAAGGAGGCTTCACCCGTACAGCGGCAATACCACAAACCCACGAGAAAGGAACCATTAGCCTGATGTGCTAACGAAATGAAGGTGGAAATTGCGAAGGCAAACCAGGAAAACAAAGTAGGTAAATTGCAGCTGTCCACTGGTTCAGCAATTTACTTGATCAATCAGCTGCCTTTTAATATTATTAGTGCTTAGTATAGGTGTCTTTTTGAAAAATTACAGGAAGATAACATACATTATAATATAATTGAATAAACAAAAGCTGTCACTCATAGTTAGAAGGAAAGGCCATTTATAATATTTCCTTTTTCATCACCTATTAAAATAATACACCAGAACCAAAGTTGTCTCACAAAATTAAAAAGTATTCCCTTTGCTTTCAGCTCCATGGATTAAAATTTGGCCTGATCAATAAAGGGCAGCTCTGAATAATCAAGAAAAACTTTTGGCAATTAGTGTACTGATTAAATATTGCACCCCTAATTTACATCAAAATCCTAGGGCAGGACGAAGAGCTGGATCTAATGCCAGCAGAATGGAAACTGCTGGTGGAACAGATTTCCTTCCCCCCCCTGTAGCTCCCCATCCCCCATACATCCCATAAATCTGCTCTGGAGGTTGGGGGACCCTCTGGGCAGGGATGAGGGGGAAGGAGAGCAAGGGAAATTCCACTCACAACTAGCACTATATGGTTTATTTCAATCATTTAGAACTGAATATTTTTCAGTATGTTACAGAGGAAAAAATGGGGTGTAGGAAAAATGCAGGTTGCTTACCTGTAACCGTAGTTCTTCGAGTGGTCATCTGTGCAGTCACACACTATGGGCTCGCGCCGGCGCCGAGCCTCAAACCGGAACTTCTAAAGCCTAGAAACTCTTGGCGGGAACCCCTCCCCCTACTGTACCATTGCGCATGCTCGGGTTCCCGCCTACCTCAGTTCTATGAGACCGCTAGTTGCCTCACGAACGAGATAGATGAAGGAATTTTATTAATATTAAGAGCAGCATAGCGCAACCACCTCATGGACCATAAGCGAGGTCTAGCGGAGACGGTGGGTGGGTTGTGTGACTGCATAGATGACCACTCGAAGAACTACAGTTACAGGTAAGCAACCTGCATTTCTTCTTCGTGGTCTCTGTGCATCACACACTATGGGCGAGTAACAAGCAGCCACTTACCGGAGGTGGGTAGACTCGCTGAACACTACATTACTGTAAGACTGATGACAAAACAGCTCGGCCAAAGGAGGAGTCATTCCGTGCCCGGACGTCCAATTTGTAATGCGAAACAAAGGTGGAAGCGTTGGACCAAGTCGCAGCTCTGCAAAGTTCTGGTATAGGTATTCCTCTATCCAGGGCTGTTGAAGTAGCCACCGATCGTGTTGAATGGGCCCTTAGGGTCTCTGGTGGGTCCATCTTCGCTAACTGATATGCCAGGGAGATTGTATGCACTACCCACTTGGCGAAACATTGAGTGGATACTGGGTGTCCCTTCGTTTTGCCACCGTAGCAGACAAAGAGGCGATCCGACCTATGGAATGGTGATGTTCTGTCCTTATAGAAGGCCAATGCGCGGCGCATGTCCAGGGAATGAAGCTTTTTGCTGATGGGGTCCCCTGGACTTTGAAAAAATGTCGGGAGTATAATGTCTTGATTGACATGGAAATTAGAGATGATCTTTGGGCGGAATCCGGGGCCTGTTCTGAGGATTACTTTGTCCTTGAAGAATTGTGTATATGGAGGGTTCACCATTAGAGAACACAGCTACGATGCCCGTCTAGCCAAAGTGATAGCAACTAGGAATGCCACTTTGCGGGTTAATAGTCTGATGTTAATAGCTGCCAGTGGTTCGAATGGTTTATTAGCCAAAGCGGCCACTGATAAACTCCACTGCGGAACAATAGTTCTTGTTGGCGGTTGTAGATTGTGTAGGCCTTTGATGAACTTTTTTACGAGGGGATGTGCAAAGACGGAGAAGCCTTGTACAAGGTCATGCCGTGTCAAAATTGCTGCTAAGTACACCTTTATTGATGAGGGCTTCAAGCCCTCTTCATGTAGAGAGTGCAGAAAGGCTAGAATTTCAGGCATTCTGCACGATCGTGACTGCAGTTCCCTTTTTACAGTGAAGCGTTCAAACTTCTTCCATTTCCTGTCATATGATGCTCTGGTGGAAGGTTTTGTTGCCTCCCTCAGGATGGTACATACAGGTGACGGTAGGTCTAAATGCTGCCACTGTGCCGGATTCGCCATGCTGTAAGGTGGAGTTTGTGTATGTTTGGGTGATGGACAAGGCCCTGGTCCATGGAGATAAGATCTGGTGTCTGTGGTAGGTGAAAGTACTCTCCTCTGGAGAGGTGAAGCAGTGCTGTGAACCAGGCCTGCTGCGGCCACCATAGAGCAATGAGTATGGCGCTCGTCCATCTCCGCTGTAGGGATGTTATTACTCTGGGGATTAATGGAAAGGGGGGGAAGGCATAGACAAGACCTTTTCTCCATGAAGTGCTGAAGGCGTCTCCCTTGGAGCCCTCTCCGATCCCCGCTCTCGAGCAGTAGGATTCGCAGACTGCATTGTCCGCAGACGAGAACAGGTCTATGTGTGGATCCCCCCATCTGTTGAAGATGCAGCTCAGGACTCTTGGGCAGAGAGACCACTCGTGGGTTTTCTGAAAGTGGCGGCTTAGAGTGTCTGCCTGTACATTCTTCGATCCCGCGATATGGACCGCTGAGAGGCGTATCCTCTGGGAAATTGCCCAATCGAAAATCCGGAGTGTTAGGTGCAGGAGGGTTGTGGAACGAGTGCCCCCTTCCTTGTTCAGGTACCATTTGACCGAGGTATTGTCCGACACTATCCTCACATGGTGTCCAGACACGTATCCTTTGAAGGCTTGAAGTGTTTTTTTCACAGCCAAGAGTTCCAGTTTGTTTATGTGGTGGGTTCTTTCTCTGGTGGACCACCCTCCCTGTATGGTGAGATGGTCGCAGTGTGCCCCCCATCCCGTAAGGGAGGCATCCGACGTGATTGTCCTGGATGGGCCCGCTGTTACAAATGGTAGTCCTAGTTTCAAATTGTCTGTCAACGTCCACCACCGGAGGGAGTGATGGAGGGAAGAGGGTATCTGTACCCTGAGCCAGTTTGCATCTCTGAGTGGATCGTAATTTGTCAGTAGGAACTGTTGTAACAGTCACATTCATAGGCGCGCCCATCTCACTGCGTACACCGACGATGCCATGAGTCCCAGAAGCTTCTGTATCTGTAGCACTCTTGCGGACCTGGAGATCATAATGGTCTTTGCAAGTTGACTTATCTGCATGCATCGTCCTTCTGGTAGGAAGGCCCTTCCCACTGTAGAGTCCAGGCGTACTCCGACGAACTGGATAACCTGCGTTGGTTGGAATATTGACTTTTCTGTGTTGATGACCAGGCCCAGATTCTGTAAGAGAGTTCTGGTGGTCTCTACGTCCTTTTCCGCTTGAAGGTGAGAGGGAGAGACTATCAGCCAGTCGTCTTGGTAAGGGTAAAGTTCCATTCCCGACAACCGGAGAAATGCACACACCGTGGCCATGCACTTCGTGAACACTCTGGGAGCGGTCTTTAGCCCGAACGGTAGTACGGTGAACTGGTAGGCCTCTCTCCCGACTATGAAGAGGAGGAATCGCTGGTGTGATATGTGAATGGGAATATGAAAGTACGCATCCTTTAAGTCTACGAGGGTAAACCATCTGTTGCATCTGAGGAGAGGGAGAATGGCCGCCAGCATGACCATGCGAAATTTCTTTGTCAGGATAAAGTCGTTGAGCAGTCGCAGGTCCAAGATGGGGCGGAGGCCTCCGTCCTTCTTCGGGACTGTGAAGTATCGGGAGTAGAATCTCGTCTTCAGCTTTGAGATGTTGACTGGTGTAATAGCACCCTTTTGAAGTAGAGAGTGCACTTCCTGGCGTAAGATCTCCGAGGGCGGAGTAATTTTCAATAGCCCTGTCGGTGGTTTGGAGGCGAACTCTATTCGGTAGCCCTGCAAGATGATGTCCAGAACCCATTTGTCCGTTGTAATTTTTGTCCATGCGTCGTAGAACGGTAGAAGCCTGTGGTCGAAATTGAGGGGCTGTTGGTGAGTTGCCCGGGGAAAGTCAAAGGCGTTGTTTGTTTGACGCCTCCGATCTGCTGCGTGCTTGGCGGAATCTACCCTGTGGGTAGTTCTTCTTGTGTTGGAAAGACGTCTGTGGAATTGTCTGGAAGCGTTGATGCTGATGTTGTTGTTGTTGTCTGAATGGTGTATAACGCTGATGGTACTGCTGCTGTCGAGGCCATCTGTGCAGGCGATAAGGCTGGTATGGTAGAGGTGGGTAGAATCCCATTTTCTTTGCTGTTGTCTTAGCCTTCTGTATGGTATCCATTGTCGTGTCTGTAGTTGTATTGAAGAGGCCTTCCCCATCAAAGGGACGGTCCTCGATCCTGGTCTTTGATTCCTGGGGAAGGTTTGATGACCGTAGCCATGCATGTCTTCTGAGAGCAATGGAGGCAACCATTGCCTTAGACAGGCAGTCTATTTGGTTCCTGGCCGTCGTGAGTTCCTGTTTCGCTAGTGCAGTGGCCTCTTGCTGGAATACCTGTGCCGCATCCCTGATGTCGTCTGGGAGATGGGCATGCAGGGAGGCCACCTTGTCCCACAAAAAAAGGTGGTACCTGGCTATCATCGCCTGGTAATTCGATATTTTCATGGCCAGTGCTGCTGAGGAATAGACCCTGCGTCCGAGGCCATCCAACTTACGTCCTTCTCTGTCCACTGGGGCCGAGTGCGATTTGGAGGACCTGCCCTGCGCTGACTCTACAATGACAGAGTTGGGCTTAGGATGCTGTAACAGGAAGCCCGCATCCTTCTCCTGAATTTTATATAGGGAGTCGACTCGCTTGGAGACCGGTCCCACAGTCGCTGGGGTCTTCCACGACTCTTGTGCCGTACGGAGTAGGGTTGGGATCAGCAGCATCGCCAGAGTGGATGTTGTTTCGCCGTATATCACATCATAAATGTAATCAGGACATTGTTCTTCTGGTTGCTGGACCTCGACTCCCAGTGACTGAGCCAAACGCTGCATTTGTTCCTGGAAGGAAACGACTTCCACAGATGGGGAGGCTCGTTTGTCTGTCCCTACATCGTCCTCGGGTGATGGTATCGATGGCGCGGCTTCTATGGACGAAGAGGAGTCGGAAGCATAGTCCTCATCAGAGGGGGGTAGAAGAGGCACTCTTATTTCCATGGGTGGTAGCGGGGCTATTGGCGCTTCAGGCGTTTGAACGGTCTGTGTTGGTACTGACGCCGAAGCCGATGGTGGTAGCCTGGGTGGCCGAGGGGGAGTGAAGTCGTCCTCCTCTCTGTCAAGGCGCTGTCCTGTATATGGGTCAAAGCGGAACCGGTGTCGAGGTTCAATGTGGGTTGGTTGGGATATCCCGTGCCATGATTGAGCCGAGTGATCAGAGAATTGGTCCCAGTCGTGTAGGGGCGTTGGGGATGGCGATCTGAGTCCCTGGTCCATGTCGATTGTCCCCGGTACCGGCCTCGGTACCGGTGAAGTCAGCGGGGACAGCGGGTCGAATGGATGGTCATCCGTTTCCAGCACCGGCGGGGAGAAAGAGAGGTGAAGCCTTGATGCCAATGGGCTTCGGAGCGGCGGCGGCGCTGTGTTCCTGTCAGCCTTCGATGTCGATGGCGTCGGCTTCTTCGGTACCGAGGGCGACGAAGCCGTGCGGTGTCGATGTCTCGGTGTCGACACGGGCGGCGGCAGGGCTGGCCTCGACCAGGGGAGTGGTAGCGACACCGAAACCGATGGTGATGGCGCCGGCCCAGCCATCGGTACCGGTGATCGGGACGGTACCGATGCCAGCTTCAGAGGCGGTATCGGCCTCTGGGTCGGCTCTTTCGCCGCCTACGCCTTATGGTGCCTCGATGTCGAGGAAGGCTTCATCTTTTCCTTCTTCTTTCGGAGCCCTTTTTCCAAGGGCATATGTTCTGTCTTTTGCCGCTTCGCCTTCATCACCTCGGTGGGGAGGGAGGGCTTTGATTTTCTGGGGCGGTCAGTCGGCTGTACAGCCTTTTTGTTGCTGACGGCCGTGGCGGCGGTGAGGCGGGTGGGCGGGCAGGTCCACCGTCTCTTCTAGAGCCTTTTTCCACAGGAGAGCGCGCAACTTATTCGCCCTATTTTTCCGCGTCTGCCTCGAGAAGTTAAGGCAGTGGGCACACGCGTCGACCACATGGGTCTCGCCCAAACAAAGCAGGCATTTGGAATGGCCATCTGAGAGGGCCAGCTTTGCACTGCATGAGGTGCAGTTTTTAAACAAGGAGGTTTGCGCCATTTTGTAGGCTCGCGGCCAGTGGGGGGGGGTGCCCCTATGAAGAACTCAGGGAGACAGAGACCGATATATATATATATTTATATATATATATATAAATATCGATAAAGAATTATAGTAATATATATATATATATATATATATATATATATATATATAATTTGAGGAATGGAGAAAGATAGAAGGAGATGAAAGACACAGAGAGAGAAAGAGTCTAGGCGAAATATATATATATATATGTATGTATGTATATATATATATATATATATATATATATATATAAAGCTAATTAGTACGAACACTAGAAGAGAAGTTCTCCGTGAGGCAACCAGCAAGGCAGTCAAAAAAGAACTGAGGTAGGCGGGAACCCGAGCATGCGTGATGGTACGGTGGGGGGAGGGGTTCCCGCCAAGAGTTTCTAGGCTTTAGAAGTTCCGGTTTGAGGCTCGGCGCCGGCGCGAGCCCATAGTGTGTGACTGCACAGAGACCACGAAGAAGAACCATCCTGTTCTATACGAAAAGGACTGGAGTGGGGTGGTACAGCCTAAAAGAGATGGGTCCTGGACTGGGAGTTATGGAGATCTGGGCTTCCCCATTGCATGGCCGGGCAATGATCTCAAAACCAATCCTCTGTATCCCATTCTTGAAATACACCTGTGGCTCTCCAGGTGTTGCCAGACTACAACTCCCATCAGCTCTAGCCAGCATCGCCAATGGTGAGGGATGATGCAAGTTGTAGGCCAACAACATCTGGAGGGCCACAAGTCACACACTTCTGGTCTATATACTTACAGTCTACTTTCCAGCTCACTCTGCTAAATGTGTGAAACAGAGACAGCTATCACTGCAAATGAGAGCTTTAAAAAAAATGCTCAAGTGGTACCCTTGATTTGACCAGTGTCTCTTGATGAAATCTTTCACAAGCTTTCCAGTTACACCTATTCCCCTACCCTCTGTAAGTTTAAAGCACGCAAAACTTCTTTAATAAATGACATTTTGCTCAATAAACCTCCTTTTGCATGGGAGAGAGAAAGAGACTAAGCATTCAGTGGAGGCAACAACTTGTACCAGTCGTTCAAGAGCTCACCAAACTACATGTACGTTAAGATAGCCTTCCCCAGCCTGGGGCTCTCCAGTTGTGTCAGACTACAATTCCCATCACTCCCCAGCCAGAAGAGATCTAAGTGGGCTAGGTCACACATCTCTTTCCTAAGGTAAATACAAAGCAGTCCTGAAGATACTCAGGGGTCCTAAACCATTTAAAGCCCTAAATGGCCTGAGATCCAGGTATCTTAAAGGCTGCCTTCTGCTGTATGTGCCCCCATGGATGCTCTGTTCCACCTCCAAGGCCTTGCTCTGGGTGTTGTTGCCAAGCAAAATGTCTACCCTAAATAGTTCTACAACTGACCTCCATCAAATGCCAGGACAAAACTAGTCCCTTTCAAAAGGTAATTTGCAAATCTGACTATTTTTGGTGCTGAATTGGAATATTTTCGGCGCCAGGTCAAGACTTTCCTCTTCTCTCAGGCATTTGGCAATATCTGAGGAGCCTGGGTTTGTTTTGTTTTTGTAGTTTTTGAAGTGTTGATGTGGTTTTTAAATGTATAGATTGTGTATATGTTGTATGTTTTTGCTGTTTTAATTTTTGTATATTGTTTTTAATTGTTTTTAATCCTATGTAAACCGCCCAGAGAGCTTCGGCTATGGGGCGGTATACAAATGTAATAAATAAATAAATAAATAAATAAATGATAGTGGCAGTGCCTTTGTTTTGGTTTTTGCTGAAGAAGGAGTTGTTTTATTGGCCCTAAAAGCTTAGAGCTTCGTCATGTTATGCATCTGCTGCAGGACAATAGGATTCCACTGGCATTTGCCAGTTTAAATACGTGAAGTGGGAAATTAAGCTGCACACATCCAAAGACTCCGCAAACACATGATATGGAGCCACAGCTACTCATGGCTTCCCAGTGCATAGCCACTGCATCCCTTGAGTGTTTGGAGATGGGCACTATTCCTTCACCCTTTATACACATTTTCTCACAAATAGTGGTGACCCCAGGCTGCTATGTAAAGTGTGAAACACCTGTAACTTTTAGAATTCAAAGCTATCTTCCCTCTCTATCTGAAAGTGTGGAGGCTGCAGCTAGATGTTTTATTTCTTTACTTACTGGCTATATAATAGTGCAGAAAAGGAACTTGACCCAAGCTCTTGTTTCTTCATTGTGTTCTGCCAGAAGCTCTGTTCACTCTAAGCTCTGCACAACACCCTAATCACATGAACAAGAATTTGAGTTGCTACACACATAAGTGAGGATGTCCCCAGTTCAGTTCTCAGTCCAGCCACAAACTTGCTAGGTGTCCTCTTAGGTAAGCTAGTATCTCTTAGTCTTAACCTGCCCTCTGCCACCATGTGCAACACAGGGACAACAGTACTGAGCTATCTTGCAGGATTGATGTAAGAACTTGCTGGGATGTATGTGAAGCACTAAGAACACTCTGAAGCATTATTATTAAGCATCATAATGTTCAAAGTTTATAATATTCTTCATTATTGCTTATAATACTTTAAATTAATTACCACTGAATTCCAAATAGCAAATTGCCTTATTTAAAAACATGTATCTTGCATAGGTTGGCTTTGGAACTCAGAATATTTGACACAGAAGCAGAGAATAGTATTTTTAATATATTTCCATTCCAGATGCAAGTGGGTAACATCATCTGATTTCTTTGCCACTTCCTCATACATTTTACTTTCCTGGAAACAAGAACTTGGAAGAGAAACACAAGCGAACAATATGGTGCATTGGCTCAAATGGCCAATAATATCATAGAATCACAGAATAATAGAGTTGGAAGGGGCCTATAAGGCCATTGAGTCAAAGCCCCTGCTCAATGCAGGAATCTACCTTAACTAGGCTGACTATATGAAAAGGAGGACAGGGCTCATGTAACTTTAACAGTTGTAGAGAAAAGGGAATTTCAGACAGTGTCATTTATATGCAATTAGTCCCTGGTGAAATTCCCTCTTCATCACAACAGTTAAAGTTGCAGGGCCCCTGCCTTCTTTTGTATATGGTCACTCTAATATAGTGCCTGCAACTTTAACTGTTGTGATGAAGAGTGAATTTCACCAGGAACTAATTGCGTACAAATGACACTGGCTGAAATTTCCTTTTCTCTACAACTGTTAAAGTTACATGAGCCCTGTCCTCCTTTTCATATGGTCAGCCTACCTTAACGCATCCCTGATAGATGGTTGTCCAGCTGCCTCTTGAATGCCTCTAATGTGGGTGAGCCCACCACCTCCCTAGGTAATTGGTTCCATTGTCATACTGCTCTAACAGTCAGGAAGTTTTTCCTGATGTCCAGCCGGAATCTGGCTTCCTGTAACTTGAGCCCATTATTCCATGTCCTGCATTCTGGATTGATCGAGAAGAGATCCTGGCCCTCCTCTGTGTTACAACCTTTCAAGTATTTGAAGAGTGCTATCATGTCTCCCTCAATCTTCTCTTCTCCAGGCTAAACATGCCCAGTTCCTTTGCTTCCAGACCCCTGATCATCCTTGTTGCCTTCCTCTGAACACGCTCTAGACTGTCTGCATCCTTCTTGAAGTGTGTTGCCCAGAACTGGACGCAATACTCAAGATGGGGCCTAACCAGTGTTGAATAAAGGGGAACCAGTACCTCATGAGATTTGGAATCTATACTTCTATTAATGCAGCTGTCGGATGTCAGGTGCTTCATGAACAATTCACTAGGCTGGCCTAGTGAATTGTGAGTTGAAAGCTTGGCAATTGTTGTGAGAAAGTCTGTCTCTATTCTGTGCTTATCTGTGGCTGCTAGCCGAGGCCTTGCGTTTCCTTGAGAACAAAGGTATGTTTTGAAAAGGTGGGGGCTATCTTGCAAGCTGTCTCTCACATAGTGTCAACATCAAGAGGAGGTTGAACTGTGCCGCCCTGTTGGCACATGAGTTTGGATTACAGGCCTGAAGCCCTGTCTGTCAAAGTGGCTGGGAATTAGCCAGCCTCCATCCTATATAGCTACGAGCAAAGGGGAGGCCCTTTGCTAGGAATCATCTGTTCGCCTGTTTGCCTGTTCTACTGTTACCATCTGGTTCTACGCTTGCCAAGAAACTCGTGTTTGGGATTCTATCTGGTTTGGAGATGTTGGATGCACTCTGTACATGTTCTGTTGCTATTTGGACTTGGAATTTCTAAGAACTATGCCATGAAAAGTGCTCTGTGGTTTTTCATAGATTTGGACTTGCAGATTACTGTTCTGGATTCGTGTTCTATAGCCTGTTTTTCCCTGCATGGAGCCAAAGTACGGGCACAGGGAGACTCTGAGGCTGATCGTTGCTGTTCTGGAATTGTGTGCGTGTGACCTGCGAGAGAGCCTTCCTCAGAGCCAAAGCTACGAGCAGGGAAGGTTTCCTAGGTCGAAGAGGTTCATCCCCTGACATCTTGCTTACGTGATCAGCTCAGTGTTCCTGGCAGGCTGAGTTTGGTTTGGTACAAGATGATCTTGTCTACAGTCAGACTTCATGCACTTCTGTACTGGGGTTTCTCCTTTGAGTTTTGTTCGTGTTCCTGATGAGTCAGTGTGTGTGGCCACTCCTGACCGCATGGGACAGGGGCTAACTCTAAATGTCTCCCCTGAGTGATTTGCTGTTCACATTAAGCTGTTGTACCTAAAAGCTATCTGGTTCGTCTTCAGCTTCAAGTGTGTGTATGCAGAAATGAAACCGTTATGCCTTGAATTCCGTGTGATTTCACAATAAAAGAAGTTTCACTGTTTTTGGAGTGTATCAGTTTGCCTAAAGTTCGTGAGCAGAAGCCTGGGGTGGGCTTGCGTCACGACAGCAGCCCAAAATAGCATTTGCTTTTTTGCAGTCACATCACACTGTTGGCTCATATTCAGCTTGTGATCTACAACAATTCCAAGATCCTTCTTGCTTGTAGTACTGCTGAGCCAAGTATCCCCAATCTTGTAACTGTGCATTTGGTTTCCTTTTCCTAAGTGTAGAACTTGGCATTTATCCCTATTAAATTTCATTCTGTTGTTTTCAGCCCAGTGCTCCAGTCTATCAAGATCACTTTGGAGTTTGTTTCTGTCTTCCAGGGTATTAGCGATCCCACCCAATTTTGTGCCATCTGCAAATTTGATAAGCATTACCTGTACCTCCTCCTCCAAATCATTAATAAAAATGTTGAAGAGCACTGGGCTCAGGACTGACCCCTGCGGTACCCCGCTTGTTACCTCCTCACAGTGTGAAAAGTACCATTGATAAGCACTTTTTGAGTCTGATTCTGTAACCAACTGTAGATCCACCTAATAGTTGTTCCATCTAGCCCACTTTTCACTAGTTTGTGAATCAGAATGTCATGGGGCACTTTGTCAAAAGCTTTGTTGAAGTCAAGTTATACTATATCCACAGCATTCCCACAGCCCACAAGGGAGGTTACCCGATCAAAAACTGAGATCACATTAGTTTGACAGGGGCTGCCTCTACAAGAGAGGTTTAAAGCTCTTTCAAGGCGCTTAAAAAAATTTACCTCTACAAGAACGGAGCGCAAATCGGGCATAGAGGCGCGTTATCTCTCCGATTATGCGCATTATCGAATGCGCGTTAAACAGAGAGTTTTATTTTGCTCTGTCCGTTAAAGCGCATTTTGACTATGTGAACAAGCGCTTATGCGCATTAACGACTTGTAAAGCGCATTTTGGTCATCCCTTAATGCGCTTTGCTGCCTCTCACCGCCTCTCGTGCAGAGGTATTAGGCGTAAATGCGCTTTAGCGATTATGCGCATAATCGCCTAACCAGGCGCAAAAGCGAATCCTTGTAGAGGAGACCAGGATTTGTTCGTGACAAATCCATGCTGGCTTCTAGTCATCACTGCATAGTTTTCAAGGTGTTTACAGATTGACTTCTTTATAATCTGCTCCAAAATTTTCCCAGGGATGGATGTCAGACTGACTGGTCTATAGTTCCCAGGTTCCTCCTTTTTGAAGATAGGGACAACATTAGCCCTCCTCCAGTCATCCGGCACTTCACCTGTCTTCAATAATTTCGCAAAGATAGTCGACAGTGGTTCTGAGAGTTCTTCTGCCAGCTCCTTTATTATTCTAGGATGCAGTTCATCGGGCCCTGGAGATTTGAACTCGTTCAAAGAAATCAGGTGTTCCTTGACCATTTGTTTATCAATCTCAAACTGCAATCCTGCCCCTTCATCTTGTACTTCTGTGATTCTTAAATACTGGACATCCAATCCATCTTCTTTTTGCTAGATTATATGCAGGTGCTTTTGGGTTGTTTTTAATTAAGGGTCTAAGAATACCCTAAAAAGAAAATGGCTTTGTTTTTCTTTATTTTCTTTCTATAACCTTTTGTAGATGAAACCCTTTTAACTTCTCAATATCTGTGTTGAACTGTGACTGATTGTGGTAAACACAGTACTCCAAATGAAGATTTAACAGTGACAAATGGAGTGAAACCATGCTCCTGAGGTGTGGAAACCATGAACAAATCATAATTAAAATCAGTTGGGCAGTGGACCGACCGTGGGCAGGGACTAGGCTCCTCTGTCTCAGCCACATACATTTATAACACCTTCCTTCAGCTCACAGACCCTGCTCAGATGACATGCTAAACCATGGTTAGGTTGCTAACCCCTGTGCAGCAAATGGTTAATGAGTGTGTTTAAACCATGGTTATGTAGCCACCATGGTTAGCAATGGTTCACACGCTAAGCCATGTTTAGCTCAAAATGCTTAACCACTGTGGCTTCATTGGAACAGGTTCATTGTTTCTCTGAGGCAGAGAAACACATAACACCCCACCCTTTAATTTTGCCTCTCCATCGGAGATCTTGAAAGAAGGTAGTCCATGGTTTCTCTCTCTCAAGAATGCTAATGCAACCTACCTACCTCCTCAAGTAAAAGACCGCTGCATCTTTCAAGTGTAGAATGGTCTCCAACAGGTTGCAAGAATCAGAAGATCCAATTAATCCGCCTCTACCACCCACAAAATGAAGGAAGGTTTCTTTTCACCCATCAACTTAAATTCCTTTTGGCAAGCTACATTTAAACCAGCCATGTCATCCAACTTAGGAAACTATGGTTACTAGCTTCAGAACAAGCCATGATCTTAAACCATGATTAGAAATTGGTTTGGTTTTTGCTTGATCTAAAGCTAGTAACTACAGTTTCCCAGTTTGGGTAAAATGGGAAACTATGGTTAGAGACTTTCTGGTTTGACTGCTGTGTGCTGCAAAAATGTTGCATGTGTGGACAAAAGGCTTGTGCATATCCCGGCTTAAAAGCCAAAATATGATCCATCTGAATGTGGCTCTTATCTCCTTTGAAGGAATTCAATTTTATTCAGTGGAATGATCCAGCAAAAGTAAAAACACACAAGCCAGGAATCACATTTCCTCATCTGCTCAGAATCAACTTCGTAAGTTCACTCCCATTTCCGTGGTGCAACACCCTCCTGAAGAAGAGCATTAGTCAAAAGTGTGGTTTGTCAATAGTTTGTGAATTCAGACATAAGTGGAAACCACAGTTAGTGCATGAATTCAGAACTAAGAGCAAACCACAGCTAGTGTAAACTGTGGTTTGCAAACTAACTTCAAACCTGGCTTGATATCCTGATTTAGCAGCCCCTCACAAGCCATGGTTTCTGAGCTGAAGCACTTTCTGGCTTCTTTCATCAGCCAGGGGAGCAAAGGCTGCTGGATTGTATGTACGTGAGGCCCAACTGTCAAGATCAGATGATTCTGCTGACATTTTGTAACTTTAAGAACTGGTGCCTGAATGCATTACACTCCTTTTCCCTCCCCATTCCTTTTTCCTATGGGATGGAGCTAGCTTACCTTTTAATTTCAGAACTGTGCTTGAAAAACTTTAGGCCGTTTTAAATGACAGATAATAAACATGCTGTGGTGGGATGTCTGAATGCAGCAGAGGTGATGCTTACAGAACACAGACAAATGCTGCAATATATCCAGTTCAGACCCACTCCGACCCCTTCCCCAAAGAGAGGCCATCAGTGCAAACAGCACAATCAGCACTGAAAACCTGAGCCAGGTCTCCTGGAAAAAGAGGAGCTTTGGAAAATTCTCTCGCAAGCATATTACTCGACACAAACATCTGTTCTGTAAGAACCTTAGATAAGTTCGACATAAAGGGGATATTCAACATATGGCTCCGACACGAACTGAAAGGCAGCCAACAGCTTTGCGGCATCCACTCGGGGCTGGCATCAAGAAGAGTCTAATGTGAATATGATTGACACCGCAGCACAGAGGACTTTGGAGCCAGGTTAGAAGAGAATTAATATGCACAGCTGTGGCTCACTGTGCATGTGGCTGCAGAGGAGGGCAAAGATATTTGGGCTGGAATTCAACCAACAAGCCTGGACATTGCACTGCTAACCAGCAAGTGGAGTTAATTTACACTAGACATGAAGCATAGCTCAAGGCTCTGCCTGAATGGGCTGTTTAAAACATTTAGGACACTGGCAAGTAAAAGATGTTCTTTTACTTACCTTACTAAAACACATCCACTATTCATTTATACCAGTCTTCCCCAATGTAGTGCCCTCTGGGTCTTTTAGACTACATCTCCCAGCATTTTCAACCATTGGCCATGCTGGCTGGGGCTGCTGAAAGTTGAAATCCAAAACAACTGGAGGGCACAGGCTGGAAAAGGCTGATGTATACTATGACAAAAAACAATTTCTTAAGAGGTATTGTTTCAAAGTTATCAATTTAGCTGGCTTCCTTTGCTTGCACTTCAGCACAAAGTGCTTAAGTAAAACTGAGGCAACCATACAGGAAGACAACTTGTCATCCAAGTATTAATACCTATCCTGTACGCCAGCAGCAGAAAGTGTAAACCTGAGGTCCCTACTGCAGTACTCTTTTTTTTAAAAGAGACCTCCATGGCCACTTCTGTCTGGTAAAGCAGAGCAATGCAGAACTGGAGCTACGGAGAAGGGAGGGACATGTATATATGCACACACGATGGGTACATGGTGCATGCAAGAGAAAGAGTGTACAGGTGGTTATCTGCAGTCAGAGAAGGTCAGGAAAAGTGAGTGGGCTGTGTGTGTTGCCTTGTCCTTAAGTTCTGGTGCAAGTTACTTGTCTTTTAACACCAGCAGTTTGCTTCTGTTAAATGGGAGTTTTATGACTGGCTGTGCCCACCATAGTAGCCATTTTGTTATGGCACCCATGAGACTTACTCAAAATTCTAAATGTGCCTAATGGTCCAAAATCTTTGGGGACTCCTGAGTATTGACAGGGGGAGTGTGTCCCTGTTGGTGCTTCTGGACCTCTCAGCGGCTTTTGATACAATCGACCATGATATCCTTCTGGAGCGCCTGAGGGGATTGGGAATCGGGGGCACTGTACTTCAGTGGTTCCGGTCCTACCACTCGGGCAGGTTCCAGATGGTGATGCTTGGGGATAGGTGCTCTTCAAAAAAGGAGTTGCTATGTGGCGTACCACAGGGTGCCATTCTTTCCCCAATGCTGTTTAACATTTATATGAAACCGCTGGGAGAGATCATCCGGAGGCATGGGGCAGGGTGTTATCAGTATGCTGATGACACCCAAATATATTTCTCTATGCCTTCAACAACAGCATCAGCTAAGGATAGTGTGTCTGCTCTGAATGAATGCTTGTAGGCGGTAATGGGCTGGATGGGAAAAAAACAAACTGAACCTGAATCCAGACAAGACGGAGGTGCTTGCTGTCAAAGACCACAACCTGGGTTTGGAGGTGTGTCAACCACTTCTGGATGAGGTTACACTCCCCCTGAAAGACTGTGTTCACAGCTTGGGGGTACTCCTGGATCTGTCGCTCCAAATGACAGCTCAGATAGATGCGACGGCCAGGAGTGCCTATTATCAGCTTCGGCTGATACGCCAGCTGTGCCCCTTCCTAGAGTTGGAAGACCTAAAGTTGGTAGTGCAAGCGCAGTAGCTTCAAGGCTCGATTTCTGCAATGCGCTTTACATAGGGCTACCTTTGTGCCTAGTCCGGAAACTTCAACTAGTTCAAAATATGACAGCCAGGTTGGTCACTGGTATACCTAGGGGTGACCACATTACACCAGTCTTAAAATCTCTCCACTGGCTGCCAATTAGTTTCCGGGCGAAGTATAAAGTGTCGGTTATTACCTTTAAAGCCCTACATGGTTTGGGTCCAGGTTACCTGCGGGATCGCCTTCTCCCATATAATCTGCCCCGCACACTTAGGTCCTCTGGGAAGAATTTACTAGAGTCAGCCAAAACTAGGCTGACGACTGTTACCCAGAGGACCTTTTCTTCTGTCGCTCCCAGACTGTGGAATGGCCTGCCGGGAGAGATCTGCAAACTTAGCAGTCTTCTTGAATTTAAGAGAGCCATGAAGATTGATCTCTTCCGGCAGGCCTACTGAGTTGAATTTTAGATTGTTTTTAATAATGTATTAGTTTTATTTGTTTTCATGTTTTATCTATTTTATGGTCTTTGTATTTATATTTATTGTTGTTCTCCGCCTCAATCCAGAAAGAGAGGCGGGTAAGAAATAATAATAATAACAATAATAATAATAATAACAACCAAACTAGTATGTCCCCACGCCGCTGCCCCCACATAAGAGAGGGAGACGACAACACATTCCGGAGCTTTACTTGGAAAATATAAATGTTTCTAAATGTACACACAATTTGGTAGTTAGAGGCATTGAAAAGAACAATGGAGGGCAGAAATGCACAATAGGAGGTAACTTCTAAAGACTGTCACGTCCCACAACTGCCCTAAAAGGAACTTAATATAGGTTTTCATCTTTATAGTACTTTGAGAAGTGTTTTATGCTTCTTCTCCATATATCCTCACATCATGCACTGTCAACTATCATTCCTAGTTTGCAGAATCAGATTTAGGCAGTAGACTGCACTGGCACTTTAATTAATGTGATTGAAAAGGGCATTTAACAAGTTTTTCCCGATTCTGCCATGTTGCGGCTTTGTAAAAAATAACAATCCTGGACTTTTTGTATCTACCTCCAGTAACCAGACAGCTAGCTAAATGGTCTCCAAGTTAGACTAACATGCATTTTAAGTCCTTGATGTCCTATCAAAGCATGCATATCCTAGAATGCCTCCTTGCTTTCGCTGAGGAACCATCTATGCTGGAGACTGTGTTACTTTAAGGCAACCCTTATATTTTATAAGTCACCACTCAGCAAATCTCTCTAGGACCTTTGGCAACCCGCACTATTTCCACTTGTAGGACACTGAACATTGACTGCAGCTACAGCCCTGACAACTCCCATAAGCCATTCTGTCAGATGGCACTAGCTGAAACAAGCAGCGCTCAGCAATGTTCAGCTGAAACCATTGATCTGATGCAGGGAGCAGCAGCGAACACTCCATATATAGATCTATGACTGGCAGAGGCCCAGAAGTGCTCATGTGCTCTACCAGCTCACAAAGGCAGCTGGGTTTGTGCAAAAGGCCAACTGCAAACACCTAGTCAAGAGATCACAATACACAAGAGGAGAAACTGGGGAGAGGTGTGGGGGCAGAGTCTGGTCGGGGGCATTGGCCAGACATCTCATGTGGATCCAGCGGAGGCATTTTCAGACAGGTGAGAGCAGTTGCGAGCACATGTCTGTGAAAGTGTGAGACAGAAAAGGTTCTCTCAACCAATTGTGGAACAAATTGAACTCTTCTCTGTTTTGGTTCTTAGGAAAGATGTCTGGACCTTTGCTGTTTTCCCCTATCCATTTCAATACAGGGCAGCCAGATGCACAGTTTTCAATGTGGAGTATCTTGAAAATGAAATGGCATAATATCTGGTATCTAGGAATGGTTTCACAAATACCTTCTTCTGACATGACATGTGAACCGCTTGGCTATTGTCCAGATGTAGGCACTTAACTCCTTGTACGTCCCTTGAATGATTGTCCAAAAAGAAAAGGAAAACCCCCCGATGACCAGACATGTACTGAGCAACAGACCCTTTTGCAAGAGGTTACTCAATTGTCCTCAAAAAAATATGCCGATGCAATCAGCTGGGAATGCAACACTTATCCCTACCAGAGAGGGGTTAATGAACAGCAGTGACCTTGTAGATTAAGGCTGATCTGTCACTGAGCAAGGATGCGAAGAGAAAGACAGTAAATCCAGTGTTAAGAGGTACAGGTGTCAGCACAAATCCATGAGCAAGGGTTTATTTGGCGATAACTGCCTAAGAACTCTTACCTCCAAACAAAGCAGTCATTTCCCCCACAAAATGCTTCCCCGGGGAGCCCCTGCTGGCTGCTGACTCAGCTGTCAATGCTATAGGCTGTGCAGTTAAGGGATGGATGAGTAAAAAAACAGCTCAAACCATAGATAACGAGCAGCTATATAATGAAGGTTGTAATGAGAGAGAGAGAGAAGCAAAAAGGTTGCTACTCTGAGCTTCAAGTTCTGAGGCTTCACATCAGGGAAGGGATGCAAGTCATTTGTAGACTACAGTAAGGATGAAGCCAGGCCACACTAGTTTTGGCAAAAGGTGGGGAAGTTAGATGCTCCTTGTTGAGAAAAGGGAAGGAAAGATGCATTTCCCAATATTGAAGGGCTAGTATTTAGAGCTAGAAGCACTAGCTGATGTTGTGCATGCATCTCCAGACATCCTTGGATAAGACTGACATTGACCGACATAATCAATCTGGTTTCCAGATTGGATTTGACACAGAGAGGCCTCGGTTTCCCTGCTGGATAATCGATACCAGGAGAAGGACAGTGAAAACGTGACTCTGCTAATACTTCTTGGCCTCTTGACAGTTTTGGATGCCATTAACCATGACAATCTTCTCGATAGGCTCTCTGGGTTTGGGGGAATAGGGTTCCAGTGGTTCTGTTCCTACCTGGAGAGCTGATTCCAGGTGCTGCTGGGGAACTACCGCTTGGCCTCATGCCATTTGTGTTACGGAGCTCCTCTTGTCCCCCAAGCTTTTCAACTACTTCATAAAACGGCTGAATTGGGAATTCTCCTTTTCACCCAATTCAGGTGTGGTGGCAAAAGTGCTCAGTGTCTGAGATCAGTAATAAACTTAATCCTGATAAACCACTACAGGTAATACCTGAGTCTTGACTGCTCAGGGAGGAGCATTCTTCCTGAAGTATCAGACTCATAGACTGGGAGTGCATATAAACCAAGCTTTATCACTGAAGGTCTAAATGGCATGGAACGCCTTGTACCAGCTGATGACACCAGTGGTAGCCCTTTCAAGAAAGAGATAGCCTGGCCAGGATCATTGGTGCTCTGATAACCTCCGAATCTGGCTACTACAATTCACAGTGTGGGGCTGTTGTACAAAATCTGCATGGGAATGAGAGTTAATTCAAAATACAGCCACTAGGCTGCTAACTAGAACCTGTAATTGGGGTCCTGGTTCGCCAGTGCTTCAACAACTATAGTGGCTCTCGGTCCATTTCCAAGCACAATTCAAAGTGCTGGTGCTGACCATCAAAGCCTTCCACGGCTCATATCAACATGACTGTATACACCAATCCTATCTTTCTTCAGAGTTCCCCTGAATCTGAAATGAGGCCAACGGAGACTGGGGAAGAACCTCAGAATCATAGAATAGTAGAGTTGGAAGGGGCCTATAAGGCCATTGAGTCCAACCCCCTGCTCAATGCAGGAATCTACCTTAACGCATCCATGATAGATGGTTGTCCAGCTGCCTCTTGAATGCCTCTCATGTGGGAGAGCCCACCACCTCCCTAGGTAATTGGTTCCATTGTCATACTGCTCTAACAGTAAGGAAGTTTTTCCTGATGTCCAGCCAGAATTTGGCTTCCTGTAACTTGAGCCCATTATTCCGTGTCCTGCATTCTGGGTTGATCAAGAAGAGATCCTGGCCCTCCTCTGTGTGACAACCTTTCAAGTATTTGAAGAGTGCTACCATGTCTCCCCTCAATCTTCTCTTCTCCAGGCTAAACATGCCCAGTTCTTTAAATCTTTCCTCATAGGGATTTGTTTCCAGACCCCTGATCATCCTTGTTGCCCTCCTCTGAACACGCTCCAGATTGTCTGCATCCGTCTTGAAGTGTGTTGCCCAGAACTGGACGCAATACTCAAGATGGGGCCTAACCAGTGCCAAATACAGGGGAACCAGTACCTCGCATGATTTGGAAGCTATACTTCTATTAATGCAGCCCAAAATAGTTGTGGAACTTCTTTTATGGCATATACTCTATTGTGAGGCTGGCTAAGTGCCTACTTTTTGGTCCATCCAGTGTTAGGCAAAAATCGTTCAAAAAGCTTATGAAAAGAAATTCTCCATGTGATTTTCTAACACAGGGTGGGGAACCTTTTTCTCATGAAGGGCCCACAGGACCTACAGGAAAAGTCAATCAGAGCCTGCAGCTGTTGGTGGCCAGAGCTTTCCGCATTGCATATGTCTTTCTCTGTGCCTCTCTTCTCTTCCTCTCACAAAATTGTGCGCGCACGCACACAAAGCAAAAGAGGAAGTGATTCCCAGAGGGAAGTGATTCCCAGCCAAAGTGGGCCCTCAGGTTCCGGATAGCCAGATGACACTGAGGGCCACAGGTTCCCCACCCCAGTTCCAATACATCTATTTTATCTGCTTTATTATTTATTGTTTTATTTGTTTTATTGGCAGCCAGTGTGGTGTAGTGGTGAGGGTGTAGGACTGAGGAGACCAGGGTTCAAGTTCCCACTCAGCGATGAAGATCACTGGGTGGCTTTGGGCCAGTCACGGACTCTCAGCCTAACCTACTTCACAGTGTTGTTATCAGGATAAAATGGAGAGGAGGAGGATCATGTATGCCACTTTGACTCCTTGGAGGATAATACAGGATGTAAAAGTAAATAAATTGACATTTACATTATTATATTATTTATTCATTTATTACATTTATATCCCACCTTTTTTCCTCCAAGGAACCCAAGGCAGTGTACATAATTTTCCTCCTTCTCTCCATTTTATCCTCACAACAACCCTGTGAGGTAGATTGGGCTGAGAGTCTGTGACTGGCCCAAAGTCACCCAATGAGCTTCCATGGCCAAGGGTGGGGGGAGGACTAGAACCCGGATCTCCCAACTCCCTGCCCAACACTCTAGCCACTACACCACACTGGCTGTTGTTGTTTTAATATTGTCAGCCATCTGGGAAAAGTATTTGTATTGAGGAGTGAAATACGTTCATAAAATAAAGTTTGAATGGAATCATTATGTTAACAATTCCTATCAACTGGAATTCTAGGACTACATTTTCTATTCTCTGGCATAAGAAGAGCCCTGCTAGATCAGACCAAAGATCTGCCTAGGCCAGCATCTGTTTCCCACCATGGCCAACCAGATACTTCTGGGAAGCCGACAAGCAGGACATGATGGGGGAAAAAGCCCTCCCCTGTGGCAGTTCCCCTGCAACTGGTATTTAGAGGTATACTGATATTCAGAACATGGAGCAGACTCATCGCATCCATATATGCACATTCACACATACTTCATGCTTATAACAGTCTAAATGTAAGAACACATCATGAAAACCTGAAGTCATTGGAGTGTTCACAGTTCTGGGGTTAGAAGCTATAAGGGACTCTAACTGCGTATATGACAACTGTACGAATAACCAGAAACTTGGGTGACCAATTCCCTCGCCCTTACTTACAAACCACTAATATCTCAGGTTCCTTTCCATCTTTGTCTCCATTTATATTTAGAAAGGAGTACCAATCCTAGTATATTCAAGGCATAATCTCAAATAATTATTTGACTGTTTTTATTGGTATTCTGTTTTAAATTAAACAATTTTAATTTGCTGTTTTAATCTTTTTACTCTTTTATTCCTATGTTCACTGCTCCAGAATCTATTTTAGATATGGAGCAATATATAAATATTGTAAATAAATCCTTCTAATATTCAGCACTGGCTGATCAAATTTCATTTGCACTCAAAACACATGCACAATATATGCAAAATACAGCATTCTGCTCACCGTGAAATTGCAGAAAGTGGATTTCCAGGTGATGGAACGCTAGTCTTTGATGGGCACTAAAACATAGTTTATGATGGCTACCAAGGCAGGTCAAGGAGTAACTTCACAAGCAAAAGAACAATAAGTTACATGCATATGAGAACTTGAGTGTCAGGAATATTGATATAGCTTGGCTTTGTTGCTTTAATATTTCCAGCCAGCTAATCTCTACAGATGCACAACCCAATTTGTCATTCCTACCCTACGCATTTAAAAGCAGCACTTCTCAAACTGTGGGACCCGAGCAAGAGATGGACATACTATAAGGGGTCTTTTATTTCATTTCCAGGGGATTGTCTTCTCTTGCCGTGCTGAAAAGACACCACTGCTGTTGTGTGGCCGTTTTAAAAGAGGCTTGTCTGTCATGCTTCAATTCTACTTTCATTATTAAAGATGAAAAATAAAACATGCACTTGTTCAGTACTGACGCCTGATATAATGTTGTTGTGTTTTCTGTTGCAGAGTGGGAAAGCAGGGCTTAAAAAGTGGATTTGGTTTACACTGTTTCCATTAAGTTGGGTAAGTTCAGAGGTGGATCCCGTTTCCAAACATTTCAGAAGCATCGATTAAATGCAAAAATGACTCTGCTCCCAAAACGGATCATTATAACTGATCTACCATACAGGACTGTTTTAAGGACAAAGTGAGATAACCTCCATGGCTAAGATTATTTATCATCTTATATCCTGAACAATGTTATTGTCCGGTATAAACATGATAAATGATCTTAGCCATGATGCCATTCTGTCACCTTTCTAGAAGTTACAGGAGACAAACAGGGCTTCCCTTGAGCCGAAGAAACACATGACAGTATGTAATTTGCAGAATGCACCCTGATTGCATGATGTTTGGACACAGAATTTAAGTATTTTTTACACAACCCCAGCCATTACTTTTTCTGGAGTTTTAGCCACTTGTTTTGCTCTACCGGCACTCATATGCATTAAAAAGCTGTTCCTATTTTCACCGTTAAGTGTGGTAAGCTACTGACAAAACCCAATCTAGGAGAGAAGTGGAAACAGTTGAATATGCAGTTCTAGCTTTACACAACAGCCAACAGCAAAGTATTTCTGGCATGAGAAAGCTTATCCGATGACAATAATTTGAGTGTTCAATAGCAAAGGCTAAGGGCACATTCCAGCCATCAAGCATCGCTTACCAACATATTCAGAGAGGAATACGACAAAGAACGGAGTGACCAGGTCATTAATCCCCTGCACGTAGCCACTGGCTGGGTGTCGGATGGCCCAGATAAACAGGATTCGTTCAAAGATCTAGAGAGGAAGAAGGAAAGCCATGTGCCGGAGTTAGTCATGCCCAGGGGAAGATAGAGAAGTGAAAAGTCTGACAAGTGCAAGGGCAGAAAAGTGTGTGGTAAGAGTTAGAAATGCACACAGGTGAAGGACACAACCAGGTTTGGGGTTCTTGGCAGCA
Organism: Anniella stebbinsi; assembly: GCA_029215795.1. Lineage (NCBI taxonomy): Eukaryota > Metazoa > Chordata > Lepidosauria > Squamata > Anniellidae > Anniella > Anniella stebbinsi. The sequence continues at coordinate 62,393,602 of JARDYH010000004.1, read as the reverse complement.
CAGAAAGACTCAGCATGAAACATACATGGCGCTTGGGACAAGATCCAGGACGAGTTGCCAGACTAAGCCAACGCAAAGGCAAAATGATCAGTTATGCATGTAAGAAATATCTGCACTGAAAACAACCAAATGCACAAATAATATTTCTGGTCTATTGCTCTGTCCGCTTAGACACAAAGAGGGAATCAGGAAGTAAAGCGAAAGGGAAATGAGATGCGGTTTCAGGATAATGAAACTTCATTTTCACTGTGCCTGCTCAATAGCAGATGATGAGCTAGAGGCTGTTTTATTGCTCTGTCCCCTAGAAGGACTGTAGCCACTAAAAGGGAAGGAGGAGAGGCTCTGAAGCAGCTTGGGCTCTTCCCTGAGTTTTCAACTTTCATTTCCCAAAAGAGGAAATCCCTATTTCTTTTAGGGAAAATAATAATAATACAGGCAGTACTTTACACAACTGCAGAGTAAGTAGTAAGTTGCTTCCTTTTGCAACTGTTATTGTCAACGAGAGCAAAAGGCACTAGGATGACTGGGAAGCACAGCAATTTCTTTCCTAAATTACAAATATTTAAATTAATTAATAGGTTCTAGCTGTCTTATGCTGACTCTTGATAGCTCCTCCAGTGGGCTGTCCCACCACCATCACCACATTGCTGGCTTGGCACAATGCCTTACGGTGTTACTGCTCAAGATCTCCTTCTTGCTTGTGGTCTTGAGAGGAACAAAGATGGAACAGGAACAAGCAAGAAGGGGCTCAAAGGAAGGGATTTTCAAGACAATATGCTCCAGCTGGAAGGGGATGCAACAGGTTTACCCTAAATTGCATACAGAAAAGTGTAACATGTAGAAATCCATAGATTTATTCACAGCCCACAACTAGAGCAGCTTTCAGCTACCAGACCTTGGAAGTCTTGGACAGATTACCATGTTAACGTCTTTTGCGATAAATTCGATGCTGTTGAGAACACCCTAAGCTGGCTTCTCTCCCTATCCCCTGATTTTGCTACATGTAGTTTTTCTTTAATTCAGACAGATCTCTCTCAAAATATATCTAGAGAAGAGAGGATTTACAGAAGGAGTGGACAACATGTGGCCCACAGGTCACATGGGGGGATCCCAGCCATTTTTGTAGCCCCCACCGTTTCCCTTGGTGCTGCCAAATTTGCTACCAAAATCATGGCAGCAAAAATGATGGCAACGTTGCTTGAAAACAAGGTGCACTCCGGAAGTATGATTCCACTCATAAACCTGGCGAGTGCATCCTATGCGTCTCACTTTCAAGCAAAATTGTTGCAACATTGACCACTGCACCAAATTCAGTGGCAGATTTGGCAGTGGTGGGGTGCAGCTCTTCAAACCCCAAGAATTGCCCACCCCTGGTTTACAGGGAGGGGTATGCTTTGCATGTAGAGGTTTCCAGGTTTAATGCCTAGCAAAACCAGTTAAAAGGATCATGTTGCGGGTGATGGGAAAGAGACGATGGGGAGCCGCCACAAGCCAGAGTAGATAATGCTGGACTAGAATGATAAATAATCGGATCTAAAACAGCTTCCTATGTTCTTAGTTCAACATACTATGCTCTTCCCTGCTGCATTAAGACAGCCTTACTAAGTCATGGCCATGTTCTACTCTGCAGATTACCCCCCCCCCCCCAAAAAAAAACACCACTCACCTTATGCGGTGATGTTTCCCAATTAGCCCTGGTTCATACTTTAAAGACCTTCTCATACAAAATGGCACTGTCACCATAACTGCACGGTAAGGAAGTAACACATGAGCCACTGGGTCAGGCTACTGCTTGGTAGCATTTCACATAAGCCTGTCAGAACAAAAACGCAGTGACATCCTCACACAAGTCATTCTGCCTACTGGATCATAAATTGCTTCTCCCAAGAGGCTCTTGTGACAGAGCTGCTCTTCATGTGGGTCTTTTAAAGATATGAACCAGGACTCTGACTTGTGACCCTGGAATGCTTTCAAATTGTAGCAGGGATAAACATGATCTCCACAACTATGAGGGCTAAAAACATGCCGTTTAAGAAAGCTGAAATCCTCAAGAATCCAAGCCACTTTAAGTTTCATACGTAACTCGACATGTGCAATCACAAAGGATCAGCAGACCTAGCTTCAAGACTCTGGTGGACTGTTTGCTGGTGAACCTCCTTACATTTGCATCCACAATGACTGAAATCTGCAGGCAGCAGGCAAAATATCAGATCTGAAGCCTTGTTGTTTGACAAAAAGAAAAAGCCAAGGTGTATGTACTGCTAGTCAAAAGAAACTCGCTGGACTGTTGCAGAAAAGGCATCTTCCCAAATAACTTAAAATATAAATTCCTTGACAAACTTGCCTTTAAGGAGCCTGCACAGATTCAACTTACATCCTTGCAGACTGGCCAGCACAATTAAAATAGATAGCTCTCGTTAATCATACTCTGAACATGACAGTGTGCTCTGCAGCACTACCACCTACGTTAACAGTGGAGAGCTCTAGCTCTTAAGCTGAACAATGCTTTAACCCAGAATATATGAGTCATAGTCTGCTGCTAGGAGAAAGGGGGCACACACCAGCAAAAAAGCCATATTATAGTAGCAGTGACAATGGGCTTCAGAACTGTTATGGACTTATTAATTTCAAGGCCAATATTTATGGGACTCACTGTGTGTTTCTGTGTTCCAGAAAGCTGTAGATCTGAAACAAATTTTCATGGTTGCAAGGCCTGCAATTTTAGACAGTCCTTGCATAGTTATCATAAATTCTAACAGCCAATGGCTCTTAGGTATAGCAAACCCCGCCTTCTTGCTATGCACAAGGCCTTTGGAATAGACGAAATCCACTCAGACTTGATGCCTGCAGATCATGCCATTTCGGTCAGTAAATACTCAGTAGGATTAGGTTGGCAGAAGGATTTTGAGATAACACTCAGAAGTCAGCATTTGGTTATTAACCCCTGCAATTGTCTGGTCCAGCCAGAAGCTCTAATTCGTCCCTGGCTCTACCACTAAGACACTGCGTAGCCTTAGGCAAGTCGCATTGCTTCTGTGAAACTTCAGCCACAACTCTGTTACACAAACACACTGACAGAGCACCTGCAAGACTGAGATGACCTCTTGACATGTGTAGAAAATGGCACCTAGCCCAACAGGTCACTAGTCTCTGTTAAGAGTTCCTAGGAGACACTGGCTGAATTCGGACGACACATTAAGCAACTGGGTGGGGGGAAACAATAGTCAGTTGTATTGACTATCATGTCGTCCGAACGCTGCCATAGTCAACTCAGTGCTGATCCTAATCCACACTACAGTTGATTATTTATTACCATGTTGTGTGGGGAGTACCCCCTAGATGAACAACTGTAAAGTTGATTATTACCCCACCATTGACTATCGTGTTGTCCAAATTCAGCCACTGACTCAGATGCTACCACTCTCCAGCACTCCTCATGGTAAGCCTACAAAACATAAGCCTCTCTCCCCCCATGAACCTGCCTAAATATTAAGATCCTCCTCAGAAGGCCTCCTCTGGGTCCTCCATTGCCAGTGGTAAGGCAGCTGGTGATTAGAGATAGGATCTTCTTGGTCATGGTGACCCAGTTTTGGAACTTTCCCCCAAAGAAGGCCCACATTGGGCAGATTTCAGTTTGGTGCCAGGCAAAAACCTTTTTATTTGGAGAGGCCTTTTAATTGTGAGTTTTAATTTTACTTTAATTCTAGAATACTACCTGCTTCACTGCCTGTTTTGATTTTTTTTTTAAATGTAGTGTTATTCTCTTTTATAAGGTACTCTGGGAGTCGTTTTGGACAGGAGGGCAGGATATTAAATGCCCTAAATAAAGAAAGAGATTTACAGTTTTATTCTCTTGGAACTAACGAAATATAATTTTACAATTGTACAATAGTACATGCCCAATGGAAAAGACCTAAGGTAGTGGGATCCAATCCCCACTGTCCTGGCTGGATTTTTTTTTTTTTTGCAATTTCATATAACATCTGGATATGTTGGGAAGAAGGTGGATTTTTTATTAAATGTAGACCAGAACTGACTTTAAACAGCCCTGCATTTCCTCCTCCTCTCTTCCCTGCAGCATCTAGAAAAACAAGGTATGACATCATATCACCATGATAAAAGCTTCTCTATCCCCGCAAGCAGCAATGAAGGGGCAGGGGGAACTTGATGTCATGACACACATTTTGTATTACTAGACATTACCAAGGAGAGAGAGAATAACACAGGGTTGTTGATTCCCAACAGCAGCCACACATCCCCTAACATATGGTTCCAGCCCTTCCAGACGGTGCGGGTCTTGCAGAAAAGATGAACAGTTCCTGCCACCATGAAAGGGTTGAGACTAAAGCATGGATAATGAGAATGCACCTGCAAAATAAGCGTGTTTGCACACAATGGATATGAGAGCTTAGTTTGAGCACAGGATCTGCACCAAGATGCAGAATTTAGAGCTGGGTGGCAAACCTGCTTTTAGAGTGAAAAGCAAGTAATCCAGCTGGCTACATTTAAATGAACAGCGATTTTCTAGTCTATCTGAATAGCGGAAAGCAGCTGATCATGGAAGGACAATAATATGCTCAGTAGAACAAAAAATTCCTCAGGAAGCCATCCTTGACCACTAATGTAGGCTGGCGAGCTGCACTGCAGAAAAGCTAGAAAGAAAAGTCTCTTCTCACCTCCTGGACTAACGGCTGCTGGAACAGAGGAATGAGGGGGTTTGTCCGCGGAATGTCTATATGAATCTGAAAAGTAATTAAAAAAAAAAAATCAGAGAACATTAAGGATTGCCAGCCACATCTGCTCTACAGTCACTGGTCAGGTCAAGTATCACATCTGTTTACTTCTGGCAGCACACTCTACCCAGGAACTCTGCCATCAGATCTCCCATGTTGTGGCAGGCCCATCCCATCCTATACAACAATGGGCAGGGCTACAGGGAAAATTGCAGTGGGTTGTTAGCAGGCACATCTCTAGAACCATGTGTCATAAATTCCTAAAATACTCCAGAAGGCTTCATGACAGAAACTGCAAGCCACAGGAAGGAGCCAGCTGGGTACCTGCCGATATGTATCTTGATGGTGTTCCTCATTTCTAGAGTCATAATACTGCTCAATGAAGCCAAAATATTCCTCCCGTTTGCGCTGCAAGGTCAGCTTCCTTCGCTCCATGTTGGCAGGGAGATAACCCTGTAGGAGAGGAGAAAACTGTCAAGGCAAAGGTCTTCTTTTCTCTGCTTTGCTCAAAGTCTATCCATCCTACCCCCCTCTTCTTCCACTCTGATAGCAACTTGTAGGAGAAATGTTCTAACTAGGGTTGCAGGGTGCAGTAAGAGAAAAGCCCATCAGAATTGCACAGGAAGGTAAATGTTCAGCACATGAAATGTCTTCCACCCAAGTGCTGCTGTAATGGAAAAAGCTGCACCTGTCAAAATTCCTCCTTGAACTCACTGCCTTGCATTGGATCCAGCAATCCTTAACAACCATGCAAAGATCTCCTATGGAAAATACTTCCTGGAGCCCCCCCCCCCCCCCAATGTGATTGCCATATTATCTTCTCTCACTTTCTGCAGAGGCAGCCTTCTGGAATCCAGCTACATGCTTGCTTTCCCCAGGTCGAACTAGCATAACAGCATGGGCTATTCTTATTTCTCAATCTCGGTTTTTAGAACTAGGCATAAAGTGCACTTCTCTCCCACATTACAGGAATGGGCATGTCCCTCTCCAATTAAAACATCTCAGGAAGCCGGGCTGAGAAAGGCCTGCAGAACCCAACCGGGAGTACAAGTGGCTTTCATGTTGCCTAATCTCATTCTGTCTCTTGTGTAGATTTTCAATTTTTAGGATGCAGACACATTGCCCCAGCTTGCAAGATGCAGCACTCACTGATAAAAGTCTCCAAGTCACAGGCCGGACCTCTCTGGGGACACCAGGCCAGCTGCATTTCCTCAATTCATCTGCAAATGGACAGCAATTAGTTTCTTCACATACAGTTTGGTTAACATTTCTACACTAGGGATGAAAAGGAACTCCTGTCTTCCAAAACTCTAAGCCCCTGAGAAAGTTTTTCCTTGGGATATATAGGTTTCTATGACAAAGGTATCTATGGTTGTTTTTTGTAATTATGGGTTTCTAATTGTACTTTTATTAAAATGTAATGCAAGGGAATGTTTTTAATCTATGCTACAAGCAGCCTTGAGCACTGGGAAAGGTGTGTTAGAAATACTTTCAATAGATTGGAACATTGGTACTTACCAAGAAGGTTCTTTCTGGGCTGGTGTGCAAAAGGCACCCCACAATGGGTTATCTCCCTCTATCGCCCAGGAAAAAGCAGGGACCATGTGATTAAAACTTTTGAGTATTCTATTTGTCCCAAGCTCCTCCCTACTAGTTCCATCCATAGCTATAGCTCAGAAGAAAAGAGTAGGAGTAAAGGTTAGTTACAAATAGGAACAAACAATATGGTCACACTGTCATTGATGTCCCATTAGAAGGTCTGTCCAGTGGACACAGAGGCAGATATGCATGATGAGGTAGGTGGTAAGAGGCTCAGTAAATGTTGTAGGGTGTGGTTGGGATGCCTTCCACACACCAATCCAGAAGGAACCTTCTCGGTAAGTACCAATGTTCTGTTCTCCAGGCTGATGTGAGGAAGGCATCCCACAATGGAATATGCTAAAGCTAGCTTCCAATTAGGGTGGGGGCATAATTTAGAGTGAACCAAGCTATTATGGTGTAAGTACCAGTTGGAAAACTCTCCTTCCAAAGGAAGTGTCCGCCAAGGCATTTTATAATGTCTGGTGATAATTTGGATTTGTCCAGGTCACAGCCTTGCAAATTTCTGCTAAGGGTGCATTGGTGCTTAAGGTCACTGCAGTGGCAGCTGAACTGGTTGAATGTGCTGTCACCTAAAGGTTTGGGGATGTGTGAAGCCATATATGTTGAGGAAATGCATGCTTTTAACCATCTAGCCAAGGCGAACCTAGATAGTTTCTTACCCATGGCTGTAGGATGGAAATATATAAACAGTGAATCTGATTGTCTGAAAGACTGTGTGTGTTTTATATAAATTTTTGACTGCTCTGCGTATGTGCAGATTGTGCCAGTCCTTTTCCCAGGGATGAGAAGGATTAGGACAGAAAAGGTAGAACCATTTCCTGTGGTCTGTGAAACAGGAAGTTGACTTTAGGTGCGAATGTTGGGTCGGTCCTGAGAATGACCACATCACTCTGAAAAATGATGAGCCCTTTTCTAATTGAGAGGGCTGAGAGTTCAGATATTTTTCATGCAAATGTGACGGCGACCAAAAAGAGGAACTTTTGTGACAAGTTCCTTAGTGGTACTGCTTTAAGTGGCTCAAATGTGGTTTTGAGTAGTGCTGAGAGGACAACCTGTAAGTTCCATAAGGGAAAACTATGAACCGAAAGAGGGCTTGTAAGTGATGCTCTGTGGAGAAATCTCTTTTTTAAATGAGCATGCAAACTTAGTGGTGGTTGTCCTGGTTTGGAGAGGACTGATGATATGGCTGATACTTATCTACATAACATGCCTGGCTTAAGACCCATGTCGAATCCTTGTAGAAAGAGTTTGGAGCTTGAGTATTCTTTCCAGGGAGAGAAAAAGATATCTCCTGGAAGTGTTGATTAGTTCTCCTAGGTGTAGAAGAGAATGAGTCAGGTGGCTCTTCTTTTTGTATAGCACAAATTGGTGACCTTTGAGGCAGCTGATGGTCAGGTCCAGGTCCTGTAATGCTTTGTGACTGGAGGGGAACCTGAGTAGTAGGTGGTCCAGACATGGATAGATGTGTACACCTTTGAGCCGAAGATGAGCTACCAGGGATATCAAGAACTTGGTGAAAGCCCTGGGAGCTGAGCTTAGGTCAATGGCATTGCTTTCTATTGGAAATGATGGTTTTAATAAGCAGAGTGAAGAAACTTTCTGTGATGTGGTGCTACTAAGATGTAGACGTAGGCCTCCACCAGATCAATTGACATCAGAAACTCTCCTTGTGAAGGGCTCCTCTCATGGTTTGCAGTGTTTCCATATGAAACTGTACCTGACAAACTTGTTGAGATGTTTGAGGTCCAGCAACAGATTTCCATCGTCTGTACTGTTTTGTCACAATGAATAAGATTGAGTAAATGCCTTCATATTTTTATTGTGGTGGCACTGATCGTATTGCTCCTATTTGTAGCAGGTGCTGAATGGCTTTGGTAAGGGTGCATCTCTTGGTAGTTGACTGTGATGTTGGTAAAGGAATGAACCTGGGAGAGGGTTCTTTCCAGAATTCTTTGTTGTAGCCATTGCTGATGGTGTTTAGGGCCCAGCAATCCAATGCAGATTTTTCCAGTGCTGTGAGGAAGTGCTGGAGCCTTCCTCCCACGGATGGGTCCCTGGTGTCAGAATGGTTGCCATCCTGGTTTAGAGGGCTGGAAAGAAGAGGTTGGTCTGACAAAGTAACTGGCGGAAGTGAGAACTGGACCAAGCTGTCTTTGATAATCTGTAGCTTTTGGACCCAAAGGGCAATTGGTTTGTATTCCTGAAAGAGTGGAAGGAAGAGTAAGTTCTTGTGAAGGGTTTTTTGTCTTCTCTTCTGGATGAGAAGGCATGACCTGTTTTTGTTGTCTTTGATTTCTATAAGGAGTTCTTTTAAGAGATGGGCTCTTGTTAAGGGGATGGAAGCTAAATTTGCTCTAGAAGCATTATCTAGTTTCCAGTGCTTGAGCCAGATGGAGTGCAAAGGTACTGCCATAGACTGGGAAATAAACTGAAGGATGTGTTGTGTAACATCAGCGAAGAAGGCAAAGGACTTAGGGAGCTTTCCTAGGCTCCTATATAAGGAAGCCTGATTTAGTTCTTTATGATTTATTATGGCTTCCACCCACAGAATGAAAGCTCTGGCAAAACAGGAGGAGACAGCTGAGGCTCTTCGCCCTAATGCTACTGCTTCACAGGCTTTCTTTAATGTGTCATCAGATTTTCTCTCCCCCTGATGTTTGAAGGGGCATCCCCATCTTTGGGCATTATTGCCCCTGAAAGTAGTGTTGCTATTGAAACATCTACCAGGGGTGCTTTAAGTTCTTCCATAATGTTGTGTGGAAGTATGTAAAGTTTTTGAGCAGTATTAGAACCCTTCCTACCTTGAAGGGGCGATTTCCACTCTTCCTTTATTATCTTTTTGAAAGAACTAGGAAAAAGTAACTCTTTTGTTGCAGGACTGAGTTCTAGAAACATCCCTGCTCCTATGGATAACCATTGTTTTTTCTGTTTCTGCAGTTACTGGCTAGGGAAGTAATTGCTTTGGAGAATCAAGACAAAAGAAATAATCTTTGTTAAAGAATCTATCAGATTAATTTTCCTCAGCCATTTTTACGTCTGATCACCACCACTCCTCCCCATCTGAATCGAGATCCTGATGGGAATGCATGGTTGAATCACTGTGTGTGTGACGCTCAGTAAAAATAGTTATTGCTTCCGTATTGCTGACTGTGACTATGGAGCATGGGTCTGGTGAATCTTCCCTTCAGTCTGCAGAGGAACGTGGACTGATAATAGCACTAGGTTGCCTTGGCTGTGAATTTTTAATTTTGGTTTTATCCTTTTGTATTTTTATTTCTAATGTTTAGAGGAGGGGAAGAAGAAAATTCAGAGGTGTGTGAATTGCTGTTACGCTTCATCACCTCTCCTGTTCTTAAAAGTTTGTTTGTCCAAGAGGTAGTCAGTTAAATTACCCAGAACAGCTTTTGTTAGCTGGGAGAGTACCGTGTCATTTAACTGAGAAGTACCCTTAATAGTGGAGGGGTGGTGTCCCTTATTCCCTTGCCTGGAGGGAGAAGGGGTTGGGGATGGGGAGGTTTCATTTTTGTGGTGTGGATTGCAATTGCTGTGTAAAATGGCTGCCTGTTCAATTTGGCTGGAAGCTTCCCAGTGGAGAGGGGAATGCGCCCTCAATCTCGCCCTTCTGGCAGTTTCAGTGTCTGGTTGTTGTTGAGCTGATTCCTCCTTCTCTGATGACCAGCTCTGCCTCATCTGGGAAGAGGGTGGCATAGTCCGAAGACTCAGACGCCCCGACTTTGAGTTCAGCCACTAATGAGGCTCCTGTGATCTTTTGCAAGATTCCCAAATGGTATCTGCAGGCCGGTGATTTTGCTTCCCCTTCTCTCCATCCCAGTCTGAGAGAATTCACTCTCCTGCTGTGAGGCGAGGATGCTAGGGCTTTTGATCCTTGGTTGTTTTGTTCTTTCTTGCAGCCATAGGGGCCTTTTTCACAGCCAGAGAGGCCATGAGGAAAACAGAATGCAGAGCAGAAAAATAGAGGAAGATTATTATTTTTTAAAAGGAGAAGGGATTACTGAGGAGATGAAGATTTAAAGAGGTTAGAAAGATTAAAAATGTAAGAGTTTGAAGACATTAGAAGTTTTGAGTAGGACGAGTCGAAAGATAGCCCTGTCCTGGGCGAAAAGCAGGGACGAACTGGCAGGGAGGAGCTTGGGACCAATAGAATACCTAAATGTTTTAGTCACACGGTCTCTGCTTTTTCCTGGGCGATAGTGAGAGATAACCCATTGCAGGATGCCTCCCTCACACCAACCTGGAGAAGCAGTTTTGTACTGCCTTCTTGTTTGGACCAGCCTTCTTCAACCTAGAGCCCTCCAGATGCACTGGATGAGCATATTTAAAGAGATCACCTGACACATTTACCTGCCTGTTCGGAACTGCGCTCATCATGAGATACCCTTCTATTGGTGCCAAAGATATCAGAGCTCCAGTCCATGATGGCTCAGAATAGGGCCTTTAGTGTTACAGTGCCCACCCCCTGGAACTCCCTACCAGTACAGGCATAAACCATCCTGGATTTTTGGTGCCTACTAAAAACGTACTTGTTCCAACAGGCATTCCTAGAAAGCTAATCTTGTCTTCAGTATACAGTAATATATAGTATTTTATTATGATTTTATACTGTATTGTTTTGTACATCCTACTCCAACCGTTCCCATGCTGGCCAGGGAAGAGGAAAGTTGCACTCCAACACATCTCAAGGGCACCAGGCTGGGGCCTAAAGTACATCAGGTTCTTGGATACCACATCTTTCCTATTCCTCCAGTTCAGTTTTCAACAAAGAAATATTGCTAACAGGAGAAAGGTACCAAAGGAGAGCACACCTCTCTCTGCTGGTATCTCTGCCCTCCACTGCCAGACCTTGTTGCTTTCCCATCCTTGGACTCACCTAGATCTGTGTTGTGGCTGGACAGAAGCTGCCGGAATTTCTCCAAGCGGGTTTTCTCACGCACCGTCATGGGAGGAGCCCCTGAAGCATTTTGGTCGGAGATGCGAGCAACAAGCGGAATGATGGGTCGGAGTGGGAGGGATTGTTGTTTGTGGAGGGGGTTGCGCATACAGGAATCCTCTAAAAAGAGTTTAAAGAGGTCCATCAGGCCATGAACAAACTGGACAGCAGCAAGCACTGTTGGGAACTTCCAGAATCCACTGTCTTTTTCATGCATCCAAGATTCCCAAATCCAAGAAGGCTCCCATGCCTTTAACACACACATGGCAGAGAAAATCACCAGAGCTCTGAATTTTCTCTCCCACCACTGGATAATGGCAGAACCTTCACCCGTTTAATTTTTTCCTGCCATGCCGTTATTAAAAGTCACAAATGCAATTTTAAGATTGGACAACATAAACTGGAAACCTACTCATCCATTCCTGCTGGGTAAGTTATTATTCAATGACTCTGCTTCAATGACACGAACTACAGAACAATGAGAATCCCAGTGTGGGAATTCCCCACAATTAATAGAGCACTTTAGGACTTACAGTTCAATTGCCGCAGTACTTTAGGACAGGGCAGAAGTGGTCCAAAGAAGTCCTGATCTTTTTTTACCAACACTAATTAATGTGGTGAAAACACCATGCCACTGTTCAGCAATTTACATGGCTGGCTCTCAAACGACACTTATTGACTGAGGCCAAGATTCTTTGGCCTGTCCTCCAACACTAAACATAGCCAGGTTCTCACGATCTCCTTCCATCATCTCCACCTGTTCAATCCCTTCCATTTGCTCCCATTTTCATCCTTCTCTTTCCTTTCTTCTTCCTTTAGCATGCCAAACAGCAAACTCAACAGTATATAGAAGAGTAAGCAGGAAACCTCAAGGGCAATTTACAATCCCAGCTTCCTTTCTCCTCCGTGCCATGTGGCCAGCAGTTTCCAAAGGAGGAATGGAAGTGTGACATGGGCTCTGATGCCATCTGGTGGTGGCGCTGAGATAGGTAGGCCAATTTCTCAAAGCCAGGCAGTAGAATTTGCTTCACTTACTCCACTAGCACTATCACAAAGAGGACAGGTCTGTATTAGCTGAACTGTTTTGAGTTGGCTTTGCATGCCAGCTCAAGAGTCCCCAGTCAAGGCTCTATGTCAGGGGAGGGGATTCTATGCTTCTCCAGAAGTTGTTGGACTACATTCCTGACCATTGGCCATGCTGGATGGGGCTGATGGGAGGTGGAGCTCAGCAACATCTAGAGGGCCACAGGTTCCCTACCGTTGCTCTACCTTTTCCCCTCCACTTTGACTCCCCCCCAAAAAACCTATTCCAACTAGTTTGTTAATTAAAAAGGCCTTTATTCATAGAAAGCTTGGCCCAACCACCTCAAAAAAAGTACACAAGGACTGTGTCCAACAACCAACAATAATCTACAGATAATAGGATTGATTGTCAGGGTCACCAGGCTACTATCCCATGGAAGCATATCAGCCAAAGGAACGTGACTTGCGAAGTCTACCAAGATAACCTAGATTCTGTGCCAAGTGAAGCCAAGTTCCACCAGATGAAGAAGAAGAATGCTACTCTCGCAGACCAAGCATTCATCTAGTCTATCACACTACTGTCAACAATGTCCACAAATGAGAATTATGCAAATCAAGAAGATTTGCATATATCCACATTATTTTGCGAAAGACAGGTCAACAAAGGGAGCTAAACAAGGCATTAACATCTTGCCCTCTAGAATACTGTATTCAACCCTTTGCTAGCTTTCAAGAGCTCATAAGGAATTGACACCATACACTTAGCCTATTTTTGCAGCTATAAGGGAAATAAATCCGCATGTCTCAGCTACAATCCAAGATTTCTAGGATGTTCAATTCTGCACTTTACTCCAAATTGTACAGAACTATAGAACCTGCACAGCTTTGACACAATCATAAACCCTAAAAAGGCCAGAGGATGTAAAGAGCAATAAGGCTCTTACCAGGCGCTCTGGACAGCTGGGCATCACTGTTGGACTTGATGACCTTACAGTTGGTTGGTGCTTCACTCAGAGCTGGCTGGGGCCACTCAGGTTTCACACGCAGCCTGCTGTGGTTCTCCAGGACCTGTGCAGCTGTGGCCTTTGCCACCTTAGAGTTCAAAGTCTGGAAAGATGAGAAGTCCTCATCTTCATCATCCCCAATGTCCCAGGCATCACTGGTATCGCGGGCAAACTCATGAAAACTGCTGGCCTTCTTATTCTTCATGGGTAGTGCATTAACCTTGGAACGTTCCTTGATGAAACTAAAAGAAAAAGGATAGATGGTCTTATTGGAACTCTCCTCACAGTCCACCTGTGCAGCTAACTTTCCCCTGCCAGCGCCAAATTTGCCCCTGTCTATTTCATTTCCCTTTGGGGTCAAAGCTGTCTCTCACCATTTTTCCATCCCCCTGGACAATCCCTTCTCCTCTGATCAGGATTAAGGAGAAGGAATGCAAAATCCTTCCATGCAATCCCCAACAAGTACAAAGTTCAGAGTCTGAACTAGAGCTTTACAGTCTTGGCACATGAGAAGCCAAACACTTCTGCCAAATGCCTCCTTGACAAAGAAAGGCTACCAGTCAGGCATGCTGTGTGGCAAGCAAAGCAAGGGAGAAGGGTAGATTTGACTTCAGTGTGCATAAATGCAATACTGAAGAACTGAAAAAATGTATATACATATGAAAGTAACCACAAGAGAATACTACTTCGCGATCAGGTAATCACACGCATAGAATAAAGACACAATTTGGCCCATTATTCTTTCAAGCCTATAAGCCACATTTGCTTTATCCTCCGTTACACAAGTGAAAGCCCTTGTGCCAAAGAACCCAATAGAAAGTTCATGTCCCAACAAGAAACATGGAAAGCACAAAAAGTCCCCAAAAGGAAAAACGGACCAAGAGGGACTACATCAGAAAGCCCTACCACTAAGAGCATGTGTAAGAGGCAACCCAGACAAAGACAGTGACAACATGGGAGTGGGGGTGGGGTAAGAGACTAAAGCTACTCGTTGTGTTGTTTTTCTTTGTAGATGAGAGGGAAGGCACATGCACCCAAGCTAATTTTTAAGTTGTCAAACTTACATTAAGTAATGCATCTGAATAAGGGCATTTTAGGCAAATTGACAAGCAGTAGTATATCAGCAGGACCAGAAGTATTTGCACAAGAGTCCTGAAGGAATTCAGATGCAAAAAGATACCAAGCCTCTCTAGCCTATTACTGAAGCCAAACCAATATAAAAGAGGAACACAGCACATCACTAATCTCTAGCCCAAGAAAGAGCTTTGTGAAACAAAGAAGGTAGCTCACTGTTTCACAATTTTTAGATGGACTAAATAAAGGTAATTTGTTAAGAGAGGCTCGTGATGTAACTTCAGAAATTAAACACCAATGTGCCTATCTTCTCTAATAGCTAAACCACCCTTTCCCAACCTGATGCACTTCAGATGTGTTGAACTACAATTCTCATAATTCCTAGCCAGCACAGCCAACTACCAGGTTGGGGAAGGCTGAGCTACATTGATAAGAGAATGTGTAATAGTTGCTGCATAAACACTAATTCCTCATACAGTCTCTTCTTCTCGCACATGTGCCTTTAACAAAGATGCATGGAGTAAAGCAGGAGTGGGCAGAAGGCAGATTGAGCTCTACTGGTAGATCTCTGGATGGTTTGCAGTACACTGGGAATTATTTTAGGTCTAAAATAGACTGTTAGCATCCCTGATCTATAGTAACTGAGATGTAGATGTGGGTATATAGGTCTTCCTGGTGTATGGCTCATGCAGTGCAGTAGGTAATTGGCTCCACCCCATGAGCCACCATTTTGCATCTTGCCTGAGTTGGTGAACCTTGGCATTCTAGTTAGAAACTAGATCTCTCAAGCCTGAAGTCTGCCCTTCCCGGACTAAAAGACTGAAACAGACTATACACAGCCCAAGGCAACCCCCACCCCAAACAATGCAACTGGAAAGCTACATAAATCTGTGATATACCAGAACTAGCTATTGTGGAAGATAATATGTATTTTCAGTATTTATGTACCAACTTTCAGAAGAACTACTTTCAAACAATTAAACTCAAAAATATTTAAAACTCAGAACTGAAACTAAAAACTAATATCTTACAAAACAGCAGCAGCACTCAGATTAAAAACAAACACCAGCTCCAGAAATTTGGCAAAAAGAAGAGGAAAAAGAAACTGTTACGCAGGCCTCATAAGGGAATGCATTCCGTAATTCAAGGACCACTGCTGAAAAAGCTCTGCTCCTGAAAGAGATGCACCTAGAGGAGGGTTTTACCAGCAGATGAAGGCTCTCTCCCCATCTTTCAAAGTGTGTGTGGGGGAGCAAGTTCAAATACAGACACAATTAGCTTAGCTTATTCCCATCACAGGCTTAACAGTCAAAATTGCAGGAGTGGTCTTCCTTATTGGTGAAATGTTGCTCAACCTCCAACTAGCAAGCACTGAGGAGAAGACTCCAAAGTTGTCCTATTTTTACATGCATCCTTGATGATCCATCTGGTAGTGGTCATGTTCAGAGACAAAGATACTAGGCTAAAGGGGCATCAATGTGAATTATTATAGTTACTATGCCTGCAAATTCCATCTAATTCTGCCAAAATGCAAGATCGTTATAGCCATTTGTTGATTTCTATTTGTTGGGAGGGCTTCTGCCCTGAAAGGCGGCCAAGAAATATTTGAAATAAATAAGTAAATAAATTCCCAATGCTAGCCAATGGGGAGACATAAAGCTTCGGATTTCCCAAATCAAGTTCTTGGTCTGCGCCCAAGTCAAAACAAGTGGCCTCTGAACCAGTCCAAGCAGAAGTGGGCCATTTTCCAAATTGGGGTCCGAACCAAATGTTGTGGTTAGTGCACATTCCTAATTTACAGCCTTTAGACTGCTATGTGGTTTATATGTAACAAGTAGCACATAAGCCAGGATGGTGCTACACAGCCTGAATATCCAAGTCTTATATGCCTATAGAAATTTATTTCATGAGGTATTTAATAAGTTTAAGCAATAAACAAAATTAATCTTTGTCCTCTTGAGCCTTATCTTTTCCCTGGAGAAATCTCCTTTGGAGATTACATGGAGTTTTGACTCCAAAATCCATCAATGTCTTGGCATGCTGGCTCAGTGAGGGCAACTATTGTGATGGGGATGCCTTCCCAGAGTGACTCAACAGTGAGGCCACCACCTCCTTAAATGCCCTCCACTCAGTGGCCAATTGGTTTTGGTGAAAGCAGCAAAGAGAGGTAAATCTCAACCTAATACCTGAAGGAGAATTTATCAGTTCAAATACAGTGCCCATCAATGTGTATTGACAAAACATCATCTTCTGGGGCAGTAAGTCCTCCTACTTTAAAAAGTGATTCCTCAGAATTCTCATTCTCACAAGACATAAGAGAGTTCGTAATTTTTGCCTCCAAAGATGACATTTGATTCAAATACATGGGACACTATGTTTCGAGTCAATATATTTACTTCTTGACACCAGTTTGTGGTACTGCCCCAACTTTTCTCTTTTTGCAATAGCTTCTGTGACCCTCAACTCAAACGGAAGTCTAGAAGGATGCTATTCCACAAGAGAGCAAAATAAGTGGACAAACCCAAAAAGCCTTCCTTCTGAAGAGGCAAAGGGAGAGTACTTACTTTTTGGTGAGACGGGGATCCAGTGGAGGGTGCTGAGCACCATAGACAGGTTGAATGCTGTGGAGGAAACAAGAGACTCGAGTGATATGTGAGTAACTGCTCTAGTCTCATCTGTGAGTATCAAGGGCCACACACAAATAACTTCAATAACTCCAAGTGTTCAAAATCACAGAGCTGAAGGGTAATTCTTCTAAGACAGGAACAGATACTTCCTTTAGTGTCACTACAAATGATTGATAAACTAATGCAACAAGTACATAGAAGAAAAGAGAACGGAGCTGGCAAGTGCAGAGAGCTTTTCCAATAGACAATAGGGAATTCAGAACATATATTTTTTTCTAATCCAGGTTATGCTTATTATTATTACTATTATTTATTCCATTTATATACCGCCCCATAGCTGAAGCTCTCTGGGCGGTTTACAGAAATTAAAAACATTGAACATTAAAAAAAACACTGATATACAAAATTTAAAAGCATAAAAAGCATAAAAATAAGTTATAATTACAATATCCTTTAAAAACAACAATTCTGAGTCAAAGCTTCTTGATAAGGAAGTGTTTACTATCTTTTGTACCCGTTTTTGTTCCTGTGGGATCAAACAAGAATCCAAGCACTTAGTGGAGTTCTGGATTTCCTATCAGAGAAAAACTGTTTTTGACATGGAAGATAGGCATGCAATGGAGTGAACCAGTTCACTCTTTAGTGAAGTAGTCAGTTTTCTTTCACATGTGTAAAGAGTTTTAGGGCACAATCCTATTTCCCTAGACAGCACCTGGGGAAAACAGGATTTTTCAGTTTCTGGGATCCGAGGTCGGAACCAGGGCTTCGACCTCAGAACCCAGAAATCACGCTCCCTTCCCCCTCCCCCTCCCCCTCCCCTGTAGCTGGTGCAGTTCTCTCTATGCCAGCTATGTCTCCATGCTCAGAAATGGAGCAAGGAGATAGCAAAAAGGGGGCGATCCCAGGGGTAGGGAGGGGAGAAGACCACAGAAGCTGCTTTAAGTAGCTTCTTATGTGCCACATGTCCTCCTCCCCTCCCATTTCAAAACTCCCCGGCTAGTCAAGTGAAATCGCCTCTAGACAAAAATGCAGGATGGGGATCACCTCCGTGCTCTGGCCGCCCTGCACTGGATAGTCATATGCCTCCGAGTTTGGAGGTTGACAACTATCTCCATAGGATTGCATCTTCCCTTGCTTGCCTCTCTACTGAACTACTAACAGCAAAATCCTATTTATGTCTATTCAGAAGAAAGTCCCACTGAACTCAATGGGACGTGCATTCAGATAAGTGCATATAGGACTGAAGCCTAAATATACCAGTTGGATTACTTACATAACAGTAAAGATAACATAAAATACTTGGTCTCTAATCTCCAGTACTATAATACAATACAATTTTGAGCAAGTAACTTCCTTTCTCTGTGCTTCTGTTTCGTCTCCTTCCCTTTAGTCTATTCTGAGTAGCAATACCATCACAGAGAAGATTAATTACGACTAAAAAGAATAAAGCCTATAGAGTTTTGCAACTGAGTTACTGTCAATCCTGTGCTAGTGACATTTGTTATCATCAGAATTTATGCAAATATAGCAATGACTGGTTGTATTGACAGATCAATTAACTAGCATGTCTATCATGCGCAACGGGTCAAAATGATGAAGCTGTGACCAATCTGAAGTACCAGCATGCACACTTGGCAATCAACTAGCCCAGCTTTCTGATCTAGGACAGGATCCTCCGTGCATCAACCTACACATCCAAATACATTAACCCCTTTAGAGATTAATTTGTATTATCCAGACTATAGCATTCCACAAGCATAGCACAAGATTAAACATAATGCTCTATGTCAAAACTGCCTAAACATTTCAAGGACCAATTCAATAAACACTCTCAAAGAAATGAGCAAAACCATCCACTACAAAGAGTCAACAAAATTGGTAATCCACTCTGCCCTCATAACTCCCTCCTTCGCCACCCCCTCGGCTGAGAAATGGGGAAGATTTCCACTGCCCTCTGGCCCCAAACAAAATATATCCTCCCTTCCCTCCTTGGAGACTTAACAGAGGCCAATTCACATGATTACATGTACGTCAAGTGATTTTTTTCTTCTCAGCCTGGATTACACCGCCTAAGGGGTGAATGGGTCATCAGAACCATTTGTCACGAGCACAAATTTTAATAGCACAGGTTAAAACAGTGATGTACAAAACTGCAAACTGTGCACGTAACAAACAATTCAGACAAGTCTGAAGAGAGGGAGGCAGCTAGGCGAATACACATCAGAGCTTGCTTCAGTCAGACTCCCACAGGATCACCTACCACCACCTGCCCTGTGGGAAGGATCATGATCACTTTTTATATATTTACTTCATTGTGATTTTTTAACAATTGCTGATGGTACTTGTAAACTACCTTGGAAGAATTTGTATCCTGAAAAGCGAGACAGAAAAAATTGTAATAATTCATTCACAGCATGGATGACACAATGTGGGGGTGGGGGAGAATGCTATGTGTAGAGGGGTTGCATGAATTGGCCTTAGACGAACAGTTTATCAGACTAATTACAAGTTCCACACGCTTCACAGAAAGAGCATGTAAGAAAGACTGACAAGGGTGCATGCACACAAATAGCCTCCCTTCCATAAGCCTGAGAAATCAGAGCAGCTTATTGATTGGTGGATAACTTATGCCAGAAGTAGATGAAGTTTAAGTTCACTGGTTGGGCTGAAGTTAAATTTTGCTCGTTTGTTTTCCCCAAACCGGTTTACCTGGTTGAGTCAAGCCTACGTTTAAAATAGCTAGAAATGGAAGCAACGTGTTGCTTTAGACTTAGAGGCACAAAACACATGTGCAAACAGGATGTGGTGCTGAGATAAGAAATCTAAGATGGTAAGTCGTTAGCACATTTGTAGAATTAACATTTGTTTTTTTCTTCTCAAGAATACATCAGATGACATATATCTGCAGTTTCCCCACACACATCTGAACTAACTATCCCAGCAATTTCGTGGCATTTGACATGGGGAGAGCCAGACTGCATTAGAGGCAGAAACAGAATGAACTAGCCTGGCAGGATTTAAAGCCAGCTAAGCATTCCAGAGGCCTTGCAGTGGTGAATTGAATTGAGACTGCAGGGTCAAGATGAGGTTAGAAGGTAAGTCAAGAATGTAACATCTGTAAGAACTATACACACTTTATCCCACAGTTGTGGCCACCTGGAGGGATTGACCCTCACTTTCTTCAGGGTCACATACTTCTGATCACGTTAACAGTGATTAGTTATCTCCCATCCTACTTTATGGTGGCCAAACAATTATGTAGTTTACCCACTTTTTCAAGTGCATTTTTAACGGGTGAGGAGGGGACTCTAATCAGAGGTCAGGGAAAGAAGTTATTCCAAAATAATTCACGTTGTAGTATACGAGTGTGATCTTGCACATTTGTGGTGTGAGAAGCCTCTCAGAGCTGAAAGAGGTTGTCAGAGCCTAGACCAGTAGGGATTTTATTATATTTAGCAATATACGAGCATCACAAATAAATAAATAAAACAATAGCACAAGCCTCTTGCTGACAACAGTTTCACGAAGGCCCATATTCCCATATAATACGATGATGAAGGGGGAAAGAAACTCAGATGTCCTTGGATATATTCACATACCCAGACCTTGCATTATGAGGGAAGAAATTGGGGAACCAGGCCCCACTCCAACCCCCTGTTGTTCAAGCATTGCAAACTCCCACTCCACCAGGGTTGGAAAGGTCTGGTGCCATAACTAAAGGAGGAACTCTCAAATGGAAGACTTTGACTTCTACTTCAATGTTTACAAAACCAGCCTTGTGTCCTGAAGTTCTTCACATTACTTTCCCAGCTGGACCAGGCAAAACATTGTCAATTCCTGTTTTACAACGGGCCTAACGAGTTCAATTGTTGTTGCTGCTAAAAGCCTGGCTGATTCTCTTGGCTACCTGGTGTCGTATTTATAATCAGAGAGTTAAGCCTGGGCATAATGAACACATATGGACGTACACCGATTAGCCTATGCAAATGAAGGAGCGACTTCTCTTCCTGGGCAAAGTCGCGCTCCTAGGCACCTGTCCGCAGCGTTTACTTTGGCCGACTCCTCAACACAAAGTGGCCCAGGAAGCAGAGGTGACGGGGGCATCGAGAACTCTAGTATTCCCAGCCCCCCACCACGGCGGACTTAGGAACGCGGGAGCCGGGCAAGTAGCTGCCCGCCCAGGCTATGCGTCCGCGTCGTGTCCCCAGTTAGCGAAGGAGTTCAGAGTGCAGATGCTGCTGACTAACGGAGCCGTGACCCCAATCCTGGGCACGGGCACAGGGAGAGCCCCACTCCCCTCTTTTCCCGCAGCTCCTCCTGCCCTCTTTCTCCATCCAGAGAGGCGATAAGCGGGGCCACTACGCGGCTTCAAGAAGGGAGCCGCGCAACTTCCCGCGCCCCCCTCGGAAATGAATTCCGGCGGAAACTACCCGGTAAACCGGCATTGCTAATCGCCGCCGGCCTCCGTGCAGAATGACTGACTAGTCGGCATCGATACCGGGTCGGAGACCGAGCCTCCCTCACCTGCCCGGCAGCTTGGCGCTCCGCTTCCAGAACTGCTTGCTACTTTCCGCAGCCATGGCTGGGGCAAGAGGCCCAGTCCCCCCGCCGTCCCTAGGAAGGAAGGGACGAGCCGGAGCGGTGGGGCCGAAAGCCTCCGGCCGAGGCCGCTTCACCTCCTCCCTCCAGGGGCCCCGTTGCCAGTCCCCAGCGCCGCCATCTTGGATTCGGGCGGGCACGGCCCAGCCATTGGCTGCCTGACCGAGAGTTTCCTAGTCTAGCCAATCCAGAGTCTCATAGCTCAAGCAACGTGAAGCACCAAAGGGGAAGAAAAAAGCGAGGAATCAGAAAACGCGCTGAGCGCGGGAGGCGGGTTCATCCACCCATTGCTGCGGAGGGGAGGGGCGGAGAAGAAGGTGAGTGAGCAAGGAGGCCACGTGCGGTACGGTGAAGCAGGAAGGCGGTTTAACTGTCAAAACTAGCTGCGCTCTCGGAGAAGCGGGAATAGAAAGCCGCTTTCAAAGCCAACTGTCCTGGGGAGGGGCTGAACCATCCAAAGAAGGTATCAGCTGAGGATCCCAGGGTTACCTCAGGGTGGCCGTCTGACTCAGGAAATGAGCGGCTAGTGGAAGCTAGTGGCTCCGATGTCAGTGGGGCTGTGAATCCATTCTGAGTTTCAGTCAGAGCCAGCCAGAACTCCAAAGGAGTGCCAAGGTGCTGAACCCCATCCCTAAAATCGCTTCAGCACCTTGGATAGTTCCTTTAGTGTTCTGGCTGGCTCTGATTGAAATACGGAGTGGATTCACAGCCCCATCACAATCGGAGCCGCCAGCCTCAACTGGCCCGTGCTTCGTTGGCACGCTCGCTTTCAAATATCGGCAGATTTAAAATTGGCTCCGCCCCCGGACTTAATACGCAGAGTCCGTGGCTGAAAACAATACTGCAAACCGCGGCTTGGCAACAGATCAACGCGCGAGCCAATGCTGACATCGCCCAGGGGGGCGGCTGAGTTACTCGGTGTCTCCAACCGTTTGGGCGTCGCTTGCCTAAATTTCATCAACGTGAAGATGCAGTGATAGGGGCAGGGACGAAGAGGCATTGATATGTTAGCTGAGCTATATTGTCCTAATATAAGGCATAGCCGGTTAAGTATCCGATTCTATACACACTTGTCTGGGAGTAAGTCCCCTTGAACTCCATTGGGCTTCTGTATAGACATGGATAGGTTTGTTCTGTAAATGACTAGAACACACAACTGCACAAAAAATCCTTTAAAACTTTTGGCTATTATATTTTTATATTAGATGGGTGGGGAGACAGACAGGCCTCCCCCCCCCCAACCAATAAGAAAAAGCTTCCGCCACCCCAATGCACTTTGCACCATCTGGGTTTTCCCCATTGTTTTTTCTTGCGTTGACACTGCCTTTATTTTGCAAGAAAAGGAGGAGAAGCTGTCCAACTGCTAAAATGAAGAATTGGAAGGCCTCTGGGATCTTATTTATTTATTTATTTATTGCATTTGTATACCGCCCCATAGCCAAAGCTCTCTGGGTGGTTTACATAGAATTAAAAACAATATACAAAAATTAAAACACCAAAAACATACAACATACACACAATCTGTACTTTTAAAAACCACTACAACACTTCAAAAAGCTTTAAGAAAAAACAAAACAACAACAAAAAACAAACCCAGGCTCCTCAGATATTGCCAAATGCCTGAGAGAAGAGGAAAGTCTTGACCTGGCGCCGAAAAAATAACAATGTTGGCGCCAGGCGGGCTTCGTCAGGGAGATTGTTCCACAATTGGGGAGCCACCACAGAGAAGGTCCTCTCGTTGCCGACCTCCGAGTTTCCCTCGGAGTAGGCACTCGGAGGAGGGCCTTAGATGTTGAACGTAGTGTTCGGGTAGGTTCATGTCGGGAAAGATGTTCCATCAGGTATTGTGGTCCCAAGCCGTGTAAGGCTTTATAGGTTAAAACCAGCACCTTGAATCGGGCTCGGAAACATACAGGCAGCCAATGCAAGCGAGCCAGAGTAGGTCTTATATGCTCGAACCTACTGGTTCCGGTTATCAATCTGGCCGCTGCATTTTCCACAAGCTGCAGCTTCCGAACCAACTTCAAAGATAGCCCCTTGTAGAGTGCATTGCAGTAATCTAACTTGGAGGTTACCAGAGCATGGACAACTGAAGCCAGGTTATCCCTGTCCAGATAGGGACGTAGCTGGGCCACCAACCGAAGTTGGTAGAAGGCACTCCGTGCCACTGAGGCCACCTGCGCCTCAAGTGACAGAGATGGTTCTAGGAGATCTTTGGATGTAAGGAAGCCCCAATGTAGGACATCATTTTCAATGACCAACCACATAAATCACTTTGTGTGTGTGTGTGTAAAGCCTTTCCCTAAACTAGGCTAATTCATTTTTGCTGGATATGGTGTTAGCTTTCACTGCAGCATGATCCTATTTACTCAGAAGGAGTCATAACAGTTTAATAGGACTAATTGTGCTGGGGGTTGAAGAATTTCTTTCTGTCTTCACATCCATGGGACTGCACTCCTTATAATTGCAAAACTGGAGTGTTTTTATATCCAATGTCCTCTCTCTCTTGCATGTTAGGTCATTTTCACCTGTGATGCTCACATTTTTTTTGTTTGCTTTTTTCTTGAATTCATCTGTAATGCAAATATAAAACTAACAATGGGAAGAATATACATTCAGTTTTAAAAGGGCTTTTTGACCTTCTACCATATGTTAACAAAGTCCATATATAGGAGAGACTAAAAGGCACTTTTTAGGAGCAAACTAGTCAAGACAGATCTTACATATAAAGTAAAAGGGTTAAAAATGAAGCAAAAGAGATGTGTAGATGGGGGATGCTAAACATTGGTTGCCATGTTTCTTATTTCATGGTGGACAGTCCTCTGAAGGCATCCTCATCCTGCATTTCTTTTACATTTTGAAGCAGCCTTCTCTAACCTGGCACCCTCCTGAAGTGTTGAATTACAGCTCCTATCATTTTAAGTCAATCTGGCAGGGGATGATGGAAATTATGGTGCAACACATTTGGAGGGCACCAGGTTTGGGAAGGCTGCTTTAAGATATGAAGGAGATGCAGGGACATTATTCCAGGGGTGCAGTGCTATGCATGTTAAGACAAGAAAGAAGTCCTACTATTGGGCTTTTTTTCTGTCTAAACATGCATGGAATTGTGCCCTTAAAGTAGCAAAGTTGTCTGTAGTTCTTTGGGAAGTGTGACTCTAGGTCTGTTTGTGTCCTGTTGGTATTGCCCTTATGCTTCACAACAAACAGAAGTATTTGCTATTTTGTGGCTTGTTGAAAAGAAAAAAAATCATAAATGAAGAGTGGGATTGTTTTTGTTTCATTTTAATGCACTCAGCATGTGTGTATGTGTGTGTCTTCACTCCACTATCCAGCCTGCAGGATTTGCATGCTTCTAAGCCCCTAAAGGCATTCATCTGCACCATGTCTGTGCAGACAGCCGCATTATTGGTATTGGACTGTCCTGTACCATACTCCCCCCTCTGTATAAAAGAGGGAACTATTTGTTCTACTTCTGTTTATCCACTTTCAGCTGAAACAGAGGTGGAATAGACCTGCTGTGGAGCCACAGCACCATTTTTATTTTATTTTTATTACATTTCTGAAGCTAGATGGGCACTTTTCAAGCACTATGAACAAACAAAAATACAACATTGGTGCAATAAGCACATATTGTTTATTTACATTGTTCTTAAATGGTTACATTGTTTAAATATTTCTTTGTTAATTTTTTTAGACTGTTTTAATTATATTGTATTATGTATTTTTATGAACTGCAAACCATCCAGAGTGCTTCGGCTATGGGGTGGTATAGAAATGAAATAAATCATTGTCGTCATAATAGCCATTCGAACAACCCTTAGAAACTTACGCTCGCAGCAACACAGGGTTCAATGGACTGAACTGAGGTCTGTATCAGTCACCACTAGAGGTCAATAGAATTCTGCTACAAATGGAAACCAGGTCCTATTTTCTATTGCAGTTGCATTCCTTATACTCTTCCCCTTTTCTACAAATCAAACAGAAAGTCTAACGAAGGCAGCTGAGTTTGTTGGAAAGTGAAGGAAAAAGCTAGTTCTCTGTGCTGCTTTTCCCAATACTGAAAACAAAAACAAGCATTTGAGACTGACAAAACCAAAAGGTATCATTATGACTTACACCCAGCTACATAAATCTATATATGTTTTTTTTAACAGTGAAGGGGAAAACTGCACCAGTTTCTTGATGAAAGTCTTGCTTAAAACTTGGTAAGATCTCACCTAGGTTTAAGAGTTATTCTAGGATTGATTTTATTTTTGTGTCAAAGAATATGATGTCTAAACTTATAGACTGTGCTATTGGGGTAATAAAGGTCACCGATCACGCATTAATGACGACGGATATTAAAACGAAGAAGGATTATAGACAAGCTAAGAGATGGAGAATGGATATAAGGTTATTAAATAATAAAAATATAGTGGGAAAAATAAAAAAAGAAATGCAGGAAATATGGGAGATCAATGAAAAGGAGTCAAACTCGCAAGGGTTAATATGGGACACTATGAAGGCAGTGGTAAGAGGGATTTGTATTAGGGAAATGTGTACCCTAAGAAAACAACAGGAAGCACAAAATAAAAAGATTGAAAAGGAGGTAAGGGATTTAGAGGAGAAGCTAAGAGAGACAAAAGATAAACGCCTATTTGCCCAAATTCAAGCTAAGAAAAAGGAATTAGAGAAAGAAGAGTTAGAACAAGTCCAAAGGGATTTGCTATATTTAAGGAGGGATT
Organism: Anniella stebbinsi; assembly: GCA_029215795.1. NCBI lineage: Eukaryota > Metazoa > Chordata > Lepidosauria > Squamata > Anniellidae > Anniella > Anniella stebbinsi. The sequence continues at coordinate 62,367,265 of JARDYH010000004.1, read as the reverse complement.
TTTTTGAATATAGTAATAAAAATTCGAAGATGCTGGCCAGGTCCACTCAGTCAGAAAAGGCTAAGAATATGATAGGGACAATTAGAGGTAAGACAGGGAAAAGTAGTAATTCAGTGAAGGATAAATTAAATATATTTCAGGAATTTTATAGAGAATTATATACATCAGATATGAGTCCACAGCTTAAGGTATTGGAATATGTAGAGAGGAATTGGAAAATAAGATTACAGAGGCAAGATAGGGATTATATGGAAGGATTGGTCACTGAGAAAGAAATAGAAGGAATTATTGATAAATTAAAAGGAGGGAAATCTCCGGGAATGGATGGTTTGGGGCCGGAATATTATAAGACTTTTAGAGGAATTTTAATACCAAGATTAAAAAATTATTTAACAGTATAATAGAAGGAGGAAAGACCCCGCCATCATGGGATCATTCTTTGATTATATTAATCCCGAAACCAGGAAAGGATTTGATGGATCCAGCATCTTATAGACCAATATCTTTAATAAATCAAGACTCAAAAATTTTTACGGCAATAATAGCAAAAAGAATGGGCACATTTATATATAAATATATTAGAAAAGATCAGTGTGGATTTATTTCAGGAAGGCAAATGCCTAATCTAATTGGAAGAGTTTTAAATATAATTAATATTATTTAAAAAAGGAATTTAAAAGCAGGTTTGTTAGCATTGGATATATTCAAAGCCTTTGATTGCGTGGAATGGCCAGCACTTAAAACAATTTTAAAAACATTTGGGCTTGGAGATAAATTTATGGAAGTAATTGATCAGCTGTATAAAAATAATAAAGCAGAAATAATGGTTAATGATGGGTTAATGCAACAGATTACACTAGCTCGAGGAACTAGACAAGGATGTCCACTTTCACCGATCTTATTTGCAATAGTGATAGAAATTTTGGCAAATGTTATAAGGGAGGATGTAAGATTGAAGGGGATAGGAGGGAAGGAGAAGATTAAAATGAATATGTTTGCAGATGATACATTATTGACATTAGAAGATCCCCTGGAGAGTGGGGAGGTGGTTAAGAAGCATTTGAGAGGATTTGGGGAGATTACTGGTTTACAAGTTAATTGGGGGAAGTCAGAAATGATGTTATTTAATTATAACAAGGAGGAGTTGGAGGAGTGTAAAGTTAAGTTAGGTCTTAGGCTTAAAAATATAGTACATTATTTAGGAGTTAATATTGCAAAAGATTTAGATAGGTTAGAGGAAATTAATTTAGCAAGTTTGAAAAAACAGGTAGGGGAAAAGTTAGAGGTATATAGAAAATTAAAACATTCTTGGTTTGGTAGAATAACGGTTATTAAAATGAAGATATTACCTAAGATTAATTTTTTGTTTAGAATGCTGCCGATTAAAATATCGGAAGTAGAGTTAAAGAGCTGGCAAAATATGATTAACGCTTATTGCAATGGAGATAAGAGAGCTAGGATTAATAAAGGGTTATGGTATAAGACACAAAAGAAAGGTTTGGGACTTCCAAATATAAAGAATTATTATATTGCTAATCAGTTAAGATATGTTATAAATAGTATATTAGGGGAGGAAGATTTAGAATGGTTAGAAACGCAAACAGGGGAACTAGATTTTAAATTGCAAATTTTTTTTTAATTAAAATTCAAAAGAAAGATTTGAGGGGACTGGACAACCCGTTGCTGAAAAATATTTTAGAGATCTGGGAGAAAGTTAAAGGAAAGTTAATACCAGGAGACTCTCCACTCGCCCCAGTGGTAGTAGTGGGAAACTTCCCAAGGACTTTAAAAGTAGAGTTGGAAGGGAGTCTGAAGGATCAGGGAATTATTAAGTTAAGGAACTGGATGGAAAGAATGATAGATAAGGAGCAAATTAGAGAGTTATTAAAAGGACAAAAGATAGCTTGGTTCAAATGTTTACAATTGGAAAAATGGACACAGGAATGGAAAATGAAAAATAAGAAATGTAGAAATAATACAAGATTTGAAGATTTAATTGAATTAAGAGGAAGGAAGGAAGAAAACTTGGTAAGATACAATGCAGCAGATGTAGACCACCCTGTGTCAGCAAGTTTGAATACTCTTCTTCTCACCAACTTATAACATGGCCCGAAATAAACATAGACTTGAACTTTTAAAGTCTTTTAAAAGTGTGGTCCTATGCATACTGGCTGGGGAATACTGAGAGTTGTAGGACTTTTTTCTGTCTAAAAAGGAGTGTGCCCTAAAAGGCTTCAGATGCAGAAAGCAGCATGAAATTTGCATATCTATGTACCATAACCTGTTGACAGACTGGGCCCTCACCTTGACGGTGGCGCAGCGGCAGGCGGCACGGCCCACATTGACGCTCCTTCCGACCATCTACACTGGAAGGAGCATCAAGGCAGCTTTTTCTGCCGCCTCTGCCGCGCCTGCGCCTCCCCAGCAGCAGCTGGAGGGGCGGCTAGGAGCATCGGCTCCCCTCTTCTAGGGTAAGTTTTTTAAAAAATTATTCTTATTTTAATGTGGGGGAGGACGGCCATGCAGCGAGCTTATGGCTCACTGGTCCATCCCCTTCCCTGCCCATACCGCTCCGCTCTAAAAAAGTCGGGGTAAATGCCCGACTTTTTTTAGAGCGGAGCTTTGGGTCTTTCCCCCGCAGTAGCTTCGGAATGGCGGCAGCATCATTTAATCCACCTGCCGCCACTCCGAAGCTACTGCAGGGAAAAGAGCCTGTCTAGCGATACCCTGGGTTAAGGTCATCTGGGCTTCAGCTAATATATGCCTTAAGTGAGAGCCCCCACATCACCCTTGCCTAGGCTTTCTGCCAAGCTTGCTTGCTTGCTTTCCACTGTGAAACTTATCTTCAAATACAAAATCCTACTTAGAATTGTTGCTCTAGCTGCATATCTCTGATAGTTTTTATTGTGATTTAAAGGATTTTAAAAAAAATTCTAAGAGAGCGATGCCAAGCTCCCTGCTAGAAGGCTCCGATATAAGAACCTCCAGTGTATCTTAAGAGAGGTTAGAAAGAGTAAGGAGCCATCTTATTACTTCATCCCTCCACCTCTTCAGAAGTTTCTGGGGTGGGGGATTCTAAGCTACAGGGCTGGTCTAAATGTCCGTTGTATGCACACACCAAGGTGTTGGGAGTGTGTTTGGGGGCTGGACAGCTCTGGATCCTATAAATCCACAGCTGCTCCCTACCTACTGGCGTGCCCCGGCACATTGGCCAGATCTACATCAAGCAGGATATAACACTATGAAAGACGTTTGAAAATGGTTTATGGAATGTGTCATGGTCCCCAGCAGTTGTGAGTGCACTTCATTACCATTATAAAGCAGTAGTGTAGATCCTGCCATTGTCTCCATCCCTCCACAAGATCAGCTTTCCAATCTCAGAGAAGAAGCAACTGTGGAAGTTTTCATGGTGGCTGGGAGGGAGAGAACCTGGGTCCATTCGATAGTAATTAATATATCAATTTAGGCTGTGAAGAAAAGCACTTCTGCTCACAATTTTAGAACCTTTTGGATGATGATGATGATGATGATGATGATGATGATGATGGAGTTAAGCATGAATACTACTTTTTGTTTAAAGACAAATCCGCTAATCTTGTATGTAAATCAACCCTATTGAACAGATTTGGAAGCCTCAGGATGCAGTAAAGCACTGCATCCTCAGGCTTCCAAATCTGGACCATAATAGGATAGTTTAGTTCTAAGGGAAATTATACGTTCTTTATAGTACAACCCTGTGCATGAAGATTATTTCTGAATAATCCTGTGTTATTTGGAAGTAATCACTGTGTTCAGTGAGGTTTATTCCCAGGTAATATGCCTAGGATTTCAGCATTAGTGGAAGGTTATATTTTGGTGAGAAGATACTGCCCCGGTAGATACTCACACACTCTTTCCAGCATTTGGGATCCATCAAGTTGATGCTGCAAACACACATTTTTACACTTCTGTGTTGTTCATGCACCTTCATATGCACCAATACCATTGCCTCCTCTCCTGTACCAGATGTTCACATTAATCTCATCTTTTCTCTGAAATATATTTAAGCTTTCTCCCCAGAAGTTCTTCCTCAAATAGCTCTGGACACATTTTCCATATTCTTCACTACTGATTCTGTTTCCTTTGTCTTTCAGGGTATTCTTGGAGAACGCTCGATGATTGCTCTGTGTGCTGATGGCTTCTGTGGCATAGCGCCAAAAACAGGGTCTGTTCTAGCTGGTGTCTATATGATTCTGATGAGCAATATGTATCTTATCTTTGAGGCTGGTCACCTCAACAGGTCCGTAACTCTGTTACAGAGGGCTGACCTACAGGAGAGCACTACCCTAGTGTGGATTATCCCATATTGCTATTATGTAGAAATTGCCCTGACCCTTCTAACTTACCCTGTATGTGTCTACCTTTTGTATTCCATTCAAAAACGAAACCCGGTAGGACTATTTATCTACCTTACTTGGATAATTTTCTATGATGTCTCCAATTGTGTCATCATAGTCCTGGTTAGTATGGCTGCAAAGATAGCTCGGTTTTCCATCAGTTCTTTGGAATGGTTTGGGTTGGCCACCAGGATTCCCACAGACTGCTTTTGGCTCTCTTATATCATAAATTTTGCTTTGATGATCATTGAAGGCAAAAGCACAGGGAGGATGTCACTGCGGACAAGGCGGGAATCCAGACATTTGACAGAACCTCCCAGATTTCGGTTGGGCATCAATGCTAGGAGAATCCAATGAGAATTGTGAGATTGCTTTTCTATGCACTTATGCATACTAGACCTGCACAACTTAGGACATGCCAAAAATGCAGAGCTCACCAACCACGTACTGCCACCTTCTTGGTGTTTGATATGTCTTCTGTTTATATTGTCTGTCTGGAACTGCAAAAACAGGAAGCTGTCAAGCACTAAGCACACCACAATAGTTGGTTTGATGAGATAGGACTGCAGGTTTAGTGTATGCATTTGTGGTGTTTTTATATGGTTTAACTTATTCTGATTTCATTGTCTTATTGGATTGACTTGATGTTCTTAAGAGCCATACATTTCCTATCCATTGTATTTGGGATTAATCTCCCCCCCCCCCCCCCCAGCTTCATGTTTTGTATCATTGAGTGTGAGAGCTGTGGCATCGGACTGTTGGAGTAGGATGAGGTTTTAGTTTCTAGCCCATAATCACAATGACATGCATCTGGTAAACTGGGATTATATATTGCAGTGGAGAAAGGTTTGCCTACCATTAATGCATAAAGCTTTTGGATGTACATATATATTACGTAACATGATGGTGATGCTTTATTGCTAGATGCCAAAGTTGAAGAAAAACTAGTTTGCTCTCTTTCTTAGGACAGAACTACACATTCCCACATGGTTGCTAAATAACATGTATGCAGGGTGGTGAATTTGCAGGAGAGAAGCAATTGGTAGGAAAGAGGTATTTCACCCCTGCACGTCTTCCTTGCCAGTTACTTTTTTCCCAGCACAGTCCCAAGCCTGCAAAGAAACTTGGGAGGGGAGGGACAGTCTAAAGCATATGTGAACAACCCTGCAGCCCATGGGCTGCATGCGGTCCTCCACCACTCTCTATGCTGCTGGGGGAGCCACACCCATTTTTCTCTACAGGCCAGCTGATCAGGCATCAACTGTGGAGAAAAGCCCACTGTTCTGCCTGGACAGGGTTCTCAGTAGGGATTGCTGCAGGGGTCGGCGGCTGTTTTGTCACCAATATTAGTGGTGGGAAAACCATGATCATGGTGGGGATTGCTTGTGGGGAGTGGAGACTTTCACGTTCCTCCACTCTCCAGCAATCTCTAGACTCTTGGGGGTGTGCAGAGGGAAAGTAGCAGGAGGAGGAGGGGTTAAGCACACATATCCTCCCACCCATCACTTCTTCCCTGCAAAACTCCACCTTACTCTGCATTTATATTTTTCAGCAAATACAGGATTGAGAAACCATGCTTGCCTGCATGCTATGTTGTTCTAGCCTCACACACAGTTTTGTAACAGTGCAGTCAATCAATGTGTATTTAATTGCACCCCATCATACCACCAACACACTGCAGGGTAGATAGACTTCAGATATATCTAGCCCATATATGACCACCTGATATCCCTAATGCTTATGAACAAATGCTTTAATTTGTAGAATTCAGTTATGCTCCTACTGTCTAATACTAAGAAAGAATACTAGAACCATTCTGCATCCTGATTTGGGATCAAAAGTCCACCAATATTGCCACATGATTTTGTGCTCAGCTGCTTTGCCTGATATGTTTGTTTTGAATGCAGTAGTGTGTACAAACCTTTGACAAACTGGCATTTAATCATTGATAGCTTGAACTCGCAATAAATAGTTATGTTTCATGAAGTCAGTGGGAAACATTTTCTTCTGTGCAAAACATCCCCCACCCCCGCTCCATGGGCCAATAGACAGAAAATGTTCTACCCATGCAGACAGGGAGCTGTGAGAACAAGGGTGCTTCCACACTAGATGTGGAATTGCCACTCCTTATTCACTCACTTTTGTGAGTTAACTACATGACATCATCCCCTACTACTTGTTTTACCTGTATTTATATGATTTCTTTTGAGAGCTCACAAAATCTGAGAGTTTGCAGGGTGGGCAGGTGTTGGAAGGAATGGAACAGCAGGGCAATCTCAGCAAGTGTAGATTGCTTCAGCGCTACTCTTCCATGTTTTAAAAAGGCATCATTGAGATGTGGTGTGATATTTCGGGCTGTTAAGCCCTAGCACCATGCGTTGTCACTTAGGCTCACCTTCATTGGATGCTTCCAGGAAAATAGCTCCCAGCACTACCAGTCAAAAGACATGCAACAATTCCAACTTTTCCTCCTTAACAATTTATTTTTGTGGAAAGAAAAAGACAGAAGAAGTGGTGGGAAAAGACAGGATGGTTACAACTGGAAGATGACATGGTCTGTCAAATTCCATATATAAGGCAGAGTGATTGCATTCTAAAAGCATAATCTGCAAGTGTCTATGTTTTCCTTTCCAATTGGCACCTTTTTAGCAACTTAAAAAACAAAACAGAAAACTTTCAATTTGTGCTAAAGCATAGTGTAAGGATATATATCCAATATTATTATACACCACCTGGCTATGATAAGGGGGTACAGAAATATTTTTAAAATGCATTTATTTATTTATTTATTAATGATATTTATGAATCACTTACATTAAACATTTCTAAGCAACGGCCAACAATTCTTCATAGAGAGGACAAATTTACCTTTTTGAATTCATCTTATTAATTCATCTAAATAGTTGTGAAAATGTAATGAACAACACTTTAAAATCATTCCTTCATCAACTATGCTGTTCCTTGTAGTTTTATTTACATCAAAACAAAATTTAAATGTGGGCATTTGTTTCAGATCTAAACCTTGTCTCACATCATTATGAATGTGGAACAAAAAGCAGGAAATAACACTTATGTGCCCCAACAGTTATCAGTACACTTCAGTGTTTCTATAAAGCAGTAGTGTAGAACTAGCCTCAGTCTAAAGGGCTGCTAACCTTTTAACTAATTTAAACCACTCATCTAATCCCCCCCCCCCGTTATTGTATTTTTATTTTTGACCCGGTGCCACCTGTGTGTGGCAGTTTTGCATGTAGCCAGAGGAAACAAGTCCTGGCTAGGAAGAAAAAGCCTGGAGGAGTCCAAATGCACATGCATGTTGTTTGCTTTGTTCAGAGATATGACGATTATTTAAAATCTAGCACTGTCTGCTTGGGTGCTTGTTCGCCCTTTCCCCTTCCTGGCCATGCTCAACCTGTATGTTTGTAACAAACAGATATTACAAGAGCTATGCAAGTTTTCTCTACTCTCTCCCCACAGGGAGGGAGCTGACCTTGTAAAAGACTGTCCCTGAAATATCCTACAGCTTGGGGAAGTGTGAAGTGTAATACAACACCATAATAGGGTGACCATATGAAAAGGAGGACATTGGCTCCTGTATCTTTAACAGTTGTACAGAAAGAGAATTTCAGCGGGTATCATTTGTATGCATGTGGCACCTGGTGAAATTCCCTCTTCATCACAACAGTTAAAGCTGTAGGTGCCCTGCCCTCATTTGTGCCCTGCCTTCCTTTTCATATGGTCACCCTCCCATACTAAAGGTGGCACAATTATGTTTCCCTGTATGCCATAAATGAGACAGCAGGTGGCGCTCTTTCCATGTGAAAGTAGTAGGTGAGATGGGGCCTTGAGTAGGGTGACCAGATAAAATCCAGGTCAGGGCTCATGTAACTTTAACAGTTGTAGCGAAAAGGGAATTTCAGCCAGTGTCATTTGTATGCAATTAGTTCCTGGTGAAATTCCCTCTTCATCACAACAGTTAAAGGTGCAGGCACTATACTAGCGTGACCTTATACAAAAGAAGGCAGGGCCCCTGCACCTTTAACTGTTGTGATGAAGAGGGAATTTCACCAGGAACTAACTGCATACAAATGACACCGGCTGAAATTCCCTTTTCTCTGCAACTGTTAAAGTTACATGAGCCCTGACCTGGATATTATCTGGTCACCCTAGCCTTGAGATGGGGCAAAAAAAAAACTTATTCTGACATGCCTTTGGTGAGTAATGTGGACCTCCATCTATGTTTAAGATTTTAAAAAAAATAATATATATTTTAACATGTTGGGTTCTATATTGAAACCTATATAATTATATTTTAAACTTTTGTATATTTCTATTTATAGCTTTTAACTGTATATGTTTTAATTTTGTAAAGCCTCCTTGAGGCCCAGTATTGGGCAAAAGGCAGGATACAAATAAAGATGATGATGATAATAAAATGGATTATTTCAATCAGCTCCCAGATGTGGGGGAGAATTGCAGCATAGGAGGCAATTTTGATCAACAAAAATGGCATGGGCTTAAACACTACTTCCCTCAGAGCTGCTTGCTCAGTTCAAGTTGTCAGTGACCCACAGCCACATTTCATTAAAAGAAAGAAAAAAAAAGAAACCAACCATCAGGAGAGACAATAATGGATCTCCCGCAGACTGTGTAGTTTGGCCCTCACATTGCCCATTTAGGAAGTTGAACTGAAAGATTCTCAATTACTTTCCAGGCAATTGATGTTAGAACAAAAAAAAAATGCAGCACTCACCCATTTGTTATCAATCTGGAATGGGGAACCCATGGCCCTTCAGATGCAGTTGGACTCCCAACTCCTATCGACCCTGATTGCTGGGTATGTTGGCTGTGGCTGGTGGGAGTTGGAGTCCAACAACATCTAGATGGCCACTGGTTTCTTACCCTGGCTATATAGAGTCCAGATGTCATTCCTACAGGTGCAGATCCTCATTCAGGAATTTTCCAGAGCTGAGGATCATTTTGCAGGAACCCTCCCCCACGGTCCTACTACGCATACTCAGGTGGGTTCTCCCCTTTCCCCTCAGTTCTCTTTCGACCACTGCCTTAGGTGCCTTGTTGGGAGTTCACTCTTGGAGAACATCCTTTATCTTGTTAGCTGAGGTTTATTCTCTATTTTTGATCCAGCTTTGTTCTTCTCTTCACTTCTTTCTTCATTATAAAAAAAAGAAATTGTCTCTTCAATATTCTCTCTTTTTGTCTGGAAAACAGCTTCTTTGGCCTATGGCGAAAACATGGAGGCGGGTGAGTGGGGACCTAACTCCTCCTCCCTCCCTCCCTGACCCTCCCCCCCACTCGCGCTCCTTACCTGCCGGCGCCCCGCGCTGCCATCCGCTGCTTCGGTACTGATAAGCAGGCCTTGCGGCCTGTTTCTCAGTAGTACGGAAGCAGCGGACGGCAGAGCGGGACACCGGCAGGTAACGGGGGACCTCCACCTCCCTTTCCCTCTCCCCCCCACTCACGCTCCTTACCTGCTGCCTCCTCACTGCCGTCCACTGCTGACCGCTGCTTCAGTACTACTGAGAAACAGGCCTTGAGGCCTGTTCCACAGTAGAGCGAGGGCATGCCGAGTGATGATGTCACCCGGCGCGCCATCGCTCTATTGTGGAACAGGCCGCAAGGCCTGTTTCTCAGTAGTACGGAAGCAGTGGACGGCAGCGAGGAGGCAGCAAGTAAGAAGCGCAAGTGGGGGGAGGAGGTCCAAGGTCCAGTCGAACGAACGAAACCGATCCTGATTGGGTCCTATCGGATCGGATTAGATCGGACGATCCAGCTGCGAGGATCAGAATCGGATCATTTTATCTGATTTCGCCCGGATCGGGTCCGGATCATGGATCGACCCGATCTGCTGCACACCCCTAGTAGCTGCCAACAAGGGAAGCTGCAGGTCTACTTTTCTCCAAATTAACATCAAGTAGAACTTGTGTCCTGTGTTTCCACTAGTTGCCAGTGGTATGAGGCAGGGAAATGCAAAATGCTATATCACAACGCAAATTATTCCAGATATAAGGGAGGGAGGGAGACTTTGATGTGTAACAGGCATTGCAAATGGCCACAACATGTTTCCTGTAACTCAGCTTTTCCCAACCTGATGTCCTCTAGATATGTCGGACTGCAACTTTCAGCATTCCTGCAGCTGGCTGGGAATACTGGGAGTTGCAGTGCAATACATGTGAAGAGCATCAGGTGAGGGATGGATGCCATAACCTCGTGTTTGGGCCCCAGCCTTAATGAACTGGGAATAAAACTGCCTCCCCGCAGAGTGCTTCAGTGCCATCTTCCATTCCCCTATAGGCCCAGTTAATCACACCCAAAATACGGGGCCTAAAGTTGTATAATTTTGAAAGCCTATTGGAGGCATGAAGGGTGGAATGTCACTCTTAATTTTATGTGAGCTAGGATCTCTAGCCTTGGATCATTTCCCTTACTGATACAACAAAGTATGTGGGAGAAGATAGAAACAAACCACAGGAGGAAGTTACTATCACAGGTTTAGCCTTGGTGCATCTTGACATTCTGGTCATGCTTTGTCTTTGTGGGAAGGTTTTCTCAGAATAAGTTAACAGTCAAGAAGAGTTTTCTGGAATTAAGGAAAGCCATTGATAATAATACTGATTATGCACACTCACATGTGCAAATTACAATGAAATTAATGGGACTTGCTTCAGACAAGACTGAGATGCTGTTAGTGGGGGGTTCCTCTGACCGGATTGAGGGTGTTCAACCTGTTCTGGATGGGGTTGCACTCCCCCTGAAGGAGCAGGTTCGTAGCTTGGGGGTTCTCCTAGAACCATCTCTGTCACTTGAGGCTCAGGTGGTCTGGGTGGCACGGAGTGCCTTCTACCAACTTCGGCTGGTGGCCCAGCTACGCCCCATCTGGACAGGGATAACCTGGCTTCAGTTGTCTATGCTCTGGTAATCTCCAAGTTAGATTACTGCAATGTGCTCTACGTGGGGCTGCCTTTGAAGACAGTTCGGAAGCTGCAGCTTGTGCAGAATGCAGCAGCCAGATTGGTAACAGGGACCAGAAGGTTCAAACATATAAGGCCGGTTCTGGCCCGCTTGCGTTGGCTGCCTGTATGTTTCCGAACCCGATTCAAGGTGCTGGTTTTAACCTATAAAGCCTTACACGGTTTGGGACCACGATACCTGATGGAACGCCTTTCCCGACATGAACCTACCCATACCCTACGCTCAACATCAAAGGTCCACCTCCAGGTGCCTACTCCGAGGGAAGTTCGGAGGACGGCAACAAGGGAGAGGGCCTTCTCTGTGGTGGCCCCCCAATTATGGAATGATCTCCCCAATGAGGCCTGCCTGGCGCCAACACTGTTATCTTTTCGGCACCAGGTCAAAACTTTTTTCTCCCAGGCATTTTAACAGCTCAAGTTGAGGTTTTGATTGACAGTGTGGCCAGGCTTAACAGTTTAAAATGTTTTAAATGTCAGTTGTTTTATGTTTATGGTTTTAAATTTTGTATATTGTCTTTTTAGTGTTCAATCTTTTAATTTTTGTAAACCGCCCAGAGAGCTTCAGCTATGGGGCGATATATAAATGTAATAAATAATTAATAATAATAATAATAATAATAATAATAATAATAATAATATATCCAAACTCAAACCACCAATCTTACTGAAATGCAACCAACCTTTAGTAATATTAAAACTAGGGGTGTGCACGGACCCCCCAGATTGGATCGGGACCTGGATCGGGACCTCCAATTTTGTCCCGGATCGGATCGGACAAAATCGGAGGCCCCCCCCCCCCCGGATCGGGTCCAATCCCAATTCAAAAATCAGACATCCGATCTTTGGATCGGCCGCCATTTTTGTTTTCCCCATAGACTTGCATTGGGGGAAAGAAAGCTTTCCCCCAATGTAAGTCTATGAGGAAAAAATGGCGGTGGGTAGGTGAGGGGGGCCTAACTCCCTCCTCCCCCCTGGGGCCGTCGCTGTGGACGGCCCCGGCAGGTAAGCCCTCTCCACCAAGCTCCTTACCCCCCCCGGGCCATCCACTTCCATCCGCTGGCGCCAGCGGATAGAAGCGGATGGCCCCGGGAGGGTAAGCCCCCTCCCCTCTGCTTACCTTCGGGGGACGTCTGCTCCCTTCCGCCACTGGCCGGTACTGTGAGCAGGCTTCGTAGCCTGCTCCTGAGTAGCGCGCCAGCAACGGATGGGAGCGGACGTCCCTGGAAAGTAAGACCCCTGCCCCCATTGTCCACTTCCATCGGCGGGTGCCCACCAATCCTCCGTTCTGGATTGGGACCTTTCCGGATCAGATCGGATTGGATCGAGCGACCCAGCGGTGATATCGGAAATCGGATAATTGTATCCGATTTCCCCTGGATCGGATCCGGATCGTGGCTCGGACCCAATCCAGTGCACACCCCTAATTAAAACATCAAAGTATGGACTTTTCACCTAATGTGCAGTTTGGTCCCAAGTTGTAAAGAAAATAGCACTATGAAGGCACTTCCCTCAAAATAAGACTTGGTGAAACCTAACTTGGAGCTCCAAAGAGAACTAGGCACCACTAAATGCACTCCTCTATACTTACGTTAAGGGACTCTCCATTGTATTGTAGGTACTACCATCATAAGTATCAGTTAAACGTGTCCGCATAAAGGAGAGATTTTTTTAAGTATCTTTTTTTTTTTTTTGCCCATTACGCCAGAGGTTGTAATCCAGGGGTGGGAATATGTGACTCTCCAAATGCTGGATTTCAACTCGCATCAGCCCAACTCACATATATCATGGATGCAGTCCAACACCATCTGGAAGGTCATAGGTTGCCCGCCTCTACTGTAATTCTATTCACGTTTACTTGGGAGTAAGCCCACTGAACACTGGAACTTAATTCTAATTAAGCATAGGTGGACTGAGGCTGCACATTTAAAGGATGTGTATAGTTATGACTAGCAATATAGAATCCTTATGGGAACTCCTGCCACACATCCGTGGCATAAGAATATTAGAACAAGAAGTAAAAAAAAGTGTGGCCCTTGTTATCAAATGTGAAGGTCCCTGTTTTTAAGGTAGATACCAATCACAATATTTCAGCTGATATCCCACTAAGAAAATTAGAAGGCATCCCTAATACAAGCAAACTGATTTAGGTGTGCGGCACAATCCTATGCATGTTTAGTCAAATGTCCACAAAATTCAATGAGAACTACAACAGCCTAACTTTACTTACAAACTCACATTCAGTCTTAACCATTTATTAAGTGAGGCAGAGCCTGTTCTCCAATAATGCTAACTTTCATCCATACTGATGTCCATCAGAGATATTATCGTGGTGCTGGCTATAGCCTGGATGGAATACATTAGCTCCTGTTGCCAATTTGGGCAAAATAGCAAATCAGCCAAAGGATGAAATTTCAGTATGAAAAAAATATATCTCAAAACCCTAGCAGTAGCAACTGCATTCAAACTGAGGGAATACAGATCAAGCAGGAGCACAGAATTGCATTGGAGTAAATGTGAAGTCAGGTCCTGTGCATAGCCCCCTGTAGAAGACAAGTTCAGTAGACAAGAGGGATGAGTAGACAAGAGGGAACATCAATCCAGGGATAGCTGTGCTTATTTTGCCTAGATTATTGATATATACTTTAAGTTTCTAGCCAGAGACAGAGCTACAAGGGATTTGAACGATGAGCTAAAGCAAAGTGCTTAAAAACTGAACAAGCGAGCGGGCAATTTAGTTTTGATCTGTTGTACCATTCAAGAGCCAGAAATCCGATTAAATCAAGTGATTCCATTTTTATTTAAAACAGCATGTATAAAAAAAATAGCATTTTTGAATTCCCTGTACAGTATTAGCTATTTAAAAAACCAGCAGACTACACACCAAATTACTTATACAAGCCTGACAGTGTTGAAGTCCAAGGAATCTTGCCCCATTTTCAGTAAGAGCACTATATACACATGCTATGTATACACAATACACACATGTTCTTCCCACCAGTACCTGTAGAAACGTGTCTCATTCAGGGAGGCTGAACAACATAGCTAGAAATATTTACAGATGGCTGAGAGATGGTCAGCTGCTCCATACAGTGGCAAGACATGAAACAGCAGAAGATAACCCAATGAGGGAGGGATTTGGGAGTGGGGAGGAGGCAGGGGCAATTGACAGGAAACCAGGTAAGCAGTTGTAGCAGTGAGGTGTAGGCTAAGAACCCACATGATTCATAAATAAAATAAATAAGATCCTACAAGTTAGGACATTTCATTTTAAAAACCCTAGAAATAAATTAAAAAACGAGTAAAAACCATTATAAACTACAATCTTCTTTACACCAAACTTTGTTCCTGTATTCTGTACAAATTTACAATTAATTGGGTTGCATTGTTTGTGCACTTGAGGATGCCTTCACTTTTGACAGGCTGCAAGAGCAAATTCAGAGTTCATACAGGGCAGCCATTAGCTGGGGTTTGCCAATGTATCTCCCCCCCACCCCAGTTTATTTTGAAGCAGTTCTTTAGAAGATGGAACAAACTACGTGCACCTTGAGTCAGCAGCAATGAAGGAACGTTCAAGTATTTTTCCCCAGCACAGCTCAGTTTGCAACTGAAGGCACTCGGAACAGGGTGACACAGTGAAGACAGGTAGCCAATCCGAATCAGTACCTCCCCCTCCCTGCTCCCGTACCCAGAATCCCCCAATGGAAACATCTGCTCTAGTGCTCTGCTCCACTCCTTTCATATTCTAGGATTCAGCAGGTTGTGGACACTCATGGACTTGCCCAATTCATCTAGTGGCAAGGAAGTTTGCAAGGCAGGCCCCAAGAAGTTCAAATCCACTCTATCAGAAGAGATGGGTTTCTTCAGGTCTGGCAGAGTCTCCAGGCAGCTGGTGTCTAGAATGAGATGAATAGTGTTCCTGTAAAAATTCCCGGCCAGCCAGACTCTGTAGGGTGGAATTCTGATTTGTACCCCAAAAGGATCAGACACTGCTATTTGCTAGAATCCTGAATTAGACTGTGTAAGTGAATCTCAGCTGTTTCCTGAGGCAGGAGAACATCTTGCATCCAAGAATGGTTCAAAAGGTCTTCAAAGGATGGCCTATCAGAAGGCCTCAGAGCTAAACACCACTTTATGAGATGCTGGCACTCTACAAAAGAAAGCACAAAGTTAGGAAAGTCAATTACTGAGAAGAATCTGCAGAAGCATGGGGGCACATCTGCTGTAAAATCTACCCAACTTGCTTCATAAAATAAGACTGGTTTATCTGGCTGAAATGATCTCTGACCAATTTACCTTGCTGTGCTATTTGTGCCAAGGTTAAGTGACACCAAAAATCCTTTTAGGGACCACTGAAAGCCAAGGAAGTGGTTTTAGGAACACTGGTTTGTACAGTTTGGCAGCATACAACCAAATTCAAATTCTGGGATTTTGCTTGTGCTCTTCAAGTGCCTATTTACATGCTGTAGGCAGCCCTGTATACTAGTATATGGCAGTGACTTTGAAGACAACAGTAGTCTGAGGTATCCCCCTATCAGATAACAGCAGCAAGAATTTACCTGGAGAAACCCTTTGCCGAAAATAGACTTGTCCCCTTATGATCTCCTCATCATGCTCAAAAGGGATATCACCACAGACCATGTCATAGAGTAATACTCCAAGTGACCACACAGCAGCAGACCTGCCATGATACCTGTGATACCGGATCCATTCTGGAGGACTATATACACGAGTCCCTGAAAAAGAAGGACATAGGTCTCATCATCAAGAAAAGTAAATGTTCTACAGAATTCAGGTACAAGTATTGGTAAATCCCTGTAATACTTTTGGTTTAAACAAGCTCCTGTAGGTTTAGTTAACTAGGAACTTAAAAAGATCTAGTTTTCAGTTGTGGTGGTAAGGCTGTTATATATTGAATCTCTGAAAGGGAATTTTAAATATATATTATTTTTCCCCCAGAGGCAGATGGAAATGGGGTGAGGCGGCAATTAAGTATTATTGATTTATTTTAAATCATTCCTAGACCACCTTTAAGGGAAGAACCTTCCCAAAGCCAGCTGTATTATGGAAAGCTTTTAATCTCCAAAAAGGAGTAAAAATAACATAAATTATGCTAAAGTCAATCTGCTAAGTAGGCTAAAACAAATCTATTGTACAACATTAAGGGAGTGTCTTTGTCTTAGTTGTCCATGTAGTAATTATAAGACATTCTGATTGCATCCAAGTTGTGGCTTGGTTCAGATATACCTCTGCCTTTGTTGTTGCATCTGATCTCCCTCTCTCCTCCCAACCCATTGCTGGCAGGAAGCAGGGATAGAGGTCAGAGCTGCTCCTCTGGTTTCCAGCCACGTGACTGTTGTTTACAAACTTTGGGTTGTAAAAAAATACCTCATGAACCACCAGGGGGCACAACAAGCTTGGAAACTGAGCCAGAAAGAGGGCAACATGGGGAGGAGCAAACCCATCCCTGGTCATTAGCCGTTAAATTAAAAACAAAACAAAAAAATGCAAGGCGGCTCATGCCACTTGGGAACTCAGATGAAAAACACAAACAAAACAAACCGAAAGCCAGCAGTGATTTTTGAAGTCAACGGCTCTTGGAGGGAGTTGGTTAGCAACGCAAGAAGCTTGGTTAGTTTGCTAGAAACAATTTGTGTACAAGAGCAGATCTCGTTTCTTTTCTAATCTTAACACTTGAATACTTGAATTACTCCTCTACACACAAATACCCTGTTATTGTTTTTTAAAGGCAGAAATCATCGACTTATATTTCTTAGTAGGAAAGGAAAAGGGAGCTGGCTGTAAACCAATCTCTTCCAGATTAGATTTCACAACATTCATGCCATGACGAAAAGCAACTTCCCAGTCAAGATGATTAATTTAGTGAGAAGGCAAAGCCAACAGTTCTTAACAATTCTCTTCTCCCCCTCCCATCTTTATACCTAGCCATCAATGGGAAGGGTAGAATACCAAATCCTCTCTTCGAACTACCATGCTTAGATAGCAAGCCATGTACCCTAAGCTTTCCATTTTGGTTACACGGTTAGTGTTCATGATTTTGAACACCATGGCTGCAAGAATGTTTACATTCAGTTTACCCCTGTCTGTGAGACCCAAACTCATCTGCATTACCTAGCAGGTGAATTAGTAGCCATAATCTGAATTAGCAGCCATAATCTCAAAAGATTTACAACGGATCTGCTGCCCATCTTACTTCACTTTCTATGCTCCTACAGCAAGTAAGACTATGGATCCATCAGATTTATGGAAGAGCAACCTCATCAGCAGCAAAGGCTAGCAACTGATGGGAGTTAAATCTCCTAGCAACAGAGGTTTTGTGTAGGCAACTGGTAATCAGGATAAAATGTATTTTACAAGAAAGACAAGTCCAACAGATTGGAGGAAGAAAATGTTCCATTGCTGTGAAGTTACCGAGCACTCAAAGCTAGGGAACACACTGTTTTAAAAAGTAAATTCCCTGGCTCACAGTGGCAAATGGAAATTGATAAGACTCACCATCAAAGTCAGTGTACACTGTGTCCTTGAGCAAGGCTCCAGATCCAAAGTCTATAAGTTTGAGCTCTCCACTGCTCAGATCAATCAGGATATTCTCGTCCTTGATATCCCGGTGCAGGACGCCACAGCTGTGACAATGTCGAACTGCCTCCAAAATCTGACGAAAAAAGCTGCGGGCCAAATCCTCAGGCAAAGCCCCTCGCTCTGTGATGAAGTCAAAAAGATCCTGCACAGGATCTGGCCGTTCCAAAACCAAAATGAAACTGTCTGGCCTCTCAAACCAATCCAGGAGCCGGATCACCCCTCGAAAGCCAGAGCCAACCTTTTTCAGGAGCAAGATTTCCATAGGTACCCGGGATCCACCAGGCTATATAGGGAGTATGGGAGAGGGGGAGAGGAGAGAAAAATGGTCCATAAGCAAGGGAGCAAATTGACACAGTGGAACATCCAATACTGACTGGGTGGGCTTCTCGAAGTAGACCATGCCAGATCTCTTCCCCAGCACACTTACCAGTTCTCCCCATTCTGAAACCCGGTCCCGGGACACATGCTTGATGGCCACCTACAAACCCAACAGGAAACAGACCATGAAAACCAATCCAGTTAACAGCCAAGGTTGAAGAACAGAGGGGGTGAATGGAAGAAAGGGGTATATAAAGAGAAGGCTAAAGGAACAAAACGAATAGAAAGTGGTGATATTTGGGGTGGGGGGGAATGCAGAGGGCACAATCCACAGAAACTCAGGTGGCGGTGCAGCCACTTACCGGAGCTCCATCTGCCAGCCTGGTGCCTGAGTAGACCGAGCCGAAGCCGCCACTGCCGAGCAGCGGGCCCACCTGGTACAGCTTCTCCAGGGGTTCCTTTTCCTTTCCTGCGGAGAAAGAAGGGAGTCAATCTGTTGTATCCCATCAGAGTTCTCCCGCATCATCCTCGTTCCAAAAACGAACACAAAAAAAACCTGACCGCAACTCGAACCCCGCCTTTGCCTTTCGAAGACCGACCCCGACCAGTGGTGGTAGGTGCATTCAGGCCACCCACCGACCGACTAGCCCAGAATGGAGGTCTCCATCACCCCCCCTCCTCCTCGCCCACGTTCCTGCATTTTCCTCCCCACCGGGCTAACCTGGCAGCGGCTTGACTGGGTGCAGATCCCCGCCGGGCGCCGAGCACAGGTGGGCCAGTGAGTTGATCTTGGAAAGCAACATCCCCGCCCCGTCCGCGTGTTCCAGGCAGGCCGGGACCGGCGGTGGCGACGGCAGCGTCTCTGAGGCAGCGGCGGTGGGATTGGCGTCTCCTAGGCACGGGCGGGAGCTGCGGGCGGGGTCGTGCCGGGCCAGCCTGCTCCCTCCCGTGTGGCGCGGCGGCCCCGGCTTCTGCCGCCTGTAGTAAAGTGGGAGGGAGCAGCGCTGAGGCGGAGCCGGGGAGAGCCGGCGGGCAGGTCTCCGGCACGGGCAGGCACCGCCCCCTGGCGCCCCCTCGGCCAATCGCGGCCGTCGCTGGCAGCCCGCGCCGGGCCTCTCCGTCAGAATGGGCTGCTGAGGAGACTCGACGTGGCGGGAAGGAAAAGGCGCCAAAGAAGGGAGACAGAGGGAGGGGGGACGTCGAGGATGGGAAACATGAGAGGGGAGGGGGCCTGTGGCGGGAAAAAAGGAAACGGTAATGAGGGAGTCGGGCTGCCCAGGGGGCAAGGAAGCCCACGCCGGCTAGGACAAAGACAGCAGCGCTCCTCCTAAACCCTCATGTCTCTTCTCGCCGATATGTTCATATCTCCTCACATACGTTAATCTTAATTTATGGTTGCCGCTTCTCCCCCCCCCGTCCCCCCCTTGTGTCATTCCCAGCTGCGTGACAGGCAGAAATTCAGCAGGTGCAGCTTGTCCTCTCTTTGCATCCATGTCGGAAAAAGCGGCGAGTTTTGAATGTCTGCCTGTCACGCAGACGTTTCAAGTCACTGGAGGAAGGAAATCCCGCGCGGCAGCGTTGCTCATCACTCGTGGCGGCAATAATCAAAACGGTGTGCTCAAGTGTAGTAAATGGCAGCCATTCATTCATATGCTTAAGATGCGCGCCCAGGAAAAGGAGCGACTCCCAGACCTTGGTGACGCCAGTGTTTGGAGCAGGAGATAAAAGTTATCCTACGACTCAGATTGCTAACATTTACTTTATTCCTAGAAATTAATGGCAACACAAAACCATACCCACATCCCTTCATTTGCATAAGCCTTCCCCAGGTTCATTATTTGGTCATGCAAGAATTTAGCAAGTTTGCAAGTTAATCGGTCATGTAATAAAGACGTGTTTTTGTTTTATTTTTCAAGTTCAAAAATTCTGGATGCTGATGTAGCTCAGTAGGTTTCAAATTCAAGTAGGTGTCTTTAGACATGGGCAAACCTGCATTTTTAGCCTCTGTTATCAATCCTGTAAAATCTGCAAAATAGAATTCAGTTGGCCATCCTGACTATTCGTATTTTCTCTGGTAACACCTGGTAGGCTATCCGCTGAGCTCATTCACTTGTCTCTGAAATAGAAATTGCTAAATGATTCCAGAGATTAAAGAAAAGATTAGGGCAAATGCTTACAGCAGCCAATTAGGCCATGAGGTCTTCTGTGTGAAGTTGCATACTACACAAGATCTTGATTATTAAAATCTAATCTGATACTGGCTGTACATTCCATATGATGGGAATCACTCTCTACTTAGATAAGGAGAGCATGCATTGTCAACAGAAGCTTATTTAATATCTATTTGGTCTTTAATTTTGGGGAACCAGCATAACTGCATTCCTAACTATTTAGATAAACTTTACACTGTGGTTACTCTTTATTTGCACAAGTGTAAATGAGCTCCAAAATCCCTGTACAGCATGAATTTAAATTGGAATTTAACTGAATACAATGTTTTGTAATTGTGCCAGGCAGAAAATCTCATGAAATTCCTTTCATTGGCTGTTTTTAACAGCTGACGCTATTGCCAGTAAAGATTTTTGCAACCTTTGTCCTGTTCATGCAGAGGGCAGCGATAATGTGTATTCTGGTACAAAGGTAAAAACATGCAATCTTTAAAGGGAGGTTGATAGATCAAGTTCTATCCTTGCTTTTATTCTGAATAAATAAGTTTGTACAAATAGCAAATCATTTTGCAACTTTTTTCCCTTTCAAGTACGGTCAAAGACAAACAGCTGGTTTTAAAACAAGCAAATTGTGCTTCCTTGGAAGCCAACTATTCTAGCAATTGAAAGTGAAACTGTGTATAAATACAAGTGAAACTAACAGATTTTTCATGTAAAAGAAACCCAGAGAGGTAATGCTGCAAGGGAGGGACGGACAGTAGCAAAGACTGATTTCAGGATTGCCCTGTCTGTAATTGTAATATTTTTGTCAACTGGGTGTAAGATACATTCAAACTAGAATTCTCTACATCTACTCATTTTACAAGAACTAAATGAATGTGGAAGGTGAGGGAAATCAGAATAGTGGATTTATATGTTCTTGTTCCCATTTTCAGTGCTTCAGTTATTCTATAGTTGTAAAATCTTATATATTACAGAAATAGTAATAAAAAAGTAGGCCAGTAGTTGTATTTGTGAAAGGAATGTACCTGGAACAATTATTACTTTGGACAGAGCAATCCTAACCCACCCAGACAGGGGACAGAGGCTGGGATGGGAATTAAGTACCCCTCCACTGGTAAAGAGGCCCCAATTACACCCAGTGAATTGGGGTGGGAGGCCCCAAAATGGGTGTTCTAGGGCTGGGCCAGCTTTGGATCTGCTGAACCAACAGGAAGGAAACATTAACAAAACAAACAACCAGGGGGGACTCAGTAAGACCCCCACATCAGTCACCATGATTTGCATAAGTTAGCATGGCTTTGGAAGGAGTGGACGATCTGGTACGTCACTGCCTTACTCTATCCAAGATTGCTCTTTAACTCATGAAGTACGTTTATCACTGCTACACCCATCCAAGAAAAAGGAAGTGAGGTAAATAAGCAGAGGAAACAATAGTTTGCCCTGTGTGATGTAGGTTGTTACCCTCTCGTGTAGCACTGAGCAGCTACTGATCACATGCAGCTTTCACTGGGGCTATCATTGAAAGAGACACCTTCTCTGGTCCCACAACAGCTTTCCCACTTGAACAGCAACTTCTTGTTCCGTGACCCAATGGACATTTCACTCTCTGGCCCCAAAGATTCCCCCCCCCCCCCCGGTCTCTATTGGTGGTATACATTACCATCCATGGGCACTGTTATAGTTCGAAAAATTATTTATTTTTTTTAGTTCAAAAGTTTATCACATTTATAGAACACATATATGGAGCTGTGCATATTGGATAGGTAGGTAGGTAGGTATAAGAATATACAATTTGTAATGTCTATATAAAGCTGAATGTATGTGGGAGGGTTTGTATGTCTGGAAATGTTACCCACTTCCAGATGAGTTAGAAACTTGAAATTTGCATATAGGTAGGTCTGGCCGTACAATGTACCAGAAAAATCTAAAAACACAATCTTTGAGGTTTTAAGTATTTTTCATATTTCATTAAAAAACTAGGCTTACTCCTACAACTTGAAGCATGCTTTGGGCAGGAGCAAAGACTTACCGGCCTTTGGCGGCCACCATCTGGAAGTGGCTCAACTCTTCCCTTCAGCCACCCCCCCCCCCGACCCAAATCCTGGCCACCCAAGCCCCGCCTACCCAGCCTTTACCTCCCCCTCCTTGAGCCCCAGCTGCAGGTTCTAGATGAAGAAGCTGAGCAGAGTCAGCACCAGCATCTTCTCTTTCCCATCTCCCATGCCACCACCGCCACCATCCCGTGTCTGAAGGGAGAGCACCTGGGGCCAGCTGACTCTATCACTATGCACCATCAGAAGCAGGAGGGAAGGAGGGCACAGCTCTGGGCCTGTCACCCAAGGCACCAACCAACCTACCCATAATTCAGTTAGCTGAATGGGTCACTCACAGCCTACCTACGGGCACCGTCCCCCCTCTCACCCACACTTCCTCCTCTGCCCCGGAAAGCATGAGTGGGGGGAGGGAGCGTGAGTGGGGGAAGGGAGGGAATGCCGGCCCAGTGTTTTTCCCCATAGACTTGCATTGGGGGAATGCTTTCTTTCCCCCAATGCAAGCGTATGGAGAAAACACCTGACATGGCGGTCCATAATCGGATCGGAACTTCTGATATTTATCAGATATCAGATCCGATCAAATCCGGGTACCCCCTGATATGATTGGATCCGATATTTTTAACATCGGAAATTCCGATCCGATATTTCTGGCCGTGCACATCTCTACTTAATACTACTTGAGCTCCTCCACTTTCTGCTCTCTATGACTCTAGGGGTGGGCCTCAGGGTACACGTGGGGATTGAGAGCTGCTGCCAGAGTGTATGAGGCAATCAATGGCAGTGGGGTGAAGAACGGGTGGGTGGGGGGATGAAGAAGGCAGTGAATGAGGCCCTTCTGGATGCTGCATAGGAGACAAGTTGGAATTCTAGGTTGTCATGTGTGAAACCAGCATGAATCATGAACAACCAAGAAAGGGAACCCATGTTTGTTGTTGGGTTGTGAACTCTATGTTGTTTAAATAATGGCTTGTTCAAGGGTTGTTTCACCAGGCTACAGAGATGGTGAGCAAGAGCAGTCAAAAATCGCAGCCGCTCTACATGCCAGTACTACAACACCACAAAGGCATTTGGGATAGTGGGAAGAAGTGGGTGAAGTAGGAGGAAAAAGAACAATCCAGGGATTGAGGAAAACAAACCATGGTTTGTTCTGTCATCTGCCAAACCATGGGTAGGTCAATAAACCATGGGTTAACTCTGACTTAAATAAAATATGGGTTAGCATTATGTATCAACCAGGTCAATAACTGAACTGCTTTGCAACTGATAACACTAGGACCCCTCCATCTTGAAGCATGTGTGCTGTACTATCATGTTGAGAGAAAACATGGCCCATTCAAGCTGTTGCAGCTATGTGGTGGCCCCCAGTGACAATAAAGGATTGCCAGGCACCAGCAGTAATATACAATGGAAGAATGTGTCGTTTACAACCTTTCCAGCCAAATACATACAGGCCTATAATAGAGATTTTGCTGTGGAAGATTCCTATGAATTTTCATATATATGAGACTGTGGCTATTAAGAGAAATTAGGAAATACATTCATTTTATTTCCAATTGTGTATTCAACATGTAGTTGAATCCTCATTCCAGCAATGTTCCATTGGCATATATGCAGGCTTCAATACAAGGTTACGTTACTATCAGCAAGCTTTATCGGCATTCTGATAATAACAAGGGTTTTCATCATCGTCAGAAGCCTGACTTGTTTGAGTGCCATGCAGGAGTCAGGCTTGATTGAATTTTTCTGCTAATTCTGTAATGACCTCATCTCTTCCTGAAAATGTGCACATGGAAAACTTGGCAGATGAAATTCTCCTTACTCTCCCTCTTTCCTTCTTAAAAGTGGAAATCCCAGCTGAGAGTTCTTGACAACAGCATATTTCCACAGAAGTTACTGGACGAGATGCTTTTCTCCATTCCAAAGATAAGATAAATAATTCACCAGCATAGGGTTCTGATTACTCAACATTTAGAGCAAAGAGGTCCAACCACTAGCATCTAAATTATTACAGATGAAACTAATCTGTGTGTGTGTGTGTGTGTTGTTGTTGTTGTTGTTTCCTCTTTACAAACATATTGGGAGCTCCTAGCACACCACACATATTTGGGAGGTGGATTGCTTGGATTTAATGGGATTTACTGGAAATTACTGTTTTTGCTGTTTTATGGTGTAATTTAAACACACACACACACACACACGTACGTTCAGGTTTCTTGCTGAGTTGAAACAAAACTATCTAGCCATTTTTTCCAAGCTCACCCAGTATCAGAACTTTCATTTCGCATTACAACCTCAGACATTGTAATTGGACCATGAGACATTTCAGGAGAAACAGTAACCTGATTCACATGACACACTAAGCCATTGAGGGTTAATTTATCCTCGAGGAGCTGCAGAGTGTGCCAGATGCCATTATGAATATACAACCCCTCACTGGGCGTTGTTGTTGGTTGTCATGTGAACCCAACTGGTGGGGGTTAATTTAGGGTTAAACAACTCTTGCATAATCCACAGTCTGTTGTAGGGTTATGCAGGGATTATTTAACCCACAGATAACCCCCCCAGCCAGATTCACACAACACAAGACTCCCCAATCATAATTGTCACCTGTACACCCCACAGCAACTTAAATTAACCCTTAATGGGCTGTTGTGTCATGCAAACTGGCCCAGTGAAAACATTTTATAACTGAGATGTAGCATTTTCTTCATGCTGACCCTCATTTCAGAAGCAATGTAATATTATACACAAGAGGGAAGCAGATGTTTAATCAGACCATATATATATATATATATATATATATATATTGCAAGTGAACTAAGCAAAAACTGAGATAACAACAGTCACACCTGTAGTTGTTATGCATACAATCCCTCTCAGAATGTTCGTAACTATAAAAGGTGACTCATAGGATGAATCAAGAGATCATGTGACAGCCTGGCACTGGGATAGTTATCCTTTCCATTCACTAAGATATATATGTGCTGCGCAACATCTATCTCATCAGTTGTAGTTTTTTCCACGTGCTGAGTAGGGAATGCTGTAACCAAAATGAAAACATAAATAAATGATTACTTTCACTGCACTCTAGACCTTTTGAAACATGCTCCTTTTGAGCTGAAAAGTTCTATCTAAACTTGGGGGTGGGGCGTGCGGTGTTGTTGCTGGGAACATGGCAACTTTGAAAGGATGCAAAGGAAGGAAGGTGTCAACTTTTGTTCATATTGTATGTACACCTATTTAGGGAAGTCCCTAGATACCTATAACAAGACAACGAAAAACAAAAACAAATCAGACACCAAACAAATATTAACTGTGATAGACTCGCAAGCATGTGTGATGGGTTGAGATGGGGGGAGGAGGTGCAAGACAGATGACTCAATCAGGGCATATTATCCTTTCTCAAGGATGAAAGAATTCAAAACATTCTATTCCCTGAACTTCATCTTGATCTCAGTGTTCACCAGCAGTGGTCCCATTTGAGTTACCATCAGTTGCTTGACATACACAAATTTAGCAGGCCTGCTAGGTTTCTGTATATTAGGAAGTGTTAGACACAGGAGCCAAACTGACAATCTTTATGGCCCATTTTATAGGCAACTTGCCAGTAGCTAGCTGCTCCCTAAGTTCAGAGTCTCCGCTTTTAACGTTATTTTTAATGTGCAGATTATGTCATGCAGAAGGAATTAGAAGCTGTGGCCCACAGGAAAGCGAACAATCTCTTCCTAGTCACAGTTTTGGAAGGAGATGTTCCTTCTCACCCCCTTCTTTCATTACAGCCCATAAAAACAGCTACATTAGATCAAAGCATGTGTATTAATTCAAGAGTTAGAATCATTCAATCAGAACAAAACCCCATAATGTTAACAAAATCAAAAAGTGAAAAGACACAGCTATGACTTCCCTTGAGTATTTGTTGATGAACATTTATTTCCTTAAATGAACTGCCCTGCTGACTGAGATTCCCTCTCCCCAGCAGCTGATTACCAACACACTTGCCTGACTGGATTGTTTGCTTTGTTTTCTGCTTAAATTCCAGAGTTCACCTTGGTGATTGGGCCCTGAGAGGGCTCCATTGTGGGCCACATCACAGTTAAGTATGCCCCTACATATTTTCTGGAGATCTGGGCTTCACATGACCTGGTCACCTTAAACAAACTTCAAGCTGCTATTTAAAAGCATCCGGCCTTTTGGCATTCTGCAGTCATATGAACTAGTAGCACTAAGAAGCTTGTACTCTGTTCTGAATGGATTACTACTGAATTCTTTAAACTGATGGCAAACGGGCAGCCCTAAAACTAATCTTCTGTTTACAAACACTAGACAAAGCTGCTGCCCTATTAACATGCATCATCTGACCTGCAGGGATATACAGTCAACAGAAAGCTGCCTGGCTGTTTCCATGATCTATATGTCGAAACTGATTTGTGTCAACATGGAGGGGTGATTCCAATAACACAACCAATTAGAATAAATTCTTGGTGAGCATCATTGGGCTTGGCTCTGCTGAAGGACATGCAGTTAGATTGATTTTGCAACAGCTTTCTGCCTCTGGGCATTGCCCCAGCTGCAGCCATTGATTCCAGATGTACCTGTACAGAAGCGTGTGGTAAACAAACAATGCTGGTAGCTCCCCCAAAAAGCACACCTTTCCCAAATGCTTTTGCCACTACAAATGCCTTGCACTCAAATCAAAGTTGAAGCTGAACTTCAGCACTTAAAAGAAGTCAGTATAAATTGGACATTTAATTCCTATCATTACTTGAAGGCCAGGTTCTCTAGCACCTCGAATCAGGGTTACATTTCTAAGGGCTTTTTTACATGTATGATTATCCTGAATTAACAATCATTTCATTCTGTGATTTGTGGAGATGTTCATGGCATTGATCGGAGATTGCAACAAGGGAAAGGGTACCGAATATCTAGGGATTTTTGAATTCCCTCTGTCTCAGTGGGTTAAGTGATGATATAAATTAGTGGTCTCTTAACAGGATATAAATTCATGTATTAATAAATTACACATCAATCCTCACCCCCTGATATGCTGGCTGTAGAGGCTTAGGATAAGGGGTTGGATCCAGGTTTACACTGGATCAACTGCACTGGCAGAAGTGGACTTCCCTTCTCCCTCCTTCTCACAGTGTTCTCTCCAGCTCCCTGAAAATGCTACCCGGAGAGTCAGGAATGGGGTGAGCTGTAGTAGGGGGGGAGGGGGAATCTCCCCCCAAATTTAGTAAAGAGACCTTCCACTAGCAAAGTCCTCTCTGTCATGGAGTGTCCCTTCCTTCCTATAGTAGAAGACATACGTGTCAAGCTCACAACTTCCAATCAGGTAAATCAGAGGATGTTTACAGAAAATGGAAGCAGTTCTTGCGCAGCATTCCTCTCAGGAAACGTGGGTTAGTTAATTAACCTATGATTTGTTACTGCGATGTACAAACTGCCCCTTTGTATTTCATGGCTCCCTGCTCCTAGCAATTAGAATGCTCCTGATGTAAAAAAAAAAGAAAAAAGGAATTCCATCTTGCTAGCTTTTTAATGCTTGTTTAGAGTAACCTACTTTCCTAGTCGATATCATCAAACACCCCTCCTCCCACTATCACCTCGAGTTACAATACAAGCTGCCAAGGATATCAGTTCCTTGTTAGCTATTACAGTTCACTTTAGCACCTTCTTTGGGATGCTTTTACACAGAGATATTTTTGGCTCTCATGTGCATTCATTCAATGCACTTGAGATCCAGTATGGTGCCCATGCACAGCCTTCCCTAATTCCCTGCTTGTCTACAGAGCAGACTGTGGATGGACAACACAGTCCACACACATGGGGAAGTGCAAGAAATCTGCCTCATGGAATCCTTGCCTATATTTCCACTTGCTCATTAAAGTGTGAACTATGCAAGAAAGGTCTACGCTGATTCTGCCCACTTTGTTCTGTCCACAGCTATGCAGAAGCAAACAGTTTCTTTCTTTGTTAGGGTCCAGGGACCAATCCTTCTGCTACTAAAAATCCTCTCATTGGCTTGTACCTAACTGCAATGGTGCCATAAGGACTTTGGGGCAGAGGTCCCTAAAAAGCCCTATTTAGAATAATGGGGGCAGAGCAACTGCAGCAAGAATGGCTTACCATATTTTGATGTAAGTGAAGTAACCAAAGGCAGACAACCCATAAGACCATTAAGTCCAGAGTATAATTATCTAATGGCACCACTGCCTAACTGGGTCTGTTTCTAGTTCTTGCACTCTCAAACTCGGACCTGGAATAAGCATCTGTAGCATTGCCAATGAAGACTGTCTTTATGTAGGGGCAAATTTGAGCCCCTTTCTTTCTGAGGTTGACATACAGATCAACAAACAGCCTACAAGAGCATTGAGATGGTGGTAAGAGGAGGGAGAAAGGTAGCATGAGCAAAAGTCCTTCTTCTGTACTGTCCCAGCCATCAAATCCCATCTCCCTGTTCTGCTAGCAACATGTTATGTTTTTACCAAATCACATGTCTGTCTGTTTCTGTTCTTGTTGGCTGAGAAGCAGCCTCGGTGCAGACATCAAAGGGTCACATTGCAAACAATCCATCCAGTTTTGCAGTCTCTTCAGCTGCATTCCAATCTACCCAGCGCTGCCTTGCATGATAATCAGGCCTAATTACTGCTTTATCCCTTGATTGTTGTGCTGGGCCTTTGGAAGTGCAGTGTCCCTTTCTCAGCTTACATGTATATTTCTTTCTCCCCCAACTCTTCCCCCATCCTCCATTTATTTAGATCCTTTGGTCTCTTGGGATTTTACCATTATAGTTAGTGAATAGTTTGTGTTTGTGTGTGTGTGTGTGTGTTGGTTGGTATCAAAACCAGCTTGTGGTTTCAGTTCACTGAATTCAAATAACTGGAATGTCTTTTCCTGGCTGTCAGAGCTGGGCTTGCAATCCATTCAGTTCTAGGAGGATGCTGGGTTCATTACTCTAGGTTACAACAAAGATAATTCAAGGAAACACATGTATGCTATAAAATATGAGCATTTTGTCTGGTACCATTGTATAATAAAGACTTGAGCTCATATTGAACAAAAGTCAATGAATTTTAGATGTGTTCTAAATGATCGTTCATGGCCAAGCAATCAAATTTACTCTTGCAAATGGAGGGAAAGTATTGTAGCTAAAATACAATGCAGAGAGCCACAAATTAACTAGACACACGGAAATAAGGAAGGACATGCTAAGGGTCAGTGCATCATCCCTCAAGCTATAAGTTCCCTGTTTTATTCCCAGGTTGGTTTATCATTGATTGTTCTGTGATTTTTCATATGTCAGTTTACCTTTCCATAATTCAGTGTATTCATCAGCAAAATCAGTTAATGCTTCCATATGTCCTAGGAGATTGTGAGTACATAATACAACATTTATTTGAAGCTGCTGAAATAACACATATGTATGTTTACTTTGGGCCATCCCTCAATAAAAGGCCATACACCTACCTTTCTTTCTTTCTTTCTTTCTTTCTTTCTTTCTTTCTTTCTTTCTTTCTTTCTGTTTCATTACACAGGGAAATGAGACAATAAACTAAAGCTCATTTGAGACACTATATATTGTACATGGAAACTGAGTCTCGAGAACAAAATACACATGCTCAGCATCATTGATGAAAACCATGCATGCATATAAATGGCAGCTCATGTGATATAAACAAGAATCTGCTTGAAAGGACTTTATATTCAGTGGGTTCTCATGATCACCGCAGCCCACTGTGGGTAATCTAACAATGTGCAAATAAACAGCCCCTGCTGCCCAGATTCGGACCACATGATAAACCATGCTACTATCCTACAGCAGCGTGAATATTCAAAATGGTCACCAGCATGCCCTTCAACCCAGTGTAGTTTAAATAAACCACAGTAGGTTGCAGTGATCATGCAAACCCGCTCATTGTGAACCAAAGCCACAGTTTAAACCATTTATAAGTAACTCTACGCACATGTATTTTGTAGTGGGGAATTGGTTTCCAAATAGCAAAGGCAAAGTCTGGAGCCTTCCTAAGAACACATGTGCAAGGAGGTAACTGTCACAGAGTATTTCGCTCTGTGACCGTACATTTTGGTATG
Organism: Anniella stebbinsi; assembly: GCA_029215795.1. Lineage (NCBI taxonomy): Eukaryota > Metazoa > Chordata > Lepidosauria > Squamata > Anniellidae > Anniella > Anniella stebbinsi. Next base: position 62,336,669 of record JARDYH010000004.1, on the reverse strand, counting down.
AGTATGGCATGAATGGTGTTAATTTGGGGATCACTTTGCAAGGCACTGGCGTGAGACTCACAAGCACTACCCAGTAAATTATTGGTATTGCCCTGGAGCAGCAATGGCTAGATACAGCTGATCCAAACCCCAGAAGACTTATCAAAACTGTAATCAAGGTCAGGTAAAGGTTTTACTTACCATTTCAACGTGTCAGAAAAAATAAGTTGCTTTTAAAAGTTATTATTTTATTTATTTTATGGACTGATTGATATCATGCTCTTCCTCACAAGGAACCTTGAGAATTGTGGACAAGCATCCTCGTTCCACTCTTCCTTTCAGGATTCAATTGGCTCAGTTCATAGATGGGCAATTCACAGGTTTGGGCTGGGGTGTCGAACATGGTGACCGTGGGCACCAGTCGGTGTGCCTATAAACACCTCTCCTGGAGCCTGCCACACTCCTTGCCCCTCTTGATTTTTATTTTATGTCTTAAGATATTTTTAATGCACTTTTTAAAACTGGGAAGCTGGAATGCTGCAAGGCTAAGTGCTGCCCACTTTATCAGGGTTAAAAAGAACGGTTTTGTATTTTGGAATTCAGCCCCCACCTGTCTCTTGTACTTAGGTTCTTGGACAAGTCAGGCTTTTTTAGCCTCACCAATTTGGAAATTAGGAATGAAGTATTTTGTGATCGGCCATGCCCACAGTGGCAAACTTTTTATGTATGGGCAAGCTGCCCCATGGCAGCCATTTTGTGAGAGTGCCGTGACACTGTCTAAATATTCCAAATCTTCCCACCGACCCAAAAAGCTCACCTCTGATGTAAAGGAGAGTGCCCCTATGTGAAGGAAAACAAGTGACCAGGAACCCACCACTTACCATTACAATTTTTAGCAACTTCATGCAATTTTATTGCTCTCCATAAGTATAGTTCATCTGTGGAAGGTACAATGAGGAATACTTGTAGCCAGTCCTGCTGAGTTCAACAGGACTAGGTGCTTAGGATTGCAGCCTTAATCACACACAGACAAATTCTTTGCCACAGACTTTCTCTTTAGGTGCTGGTAACAAGCAGCTCCCAATGATCAGTAGGAATAACTGAAGCATAACACATTTGTGGGACGGGAGGGAAGGGGATCAAGAATGCAGCTTGAGGTCTCACATATTAAGGACCCCAAATTGTGTCTGGTTTTGATGACGCTGATTATGGAGTGTGGTTTCTTTGTAGTTATCCACCCTTAAGTATGCTTTGAGATCTAGCTGCCACCATTCTACTGTTCGTTGAATACCTGTAATCTCCCTTCGAAGCTTCTTTCAGAACCGAATTGTAGAAACCCGAATTCTCCTCCTTGTGATAAAGAGGAAAGGCTAGTTTAATAACAAACGTCGGACCACAAAGGAGTTGAACTCTGAAACTACAGAAAAGGCACAGTGTGCATCTGTGGTTGGTTTCTTATATTTCCTTATGGAGTGTCTTCTTCTTCTTCTTCTTCTTCTTCTTCTTCTTCTTCTTCTTCTTCTTCTTCTCCTCCTCCTCCTCCTCCTCCTCCTCCTCCTCCTCCTCCTCCTCCTCCTCCTCCTCCTCGGGAGAGGCTCAATGGAGGACCTATTGCCATTGCTAATCTGCTTTGTGAATGGAGCCACATGGGGGCCTGGGGGAGGGAAAGGAAGCCACATGCCTGGAATTCCTTTCTCTGGGTGGGCTTCTTCTTACCAGGCTCTCAGGATGTGGGAAATGGAAGATGAAAGAAACTGCATTTCCAGCCTATCAGGTTACAATGCCTCAACCAGAAAAGGATGAAGAGAGGGGGAGGGGAGGGGTGGATTTGCAGAGGGAGAACCCTGCTTTATTGGAAAGTGTCACAGAGAAAAAGAGAGGCTGTGGAGAGATTTTTGCCTGGGACTTGGGCTGGCAGCTCATGTTTTGTTTCACATCACATCAGAGCTGTGGAATTTCCTCTGTTCTAGGGGTGCCTTGCAGAGAAGGGGCAGGGTTTAAGGTTTGCCTGGGATGAATAATAGGCCAGCGGCAACCAGTTAAAAGTGTTACTAAGTGACTGCTGTTTACAAGCAAAACCTCCTGCAGTGGTATGGAAAGAGAGGCTTGCCTGGGTGTGGAGGAGGCATACTTGTTTGATGTGTACATGGAACCCCATGATGACAAGGAATAGGAGCTATATTTTTACACACACACACACACACACACACACACACATATCCACTATGATATCATATCAATCTATCCATCTCCATGTGTGATATATAATCATGGACTCTTAACTTTGTGGGCTAATTATAATTGTGCTGGAGTAAGATATCTCAAATTGCAGGCATGCAGTGCAATGTGCATTTATTTATGAGAGGCCACTTAATATCAGGACGTAAGAAGAGCGCTGCTGGATCAGACCAAAGGTCCATCGAGCCCAGCATCGTGTTTCGCACAGTGGCCTCAGATGCTTCTGAGAAACCCTCGAAGTAGGACATGAAGGCAACAGCCTCCTCTCCCTATTGCTTCCCACCAACTGGGGTTCAGTGACACTTTTCTCCTAGATATCAAGGTTCCATTTAGCCATCACAAATAACGGCCAGTATATTCCCCACCCTCCATTTCCTGATTGAGCGGATAGCTAGCACCCAGCGATCTATCAGCAATCCAAAATTGCTAACTGGCATTAAGCATTTTTTTTTGGGCGGGGGGGTCTCATTTATTTCAGTAAGAAAGAGTTCAGTTTATGGCTAAGCAATCCCTGTGAATTTAAACCGGTTGAACTTTGGCTGGATTGTGTCTCAAATTTGCATCCTGCTCCATCCACACAGAAAATATTCTGGGGAAGCAACAAATATTCTGGCTCTCAAAAAATAAAAGAAATGTGTTTTTTGAAAGGGGTTATGTGTTGTTTGGTTTGGTTCAGCTCAATAGGAAATGTGGGGTTATCTGACTGAAGTTTGATCTTGACTGTGCTGTTTGTTACTCAACGGGAACAAGGGAGGCCGGAATGAACCCACACCCATTCCTGGATTGTCATTCCCCTTTAAGCAGTGTCTCCTTTATCATGATTTGTCATCATGTTGGAACTTTGCTTTTGCTCATCCCATATTTAAAAATAAAAATAGGTCAGATTCTTAGTTGCACCTGCCTTCTCCAATGTGGGTCCCAGATGAGATGGACTACAATTCCCATAATTATGGGATTATTGGGAATTGTGGTGTATTCTATCTGGACGGCTCCAGATAGCTATTTTCGCCAGAATTTACATGCTTTCCTCACTTGGCTTTTCCAGAGAATCCAAACAGTGTTTCTGCCAAACCATTGCATGATGGTATTTCTTCTTGTGTCCTCCCCTCTTTCTGAAGTCCAGGTTTTTGGTGTTTTTCCCTTCTGACTTTTAATGTAGCTGCAGTACCATCCTTCCACATGTGGAATGGCAAGGAATTATTGGAGCACCTGGTGGGAAGAGTGGTCAATGAGGCAGCAGGCAACGTTAGTGAAGTCCTACCTTCCAGTGCTGGTTGCCCTCCATTTCCTGGGCTCCTGTCCCGTTGTTCCCTTCTGAAGAATGAACCAATGGGATTTTAACTTGCATTTGCTGTTTGTCACTTTTTCATTACATGTCCTGCACTGTGGTCCTTTTCCCCATTACTTTTTAATAGCCAGCATTTCTATTTTCTTAATTTTTTAAATGGTCATTTCGTTTCTACGCCAAGGCACAAGTGCGCTATTAGAAATAAAAAAATAAAAAAACAAACAAGCAAAACATCTTTGCTTGGGATTGCTATGGCAAGATGCAGTAATGCATCAGCCATGTGGGCCTTTCCTTTCAGGACTGCAATGAGGAATAGAGTGTAATATTCTGCATTTTTGTTCTGTGTTTTTTCCACAGGAAACTATGGTTTTGTCATTTTATTGCCCGACACCCTGATCATTTTACATAGAGAAGGAAAAAGCATCCTTAAATAAAATAATAATAATAACAATTTATTTCTTACCCGCCTCTCCGTCTGGATCGAGGCGGGGAACAACAACATGATAAAATACATGTTTAAAAATGGTGCTACCTGAAACCACATCGATAGGCCTGCTTCCAAATGACTGAAGAAGAGCAAAGACTCAACAGCGCTAAAGGAAGGTACCCAGGGGTTCAGGGTATAACCTTATTATACTGCTGCAATAGCTCTTCAAATCCAGCAATTTTGGCAGGATTGTGTCTTTTACAGGGTGTGGGGAGGAACATTTGAAGGCTTGAGTTTCAAACAATGTTTTCTTACATACTGGACCATGACAACTTGTCATGACCCACATTGGTTAGATTCAGATGGTGAATGTTTTCCTTTTTAAAACTGTTTATATGTAAGTGCTGAATGAGCGGAACGCTTGTCTATGGTATATGAGATTATGAAATTTTTGATTAATCTATGGTGCTGTAATCCATATCCTATCATGTTTACTATTAAGCAATGTTTGGTTGATGTGGCTAGAGCTGGGCTTATATTGCAGGATGACCCAAGAACAAAAGGGTGCCTCCTTTCATTCCATGTGCAAATGGTGACCAGACTGGCTGTTTATTCTACTTCAATAAACTGGTGATGAGACAGAATCTTCTACTGCACCCGAGGGCAGCCGGCTAGCTTACGGGGTGGAAGCCAGGCCATGTGGCAGATACAGCTTTGCCTGCTTCTGCCCTTCAGCCTCTACCACTTGAAGCGGCTCCCTCTCTCTGCCTAATAGGGCTGGCCCTTTTATAGGGTATCAACATATTTAATGTACAAAATTCATTGTAAACTTCAGCTTCTTTGTTCTCATAACTGCCTTTCAAAGCTGCTCAGCTGCTATTCCCATTTCATATATGCCAGACAAAGGCTGGGAAAGATGGCCTTTCCCCCTCTAAAATTGTTTTAGTCTTGTACTCACTGGGAATCTTGGACTTTCACAGAGAGAAAAGCAGTTAAGGGCAAAGCCGTTTGCAGGCTTTCAACTCACCTCTCCCTTTTCCCATGCTATGCTGGCTGGGGATGATGGGAGTTGAAGTCCAACACATCCAGAGGGCTCCAGGATGGGGGAGGTTGCCTTAGCTGGACTTACTTATAGTCTGCCTTGAATGACTTTTGCTTCTCCCATGCTTCTCCTCTCACTAGTCCCTCTCCATGATCAGCTGCTAGGGGCAGAGACCTGTCTTCAGAACAAAAATTTATACAGTAAAGTGCCATGTACACAAGAGGCTGTGTTAGTCTGTGGCGGGCAGTACCTAAAAAACCAACACATTTCAGCACAAGCGGTCCCAGGCCAGAGCTCCACCTCCCCTAAGTGCATGAATATCCCTTAGTTGGGAGATAACAGGAGAACAGGAGGGGTGGAGGTGGAACTGCATTATAAAAGGAGATGAGAGGTGTGTCCCATAACAATGCAGAGTCAAATGCAATCAAGGTCCAGTGAAAAGAGTAAACGATCCAATCAGAGTGGGAGTTGCCCACTCTCAACTGGTAATCAATCTGCTAAGCAAGATGAATAGTGCGCATAAACATCTAATGTGGGGGCAATTCTGCCCTGAGCTCAACATTCCCAGCCTCTGTTCAACCTATCAGTGTCAGATCTGCATAGGAATTCCAACTCAGGAGCTTCATACTAGAAACTTCCTCTGGAACATTTTTTTCCCTCTGAAGCAAGGTGACTTTCAAGTCTTGGTCCAGGAGGACTGATAGCATTCCTAAGTGTTATAGTTTAAAGTATGTCCAGCTTCGGCCCATTGTGAAGTAGAGACAGTTCTGTTTGGCTAGTGTAAATAGCGGGGCTGGTCTAAGGCATCTTGCTGCCTGAGGCAGCAAAGAACATGCCTTGTGCACCCCCCCCCCCAGTTCAAAGTGCGTAGTACCCACAGTCACCCAAGCTATTTTGGCACCTGAGGCAGAAAATCCCACATGTCACCCCTTCTAGCAGTAAAAATACAACAATAATAAATCAAATAACTAGCAATTCACTACCATTTCATGCCATCCCATATCAGCTCCCTGTGGCAGCCACCTCATTGTGCCTAATGGCAAGGCCAGCCCTGGTAAAGAGCAGAAGGCCATTGCTGGCACATAGTGGCATATATCATGTTAGGAGATGCGCACGTTAATGACCCCTCAACTGTTAAAGGGTCCTCACCTGATTTTGTACTCTCAGGTCTCTGCTAAGGCTGGGTAGATGGAGGTTCTGCTGGGGGTGCCACCTCTGACTCAGAGGATAATGGTAAGATCATGTTTTCTGCCGAGGATCCCTGGCTCTGACTGTCCTTCCCTGGAAGAGCAGTTGGATCCTCCTCTTCATTGGCGTCTTCTCCTGTATCCTGAAAAGACTGGGGGCTGGGAGACATGACAACCTCTGACCCAGGGACATTGAAGAAATCTGCAGTGGATTCAGATGAGATTGAATTTCTGTGAATTTGACCTGCAGATTCCGCAGCAGACTGGATTTTTCAGAGTTGTGCAGATTCCATGGGTTTGTGGACCAGTTGTTTATTTTTGTGGCACCTTTGCCTAAATGCCCACTTTCAAAGGAACAAAGTCTAGAAAAAATGCTTCTGTCAATGTATGGATGATGTCACAAAAGATGCCTGACAATCCACAAAACACGGAATGGATTTAACAAAATCTGTACATTCCTACCCTGTGCCCCCACTTGGTCATGTCAATTTGTTTCTTTGCTTCCCAAGGTTGGTACTGTCATTTTAAGAATGCTCTAGTAACTACTGGATTTTTTTTTCTCCTGTTCCGTGGACTGGAGCAAATGTGGTTATCTCCTAGGACTTGGCTGTAGGCGATAGATCACATGGCATGCTGTGGATGGCATCAGGAAGCACACAAGTGATACAAGTGTAAATTGGCTTTTCATCTAAGGTGGTGTTTATACGGCCCATCACATAATTATGCCATGGTTTTCAGAAAGCTTTAAAAAATATTAGTCTTTAAGGTGCTACAGGATTCTATCGCTCTTATACAGATTGATGAGACTGTATACAAAAAAATAACCTTCCTCCTACACTAGCTTCAACAAAGCAGCCAACCAAACTAGACTGGTGCTGTGATTAGGAAACAGGTGCAATGGTGTAACCTGGAAGCTAGTTGACTGACGCCTGCTGGGAACACCCATTTTTCTGATGGATAGACTGCTTGTGTTTGATGCCTGACACATATTCATAAAAATATGGAAGATCTTAAGGTAACTTAAAAGTATATGGTAGCATCTGCCATGAGACAGTTGGTTTTGCTGGAGCAGGTTAACAAGGTGGCATCTGGTAAATTTCATTAAAAAATATGATGGCTTGGGTCAAATTGACCCATGTTGCTGCTGTGTAGAAATCTGAGCATTGGGACAGGCAGATGATCATCTGGGCCAGCTACACCTGTAGAAGGATAACAGAAAGAAATATATGGGGAAGCATCACTGAAATAGCTTCCAGTGCCAAGTCCCAGCATGGTGAGCATGACCCCGTCTAAGCAGTTTGCATTTTTTTTAACAAGTGTTCATAAAAGCACCCTTGGGGAGGGTGCGTCAGCAAGGTCGATTTCACTGGACTGTGAAGACTCTTCCTCTCTAACATGGGGACAGTTCCCTGATGGAAGGAGCCATAGCAATACTTGCCCACTATAGGCTGAATCATGGCTGTCATCTAGTTGTGTGTGAGGCCAGGAAAATGTAGCCTGAAGACAAGCCTCTGTCTAATGTGAAATCTCCCAGTGGTTACTACAGTTGGTCAGTAATCAGTAATCCAAAATGGTGTGAAAATATATAAGGGGATCTACTGTATTGTGGCCTGTACTAACTAAGTAGGTTCAGGCTGGAGAAAACCTAGGTTCTCTTTGGACTCTGTTCAGTCAGTATTGGCTAAATAGCCTTGTCCCAAGGATGTCCGCCAGTACAAGCATTCTCCCATATAAGCCTGCCCAGATTTTAAGATCTTCAGGCGAGGCCCTTCTCTTCATCCCACTGTCATTGGAAGCACATTTGGTTGGCACACAAGAGGCCGTCTTGGTGGCTGCTCCCAGGCTCTGGAACGTCCTGCCAAGGGAGGTTAGGTGGGCTCCCTCTCTGTTGTCCTTTGAGGCAAAGTTGTTTTTATTTGGACAGGCCTTCAGCACATTAGCTAGTTTGCTGCTGAATATTTTTTTTAACTGGTTGGGTGATGTTTATTTCTTTAATTATGTTTTCAACTGTGTTGTTTTTACGTGAAACTTTAGATAAGATTTTGTTTTTAATCTGTATTTATTTTATTGGTAGCCACCTCAAGGGCCATTTCTTTGGGTGTAATTGGGGTATAAATTTAAAAAATAAATAAATACTCCAGTCTTCCCTTATAGGTCTCTAGAGGGAAAGTGATCCAATCCATGCTTTATAATGATTCTCTGGGAGAATTTCCAAGAGAAGCAGCCAGTTACTCAGAGTCCAGTCATGGTGGCTGCTTGTATCATCAGTGATCAAGCTTTACCCTGGATTTCATACAACGCTCTCTGGCTCCACTCCAGCATCTATTCCCTTCCATCATCTAGGGATTTTCACATTTCCTAGAAGCCTCTCTTTATCTTTCCTTTTGTCCACTCATTCATTTTTGTTTGTATTTTACTTTGGGAAGGGATAATGAGCACACTCCACCTCGGGGCTTTGCCTGTTCAGTGCAAAATAGCAAGTGGAGTGGCATAATTGCCAAGAACATTATTCATTCAGAAAGAGCCAGCTAGCATGTAGTATTGTTGCCTGGGTCTGCTTCTTCAGTGGGCACAGGCCTTGCTAGACGCTGCCCATTCAGAACACCAAGTGGCCACTTACAAGTCACCGAAAAAGAGGAAATGCATCATCAAAAAAGAGGACAAAGGGGGACACGACTTTGCAATGCTAATGTATATGGAGAGATGCAAATTTAGAAATAATTGTGATTTAAACAGAAACATAGTAAATCTCACCATAGCGTGGAAGACTGTGATCTGTGTGCCTGCCTTTTCAATCTTCTGTCCAGATGCTAATTGTGGATGGGCAACTGTTCTCATGATTGTTTATCTTTCATCTGGACCTGAACTGAACAGCCCTTTCCAATAGAGGATGTCATCAAAATAGAGGGCAGTCCTCTGGCAGACCTTCAAATAAAGGAATGTAAAAGCCATGTGTCCTCTCCGTAAAAGAGGACACATGGCCTCCCATTATATGTGTCAAGTGCAGTGCAAGCATATATACACACACACATACACACACCATACCAATGGTGATCTCAGAGTATGGGTACAAGTACCTGAGTTAAAAATGAAAGTGTAATAGGCAAATACAGAATGCATTCACACAACTGTGATGGCAGCAAGCTATTTTGACTTAGGGTTCATCACCTTGGATAGCTCCTTTAGAGTTCTGGCTGGTTCTGAACGAAACCCAGAGTGGATTCTCAGCCCCACTGAAATTGGAACCACCAGCCTCCACTGGCAATTCCCTATCTTTGTCCTGGCAAACCCTAAATATAATCCATCTCAGATCAGCTCACTTCTTTTTAATTTTTACGCACACAGGATTTTGTTTTGGGAATGCTGCTGTTGTTTTTACTGTGCGAGGTGATTTGCAATCTTTATCTCAATGCAACCCTCTGGGGTATATTGGCAATATCCCCATTCTACAGATGAAGATATATGAGACAGGGAATAGGTGATTTGTCCAAGGTTCCAGGCCAGACATTAGACCGCACTGTTTCAATGCCTTGTCAATCCCAGACAATGAAATGTGATTCCTTTCAGAGGTACATTTGCCCTTGAGCCAACACTGTTGATATGTAAAACAGGAATCCTTCCATTCATGGATATTACTCCCCCCCCCCCCATGAATAAGAGCTTTAAAGAAGACAGGAATGTGTCTGCCCCTTCACACAACTCTCTGCACATGAGGGCAGAGTGAAAACATGTTGCAAATGGGTGCCTAGTGAAACAGCCATTTGATTGTTTCCCCATTTAGCCAGATCTCTCTATTGAACACATGGTGAATGAACAGCCTTCCACCCCATGCCCATGATCTTAATGCAACATGGACAGAGAGATTGGGGGGAGCGGCAAAGAAGCAATCTTTTCACTACACCTACTGCATCCCATGTCCACTGATTTCTACACTGGGGTGTGCCTAGAATGGCTTAAATTGATCACACCAAACCCAGAATCAGCATACAGCAACCTCAGGGAGCTGCCAGGGCCCTAGAGTATGGGCAGGGGCCACCACGACACTAACACCTATCCTGACACCAGTGGAGGCTGGTAGCTCCAATGTCAGTGGGGCAGTGTATCCAACCTAGGTTTCAGTCAGAACCAGTCAGAACTCTAAAGGAGCTCTCCACTTTATTCTTTAGGCAACCAATCGCAGGTTATAGCCTGTTCCATACAATGCAATATAATAACAATAAAAAATTTAGTCACAAGGTTAAAATTCAGTAATAAAAATTCTATCACAAAGTTAAAAATCAGTGTATTCACATACTTTACAAGGATTTGTCATTTCAGAATCACCATTTCTCATACGAGGCAGTTGTCCTCTAGGGCTGTTCTAAGTTGGACTGCTTTTACTGCAAATCTGGCTGTGTTTAACATAATGAACATAATGAACATAATGTGAGCACCTTAGATAAAAGTTCTGACTGGTTTTGACTGAACCTGAAGTGGATTCACCACTCCGCTGACATTGGAGGCACTAACCTCCACTGTCTGACACTTTCCCACAATGCCTCAGAAAGACACTACAAAAGGGACATGGTGGGAAATTAAAATGGTGGATTTTAGATCCAGCTCCTTGGCTTCTATCGATGGTTGCTGGTCCACCACTGGCAGGTGATTCTGCTGGACCCCCACCCCACCCCAGCATAAGACAGGGCCCCCTAAAGGGCAATCTGCCAATGGTTTCTTCAGACCTGGAGCTGACCCTGAGGCAGTGAGGCAGTGAATCCACTCTGTGTTTCAGCCAGAACCAGCAGAATTCTAAAGGACTCCTTTTGAGTTTTGACTGGTTCTGAGTGAAACCCAGAGCATGGATTTAGCACCCCACTAACATCGGAGCCACCAACCTCCACACATTCTGCATCCCTGCACCTTCATGCAGGGGATGGTCTCACCTGTTGAATTTCTGTAGGTGGCTCTGCTTCTAAAAGTAAAGGTGTCCTGCTGCTTCCCCCTCAAAAGGGGGCAACTTTACTTTTAGTGTTTCACACTACACAACTCAGAACCATTGATATCTGCACCTGCTCTCTCTAGGGCCTGTTCTTCTGGAACCAGAGGCCCATGTCAACGTTTGACTTCAAAGTTTCATGATCATCTCCTATCAGACAAAATAGCATCACAGCTTCCATGGAGAGCCCTTCATCATTTGAATGCTCAGGGCCTTCTGCTGCACCAGCAGAATTAGTTGCTCAGACTTCGCAAAACCTGGGATTTCAGTGGTGGTGGCCTCCTGTGCAAAGTAAAAAGTGCAGTTTTACACATCTGTCTATGTTCAATGGAACGTATTTGAAAAGTTGGGGAATTAGCTCTGTGGTACTTTGTTTGCATTTTGTTTAAGCAAGGGATGGAGTAATTGTACAAGGGGAGACTCATACTGGAGGGAGGGATGGTGTGGTATTTGATTAACCACACAAAATTAGCTAGGGTGGAGGTCTGGTGGGTCGCACCAAATCCCCATCGAAGAGAATTTGTTAGAGACTACCTTCCGGCTGCATTTGTGGGGCCTTGGCAGCTGTCTGGGTCTGTCCAGTTGTGTGCTCAGCATGATCGCCCTCATCAGAAGCATGCAAGCTGCCCCCACCCCTTTCTGAGCTAAGCCTGGTCAATTTTCACTGCATGCCGTTGAACTTGCATTGGATACATATATAAAAAAGGGGTAAGTGGGGGCCCCCAGCTTCCAGTCACTGAAAACCGACTGCTGCTATGATTGGTGAGAAATGATGTCATGTGCAAGGACCCCAGTCTCGGGTAGAGACTGAGGTGGAAGGGAGAGCATGGGTGGGGAAGGAGGGGGGAAACAGAAGAGATGTGTATGTGTGTGCAGTGGCTCTTTCCTTTCTCAGAAGTTTGACCCGAGCAGAGGAAAGCCAGTGTGTGTGCGATGAAGAAAACATGGTCTCAGCCCTTTGATGAATAAAAAGAAGAGGTACACAGTATCCCCAGAGGAGCATCACAGCACACTCCCCTCACAGTGGGTCACAGGTGGTTGGTTGTCTCTTGCTCACCTTCACTTTGATCCCTCCCTCCAGAAGCCAGCAAAGTGGTGCAATAAAAGGAATTCCAGCAATTCCGGAGAATGGCCATTTAAGGGGCTGCTTCTGGAGCCTGAGTTGCTCCCTTGTTTATCTTTTAGGGTGGCAGCAAAGATAATGAGCTGCTCTGTTTCAATCTAGGCATGAAGGCTAGAAGAGAGCCCCAGTGCTTGGCGTGAAGCTGACCAACTGGATAGGCAGAACGCTTGTTCTGAGACGCAATGGCAGGAGGGGAGTAGAATATAATAGTTTAGAGTGGGGGCCAGAGAAGAATGAGAACTGGGGCTGGAGTTGGGGAGCACAAGGACATGGGGTGCTTCTATATGGAGGTATCAATTAGAAGGCATTGTGGAGTAATTCCAACTTTTTTCCTTTAGTGGGTTTAAGAGAAAAGATGGAAGAAGTGGTGGAAAACACAGGACAGTTATGAGTAGAAGTCAACATCTTCTGGATACTGCCCACCACACCACCCCCATAAAATTCCATAAACAAGACGGGGATAGCCAGATATGAACCTCATCTGGAAGCACCCTAGATCTAGATACAAATACCTGTCTCATGAAAATATAAGGCAAAGCTGCAGGAATATGGGATATTGTTCTCCTGCAACTGGTATTTAGCAGCCATGATGCCTCTGATACTGGAGGTAACATATAGCAATTTGGACAAGTAGAGGATAAGGATTGACTTCTCCTCCATGAATTTGTCAAATCCCCCTCTAAAGTTGTCCAAGTTGGTGGCCATCACTACATCTTGTGTTAGTGAACTCCATATTTAACTACGTACTGTGTGTGTGAAGAAACACTTGCTTTTATCCGCCAATCAGCTTCATTGCATGATCCCAGGTTCTAGTATCTCCACACCATGCATAAGCTAAAGACCCTTACTCAGTCACTCCAGCTTACATCCCATTCAGCATATATGTAAAGTTCGAATTTGTTGTGCCCCAATGTGTACCATTCCTCCACTGTGAGAACTGTCCACCTAACAGGCTGAATTTGGCTCACCAGGCTGCCCCAATCAGCCCCATCCAGCCTATGGATGCCTCAGGTGAGTCCCCTCTACAAGTCCCCTCCCTCAGATAAGAGAGAAAGAGTGGGAGAGTGACTGATTCACAGCCAAGGAATGCTGCTCAGATCATTAGCTGAATCTGTTTCACTCCTCCCCCATGTTCCCCTTAAAAGTCCTTAAAGAATAGTTGAATTCTTTAAGAATGATAAGATGTATACCATCTGGACCCAGTGATTTTTTGTTTTTAATCTTTCAATAAGATGTAGAATGTCATCACTATTTCCCTCAATTTCTCTGATTCCCTCCCTGGATACATCAGTTCAGGCAAAGGTATCTGTCCTATAGCTTCTGCAGTGATGACAGGTGCAAATAATCCATTCAGTTTTTCTGAAATCTCCTTATCCTCCTTTAGTACTTCTTTTATTCCCAACAGTTCAATCACCTCCCTAACCAGCTTCATGCTTCTGATATAGTTAAAGGTTTTTAAATTGTAGGTCTGAATTTTCTTGGCAATATGCTCCTCAAAATCGATTCCCCACCCCAATCCCTTATTGACTGTTTGCATTTCAATTTTGTAGTTCCTTTTTGTTCTTCTCATTTGGGCAAAATTTCATTTTTTGAAGGAAGCTTTCTTTTTTCTCTTCCTTGACACAACTCATTAACCATGCTGGTGAGCTCTTTGACTTTGTGGTATATTTCCTGATCTGCAGTATACATTCTATCTGAACTATTGTGGTTTTGAATAATCTCCAAGCATCCTGGAGAGAATCAACTCCCTTGACTTTCCCTTTGAGCTTCCTTTTTACCAGTTTCCTCTTTTGAAATCAAAAGTGACTGTGTTGGACTTCCTTGGCAATTTTCCACTGACATATAAATTAATGTTGCTAATCTGCAAGAGATAGCAGAAGAGAGCCATTATAAAACTGAAAGTACTTTGTAGGTTTTATATTTGCATACGCAACATGGGAAATCTATCACGTTTGGAAAAGCTGTTAGTCCTACTGAAGTTAGTTTCCCCCTAGCATGCAATGTGGCATGGATCCAGATTTAGTCATATTTAGAGTACACTCATTGAAATCAATGGGACAATTAACTTAAGTCCCATTGAAATCAAGTCCAACTGATTTCAATGAATCTCCTCTAACTTAAGTCCCATTGATTTCAAAGGCTCTATTAATTATTACTAAATCTAGATGCAACCCATTGCCATCTGCCTGACAGGCAAATGGTTAACCAGTATAGCCTTTTCCAGCTTCAAGGTGATAAAAGAAGATGCTCCTGATACCTGTTGCATTTCTGTGTATAAACAATTTTAGTGCCCTAAAAGGCACAGTTAAGCCACTGCTAGAGAATGGCGGAGCCTAAGGGAACTTTCCCGGAGGCTTGTCTCAGCTAGTTGTCACTTGCTGTTTCATATTTAAAGGCTGTCACATTTAAAGGATGCCATGACATCTCTCTAGATTCATGACCATCTCTTCAAGGTTGGAGTGACATCTCTTCTCTCACCCAGCCAAATCAGACTTCTCTGGAGAATTTGCAATGGAGGGAAGGTACGTTGTGATTTTTAAAAAGTAAGTAACAAGGAGATTTAAGACAAGAATGTTAAGTCATGAGAAGGCATCCAAGGCTTAAACAAAAAAGTGATTGGCGGGGCTCTGCTGACATGACTGTCAACAGCTGCCTCATACATAGAACTGGAAACCTGCACAAAAATAAAATCACAGGCCAAGGTTTCCTTAAAAGCAACCAGTGACTTTAGGGTTGAGTTCAAGATCATTCTAGAGTGGATTTGACGATGACCAGCTATAAGAATTGAGCTATTTCAGTCTATTGTACATTATCCATCCCGTTCTTCTGAAAGCCACAATAACTTACGTTTGCCCCAGGATTTCTCACTGACATATTCCCATTCCAGTGCCAGAAATTTCACAAGCAGCTTCATTGAGCTAGGTGTTTCTTGCACTACTTGTGCTGGTTCTTCTGCATCTGGCTGCACTAGTGCTAGCCCAGCAATGCCACCTCCTGTACTTTTCCCTCTAGCATAATGTTGGATACAACTTTTTGGTTTGAGCATGGCGAGCCTTAGGGCAGCCATGTGTCCTCTTTTACAGAGGACATCCCTCTATTTGAAGAGCTGCCAGAGGACTGTCCTCCAGTTAAAGGCATTGTCTAGTTGATGGGCTGTCCAGTCCAAGTCCAATTTAAAAATAAAGAATCATCAGAAGAGAGAGCAACAGGGGTCTTGAAGTTGCCCATGGACACTTAGCAGTACCTGGACAGAACACTGAGCAGGCACACAGGTCACCTGGTCTCAGAATCTTCCCTGCTATGGAGAGATGTACTGTATTTCCATTTAAAGTATAATAGTGATTTCTAAATTTACACTTACATATATAAATTAGCATATGAAAAATATGCAAATTGGTGCCCCCCCTTTTTTGGTGATGCATGTCATCTTTTTTATTTTCTTTGTTTTTGGCAATTTATCAGTTCTTCCCCTCCCACCTTCATTCAAAGCCTGTCTTTGCAACCATAAGGAATAGAAAGGTTTTAGTCTGTTTTTTGGATTTTTTGAATGCAAGCTGACATTCTGAGGCAACTGAATTCTGCAGCCAGTAGCAGTACAACATTCTGCTTCTTTTCCCTGCTCCAGTAAAATAGTAGCATACACACAGGCGTAGAAACAGGAAGACTGTCAGAAGCTGGATTTGGCAGCTATAGTGGGAGGTGGGCAGAGTTCAGAATCATGGCTCAGGAACTGGCAATGTGCGCTCCATCTGGGGGAAAGGATAATCTGCCAATCAATTTCCCTAGATGACTTAGAGTTGTAGCATTATAAGAGAGGTGGTGTGGGGGTGGGGAATCCTTCATTCAGTCTTTCTCCACAGTTAATAATGTATTTATTTGGTGGTACTGTCCTTGGCTAAAGTGTACATCTAACTGGGTTTTAAAAAGGAAGGGCTGCTGGCCTGTTATTTTACTTCTTCATCATGGTTACCTCCTTGCTGCACACACACATACCATGATGTGCAGAAATAATATCACGCTATTGGTATTGAAAAGGGAAATGCAGAACTAGGGAAGCAATGGGCTCTCCCACACTGAGGCATTCAAGAGGCATCTGGACAGCCATCTGTCAGGTATACTTAATGTGGATTCCTGCATTGAGCAGGGGGTTGGACTCGATGGCCTCAACTATTCTATGATTTTATGAGTCTATAACTACCTTCCCTTCCCTCACTAGGCACCTTCCAGATGTGCTGGACTAGAACTCTAACCATCCTGCTGGCTGGGGAGAATGGGAACTGCAATCCAACACTTCTGGAGGGCACCGGTTGGACTATCCTTTGACAGATCAATATAGAAAGGCCTTCAGTGTGGCCCAAGATAGGTCAATTCACAGAAGACAAGGCTAGGAAGCTGCTGTCATTTTCACCCTGGAGCATCTGGTCTTGTGATTTGCGAGTTAATAGATCCTATGGCATTTCCTTTTCCTATTAAATGCCTCCCAAAGCAAATCACAACAGCAGCTCACATTGCACAAATGGGGAGCTCTGGGCACCATTATATGTCTCTGCATGTTGCCTCCTGGAATGAAAAGAATTGCTCATTTCTCAGGTGCATTCCCCAAATTCCTGGCTTTGTGAGCAGGGCAGGAATGCTGACCTTGCTGACCATGGGAAAGCCTGTTCTCTGCTGTAGAGATACAGGTCTCAGAGATCAAGAAGGGGAGGAGGAAGTTGGAGCCAAAAGGTCCTTTCATCTTTTCAGGGTCTCATGCTACACATAGATCCAGCGCAAGCAACTTGGGAGGCCGCATAGAGAAAGCAAGGCACAGGGGAACACAATGTTTCCTTCTGTGCAACAATTATAGAAAGGAGGATGGATCACTGGGAGCAGGAGGAAGGAGTGGGGGCTGGGGTCCAGCTTAGATGGACACTGAGCAAAACGTTGCCTTTGGGAAAGCATAATAATTCATGCAGGTTTAATGACCCAGACGACTCAGTGGGACTGAGCGTAGTCTAGCTGCCTTGTGGGAAATGTGGTTTAAAGTGTGGCACTTCCTTTTCCCTGCTGCTTTTACGCTGCCCCTTAACCTCACTGAAGCATATCACAGAATGGAAATGCCATGCTGGTGGGAGGAAACTCCTTAGCTTAATTTCTAAGAGGCAAGCAAAAAATGTTGTGTCCTACCTTTGCACCCTCCAAACCAGCGAGCCTATCTATACTAGTGCTTTAAAATGGTTTATAACCATTTTAAATGGGTTATTAACCTGTTTAAAACTGTTATAGACCGTTTTAAAGCAGTAGTGTAGATAGGCTCTTGAAATACAAGGGGGACGGACACTAAAGCCTCTCCTAGAGGGGGCGGGGAGGCGGAGAAGAGAGAAAGTGTCAATTTACATACACTTGTTTGTTTATTTGAGTTTCAGCATGCTCAACCCCAAAGGGACTCAGCAATTCAAGACATGTTGTTACCCTGTGTGATTTTTGGGACGGTGTAAAAGCCGGAATGGAACTGAATGGGCTGGAGCGACCCCTTTATATTAAAAAACCACGCCCAAAACAGTGGCATGCGTTAGAAACACTTGAGAACAATATTTTAGGACTAAAACCCTTCCAATATTATATTACCATTAACCCTATAACTCCCAGAACAACATCAGGAACAGAATGGATGGCCCGGAACTGCCAGTTCTTAATGACTGAAATCAACCAAACCCACCAGGCACATGTAACTCCATGGCAGGGATGCAGTAAGCACAAAAATTGCCATGAAAACCACGTTCCAATACCCGTTCCAGGCCATAGTCCATATTGAGCAAAACAGGCCAGAACGGCAACTTCCAAGTGAGCCAACTCAACCAAACTCACCACTCACACATTACTAGGTGGGACAGATATGATAAGCTACAAAACATCCATGAAAACATCCAAGTAAAGCTCAGCCTCTTCTCCCCCATAACCCTAAATGCCCCTTCTGGGGCTCTCTGTCTCTCTAAAGTAGCAGCACAAAGAGTAGAGGAAGTGTGAGAAATCTGAGTGCTTGCAGGAAGCAGCAGCACAAAATCAATGGCCGCTTATACACCGGCAAAAAAGAGAAAATGCATGGCCACAAAATAGAGGACAACAGAGGATACAAATTTGCCCAATATTTGCATATGCTAATGTATATGTATAGATGCACATTTAGAAATAATTGCTAGAATTGAAACACAAATACAGTATATCTCACTGTGACCCAGCCTTCCCTATTACATTTATTTATTTATTTATTTATTTATTGCATTTTTATACCGCCCTGTAGCTGAAGCTCTCTGGGCGGTTCACAAAAATTAAAACCATAAAATCATTTTAAAAATATAAAACAAGCCACATTCCAAAAACAACAAATAACATACAATCTAAAAACACAACCAGAATAAAACCAGAATAAAACCAGCAGCAGGAATTAATACAGATTAAAATACAAATTTTAAACAGCAAGGATTAAAATTGAGTTAATTTAACTGTTAAAATACTGGGAGATTAAAAAGGTCTTCACCTGGCGACGAAAAGAGTACAAAGTAGGCGCCAGGCGAACCTCTCTGGGGAGCTCATTCCACAGCCGGGGTGCCACAGCAGAGAAAGCCCTCCTCCTAGTGGCCACCTGCCTCATTTCCTTTGGCAGGGGCTCACGGAGAAGGACCCCTGTAGATGATCTTAGGGTCCGGGCAGGTACATATGGGAGGAGGCGTTCCTTTAGATATCCTGGCCCCAAGCCGTTTAGGGCTTTAAATGTTAGTACCAGCACTTTGAATTGGGCCCGGACCTGGATCGGCAGCCAGTGAAGTTGGAAAAGGACTGGCGTAATATGGTCTCGTTGGCCAGTCCCCATTAACGATCTGGCTGCCCTGTTTTGTACCAGCTGAAGTTTCCAGACCGTTTTCAAAGGCAGCCCCACGTATAACGCATTGCAGTAATCCAAACAAGAGGTTATGAGAGCATGGATAACTGTAGCTAGGCTATCTCTGTCCAGATAAGGGCACAGTTGGCATATCAGCCTAAGCTGGTAAAAGGTGCTCTTTGCCACCGAGTTCACCTGTGCCTCAAGCGACAATTCTGGATCCAAGAGCACCCCCAAACTACGGACCCGATCCTTTAGGGGGAGTGCAACCCCCTCCAGAACAGGGTGAACATCACCTCGCCGGACAGATGAACAGTACCTCCGTCTTGTCTGGATTGAGTCTCAGTTTGTTAGCCCTCATCTAGTCCATTACCGTGCCCAGGCACTGATTCAGAACAGCCACTGCCTCACCTGGGTTTGTTGAAAAGGAGAGGTAGAGCTGAGTGTCATCCGCATATTGGTGACATCTCAGCCCACATCTCCGGATAAACTCTCCCAGCGGCTTCATGTATATGTTAAATAGCATAGGGGATAAAATAGAGCCCTGTGGAACCCCATGGCTTAAATGCCACAGCACAGAGCAATAATCCCCCAGCACCACCTTCTGAAAACGGTAATCTAAGTAGGAGCGGAACCACTGCAGCGCAGTGCCTCCAACTCCCAGCCCAGACAACCTATCCAGAAGGATACTATGGTCGATGGTATCGAAAGCCGCTGAGAGGTCCAAGAGAACCAACAGGGTCGCACTCCCCCTGTCCCTCTCCTGGCAAAGGTCATCCCACAGGGCGACCAAGGCAGTTTCTGTTCCAAAGCCAGGCCTGAAACCCGATTGAAATGGATCTAGATAATCCGTTTCATTCAAGAGTGTCTGGAGTTGTCCTGCAACCACCCGCTCAAGCACCTTGCCCAGGAAAGGAATGTTCGCCACCGGCCTATAGTTGTTCACATCTTCCAGGTCCAGGTTAGGCTTTTTCAGAAGTGGTCTGATTACCGCCTCTTTTAACGAGGCTGGCACCACTCCAGTGAGATGTATTGACCTATGTTCCTGCTCAGCCTGCTCTCCAGTTGCTGACTGTTGATGAGCAACTTTGACACCTCTGTGGTCTCCATTCATACAGTTCTTTATCTTTTAACTGGACTTGGACTGGACCAGTGGAGGCTGATGGTTCTGATGATAGTGGGGTGGTGAATCCACTCCATATTTCAGTCAGAGGCAGTCAGAACTCTAAAAGAACTATCCAAGATGCAAAGTTCCTTTAGAGTTCTGACTGAAACCGAGATAGGATTCACCATCCCATTGACATCAAAGACACTAGCTTCGATTGGACTGGATGGCCTTCAAATAGAGGATGCCATCAAATAGAGGACTGCCCTCTGTAAAGTAGGACACATGGCCACCCTAATGAGTGCTGAAGGGCATGATGCACTTGACCAGTTGAGAAATATGAGTCTTAGAGAGGAAGCAGCAGCCTGGTGCCATGTTCTGAAACTGGAGAGTAATAATCCACATTTTCAAGTCATGCCTCAGTCAGTTACATTATGATCTGGTACAGATGCTGCTGCTATTGAGATGTGACGTCTCAAGCACAGTTTGCACCTGCCTGCCTTGCTGTCATGCCACTGCCCAGATCCTATGGTGCCCGAATAGCCTTTGCCAGCCTCATTACTGCACAAAGCAGAATCCCAGGGTTTGCTGCCAGCTAGGCAGCTCGTCCTTCTCTGCCCCACCTCTGCTTTCCTAAACAGGGGCCTCATAACAGTCTTGCAACATAGAATGAAACCAGGCCTCCCTGAGTCTCAGGTCTCAGGGCGTGAAAGGGCTGGTGTACATGCACAGGTGCAACTGCAGTGGCTGTGCTCTTGGCACACTTCTGAAACATGCCTCCAGGATACCAGCACAGTGCCAAAACAGCACCGGTTGGCCTGGTGTCATGTGCATCACTGACCAGTGCTCCATCCCCATGTGGGGGAACTGAACACTCAGTATCCGATGGAATCCTGTAGGATAGGTAGGCCACGTAGCAGAGATGGTCTCCTGCTCAGCTGCAGCTCCCCACAGGACCAAAACAAAACTATTCCCTAGGCTTGTTTCCTAGATACTATTATAACAGTTGCTTCATTACCCTCCTCCTTCCACTTCCCACCTCCATTCTCCCCCCTGTCCTCTGGAATCGTGTACCTCATAGCTACTGCAGAGAGAGAGGAGGAGGTGATGGACGCCACATGCTAAGTCTACCCCTTGTAATGTCTAAGGCTATGTGGTGGTAGTGGGGAGTTTGCCATGTGCAAAACAAACCAGGTGCCAATTCAAGAACAATTCAGCCAGAAGGAAGCGAACCATTCACAAGCTTGGCTTTCTGTGGGGAGACAGCAGCGCTCAGGATTCCCCATAATAAGAGAGACTGGCTATCAAGGGAGACCTTCCCTGCTGCCACAGCTATTCACAAATGCCCTGGTGTGTCTCTGTTGCCATCATCCCTGGCCTGCCTCCCGCCTGTTGCATCAGGGAATGGCTTCTTTTGTTCTGGTGATGAAACTACCTGGATGCATGTTAGAAGCCACTGCAAGAAGGTATACCCCAAGTGAGCCTCAGACAGCCTTCCCCAACCAGGTGCCCTCCAGTAGTGTTGGACTGCAACTCCCATCATTCCCAGCCAGCGTGGCCAGTGGAATTTGGCTGTCAGGCTGAAAAGTTTCAACACTCCTGATTTACAGCTACGATGTGGGGACAATTTTCAATAGTACCATGTTGTGACTGTTAGCATGGAGTGGGCTTGTTCAGACAACACACTAAGCCATGGTTAAGGCACTAACCCCTTGGCAGCGAATGGATAATGAGGGTGTTTAGATCATGGTTATGTAGCCACCATGGTTAGGAATGATTCACATGATACACTAAGTCATGGTTCACGTGACACACTAAACCACAATGTTTAGCTCAAAATGCTTAACCACTGTGGCTTAGCCTGGTATCTGAAAAGGATAACTGAGATGTTTATGTGCAGGGCTCACTATGTGGATATATGGAGACATTTCCCCCCTCATCAACACAGCATAAAAGGATTTATAGTGAGATATAAGGAAGGGAAAGTAAGGCCACCCACTAACCCTTGATCTACCTAATGCAATATACTGACATTGACAAAGACCACACAGAGATTTATCTGGAATGATGTAATAGTATAGGATAATAATAAAACTCCAAGGTTACCCCATTCTCTTCCATCCCAGTCTCTATGCATTTAAAGGAGACGGAC
This sequence comes from Anniella stebbinsi, assembly GCA_029215795.1. Taxonomy (NCBI): domain Eukaryota; kingdom Metazoa; phylum Chordata; class Lepidosauria; order Squamata; family Anniellidae; genus Anniella; species Anniella stebbinsi. The sequence continues at coordinate 62,314,294 of JARDYH010000004.1, read as the reverse complement.
TAGTGTCATGCTCATAAAACTATCCCTGAAGTCCACATGGGCCTGTGATTCCATCCCAGGCTGTCTTCCAAAGCTGGCTCACAATGCATGTGTGGACTTCCTATTGCCGCTCATGGCGTAGACCCAAGAAACAATGAAACAGTAGTGTTCATCAATGTTGTTAGGCCATGTAAAAAGTCTTATTGTTGCTACCAATTGTACTAACTATGTCAGCCAACATGTCACCAGCCACAGCACAAAAATAGGGATCCATGACTTTCTGGAACCACAAAGTCACAACAACATTTTGCAATGTTCCAGATGTATATAGACTTGAACACATACAATTCATGATGATGATGATGATGATGATGATGATGATGATGATATCAGACACGGGCCTACAAGTTTTTGCACATAGCTTCTGTTCACACAGAACTGATCAATACATGGAGGTCAGGAGCAGAGACAGCAATCCTGATCCAGCTGCCTTCTTCATGTACTCAGTCGACCCACATTCTAAATGTGTGTAAAAGGCTATAGTCTTCTCAGTATCTGTGAACTTGATCTTCCTAGCTGTGCCTTGAAAGTGAATGGCCCCAGAGGAGAGATCACACAGCCCACAATTTACTTGATATAGGACTGTATATTATCAGTAACTAGTTAATAACATGATAGTGCTGAAAGGCCAATGGGGAACAGAATCCCATTCTTCTAGGCCAAATAAAAAACACACTGCTGCTTCCCCAAAGAATTTACTATGGAAAGAAAAACAGAGCCAAAGATGGGAAGAGAGGGAAGGTATTTGCACAAGGTCAACTGATTGATCTGGGAATAGGTTTCTGTATGTCCCAGCCAGTATTTACATTGTGCACTTCCTCCTTTGGTGGCTGTTCTGAAAAACGTTTCTTTAGGAAGCTGGGCTGGGCATCAGTGCCCATTGGCAAAAAAGAGGAAACAGATTTTCATAACATTTGTATAAGCTAACATATATGTATAGATGCAAGTTTAGAAATAATTGCTATAATTTCAATAGAAAGACAATACATTTCACTATCATGGTGAAGACTGTGTCCAGATGACTTCTGTCCCTGCTCAGGCTGCTGTCTGTGTGCTAACTTTTGACAGATAACATCAAGGCCCTGGCTTTCCTTTCTTATGGATCGTTCTCTTTGAACTGGTCATGGACTGGACAGCCCTCCAAATAGAGGAGGCCTTCAAACAAAGGACTTCCTCCTGACAGATCTTCAAATAGAGAACTCTCCCTCTGTAAAATAGGACACATTGCCACTCTACAAGGGACATGCCAGTGGAGGCTGGAGGTTCCGATGTCAGTGTGACGGTGAATCTGCTCTGGGTTTCAGTCAGAGCCAGTCAGAACACTAAAGGAGCTATCCAAGGTGCTTTGCAAGGTGCTGGTACAGATACAGGCTAAGAAATTGCACATGCTGCTGCTGCAGCAATTAGAAAAGGCAATATGTAAGTCATGTCAAGATAAAAATTGGTAGAATGAAGGTCATAAGAGGAGAACAGTAGGCGGGGTCATATCAGGGCAATATCACATTACAGAAGGTAACACCATGAAACACATATCATGAATGCATTTCATATCCTGGAGAAGTTGGGCGTACATCTAGTGCACATTCAAGCCTTGCCACCTACGAATACTTCAAATCTCATTTTATGCTATCTTCCCCTGCCTGCCTACAAGATCAGTTGCACTTTGAGCATTAAAAAAAATGAAATGAAAAAATATTTTATTTTGCAAGATATTTGCATTCTTTTGCAAGACACTTCCTACACTTCTGGTTTTAGTCCTTGAGCACTGAATTAAGAACATGAGAATGTGTTCTATGCATATGCATTATATGTGTACGTATATAAGTAGGTAGGTAGGCAGGCATGACTGTTATATCTCACTCTTCCTTATGAAAGGTTAGCTTTCATGCAAGTCCCAGCGGCCTCCCATACAGACCCTGATTAGATCCATGCCCACTGGGTGCTCCCAATTGATTGGGGCTCTTGGGCCCTTTGAAAGACACCTGTGACCATGTGGGGATGAAGAGGACTATTGAAACAGTGTTTGGAAAAATACATGGGAGATTTGCACAAGCTATTCTAGCGTGATGATTTTAGATCCTAGGGCTTGCATATATTCACACAAACACCCCTCTATAGAGGCCATGATATGACTCAATGTGAGAAATACTTCTTTTTCTTGCATCATCCCTGTGTTATTCACTTTATAGTATCCAAAGAGGCACTGATTCTATAGAGAAGAGATCTTCATTGTAACAAAACATTTGTAGAACCGATGAGACAAAATACAAGGAATGTCACACTGAAGGAAGAGTCCTCCTATTTTGGTACATTCTGACTTCAAGATCTCATAGCTGAAACATACAAGACAGATAAATGACCAAAGGGAATAGTACAATTACGGCACTTTAAGGAGTGGAGATCGTTGCAGGGTAAGATTCATCTACTACAGACAGAAAGCAATGGCAAACTTTAAACAGGATCTTTACTTAATATTAACAGGCATCTTCTTGTTACAATTAAAAATAGGGGAAAGTGAAACAAAAACCAGCACTCCATCTCCCTACATGCATTTGGCGGCATTTCCCTCCTTCAAACTGTGGCTAATGGCAGTTGCTTATTCTGACAGAGATGATGGGCCAGTACTGATACAGTCTAGAGTTATGTTTAAATTAACCCAGTGTAAGAGGACTCAGGCAAGATCTACATTACTGCTTTAAAACGGTTTAGTGACAACTGTTGGGGCCCACGACACACACCATAGACAGTTTTCAAAACGTTTTCAAAGGGTCATATCCTGCTTGCTGTAGATCTGGCCTCAGGACTGCGGTCTGAGCTTTGTTCAAGTCTCACAGGGATTCAGAAGAAAATGTGTATCCATTCAAACTGTCTAATTTCAACTTCCCCTCCACAAAATAATAAAATTGTAGGTGCATGGTAGGCCATCTAGTCTGCCCCCTGCTTGATGCAGGAAATCCAGAGACCTCCAGTGAAGGAGAACCCACCACTTCTCTGGGTAATTGGAACCATTGACTGTGTTCAGACAACACAATAATCAATGATAGGATAACAATCAACTCAACAGTTGTTTAGGGGGTATACCCCACACAACATATTAATCAACTGTGATGTGGATTAGGATCAGCACTGAGTTGACTACTAGTCCACGCTGAGTAGACTCACTCATCCCCCCCACCCTCTCTCCCCTCCTCAGCTCTCCTACTAGTATCCCATCAGCCATTACTGCCAAAAATTATCCTGCCAGCTGGACTAGAGCAGCAGCCAACACTTTGACTGCTCTTGCCTTGCAACATTGTAGCTGATGAAATAACCAGTAGTGGCCAAGGAAGCAACCAACGGTGCCTTCCACACAACACAATAACCAATGGTGATTCAAATAGCCAACTCTGCACAGCATTGGTTATTTGCATTGGTTATTTTGGCCAAATAACCAACCGTTGATTAATGAACTCCCTCCATACAACACAATAACCTGTGGTGGATTAAATAACTAATTGCCGACTATTTAAACCACCATTCGTTATCGTGTTGTCTGAACCCAGTCATTATCTAATTGCTCTTACAGGGCAGAAACCAACCAGGCACATATGTCTCTGCTGATTCCTTTCTACTCCATTGATTTCCTTCTGCAAGTGGTGGGTCCCACCAGTTCCACTGCACAAGTGGGACCCTCCACTTATGCAAGGGAGCTTTAGCATTTCCTATGGGAAGGCCAAAAATAAGTGTAAACAGTAGTTTCTGGAAGGAAGTAGGTCAGCGAAGCTCCTGTATGCAAGCTCTGCCAACCTGCCTCCTTCCAGAAATGAGTACTAAATTGTTGTGGGGGCTACTTGTACAATGGAATTTGTGGAGCAGAAGAGAATTGGCAGGGGCGGAAATGTCCCATTTGATTCTGCCCACTGTTAACTAAAATCTACCCACCTGTAACTTAATTAAGCCTCTTAAATCTCTGCTGGGGATGCAGATAACAAGTCTGTGCCCTCTTCTATGTGATAGCACTTAAAGTATCTGAATTTTATCTTCTCCAGGATATATATATATATATATATATATATATATATGCAGTTCCTTCAATTTCGTCTCATATGACTTTCCAGACCCCAACCCATCTATGTTGCCCTCCTTTGAACCAGTTTGTCCATATCCTTCTAAAAGTCTGGTACCCAGAACTGGATAAAGTATTCCAGAGGATATCTGGCTAGTGGGGAATAAAATGGACCTATGACTTCTATTAAACAGAACCTAAAATCACATTAGCTCTTTTTGCAGCTACATCATGCTACTGGCTCATGATCAGCTTGTGGTTGATTACAATTCTGAGATCCTGTTCACAACTGCTATTGCCAAGCTAGATATCCTCATCCTATACCTGTGTATTTTATTTCTTTATTTTTGCCTACATACAGAACTTTGCATTTGCCTCTATTGGATTTAATTTTGTTGAATTCAGCCCAGTTTTCCATTCTGTCAAGATCTTCTGGGGCAATAATAATCCCTCCCAGGTTTGTTTCATCTGCAAATTTGATAACAATTCCCTCCAATCCTTCATCAGTCACTGATAAAAATGCTGAAGAATTCAGGGCCCAGATGCGAGCCCTGCACTGCTCCACTTGGAACCCCCCTTCAGTTTGAATGATGAACACTATTTTAAGCCAATGATGACCATGTTTTTGGAGAATGCTTGTCTAATCAGCTGTGAATCCACATGGTGGAATTATCACCTAGCCCACATTTAGCCACTTTACTAACAAAAATATCATGGGGAACTTTGTCAGAAGCTTTTCGGGAATCAAGATTAGTTATGTGGAATGAGAACCAACTCCTCCACGTGTTTACAGCTTGTGGGAATGCTGTAGACATAACTGATCATTTTTAAAATTATTATTATTGTTTTTTATATTTTATAGAAAAAGAAAAAGAAAAAAAGATCAGTTATGTCTACAGCATTCCCACAATCCACTAAGCTAGTAACTGAATAATAATAAAAAAGAATAAAATTAGTCTGGCAGGAACATCACTATAACAGGCCTGTCAGAAAACGGATTTCCACCTTTCTTTTCTTCGTTTCTCCTTTCCTCTTTCCTTTTCTCATCTCTCTGGAGCCAAGAGGCACTTTTCATCCTGAAACTGATAAATTAATTAACCAGAAGTTTATCTTTTGTTTTTAAAGGATCCTTTCTCTCTATGCTTCATCCATTACCCTTTTTTATTTCTTTATTCATCATGATCTACGCACCTCTTAAAATGAAGCTTCAAATTCCTTCTGAGGTTCCAATTGCAGATCATTCTTACAAGCGAATTACAATGATCAGGTTATTATTATTATTTTTTTAAAGAAAAGTGATTTCCCCCCTCTTTTTGTAATATGTGCCAATGATCAGATGTATCCACCCCAACAGGCTTTTACATTACAATGCCATTTAATAAGCAGGAGTTGGCATATGTCTAGCACTGGGATTTCATTTTTATAGGAAATGTAATCTATTGTGGAATGAGAGCTCACCCCCCAAAATGTTTACAGCTTTTCTCCACAAATTGGTGGTGTCATGTTCTTAATAAAGTGGTGTTATGAGGACGTTCATTGTAAATGTGAGACAGATGGTAAAGCAGGGAATAATAAGATCAACAATTAATCATTCCCAATAATTGGGGTGACCAGATAAAATCCAGGTCAGGGCTCATGTAACTTTAGCAGTTGTAGAGAAAAGGGAATTTCAGCCAGTGTCATTTGTATGCAATTAGTTCCTGGTGAAATTCCCTCTTCATCACAACAGTTAAAGTTGCAGGCACTATACTAGAGTGACCATATACAAAAGAAGGCAGGCCCCCCTGCAACTTTAACTGTTGTGATGAAGAGGGAATTTCACCAGGAACTAATTGCATACAAATGACTCTGGCTGAAATTCCCTTTTCTCTTCAACTGTTAAAGTTACATGAGCCCTGACCTGGATTTTATCTGGTCAGCCTATCAATAATGTAATTGAATAATTGTTCATAGGTGGTAAAGGTGGTAGTGGTGGTGGAAACCGTGGAATTATCCATGCTTCCTTTCCCCCCTGAGAGTTACTACATAATAATAACAGCACAACATGGGCCAGGCCTTGATGGTATAAGTCACAAAATATGTACCACAACCATGCAGGTTTCCCCTAAAAAGAAACTGGAATAACGGTTCTATCCACTGAACCTTGCATGGGTCTTGGGCTACTTTGCATAGCTCAAGTACTCTTTCTAGGGCAGGGGTGGGCAACCTTTTTTCTGTCAAGGGCCGCATTCCCTCATGCATAATCTGTCGGGCCGCATGTCAGCAGGGCCAGAGCCAAAAGCCCTTTTTTCTTTCTTCCATTTCCTTTTCTCTCTTTTCTGTCCCTCCATCCTTGTTCTTGCCCAGGCAGGTTACCAGGGAAGGGACAGGTTGCTTTTGCCAGAGGTCTAAACTGATTGCATTCAGATTAGGCTGACCAGATAAAATCATGTAACTTTAACAGTTGTAAAGAAAAGGGAATTTCAGCCAGTGTCATTTGTATGCAATTAGTTCCTGGTGATATTCCCTCTTCATCACAACAGTTAAAGGTACAGTGACCATATACAAAAGAAGGCAGGGCCCCTGCAAGTTTAACTGTGGTGATGAAGAGGGAATTTCATCAGGAACTAATTGCATACAAATGACACTGGCTGAAATTCCCTTTTCTCTACAACTGTTAAAGTTACATGAGCCCTGACCTGGATTTTATCTGGTCACCCTACAGACAGCTTTTGAAATTAGGCCAAAGCCCACATGAAATTAGGCTGAGGGGTGCATGAAATTAAGCTGAGGGCTGCAGTCTGCTCACCCCCATTCTGTGGAGCTTGTTGTTTAGGGATTGGCAGTTTGATTCTTAAGATATGTCACAAATAGATATCACAGGCAGTGAATGAGACAACCCAGACTGACAGTCGGGAATTGCTAGCTGTAAAGTCCGCATTTGATACCTCAGCAGGTAAGCTGCTAACAATGACATTGGCTGAGCAATATTTATTGACTATCACCAATGTAGAAACTCTGGATCTCCTTATGCTAGGGACTTCCACACTTCTCCTAACTTGTCCAAGTGCTTTTACATTTTCAGTCTCAGTTACTGGTTGAGAACTCATCAGCTATGGTTCAAAGCTAATGGTTATATTAGCATGAGGCTGTGGCATTTCCTTGTGCTGTTCATGTTTCAGTTATTAAGGAGCCAAAGGAGTCTCTGTAGCAAATCAGGAAGTATCTCTTTCTCACTTCCAAAAGAACAATGCCAGAGCAATATGCCTTTAACAGACTGATGTAGCACAGTGGCTAAGAAGTTGAGCTATGGATTAAGAAGCCTCTGGTTTGAACCTTGCCTCTACCATGATTTCACCAGGTAGCTTTAAGCAAGCCACTCTTTCTCAGCCTCAGTTCCTCTGTGATATATGGAGGATAATAACACTGGCCCATTTGTAGGCTGACCAGATAAAATCCAGGTCAGGGCTCATGTAACTTTAACGGTTGTAGAGAAAAGGGAATTTCAGCCAGTGTCATTTGTATGCAATTAGTACCTGGTGAAATTCCCTCTTCATCACAACAGTTAAAGGTACATGCACTATACTAGAGTGACCATATACAAAAGAAGGCAGGGCCCCTGCAACTTTAACTGTTGTGATGAAGAGGGAATTTCACCAGGTACTAATTGCATACAAATGACACTGGCTGAAATTCCCTTTTCTCTACAACTGTTAAAGTTACATGAGCCCTGACCTGGATTTTATCTGGTCACCCTACCCATTTGTATGTCATGGGTACCCATGATTGAAACAAACACTGGGTAGCTGTGAACAAATGAGAGGAAATTGGAGGTTGTTGGGGGAAGAACTAGCCAGACTTTATACCCAAGAACAATTCTGGGTTTGGATTATATGTCCCTGGATTGTTTAACTCTGTAGGAGCAGGCAGGCAGGAGTAGTATGCTTGCCTGCTCCTACTTCACCATCAATAACCCATGGTTAATAAACGGTGGGTTGTTTTCAGTGTGCAAACCAGGGCTGTTGAACCTCTTTCAACCTAAGGGCTGAATTCCATTTCAGAAAAACTCTCGAGGGCTACATTCCAGTGATGTACAGGGTGGAAGGCAAAAGGAGTGGGACCAAAATATGAAAAAATACCTGCCGCTAAATAAGCTTTAGGAAGGAATTTCAATCTTTTAGAATGGGGGAAAAAGTGCAAAAAACAGGGAACCACCCCTGCCTTGCAGTTTTGTTGCTAAGGATTGCAGCTAGGTAATGCATGTGAAGCACTCTGAGCACTTGTAAGTACTGTGGTGATAATGATGATTATGTATGGTGACTGACGAGGCCCTACAATACTCATGGAATAAATGTCAGCCTTCTCAGTGGCAAAATGTTGGTGCCTCCATCTCCAGCTTGTACACAGACCTACAACATCAGAGATGCATCAGACTGGGAGAAGGTTGCTCTAGGAGAAATTTCCACATACACCTTGGCTCCCAATGATCAGTCTTCTGCCCTTCCAATGTGTCCCACCCACTCTTCTTAACTAGTCTTGTTCAATACCCAGTATAAAGTTGCTGTCTGTCTCCTTGCTATTTATGTATTTTCCATGCTGTCATCATGTTGCCCCATCAGTCGTCATTCTGTGTCCCCCCTCCCCCCCCGGTCAATGAAGGGATGACTTCTGGGCCAGGACTGAAGACAACTGAATGCCGAATCTCATAAATCATTGACATTAGGCCATAACTTTGCACCTGGTACCTGTATATTCCCCCCCCCCCCGAGTTGACAGCACCTTTCAGAGGTGGGTGGTGCTGGTTTAGATTGGTGGATATGGCAAGGGCGGAGGAATGGGGAAGGAGTCCTGTGTGGATAGCTCCTTGCTAGTGTTTGTCATTTGTGGGGTAGTGCTGTTAAAAGCCTAGAAGACCATTTCTTCACTTCAATGCTGTGAAGGAGAGATCCTCTTTACTATCTATAATTGTATGTATGTGCATACGTGTATGTGTGTGTGTGTGTGTGTTTGTTTGTGTGTGTGTGTTGCACACACACACACACACACACAAGAAATGCCATTAGGCAATGATAGGGGGTGTTCTATTTATGATGTATGCCAGCCTTACCCAACTTGGTGCCCTCCAGATGTGTTGGACACAACTCCAGTCATCCCCTGCCAGCATGGCAGTTGGCATCTAGAGGACACTAGGTTGAGGAAGGCTGATGTAAGCACAATGCTCATTACACTAGCAAAGTGCAGTATGCTCAGAATGGACAGACTTAGTGGAGGCACTTGCAAGGATGGGGCAGGATAGGCGAATCACAGTGTCCCAAGCCATTCTGTTGAATTTAGTTAGTGGTTTGACTGCAGCGAAACTGTGATTTCTGCAATGGAACTGCTTGCAGGGGCAATGTTGGCCAAGACACACTCCACACTCACAAATTAGGGTATACTGCAGAGTCCCTGTGCAAAACAAGTCAGTGGTGTGTAGCTAGGTAATGTTTGATTCTGGACTTAATGGTCTTACAGGGGCCACCTCTTTAGATGGGGATGTGCATGACTCTGCTTTTTTTCAAAATGTGATACTTCAGCCCTGCTCCTCTCACTCAGTCTGCCAAATGGCCCCCCGGATGCCTGCCCCAAAGTCCCTGCCCTGACAGCACCACTAAAAAACAGTACTTAAATTACAGGGTTGGGAAAGGAGGCCTCTCCCATAACTTTTGTGATGGTTTCCTTAGCTAAATATTTGGGAGAACTTGTGAATTTCATGAACGGTCCTCTACCTTTCCCCTCGTAATTCAAGCTCTACCCCCAAATCCATATTGTTTGGGAAAGCCCTATAGCAAAAAGAGGTTTTGCAATCTGTACTGACCTTGGCACCTGTGCATCAGGTGAAGAGGAACTGAACTAATAAATATGTAAGTGCCAGGAGTGCTATGCAAATATTCAATCCTGCGAACATCGGTAATCTTGTAGACATGTATCCTCTTTAGCAGCTCTTTGGCGCCACTGTCTATCCCTGACCAATTTCCTGTTTGTATTCTTGCAATTTCCTGAATGGGAAATATATCCACAGCATTAATGCTTTGTCACAGACATGTTCATGCTGCTCTACAGTGGGAAATCCTCACTTATGTCCTCTGGTATTGAGTTAGGTCTCTGAACCTATTGAAGTAAGTGCAGTGTAGATGCAATTCTCCGTCCAGATGACCCTTGCAAGTGGCCACGCCGCACAGTTGCAAACTCTGAATGGCCATGCAAGGAAAAGAGTGATGTCAGTGCACCAAAGGATGTGTCAGTGTCACATCACATCCAGTTCTAGGCAGAAAGACCTAACCTGAAGAGTGTATGAAGCTCCTTTGGAATGAAATGTTAAGATAAAAGGTGAGACACCTATTCTTTGCCTAAGCATACAGACACTTGCCTTTGCCCTGACTAGGCAGACGTCAGGCTTGCAGGACCTATTGTTATTTACTAGAACCCTACACCAACTAGAGCCAACAGAAAAAGACACACGCTTGGAATGAAAAAATCCTGAGCCCAGGAATGTGTTGTCAGTATCAGAAGTGAATGGCTCACTGGCTTTTCACCCCCAAAATCCACTCCCGATTACCCCAAACTTTCTTTGTTTCAGCACTATAATTTTAGGCAGTTGGGGAAGGAAGGTAGGGTCATTTTATTGCTGTTAATGTGAACTAATTGGGAGTCAGAGAAACCCTTGCTGATTTATTGCAAATCATCCAGAGATCTGCCAGTACATCCAGTACTTGTTTCTGCCCACCACTGCTCCAAGGAAGGACTCTGAAGAACTAGAGGCACGCCTAAGTCCCATTATTATCAATGGGGTTCAAGCAGAAGCATACCTACTTATCTTTGTATCATGCCTAGTAATGTGGCTACACAAGTGGGTCTCATGATGGATAGAAATGTGCATAACAAATAGGCCAGACACAGTCCTCTATAGGCATAGTACCCTGTAAGTAAATAGCACTGACCAAAGGGGAGGTCACCCTGGATTTAATCCTAAATGGTGTCACCCAGGATCTGGTATGAGAAGTGAGTGTTGTAGAACCAATTAGAAATACTGATCACAAGCACTATCAGATTTAATATGTATTTAAGTAGTAAATTGCCAAGGAAATCCAACACAATCACATTTGACTTCGAAAGAGGAGATTTCTCTAAAAGGAGGGAACTGTTACAAATGAAGATGAAAAGGGGAGTCATGAGGGTTAAATCCCTTCAAAATGATTGGAGGTTACCCAAAACCACCACAACAGAAGGTCGGCTAGAATGTATACCACAGATTAGGAAAGGTAGCACCAAGTCCAAGTGGTCACCAGGATGATTAATGAGCAGTGTCAAGGAGCACAAGCATGCACAAAGGAGATGCAAGCACACACTAAGAGATGCAGAAAAGCATTTTGAAAAACATATCACTAACATATCACTAACAACATCAAGGTCAACCATAAAGAATTATTTAACTACACCAAAAGCAGGAAACCAGCTATGGAGGCAGTTGGACCACTGGATGATAATGGAGTTAAAGGAGTACTAAAGGAGGATAAGGAGATTGCTGAGAAGCTGAATTAATTATTTTCATCTGTCTTCACCTCAGAAGACACAGGACAGATACTTGTGCCTGAACGACTGTTTTTAGGAAGGAAGTCTGAGAAACTGAAACAAATAGTGAAAAAGGCAAATTCCATGTAAGTATAATTAGAAAAGGAATTGAAAATAAAATAGCCAAGATCATACACCCCTGATACAAATCTATGGTGTGACCACACTTAGAATACTGTGCATAGTTCTGGTCACCATACTAAAAAAAAACATTGTAGAGTTGGAGAAAGTGCAGAAAAGGGCAACTAAAATGATCAAGGGGTTAGAACAACTCCCTTATGAGGAAAGGTTACAACATCTGGGATTGTTTAATTTAGAAAAAAGACGAGTAAGGGGATACATGACAGAGGTGTGGTGTGGTGTTGAGAAAGTGAACAGGGAGAATTTTTTCTCCCTCTCTCATAATAGCAGCATCTGGGGTCATTCCTTATTGGTGAGAGATTCAGGACAGATAAGGACATACTTCTTCACACAGTGCATAAACTGTGGAATTCAGTACCACAAGATGTAGTGATGGCCACCAATGTGGATGACTTTTAAAAGGGGATTAGACAAATTCTTGCCAGATAAGGCAATCAGTGGCTACTAGTCCTGATAGCTATATGCTATCTCTAGTTTCAGAGGCAGTATGGCTATGTACACCAGTTGCTGGGAAACATGGGTGTGAGAGTGCTGTTGCACTCATGTCCTGCCTGTGGGTTTCCTGTGAGCAGCTGATCGGCCACTGTGTGAACAGAATGCTGGTGTAGATAGACCCTTGGTCTGATCCAGCATGGCTCTTCTTATGTTCTTATTTCACTAGAAGTGGGGGAACAACAACCAGTCAGTAGCAATGCACCAGGGTGAATGAACGGAGAAGCAGACCAAATTGCTTTGGCCTCCTGATTTCATACAACAGAGTCCTGCACATTGTGCAGGAAGACGTGGTCTTTGACATACCACTCCCATTCTTTTGTAGTGCCGAGCTAATTGCTGCCTGCTGCTGCCATCAGTCGCTCCTTCGGTTTCCACAATATTTGCCTTTATAGCACTAGTGGATCCTGCCAGCCCCTGCTGGAGAGAAAGTATTGTAAGATCTAAAGTTTCAGTAGCACACACTGGGTCACATATTTTCCCTATTGACACACATTCCTCTGCAGCACATACCGCCGTCTTTGTTATCAGCGCTGTGCTTGTTTGCTGGGAAAGGGTGGTAGTGGAGTGGGTGACCCAATGCTTCCTTCCTTTCCTGGAAGCTGTGTTTTTTTTTTTAGAGTATTACGCTACATCTCTGATAAGTTTGTTTCACAACAGACAGCCAAAAAACAAAAAAAAAAAAGCCACAAAACCCCCTCACCAAGAACACACACAACACTGGACTTTGGAAGGGTGAGAAGGCAGAAGGGGTGAGATTATTTCTCTGTTCCTTGAGCATTGCCCAACCCCTTAGTGATACAGTTAGTTAGTTGTCCCTTGATTGCATACAGGGCTGGGAGCAGATTGTGGTTTGTTGGTGCACAAGGGGAGTAATCGTGGCTCTTAAACTCAGTTGTAAAACGTGCCCTGCTCAGCTGCTGAAATGTTGCTGGAAGAGGCCCTTCCATTCAGCTATGAGTCCATTTGCACATTACATATTCTGCTTTGCATGCAGAAGTAGGGATGTTTAAAGTCCCCTTACCACATGCATCCTGTGCAAACTTTGTACCCTGGCATGTGGTTCACATCACACACAACTTGGATAGTATTCCTGGCAAAGAGCATTGAAATCAGCCTTCCCCAGCCTGCCTGGCTGAGGGATGCTGGGAGTTGTAGTCCAACACATCTGGAGGTCACCAGGTTGAGGGAGGCTCATCTGAACATGAGCACTTGTTAGATAGTTTATGAGTTGGTGTTGAACTTGGGTTGGTCCTCATTGGGTTTATGATTTCTGAGTGAAATCCTTCTTAGCATGTTACTCTTTTGCTCATCCTAAATCTGCATGAAGTCTGTGGTACCTAATGAAGAGAAGTTCATGGTAGCTGAATGTGAATAGCTCATATAGTGGTGGGAGACTTTAGCCCAGATCTGTTTGACCAGTTAAGTTCAGTGTGCAGCTGTCAGAGCTCTTTCTGATATACATTTCAGGAAGTAGCTAATTTCTGAGAAAAGCTTACAGGTGTACAGTGCACACACTAGGGATGTGCAGGGACCCCCCGGATCGGGACCCGAATCGGGACCTCCAATTTTGTCCCGGATCGGATCAGACAAAATCGGAGGCCCCCTGGACTGGACCGGATCGGGCTCGATCCCGGTCTGAAAATTGGATGTCCAATTTTTGGATCGGCCGCCATTTTTGTTTTCCACATAGACTTACATTGGGGGAAACAAAGCTTTCCCTCAATGCAAGTTTATGGGGAAAACATGGCAGTGGGTGGGTGAGTGGGGGCCTAATTCCCCCCTCCCCCCTCACGCTTCTTACCTGGCAGGGCTGTCCGCTTCCATCAGCAGGCACCCGCTGGCACCCGCCGATGGAAGCGGACAGCCCCACCAGGTAAGTCCCCCCCTGCTCCTTGCCTGGTGACATCACCAGGTAAGCCCCCCCCCCCGCTCCTTACCTGGCGCTCTCCTGTAAACTAGGCCGTGAGGCCTAGTTCTCAGTAGGTTAGAGCCGGCAACGGAAGGAGGAGGATGCCCTGCCAGGTAAGCCCCCCCCCCCCGCGATCCTTACCTGGCGGGGCTGTCCACTTTCATCGGCGGGCACCCGCTGGCGCCCACCAATGGAAGCGGCTGGCACCCACCGATCCTCTGATTTTTTCTGAACTGGATCGGGTCCTTTTGGACCGGTTCGGGAAAGATCGGACGATCCAGAGGGGTGATCGGAAATTGGATAATTGTATCCGATTTCCCCTGGATCAGCTCCGGATTGTGGATCGGACCCGATCCAGTGCACACCCCTAGCACACACACACACATTATTCTCACTTAATAATGTTTAGATGAACCAAGAAAGCAGAGAACCTAATTTTTTGGCAACTTGGTGACTTACCTTCTATTTAATCTCAATCTCTGATCCTCTCCTGGTACATGCTTTAAAATCAGAAGATGAAATTAGTAAAGTGTTGGTTTTCCAAAGATTACTAGTGGGGCTTTATTTAATTAGCTCACAGTGTTAAATTGCAATCTATGGAAGATTGAACCAAACATACTAGGCTGCTTCCAGCACCTCCTGAAAGCTGTTCCAGGAAGCCTTCCTCAACTGACCAACCACTGTTTTTATTGGTCCTTTGTTAAATTGAACAATTTTAATTTGCTGTTTTTAATCTCCTTTCTCTTTACTGTTTTATTCTTATGTGCACCACTCTGGAATCTATTTTAGATATGGAGCAGTATATAAATATTGTAAATAATAATAATCAATCAACTTTATTGCGGCCAACCGGCCAGAAAATCAGATAAACAGTAAGTAGCATTTATACAGTATGTTTGATTCACAGGTACATTAAATCTAAACATCTTATATAACTACTTGAGCTCTGCAAACCAGTATATTATGGACAAATTTGGCTACTTGGGTTGTAATATATTTGTCTTTGCCCTGAAGTAAAAAGACTACTATTTCGCGAGGGTTCTTATCCGCTATATCTTTAATTAAGGGGCCAATTAAGGTGATCCTATCGTCTCTACAGAAAATGCACTTAATCAACATGTGTTCGACTGACTCAACCTCTAAGTTATTACAGGGACAGAGTCTCTCTTCGATAGGGATTTTCTCAAATCTTCCCACTAATAAGTTAGAAGGGAGGGCATTAAAACTTGCTAGAGAGAAGGCTCTTCTAAATTTGGGCACTGTTAACCATCTCAAATAGTTCATTCCATCTCTACCATCCTCTCTCGGTAGCTCTAAAGAGTGTGAGGAGCATGGGCCGCGGGCCTTACCCTTCAGCTCCTGGTAGATGATAATAATAATAATACACAAGTGATTTATACCATAGTCGTGAGCAAGCAGCTTCTCTCTGGGATCTGGTTGCAGTCCCCATCAAATACATTTTTGAGAGTTTAACTTCAAAGTATATATTTTCCAGCAGTTTAGAAAACGTACTTAATTAATGTGTGTGTACATTTTACATGCCACATAGAATATCAGACTGCACTCCAGAAATGTTGAGAATTCACTGTGATAAAGAAAGACAGGCAGTATTATGCCAACCAAACAGGAAATGTTGGCTTGTGAAGTCTGGTATTACTTATGGATTCATTCTACAACATAGCAACTGATACACACTGTGAACATATAGTTACTGTATCTCCCAAACAAATGCAATTGGAAGGTGTGGATGCTCTACCTGAGCTTCTGTCTCAGGCAGCAGGGTAGCACCATAAACAAACAATAGGTATATGATAATTAAGCACTCACAGATGCTGCTCAGTGTGAAGGCATTGTTCCTATTATTATAGTAGAAGGTTTGCCTGGCTGCAGTCCAGGGTGTGTTAGCATCTCCCCACAAAACTCACTACTCAGGGATTTTAATAGCTCAGTTCCAGTCATACCCATTTGAGGATCAGATGAGTTGCCTATTTTATGATTCCTTAGGATTAAAGCAGTATTTTCAAAGGTTTCTGAACTACTAATTTCCTGTACAACACATGTCATATAATGAGAGCTTGTTTTTAATTAAGACATCTGTTATCAAAGCCCTAGCTGAAAAAGGCTAAAAGATGCCCTCAGTGGAAGATTGTGTCTCCCAATGTGAGATGTTGGTGGATATGTGTTGTGTGAGCTAAGTGCTTTGAAGAATAGGCCTCTTGTGTCTGTTGTTATCTGCCAGATCTACACCTTGTGTCAAATCATTACTATCCCATCAAGGTAATGCTATATCACTCTTTTGCATTTATACCTCATAGGCCACACAATGACATTGGTTGTGGTGTTTTGGATAATGTGGAATAAAACGCAGGAAATAACACTATGAAAGCGGAATGTGGAATGTGGAATGTGCCCCAACAGTTATCGGTGCACTTCAATACCTCTGTAAAGCAGTAGCGCAGATCTAGCCTTGGAGATTTCTAGAAGCCATTGCTCCCACTTTAAATGAAGAGGGCAAAGGACACATATTGGCAGGCATTTATTTAATGTGGACTATATTCATCTGTCACTTAAAATGCTCCAGAATATTATAGACAACAAAGTAATGGAGGCTGGTGGCTCCAATGTCAGTTTTAGTCACAACCAATCAGACCTCTAAAGGAGCTATTGATTCTGACTGAAATTTGGAGTGGATTAATTGCCCCAGTGACATCAGAGCCACCAGCCTCCACTGCAATGAAGTATGCATTTTGGTGGGGTAGTGGGCTCTCTCTCGCTGGACATCTTCAAGCAGAGGGTGGACTGGACAGCTATCTAAACAACCTCCCACAACCTGGTGCCCTCCAGATGTGATGGACTATAATGAGGGCAATAGGCTGGGGAAAGATGTACTGGAACCTGAGAAATGCTTTATCTCTGGATTTTCTGCATCATGCTGACGGTTGGACCAGATGTCCTACGAGACCCCTTCCAGCTCGACGATCTGTTTAATGTGGTAAATATCTTTGAAAGCTGGATGTCGCCTAGTAAGTCCGTGGTATAAATCTTCCCTTCCAGCCCAAATCTGTAAGCACAAAGGCATCCATTCCTTCCTCCCTCCCTCCAGGCCCTTGCATTCTTTCCGACTTAGAGCTTATACAAATGAGCGTCAGGTGCCTGCTTTGTCACTAGGTTAAGGTAGAGAATGCTGGTGATGACTTTCTCCACCCTTTCCTGCAGTCACGGAGCCAGCCAGCCGGATCTCCAGCCTCCCTCGGTGCTTGACAGCCTCACTTTCAGATTAAAGAGTGTAGTAGATTTCCTCTTAACCCACATCCCTTTGAAGCATATCCTAGTATGGAAGCAGAAGGCAGAGTCACAGGTGAATCACAGATAATGAGCAGGTAAAAGCCTCATGCAGGTTTCCTCCCTGAGCAGCGCAACGTGTTGTGGCCTGCCAGCCAGCCAGCCATACTCCTCTCTGGCTCAGGAGGACACAATCTATGGGATACGGGTGCTCAAGCTTAGGGCGCAGGGAGCTTTGCTCGGCAGCATTCTCTCTCCCCTAAGAGGAACTTGTCTCCAAAGTGCGCCAGACACATCCATCTTCCCTCGCCATCCACATTCCCCGAGGGCTACGGGGACATCAGCAGCATTAATAAGTTCCAGCGCTTTGCTTTGCAGAGCATCAGCTCCTTCCAAGTGGATGATTTCTTTTTAGTTAACCCACATGAGGCTTCGTGGAACAATGTTATTATACTGTGATCACAACACATCGCCACAATGGGGATACCTGGTATGGCATTTCTAAAAGTCTCTCTCTTTTTCTTTCCCCCTTTCCCTGGCTTGGCTTCTGGAAATGTGTCCACACTGCCCTATAGCCCTTCATCACTTAATCCAAATTTATCCATTAATCCAAATACAGTAGTTCTTCCAGATCACAATTTAGAGAACATTTCTGATTGAGCTCATAGAAAAAGAATACATTGTGCCAATTAGGGATTTGCGTGGCTGAAATTATCGTATCATATCGTTATCGGAAATTGTGATATAAAAAAATTTCGGATCCGATCATATCGGGGGGTACCCGGATTTAATCGAAACCAATATCTGATAAATATCAGAAGTTCCAAAATGATTACGGTGTTTTTCCCATAGGTTTGCATAGGGGGAAAGAAAGCTTTCCCCCAATGCAAGTCTATGGAGAAAAACACTGGGCCGGCACTCCCTCCCTCCTCCCACTTGTGCTTCTTACCCGCCGCTGCCGCCTCCGTCACCGCCACCACCACTGCCGCTGCCACCGCCGCTGCTGTCGCTGCCGCCCCACCCTGTACTACTGCTAAACAGGCTTTGCGGCATGTTCGTTTCCTACAGAGCTGTGCCGAGTGATGTTGTCATCACTCAGCGCCTCTCTGTACTGACGAACAGGCCGCAAAGCCTGTTTAGCAGTACTATGGTAGGGTGACCAGATCGCCCTGGCTTTCCCGGTCTTAACCGGGAAAAATGGGGCAATCTGGGCCGACAGGGGGACTGCAGGAGCAAACCGGGGAAAGGATCAGCTCTCCTCCCGCCCTTAAATGCCCATGCTGCTCCCTTGCCTCTGCAAGAAACAAGTGCTCAGCATTAGGAAGCGTCAACAAATTCCTTGTCTGGTGGCTAACTGCTTTAGCCACCAGACAAGGAATTTGTTGACGCTCCCCAACACTGAACACTTCTTTCCTGCCAGCGCTGCTCCCCAGCCTCAGCAGGAAACAAGTGCTCAGCGTTAGGGAGTGTCAACAAATTCCTTGTCTGGTGGTTAACTGCTTTAGCCACCAGACAAGGAATTTGTTGACGCTCCCTAATGCTGAGCACTTGTTTCCTGTGGAGGCCAGGGAGCAGCGCGG
Organism: Anniella stebbinsi; assembly: GCA_029215795.1. Classification (NCBI taxonomy): domain Eukaryota; kingdom Metazoa; phylum Chordata; class Lepidosauria; order Squamata; family Anniellidae; genus Anniella; species Anniella stebbinsi. The sequence continues at coordinate 62,295,216 of JARDYH010000004.1, read as the reverse complement.
GCATTTTAAAGCAGGCTCTTCCTCCTCCTTTGCGTGCTGCTGCTGTTCCTCAGGTACCTCCAGGGAGCCCAGGAGCAGGGCAAGAAGGGTGAGGGGGCTGCAGGGGGTCACGCGGCAGTGGAGGAGATCGGCGGTGGCAGCGGAGGACCCGGTAGGTCCGAGCTGGGTTTTTGGGGGGGCGGGGGGCTTGGTGGGGGGGTTGTTTCTGGTGGGGGGTGGCAGGGGTGTCTGTTGGCCGCATGGCAGGCGGCCTTTTTAATTTTTTAATTTTATGTTCGGGGGGCTGCTTTGGTGTGGTGGCCATTTTGGACCTGGATTTTGCTTTCCAAAATCTGGTCACCCTATACTATGGACCAGTGGTGGTGGCAGGGAAGGCTGCAAGTAAGGAGCGAGAGTGGGGGGGAAGGGAGGAAGGGTTCCCCTGGGGTCCCCCTTACCTGTGGCCTTCCCCGCTGCCGGTCCGTAGTACTGCTAAACAGGCTTTGCGCCTTGTTCGTCAGTACAGAAAGGCGCCAAATGACAACCTCATCACTCGGTGCATTTCTGTACTGAGGAACAGGCCAGAAAGACTGTTTCGCAGTACTACTGACCAGTGCCGGCACCGACAGGTAAGGAGCGTGAGTGGGGGGAGGGAGGGAGTGCCGGCCCAGTGTTTTTCCTCATAGACTTGCATTGGGGGAAAACTTTCTTTCCCCCCCAATGCAAGCCTATGGGGAAAACACCTGAAATGGGGGTCTGAAAATCTGATATATCCAATAGTTATCGGACATATGAATATCAGATCCGAACAGATAGGGGCCTCCTTAGGGAATAATCATTATCGGTCATTGATGACCGAGAACGTCCTTATTGGTTTGTTATCTGACATTGGACCGATACGATGCACATCCCTACACTGTGGAGCTTTTCCCCGAAGCTGCACCTTTAAAATGTAGGGGACGTATCCTGACTTTTTCCTTTGAAGTGAGATCGCCATGGCCCTTTCACCATGTGACCTCACTCTGGGGTCGAGCCAGGGTTGTTCCGGGGCAGATGGTGACTCTGATTGGTCAACAGAAGCCGAGAAGAAGGCAGGGGGCAGGATCAAGTACCCGGATGACCACCAGAAAACCCTGCGCTTCCTCCTGCCATGGAGATGTCCTGCCCCACCCCATAGCAGCGATACTGTGGGGTTTCAGGGGTAAGGAGTGGTGAAGTAGCGCCGTGAAGACAGGTTCCTCTTGCCACACAAACCTCGCTTTGTTCATTATCTGAAGCCATTCTTTGGGTCCCTACTGTCGGAACACACTGTCCCTTTCTTTAAAACAAATAAATTAATAAATCTGAACTGGAGTTTCAAGCATCTGTGACCAACTGCCATTTTAATTTCCCAGCATGACTCCCAAATAGCTGGGGCATTGTGGAAAATTAATGCAGAAGCCCCCAACCATCTGGCATTGCTTGGAACACTGTTGCTGTCTGTCACTGCTGCTATATGTTTGTCTGAAACATTTGGAGGGCACAAGGTTGCCTACCCCTGACCTAGAGAAAATCAGATTTATTTAATATACTGATTTGAAACATTTTTGGGGGCACCTTTCAGGGCAGAATACGGTGACCATATGACAGGAAAAACCCAGATTTGTCAGGATTTTTGGTAACAAATCCGGGAAGGGGGGAGATTATGAAATTTGATGAAAAATTTGGATTTTCCCCATCCACCCCAGCCAAAGGGCAGCTCTACTTTAATGAGAATTAACAAAAATGTTTACAGCTCTGCCATTTTTAAGGCTAAAGAGATGAAACTTGGCACCATAATAGCTTTAAGGAAGGGCTTTAGCCATGCCAAATTTGAAGCAGATTTGTTCATCTGTTGATTTTTAGGAATTTGTTAACGTTTGAGGTTTTTATATATATATATATATATATATATATATATATTTTCAAAACTGACATTTTTAAAGGTAAAGAGATGAAGTTTGGCACCATGATAGCTCTCGGATAGAGCTTTAGCCTTGCCAAGTTTGAAGCAAATTTGTTCATCCATTGATTTTTAGGAATTTTGTACATTTTGAGATTAATTTTTTTAAAAAAAAAAAAACCTGCTGCAGCCATATCCTTTAAACTCAGGTTGTCAAACCTCCTCTTTAGGGTATTGCACCTTGAGAATTTTCAGCCCTTGACATCAAGGGAATCTCAAGTTTTTAGCTAAGAAGTGCTGGGCAAGCAGGGCACCTTACCTGTTGCCCATTTGGTTGGCAGTTGGGCACCTGGAGCTCAGCCGAGGTGAGGCATCCACTGATCAAAATGTGGGAAAGGAGAGGTCAGTCAAAGCAGCCCACAGGGCAAAACAGAGAAAAAAGGCCAGAGACCTTTTTCTCAGAGTTCCACATCATGGGCGATGAAGGGTCATCCTTAGAGAAAAATTATCTTGACCAACAGTGAGGTGTCAGTCGAGAGAGGGGCTCTCATCCTTGCAGATGTCCTGTTGATGCGGATGTTGGAACTTGGCATGTCGTTGCTTTGCTTTGCTACCCCTTTCCTTCCATTTCACTTTGTTCACTTGTGAGCTAGGCTCTGTCTGCACTGCTGGCATATAATGCAGAACATTTGAAGTGTGTGTCAGAGAAAAATAGATAGATTTGGGCTGGCTGGCATATCTCTTAGAGACAGAGTTAGACTGAAGACACAACTCAGAGATAGTTGTAGCTGAACCCTGAGAGGCTGGCATGCCACACAGAGCCTTTCAAGAGCATCTCAGAATCAAGTGTTGGTGCAGGTGTTGGCTGGTTGGAGACTTTGGCTGGCATCAGTTTCAGACAGAGTTACAACTCAGAGATGGCTGTAGCATAGCCCTGAGAGGCTGGTGTGCCACACAGGGCCTTTTAAGAGCATCTCAGAGTCCAGTGTTGGTGCAGACAGAGGTGGCTGGCGGAGAAGTTTTTTTTAAAAAGAAGAGTCACCAGATTTGACCAAGCTATAAGCTGGCACCCTACCCCCAGCCACAGGGTACAAGTGCATAGCCTGGCTTGAGTGTTGGGAGACTTTGGCAGAAAGAGGGGGGATTGTTTGAGGCTGGAAGCTGGATACGTTGGCTGGCTGGCATAAGGCAGAGAGAGACTGAAGGCAACCCAGATTCACCTGTAGCTTGGCCCTGAGAGGCTGGCTTGTCACCCAGAGTGTTTTAAGAGTGCATTAGAGTCGAGCAGGTGTGCAGGAGGAGAGGAGGTGGAGGCGGCTGGCGTTGGAGTTTTTTAAAGTAAGAGTCACCAGACATGACCAAAGAATAAGCAATACCCCTGGCCACAAGTGTGTGGCCCGGCTGGACCATCGGGAAACTTTGGCAGAGAGGGGGGGGGGGAAGATTGTTTGAGGCTGGAGGCTTTGGTTTGGCTGCAGTGACTTAGATAGAAAGATGACAGAGGCTGCACAGACAACCCAGAGACACCTGTTATAACTTACTCCTATGGTGCTGGCAGGCAACACAGTGCATTAGAAAGAGGGTCTCAGAGTCACATGATTGTGCAGGAAGTAGACAGGAGTTCAAAATCTATATGTGAGAAGTGGTGCCAACACGCAAGCCTTGAGAAGCTAATGTATATAAGTGAGAAGTGTGGCTGGGCGAAGTAGTGTTTGCTGCCCATAACACCCACCCTAATGTTAGAGTAGAGAAACTTGTGACAATCGTACACAAGGTTAAAAAAAAATGAAATTTAAAAATAAAAAAGCCAGCCAGCAAGCCAGCCAGCAGCAAGCCCTGTTAAAAGCAGCAGCAGTTTGCAGTGGAGTGAGGATACAGTCAGAAAAGATATTTGAGGGAAGGGGAGAATGTATCACACAGAGTATAGCAAAAGCTTCAAAGTACAGCAAAAGCTACAAAAGTAGGAATAAGTGAAGTTAATTTCAGATGCGTTGTTCTCCTTTTCAGTGATTTTAACATTAAGATGTTATGTAGAACAGATTTCTCTTAATTGTGTGCTGTAAATCAGATATATGACTAAGGCTATGTTCAGGTGGGCACAGCCCCTTGGTGCTGGACATGCCCCCTGGGGCCAGACATATTGGTTGGAATGCCCCCTTGGGAGCCAACCATGATGTTCTCCTTTTTGGTTTCCAAAATATGGTCACCCTAGCCTGGCAGAAGCCCTTCCAAGGCGAATTACAGCAAAACAATACATAAAAAGATGTGTGTCATGAATCCCCTTGAATCAGTGGGAATTCCTTAGTGGTACTTTGGCGCACCGTATTTATCTTTGGCTTGCATCCAAGGGATAATACAGTGTGTTCTTTGCGAACATGGAGTTTTCTTCGACACATTGCACATGCAGTGTTTAGGTTTTCTCACAAGCCTTCGAATTCCCGTCCTTTCCTTTTCTCCCCTTGGGGGAAACAATAAACGGATTCCTGGTTCTGGGTCTGAAATAATGTACCTGAGCACAGTTTAAGGTGTTACAAGGGAGAGCTGTTTAACCATGACCTGCAGCCTCCCAGTGACCTCTGAAACCCACCAGGAATTCTTTGAAGTGAAATGGCTGTTTATAATAAACAGTCAATTGGTGGGAGGGTTATGGAGGGGGTGAACTGTATCAGCCACTTTTCCAGCTGGTCAGTTTGCTCCAAACTGGCCTCCGCAATTATGTGACCCCAGGGCATCCTGGGATTTATTCTAGCTGTTATATCCCTTCTCCCCGCCCCCTCCCACCATTGCGCCTGTGTGTGTCTACGTGCACATACATTTCTCTCTGTGGTTGCTCAGTTTAACCAGGAAAAGCAGCAGCAGGAAGCATCTTGTTTTTTGTGCAATTTGGTACCCCAAGTTATCCAAAGAGAATCAACTTCAATAATGAGAGACCTCTCCACCTCTTTAGAGCAAAGTCATCTCCTGTGGCCTGTGGCTTTTCCACTCTCACAGCTATAGATCAGGAGCAATAACTTGTGGTCCTTAACCTTTTTGGGGACCACAGGAGAAGAGCACTGAGAATCTACATCTGTTATGATTTGGAGAAGGGCTGTAGCTCAGTGGTAGAGCACCTGCTTTGCTTCCAGAAGGCCTCTGGTTCTATTCCTAGTATCTCCAGGTAGGGAAGGAAAAACTCCAGCTGAAACCCTGGGGAGATGCTGCCAGTCAGTGTTGACAACTACTGGACTAGATGGACCAATGGTGTGATTCAGTATCAGGTAGCTTCCTATGTTCCTATTTAGTTATGCAATTTGAGTTATACCATTCTGCGTCCCAAATGCTCCAGATATATAATGAGATATATTGAAACATGATAACATTTAAAAATATGAAAATAAATACAATTTACTTCCTAGCTGTCCAGTACTAGCTATTGAATGACAGGCCAAAATGGGAGGTGTCAGCTGCTTTTGACCTTCCAAGTGTGAAAGGACAGATTTTGGTAGATACTGGTTTTAAAGGAACCTGTAACTCAAAACCAGCATCTTGAGTTATGTTAGTTAGCTTTTAGACAGCTGAAGCAGCAAGAAGCACCATGTTTCTCATGCTATTTGGTGTCCTGAGTCATCCAAAGAGAATCAACTTCAATAATGAGAGACCTCTCCATCTCTCTAGAACAAAGTCATCTGATGGGACCTGTGGCTTTTCCACTCTCACACATATAAATCAGGGGCAATAACCTGTGGTCTCCAACCTTTTTTGGCCAGTGACCAATTTGGAATTTTGATAAAGTTTCAGGGGTTCTTTCACAAAATGGCTGCCATGGGTAAGAGGGAGGTTTTCCCATTCATGAAATGGCTGCCATGAGTGGTATGGCCAGTCACCAAACATTCAATTTCTAGAAGGAAAATTGATGAAACTTTCTAGGCTGACCATATGAAAAGGAGGACAGGGCTCATGTAACTTTAACAGTTGTAGAGAAAAGGGAATTTTAGCCAGTGTCATTTGTATAAAATTAGTTCCTGGTGATATTCCCTCTTCACCACAACAGTTAAAGGTGCAGGCACTATACTAGAGTGACCATTTACAAAAGAAGGCAGGGCCCCTACAACTTTAACTGGTGTGATGAAGAGGGAATTTCACCAGGAACTAATTACATACAAATGACACTGGCTGAAATTCCCTTTTCTCTACAACTGTTAAAGTTACAGGAGCCCTGTCCTCCTTTTCATATGGTCAGCCTAGATGAAACTAAAATTAAAGTACCCAAGAACCAAGAACCTAAGTACAAAGTAGAGGTGAGGGCAAAACTCCAAAACAGAAAACCACTCTGGAATCCGGGAGGGCAGCATTTTGCTTTGCGGCATGCCAGCACCCCAGTTAAATAATAATAATAATAATAATAATAATAATAATAATAATAATAGCAATAACCAGAATGGGCAGGAAGCCTAGGGGTGCCAAGAGAGGGGTCTGTGGGCACATTAGTGCCCATGGATACCACATTGGAGACTCTGGTGTTAAACAGTTAAGGGTAGAGGAGAGGGTGTGCACAGTTCCGAGAGCAGGAGTAGTGTATGCTGTCATCTGCTAGGTAATTGATGGGCCCTCTTTTTTCTGGCAAGTGAAAGAGGTGATAATGAGCCCTTCTGATTTAACTATTGTTTGTGGGCAGAAGGGAGAACTCCAGATGTTTTGGACTTCAATTCCCAGCATTCCTGGCCATTGGCCATGCTGTCAGGAACTTCTGGGAATTGAAACCCAAAACATCTGGAGATCTCCCTTCTGCCCACCCCTAGCATAGAGGATGTCAGAGAATGTGGGAAATGATCAAGCAAAAATTGAACACTTCTTTCTTTTTCTTTGATGGAGTTCCTACTTCATGCTACCAGTTGGAATAGTAACACTTCTTTGCAAGATTGTTTCCCATTCTAATTAAAATCTCAAGGTTGTATTTCAGCTGGTTGAAAACCATTTGTTAAAGTTCAAGGGGTTTTACAAAATGAACCTATAGAGTCAAAAGTAAGGACCACTAAGGGAGTTTACTCCCAAGTCTCAGGATTGCAGTCATACTGATTCTGACAAGATAGGTATCATGCTATGTAGGGCTGCTGTTTTGGAGTGTGTGTGATGAATTACTGCATTTCAAAATGTACCACTACAGTACCATCAGATCCTGAGAGTGTTCTGTACCTTTAAGAGCCTCCTATGCACATTCACCTGGGAATAAGTCCTATTGAACACAGTGGGACCTGCTTTTGGTAAGCATGCAGCCGTTCCTGGGCACATTGATTCAGAAATAAATTCCTACTATGCTCAGTGGGGCCTAAGGCTGCAGTCCTCCTATGCACCCTTACCTGGGAATAAACTTTACTGAACAGAGTGGGACTTACTGTTGGGTAAACATGCATAGGGTTGCACTGCACATTCATGGCTGAGCTTTTCTGAAGGCAGCAATGCAGCCCCCCTGGAGTATTAAACAAAGCTTTTGGTTGGGCTTTTGAACTGATGATTGATTCAGGTAACCCTAGTCCTACTCAATGGTGCCAGTCCTGCTTCAAAATATGGCTCTTTAAAATATTTGACCATTCAGAAGTAACTGAATGTAAATTGTAAGGAGGGGAAAGTTACAAAACTGTATACCTCCAAAAGAGAGCCTGGCCACAATCTGGGATAAATTTCTCTCTCCCCTAATCCTCCATTTCCTGCAGGGGTAGGAGGGAATGCAGTCTCTTTGGCACAGTAATCTACAAATTGCCCCACCCTCCACAAATTGGAGTGAACTAAGGCCTTGCAGTGGATTACGATATTAGGTCTGGGTTGCCAAACTGTACATTCTTTGGAGATAAAAGATGATGTGACATCATGGTAAAAATCAAGTCAATCAGGTTTTCCCAAGTGGAAGTGTTGTATAAGTCTTTGGCGAAGTTTGAAAGTCTGCCTGCCCCATAGACTGTGCCAGATACTTTTGGGTCTCAGATACACCTGTGAAATGATTGCAGGTGCTTGGAGTGGGTGCGGTGCTTGCACAACACCTGTCTACAACATGCCTGCTACCAGGCACACCAGAGTTTCAGGAGCGAGGATTACAACATTCAGGAATAAAAGCAATACAGCCTCAGGAAGACTGGATAACCTGGCATTCATCTTCCTCTCCCATAGAACTGGAGGATGATCTAAGTCTCTCCTGCAGGAGGAAAAGTTTCTTCTCTAAACTGTATGTCTTCTTTAAATTTGCATATTCTTTCCCCTTGCCCAAATTGATTGAATTCATGCAGATGTGAGATGGCTTAGCATTAAGGAAGCATCTATAATAGCCCTTTACTTTGATTTCCTGCTGCAATAAACAGTTTCAAATCTGTTTACCACATCCATTCATTCTGAGTATCTCAAGCAAAGCCAGTCCAAGTTTTAAAAATTATTATTATTATTAATTATTATTATTATTATTAATCTCTGAGTAAATTAACATTTTTCTCTTCTCCCTCCCCGTTGTATCTTCTTGTATACTGAGCGGCATAGCAATAATATGAGTTGGTCAGGGGACACTATTTTCTTATTTTCATGCTTAAATCCATCAATGTTGTTCTCCAAATTGTTAGTTAACATTGACCAGTTTTGGGGAAGTGTAGCCCTCCAGATCTTGGGCTGCAACTCCCAGCATCACTCAACATTTATTTATTTATTTATTTATTTATTACATTTGTATACTGCCCCATAGCCGAAGCTCTCTAGGCGGTTTACATAGGATTAAAAACAATTTAAAACAATTTACAAAAATTAAAACAGCAAAAACATACTGGAAGACCAGATGTTCCACACCCCTGATCTAGAAAAAAAAATTACAACCAGATTCTGAGGTGCTCTCAGAATCTCCATTTCACCCAAAAAGATGCCTGAAAAAGTGTTTAAATGAAAGGGTGGGCAGAGGGTAGACAATGGCTGAGTTCGGATGACACTTTAGGCAACGGAGGGGGGAATAGCATACTCACGGCATATTATTTTTGCAGCGCCTGCCACAAGACATGTTGCCCCTCCCCCCGTAGCATGGCTGAAAGTCCCAGCATTCTTCTGGGCTGCTGCATCTCCTCCCTCCCCCCTCCCTCAGTCCTCCGGCTGCAAGTTCTGCCCGCTGTATTGGAGCAGCTGGGGTTTTTTGGCTGCTCTGGCAGACGAACTTTATGACAGAGTGGAATAATACACAGATAAAAGGGGGTTCCCTCCAGATGACACTTTAAACAATGGATTTTGGGATAAACAATATGCAAGCCCGTTGTTTTTCTCCGTTGTTTAATTGCCCAAAATAGCATAAGTCAGTTGTGTGTGCGTTGTGTGTTGCCCTCCACATGACACAATAAGCAACACTACTGATGGTTGCCTCTTCCCACTCAGTTGATTATCATGTCGTCCGAACTGAGCCAATAAGTCTTTCTCCAAGGGTATTTTTCTAGCTGAGGCAGAAAAATGCTGGCCTGCTATGCAGTTTCCTATTTTGCCTCTCTGGTTGGTCCAGTCTTGATCTCAGCAGGGCAGTAACCCAAACTCCCAAGTTCTGGAAATGATGACTCTGTCCTCCTGAACAAGCCATACTAATCATATACAGCACTGTGGTAAATGTGATAATGAAAGTGAGAAAGCGATGTAAATCAGAAAGAGTAGTTACTAGAGCTGCATGTATGAAGCTGAAACCCAAGGCTGCTTGCAAGAGGTTTCAGGTGACTGGTGCATAGGTTTCCTAGCTCATCATTAGCTCTGGGGGGCTGGAAGGGAAACAAGCTGCTCTCTTATTTGACTTTACCAGCTTTCCTTGACCCAACACTCAACTGGGGAGATTTGCAAATCTCCCAGGAGAATATTAGTAGAGAGAAGCTAATGGGGACCCCTGTTTTGCCTTATCAGCCAACGTATAGCTGGGTGTCGTGCCCAATAAGTAGCCTTCCCCAACCTGGTGCCCCCCAGATGTTTTGGATATCAACTCCTATCATCTCCAGCTAGTATGGTCCACAGTTGCAAATGATGGGAAGTTGTAGTCTAAAATATCTGGAGGTCACCAGGTTGTGGAAGGCTGCTGATGAGTATAAGCCTCTCCCCAGCCGATGCTCAATTTGGAAGTTGTTTGTATGTCTCCAGCTGAATGCTGATGTGTGGGGGAAGATGGCTTGGCAGTGAGCCCAGCTGATTCCTGTCAGCCTACTTCAGGCTGGTATTCACATGTGCTGTCTTCTGGGAAGTGGGCAGCATTTGTGCAAATATGAGAAACGCAACTAGCAGCCAGCAGACACAGCCCTGCTAATGATACCGGAAATGACTACAATATGTGCAGGTGAAACAGAAGCACAGGAGCTGACACTGAAGTTGCCATAGCAATGGAATATGATCAGTGGTGTAGCGGAGCCAGGGCTCACAGGGTCGATGCACTGGGACTTTTTCATTAGCAGGGACGATGGCATCATCTGCTGCTACTGCCTCCACTCCCCCTCCAGACGTCACTGTTTCCTCTGAGCATAGCTGCAGTCCTCACAGTAGCTAAAGCTAAATACATTTTCCCAGCAACAATATATTGTTATAGGACAACACAGTTACCTGCATTTTTAAAATTTTCCTTGAGGGCATGGCTATGGGGACCATCACAATGACCACCTGCAATTCAAAATTTATCATCCCTCCACTGAATACAATGCAAGGGGGGGGGGGGGAGAGGAAGGAATTAAGTGTGATTATCTTGAGTATCATTACAGAGTTTAATCAAAAAATAAAGGCAGCCATGTTAGCCATAGGAAAAATGCCAAATTCCATAGAGCGTAATACCTTTATTAGGCTAATTCAGGGATTACCAAAAAACACTCAAGCTTTCGAGATCTCCAGATCCCAAAAGCGTGCACATTTTTGGTGATTTTTTCAGTTGGCCAAATAAAGGTATTTACACTACATGGATTTTAGAGTTTAATCTGGCATTCTTAACTTTTGCCAAGTTCTTCCAGCAAAGATGAATAGGGAATGGTGGCTGGTGGCACCGATGTCAGTGGGGTGTTGAATCAGCTCTGGGTTTCGATCAGAGCCACTCAAAACTCTAAGGGATCTCTCCAAGGTGCAAACTCCTTTAGAGTTCTGACTTGTTTTGACTGAAACCCAGAGCAGATTCACCACTCTACTGACATTGGAACCACCAAAATCCACTAGGCATAGGCAATTAATTAATTAATTAATTTTTATTTATAATATTTATATAATGCTCAGCATCTAAAAGATTTTGGAGTGGTAAACAACAGATAGAATAAAACACCATATTAAAAACTATTTTTTAAAAAACAGAGAAACTGTATTTTAATATTAAAAGAGAAACTCTGCAGAGACATACAAGTGCAGGGATTCACAAAGTGTGCAACTGAATAAATTGGGGAGGAGAGTGGGGTTGTACCCACTGGCACTGCCTGCAACCCCCATATGTTCAAGGTCCCATTTGTGCAGGAACGATGTACTTCTACCAAAGCACATGTAGGCTCTTTACCATACCATGCCAAAATGATCCCTTTTTAGGCATTTAGTGTGGGAAGAATGAACATTTGTGGGGTGGTGGGCTGGCCAACTCGGCTCCTGGTCACTGCACTTTCGGGAGGACATCTGAAGAGGTCTCCTCCATATATACAGCTGTACACATGGAAGTCCCTGTCCACATGATCAGAAACCGTGCCATGGAGTGATCTCCATGTGGCTCACACAAATGCATGTGATCTCCATGTGGCTCACACAAATGCAGCTCATGGACGAGCATAGATTGGGGTGGGGTGGAGACTTGCTCAGACGCATTAATGATACCTGCATGGAATGTCTGGAGAGGGTGATAACACAGAATTGACATGAAAGGGATCTTATGTGCATTCCGGTACATGCACAGAAGACCCTTTGCAAATGGAACCTTGAACATGAGGAGCAGGCAAGGTCCTGATATCTCTCCCACCCACCCCGCCCAGCATTCATTTGTACCCTTCATGAATGAATGTCTCTGCAGTCTAATCTTAGCGGTGTTTTATGACTTCTCTCTGAAGGAGTACAAATATAAACACAACCTCTCCTTCTGAAGGCGAGCGTAAGGAAGCAAGAAGTGGGTGGAATGGAATCCTTGCTTTTGATTATGCTCAGAGTGACAATCCAGGGCAGTGGAACCCAGCAATAGGATTTGAGTCCATTCCTTAAGACTTCAGTTCATTTAGTCCAGCCTTCCCCATCCTGGTGTCCACCAGATGTGTTGGACTGGAACACCTATAGTCCATCATGGGAATGATGGAAGTCACAGTCCAACACATCTGGCAGGCATCGAGTTGGCGAAGTCTGATCATTTAGCTCATTGGTGGAGTAAAGGAAAGAAATGACCTACTTTGGGACTTTTTGCTGTGCAAGCCCTAGAGCTGGGCCCTGGCTCATCTTCCATGGAATTCTTTCAACCTTGCTGGGAAGAAGCCAATCATACATAGCTTTTGTATGATGCTTTAGAGCAGCCATTCTCTAACCTGGTGCCCTCCAGATGTGTTGGACTACAATTCCCAGAATCCCCCAGTCAGTATAGCTGGAGGGTACCAAGTTGAGGAAAGCTGCTTTGGAGTGTTCAGTATGCTTGATGGTAGGACCTCAAATTATTATCCCCATGTTGCAGATTGTGGGGTGGGTGTGGGTGTTGTCAGTGGCTCGCCTACAGATTTGAACAGGTGATATTTGAACAGGTGACTCCCTGGATGACAATCTTAGCTACTATACTACACCTGATCATGGTTTGCACTGCAACCCCAGCCCCCTGGCCCAAGGTGTCTCGCCACCAAAAGGAAGGACACATGACGCCACTGTTGCCTCATGCCCCTTCCTCCTCCCCCAGCCATGGTGCATCCCCTCCCACACGCTGCTGTCTGCTCTTCTGCTTCATGCCCCTTCCCCCACCCACCTCTTATTCACACTGCTTCCAGGTTGCTGGGCTCTCATGAGAACTTGGATAGGTCTTGCAAGAGTTCATCTGGCCAGGTCTCAAGAGAGCTCAGCTGGCTGGAGCCCCACAGCAGCAAAGCTAAGGGAAGGGGGAGTATGCATCATGAGGGAAGCAGGGTGGGTGGCTGCTCTAGAAAGCCCTGCCAGTCGCTCTCTCATTGTGGCAAATGCTGGTGGGGCTCTCCAGCAGTGAGCCTTCCTAGCACGGGCAGCAGGGGACATGGCACAGTTCTCCACTCTTCCTGCTAGGCCACCTGTTGCGGGTGCCTCAGTTTGCCTCAGGATAGGGCTGGCCCTACTCCCCCCTTTTAAAAATGCCAGCAGATGCTGGTTTAAAGAATATGGAGGGCTTGTGAGCCTCTTGCAATATTATGAACCAAATGTGCCAAAACACATGACTCCCAGTTAGTCAGCTCCATCACACCCTGCCCTGCAGGTATTACAAAGGACTACTGCCCTTGCAATACCCCTGTCATTCCAGTCCTGCCTCCTCCCACAGCCCTGACAGACTTTCTCCATGTTCTCCACCCTTTTCCCTTCCCCATGGTGGTGACAAGGAGCTGCAATCTTGATTTCCCATCAGCTCTGCTCTTCCCACTGTAACTCATCCCTGCTTTTCCTCCTCTACTCCTTTTCCTTAATCCTCGTGGTGGGTATCACTTACAAATGCCTACTTGAGATGCAGCCAAGGAAACTGTAGCATTTGCTGAAGATGTGACTCTGCTACCTGGGGTGCAAAATATAACCCCTCTGTTGGTACCTACTAGGGATTTCCAAATGTGTCTTGCATTTGGAGAAAACACTTAGGGCCTTCGCAAAGGAACTAAGGCAAAACAAAGACTGATTTAACAGTGCTGGGTTCAGTCCCATGTCCTTTCCAGCATTAGAGTTGGTAGATTCAAGGAAAAGAGGGGTGATACCTGTTTTGGGTGCCCACAAAATACTTGAAGGCTGAAGAGGGAGAGATATCAAAGCTGCTATCCTACTTATCCTTAAATCTCATTAAATTGAGCAAGACATTTCCAAGTAAACAAATATAAACTTAATTTGCATGATCACCGTGGCTTAAACAAGCCATGGTGGCTAGTTAAAGTTGAGGCATGTGCCAGCACATGCCGGTCACCATTTGCGTGTCATCTGAACCTGGGTGTCATGGCTTGTCTGAGGAAGAAACGATTCTCAGATAACCCAACAACATGTCATGGGTTATTTGGGTTCCCCCACACACTCAAACAAGCCATGCTGTCTGGGCTTGGATAACATGACAAACCACGCCTGGGCAATTAATTAGGCAAATAATTTGGCAAATGGTGCCTCACATGTGCCGGCATGCATCACAGGTTAAACAAACTGCTCTGGCTTGTTTAAGTTTTGGTGATTGTGTGAACTGGGCCGTTGAATTTGATTGGGCAACAAAGAACTCAAAAACCTAACATATGCAGAGCTATGTTGGATTGGACCATGGGTCCATCTAGTCCAGCATTACATTCACACAATGGCCAGTCAGCAATCCACAGGAAACTCATAAGTAAGACATGAGTGCAACAGCAACCTCCCTCCCATGTTTTCAGCAACTGGCATACAGAGGCCCTTTCTACACCATGGAGTGTAGAGGGCCATAAGGATGGTGAACCCGGAAGTAGCCACTTCCAGGTGCGTCGTGATCAATATACATGACCAGCGTGATGACCCGGGCTGATCCCGGGCCGTCGTGCCCGCCATTTTTTTATTTAATAGAGAAGAGCGCAGTTGCGCTCCAGCACCAAGGTAAGTAAAAAAAAACCATGGGAATTTGGGGGACCCTCTCCCTGCCATCCTGGGGATGGCGGGCATCCTTTTCCCCCTCCCCTGATAGGTCTGGAGCCACACGGTGCAGCTCTGGGCCCATTTTGTTGCCATGCTTACTCACGCATAAGCACCAGAGCAGGCAAGCACATTCTTTCGTGGTCCCGAGAACTTCCCGGGACCATGGAAGAATTGGGATTTTTCTGGTTCCTGGGAACCAGGAAAAATCCCATGCCTGCCCCCATCCCCAGGTCTCCCTGTGCCTCATTCGGACACACAGGGAGCAGCTCAGGTCCATCCCAGGTGTTTTGCCTGGTATGGAAAGGGCCAGAGACATATTTCTCCTGATATTGAATGTGATATATAGCCATCAGGTCTAGTAGCCATTGATAGCCTTATCCTCTAATCCCCTTTTAAAGCCATCCAAGTTGGTGGCCATCACTACATCTTGCAGTAGTAAATTTCATAGGTTAACAATGTGCTCTGTGAAGAACTAATTTTTATCTGTTCTGAAGCTTCTACCATTCAGCTTCATGGGATGACTTTGGTGCCTATTATTATGAGGGAGAAAAACTTATATTTGACAGTTACCACCAGCATAGATCCCATCAGTGTATATACAGTTAGGGTTTATTTAGTTTTGTCCCAATGTGCATCACTTTTATTGAACTGCATTTGGCATTTTAATGCCTATTCCTGTTAGTTTCAGTACAGTGACCATATGAAAAGGAGGAAAAGGCTCCTGTATCTTTAACAGTTGTATAGAAAATGGAATTTCAGCAGGTGTCATTTGTATGCATGAGCACTTGGTAAAATTCCCTCTTTATCGCAACAGTTAAAGCTGCAGGAGCCCTGCCCTCTTTTCTATCTGGTCATGCTAATATAACTCCTGCATACAAATGACACCTGCTGAAATTCCCTTTTCTATACAGCTGTTAAAGATACAGGAACCCTGTCTTCCTTTTCATATGGTCACCCTAATTTGGGAAACTTTTTGGAGATCTTTACAATCCCTTTTTGTTTTAATAACTCTAAATAATCTGGTGTCATCAGCAAACTTGGCTATTTCACTGTTCTATAAGCTGATGGAGGTTAGCAATATTATTCCTGCACAATCAAAATTGGGGGAAACAGGGAATGCACAGCAAAAATATACTGCACTGTTTAGGAGACAAAGGCTTCAGTCCTAAGCGCCAGATGCTAGAAGATGAAAGTAATCATAAGTATACTGAGTACACTACGTAATAGTATACTACCTTATATTAGATAATATAAAAACTCTCTGGTTTCTCTCTACCTCCATTATCCACCTTCCAAGGAACCTGCGTATTTTGCCTAAGGAGGGAGACAAAGCCAGGTAACAGCTTGATGTTATATTTTCAAAAATGAGCAATCAACTTTTGTTTCTTTCTTCATCCAGGGAGTCCTAGGGACAGATCTAGGTGCAACCTGAAACCATCCTAATAGAGCTTAAGTTGAATGTCTGCTACCTCCTCCCACATTTCATCTTAAGAGTGTATCTAAGCTCAGACTTCATTGCTTCAACACCAGACAGGCTTTTTCTTCCCCCCTTCCCCCTGCCATCACCCTCCCCTATTACTATCTAGCCTGATGAGGAGTTCTGAAACAACTAAAAGTTTGCACACTATTTTGCAACATTTTGGTTGGCCTAATAAAGGCATTGATCTAATGTGGATTTTGGAATAAAATGGAGTGCCTCTAAGCTTGCACAGAGTGCCTTCTCTTCACTGTAGAATAATCACAACCCACACGTCTGGGATAGGGAAGGAGAGCTTCCAATGAGTCTCTGTGTTATGGCTTCCAAGCAGATTTATGCTCTAGCACAGAAGTAGGCAACTCATGCCCCTCCAGATGTTGATGGACTACAACTCCCACAATCCCTGACCATTGGCTATGCTGTCTGGGGCTGATGAGAGTTGTGGTCCAGAATATTTGAAGGGCAGCATATTGCCTTCCCCTGTTCTAGCAGTTCCCTTCCTTGAAATTAAGTGCTGCTCTCAAAAAGGAGTCAACACCAGCACTACCACAGTAAAAAGTATAAATAAAGAAATTGTCTGTGGGGCTGTTCACACAACATGCTAACCCACACTCAGTGGTTGTGTGTGGGTTGTTGTAGAACCGTGAGTTGATTGTTGAATCGTGGGTTAGCATGGTGTCTGAATCCAGGACGTTTTCTGCAGGGTAGCTTATTAACCATGCAATGTAGTTTGTTAACCACCCTGAACAACCTAACAACAAACCATGGGTTCTCAAGGTGGCTTGTTCAAGGAAAATGAGCCATGCTGCATCGTTAAGAGGCCACCTTGCAGAAAAGGATCTGCGTTCAGACAAAACACGAACCCATGGTTCAACAAAGAACCCACAGTTCAACAACAGTGCACACTCAACCACTGAGTGTGGATTAGTGTGTTGTGTGAAGCCAGCCATTGTATCACTTCCTTTTCATATCCCATATAGCTGTGCCCAAGTAGGTATGGATTATGGACCAAAAGCACTAGATTCTGCTTTCTGGCATGGAGAATATATTGCCTAGAAAGAGGAAGGAGTGATGGAGAAAATAAATACAGCAGCTGTAACAACAGGAGGTTCAAAAGCAGAGGAGGATTGCTCAGACCTAACTTTCACCTAAAACCATACTGGACAATCCTGTCGATGAAGATCAAGAACTCCCCTTGATGCTCTGGATCCTGCCTGTTGTATAAATGGGACACTCTAAGGAGTCTTCATTCCCTTAGATTTGATGCTGAAGCTTACAATATCTTCCTACAAAAATGCTTGGGACAGCATGGTTTTGGAAACAATGATCTCATTTTTAAACAAGATGTCTTCGTCATATTGTATGCAAAATACAATCGTAGGGGCGGAAGGTCAAAGCCATCCAGATTAAATTCATTGGAGCAAACCACTGTCTTATGACTACCCAAATATGTCTGGTTTGTCTAGCCACGGAGGAATGTGAGTGGAGGTGGCTTTCTTTGTTGCAAACAACATACTGTGTGCAAAATGAATGTTTAAGGCAAGTCTTATTATATGCCAGAATCTAGCAGGAATGTGGACAGTGAAAGTTCTATTGACGTGCTGTAATTCCACCACCACCACCCCTCACATACACACAAACTTTCAATTAGGCACAGTATTTCTTTTGCTGATTTATATCTAATATTGGAAAATGCCATTGAGGAACATCAATGTTCCCTCCCTTTGCATATGCCAGCGCTTCCTGTTAGCCACTATTTTCATGCACTACGGAAACAGCAAGTCTGAGCAGAGCCACTGGAGGCTCTAGGTTTTTGAGGGCACTTGGGCAACACCCTCCAATGGGCTCCTTCTCTCTCCGGGAGTCGATCTTCTCACCACCCTTGTCACCAGCTGCTCTTGCTCCTCATCCTCTTTCTCATCATTGCCACCACTTGCTTGCTTGACAGGCAGAGAGTCAGTGAGCAGGTAGGCAGGGGCATCTACTCTTTGCCTTTGCACCACCACCATTGCCTGGGCGAGAGCGAGAGGCAGATGAACAAGCAAGTTGCAATGGTGAAGAGGAGGAGCAACTCCAGGGGGCTCTTGTCAATGGGGCCCTGTTGGTGTGGGCCCTCAGCACGTGCCCAACCATGCCTACCCTTGATGCCATCCCAGAGCTGAGCACTGAGACATCCACATAGCCATAGTAATGTTATCATACTACCAAGGCTTGGAGGTAGTGGTGGGATCCTTGTAGGTATCCGTTTTGTTATCACCGAGCTATACCTTTTGGTGCACATTTGTTTGTTTGTGTGTTTTAGATATCCTACCTCATCCCTCCAGCTCTTCAACGAAAAGAACTTCAGCTATTGGGCAATACAGAAGTGTCCTCCAATGGAAGGGAATGGCCAGGGGGCTGTTGCCACTACCCCTATGCATATTCTAGTATCCACTGCCTGAGGCAGCCATCTCACTCTTCCTAATAGTAGAGCCAGCCCAGAAATGAGTTCATCACTGTGGAAAAACAACATTGAAATCAAGAACTATAAGGTCTGGGCAAATAAAAAGGTTTTCATTTGGTATTGAACAAAGAGTAAATATGGTGCCAGGTAGACCTCTGAAATCAGGGAACCACCACACTTCTGGCAGCCACTTGACTAAGTTTTCTGTCACAACATTCCCAGCAGGACAAAAAGGGGACAACAAAGAACCCTCTAAGATGGCCTTCCCCAAACTTTGGCTGAGTTGGCTAGAGATTATGGGATTTGTAGTCCAATGCATCTGGACAGCACCAGGTTGGGGAGGGCTGCTCTATGAACTCCAGGTTTGGACCAGAGGATATTTCAGCTTTGGGTGTCACATAAAGCAAGATGTCCACACTTATATCTCCACTGTAAAAGATGAAAAACAAAAGACAGGAGAACTCCATTTGTAAATTGCATCCTTTTGTGGACTCAGTCGACCTTTCAGGTGCAAATTGGCAACAACAAAAAACAGTGACCATGAGCCAGTGAGAAAAATGAATCAAATCCAGCAAAGAGCAGGAATCCAACTCTGTTCTGGACCAAACTACCACATGAGCAGATTGTCTCACCACAGGGAAACCTGAAATATACTAAGGAAGGATCTCACTTTCAGATGGTCTGATGAGGGCATTTCCCGGATAAGAGATGATAAATCAGATGAGGAGTTATCCTGCACATAAAAGAAAATAAAATGCTGTGCAGTCTTCAAGAAACCATTGAAAAAGAAAACTGAAGCTTAGGACATTAAAGAGATTCTAATCTAGACATCTTTGCTTAATTACAAAGCAGAGCAAATAGCTGCAAATAATGAACCACCAGCCCATGGAACTCCCTGCCTCAGGTTATAATCAAGGCAAGAAGCTTATGAGATTCTTAGAAGGGTATGAATGAGATTAGCATCCTCATATTAGTTAGAATGGAAATTACAGAAGCTCTTGGTATTCATGCTTCAGGCCACTCTGTGAACGCCATCTGGGAGCCAAGAAGAGCTGTTCCTCTTCCCATAATTAGGGTGGCTTATGTCCTCCTGTACAGGGGGCATCCTATGTTCAGGGGAGGGCAGCTCGTTGCCCTGCAGATGGTTTGGCCTCCAACTCCCTCCAGTCCTAACCAGCTCAGCCAATGGAGAGGCATAAAGGGAGCTAAAGGCCAAAACACCCAGAAGGCCACAAGTTGCCCATCCCTGCTCTCTTTGAAGGGCTGTCCAATCCAAGTCCTGATGAAAGAAGGAACCAGAAGAAGGGAGAGCAGCAGGAGTCCTGAAATAGCACCTGGGCCGCAGGCTGAGCAGACATGGGGCTCACCTGGTCACAGTCTTCCCCACTAAGGTGAGATGTATTTCTATTTAAATTAGAGAAATTATTTATAAATTGGCAGCATATGCAAATTTTATGCAAATCTCAATCAACTTTTGGCCATCCTACTTGGGATCCTACTGCTAAACAATTATAGCCGTCCTATATGAGATCTTAGGGCTAAACAGTTATGGCCATCCCATATGGGAGCCAAAAAAAGGAAACTCCAACAGTGATGCCCAAAAAGCCAAAGGCAAAGAACCCCTTTGTCTTTGGCTTTTTTGGCATCATCCTATATGGGAGCCTTAAACAGTTACAGCCGTCCTACATGGGATCCTAACCCTAAACAATTTGGCAATGCATAAGTGGCCATCCTACTTGGGATCATAACGCTAAGCAATTATAGCCATCCTACATGGGATTCTACTCCTAAACAATTATGACCATCTTACATGGGATCCTAAACCTAAACAATTATGAGTTTTATTCAAGGTTTGTAGTTACTCTGAAGCATTCTGCACAGAATAATGTCAGAGACAGGATGCAAGGCTAGCTGTCTCTCTCGCTCTTCCAGCAATTTTCAGTGTTCCTAAGAGAATGATTCAATATGCATAATTACTTTTCCAAAAGGTGCTTAGAACCAATAACCTGTCAGGCATAAATTTGATAATACTCTTTAAGGTCCACCTCTTCTGAATGCACCCAGTTGCACATAAATCAGTTACCTTCGCATCAAGGTACTTTTTGGAAAGGCTACATTTGGGTAGAGCTTTCAATTAGCTGGCTCGTTTTGGAGCACAGCCAACCTTGCATCCATTTTTGCTTTTTCACTGGACGTACTGGCAGCATCAAGCAGCCTTGCTTGTTTGTTTGGTAGGGAGGGGCAAGATGAGGTAATATGCTCTTAGCTAGTCCCCAACGCTGAGTGGGGGGTCCCTTTTCCTCCTTGCTATTCTTACAGCTGCCCATTTGCTTGCTTCTCCTTCTGGGCCCATCACCTTCCAGAAGGAGAGAGGACAAAGCATGCAGAAGTCTCTCCTCCTCCTTTTCCTCACTCCTTGCCCACTCATTTGAGAGGGGACATGAGCAGGCAGTGGTACCAAGGAGGAAGAGGAGCAGCCCCAGGAGGATCTGGGCTGTGGGCCCTCCATTGGGAAATGGGCATTGGCAGGTGCCCCACAATGCTGACCTCTGATGCTAGTCTTGTGAGGTCATTCCCAATGGGGACACAGGATGGTTCATACTGGTAGTGGGTTCCACATGCACACCTTGGAAGTATGTGGGGCTCTTGGCAGGCTCAAAGCCATGCATCATTTGCGTAAAGGTGCATTTGCAGAGACCAGCTGGGTGCTTCTGGGAAACTGACAAGTAGGGCATGAAGGGAATAGCCCTGCCCTGCTGTTGTGTCCCCCCACCCTTTCCCCAACCTATTCAGTGGCCCACAGTGTTTGAGCACAAACGTCCCATTAGCTTTTACAGCTAAAAGCCATTGATAGACCTGTCCTCCAGGAATGCATCTAAACAGCCTTTCAAGCCATCTAGGCTAGTGGCCATCACAGCACCTTGTCGCAGAAAGTTTCATCAATTGCATTTTCCTTGAAGAAGGATTTGACCCTTCATTCATTTTTGCTGTCTTTCACGTTTTCTAGTTTAAGAACAAAAATCCCCCTGCCCTGCTCCAGGAACAAGACACAGTCATTCCAGTAATCTGGTTACAAAAACTCAAAGGTTTAACAACTAGAATTTTATTGGTGTGTATGTGTGTGTGATCTCCACAGCTTTTTGCCAACTCTGTTGATGCTGATATTAATCGTTTATTATTTATTTACAACATTTGTATACCGCCTCACATCTAGCTAGATTCCAGAGCAAGAAACAACAAGAGATAAAATGAACAACAAATAAAAAGAATGAAACATGAAAATTATTCTTTAAAAAAACCACAACAGACCAAAACATCTGGAGGGGCGCAAGTGGCCCACCTCTACTTTAGAGCTTTCTCTAGTGATAGGTTACTGTAACAATATCTATCACTCAGTGGGTACCAGATACAATTCAGAGATACGTTGCAGGCAATACATGACCCAAAAGATGTTGCCATGGCTTTCCAAGGTATTGGCTAGACCATCACCCATTTTGAACCATCATGGAGGAGAAATAAACCACTGTGGTTTATTCCCATTCCCCAGTGCATGTGCAGGGGGATTTGGATAATTACCCTCAGCAGCACGGCTTATCATGTCATGCAAACCTGGCCAGGGTGATTTGTTGTCAGTGTGGCTTGTTACCCATGACGACTAGCCATCCTGACCAGGTTCAGACAGCACAACAAGCTGTGCTGTGGAGGGTAATTATGCAATACCCCTGGTACACAACCAGCAGGAACACAGGGCTGGAGGCATAAGCCACTTTTGCTTACTTCCCCTCCATGACTGTACGAACTTGGTCAATGGGGCATTGGGTTAGGAATAAGGTGTGGCATCTCTTTAACTGCTCTGTAGAAGTCATTGGCACCAGCCGGGACCAGGACACAAGAAAGACCCTGTCAGGAGCCAATGCCGGTGTTTGTTACTGTATCAGATGGAGAGGCAGCACATTCCCTTGGTTTAATTGAAAGCGGGTGCTGTGGGTTTGGCTTAATCCACCCTCCTCCTCTTCCTTCATTAGATAACGTCTCGCTGAAACCACACAATGCAAGCTCACAGCATTCCAATCTGCTGATCCCAAGTGGCAGCCCGCTGGGGCGGCTCTCTGCTGTGTGAGCAATACATGTGCTGATGGGGCAGAAACAATAGAGCCAGGCCCTTCTCGGGCTGCTTCCCAATCCCGGCCTCTCTCTCTCCCTCTCTCTTCCCCTCCCTCCCTCCCTCCCTCTCCCCCCTCTGCTGTACTCCGGGCGTGTCCCTCAGTGAGGCACAAAGCAGACAGGAGATGCTGCTAGCAGCACTTCAAAATACTGGGGAAATCTGACCCACCCCATGTGAAGAACTTGACCTCTGCTGCTGGGAAAGCAGGTCATGGTGAGGAAACAGGAGGGAAAAAACAAGGGATGGTGGCGGCCCTTCGAAGAAAGTGCAGGGAGAATTTCCTGAGAAAACAGGATGGAAGGGCAGCCGGGATGGGAAATGGTGACCATGAGCTCAGAGCTCCAAGAGACATACCATGGGGGATGGAGAGGAAGTGTGAAGATGTGCTGAAATGGCACAACAGGGCTTGGAAATGCATGTGCCGTATTGCAAAAATAAATAAATGAGGCATTGATGGAAGGGAGTTGAGATACAAAAGACAGTGCTACTTTTGCAAGATCTAAATTTTAAGCAATGCTCCCTAGGCAAGAGTTAGCATGACAGAGTGAACGTGATTTCCCTGATATTCGGGAGGGACCCTAAGGAAGAGGGCATAGGGGTGCATGGTCACGTCCTCACTTGATTGGAGTATCTGTGCATACACACGAGGGGGTGTATTGTGTAGCATGGTGAATAGAGAGGCTTGGACCTGGGAATACTGGATCCAAGTCCATCTCCATGTGGCCATGGGCAAGGCACTGTATCTCAGCCTCAGTCACCAAGCCAATGGAGGCTGGTGGCCCCAATATCAGTGGGTCACCTTGGATAGCTCCTTTAGCGTTCCGACTGAATGGAGTGGATTCACCACCCCATTGACTCCTCATTACCCATCCCACAATCCTCCATGCACTGGAGGGGGCACTTGTGAAGCAGAGAACTAGTTGAGTTGGCTAGCCTCCCTGCTCAATTGAGAACCTCAATTTCTCAGCATTCCAGTCGTGTGAGGCATCTACATGAGTAATGCCATCTCCCCACTGGAGAGACATTCAGCCCCCGAGATGTGGAGGGCTGTGGAGATGGGCAAGAGGCCATGATGGAGGGACCAGGCCACAAGTGTATTCCTACTTCCCCCCTTGTGGTATTCTAATTATGGCAGAGGGGAACTTAGTGGAGGCTGGTGGCTCTGATGTGAATCCACACCGTGTTTCAGTCAGAACTCTAAAGGAGCTATCCAAGATACAAAGCACTTTGGATAGCTCCTTTAGAGCCGTGACTGGTTCTGACTGAAACCAGGAATCGATTCAGCACCCCACTTCACACTTTGGATAGTTCCTTTAGAGTTCTGACTGGTTCTGACTGATACCCGAAGCAGATTCGTCACTTGAGACAGGAGACACATTCCCATTCCATCCGACTAGCTTGTTTCCCTTACTGAAACAGAGGTGTCTCACCTGACCAAGAGAGAAAACAGCTGCTGACTGTTTGGACAGATCCCACTCAGCAACAGATGTGTAAATTCCAGCTGAGTGTTCTGGGCTTCAAGGATTAATTTATGGTTTCCTGAAACACCCCTCAAGTCAAATAATACAAAATGGTACCAGAAAATATATATTTATTGCTCAGTGTCAAAGAATAACAACACTTTGCAGTGATGAAACAAGCAAAATGAACAACTACATACAATGCAATTAGGATGATTAGAAGTATAACAGAAATTGTGGCTAGCATATTTCTCAGTAAAATCAAAGTTCTGTTCCTCTCAACCAACAAAGCAGTCATCATTTAGATTGTATAGTTATCTATCTGGCAGGCATGGTTGGTAGAACTTAGATAATCATGTTTGGTCGGCTTCTTGTTCTTCCAGAATTTAAGAAAGCTATAAACACTGATCTCTTTCAGCAGGCCTACCCAGTTGAATTTTAAGATGCTTTTAAATAATGTATTAGTTTTATATGTTTTTCATAATTCATTAGTTTTATGTTTTTAATCAGT
Organism: Anniella stebbinsi; assembly: GCA_029215795.1. NCBI lineage: Eukaryota > Metazoa > Chordata > Lepidosauria > Squamata > Anniellidae > Anniella > Anniella stebbinsi. Next base: position 62,270,501 of record JARDYH010000004.1, on the reverse strand, counting down.
TTTATGTATTTTATGCTGTTTTGTATTAATGTTGTTCCCCGCCTCGATCCAGAGGGAGAGGTGGATAAGAAATAAATATGTTGTTGTTATTGTTGTTGTTGTTGTTCTCCCAGGGGCTCTCTAGTCAATGCTGTCAAAATCTTACTACTTATAACATTCTGCCTTGCACTACTCCAGTTCCATTTATCTTAATTGCATCTATATACCCTGACATTTCAGACTCCTAGCTCCTACACATGACCTCAGGAGGCCCTCTCCCTAACACAGTCAGGCTTACAGCTTAGTTCAGAAGCATCCTTGCAAAAGATCATCTCCTCATGAGGTAATGAGTGTTTTACTTCCAAGCACTAACCAACCCACCTGTGGCAAGCTTCTTTGCCCCAGTTTTTTTTTTAAAAAAACCTTAAAGACAGCTTATGGTGTACATAGTAGAGCTGTGCATGGATCTGGAGTGAATCAGGCCGATCTGGACCTCCTGGATCCGGTTCTGCTCTGGGTCTGTGCAGAGCCCTCCCTCCCGCTAGCCCCGCTCCCTCCCTCCTTCCTCCCAATTGCCCTGCTTACCTTCTGCCTCCTCCATGTAGTCCTCGGTGTCGGCCTCCCTCCTTGATGTCGGTCGCCGCTTTCCCGCTCACGTCAGGTGATGACATCACCTGCCGCGACCAGCAAATGTGGCACACTAATTGGTTAGAGTGCTGCTTTCCTGATCGCGCCTCCCCAGTGCACTGCCCCTAATGGGTTTCTGCCTTCAGGAGTCATGTGGCACCTGCACGTCGAGTAAAGTATCATGAGAGGGCCCAGAAGTTCTTGCAATACTTGGGCCCGACCTCATGCAGGCACCACATGGCTTCTGAAAGTGGAAAGCCCTCATGGGCTGTGTGCTAGAGAGGTGGGTGCACTTTCATGCACAAAGAAGAGTAAGCTGGCAAGATTGGGAGGTGCACAAGTGGAGTGAGATGGAGCAGGAGGGGAGGCATGGCGTGGCATGCAAGCAAGTAAGCAGCTGCTTATTAGTCCTGCCGGCCACCTGCATAGCTGGTTGGCTGGCCCACCATGCAGGCAGCTGGCAGGACCAAGCAGACCCTTTGGAAGAGGAGAGCACCACTCTTCCCATACTTTGCCACCTGCTGCGCCAGCTACCTACCACTTTTTGACTGGGCCGGACTTGCCTGTGTGCCTGCTCAGTCTGTTGTCCAGGTGCTGACTCTTGAAGGGCAACTCTCTCCCTTCCTAGAGTTGCTCTTCCTTCTTAGGGTTATCTTTAAACTGGATCAGAGAGCCCTTCAAATAGAGGATGGCTTCAAACAGAGAATTGTCCTCTGTAAAGTAAGACACATGGCCACCCTAGCAAATTTTGGGGGAGTGGCAGGGGGCATTTTATATGAACTCTTGCTGTAAGATACCTTGGCTGCATTCGGACAACACGATAATCAACACAACTGACGATTGTCCCCCCCCCCCGTTGATTATTATGTCGTCCAAAACCAGCCATTGAGTCCTTTTTTTAGAGAAAGGCATCTGCTCAATGTAAACAATAACAACAACAAAACAAACACATCTTTCATGTAAAGTCTGAATTGATGTTGTAAAGACACATACAGCTTTCCATTTATGAGAATGCAAACGTGTGTTCAGGCTAGTTATTGCTGGGATAGCAAGGATCTCTGTTTTTTTGCACATCCAGGTTGTGCCTCAGACACAGGAATAGAGGCAGGGGTGGGTTGGTGGGTGGGGTTGCACTCCACCCTACACTTTCTCTATCCACCTAACACCTCTTTATCTGGCAGCACCAGTAATTGCTGTCTCCCAGGCAGATCGGATAAATGGGTTTATTTATCCTGTCTTGAGATATGATGCTTTCCATGTTTGCCACTGAATACTCATCAGCTGAGCATGCATGAAGAGGTCGTAATGACATTTTAGTTTCAAAAGTCCCTAATTCCAAATATGAATGGCATTGGAGAGAGAGAGAGAGATCCTTGGACAAAATGGTTCACAAACTGATTCAGACAAAGTTATGGAGAGCAAAGGGAGGCAAAGGATGGAGTGAATGGAAAAGAGAAGGTAAAAGTAACTTATGTATAAATGTCACCATAAGACATTTGTGCCTTCATCAAAGTTACATGTAGAGGATTGGTAATGACATCTTAAAGGAGATGGCTACTGAAGATAAATTCCACATGCAAACAAACCTCAAAGCCTTAAAGCAGCCTTCCCCAACATGGTGCCCTCCAGATGTGTTGGACTACAACTCCCAGAATTCCCAGTTAGCAAGGCCATTGGCCAACACATATGGAGGGCACCAGGTTGGAGAAGTCTGCTTTAAAGAGACCGATGAATGGATCTGGTCTGGGAAAGCTCCTCTTCTATCCCCACTGAGGGCCCCTTGCCACAATCTTCCTCCTTTTTTCTACCATTGCTATGGTCTGTTCATATTCTGCACATGTATAAGTGAATATATTTTGGGCTTCCTGAGAAGCAAAGCTTCATGGCTGGCTGGGTGGCTTTTTTGGTCTGAAGTTTCTAACCTACTCAGTATCATACATTTATCAATTCAGGCTGGGTTTATTACAAGGCATGCTGTAATTTCAGACTGGATGGCATCTTACAATGGAGGACAATGTAACTCCAAAGCCCTGGTCAGACAACAACCACACATTCAGCAAATATGTTGAGGAGTGGTATGGGATTGCTTGCCCTGGCCTCATTCTTTGGCCACTCATCCCATAATGTATTCTGCCAAGGCTCTGGACAGAGCTGGTATGTGTGCAAACACTGTACATGTGATTGAGGATCTTGACTTTTTCAGGGTTCCCATCTTGCAGAGAAAGCCTACTTACACACATGTACATATTATAAATAGCATAGGTACTGACATGTCCACAACAACAAAACGAGGAGGCAGGAAATGCATGATCCAAAGAGAGAACAAAAGAGGACACAGACTTGCATGAATTGTACACGTTAATTTATATGTATAGATGTAAGTTAAGAAATAATCCCTATGATTTAAAAAGAAATACAATACATCACACCATACTGGGGAAAACTGTGACCATGTGGGCTGTGTGCACCTCCTTGATCTGCTGTCCAGGGACAGACTGTCAGCAGGCAATTGCACCTTTCTTATGGTCCTTTATCTTTAAATGGGACTGGGACTTGAAAGTAGGGATGTGCATTGTATCGGACCCAATACCCGATACCGATATAAATCAGTGGAAATCGGGCATCCAATGTCCGATCCTGATGCTGGCTGCAGGAGGTCCAATTTCTCCCAATCCATTTTTTTCGATCTGATTAATATTGGAAAAAATAGGAAAATCGGGCCTCCATTTTACGTGTTTTCACCATAGGCTTGCATTGGAGGAAAGTCTATGGGGAAAACATGGCGGCGGGTGACTGGGTGACTGGGGACCTCCCTCCTTCCCCCCTTGCGCTCCTTACCTGCCGCTGCCACCAGCTGCTGCCCACTGCTCCATACTACTGAGAACCAGGCACGTCACTCTCCTGAGAACCAGGCTGCAAAGCCTGGTTCTCAGTAGTATGGAGCAGCGAGCAGCAGTGGACAACGGCAGCAGGTAAGGAGCACGAGTGGGGGGAGGGAGAGGGAGGTTCCCCCCTTACCTGCAGGCGTCCCGCGCTGCCATCCACTGCTCCGTAGTACTGATGAACAGGCTTTGCGGCCTGTTTATAACTAGAGCAATATGCCGGGAGACATCATTACCCGATGCATCACTCTAGTGTTAATCAGGCCACAAAGCCTATTTATCAGTAGTACAGAGCAGCAGACGGTAGCAGACGGCAGCGCGGGATGGCAACAGGTAAGGAGCGTGAGTGGGGGGAGGGAAGGGGGAGGGCCGCTATTTTAGTTGTTTTCCCCATAGACTTGCATTGTGGGAAAGCTTTCTTCCCCCCAATGCAAGCCTATGGGGAAAACACCTAAAATGGCAGTCCAATATCAAAATCGGAAGTTCTGATTTTGTATCGGGATCAGATCCAATCCAATAACACGGACCTCCAATTTTTCTGATCCGATACTTTACAAAATCCGAAGTTCCGATTTCAATACCGATACGATTTTTGGGGTCTGTGCACATCCCTATTTGAAAGCCCTTCAGAGAGCAATCCTGGAGCCCCTAGACAGTATCTGGGGGGCCATAAGATAGTTCAGCTTTTTGGTTCTGAGGTCGGAGTCAGTGCTCTGACCTCAGATCCAGGAGTCTGAGCTCCCTGCCCCTCCCCTCGCAGTTAGGAATGTCAGAGAAATCCTCATCAGAACCAAATGAGTTTGCATTTGAATAAATCCAACCCATGGGTTCCACAACAGACCAGCTTTTTCCCTGTCAGATGTAGTTCGTGAACTTGCAAACCATTTTCCTAATCTTTGCACATTTTGCGCAAAGTTCATCACAGAAAGATACATTTTTATTTTTAAAAAAGCCAGTCAAAACTGCGCATTTTGCCCATAAGCTAGAGCATAAAAATACACACTTTGACAGGATTTCCACAGTTGGGGGGATTTGTGAAACTGCACATTTGCACATTTGCACAAATGAGAATTTGTACAAAGTCAGAAACAAAAAAATTCAATTCCGTTACTGAGCAGATAATAGAACGAAAAGCACCTGACAATCAGCAAAACATAGACAGAACAGGTTTTACACTTTCTGTACATCCCTATGAACCACAGCCAGCATGGAGAAAAATGTGCTGGCTACCTCTTGGAGGTTGCAAAAGAGACCTCAGAGGGAAGGTAAAGGGGGCATTCCCATGGGTGGGGAGGGGACTGGGGACTCTGGCTTATGAGGAATCCTCTGGACTCTTCAATCTCCTTCTCTCTACCTTCCTGATGTTTCAGCTACATGAGTGAAAGAGCCCATCTAGGTGAAATCCACTCTGCATAGGGTGCTTGTTAGCCTTCAGGTCTGGAGGCTGATAGGCATCCGGATAGGATTGTACCCTCAGATATAAAACACTTTCAATCAGAGGTCTGTCCTTTGACATCCCTTCAAATAGAGACCAATTTTCTGTAAAATGGGACACATGGCCACTTGTCGGCTCTCAGTCCTTCAGATGAATATGAGGAGGTCACAAGCAGGTGTGATCTGTCCCTTTCTCTCCACACATTCATCTGAACACATGGAACTGGGCTAAGGTTATTGTGTTACCTGAACTCACTCTCCTTCCCATAAATAACACCCTATGACAGGTTCATTAAAATACATTCACTACAGTATGATATTGCCCTTGGGGGTTTGAGAGGTATCTTGGAAAGGTAGTTCTGGAAATACATTATGATAATTCACACTATTCCTTGTATGGAGTTGGCTGAGGACTGAGTAAACTCTAATTTCAGATGGCTGCATGCCAAAGCAATTGTGGGATGGCAGCTGAAGTCATCTGTCTGTGCATAGTTAAGTGGAAAATGTACACATGTCCATTTGCACTGATGGAGGAACTGAGCAAGTAATGGGGTCACCAGACAACAACATTACCTTGCTGCCATCTTGAATAAGGATCAGTTCAGTACACATGTGGACAAAGGTCTATCAGCCCATAGAATCTAAAGGACAGTTGTAAAGAACTTCCCATGGAACAGAGCTTTTTGTCACCCAGATTCTTTTGACTCTCACCCTGACCTGTGTTCCTTGGTGCTTCTCTTACACCAGAGGTGCAGAACCTCAAGCTCAGGGGCCAAATCCGGCCCTCCAGGGTCCCCCAGAAAGCCCCACACCCTTCTAGCTCCACCCCTTCCCCCAATTTCTGATCATTGGGTGATTTCCTGTCTTTCATGCAGTTTTTCCCTTGTTCTAAGTGGTTGAAATGCCTCTCCTAGGCCTCGTTACTAGCAGTAATAATTTTTAGCTAAAATATACTGGCATTTTTGCCCCTGCTCCTTTTGTCCCATCTTTACCCTTGGGGGGAAAAAACTTTTCCAAAATCGAATTCGACCCTCAGGCTGAAAAAAGATTCCCCATCCCTGTCTTCTACACCAACATTTCCCCTTCCAACCTATGCCTTGCCTACTTTGTTCTGTTGTCAAAATGATCTGAATATGCAAGCATTTAAATGACAATGAAATATAGAAATTAAGCACATTGTTCCGATATGATGATTTGCCAATGTAACTTGAGGCCAGAACTGAATTTCCATGGGGAAGAATTTGGAACTTGCACAGGATAGAATGCAAATTCTTTTGTTAAGCTTCTCAGGATTCTGCTCTCCCTGTGATGAGGAAGGAGGCCTGGAAGGAAATGGGAACATGATGGCCATGCTTCTACCAGAAGGCTGAACAAGGAACCGATCTCTGATTCCCTGCGGTAAAACCAAACATCCCAATTTCCAGAGCATCAGGCCCAAGACATGATGCTGCCCCAAGCATCTGCACTATATTTTCCAAGAGGGGCATCCCAGGATCTTCTTGCCGTGTCATGGAGGATACTGTGGCATAGCCCTTGTGCAGCTGTGCATGATCCAAAGATCGTGGATAGCTCCTTTAGAGTTCTGACTGGTTCTGACTGAAACCCAGAGCAGATTCACCAGCCCGTTGATACCGAAGCCACCTGCCTCCACTGGCTGCAAGTCATGAAAGGATCCAGCAGTTTTCCTGTTGGATAGGATGGCCCATGTATCCCATTTGACAGAGGACAGTTCTCCATTTGAAGGCATCCTCTCCTTGAAATCTCGTCCACTCCAAGTCTGAATTAAGGATCAAGAATCATCAGAACCAAGAGCTAAGCCTTGAAGTTGCCCATCAACTGTTCACACCTGGATAGCAAATTGAACAAGGACACAGGACATCTGGACACAGACTTCCCCATCACAGGGAGATGTATTCTATTTCTATTTAAATTATAACAATTATTTCTAAATGTGCACCATGCATATTGATTAGCATATGCAAATTCTATGCAAATCTGTCTCCTCTTTTTTGGTGATACATTTCTTCTTCTTCTTTGGAGATGCATAAGTGGCCATCCCATTCTTGAATCACAAAAATATTGCTTCCCCAGCAACCCCTCCCTCCCCTTGGGATGATTATTCAGCCCAGCTGACCCTGCAGACCCAGACTTCAAACTGAACAGTTCTCCTTCACAATGTTCCAATTCCACATGTGCCGGCTGGGCCTGGGTTTTCCCTCTTGCCATCTGCTGTGTTATTTCCATTTCAAATGCACCAACACCAGCACCGCTTTACCCCCTCCCCTTTTCCACTACCACCCTCCTCCTCCTCCTCTCCAGCAACTGAGAGAAGGACAGGGGCCACACTGTGTGAGGCTGCTGCAGCCATTCCCCAAAGAAGGCAGGACGTTCTCTGCTTTATCAGCTCATTGCAGATTCACACAAAACATTTGAAAGGAGAGAAAGGTTTTTCCCAGCGGTGTCTTATCAGACTGCGGAGCCTGGGATGCTGCTTTGTTTCAGCTCATGTTCCAATTAAAGATGGAAATGACATTCAAGTGAACAATTGCTAATTCTCAGAAGATTATCTGTGGCTGACAGCTGCCCCAGTGCCTTCGTCTTGCTTCAGAACACACAGTTTGTGAGGCAGGCCTCTTGCTCTCTCTGTTGGGCGAATCCCTGGCATGGTGAAGGCACGCTTTCCTTGTATTTGCTCATTCAGGGTTCTTCCACCCAAACAAGAGTGATAATCCCTGGCCCACTCAGAGCCTCACCCTCTATGTCATATGAGTAAATTATTCTGTCTGTACATTTCCCCCTTCAGCCCCCATGAGGTCTAGAAACTTTTTATTTAATAAAAGCCTAATGTTGAAAGCATCAGGATTCTGACAAAGCAGGCATAATCTATCATTTCATGTTCCCCAGAGCAATTGTGACCTCCTGCCCATGGTGCCAGCAAAAAGGTAAGGATCCTGTGGTATGATCAACTAGGAGAGTGACCTGAGCAAGCCCTTCTCAGATAGTCCCAGAGCCAGACCAGGATTTATTTACCCAAAGAGTGCAATAGCTTAGTGAATATTTATTGTTTATATATGACAGAAATGTCTCAGAAAAGTGAGTCTTACTATATTCCAGTGGTGGGGGGCTGTGTGATGACATCATTGATATGGCTGCTGCACTATTATGTAGTTGCCACATTTAAATTTGCATAACTTCTCACCCATTTATGCTACAGAGATGAATTTTTTTTAAATGTTTCAAATTTAATGACAAATACTTTTTGTAATTACTCAGTTTTTGTTAACTGCATTAGTTTTTGAGATAATTTCATTTGAACGTATAAAATCAGTGTTCACATTGGTTATGTGTGACGTTTAACCATGATTTATGCAAAAACTATATGACTTTCGAAAGAATACTTGGGAACAGAAAAGTTGCATTTTTAACGAGGATTAAGAAAATGTATAATAACATGTGGTTTACCCCAACTCTTAGGGAATTATGGGTGATATCTCGTTATACATCCACTTCCTCAGGATTGTATGATTTTACAGTTTATCATACAGGGCTTTCATTTCAAAAGTATCCACCCCAAATATCTCTCAATATGATGCACAGATCATTTTGAACATGTTCAACTGTGATTTTTTACAGTTGAACATGTTCAAATGTTCTTTACAAAATGTCAAACAGGACGATTATGCTGATACATATAAAAAGACTATTGGTTAGGTTGAATTGTTTTTAACAAATGTTTTTAAAATCTTCAGCAAAGATTTATAATTTATAATGGTCCAACACTCCCAGAAAATCTTGAAATGGCCACAGAAGAGGACAGTGAAAAATAAGATGAGGAAAGTGATTTTGGCAGTGATGATAGCCGTTACAATGAAAGTGAAGAGGACATCCAATGAAATTTATTTGTTAACCCTTCTTACAGAACTTAGTTTTTATTTTGTAAATTATAAAAAAAAGCCTGTGTGTTTGTATGATGGTGAGTGCTGGTGGGATGTTGTGCTCCCTCTGGATGTGCCCCGTGTGTAGGCGTTGTTGTCATTACTGGCCGGGGCCGCTTTGTGTCCTTGGGATTGTTGTGCATACCTATGCCTGTTTTCCGAAACATCTGCAGGTGCTGGCTGGTGCCCACGGGCGCCCTTTGCCTTGCAGTTTCGTGCATCTTGGGGATGTACATGGCTGTTGGTCACTGTCTGATTGTCTTGGGCGAATGTGGGGGGGCTCCCTGGCCACCGCTTCCTCGTCCCTCGTGCTTCTGGGTGAAGCGAGGGTGGAGGTGGTGGTGCAGTGGGGGTCTACTTTGGATGGGGTGTTGTTCTCCCTGTTGGGGGGGCTGCCCCCTGTTCCTGGGTGCCCGGGGTTGCTGCTGCTTCCGTCTCCCCCTCCCCCTCTTGCCCATGGCTCCGTTCTGGTGTGCTTCCCTGTCCGTTTGGGTGGCTGACTGGGCACCCTGCGTGAGTGCTGGAAGGAGCAGCTCCTTGTTGAGCTCCATGCCGGCTGCCTGGTGGGGGAGGCGGGTGTCTTGGTTGCTATGGTGGCAAAGCTGGGTCTCTGTTGCGAGCGTGCTTGAGCAGCCGCCCGCTTTTTGCCTCTCTTGCCGCTCCGCTCTCTGGTTTTCCTTGCTCAGCAACTCACGGTTGTTGCTTCAACAACACCCCAATTCGGACAACACGTTTCTCAGTTGTTGAATCCCTCAACAACTCGCAAATGAGTTGTTCATCTCAGTTGTTCCTCTAACAACTGTGGGCTGTTACTTCAACAACTGTGGGTTGTTGGGCTGAATTCGGACGACACGCTGAACAACGCAGTGGGTTGTTGAAGCAACAACCCACAGTTGTTCAGCGTGTCGTCCGAATTCAGCCCATGTTTCCAAGCAGAGGCAATCCCAAGAGGCTAATGGGAGCGCAATTCTGCCAGCATACAAGGTGCACAATTCCCACAAGCCTGATTCCCCTTCAGAATCACTGCAATGTTTGCTGCTGTGGCACCAAATTTGGTGGCCACAGAAGCAGGAGGACATAGCGGGGGGTGCAAGAGTGGCCCTGGGATGCATGCAGGCCACATGTTGCTCACCCCTGACATAGAGCTTGGAGGCAGGCCGAGAGGTATATCTCCTTCTCCTACCATTCATGCATTCCTATCTGCAGATGTGGGCTTTTATTTATTAACTGTTTCTTTAGGTTGCCGTTCAGTGTATTGCATGAACAAGAGGACAGTATTCACTTTCCAATATGTTGTATGGACAGGATGACAGTATCCACTTAAAAGCTTACTGCATAATACCTACATCTAGTGTAGACATTTGCAGCCTTACACTGGCTCAGTTCAGACAACAAATTAAGCAATGGAGGGGTAAATAACGTACTGAACGTGCGTTAGGCAGGCGGAGTTCCACAGACGACACTCTGCAGCCGGCGCTGCTCGGAACCAGCAAACGCCCCGGCTGCTACGAACTTGCAGTGGCCATTTTGGTTGCAGCCTCTCCTCCGTGTGTCCCCCAGCTGTATCCCAGCATGCACCGTGAGTTCTGCTGGCTGCATAGAGCGGCCAGGGTTCTTTGGCTGCTCTAGGCAGCAGAACTCTGTTCTGAAACGGAATAGTCCATGGAGAAAGGGGGCGCTGAATTCGGACGACACTTTAAACAATGGGGCTTCAGGCTAAACAATGTGCAAGCCCGCTGTTTCGCTCCGTTGTTTAAAGTGCCTGATTAAAGTATTGTCAGTTGTGTGTACGTTGTGTGTTGCCCTCCAGACGACACAATAAGCAACACAACTGACGATTGTTCCCCCCCTCCTCCGTTGCCTAATGTGTCGTCCGAACTGAGCCACTGTGTGTTTAAGCCTGGTATTATCAACCTTCTGCTACCCTGGATTTCGAAGCAGGTGAACAGGAGTGATAATACAGAGTTTCACATGTGGTTGAAGGTAGATGACCCATCTCCTTTTAAGTGGCTATTGCTTGGATGACCATATGCAGTGTGGTACAGTCGGAGCGAGCCACAGACGAAATCCTCAGCAGCTGTGGAAAGCATAGGCAAAGTCCACACAAGACCTGCCCACAAATGTCAAAGGCATCAGGAGACCCAGAACACTGTGCCAGAAGGTGAAATGTGGAAGCTCACTCCGGCTCTTGCTGGAGACAATGAAAGTCAAACCCAGGGTTGCAGCCACAAGCACCAGCGTCTGTGCAGTCCAGTGCAATCGCACTTCCACTTTGTGGGAGCAGGAGAAGAAGAGGGAGCCCTCGGGCAAGAAGATCAAGATGCCTTCCATCAGGCAGATGGATTAGCATCATGACATCTCTGTGGAGCTTGACTGTCCCATCCTCTCAGGTCCTACCTGATATTGACATGAACACAGGGAGCCAGGAAAATAAACTCATGCCAGGCCTGAACAGCAGCAGCAGGAAACCCTTCAGGCCCACGGCTGCCAAGATGCCTCAGCCATGTTGCAGCAAGCGAAGTGCACAGTGCCCTCCTCTTATGGGGGTCTCTGACATTGTACCAGCTGCCACCACCACCACCGCTGCTTCCTCAGGCTGTTACCGTAGGAGGAGAAAGGGCTAGAAGTGGCTGGCAGCTGGCAGCAACACCCACACCTGTCAGGGAGGGGGCAGAGCCAGGGCCAAAGAACACGGTGCGGTGGACTTCTGGGTGGGCATAATGCCAGGGCGGGGAGAAGATCGCTGTGGACACAGCATCTGTTTGCTTCTTTTCTACCTTGGCGGCAGCCAGCAAAACTAATCCCTACTGCCATACTTCCGATGGCTTCATTGGACTGCTTGGATGCCTGGCATCTGGATCTACCCAGAGCTGTTAATCCAGGAAGCCTCACTCTCTGCAAAATATGGGCCCAGATCTATATGTAATGTCAGAAGATGGTGGTAGAGATGGGTTCCATTTGAAGTGGCTTTATTCATATAGGAATGCTCCTATGTAAGTACAGGGAAGCTGATAGGGTGTCCGATTATGGGTGCATTGTACTCTAGGGGCTTGTTTCAAACGGGATGGCTGTTGTTTGCTGTTGCTAAACCACTTTTAAATATTGGTACCCCTTCTGAATTCTTAAAAATGAGTACACGTATCACCAAAAGAAGAGGACAAAAGGTGATACCGATTTGCATAAAATGTGTATATGCTAATTTGCATGTATAGAGAGGCACATTTAGACATTATTATAATAATTGAAATAGAAACCCCTTACATCTCACCATAGTGAAGAAGGATGTGACCAGGTGAGTTGTGTGGCTGCTCAGTCTGCTGTCCAGGGGCTGATTATTGATGGTGATATTATCAAGGCCCCTGGTGCTCTCCCATGAGATGGTTCTTGATCTTTTTGCCCAATTTGGACTGGACAGCCCTTCAAATAAAGGACTTTCCTCAGTAAAGGAGGACACATGGGCACCCAAGTTACAAAGCATTAATATTTTTAGAATTTCAAAATCCAGTATGTGTTAACAAGTATGTTGGATGCAGATGGGCAGAGGAACCCTCACCCTTCTGAACAACCATCTGAGAGCAGCTTGGCTAGAGCAGAGGTCCCCCTCCACCAGCAGACAAGAGCTGCACTGGTGGGAGCGGCCAGCTACCCCAGAAAGCCCATTCACACCTGCAGAAAGCAGCTCTGCAGACTTACACTAAGAAGCAGCAGGCTCTGAAATGGGGCAGTCCAGGGACAATGCAAGGGTGTGATAGAGACACCCTTGGATCTCCTGGATCCAAATCCTGTTTGTCAACCAAGTTAACCCCAAGATCACCACCATCCATGTATCATGTCAGCCTGGAGATGGCATAAGAAATCCCCCCAGCATTGGATTTGGGGGCAATAAAGAAAACGAACAAACAAACTGCATGGCACAGTAAACTGCATGGCACCTGCCTCTTCCTGCCTCACTCTACTCCTCTTGTCCTGGCCAGCATGAGTCAGCCGTGCTTTAGGGTGGCTGATAATCTGCCCTTGTGCACGCAGCTCAGCCCCATTTAGGATTGCCCTATGAGACAGAAACATTGGCTCCTCTTGAATAGATGCTGGGAGTTGTGATCCAACATATCCGGAGGGCACCAGGTTGGAGATGGCTGCCTCATATTAATAAAATAACCTTTTTTTTAATATGTTTGGGAACAGGAATTCCACATTCTCAGGAGCCATAATATTTTCCTCCAAATGCAGAACAGTTTTCAAAACATTTCCTCTGTTGCATTCTTCAAAGCTCAGTGCTTTGGCGCTCAGTGCTTTGGCTCTCCTACTTGGCAGGTCAGCTCCAGAAGGTGGTGCTTGGGGAACATTGCTCGCCCATGGATTCTCCAGTATGGGGTTCCACAGGGGTCAGTCTTGTCCCCCATGCTGTTCAACATCTACATGAAACCGTTGAGTGTGGTCATCCGGAGTTTTGGAGTGCATTGTAATCAATACGTTGATGACACGCAGCTCTATTTCTCCTTTTCATCTTCATCAGGTGAGGCTGTGGATATGCTGAACCGGTGCTTGGCTGTGACAATGGACTGGATGAGGACTAATAAACTGAAACTCAATCCAGACAAGACTGAGACGCTGTTAGTGGGTGGTTCTGCTGACCGAATGGAGGGTCTTCAACCTGTTCTGGATGGGGTTGCACTCCCCTTGAAGGAGCGGGTTCGTAGCTTGGGGGTTCTCCTAGAACCATCTCTGTCACTTGAGGCTCAGGTGGCCTCAGTGGCACGGAGTGTCTTCTACCAATTCGGTTGGTGGCCCAGCTACGTCCCTATCTGGACAGGGATAACCTGGCTTCAGTTGTCCATGCTCTGGTAACCTCCAAGTTAGATTACTGCAATGCACTCTATGTGGGGCTGCCTTTGAAGGCGGTTCGGAAGCTGCAGCTTGTGCAAAATGCAGCGGCCAGATTGATAACTGGAACCAGAAGGTTTGAGCATATAAGACCTACTCTGGCCCGCTTGCATTGGCTGCCTGTATGTTTCCGAGCCCGATTCAAGGTGCTGGTTTTAACCTATAAAGCCTTATATGGCTTGGGACCACAATATCTGACGGAACACCTTTCCCGACATGAACCTTCCTGAACATTACGTTCAACATCTAAGGCCCTCCTCCGAATGCCTACTCCAAGGGAAGCTCGGAGGTCGGCAACAAGGGAGAGGGCCTTCTCTGTGGTGGGCCCCCAATTGTGGAATGATCTCCCTGACGAGGCCTGCCTGGCGCCAACATTGTTATCTTTTCGGCGTCAGGTCAAGACTTTCTCCTTCTCTCAGGCATTTGGCAGTATCTGAGGAGCCTGGGTTTTTTTGTTTTGTTTTTGTAGCTTTTGGGGCTGTTGTAGCGGTTTTAAATGTATGTGTGTATTGTGTGTATGTTGTATGTTTTTGCTGTTTTAATTTTTGTATGTTGTTTTTAATTGTTTTAATCTTATGTAAACCGCCCAGAGAGCTTCGGCTATGGGGCGGTATACAAATGTTATAAATAAATAAATAAATAAATAAAATTATATTAATGGTTTCCTGATGGGTTAAAAAAGTCCATTATCTCTTCTTCACAAGCTGCTTTTCCTTACATCCTCTTTATTACTTTTGCTCCCTGGGTCTTTTAGCATCAATGGAGTCCAGGAAAGCTTCAGTAGAAGTCTGCAGGGCCAGCCCTACTATTAAGCAGAATGAGGCAGCTGCCTCAAGCAGCTGATTTTGGATAGCATGAAAGAGCAGCAAATGATTAGTTATTTAAATTGCAATCCTATGCATGTTTAGACAGAAAAAAGTCCTACAACTCCCAGCATGTCCTGCCAGCCATGCCGCCTGGGGCATGCTGGGAGTTGTGGGACCTTTTTCTATCTAAACATGCATAGGATTCTGCCCTTAATTTATTATTATTTTATATTTGCTCCCAGGGTGAAGCAATTGTGGGATTTTTCTGTCTCATATGCCAAAATAAATTGGGCAGGCTTGATTACTATGCACCTTCAATAGGGAGTGGGGTGTGTCATTTGCCAGTCTGCTTTAGGCAACAAAATGGCTTGAGCCAGCTCTGGCAGAAGGTTACCATAAATCCCATGGCTTGCCCAGCATTCTGACTTTCATCTTTCTGCCTCAGGGTTATTTCTGACACTTGACCCTTAGGATGCACCAAATAGCTGATAAACATACAGTCTGCTATCAGTGACCATGCAAAAAGGTGGCTCAGTCCACGTGGTAGATCATCGTTGGTTGTTCCCTGTTCTTCCAGATTTGTGCTCTACTTCCAGGAATGTTTTTCCACACATGAAAATGTGGATATGAATAAAGTTAGGGAAGCAAACCCCACTTTTTTCCAGACTAAGGGATGAAATCCAATGTGGGAAGGATCTTGAGGCCCATATTTCAGCAAGAGGGTGGGACTAAGGGCACAGGATGGGGTCAAGGACAGGTCTAATTCTTAGCAATTTGGACATTTCCCAAGAAAAAGCAAACATAGCTTAGGTCTACTCAGAAGTAAGCTCCAGTGTAACATTTCTCATGCCTGTAAAAGCACCACTCTATTCTATGCAGGGAATTTTAAACTAAAGGTGCAGTCCTATGCATGTATAGACAGAGAAAAAGCCTACAACTTCCAGCATGCTCTACCCAGCATGGCTGCCTGGGGCATACTGGGGGCTGTAGGCTCTTTTCTATCTAAACATGCATAGGATTTTGCTTTTAATTGCCCTAAATACTCTCTTATCTCTGAACACTGATCCATCCCACAAGCAGAAGAAGCTTGTGGGATGGATGGGGAAGCTGGGGCCCACATCAGGTCCATAGGCCAGCAGATATAAACTTTCTCACCACTGGTCTGGCCTTCCTCAACCTTGTACCCTCCAGATACATTAGATTATAATTCCCACCATCCCCAGCTAGCATTGCCATTGTCTTTCTGTTTCTCCTTCATTAGCAGAGCCTTTTGTTTTTAATTGATTAATTGGGTAATTAGTTGGGTTTTTAAAAACAACAACAACAACAACAACAACACTTAATTGAGTAAAAAACAGTGCCTGATCAAACTGGTAGCAAATTTGGGTTTTTTGTTTTGTTTTTTAATATAAGCTCTTAGACAAACTGGAGGTCCCAAGCACCATTTTAAAAGTGGTATGTGCATTTCATCTGAAACCAAAGAAAGTATGCTCTTAGCTTCTGAAATAATTGTTTTTCCCATATGCAAATATATGCATATGCAAATGTATGTATGCAATTGGCAGTTTAATCAATTCATTGAAAAAAGCCCTCATGATTAATCGATTGAAATTTATTTAAACAGACTGAATCTTGCTATGTTTGAACAATTGCACCCATCTCTTCTGCTAATTTATTTTATCAGCTACTTCATGATGTCATATTAAACCTCTCCCCTCACTATTTTCTCAGCACACTTTTTCTACTGTAGTGCAATAACAAACATTCAGGTTTTTTGTTTTGTTTTTATCAGAGAGTGAATGAAAAACAACATAGAGCTTGCAGTTCTAGGCAGAGGAAAAAAGTGGCCACTTAGACATAGCCAAAACAGAGGACACCGCCTTGCTTAAAATTTACATATGCTAATTTAAAAGCATAGGTGCACATTTAGGAAGAATTACTATAATTTAAACAGAAATATAGTACATCTCACCTTATGTGGTAGAGCGTGACCAGGTGACATGTGTACCAGCTCAATCTGCTGTCCAGGTGCTGATTGTTGATAGTCAACTTCAAGGTTCCTTCTGCTTTCCCTTATTAGGTTTCTTTACCTTTAAGCTAGAGGTGGACTTGACAGACCTTCAATAGAGGGCTGTCCTATGTAAAGTAGGACACATAGCCACTCTAAGAAGTGTGTGTGAACAGGAAATGTATGAAGAGTAGTTATACCACCAGGACTATGGACTGATGCTAAGAATATAGCTTCTAGTTCTTTTAGAACTCACAGGGCAATCATATATCCACTTACCTTGAAGTAAGTCCCATTGAACTCAATAGGGCTTATTTCTGAGCAGACAATTTAGGACTGTGCTGTGCAAGGCTAAGAGACAGCCATTTCTTCGAATCTGTGCACTACAAACAGCCGATTTGAATAGAATTGGGATCCAAGGGACATTAATGTTGAGGATTTGCTTTTTTTGGAGTTACTTGCTGAATGAACCCTGCTAAAGAAGTCTCATGCCTGGGTTTCTAGGAATAAAAATGCTCTTATTTAAGGGAATTCTCGGGTGAATAATGTCTGCTGAATTGCCTTGCAGGAAGGAGCCTCATAATTTATCTGCAGAAGAGGCCAACCAGTGAGGGGCCTTAGCACTATTTCCATACTTCACTGGTTTGGAACAGCCTCTTTCAAACATGGTGCTCTCCAGATGTTTTGGACTTCAATTCCCATCAGCCCCAGCCAACATGGTTAGGAATGCTGCGAACGATAGTCCAAACTGTCTGGAAGACATCAGGTAGGGGGAGGGTGCAATAAACCATAGTTAAGTGTAACCACAGTTTGCCCAAGTTCGGACATAGAGATAAACTGAGGCTACTTTTAAAAAAATGGAAGTGAAAGCTTCTCATCTCCTTGCTGAAGGGGGAGAGGGGAGGAGGGAACAGATCAGCCTGAGACTCATTTATGAAATGCTAAAACCATAACTTATTAGGCTTGATGATGAACTTCATGTAATTGAAAATGGAAGTGAATGTGTCTGATCTCTACCTTGTGGCTGCACAGGAGAAAAAAAAGGGGGGGAAAGGGAGTAGATTTGTGCATGTAATGCTAAACTATGATTTAGTGTTGCATCTGAATAAGGCGATGTTCATGTTACATATACATGCAGCCAAATGTTTTCTCTGTAGGGTTTTGTCATCCCTGAAGCATGCCTGACTGTAGGCTAGCTCTATGTTTGGTCATCTTCTTTCTGTTCAGCTGGTTTTGCTTGCCTCTACAATCTGTCCCTCCCTCATTCAAACTTTGCCGTGTTTGAGTGCCGTGTTTGAGTGCTGCTGAGTTGAGCTGAACTAATTACTTTGAAACCAGTCCAGAGCCAAGTGTGCTCAAGTCCATTGATTTCAAGGGGCCTAAACACATTTAGCTTTGTATATTGGGTTGGAATCTTGAGTGTCTCGGAGTCAATGAATCCTATCTGGAGCTTGGAATGTGCTTGCTGCTAGTCAGAAAGACTTAACTTGGCAGGACGGTTGGTAGTCTGGAAGGAACTGATTGGTACCTGGGGAAACTAGAGCCAGAGGAATCTGCTTGGCCACAGAGGGGGGAACCAGTGGCTGGACTAGTTGGACAATTGGTCTGAAAGAGCAGGAACTGTCTTATATATTCTGATTAGGGATTTACAGATTTTGTTAAATCCATTCCATCTGTCTTTCATGGAGTGTTAGTCATCGTTCATTCTGCCATGCGGTCATTGACAGAATTGGCCTTTTTTTGTACAAGAATTTCATTTGTTTGCAAATAGGCATTTGCACTAATGCACACTGGTGCAAGTGTACATTTGTGCAACCTCCCCCCGAAAAAAATTCTTAAAAAAAACCCTGGTCCACACAGCCATGGAATCTGTGTGATGGGGGGGGGGGAATAATAATAATAATAATAATTATTTATAACCCGCCTCTCCCTTCGGATCGAGGCGGGGAACAACAACAATATAAAATACAAGAATCACAACAGTTAAAAAATTTTAAAAACAAGAAAAAATAGGCCTGCTGGAAGAGAGCAATCTTCATGACTCTCTTAAATTCATGAAGACTGCTAATTTGTCTAATCTCCTCCGGCAGACCATTCCATAGTCTGGGAGCGATGGAAGAGAAGGTCCTCTGGGTAACACTCGCCAGCCTAGTTCTGGCTGGCTTGAGTAAGTTCTTCCCAGAGGACCTAAGTGTGTGGGGCGGATTGTACGGGAGAAGGCGATCCCGCAGGTAGCCTGGGCCCAAACCATGTAGGGCTTTAAAGGTAATAACCAACACTTTATACTTCGCCTGGAAACTGACCAGCAGCCAATGAAGTGATTTTAAAACTGGTGTAATGTGGTCACCCCTAGGTGTACCAGTGACCAACCTGGCTGCCATATTTTGAACAAGTTGAAGTTTCCGGACTAGGCACAAAGATAGCCCTATGTACAGCGCATTGCAGAAGTCGAGCCTCGAATTTACCAGCACGTGCACTACCGTCTTAAGGTCTTCCAACTCTAGGAAGGGGCGCAGCTGGCGTATCAGCCGAAGCTGATAGTAGGCACTCCTGGCCGTCGCATCAATCTGAGCTGTCATTTGGAGCGACGGATCCAGGAGTACCCCCAAGCTGCGAACACAGTCTTTCGGGGGGGGGTGTAACCCCATCCAGAACTGGTTGACAAAGCTCCAAACCCAGGTTGGGGCCTGTGACAGCGAGCACCTCCGTCTTGTCTGGATTCAGCTTCAGTTTGTTTTTCCTCATCCAGCCCATTACCGCCTCCAAGCATTCATTCAGAGGAGACACAGTATCCTTAGCTGACAATGTTGTCGAAGGCATCGAGAAATATATTTGGGTGTCATCAGCATATTGATAGCACCCCGCCCCATGCCTCCGGATGATCTCTCCCAGCGGTTTCATGTAAATGTTAAACAGCATTGGGGAAAGGATGGCACCTTGTGGTATACCACATAGCAACTCCTTTTTTGAAGAGCAGCTATCCCCAAGCATCACCATCTGGAACCTGCCCAAGAGTTAGGATCGGAACCACTGAAGCACAGTGCCCCTGATTCCCAATTCCCCCAGGCACTCCAGAAGGATACCATGGTCGATGGTATCGAAAGCCGCTGAGAGGTCCAGGAGTACCAGCAGGGACACACTCCCCCTGTCAATACTAAGGCGTAGATCATCCACTAAGGCGACCAAAGCAGTCTCAACTCCATATCCCGCCCTGAAGCCGGTTTGAAATGGGTCTAGAAAATCAATGTCATCCAAGACTGCCTGGAGTTGAAAGGCAACCGCTCTCTCGATCACCTTGCCCAAAAATAGAAGATTTGATACTGGCCTGTAGTTATTAAGGTCCAGGGGATCCAGGGAGGGCTTTTTTAGAAGTGGCCTTACCACCGCCTCTTTTAAACATGATGGAAAGCTCCCCTCCCTGAGAGATGCATTAATGATATGTTGTAGATGTGATCTAACTGCATCTCCTCCCTGGACAACCAGCCAAGGACAGGGATCGAGAGGGCAAGTTGTCCTCCTCACACATCCAAGTACCTTGTCCACATCCTTGGTACTCACCAACTGAAACTGATCAAGCGTAATCCTACTTGCGGAGTCACTGGACACTCCACTGTCAGCCTCTGCTATAACAATGGCATCGAAATCGGCTCTTATCCGAGAGATTTTATCTGAGAAATGATCATTAAAGGCATCACAGTGAACTACTGAAGGCTCTAAAATCGGATTCAGGGGAGAAGGTGCCTGGATTAGACCCCTCACCACCCTGAACAGTTCTGCTGGACGTGAATTCGCAGATGCAATGTGTGCAGAGAAGAAAGCTTTCTTTGCTGCACGTATTTCCACCCCATAGAAACGAAGATGTTCTCTATGTCGTGTCTTGTCGGATGTAAGTCGAGTTTTTCGCCATCGGCGCTCCAGTCGTCATCCTTTCCACTTCAACTCCCTGAGGTCTTCTGTATACCAGGGAGCCCTATTAGAAGCGGGCCGGAGAGGACGTTTGGGGGCGATCGTGTCGATAGCCCTAGTTAGGTCTTGATTCCATCTATTGACCAGGGCTTTTACGGGATCGTCAATGATACCAGCCATAGAACCCTCCAAGGCTTTCTGGAATCCAGAAGGATCCATCAGCCTTCAAGGGCGGACCATCTTAATAGGTCCGCCACCCCTGCAGGGACGGGTGGTAGCCGTGATACTAACCCTGACCAGAAAATGGTCTGTCCATGACAATTCAGAGGTATTCAATACCTCCGCCCACAAATCCGTCTGTTCGGAACTGAAAACAGCATCGAGGGTGTGACCTGCTGAATGTGTGGGTCCAGAGACCAATTGGGATAGGCCCATGGTTGTCATGGATGCCATGAACTCCTGAGCTCCACCTGACAAACCAGTCTCGAATGGGATGTTGAAGTCGCCC
Organism: Anniella stebbinsi; assembly: GCA_029215795.1. Taxonomy (NCBI): domain Eukaryota; kingdom Metazoa; phylum Chordata; class Lepidosauria; order Squamata; family Anniellidae; genus Anniella; species Anniella stebbinsi. Next base: position 62,249,535 of record JARDYH010000004.1, on the reverse strand, counting down.
AGGACCAAAAGCCTGGGCAAATCCAACACCAGCTCCGAGACCAGTTCCATGAGCTCGGCCAGGGAGTCTGATAGGCAGCGGGGGGGCCAGTACACTAACAGAATCCCTAGTCTATCCCTGGCCTTCAGACTCAGGTACACACACTCAATGTGATTCAATTCCCGGACAGGATGTCTGGTCAGGTTAAGTTTGTTTTTGTAGACCACAGCTACTCCGCCCCCCCACCTGCTTTCCCTCACCTGCTCACTAACACAGTACCCAGCTGGGAGAGCCTGAGCCCATGTCAGGCCACTGTCATCTCCCAGCCAGGTCTCTGTGAAACATGCCAGGTCGGCCTCCTCTTCTTTGAGGAGGTCATAGATTATGTTTGTTTTGTTTTTAACCAACCTGGCATTGCATAGGAGCAAGGAAAGGTTCTGTGGGTGGCCTGGATCGTTCCCCAAGATCCCTGGGGTAGCAGGGTGACCGGAAGGTAAGATGGGTTTTAAATATGGACAGCCTACTATGGAATCCGTAGGTCAGATTCATAGAATCTTTCTTGTTCCTGATAGATATAGATAGATTATATATATATATATATATATATATATATATATATATATAATCCCTCACTCCAAATAAATTTTTATTGGAGTTCATGATGCCTCTTGCATGAAGCTTGACAATAGCACTTTGGCATTAGTCCCGTCAAATTACTTGGATGTTCTGCTGCTCTGTGTAGGTTTCTAAATGACATGGAATGTGACAGTAAGCAACAAAGAGCACATACAAGGTGTGTGGCAATAGCATGAGATATGAACATGAATTACAACCACCACTACCCTGGAAAAATTCCTGCGGACACCCATGCAAATAGTGAACCATCTTTGCCTGCCTCCCCTTCTAATTTCCTGACTCTTTTGTGACAATACTCTGGATAATTAACAGCACATCTTTAGGACTATGCAGTTTCATTGCTCAGTACTGATACTATTTCATTTTTTAAACCTACTAGTTATTCATTTGGCAGTAGCTTGTAATTATGCTACATAGATCAAAGGCCCATTAAGAACCAGCTAAAAAGCAAATTTCCTTCAGGACAAGTGCAAAATCATTGCCCATAGTGCATTTTAAAAACATACATTCTACCAGCACCTAAGTAAAATGAGCAGCCATATCTCCTAAAGAATGCAACAAATGGTTAGACAAATGGTGCATTAAACTTGGTATCCTTTTGCCTCCCACAGTGACCAGATGCTTTAGGAAATTTCAGCACTGTATTCCATTTCCAGCAATTCTCTCTAACCTTACTGCATGTTTAGTCTTAGCTTCAGATTGGACACACTGAGCCTCATGCCCAGCAGGTCCCCATAAATCACCTGGCCCTTTAAATCAACAACAACAACAACAACAACAACAACCTAGTAATACAATTAGTCATTGCTGCTCTTGGGCTGCAAACCTTGGGCTGCATGGTTACTTGAGAGCAAGTTCCAGAGAACTCAGTGGAACTCACCTTTGAGTAAATGTATTTAGAATCATGCTGGTAGATATCATTAAAGATGTACATCACCAAACATTTTCAGATGATACATGGGAATAATTGATGGGGATAATTTCTTCTAGACTTTTTAAGAGAGCCATAGGGGAGTCTTTGACACAGTCAAAATGATTGTCTTCAAATAGAAGATGTGATCTTATTTGGACAGCTTGATCCATACTCTCCCTTTTCCCAGGTAGATGGACTAGAAATCTGTGCACTGTATATGCGGTGATCAGATCTCCTGAATGAGCTCCTATGCTCCAAAGCAAAAGTGAACTCAGAAGGTGTTACTATGTAGATCAGAGGAGGATAGACTTCAACCTGCCAGTATTTACTTTGCTTTGTACTAGAACGTCAAGGTCCACCTAGAGCCAGGTGCCAAATAGTGGTTTAGGGTGACAGACATGAACTACAAATTAAGGAATAGGGTGCCTTTGAGAACATGACTAATATAGAAAACTATAAAAAGTGAGCTAACAGTTCTTTTCACCCACCATCCATTCCAGATTTCCCCCCAAGCACACTTGTTGCTTTCAGCAGCCTGATTTAGAGTGGGATTAAAACCTTTTTGTTGTTGCCATTGTTACGCAATTGGGAGTCAGAAATCCTCACAAATCTACTGCAGATCATATGGAGATCTACCAGTAGATCCCCATCCCTACCTTCTTCTCTCCCCTGGTGCAGCACACTCCAAACATTCTTTGATAATCTGGTCAAGTGGATTTAGTAGACTGCAATGCATCATTGCCCCAGGCTTTCTCTTAATGGGTCTTTCCATTTTAAAAGCTTGTTGCTTTAAAAACAGGGCATTCCTCTTCTCAACTTTAGTACAACCCTTTTTTATAAGGTGGAAAAGCAACTTATACATTTAACAAATAAATAAATGACAGAGAATAATTTGGTGCATTTATACACCATCTGAATACTGTTAGACTGATCTGGGCTGTGCTCCAGCAAACTAAGGTGAGCAGGGTTAGATACCCAACTTTGGCAGAGATTATTCTGGGATGAATGCTTTCCTTCTGCAATGTTTACCTACTTTAAAAAATAAGAATGTTTCTCTTTCCACCGAAAAAGAAGAGGGTGAAATTCAAAGAAATTATGTGTTGTAGAATGGGGTTGGGTATTTATTTATTATTAAATTTATATCCTGTATTTTTCCTCTTGCAAGGAACCCAAGGCTGTTTACATAGTCCTCCTCGACTCTATTTTATCCTCACAACAACGCTGTGAGGTAGATTAGACTGCGAGTGATTGGCCCAAAGTCACCCAGTGAGCTTCATGGCTGAGTGGGGACTAGAACCTGGATCTCCCATATCCCAGTCCAACGCTCTGACCACTCCACCACACTGATTCTCATGCTGGGAATACAGGGAAATCCCAGAATGCATATCTCCTATACTTTCCTATAATTCTTTGCAAGGCTTCACAGCCCACTCTACTGTCAGTAAAAATACCTGCAGAGCAGAAATGGTCAGTGAGCAACAGCACCAGTAGCTAAGAAAAAACTAGGGAATGGGGGCTATGCAACATTCCCATGAACAAAATCCAAGAGTGGGTATAGTCCTCTTTTTAGAGAGAACAAAACACAACTGGCACTTGTTATATTGAAATAAGGTTGTACAAACAAGGACCCACAGGAAAATCAGTGTGGTATGGTTGTTAGAGTATTGGACTGGGACTGGGAAACCCAGGTTCAAGTCCACACTGGGCCATGGAGCTCACTGGGTGACTTTGCAGGCCAGTCACTGACTCTCACCCTATCCTACTTCACTGGGTGATTGTGAGGATAATATGAAGAGGAGGAGCCTATCTAAACACGCAGGATAAAACACTTTGGCTCAATTCGGACGACACAATAAACAACTGGTGTGGGGGAAACAATCGTCAGTTGTTTTGACTATTGTGTCATCTGAATGCTGCCATAGTCAACTCAGTGCTGATCCTAATCCACACCACAGTTGATTATTTATTACCATGTTGTGTGGGGAATACCCCCTAGTTGAACAACTGTAAAGTTGATTATTACCCCACCATTGACTATCATGTCGTCCGAATTGAGCCCCGGAAAACGTTTTGAAAACTGTATATGGAGTGTGTCCTGGGCCCTAACAGTTCTCAATACTGTTATAAACCGTTTAAAACCATTTTAAAGCAGTAGTGTAGATAGGCTCGAGGAGAGCTCTTATGCTGCCATGGGCTCCTTGGAGGAAAAGGCATGATAGAAATGCAACCAATAAATAAATAGCACTCACTCATGTACCATTCACACATGCAAGAGTACACACACTCTTTTGCTGCACAAAGAAAAGTGCTAGATGTTGAGATGGCCTTGTTAGGCTCTGCTTGTGTAAACCCCTTCTGCATCCCATGTGATAACCCTTGTAGTTCCTGTCTCCAGGATCACAGATTCCCTCCCCTCCTCCCCCGTGACATCCTTAGCAGGACTTGCTGAGAGAGAGAGAGAGAGAGAGAGAGAGAGAGAGAGAGAGAGAGAGAGAGAGAGAGATGACGGATGGCTCCGGCAAGGAGGAGAGGGCTGGAGGCAACAGCTGCTTCAGGGGATTATTAACGAGCAGCGAATGATGGGAAATGCGAAGATCAATTGAAACAAAAGAGTTCAATAGTAAAAAGAAACATTTGCAGAGTAATGAGAGTCCATTTCTCCAGCCCAACTGTCGGAAATGCATCCTGTTAAACATCCATCAATTATCTTGGCTTGCAAATGCATTAAAGGAACCAAGAATTATCCATTGGGAAGACACTTAGACCTAATGCCCTCCTTCCATCAGGCCTCTCTTGGAAGGCTGGATGCAGAGAAAGCAATGCTGTGCAGCTTAATCTGCAGCCGTTCTGCACTGCAAGTGCAACAAAATGTAATGTCTGCACTGGTGACATGACACAACACTTCATGCAGGCATCATGCACTGACAGGTTTGGTTTTCACCATGAAGTATCTCAAGCAGCCTGATTCAAGCTGTGAATTCCAGAGCAGACAGACTTTTCCTGGGCATATCTGTCTCTCTGGGCATACCTTTGCCTCTCTGGCCATTTCTGCCCTGCAAACTTAAAGTGGTTTATGGGCCGCCTTCCCCCAGGCAGTGGTGGCACCCGGGGGGAAAAAAATCCCGAGGGACGCAATAGGGGCAAAGTATATTTCTAGGTAGGTGAGATGTGTCCCATATGTCAAGATCTCTGAAAGAAAAATAATGGTATGTTTCACATTAAAGCATCCATCCTAAACATATTAATTCTGAAATAAATGGGAAAGGGATTACTTTAGGCCTACACCACAGAAAGGGAAAATTATTTTAATTTAGAAAAATATTACTTTGTGGTTAGCATTTCTTTTCTTTCTTTTCTTTTTTTTTAATATTAGGCATCTCATATATAAATAATAAAGTGAATTCTGCAGGTCAGGTGTTTCCCTTTCCCCCTCAGTTAGGGTGACCATATGAAAAGGAGGACAGAGCTCCTGTATCTTTAACAGTTGCAAAGGACAGGGCATTTCAGCAGGTGTTGTTTGTATGCATACATAACCTGGTGAAATTCCCTCTTCATCACAACAGTTAAAACTGCAGGAGCCCTGTCTCTTGACCATGTACAAAAGAGGGCAGGGCTTCTGCAGCTTTAACTTTGTGATGAAGAGGGAATTTCACCAGGTTCTGCTTATATACAAATGACACTGGCTGAAATTCCCTTTTCTCTACAACTGTTAAAGTTACATGAGCCCTGTCCTCCTTTTCATATGGTCAGCCTACCCTCAGTGGATGGACACTGGTCCGTTGGCAAACTGGAAGGGTATGTCAGTAGCTGCAAAATGTCAGTAGCTGCATCTGAACTGCAGAAGAGCTACAAAGATGCTAACAGATGAATGCAGTTGTATATGTGAAAAGTGCCCGTCCTTCAAGTAATGACAGGAGTCCAGCGATGGGGTTGGGTTGGGTTGGCAAGCTCTTTGTTTGGGGAGGCGCTTGCCCCCCTGCCTCCTGCCAGTGCCACCCCATCCCTAGGGCTGGTTGGAGAATGCTGGGAGTTGTAAGACATTTTCCTATCTATTTCCAGTTGTAAACAGTCTTTTTGCACCATTCAGACACCAGCTCTTCCATTAGTCTATCTCCCCACCCAACCCTACAATGCCAAACAAGAGGAGAAAAGACGACACATGTTTGCATTCAATGTGCAGGAGCTAATTCACATGTATAGGTGCATATTTAGACATAATTGTTCTTTAAAAATTAAATAGAAATGCGGTGCATTTTCACATAAGGTGGGTGACCTGTGTGCCTAAAAACCAAAGGAGGAAAGTATCCAAGTCAGGTGAAAAGAAGGGAGAAACAGGTTCTCCAGAAGCAAAAGATTTATTGATACAAAGCCCAATGCGTTTCGGCCTGTGTCTAGCGTTAGAGGAAAATCCGAAATGGGCTTTGTATCAATAAATGCATCCAGAGAACCTGTTTCTCCCTTCTTTTCACCTGTGTGCCTGCCTTTTCCCTCTGCTGTCCAGGTGTTGCTGATGGACAACTTCAAGTCCCAGCTCTTTCTTCTGACAGCTTTTTATCTTTAAACCAGACTTGAATGGGACAGCCCTTCACACAGGATGCCTTCAAAGGGAGGAGAATCCTCTAGCAAGTCTCCAAATATCTATTCATTTATTTGCAATATTTATACCGCTCCAAATCCAAAAGATTTTGGAGTGGTGAACAGCAGATAGGAGAAAAGAATTAAAACACCATGTTAAAATAATTGCTATTTTTTAAAAAATAGAAAAAAAAGAAGAAACAGAGTTCTGATAAAATAGAGGGCTGTCCTATGTAAAACTGAACAAGTGTAAAAGTGAACTGTCCTATGTAAAAGTGGACCCTGATGGTGTTTCCTAAAGGAAGTTGCTTCCTTCTCCTTGCTGCATGGCCTGACCAGCAGGCCCTGAGTCTGGCAGATTGAACCTATGACCTTGCTAAGCATCCAAGATGGCATTGATTGGGATCTTGAGGCTGTACTACTAGCCTAAAAAACAACAAAAGGGGCATCTTTTAGGGCAATCTGCTACCGTTCGTGCATCTGCATTCCCTTGCTGCAAGGGATGCCTGCTGCGGAAAATCATTTCTCCAAGCTGAGTGATCCACTTTAGTGGCAGGAGAAACCCCTCCCCTCCTGCCCAATTCCCTGCAGAATTAATGTACTCTTGGATGGTAAATAACTATCTGGTGATGTGCAGAGTCTATAGTCAGAGATAAATGAGCCCCCACCCCCTCATGCTGAGCTTTGCAAAAGAAATTGGTGGGGGGGAACCTGGAGAAAGTGAGGCAAAAGGAAGGCGACAAAGCGAAAAGTCCACTTTAGCTTGTTGACAAGAGTAACATCCTTCATGGGGAAAATATTCATACTCCCTAAGGGACGGATTCGCCACTAATTTACAGTTCATATTGAAAGGGTTGTGTGACGTCTTCAGTAAACCCTCCTCCACTGTTGGCCTTATGGATAAGGCTATATATCCAGGTTTGAATCTGAGGCTTTCCTAGTGGATGCATCAAGAATTGACTTTTAATTTCCCACATCTAGAATCTGAATGTGAATCCTGCATTAGCAAGCATGCTTGGATGACTAGAAGGCTATCTCCAGCTTTGTAAGCTGCAGCAGCATCTGCAAACATCCCATGCTAAAGAAAAGAGTTCTTGCAAAAAGGCTCTTGGCTTGCATATAATCTACATATGCTAAAATGCTTGACATTAAAGGGTCTTAAGTTTGGGAACATTTGATATTTAGGTTCTGATCCTGGATAAAAACTAGGTGTGTCCATGCATATATACAAGAATCCTTTCTATAGAGTTGTTAAATACAACATTCAAAATTCTGGTAATCCATTTTGCAGATGTTTATGTTCCAGCCACTTCCCACAGTGCTCCACTCAAAGTCTCCCAGTACTGGGATTTACTTCCTTCTCAAGGGCTGGGGGCAGTGGAATCTGGTGGCTCTGTTTTCAGTGGGGCTGTGAACCCATTCTGGATTTCAGTCAGAACCAGCCAGAACTATAAAAGAGCTCTCCAATGTGTTGAACCTATTTTGGGGATAGGCTTCAGCACCTTGGGTAGTTCCTTTAGAGTTCTGTTTGGTGCTGACTGAAACCCAGAATGGATTCACATCCCCACTGAAATCAGAGCCACCAGCCTCTAGTATCAGGGGCATTGTTAGAAATTTTCCCTGGCCCTGAATCTATTTCCCAGGGCCCTGGGTCTATTCCACAGAGCCCTGAGTGTCCATTGGTGCCAGTGGAGGAGGTTTGTTCCCCCTCAGTTTAATGGTTAGGCAGGGAGCAATTTTCAAGGAGGTTTGCAGCTGGGGAGGGAAACATTAACTTTACCGTTCCCACATGCTCCAACTCACCCACCCCATTCCTTCCCTTGGATGACAGCTAAGCATATAAAAACATTTTCTATTGGCCTGGATCAGGGTGCAAATTAGCTGAGTATTTTATTTGCAATTATTTGGATGAGAAATCAATTCGCTGGATTTGCCTCCTGTGAAATTTAAGTAAATCCTAGCAGTTATTTCCAAACTTGCATGTTTGGATTGAAATTGCGACATGCAGATTTTCTGTATATTTGTGCCCTATGGACTTGGTTCCCAGTTCTTTTAAGTCCCTTGCAATGCCCCTGCCAAAAGTCCATTTCCTTCTGTTTCCGAGGGAAGGTTGGACTTATGTTAAAGTTTTTGGCATGAGGCAGAGTTCATAGCATTTATTGGATGGCAGATCTAGTCTCCTTCAGAATGTGCAGCAAGAAGGAAAGAGACTTTTCTTTCTGGCTCCCTCTAAAAGAGGTCAGTTTTACGCCTGATTCTCCGAATCTACGCATTAACTTACAGTCGAGTTTACGCCTAATACCTATATATGAGAGGCATGGAGACAAATTACGGGCTCCATACAATGCACTTTAAAGTTGTTTACATGCGTTTAATTGCATTATCAATTAAGCATATAGCGATGCTCGAATGGGGAAATGTTGACGGAAGCACCGCCCTGTTTCCTGGTGGAACTGCCCCCGCTGTTTGTTAACCCTGCCCACCTGAATCTCCCGCCTTTGGTTACCTGGGTTACCTGCCGTTGGCCACCTGGTTCACCTCTTCCTTTGTGCCCGATCGCCATTTGTAGCAGTCCCCCCCCAACTGCTCAGGAGTAAATGGAAATGCAAGCCTATGACTTCGGACAGGCTCTTATGGGATGTCTTGCCCACCCCCCTTCTGATTCCTCCAGCCACGCTTTCCTATGCAATTGGCTTCTGCCCTCCTTTAAACAACATTTGTAGAATAAAAATATTCCAGTCGTATCTCAGTAAGAACTTGTCTTTTTGGTGATCGGCAACATACGCACAAAACATACGTACATACGTACGCCTCCTGGGGAGGAATTCCCCCCACCTGCTCAGGAGTAAACGGAAATGCAAGCCTATGGCTATATGCCGGAGCAGCAGTACCCATGACCAGCGGCACTTGGGCCAAGCTCATATGGGATGGGACAGAAGAAACCCCCGCGGGACACTCCCCTCCAATGCTAGCTCCAGACGTTCCTTATCTCCCCTTGCTTCGCAACCTCCGACTAGGCACATCTGCCACTTCAAGGGCAAATTTTTGTGTAGCCTTTCTGTTACAATGTTGCATTTCGCACTGATGTCCCAGTTCCATACAAAGTCCCATTATTCTGCCTGTCTCCGGACACCGAGATGCCAGCACAGTTCAGTTCTGGAATGCCCAATGCTGAGCGGTCCAGAGGGCAACCTCGCCATCCCATCAAGTCTCTGCATCACAGAGGTGGGTTACTGGGCAGGCGGGAGGACTGGGCGCTGCCCCCCCCAAAAAACCCTGGCTGGCACTGATGTCTCTTTGTCCCCTCTTCCCCTGTCCCCTCTTCCACACACAGTGCAGCTGCTGTTATTCCGTCTAGCTGTACTCAAGAGATAGAATGGTTGGTTGCAGCTGTGCCTCCGCGGTACGATGCGCTCATTGCGTGTCCTTCAGCGTTGAATGAGGAGACTCAAGCATATTGTCCAGTGTGCCAACTGGCAGTGCCATTAGAATGACCGGGCAGGGACCCCCTCCCCCAATGTGTGAGCAGCGGCTGTGACGTGACTTCTGTGGACCGACATTCCTTCCCATGTGACTGTTGCAATTTTCCTATGGTTCGCCGCGTTCCTCCCATTCCCTTGTGTTCCCAACCTGTGCTGTGCCTTTCCGATTACTCCGCCCACGCTTTGCAATGGGCTTGTGCCCACATGTAACCGTTTGTAGAATATAGATATTGCAGTGGTATCTCAGTACTAAATGGTCGTTTTGATCTGATACACCAGACAGACAGACAAACAGACACACACATACACACACACACACACACACACACACCTTCCTGGTAAAGCAATGACAGAAGGGAGCGAGGGGGAGGGTTTGCCTTAGCGGATCTCAAATTATGTGCACATCCTTATTCCAACCCCCTTGCTTCTTGTAGAACCAGTTCCATGTGAGTAGTCCCACATCTCGACGAAAGAAAGATTCCAGAGGGGTTTTAAAAGAAACTTTACTTTAAATACTGGTACGGTGAGCCATTACTAAACAGTCCATCAGAAGAAGAAGGAAGTAGGGAGGGAGGAGACAGGAAATGACAAAGCGCAACTGTGGGAGGTGTTCCCACCGAAGGGGCGAAGGGGCATTTCTTCATGCAGGACATCACCATCACAGTCCACCCACTATCATAGTTAATGCGAATCGAACGCTCAGAAGTTGATTACGCTAACCTAAGGCACTGTAACTTTGGAGAAAATTAAAAGTTGCTCTTTAAAGCAAATTTGAAAAAGTACATTAATGAGGATAAAAATCAGCTGCAAGCCTGATTTGCGCTTAGTTCTTATAGAGGTAAAACCGTTAACGTGACGTGCATGAGCCTTAAATCGATCATCTAGAAGAACCCTCTGTCTCAGTGGCACCTCTCATTTCAAGCTTACACTGCATTTTCAGGATTGTTGTAAGGATTACTGAGAGGCATGGGGAACCTGTGGGCTAGAGCTGTTCTTCAGATCTTGCAAGTTTGTGTCAATGCTTGTAAAATATAAACTTCAGGGAAAACAAGGATGTTATAATATAGAAAAGGGGGGAAACCCCTATTAATAGAAACCATGAACTAGCGATATTTACTAGGTTCACACAACATGACAATCCACACTCAGGGTTGAGTGTGAGTTGTTGTTGAACCATGAGTTGTTGCTGAACTGTGGGTTGTTGTATTGTGTGAACCCAGCTGCGCTAACAAACCATGATTTCTTAACCATGAACAACCCACAGTTCACAACCCAACAACAAACCATGGGTTCTGTTTTTGGTTTATTCATGGTTAACAACACAACAACCTACAGTTCAATGACAACCCACACTTAACCCTTATTTGGCCTTGAGTGTAGGTTGCTGTACTGTGTGAGTCCAGCTGATGGGCCATAATAATCAGCTCCTTCCAGTGCCAGCTCCAGATTTTTAAGGGCCCTTGGGCAAAATACCCTCAATGAGCCCCCTCCCTCAGTGAGTCTACCTTCTTATGCCATCTGCTCTTGCTTCTCATCCTCTTTCTTGTCATTTCTACCACTTGCTTGCTTGGCAGACAGAGAACCAGTGATCAAGTAGGCAGGGGCATCTACTGCTCCTCCTTCTCACTACCACCACCACTACCACCGTTGTCTGTGCCAGAGTGAAAGACAGATGAATAAGCAGATTGTAATGATGAAGAGGCAGAACAAGTCCAGGGGGGGTTGTCAAGGGGGGGCTGCTGGGATGTGGGCCTTCAACTGGTGCCCTACCATGCCTATCCTTGACACTGGCCCAGAATCTTTGAATTGTGACAATTGTGCAACCGCAAAATCATAGGGTCTAGACACTGGTTTGAACACATATCATTGAACAGGGTCATCAGTGAAATTCTAGGCTCCAGTTCAATCCAGACATTACCACAGCAACATGAGTTGCTTCCCTATGGCTTTGCCCCGTCATACCATCCTGGTAACATTTATATGTCAGAACTACATAGACAGGTTGAATGATATGGCTCCCTCCAAAGTGAACATCAGGGTATAAATCCTCCAGATATGTTTTGGGATCCAGTTGTCTCCATTAAACTCTAAGATAGACCAATCCTCTTTACACACCTTTAGGTGAGGTGTTAAAACAATTTCATTTAAACAGACAATTGGAGTCTTGAAAGTGATTTTGTCTTGTTGCTACCTTTAAGTGTTGTCTTATGAGTTGATTCCTGTGGTTTTTAGCTTATTTGTTTTATTGTTTTAGGTGTACATCAATTTGGATGCAGTTGTGGTGAGAGGTGATCTATAGGTAAATAAATAAATGACTAAATAAATAAATAATCCTCAGGGGCCTGTGCTCTCAGAAGCTATTCTCTATACTTCCCCCTTTCCCCCAGAAAGCAATGTCTGATATGAGAAGAATCATAGGGAGTAGTCACAAAATCGATACAGAACTGCTGTATGGATTACCAGGGCCAGCCCTACCATTAGGTATAGTGAGACAGTTGCCTCAGACGGCAGATGCTGGGAGGTGGCACAAGGTGCTGGAGGAGAGCACTGTGGACCACGTGACTTGTCTCCCTAAGCTAGCCTGCTGCTTTCAGGTGTGATGCAAGATATTGCTCCAGTGCCAGCATTGAAGAAAGATTCAACTGCCACTCCAGTCTGCTTTTGTACATAGAAAAGGAATAGGTGCCATCTTGTGCATTGTCACAGGCAGCAAAAGGTCTTCAGCCAGCCCTGTGGATTATAAAATGGATCTTTGGTGCTGGCCAGCAGCCTACATCAAGGGAGTGCTGTCAATGGGCTGTGGGTGTCAGCCAGGCATAGACACAATCTACCTGGCAGAGGTGCTTGCCAGCAGCAGATGTCATGGGTTGATGGACCCCAGCTTTAATAGAAGATCTCTAGGTCCTGCAATATGTGAAAGCAATATCCAGAAACAAGCTGTGCAAAAGCCAAGCTTGGATTTGCAAGTATACTTCCAGTTCATTTGCCAGTGACCTGGCTTTTTGCTCTAAAGGAAGGGCCCCATTTTGACTCCAAAAACTTTTACCCATGTATAGAATGCAGTTGCAATGTCCATTCCCTGCCTGAATTTCTAATCTTAAATCATTTAGTAAGGGCTAGTAAATGCCTCGGCCTTTCCAAGCATGAAATACAAAGCACTCACCATCTCTTTACATCCTGTTCCCTGAGTACCCATCTCTCCACATGAAGCCTTTTATATCTCCTCTTACTCCTTACCTGACCAGTCAAGAAAGCCCTGGTGAATTAACCCTGTGAAAAAAATCCTTCACTAAATCATTCTTGATGAAAAGCTGTCTGCAATTTTCTTTCTTAACCCCCAGCCCCTTCGACTTTGGGGGAGTGAAGGGGAGTGGATTAACTCAGGCAGCATGCAAAATCATGCCGCAACTTTTCTCAGAAGGCGCTTATATTGCTGTTAAAACATAAATATAATATCAGGAGATGAATTTCATCCAAAAGAATGAAAAGCTGGTCCTGCAAGGAGCAAGCTCCCAATTCTAAGCTCATACACACATGTGCACGCACACACACACACACCATCCCTGGGGAATTTACAAATGGTTGTGAACTTTAAAGGGTTCTTAGACTACTCCAACGAATTATTCTGCTCAGGAGCTGTTGCATAAAAACAAAACAAAACAAATCTGCTAAGTGCTGCTGTCCAAGGTTTCTAGTCACCAATGTTCTTCTCCCATACCAGCAGTATTCAGTAGCAGAATGTGCTTTCCTGTAGTAGGATGCAGGAGAAAGGCCAATGAGAAGCTTCAGGTCCGAGATTCCACCTGTCTTGCTGCACTTCCCCAAACCTGAGCAAGCTAAAATTCAGTTCTTTGGTTACCATTTTCAGTCATCACTCCATATTGAAAATAAAAGTTACATAACTTGAAGTGTTTTTTGATCAACACCAATCTATTACATGACCTTTGATGCCCCTTTTGAGCCTCTTGTCTGATTTGTGCACAGGGTAGATTCCAATCACTTCATCCTACCGATATTACTAAAAACAGTAATGATGACGACAATGACGGTAGCAGCAACAATAACATAAAATCAATGACTCTCCATAAGGTTCAGATATCAAAACAACAATTTCTATTCATTGTTGTGAGCAGCAGAACAGTCCCCTGGGAAATCAAGGCCCTCTCCACCATGCTGATATTTGTGCTGTTAAGGTTTTTTAGGAAAGTATTCATGGGTGCTGTTCATCTCTACCCCACTCTATTCCAGCCTGGGGCTGCACACACACACCCCAAAAGGTTGGCAGCTCCTGTAAGTAAGTGGCTCATCTGTCTTCTTTGGGACATTAACTGTGATGATTTGTCAGATGTAGGAGAGTGACAGACTTGTGCAAATTACCCAGAGGAGGGGAGGGCTGAGTTGCTGTGCTTATTCAATCTGGAACAACCCTGACCTGCTGACAAAGGCAGAGTTATTTTTAAAAGCTACAAGTCAGCAGAAATCTCCTCAGCAGCTTTTGCTGTTGCTGCTGCTGCTGCCACCGCTACTGGTATAAATAAGCCTATGGAAAGGGATACCAACCAAATGGATAATAGCCTCAAAGGGGGTACCTGGAAAAAAAACCTGAATCAGTGCCTCTATCCCCTCCTCTTCCTTGCCTTGTGGGGTCTGTTATCAAATGTGTGCTATCCTTGACCTTCCTCAGAAGCTCATTTTCCAGGGACAGCATGTAAGCAGCAAGTATCTCTGTGGCAGGGCCAGCGTAAAGGGTAGGCATGGTTGGGCACCTGCCCAGGGCCCACATCAGGACTGGCCCAAGACAGGTTGCTGCCTGAGGCCAAGAACAAGATGGTGCACCCTTCAGTTCCATGTACAAAAGCTGACTGGACTGGCAGATGAATCTGTCTTCAACAAGAATGATGGGGCAGTATCCTTCACTGCCCTTGAAGGCAGAAGATTACCTTTGGGGGAATGGAGCAGGCCACATTGCAAGCAGGTCTTGCTTCAAAGAACTTTCTGCCACCTCATGCCATGTGCCATCTGAGGCAACTGCTTCACTTTGCCTAATGGTAGGGCCAGCCCTGGCCCACACCCTAGCAGGGGTTCACATATTCAGTTGTGACTAAGTCCCATTTCATTGCTTTCAGATGGATCTAGTTGTGACCAGCCCGATTCAGGCATTATGTACCTGAATAGGGCAAACACTCGAGAGGAGGGAACGCTCCAGCCCCACCCCATTCCTTGCATGTTTCCATCCCCCTGTCCTTGTGGAGGGTCATGGTCTGAAGAGGAGAGCCTCTTGTATCTATGGAAGCTCTCCACATGAGCCAGAACTCAGATTTTCACCCGCTTTTATTAGTATAGATAATATGGTTATTATGTATAATAAATGCAATACCATATTCCTTGTCCTGCATATTTCTTAGACCTTTATAATTAATTACTAGTCACTGGGATAGTACAAAATTGAAAAATAAAATTTTAAGGAGAAATTACACTTACCTGCAGATTAGCACATGGTCACCATTTTGAAATGCATATTTGACTGTGTTTCCATGGTTTGATTTTGGACATGTTAATCAGCTATAATTTCTGAGTGGAAAATACTTTAAAATGCTTCAGCTACAATTTTGTTCATGTTCAGTACTCCCCTCCCCATATCTTTCTTGGACCATACAAGTAGAACTGAGAAAGACTCCTGTCTGAAAATCTGGAGCGCTATTACCAGTCAATGTAGACCACATGTGAACAATGTATGGCCCGCATACAGCTCTCACAGGCTTTCAGTGCAGTCCCGGTAGGTGTCCCGCTGCCAAATTCCCCCTGCCAGAAAATGTTTCCATTGCCTCCACCAAATTCTCCTGTAAATTGTACTTCCCTGAGCATGTTGTTCAGCTGTATGGTGGGTGGTGAGGGGCAGCGTGACTTTCATGGAGAGGGTAGCACATGGGGATGACACTTCCTTCATGCCATCTACCCATGTAAATTGCACTCCCCCCAAACTAACAGGAGAGCAGCAGGCTTGGGGAAGCACAATTTTGATGGGGAGAATAGTGCTCAGGGATAGATATCCCCACATGCTGCCCTCCAGATTAAAATTGCACAACCTACCAAACTCCTGTGTGCATGGGGGTGGGGGTGGGGCCCTCTTCATAACATTAAGAGGCAATTCACATGTAAACCATGGGCTGTTGGGGATGAATGGGAGCCATTTCTGCTTTTAATTAACAACCTACAATCAGCTCATTCGTAGGTTGTGGAGCATGATGTGTGAACCCAAACTGCTGGATTGTTTAGGCACTGAATAAGCCAGTGGTTATTCCAACCACAAATAATGGGGGGGGGTAGCCCCTAAACAACCCAGCACTCTGGGTTCATACATCCAGAGGAAGAGGTGGGTAAGAAAGAAAGAAATATGATGATGATGATGATGATGATGATGATGATGATGATGATGCTCAATAACCAATGAGCTGTCCATTTGTGGACTGTTGAGTAAAAGCTGAAGTGGCAGGTGCACTGGACACAACATGCCTGCTCTTCCCCACTCATGCATGACAACCCATAGATTGTTTTATACCATGTGCTATCATTCCATGAACACCAGGTCCCAGGTGAACAATTAAAAGGGGTTTAAACACATCTGAAGCAGGAAACCAGCTAAAGAGGCAGTTGGATCATTGAATGGTAAGAAAGTTCAAGGAGTACTAAAGGAGGATAAGGAGACTGTAGAGAAGCTGGATGAATTTATTGTATCTCCCTCCAATATATCTTTATGATTCTACCTCCAAACTACTGGAAAAAAAAATTCTCCAGGATTTCTGTCTGAATATCATGTTCTCGGATAGGTAGCCTTTGGAAATAAATGGCTAAGGCAGTTGATCATTCTGTAGATCAGGAATGGGCAAATTTCAGGCTTCTGTCTGATCTACATTATTATTATTATTATTATTATTATTATTATTATTACTAAATCCCCTAGGTCCAAAAAGTTAAGTACATAATAGTAGCACGGGGGAATTAAGCATCAGGGTGCCTGAACACATGTTCAGCCCAGAAAATTGTTTTAAGTACCTGGTCTGAACTCACAATCCTTTCACACAAAAATCCAGTACTATTTCTACTCCCCCCATCAGTCTTGGGTGCAGTAGTTTAATTTAGGACACACACACACACACACACACACACACCTTGTTGTTGCTATGGTAAAACCCTGGCTGATCTACTGCAAGAACCCTAGAGTTCAACCAATAGACCCCAATCTATCTTCTGCCATCCTAGCTATAGCTGACCTCAGCAAAACTAAGCCTGGATTATGGATTCATATGAACTAGCTGCAGAACATAGACAAATTTTGTAAGCAACATGAAAAAAAAATCCCCAATTACCTATGGGATGCAATTAATTCTACCACGCCCCTGATGTCATATTTGAAAGGGATGCTGAAAAACAGTGGTAGAACCATAATAGGACAGAATCTAGACATCTGTCCAGGGCCAGTTGCAGCATAAGCTATAGCATGCAGTTACTTTTTTTCAAGTAAACTTTTGAGCAAATGTGCATCGGAAATAAGTTATCAATGCAATATTGCTAGGAAGTATTTCATAAGCAAGAGACAATAGGGATCTGGAATCCTGCTTATTCCCAGAAAAATTAGTGGATGAGCCATTCTGGTGTAACTTTTCCAAGTATATGTGCTCATAAATGTTTAAAAGAACTTTATGAATGCCAAAGTTTACATTGGAATGGCTCCAATCAGCTCCTTGTCTTTAGAGAACATTCCTTTTGATATATTTACCAAGCCTCATATTCAGAGGTCATTATGGGTTTCCTCTTAGTGTATTCCAAGTTCTGGAGAAGGAACAACCAACAAGCTAAAATTAATGGAAAAGAAAATTGAATTAACTAAGGGCCTTCTTAGATGATAGTTTTTCAGCACATAAAACATGCATGGACAACTAAATTATTGCAGGGAATCCAAAAGAATTTCCTCTAAGTTGTCACTCAGTAACTGCAAATGAATCCAGATGTCTTTTCTCACTGCAATGCTTTTGTTGCAGGAGAGTCACATTTCTAGTATAATACCTCCAGATTTTATTTCTAGGAGAAACTGACATTGCCCTCTAGGAAATGTTTTTATTGCAGCTGTGAGTTCCAAGGTTTTACAAGTGTCATGGGCACTCACTGGAGAGTGAATATGAGGAGACAGACAACTCTGTGCAAGGCTTAAGTTATGAATAAACACCATTGAAAGCAATGAATGGGACTTGTCAGTCTCATGTCTTTTTAATATTTCTCAGTATATTCCTACAAAGTTATTCACATTAGCACTGTAACATACATATAGGCACATGCATATGCTGTGATTTAAAAATTAAATTAAATGCAAGATACATTCATTTTATTTATTTATTTATTACATTTATACTCCACCTTTCCTCCAAGGAGCACAAGGTGGAGCACATGACCTCCTCTTCAGGGCCAGATCTACACCAAGCAGGATATGACACTTGAAAACGGTTTGAAAACTATATATGGAGTGTGTCCCGGGCCCCAACAGTTGTCACTTCTGTTATAAACCATTTTAAAGCAGTCGTGTAGATCCTGCCCAGGTTACCCTCACAACAATCCTGTGAAGTAGGTTAGGCTGAGAGTCAGTGACCGCCCCCAAAGTAACCCAGTGAGCTTCATGGGCAAGTGGGGACTTGAACCTGGATCTCTACATCACACTGGCTCTCATGTCCCTGTCACTTGTCAACATCCTGACTGCTAGGAAATCTCATTGTCTGACCCAATGTATTGTGAATATTGTTGACCTTTCTATGGCCAGTCTGAAATATTCATAAGCTATTAGCTTTGTCATCTACAGTATCTCCCATACATTGGCTAACCATTCATTTTTATAGACCTGGCAGTAATCTTTCAGGACCTAGCTTATACAGGAAAGCTTCATGTATTTTAATAGGACTTACTTGCAACTAACATTTGTTGGATTGCGCCCAAATTCCTTTATAAGCCCAGTATTCCTCTGTCCATGGTAGTGTAATAATTACACACTTTCTCCTGCAGATCCCCATACTAAGTGACATACATATTAGCAAAGCTATTCTTCCTACAGATGTGGCTCATCATATCCAAATCTAAAGTATTTTCTCCTGGCACCAGCAGAGTCCCAAGGCATTCTGCATGTAACATAATCAAATGTAAACTCATATCAGTCACAGGAATGTATAACAGAAACATGATCCTATCACTCATGAACAAAACAATAGACAACACATTCATTAATAATAACTCTCATTTACACACAGAGAGAATGCTTCAGTTACATTAATACAAACATTAAGTTATCTATTGGGGAAAGATATACCTGGATAATCTTAGAAATGCCTGTATCCCCAGATCTGGAAAGTGTAAGACCTGTTTCCCCATCACTGCCTCATCTGGCTTGTTGGAAGGAGAGAGAAGGAAACTCATTCAAAGTGACTAATCCAGAGGGTAGGCTGTTAGATGTTGATCCATGTTAGACTGTTGCAGGTGAAAGAGCCCTGTGGCATCTCAAAGTTTGACAGATTTCTTGTGGCTTATGTGCCTGGACTAGTTTTATTTATTAAATCATTTATCACATTTGCATCGCAAAGAACCCAGAGTGGCAGTCATGATACCATTTTATCTTCCCAACAACCCTGTGAGGTAGGCAACAATGAGAGATTATGATTGGCCCAAGGTCATCCCATGAGCTTCATGGCTGAGTGGGGAATTGAACCGAGATCCAGCATGTTAACCACATCACTACACTATACCAGACTGAGCCCACTATGCTGTGAGGTGGGGTAGGCTAAGAGATAGTGATTGGCCCAAGCTTTATGGCTGAGTGTGGATTTGAACCCAGGGGGCTGCCTATATGCAGGGAAGGCCCCACGGTGGCTGAGGATCTGCACTGCATTAGTTATATGATGCAGATGCAGCCTCACAGCCACCATGGGGCTTTCCTACAAAACTGCACATTGAAAATGTTGGGACTTACCCTGAGTTTTTCAATGAGAATGATGTCAGTATGGGTCTTCTGCTGTCTGATGTTGCTCCAGGGCCAATCTGGGACCAATCTAGGGGCGGTCCATGGTGGAAGGTGACCGGAAATTGGTCGCCTTCCACCAGGAAGAGAAGGGGTAGCTCCGATACCTGAATGGATGCCAGAAACCCTGTGTTCCCACCCTGGCATTGGGATTACTGCATGCCACCATGGGAGAGGAAAACCAAGGGGTTTTGGAGGGAGGGAGATGGTGCCAACCCAATGCCATGAAGACAGCCCCCAGGTCTCTTTGATCTAACTCTCTCTCATTGGTTTAGTTCTAACTGCACAGAAGGCAGCATTTCACAAGGTGTGGCTTTTCCAGTCACAATACTGCCATGACAGGGGAAAGCTGTACACAGTGGAATTTCCCCTCCTGTACTATTGGTAAAACTACTGGAGCCCTTTTGGGATCTGGCTCCTGCTGCTGAACCATGTGTTGGCCCAGTTCCACATTAAGGTGCATGCACACTTCCCACTCCTGCATCTTGTTTCATAGTACCATATCCATATCACATTCACTCTGTGCTGACCACAAGTGCTGCTTGTTGCTTGTTGCCTAGATGCAGTGGAAGCTGGTGGCTCTGATTTCGGTGGGGCTATGAATCCATTTGGGATTTCAGTCAGAACCAGCCAAAACTCTAAAGGAGCTGTCCAAGGTGCTGAGCCTATTTTGGGTCTAGGGTTCAGGACTTTGGCTAGCTCCTTTACAGTTCTGGCTGGTTCTGCCAGAACTGTATGAGATTCCCCTTTGCTTAAATGGGAATTAATACCCACTTCTGGGTGCTCTTATAATTTCCTTCCAAAGGGCCAGCACATCAGCAAGGAGATAGTGTTACTGGGAAGACTAGAAGCAGGGAAGACTGGAAGTAGTCTGATGGACTATCCCTGTGTCTTTACTGCTCTTGGTTTCTGTCGTAAACAATTTCATTTGCTTTGATCTCCTCCACTAGTTTCTAAGTACAAATGGAAATCCAGGCCATGAGAGAAAGACAAAGTTTTGACTCTCCTCCATGCAGGAGGAGCTCTTAATTTTCAGTCTTCATGGACAGTCTATAATGCAGTGGGTGGATAATTTGCTTAAAGTTTGCCATGCACCAACATACCTCCCTAAACCATGGACATAGAGCAAAACTAGATGTGATGTTATTCACATCTTTAGCTCCAGAGTCCCGGCTGTTGTCGGGAGCTGCTGCTTTCAAGGATGTAGCTCCTTTCCTGAGGGAATTGCACTCGCTTCCTATTTGCTACAGGGACAGGATTAAGGTTTTTGTACTAGTGCACAAAGCCCTAAACAACTTGGGACCATTACACCATGCTCCTGGTGATTCCACATAGCCCTACTATCCGATTGGAGTCCACCAGGGGAAGAGCCTTCAGCGTAATGGCCCCTTCCTATGGAATTCTGACTAGTTCTGGCTAGTTCTGACTGAAACTCAGAATGGGTTCACAAATCCATTGACATCAGAGCCACAGCCTCCACTGCTGAAAGCAAAACAAAAAAAATCTGGCATGGATCCTGCGTCAGGCAAAAGTTCAGTAATGAAACTTACTCAGCTGGCAAAATTTTAGGAGGTCAAACACTATATCTTTCTCCAAGGAAAAAGTTCAAGTGTCAATTGTCCATTACATAGGTGCTATAGGTGCAAGGGCCCTGGAAGAAAAAAACCCTTAATTGTGAGCTCCTCCTGATTCAGAGTCTCACTATATCCCTGCTTGGAGTGCTGAGAAGCTACTTTTATCCCTGTTACAAAACCCTTTATAGAAAAGTCAGCCTCAGACACATCCCATATCTTCCCATACTAACAGGGACAGAATGTGTCCCAGAATTTTCTGTAAAACATTTTGTCACAGGGAGAGATGTAACTTCTCAGCAGGGTACAGAGAAACCCTGAATACCATGTTCTGACATGACAGCAAGAGTACCCACAAACCAATTAACCCTGCTATGAAACGCCAGCAGAGTCAAAGAGCGTTCCTGGAGAGCTTGATCCTTTTAGCTCCCAAACCTCGCGCAGCTTCTAGGTGCACTTCTCAGATTTCTTTGCCTGTTTTTGTATCTGGATCGTACCAGGCAGGCAGGCAGGCAGAGTTCAAAAGTCCCCAGAGTGGCTGCTTTTCTACACAAGTTACAGAAGGTCCTTGGACCTCGTGAGCAGCTGGTGTGAAGCTGTAATTACCTTAATTAGCTTTGGGATTGCATTCCATCCCAGTGCCAATTTCGTTTCTACAGTAACCAGACTGAGAGGTGTGTGTGCCCCAGCAGGAGAAAGCGGTTTCGCTTGCCTGGAAGGAAGATCTGAAAGATTATAACAGAAACAACCTGGGTTCTTCTTATGCCAAGCTACTGGTCTTGTGATTTCAGACTGCACAATATTGGATGAAGAAAGTATTTCCCCTTTCCCTCCTTCATTGAGCAAAGAACTGATCTGAAGTAACAGTCACTGCCAGCACCATCCATCGGCAAGTATTGCTTCTTGTAAATGCACAGCAGCGACGCCTTGATCAGTCATTTGTGAAAAGTCATGTGGATGCCCAAGGTCAATTGTATAGACTGTCTGTGTTTATCTAGCAAGTAACATTGCCAACTTTCTTTTCTGGCAGGGTTCCCATGCCTTTAAAATCTGTCCAAGAGGCAAAAATCCAACATGGTTTGCCCTGCACAGTCATGCAGTAGTGTTGCCAACTTTTTTCTGGCAGGGCATCTGTGCCATTGTGAGTGACCTGACAAACAGGTGATGCTCCATGTCAGGTGGACCTTTGGTTCATCTCTGTGCCAGGAAACTAAATGTGACATTTCCCCATGGACAGAAAGCTCTTAAGCCTGAAGGAACAGGAATCCTATCAGAAAAGAATTTAGCAAAGCTAAGTTGTCATGATGGGGGAAATTTCACTTACTGAGGTTTTTGCCTATTTAAACAGGTGACTTAAAAAAAAAAGGCACTACATCTACTCAGTGTGACTATGAAACTGCCACAAAAGTTAGCATTGTACTTTGTTGCATTGTGATTTTAGCATGTTGCAAGCCACCCTGAGTAGTGCATAGGCGCTAAAAGGATGCATAGAATTTGTACACAAATACATTAAAATAGCCATTCTTCCCCAAAGGTCCATAGAACAGAACAGACACTTATTGGCTCTGAACTCTGCGCAATCAGCAATGGCTTCACCTTTTAAAATGATGCTAATTTACTCTGATTCCAAGAATGCAAGGCTCAACACAGATGTGAGCTACATTGAACTTGGTGGTCTTAATTCTGAGTCAATGTGCATAAGATTGCATCATGTTTGACCTAGGATATTTCACTGCCAGAGGTGAAGGACAGGAAGGTCCCCACCACCTCCAAAGCCAAGCAGAGTGGCAATTAAATCTTACTTCAAGAGTGGCAACGGGTCATTTTCAACCACACACCCCAAGGCTTAGAAGGCTTAGACAGCCAGTGTGGTGTACTGGTGAGATTGTTGGACTGGGACTGAGCCATGAAGCTCACTGGGTGATTTTGAGCCAGCCACTGACTCTCAGCCTAACCTACCTCACTGGATTGTTGTGAGGATAAAATAGAGAGGAGGAGGATTGTGTATGCCGCTTTGGGATCCTTGGAGGAAAAAAAGGCAGGATATAAATGTAGCAAAGAAATAAATGCTTTGGAGGTGTAGAGCGAGCCACACAGCATGCACAGGTCTATCCTCAAACATCTTGCTATTGTTCCCCTCAACATCCACTGCCTTAGGTGGCTTCCTCACTCTGCCTAATGGTAGGGCCATCCCTGTGAGAGAATTTTGCTTTGGTTTAAACTATTTTTTAATCGCCCTTCATCCCGAAGATTCCAAGTAGTGTACAAAAGGGTTAATACACCTAGAATACAACCCACCAGGAACAATAAATAACCATAACAGAATACTACCAATAAATTAAGCAGATTTTTAAAAAGAGACAAAAAACACAATCTAAAAGCATTGCAAAAAGCTGAACAAAATAGATTTAAACAGAACAGATTGAGAATTAAAAATAACTCTATTTAGAATTCTTTATTCAGGTCCGGTACTACTATAATTGATTGATTTGCTCCTTTCTTCCTCCAAGGAACTTGGGATGGCATTCATGGCTGATTCCCACAGCACAATTTTATTCTTACAAGACCCTTCTGACATAAATTAAGTGTTTGTCTGGACCAAATTAGCTTCATAGCCTAGCAGCAGTGGAGGCTGGTGGCTCTGATGTCAGTGGGTGGTGAATCCTCTCCAGGTTTTAGTCAAAACCAGTCAAAATTCCAAAGCACCTTTTAGAGTTCTGACTGAAACCCAGAGCAGATTCATTGTCCAACTGACAATGGAGCCACCAGCCTCCACTGCCACCAGCTTCCACTGCCTAGCAGTGATTTGACCCTGGGTATCCTCACTCCATGTGCAACTCTCTGTCCAAGCTGCAACACCAGGAAGCAGCATGAGGCAGAAACCCCCATAGAGCAGGAAGTTGTCAATGTATTTAATGTATTTAATTCCTTATTATGGTTTTATTGCTGGAGATGCCATGTGCCAAGTTATCCTGGCCTGGCCCTTCCTTTAAAATTGGAAAGAGGCAAAAGCCCACAGCAGCCACCCACAGGGCCAGTTTGCCTCTGACAGCCTTAGCCTTTTCTGCAGCCGATTCTAAGAGGAGCCAGGTGTGTATGTGTGAATAAAACAAGAGAGGCAGATGTCAGTGTTGGATGCGGCCCAAAGGAACTTCTCACATGAAGAGCTACAGCTGCTCCTCTCCTGTCTCCCAGGTGGGAGAGTGCCCTATCACTGTAGGCAGGGTCAGTTGGAGCTTACATTTGGAGGCCAAGAGATACAGGATGGACAGGGGAGTTTCCTCTGATTCCTCAACTGCACTAAACTAAAGGCAGTGGAGGCACAACAGTGTAACTAGCATGTGGTCAGGTTTTTTTTTGCCTCAGACCATTCAAGGGGAATAACCTGTGTGTGTCCAAGTGCATACACACGCACGCACACACGCATGCACACACGCACGCACGCAACATATAGAAATAGTCAAGGATGCATTCTCTCAGGCTACCAGAGGGGGCAATAAGGGGCACTACTCACTGTGGTAAAGAAAGTACTAGAAGGCTGGATAAAAAGATTGTTGTTACTAAGACAAGATGGTGTCAGTCTGTTTGTGAGAGACCAGGGATAGAACAACACCCAAACTCCTAGGCCTCCTGATTCTAACCTTTGAATGAGATCGCATCTTTGAATCAGTGTTGCTTGCACTTTTCTGATTCGAACATCAATTTCCTTTCTCTTCACATGCAGACGTCTAGGGGGCGCCTCTATGACGCCGCTTTGCCTACTTATTCCCCCCAAGCCCTGCATCATTGCTGCTGTAAAGCAGCATCAATTGCCAGCCAAGAAAAAATCACAGCGCCATTGTGTAATAGGCAGTAAATATCGAGGGACTGAAAACTGCAAAAAACGTGTTTTTCCCTGGCAACTCTGTGCAGCTCATTGAATTTATGTGTTATACATCATAACTTCCCTTACTTTCATCCCCCAGACTTTAATATCACCATGGCGGCCATTACTAGGCTTGTTGAACCCGCCCCCTGCCCCCTGCTCTGCATTACTGCACCTACCCTATACTCGGATCCATCCCGAACTGTGCCTACTCTTTTAATCCAAACCAAAGCCACCACTGACAAATAACAAACAACCATAATGATATTGGAGCAATGCAAAAAGTAATGGTAAAACAATGCATTGAAAAAGTGCAGCTTTGCGGGGAATAGCACGATGTGACTGTGAGTTGGTGGCTGTGTCATATAAATAATGGGGTGCAACTACTCAGTCACCATGGGGTATATAGAGCATAAAGACAACCCCCAGGATTACACAGGCTGGGGTGGGGTGTGGGTCAGGAAGGTCTACTTTTGCCCCATTCAGAAGTCATGGAGACATATCACCAGAATATCCTAGGCTATTAACACTCCTTCCTCAAGTCCTAGACTCTGGCCTGGCTGGAATTGCCTTAAGGCAATCCACAGTGATAGTCCTATTCACAGAAATCTGATAGTCAAACCCACTATGGTACAAAACCAGACAGGTTTAGTATCAGTGATGACAGATGAGCTCCAATAAATAGAATCCAATCAACCAACTGGCACACATTGTGAGAATTTAGGTACAGTGCCTACAAAATAGGTTCACTCAGGGAGTAGGCAATGAAGCGCCGGTTCCTTGTGCTATCCACACTCACAAAAGGACAAGCTGTTCATTCCATAAAGGCCTATATGGCCTGGCCTACAAATTTAGTCACCCCTTTTGGGGCCAGAGGCATTGGAGCCAGTTCCAAACCGCCCCTTAAAATGGAGTCCTCATTCCTATGCAGCCCATGCTCCACTAAATGGGTAATTGGTGGAATTGTCTCCCACCCACTGGCTCCTCTCCGGCAGCCACATTCCCAGCTCCCCCTTTTCCTGGCTCCAAGAATTTTCCGGAGACAAAATGTAGCCAGTCGCCCATTGAGTTTGGAGAGGTTGAGTTACGTCCACAGAGGCTAGTGGGAGTGTTTAGTCTGGGATGCTCATAAAGGACTGAACTGTGCTCTGTGCTCCTGCAGATGCACTGAGGAACTTGGTGCAGGCCCTGGATCACACAGAAAGATCGGTCTTTGTTCTCAGCCAGCCTGTAACTCCTTCCGAAGCGTCACTCTGCTCTCTGTTAGGTACTGTGTTAGCAAAACTCTGCGTCTGAGGGTTTTGACATGGGTGTTAACTTCATATATTTTGCGGGCTCTGCTAGTTAAATAAATACCTGGTGCCGTCCTGAGTTGCAGGCAGCCTTCGGAACTTAGAGCAAAAAGGTAGGCGAGGAGGGGTGCTTTGTGTGCGATTTCAATTGATAAGCAAGTCTAAGAATCACCAGCTTCTAGATATGATTTGAAAATACTTTGCTTTTCATAATGCATTCAAATACCCTGCTGGTTTGAAGAACCTCTAAGACAAGGTGCATGTGCTTTCCTGCTCTGGAAAAGACATCACTGCTCCTTCTTAGCATTGCCTGTAGGAAGAAATCATTGGATGAGGCTGCATACATTCTAGAATGCGGGCTGTGGATATTAAACACTCTCTACATCAGTCATTCTCAAACTGGGAGCCACAAGACATACATTTAAAGCCCTCCTGTGAATTCAAAGGCCCCCTCTCAGAAGAGAAGATTGGCCACTATATCTCTGCAAGATTCACAGCTCTGGCCATGACTCCTTCTAACCAGCCTCTGCTGAAGGCATCTCATGTTGTCCAGGGGCTGAATCAGGTGTGACTGGCACATTCACTTATTCCTGATTCAGAGATTCAGTCAAAGTGGCCATTCTGAGAAGAGGCTGAATGCAGAGTCCCTGCCTCAGTCTCTGCTCTAAGCATGCCTCTGTCCACTCAGGAGCCATGACCAGAAGAGTGTCTCGTGCAGAAACATAACAGTTGCCTCTTCTTAGAGTAGGTAATTCTTACAAGCTATAAAGAGAAAACTTTGGGGGCAGAAGAGCAAAATACACCTGCAAATGTGCCCTGCTATGAGAAGTTTGTAGTAAAAGTTTGTAGTAGAAGTTTGTTTGTTGACAAGGGTTGTTAAATTTCTGCTAGAGTTCCCTGGCCTCCTTTAGCACTGAATAAATGGAGCTACACTGAATGCAACTTTTTGGCAGAAAGGCGGGATGTAAAACGAACAAATAAATAAATACTGTGTGATAACGCATTGGTGGGAGTCCACAAGTGCATTATTTTCCTACTGCCACTCTAACAAGAGATTTAGTGACCATCCAGAAATGAAAAGAGCTGTCCCAAACAAAAGTTCAACGTAGCACAAGAGAAAGTGCCATCAGGATAATGTAAAGTGATATACTTATACTGGCTAAAGCTGATGTGAATTTTGGACTAAAAGCACTCATGAAAATTCTCCTAGTTTAAATCTAATTGCAAACATTTCAATTTATGTTCTCCTAATATCATTTTTTTAAATAACATTTTGTATTATAGGTGCTGGTGGATTTAAGGTGAGTATAAAAGAATTACATTGGCAAGTTGATGTATAATATGCAGGGCCAGCTCTGCCACTAGGCATAATGAGGCAGTCACCTCAGGCAGCAGATGCTGAGAAGTGGCTGCAAGTTGCTGGGGGAGAGAGTTGTGCACCACACCACCTGCCTTGCACCCCCTAAGCCAACCTGCTGTTTTCAGGCGTGGTGGAGGATATTGTCTCACTGCCAGTGTCTAAGAAAGATACAACTGCCCGCCCAGTTGGCGTTTGTACATGGAACAGGAGGGGGTGCCATCTTGTGCTTAGCCTCAGGTATCATTCAAAAGGTCTTGGGCCAGCCCTGTTAATGTGACAGTGACCCTGTTCAGACAACACGTTAATCATTTTGAGCTAAACATTATGGCTTAGCGTGTCATGTGAACCATGACTTAGCATGTCATGTGAACCACTCCTAGCCATAGTGGCTACATAACCATGGTTTAAACATGCTCACTAACTGCACTACCCCCTTTGCAGAATTACTGCAAAGGGGTTAGTGGCCTAACCATGGCTTAGCATGTTGTCTGAACAGGTCCAGTCTTGAAACACATCAGCATGAGTTGAAATGTAAGTATCCTCAAAGCTGAATTTCAAAAGGGAAGAGTTCCTGCAGTTTCTAAAATCTGGCCCAATTAATAATGGTTATTCATTCCTGTCTGCCAAATGGGGAGAGATCAGTGTAGCGCGGCTTGTGGCAAATGTAAGTCCTGAAGACTAGATCTGCTCATATAGCCCCGTGTGGATGTACACTAAGAGCCAATACACACTTGTCAGCAGTGGTGTGGTAGCTGTGGTTTCTTCCCATAACGTTCCAATAACATGTGCCCCACGTAGGCAGCATCAACAACATGAATCTTATATGAATATGTGGCCTAGCAGGACCTCTCATGCGAAGGAAACCCCACCACCACCTTTGGTGTGGTTTCTCCATGCACATATTAACAGAATAGCATATGAAGGAAGCCTCATGCTGCTGCCATAACTGTAGATCATCTGCACCATTGGATCATGCATTGAGGCATGTTCCACTCCCTCCTGACAAACCAAGGCTATACATGCATTCCTCAATGAGATATGAGATTCATCCTTACATCCCTAATCACAGTGACTCAGAAGTATATTCCACAGTGTCCAAGGGTGCTTCCTCCCAAGTCAGTGTGTACAGAATTACAGCCGGGCAGAGCAATCCTAAACTGGTTGGAACCACCACTTCTTAAGCCCTGTTCGTATTTCCCAGCCAGGAGAGAATGTGAGAGTGGGGTTCCCCCCCTTTCCCCTGCCCTTTGGCTCCAATCGACAGGAGTTTGTTACCCCAGCTCTTGGATGGGCATAATGTTTGGCTCCGCTTGGGGAGGGGGTGTTCGGGGAACAAGAGGCCTAGGAACCTGCAGAACACCACCACCACCAAGCCGCCCCATTTTTCACCCCTGGTGGAACAGCCACAGCAGCAGAAAGCTCCACTTTCATCCAGGGAGCACCTCCATGGGCAGACCTCCCTCTCCACCCTTGGAGGGGGAGGTCTACAGTATCATATGGTCCCTGGGACGCCCTCCCACCAGGTACCATAGGATTGCAGGCTAAGTCCCTGAACAGGTCAACTGCAAAACCAAAGACTGAAAACCAGAGCTGATTCTACATGAGACCTTTTTTCTCTCTCTTTTTCCATTTCTGTAACAACGTGCCCATTCAGTTGTGATCTAGAACTCACAAGATGCAATAGCAAACCCTTTGTAGTCTCATAATTTTTGCCTCCTTATACCACTGTTTTTCTCTATTTGTGGCAGGTTTTGTTCTTGGCTGTTTGTTTGCTTTGTTTGTCTCTTGTACTATTGCTGCATGAGCTTTTCTAGTGAGGATAAGTGACAAGTTATTCTTACACCTGAATGATGGGAATTGTTGGACGTGCAGAACAGGTTTGGCAGTAGCTTTACAGTCAGCCATTCCACCTGAGGTGGCTCATGAAACTGCATACATGTATAGAATGAATGAATGAATGAATGAATGAATGAATGAATGTCTTAGCCAGGACCTATTTGCTTCAGCACCACTTACACATTTGGTGTTAATTTTCACCATTTCCTGTCCTTCACCTTCCATGACTTCAGCTGCCTCACTTGTCATGATTTTTCTGCCATTTTCTAAATAGCCACTTTTCCTTTTGCATTTTTATTTTTCAGGGTACAAAATTGTTTAAAATAAAGTTTGAGGAATATTTCAAGTGAAACCAGAGCACAATTGTACTTACTGGTCTGCATTTTTTTTTCTTTTCTTTTCTTTTTTTCCATTCATGCACTTGTGGAGCTGTGCATGATTGCAAAGTTACTCTTCTAATTTTAAACTTAAATGTCCAATGCAAGCAGCCACACAGGTACTAGGACAAGACGAAGTGTGCCATGAAGGCACCAGGAGATTTTGTATGGATCATTTGGATATAGGGGGGGTGGGACACATTAGATTCAAGAGCTATAGAAGATTCACTACAATTATTTTGGGGTTAGTGCTTGTGAAATATTCAGCCATGGTCACAAAGCATACCAATGCACACACACCCCGCCAAAAAAAACCAAACACCAAACTACCTCTAACCTGATCACCCACAGCACTCCAAAAATACATTGCATAGATAGATACCAACCACAGAGGTGCAGAGGACCGCATGAGTCTATCTGAGATTTTTTTAAAAAAGTTGTGTGCTAAGCCTGAAAATTGCAGATACCACTCAACTTGCCATGTGCTTCAACACCACTGTCTGGACAAGGATTGCGCGATCTGCAGTGTCTATGGTGGATATAACATAGCACTGATATACATTTGGAAAAAGAATTATATTCCTGCCTTTTACGAAACAGCCAGAGAGCATTGCCTTGACAGCTGAAAGAATCCTTGGGTGGATCCACCCTTCCCCAAATCCCAGTTCATTTGTGCTACCAAAGAATCATGTCCCTTCATACCACATTTTATCTGCCACTACCACTGCCGCCACCCATTTTTGTTCATTTACTTGCTGCAATTGCAGTAACAGATGCTAATGTTCTGTCCATCTGGAAGCTGCAAACTGCCATGTAAGAGCCTTGCCCTACACCAGTGTCTATGATGCTCTGAATTAACTACTGTAATTCATACTCTGACTGCCATGGAATTGTCTGGGTATATATATATATATATATATATATATATATATGAGAGAGAGAGAGAGAGAGAACACACCAAGTGGAGGTCAAAAAACTTCTAAGCATATGACAGGCATTAGTGGGAGAGCAAGATTTCATACCCAGGACTTCTAGAGGGTGTTTCTAGATAGATTTTATGGCCTTTTCAGAAATCTCACAAGATATTTACATTGATGAACTAGGGGTAACACATAGACAAATCGTAATTATGAATTGCAAGGTCTTTCCAAATAGGAAACTGAGGCTACAATCCAATAACGCAGGGGTAGGGATTGTACACATTTATAACCCATTATCACATTTATAACCCACCTTTTTTGCTCTCACATGGAACCCAGGGCAGCGTACATGATCCTCCTCCTCCTCCTCCTCCCCATTTTATCCTCACAAAAACCCTGTGAGTGGGTTAGGCTAAGAGTCAGTGACCGGCCCAAAGTCACGGAATAAGCTTCATGGCCAAGTGGGAACTAGAACTAACACTCTTACCGGTGCAGACACTGGCTATGTATTACCCAGATAACTTAACAAAACTATGTTAAAGAATACTGGTGTTGTGCTGACAACTCCCACTGAATACGTTTTTTCCTTAATTAGTCAGTGTTATATAACACGAACAAGAATTTGAAACCTCTCTCGGCCTGAAAGCTGAATTCAATTTTGGAGAAGCTCTTGGAGGCCATATTCCAGTGGTGGGCAAAATGGCACAAAATGAGTGGGGCCAAAAGGAAAGATACAAAAATTGCCAACGTAACTTATAGCTCTTACTGCTGGTAACTCAGCCTTCAGAGACGCATTTCAACTAGGGATGTGCACGGACCCCTCCCCGAATCGGATCAGAACCAGGATCAGAACCAGGGTTGGCGTGTTAGATCGGATCGGAGGCTTTCCGGATCAAATCGGACCCAATCCCGATCCGAAAATCGGAAGTCCAGTTTTCGGATCAGCCACCATTTTAGGTGCTTTCGCCATAGGCTTACATTGGCAGAAAGAAAGCTTTCCCCCAATGCAAGCCTATGGCGAAAACATGGGGTCGGGTGAGTGGGGGTGATGTCATCACCTGGCACGCTACTGAGAGGCATGCCGCGAAGCCTGTTTCTCAGTAGAAGGTACCAGCAGACGTCAGCAGATGGCCCCGGCAGGTAAGGAGCGCGAGTGGGGGGAGGAAGTCCGATCCTCCGATCTCTTCTGATCCGGATCGGGTCCTTTTGGATCGGATCGGAGGAGATCGGATGATCCAGATGCGGGGATCATAATCAAATAATTTTATCCGATTTCGGCTGGATCAGATCCGGATCGTGGATCAGACCCGATCCGGTGCACACCCCTAATTTCAACCATCATCCAACCCTGACAGATTGCAACTCTTTGCCTGTTTACCCTTTGGCTAACCACATCCCACCAACAATGTTGGTTTGAAAATTGTCTTAGTCATGTTATGGAATGACTCTCTGTGGAATGGCACTTAGAACATATATCCTTGTTAACAACCCACAACAGGTACTTGAAGGCAACCATCTATTAGACTTCCTATTACGAACACCTTTAATGTTTATCTGTTTACGTTTCTTCTTTTTTTTCTCTCCAGCTGTCTGTCTATGGGATGAGGAAAAAGGACAGTCCCTTGACACCTCCTCTGTGTAGTTTACAGTGATGAAATAGGCATGCATGTGCATATTGTTGATGTTATGGCTGTTGTTGTTTTTGCTGCTGCTGCTATCACTGATAATACTGTTTCTAGGGAAGGCTGTATCGTAGTAGTAAGTCTCTCAGGAGCTCCAGCTCCTACACACTGCATGTTGAAAATGTGACTTGAGCAAATGTGGACTGTGTTGTTTATGGTGTTGGGGTCAAGCATTTGCTTCTCCATGAGCACAACTATGCACATTTGCCATGCCATGCTCTCTCTCTCCCTCTCCGTACAG
Source organism: Anniella stebbinsi (assembly GCA_029215795.1). Taxonomy (NCBI): domain Eukaryota; kingdom Metazoa; phylum Chordata; class Lepidosauria; order Squamata; family Anniellidae; genus Anniella; species Anniella stebbinsi. The sequence goes on along the minus strand of JARDYH010000004.1, from coordinate 62,216,752 downwards.
TTGGACAAATCCATTTCTAATCCATATCGCTTTGACATGTTTTAACCCATAATTCTGTTCCACTCCATTTCCCCATGAATGTGCTATTTTTAAAAAAACAAATTAATATTCTCGACACAGTTAGGCTACCTCTACAAGAGAGGTTTAAAGCTCTTTCAAGGCTGATTAAAATTTTTACCTCTACAAGAGAGGAGCGCAAATGGGGGGCTGAGGCGCTTTAAACTTCCGATTATGCACATTATCGAATGCGCATTAAACCACGAGTTTTAATTTGCGGCGGCAGTTAAAGCGCCTTACCGCCGTGTAAACATGCGATTCTCCGCATGTCAACAAGTTTAAAGCGCGTTTCAGTCGTCCCGTAATGCGCTTCGCCGCCTCTCGTACAGAGGTATTAGGGGTAAATGCGCTTCCGCGAATATGCGCATAATCGGGCAGCCAGGAGCCAAAGCGAATCCTTCTAGAGGGGGTCCTAAACATATTTAGTACATATTTAAATGGCCGAGAATTGCAATGCAACGTTCAAAGAATGATGGCTAGCTAAGTCTCAACCTGCACATTCATCCCAAAAGGGAGGATCATGTCATTTTGTATAGGAATCTGCAGAGATTTCCTTCCTCTAACTGCTCTTGGTCTTGGATTGAAATATGAGGAGTGCTCATGGTTGAATGAATTGCAGTGCTTCTTTTTCATCACAAAAACTTGGTTCATGTTGGTGCAACCCACATTCCTCACATGCCTGTTTGATCATATGACTTAACCCTCTTTCAGTGGCACAGCACTAATCTTAAGTAGTTATTGTGTTAAGTAGTTGCCCAGAAGTAGTTATTCTGGGCAACTGAGCAAGTATTTCCCTTGCCAACCTGTGCCACCACATGTGGTCCTCCAAGATGAGGTATTCCCAGGCAACACCATCAATCTGAATATCTTTGGTTCTAGAATCTCCCAAAGAGGATTGTTGCTCAGTTCCAGCTTCAGTCCCTGGTATCTTGAATCAAAGGATCACAGCTAGCAGGGCTAGAAAAGATTAATTCCTAAAGGAGACATGCCAAGACTCAAGCCAACTAGAACCCCCTCTCCCATTCTGAGATGTATGGAGGCTAGGGATGTACGGATTTTGTTCAATCTGTACCATTTGTGTTTCATGGATTGTCAGGTATCTTCCATTCCATCATTCTCTCATTGACATAATTGATCTTTTTAAAAAACAGAATTTTATTCTATTTGCTCATTCACATTAGCAAGTACTGCTAATGCAAATTAGTGTAAATCTACTCTCCCTGAAATTGAAAAAACGGTCCACAATTCTGTAGAATCCATGTGACTTGGAAAAAGCCAGCACACTGCACAATCCACAGGTTAGATTCATAGAAATATGAATTAATTTGATCTGTTGCGGATTTCTCCATCAACCTTAATGGAGGCCCAGACCTTGAAAGTGCTGAAACGTCTGCAAAACTGGGCTGGGAGCAGACATCACCCATTGAGAAAATTACTCTGATGCAAATGAAAAGCAGTCCAACTTCAGCCGTTTTTGAGATATATCCTGAATCTATAGGTCTAAGATGTGATTATATATAGTGAGCTCCAGTGCAACCTATGAAGCACAGATGTGACATGTAGCTCCATAGAAACTCTGTGATGATTTTATGCATCCTTTGCTCAACTGTAATGTTAGGAAGAGATGGCCATGGGAAACAAGGCCCTTCTCATAGGATCAAGGGATTGCTTTTCAGGGCAGACAACAGTACTTGCTTCTGTGGCAATGCATGTGTGGGTTCAACGTGAGCCTGAAGGCAATACAGCACTTAGATAACCTTCAGTAATAAGCCACCATGTAGTGTGGCAAGGCTGTCATTATTTGCATTGCACACAGAGAGGTGAAAGACAGGCAAGCCAAGTGACAGCTACTGTAGAGATTTCAGGGATAAAAGTCAGTATCTCCACACCCCTACAGTACTGCATTACCTAACTGATTATCACTCACACCCATACACTGCTCACATGCATCTATACACATGTACACACAACTATACACTCCCACATTTCCATAAAACTGGCCACAAACCTGTAAACAAACATCTCTGCTCTTACGCATATTCACAGCATGTTACACCCAGCTATCATTCTCATGACTAAATAAGATGGATAATTGATTCTTTAAAGAAAAAAATCAAGAGACATACCTAAAATGTTTACAGCAATGTCCAAAAACTAGGGAAAGCATGTATTTAGAACCCACCTCTTGCAATTAATCAGTGCATGCACTAATCTCACCAATTAATCTGTTATTGTTTTCAAATCTATTGCCAAGATACACAGAAAACCAACGGTCAAGAACTGCATGAAAGTGGATTCATGGTAGCACATGAAACTAAGAAGCTGAATATGTTTCAAATTTCATCATTCTAGATAACCATAGGAGAGAAAAATTATAACCCTGTTTACACCCTCTTAGTATGTGTCTATGTATTTACACACAAAACCCTGTGCAGGTGCATATATTTAAGCTGATATGCAGTCTTAACCAAGGATGTTGGAGAAATCCGTGCAGGCAGAATCCTGAGTCACATGGGATGTTTTTTGTTTTTTACTTTCCAGAATGTTATGCAAATTTAGTTATAGAAAAATACACAGAATTAAAAACACGCCGGCTAAAATGTGCATTTCCCCCATAGACTAAAGCATGAAAATACAAATTTAGGAGGATTTATGCCTGGGAGTGGGAGAATTTGAGCATTTTCAGAATGGGGGAAAATCTGATAATGTCAATGAGTGCATGATGGAATGACAGGAGCCTGACAATCCATGAAATACAAATGGAACAGATTTTATGAAATTTGTACGTCCCTAGTCTCAACATATACATAACCATAGACCTTCCCACCTACACAAACACACTGATGCTATACTTGTACTTATAAACACAGAGATCTAGTGCAGCATAGTGGCTCCTGGCAGCAATCTTGTGTACATGCTTATCTGGGAGGAAAGCTCATTAAACTCAATAAGATTTGCTTCTGAGTAGACATGTGTAGGATTGCACTGTAGGAGATTGAGCTATGAATCAGGAAGTCTCCCGTTCCATTCTTGCCTCTGCCATGAACTCACTATAATTTAAATATAAATATAGTAATCTCCCTCCCCACAGTGGGGGGAACTACAGGTGACCTGTGCGCTTGTTCAGTCTGCTGTCCAGGTTCTTACTGTTCATGGTCAACTTCATGGCCCCGGTTGTTCTGCCTTCTGAGGGTTCTTTGGGACTAGAAATGAACCTATTGAAGTCAAAGGGATTTAAATTAGTCATCAGTAATTTAAGTCCCATTGCTTTCGGTGGGTGTACTCTAAGTATGACTAAATCTGGATCCAACCCATAATCTTGGATTGGAAAGCCCTTCAAATAGAAGACAACTTGGCCACCCTAATTATAATTAAGTAATGCATGTGCGATGTTTTGGATGATATTCAAATGCTGACTATTAGGGTTACTTTGGTATAAACACACACACATTATTTCACAGATATGCATAACCCACTAACAGTTTCATGTCTGTCTCTTCTGGCTGAAACACGTGTTAATGGCTAAACTAAAATGAGATCTCAGATGGGACAGACTCATGTTGAAGTACTGAGAGGACAGAGGGCAGTCTCACCAAAACAAAATACTCTTAAATCCCATTGATTTCATAAGTTAAACATATGCTTTGCTTCCTCCCACTGAAATACATAAGGCATGCAGTGCAACCGTATCCATGTTTGGTCAGAAGTAAATCCTACTTCATTTAGTAAGGCTTAATCCCAGGTAACTAAGCATGACAGCCTTAAACATGTGCTTAAATTTGATATGATTTTTTGACCTAGTTAATATGGGAATCTTATTGGACATTTGGCTGATATACTTTGGCACTGATCACAGTATGAAAAGGGGATTTTCTTTTAGGTCAGATTCGTTGTTGATGCTGAGATTTGTTCACCTTTGTGTACAGTGCATGGTTTAAGTCACTTGGATTTAGACTGCAATCCTACACACAAATATCCTGGGGTAAGTCCATTGAATACAGCGGGACTTCCTTCTGAGAAAACATGGATAAGACTGTAGTTAGTTTACTCACTCTACTCCTTGTCTGACTGCCAAAGTTTAGCATAGACACTTTGATCTCTTCTACTGCCTTTTTGGGTCAGAAGATAAATCGGTTCAACAGCCTGAATTTTGCCGAAAAAGGAGTGTGTGTGTGTGTGTAATATGTTAGGAACATTTTGGTTGTGGTGAATCATGCAAAAGGTTGAAACACAGAGGACTTTCATGGACCACCAGCAGTTCAGTTCTCTGATTATGCGAGCCCCAAAGCAGTTAAGCTTTGCACTTGGATATAAGATTATATATTTAGGCCCAAACTATACATGATGTGCAAGATTCAGGTTTGGACCTCCCAACATATTTAACTTTTGCTAAAGGCAGTCCCATGGGTCCCCAGTTGGATTTGGGCCATGATGCTCAGGGATAGGGATGTATGAGTTTTATTTCACAGATTGACAGGTGTTTCCATACCATCGTACGCTCACTGACACAAGAATCAGATTTCTTGTACAAGAATTTCATTCATTTGCTAGTGCAAATGCACATTTCACAAGTGCACATTTGCACATTTGCACAAATTCTCATGAGTGCCAATGCACATTTGCATGAAAGCACATTTGTGCAAATTCCCCCAAAAGTAAAAAAAAGGAGTCTGCACATCTGTGGAATCCACATGACTTAGAAAACGCTGGTCTGCTTCAGAATCCACAGGCTGGATTCACAGAAATCCTGAGGCTGTCTATATGCTTTAAAAGCCCCCCCCCCCCAGGGCTGCACGTTGGCACAGTGTCGGTTATACGATGCAGCAGCCACCTTTTAGGCACTGCGGGTCTTTCCCGTGAAGCTGTGAATAAAAAAAGTCAGGAACTTACCCCAACTTTTTTGGCGAAAATGAGGTGAATACAGCCCTTCCGCCTTCTAACCTCACTCTAGCTTCGCTGCAGAGATGTTCCCTGACTGAAGATGACCTCCAATTTGTTGCTGGAAGCCAGGATGAGGGTGGGGGAGGCGCGGTGGCTCCAGCACCTGGATGATTGCTGGAAACCGTACACTCCCTCCTGGCATGGGGATTACCCAGCACCACTCCACAGGAGTGAAAATGCAGAGTTTAGGGGGAACCCGGTGCCAACGCAACACCATTAAGGCAGCCCCCAATCTCATTTTAATCCATTTTGGATTCCTCTAAGATCCCTACTCAGGAAGGGGATCTAAGTCTCTCTCACACACACACCACATAATCCTGATCAAAATCTCCCCTTCCCTGGAATGCCAGTTGGGTATAATTGATTAATTGACTCCAACCATTTTATTGAGGGCATTATGTGGGCATAAATCTCTTTGATTTCAGTGGAACTCATTTTCATGAATAACTTAAAAGATGCTACATCTACAGGCCATTGTTTCCACCCACGCCCGGCAGCCTTTTCTTATTTTCTCCCAATATACATTATCATTCCCCACACCACCTGTGCTTTCCCCAAACTTTCATCAACAAATGCATTTCAAACAAACAAGCATTGCACAATTAGGGTCTTTCAATAAGTGGGCTGCAAAGATGAAACAGGATGACTTCAGGAGACTTTGGGAGAGTAATTCCCCAATGCCAGGTTGAAGATTTAAAGCAGGTGCTTCAAGGTTACTGTCTTTAATTATGGCCTTTGGTTCTACAGTTCTAGCTTCACCAACTCACAATTCAGTGCCATATTGGACAACCACTGCAAATCACAGCAAGCACAGAAATCAAGTTTCCTAAAATTTCTCACTTTCCCACCTTGTTCAGACAGAAACCAGATTAGGACTGCAATGACCATCATTCCCAGCATTAGCCAGGCTGGCTCGGAATAATGGTCATTGCAGTCCAACACATTTGGAAGGAAGCAGCAGCTTGAGAAGACTGCCTTACCCTATCCTCTCTACCTATCCAGATTGAAGCTATCCTGGCATGAATGAATAGCCCAAAGATAAATATTCATTATCAATCGAGATAGATAGATAGATAGATAGATAGATAGATAGATAGATAGATAGATAGAGGGGTGGATCCAGATTTGCGCTGTATTAGCTGCACTGATGGCAGGGGATTTCTCACCCCTTCCTTCCCACAGCGTTCCCGTGAAAAGACTACATGGAGAGTGAGGACACCCTGCTGGATGGGGTGAACTGTGGCGTGGGGAGAGGGATGATCCCTCCTAATCTGACAGAGGAATCTTCCATGAGTGGTGCCATACGTCTTGCAGAAGATCACTTCCCCTCACAGATAGCGGATACTGGATTCATCCCATACACTACAAATCTATCCTCCATTTCAGTTGGTTTAGCCTTCATGGTTCCTGCAATGGAACCACAGAATTGTACTTTTGTAAAGAGTCAGAAATTTCTGTTCCACATCCACCTTCTGCTTGTGAGGAAGAGGCCATGACTTTGAACTGGTTGAAGTTAGTAAGGTACACCTGTAAATCCTTGAATGCTCAGATTGGCACAAATGTCCTTCATTTCAGTAGAGGGACTCTATGTGCACATGGACAGGAATGTGCAAAGGGCAGTGGACATGTTCCTCTGTAGTGAACAGAGAAATGTACAACTTCATATACAAATCACCTCTCCTAGTCACATTGTCATTCCCTGGATGAGGGTGACTTTCTGTTCAGTGTATGTCCAGAACACCTCAGAGTTACAGAACCAAAAGTAGTGTGCTCTACTTGTTTACTATAGGTCAATGCAAATCTGCATCTGTAACTCACATCTCACCTGCACAACCTACACCAACATGGAACATCTGGATTGACAACACGCAGCAGGAGAATTCAAAGCATTTCTGTCCTGACTTTCTATCCACTCAGGGCTGCTCACAGACAATACATACAACACAGCAGATACTGTGGGGGTATTGACTTCATTGTGCCGAAACTTGTAACATGCTGAAGAGGGGCACATTTTCTCAAATCCACACTCCCAAAAGAGTGTGCAGATGGCAAACCGGGCATTGCCCACTGGTTCTCATCCAGTTCAAAAAGTTGAGGTTTAACTGTTTCCCCCCACCTGAATATATCTCACAAAGCAGCGCACATCCTACCCCAACAGATCAGAAAATATGAAAGAAGCATCTGTGACTGGTACCCAGGTTGCACAATTCCTAACAGTTGCCTATGTGAGTCTTCCCCTTCCCCCACTTTGCCTTGGTGATACTTTTGGGCTAGAAAAGTGACACAAACCTGAATAATCTATGGCTGGAGAGAGATAATAGCATTTCAAGGAGTTGAATGCAGTTTGAAAGCGTGCGGGGGGGGGGGAATCACAGCTTGCAGTGTGTGCACTCATTACATTTTCACATCTAGCAAACAGGTTTGGCAGGTTTTTCAGTTCAAAGACCTTCAAAACCTGTCTGACCAGACTAAGCAACAGCATTACAAAATAAATCTGTGCATACCCAATGGGGTTCAAACCTCTCTCAAAAAATCTTTCAACTCTCTTTAAAAATGATTGTCCAGTTTCCAAGGACATCCCAGAATATCCTAACCATGTATAGGGTGTATGTACAGCACATGTACTGGAGCACTGAAAAGAAACAGACAGCCAAACATGTGCGGTTTAAGTAATAGGAACATGGAGTCACCCTTATTTTTAGGATTTGGATAGCTTTTAGCTTGTAAAGACCTATAGTGTAGGTATGTTGCTACAGCCTAAGAATACAATTTCAAGTTATGACCATGACAAAGTGATAACATTCTTCAAAAGAAGCTGGACCTATTTCGACTGCAAGAATACGGAGGATACACAGATACCTTGCTGGAAAAGAATGCGTTATTAGGGAAATTTAGCTGTTCCCCTTGATCTTAAGTCACCGAAGGCTGTGAATTATCCACCCCAACATCTGACTCTGAAGCACACTGTGCTCTGCTGGTGAGAGGTGGAGGCTTAAGGGTTGAGGGGGGGAATACTTTACAGACTTGAAACCAAACCAGGGTGGTTTGATGGCATACTTTGTAGGCTCAGGGCCAGTACCATCCCTGGACTCAGTCAAACCTCCCAAATACTGGGCTGTGTCTGGACCCTTTCTACTTTTTTTCTTCCCAGAAAAAGATGAAGCTGGACGGTTTGGCAGAGGGGCAGGTGGCATGCAAGGAGGGACAGAATTCCCAGCAGCTCCGTATTTCAGCCTTGGGCAGGTTGGAGGAAAGTGGTTTCCTAGTGGTCCCTTCCCACAAAACATGTTTTGGAGCAAATTCCCATCACTTTACTGGGGCGCGAGCCAGGGGAATGCTGCCAGGCGTGTTTGTGCGGAGTGTGAAATTGCCCATTGCATCACAGAGAGGAGGGGAGGAAAGGAAGGAGGAGGGCAGCCGTGCATTTACTGGGAAGGGATTCTGAACACGCTGAACTCAAGCCAGGCCTCTAGCAAGACACACTGCCGTTCGGGCTCTGCCCTTGTATGTGATTCACCAGTTACAATAATGCTAATATTTATTAGCCAGGCTTATTATCCAGTGGAGGGGAACACAGGCCCATTTTGGAAAGAAAAACATTTCCAGGCTTCCTTTGCCAATTGTCCCCACTGGGAAGGAACAGTCCCTGCTTTGCAGCTAGAGATGAGTCTAAATTCCACTCAGAGCTGCCAACAAACCTTTTCCTGGTCCCATGGATTTGGCCTACGTTTAAAATTGGAGTCTCTTGTTTTTTCCCTTGCCGCGTGTCCCTATTTGCTCCACTAAAGCTGGCAGTGAGAACCTTGCTGAGCGAGACAGAAAGGCATGCAGAAGGGAGAAGAGGCAGGCAGGATTGGCCTGGTTCTCAGCCAGGGCTTTTCAGCTTGCAGTTCCTGCGAGCTCCAGGCTGCTGGTGGCAAGAGTGAGAGTTTTTTGTGGTTGAAGGCAGTAGATGTGTGTGAGAGAGGGAGGGGGAGAGAGAAAGGGGGAGAGAAAGTGGTTCCAGGTGAGGCTTTGATTGTGCCTCATTCATATAATTTTACAGGATGTCCATACGACCTGTCTTCCAGCAAGAGATTAGTCTCTTGTGAACTGCTGAGAGATTTTGCTATACTCAGCGGGATATAAATGCCACAAATAAATAAAAATGCACCCCACTTTTTTGGGGTGATGCAAAGTTCCCGGGAGGCAGCACAACTGGCTTTAGATTTTCTCAGGCAGGAAAGAGCATTGGTGAATTATGGTGTAATTGTAATATTTCCTTTATTTACAAATATACAATTAGAGCATAAGTGGAGGCAAAAAGACATCCCCAAGAGACAGAACAGCTGCTACTCCGTACTAGATCCTCAGAAAGAAGCCCTAGACTTTGAAGGTTGCTTCAGCTTTCTGTTCATAGCTCTCTCCTCTGTTTCTTCTGTCTATCTGCCCCCCCTCTCTGATGCTTCCAGATGGATGGCTCCTAGCACTAGACGTTGTACAGCTATTCCATCCTTTTATCCTTAATAGATTTTCTGTGATCAGAGAAAGGACAGAAGAAATGGTGGGAAAACATGGGAGGGAGGAAGTTACAAATGAAAGACAGGTCATCTGGACTGCCTCTAAAATTCTATGAATGAGACACAATCAAAGCCTCACCTGGAACCACTTTATCTTTCCCCTCCCCCTCTCTATCACACAGGCGCGCACACACACACACACACACACACACCTGAGCTGGAAGAGTTCCCCCTTCGACCACAGCTCTCTTCTTCACAATACTCCAGAGACAGCTCCAGCTATCAGGAGGCCATCTCCTGTCATTAGCTTCCATTAATGAAACATCAAGGAGCCATCTTGGTCCATTAGCTTAACGAAAGGATGGCCAGGGCTGAGCCCACTGGTTAGATGTCACATCTCATCCCAGGGCTCTGGGAGGAATGGAAACTAGAGGGGAGGGGGCAGAAGAGAATGCAGATGAGCCAGAATTTGTAAGCTTGGGACTATTTTTTGGTCAGTTTTACCTCCCTTGACCTTGTATTTTGTGTTTGGTGTTGTTCCCCGCCTCGATCCGTTGGGAGAGGCGGGTGATAAATTTATTATTATTATTATTATTATTATTATTATTATTATTATTATTATTATTTCCGCAGGGAAACCTGGAGTGGCTTTAGAGCCCAGTTCAAGCTACGGCTACTTCCATCTTCTGGTGGCGCAGGATCATCATACCTTGAGAAGGGATCTGTGAATGGAAACTGCCAGCCAAAATTCCCTCATCTACACAGCTATTACAAAAGCCTTGTTGCCAAAAGGTTGGCCATCACTGGCCCATACCAAGAATGGCTTGTGGAGGTCGTTTTAGGCTCAGAATCCCAACCTAGAAATAGGCAGCAGGTCGCAGTCCTACAGTCCAGACTGGGTTCTTGCAGCAAAACCCTGGGCAGCCTCCCCCAAAGTGTCCCAACAGAATGAAATAGCCCGTACCTCATCCCCTTATTATTCCAATCTGAGTCAGAAACTGGCGGTCAGGCCCTCAATCACCCAAAGAAAAGGGGGCCTCCATACTACCACACTACCATGCAAGCAATAATACTTTGTTTCACATCAGGTTGTTCTGATCTGTCCCACACAGCATGTTTCGTGGGTGCTGCACACATTGTAACTTCTTTATGCAACATATGTGCTTCTCACATTATTACCTGGCTCCTCTTTGCAATTGGGGTGGGGGGCAGACTTTATGTATGAGTGTGTATTTTAATTGCACTAAATTTGCACACAGGCAAACATGTACACTCTGTTGGCCACTGTTAGCTATTTTGCAACAAGGGGATGAGAAATCTTGAAACATTGTCTCCGATGATTGGCATAAACAGGTAAATGTGTGCAAAATCAAGATCTAATTCTAGTTGTATCTGACAACCTGTGGCCCTTGGCCTAATATCAAAAACCCTCTGCAAGCAATCAGTTCAGACCTTTGGCAAAAGCAATCTGTGCCACCCCCAGCAGTCTACTGGGCAGGGAGGAAGGGGGTGGGTGAGAAGGTGAAAAGGGGATATCAAAGACTGAAAAGAAGGTGTCAAAAAGAGGGGGGCATCTATTGCCAGCATACAGCCCCCCCCCCAATATTATCCCTAAGTGGCCTTCGATAGAAAATGTGGCCCTCTATAGAAAAAGATTCCCCAATCCTGGTTTATGCAGCTGTAAATATTTTTTTCAAGATTTCTTTGTGCAAAACTCTTGGCCCTTGGTTCTTGGAACATATGAAGTGGCCTTAGACTGAGTCAGACCACTGGTCCATTCTAGCCCAGACACTGACTGGCAGCGGCTCCCCAGGGTTTCAGGCAGGAAAAATACCTGGAGATGCTGGGGATCAAACCTGGGACCTTCTGCATGCAAAACAGGTACTCTACCACTGAACTATGGCCCCTCCCTGAAATTTGGTACTTGTTTCCATACCAGCATATTTGGCTGCTTCCTTGGTCAGGACACCTGTCTAGCCGCTTAGCAAAGCATGATCCTGAGCTCCTTGTCTCCTCAGTTCTCAGTTTCCAGTGAGCCCTTTTCTTGTTCCCGTGGGAGTGTTTCTGGGCACCAGGCATGCGTTGCTTGGTTCCCAAGTTCTACACACCAAGTTTAGGACTTGGATGCCTGTCCCAGATGTGAGTGGGAATCACATGGTGATGCTGATGGTGATGATGAAAGGTGGTGGAAACAGGGCCAGCTGCTCACAACTTGAGCCAAAAGGCATCGTTGGCATCTCTGCCCCCTCACAGTTTCAAGATGCTAAGTGAGGTAAGGAATCGAGCCAATAAGCATCACAAACAATGCCTTAAATAGGAGCCCAGGGAAGCCTCCCCCTACCAAAAAACTCCACACCTCTTCTTGCTGGAGTTTCTTGGCATTGAGCTCCAGGAAAAATGGAAGCTGGCCAAGGACGTAAGGAATTTCCCCAAGTTTATTCTCTCCCACAATTGAAGCCTCAGTCCAAGTGCGGAGAGCGGGCGGGCGGGCTGCCTGCGCTTGAATTCCACAGTGGAGTTATTTCAGGCGATGCTTTTGAGCCTGTGTATCGCAGCCTGTATCGCAGCGAGGTGATGAATCCAAGGCTGTTTTGGAGAGTTCACAGCCCCAGTGTCTCTGTACACACACCCGAGGCTAGAGGGAAATGGGAACCAGAGCACAATAGGAGAGAGTGGCAACAGTCTCTGGGCTATTTATAACCAGCTCTCTTGGATGGCTTCTGCTGGGGCGGCAGCTGTGGGAGCTATTTTTAGACCACTGCAGGGAATCACAGCGATGTCTGCAGAATGCGACTCTGTGAGTAGGAGGGGGTGATATAAAGGGGGTGTTTGAATGGGAGCCAGGAGGTCGAACCCCCTCGTCGCCATCCTAGACCTCAAGGACATTTGGAAAAGTGAAAAGGCCTTTGGAAAAGCAGCCCGGGGCTCCCACTGGGAGAGCAGTTCCATACCCCAGCATCAGGCCTCAAGCCATGTATAGGGAAAGGGATGCATATCCCTTTATATCCTCAGATCTAGGGTTGCCAGCTCACCACCCGGAGAGCACATCAGTCTCTTTAACAAAGAGGTGGGAAACTGTTTTGGGCCCAAGGGCCACATTGGCTCCAGGCAAGCACAGTGGGAGCTCCATAGCAGCAGTGGGTGGAGCCAGATCCCAAAGTGGGCAGGGCAACATCCCAAAGACACCCTCACTGCTGGCATGGCCCCTACAATGAGATTGCCCAGACCCCCAGACCCACCCCATTCATATCCACACTCTCTCTCCCCCCTCTCTCACACACATTCATAATCATACACACACACACACACACATATATATATACACACTCATATTCATACTCACTCCTCTCTCTCTCATACACACACACACACACACCTGATAACACCCCCCCCCCCCAGCAATTATGCTTTTTAAGACCATGATTGCAGTGTTCAGGTGTCTGGAGGTTGTCTTTTGAGGGAGGTGGCAGCATTGAGGAGGGTTATCTCAGAAAGACACAAGGGTTCAGGCAGTAGGACAAAATAAACATTAAAACGGATCTTTCATTTATTTGCTTTGTTTACCCTTGAAATTAGTTGGGGCAAGCTCTGTTCACAGTTGATTGGATGTGTGATCAGATTAAGAGTGGGAGCGCATGACTGCAAGACTTGGCCTGGTGGCCTGGGATCATGCCCTTTACTCTACCAGTTAGGCAGACAAAAGGAGTATTGGGTGCCTCCTCTCCAACCAGCAGGATAACAAGATGCAGGAAGATAAAGGTATCAGATTTAGAGGAAGTGGGGGCAGAGGAAAATGATCTCTACACTAAAAGAATCAATTATTGTGACAAGGCTTTCCAGCTCTTTATACAATGAGGGCTCTGGTTTGGAACCAGATGTGTGTGTGTAGGGGTGTGGGTGTGGGTGCTTGCTGGCAATACATAATGCAGCCTTCCCTGACCTGGTTCCCTCCAGATATTTTGGACTTCAACTCCTATCAGCTCTGGCCAGAAAGGTCAGGAATGCTGGGAGTTGCTGTCCAAAACATCAGGAAGGCTCAGGTCAGGGAATCCTGCCATAATACAATGACCCAATAATTAAGAGCAATTAAATATGAAAAGGAACTATTCATAGTTCCACAGAAAGGAAATTCACCAAAATTAGATAGCCAAAGAATAGCCATTGGAAATCTGCATGACTATAGCTCTAGCAGTATTATTCATAGGAAGATTGGGGAGGAGACTTAGAAGGAGAGATTTAAAAAGAAGGAAGGAAGAAAAACCCATTGGTGTTTTTTTTTTCTATAAGTAACCAAAACAAATTCTTAATAACCTCATAAACAGAAATACACCTTGTCACCTGCCCTTCCCACAGCTGTTTTGCTTCTCCCCATGTGCTGGCCAAAGTGGCTGGTAAGCTAGGAACAAACCACAGCTTTTTGCTAGTCTGTGTGGTTCCTTGTGACCGGAATGGCGCAGAACTGGATTCTGGGGAAGGCCATCATATTAGTGGTGCATAACCATGTGCCCCCTCTCCAGATTGTCTCTGTGCAGGGTTTTCATCTCGCACTCTCCAGCCTTTGTGCCTTGGAGGCCTTCTCTCTACACACACATAAACATATATGCACACAAACAAGGACATATTCACACACAAAGGGAGAAACACAAATACACACATAGCACACATAATGGCAGTTATGCATAGCACCACATGCCTCTGCATGGCTGCATATGCCATCCTTATCTATGCTCCCCCTCGTCCCACGCCCATCCCTGTTGCTGCATGTACACACACGCAACCATGCACACACATGCTTTTTGCACCATCTACATGGCCTTAGTGCCAATCTTTATGCATATGAGAAAAAGACCGGATGGAGGCCACTGCCTCCAATGCTAATGCTTTCCAGCCCTGCACTCCCAGAAAAGGATTTGCATTGGAGGAGCGACAAGCTCTGGAGACAGTCGCTCTCCAAGCTGCACTGTCTGAATTTCTAATCGGAGGACATTCTCTCCCCTCCCCGCCCTGTCCCTTCATTTGAGTATAGGGAGACTGCAGGAGTCCCCTCACAGCAGAGATTCCAAGCATCTGCTGAGCAAACAAACAGGTCTTCTAGAACCAAATAGCTCCCTGGAAAATGGCTACTGTGGGACCAGCAGCTGCTCTCCTTCCTTGGAAGAAACCCTTACAAGCCAGCAGCAGTAAAATCGTTGACTAGATCTGATATGCACAAAGCTCACCTTTTCCTGACTACGCGACATCCCTGCAATTAAGTCTGTACAGTCATCATTTCTGTGCCTCCCATGTACCTGAGCCTAATCAGAGTTACACATCTTCAGCCCAATAAACATTGGCAGAGAGCACAAGCTGGACATTCATGGCCTACATGAACTTTCCCCCATAATACGGTTGCCTCAGATGCAAGTCCTGGTGCACATAATATATACATTCTATTCCTTCAGTTTCTCTCTATCCATTCTGCCTCTTCATGTTTATACCTACCATTCTTCCAAACTGCTCTCAATACAAACAGTTGTTTCCGATATAAATATACAGACTGTGTGTGTGTTTGCATGGATGTATTATGGATCATTACATTTATATCCCTCTCTCATTCTATCTTCACAACAACTCTGTGAGGTAGGTTAGGCTGAGAGAGAGAGAGAGGCCCAAAGTTACCCAGTGAGTTTCAGGGCTGGATGGGGACTTGAACCTGGGTCTTCCCAGTCCCAGGCCAATGTTCTAACCACTATCCAACACTGGTTCTTTGTGCTGCTTTCACACAGATCTCTTTTTCACACCTGTACAGCACCTCCTAGATACCCTTTCTGTTTCTCATCCACCTGCAACTCCCCATGAACCCAAATTCCCCCAAATTGCTACCCTTTAACTTTTGCTGTCCTCATTCCTATGCCTTTTAATTACAGAGAAATGTAGTTTAGAAAGAAGTGGGCATACCCACTTCCAGGGCCTGTGTGCAGTAAATGAGCTCAGTGGTGTAGCTAGGTCATTTTAGATCCTGGACTTAATGATCTTTGCAGGGGTCGGAGAGGAGACTTTACAAGGCCATGGATATTACTTCAGTTGTGGAGAACACAACTGGCTTTTCTCTTCTCCCCTCCCTACCATTCCCTGCTTCACAACTAGTTCTATATTCTTGATAAGTTAGCTCAAACAAAACCATGACTACACAACATAAAATAGAATTTGCTTCTGCTGATCTGATTAGAAATACATTTACTTAGGGGAAAGTACCATTTTGTTGTAGAAAAGGAGAATATAAAATGAACACCTGTAACCATGTACAATGCCAGTTGGCTGCTCCCTAACTCCAAAACATTTAAAAATAAGAAGAAAGGATGCTGCAGCCAGCAAAGCCCTGGCAAGCCAGATGCTGATACAGTGCCTGTTTGCCACTGCCCCCATCACCTGCCTCTCTCTGGATGGCAACTTCCCCCCCCCCCCGAGCTGCGAGGCCTCTGGACTTCAGCCCCAAGGTCCAACCCTAGCTGCACCACTGCATGAGCAATCACAAGATTCCTGTCACCCCAGCCAGCCACTTGCTCACTGTATTCTGCTACTTCTACATCTCTCTCTCTCTCTCTCTCTCTCTTTCTCTTTCTCTCTCTCTCTCTCTCTCTCTCTTTCTCTTTCTCTCTCTCTCTCTCTCTCTCTCTCTCTCTCCAAAGCTGCTTCTCCTGGCTCAGGCATGTTGGTCAGAGGCAGATTAATTAGCTCAGGGATGCAGGGAGCGAGGTGTGAGCCAAGGCCCTATGGCAGATGCACTGTCCAGATGGGCAAAGTGACTGTTTGCTCCCCTCTGGAGAGGGAACGGTACTTTCCCTTAACTAGAGCCATTCCTACTGTTGGCCAAAAAAAAAAAAAAAATCTCAAACAGCCTGGGAATTTTTCCAGCTCAAAAGTTTTCTTCTCCAGCTGATTACATGCTGGGAGGCCCAGTGCCAGGATAACTGAATTTGCTGCATACCAGCTAGAGGAACTCTTGTCGAAATCACATGCTTCCCCACTCCATTCAAATCCCATCTAATAGGACCCACAGAAATAGGAGGAGCTCCATGAGGATCCAGTAGCATTTCCTCCCTCTCCCACCACAATCCAGCCCAACCCCTTAGAGTAGAGGGACTTTATTCCAGGAAGTGGTCAAAGGTTAGCCACATTCATTGCTATCCTGGGTGTGCAATTGCCTGGTGGATATTGGAAAAACTCCGAGCGGAACTACATGTTACACATGAATACAGGTAGCAAAACCCCAACAGCCAATTCTATTAGGAAAAAGTGGCTTAGGGAGGGAGCAATTTGAGCAGTGAAGCTGCTGGGAAAGGGATGTGCTTAAACCCAGTGGAAACTGGTGGCTCTGATATCAATGGGGCAGTGAATGCACTCCAGGTTTCAGAATCAGTCAGAACTCTAAAGGAGCCATCCAAGATGTGAAGCATCAGCTATCCAAGATGCAAAGCACCTTGGATAGTTCCGTTAGCATTCTGACTGAAACCCAGGGCGGATTCACCACCCCACTGACATCAGAGCCACCCGTCTCCACTACTTAAACCTTCCTTTGCCTGCCACATTTGGTCTACAATTCCTCTCCCCACCCAACCCCCACCTGACATGCGGTCCTAGATGCATGATTTATTTATTTATTTATTTATTGGCTGCATTTTACCCCACTCTTCAACTAAATAAATAAATAATAAATAAAGGCTTACATAGATAAACAAGACAGTCCCTCCCTGCCCCAAGGTTTGCAATCTAAAAGACATGACACAAAAGGAAATAGGAGTGGGAGGGAGAAGGAAAAAGAAGAAGAGACACTCAGGCATCAGTTCTTAGTTTCAAAGTTCCTATAGGTGTTCTTGCTGGCAGGGAAGTGCGAAACTAGCTGGCTGTAGCTGTTCCTTCTCTGGCCAATTTCTAAACTTGCATTTAGGACCCTATGGCTGGTGGGGGTGGGGAGGAGCTGCAAGGGAGAAGTGGCAGGCAGGGGGGTTAAGCATCCCCTCACTGCTCCTTTTCTATGATGCATCAACTCTTCCCCCCCCCCAACTAGTTTTGGTTGCCTGTTGCCTGGAGTCCATACGCAGAATAAATTTTATTCGGACTGGCAACACCCCCAGCCTTTGTGGAGCCCATGCCTTCCCCAACCTGGAGCCCGCCATGTGTTTTGGGCACCAGGTTGGGGAAGCCAGTCCTGGACTGAGGCTATACAGGATATTTCCCCCCACACACCTTAATCCTGGGGCAGTCAGCTCTGTTTACTTAGCTTACAGATCTTTTGGCAGGTGGAGGGGAGGCTGTGGCACAGAGAGCCTAAGTCAACCACATGCACTTGCATGGAATGCAGAGGGTGTAAAGTGCTCCTGTTCCAGGCAGTTTCACAGTTTATTTTACACCCTATTAGATTCCAGCTGGTGAGAATGCTCCCTATAAATATACATAAGGGCCCGTTTACATGACAATTTCTTTGGACACATATTCCACAACTGCCTGGCAGACAGTTAAGAAGTTTGTATGCACTGAGGAAAACAAAGCTCAGAGGTAGCAGGGAGAAGAATTGTTCAAGGGTTGCTTCTCGGATCCATGTGAATGTCTTGACATCATCCAGCGGCTGATGGGCAGATGCTGGTTTTTGTTCAAAGAGTATCATCTTACTCTTTCACACCTTTCCTCCCAGGAACTCAAGGCAGCTTACGTGGGGGAGGGGATCCCCTTTTCTCCTCAGGCAGAGTGGTCCCCAGGGGAGTTTCATGAATGAACAGGGATTCAAAACCATGTCTCTCCAGTCTAAATACACCACATTGGCACCTGAGTGAAAGTAAGAGCAGGAAATAGTCTTCCTAGCAGGCATTGATCATGGATGATGCACCCTTATTGAAAGCTAAGGTGGTTTTGCACATTGTACAGAAGCAAACTTCATTTTGCCACAAATCTGGGTTTGCTCCACAGCAGACAGGGAGCCTGAGCGCTCTGTCCCCTTTTGATGGCTGCAACTGCAGGATTCATATATTATTTACAAATATGCGTCGGTCACATTTACCCTTTCCTTTTTTAGATATACACACAGAACATCTTATATGTCACTATGCCATTGCTGCCAATGCACATCACTATGCCATTGCTGCTGTGATGTGTTAGAGTCCTGGGCCAGCATCCTGGAGACCCAGGTTCAAATCCCCCATTTAGCTGCGACACTGACTGGGTAACCCTAGCCTAGCTGCTATTGCTCAGCCTGCCTACCTCCCAGGGTGGTTGTGACAATATAGGGAGGAGAAGTATGTCATCTTGTGCCCCGTGAATGTCAAGTTGCCTTCAGAGTAGCCAGGTGAGAAAATCTGTAGATTTTTACTCTACCTTCAGTTTCAGGAGAAAAACGACTCCCACCGTTATCTTTCATGGTCTGCATTATTTAAGCCATGGTGGACTGCAGCATGTGTGTGCACCTATGGAAGCCAATTCACATAGCCAACTCCTGCGCGAGACGTTGGCAATGGGGTGTGCACACCAAAAAATATCGTCGTGTATCGTTATCATCATTTCGGACCAAAAAATATTGTCTTCATTCATATCGTAGGTGAACCGTATTGTCTTCATGATAATTATCGTGAAATAAAGGATATTTTTTGCAACCCTATTTTTAAAGGGAAAAATGCCTATAACTTCTGTATTTTAAACGTTAGAGGCTTGAAACTTGGTCACAGTGCTTATGGGGTATGCCTAAGTATGTGCACGAAATTTGAGATCGATCCCTCCAACCCTCGATTTTATATGAATTTATTAAAGATCGTTTCCGTTCTGACAGGTCTGAATGAACACATGTAGTGAGCTGTCATTCAGACCTGTCAGAACGGAAACGATCTTTAAAAGATTCATATAAAATCGAATGGCAGCCAGTATCCGCTTTGGAAATAAAGAGCCTTATATCCAAACTTAAAGTGGGTAAGGTGCCGGGAAATGACAACATTCCGGCTGAAGTATTTAAATCCAATGTAGAATGGTGGCCGCCTGTTTTGGCGGCACTATTTACGTGTATAGATCATACAGCAACCATTCCAGAAGATTGGGGTCTAGCCATCATTATCCCAATATACAAAAAAGGAAAAAGATCTGATCCTGCAAATTACAGACCTATCAACCTATTAAATGTCATCTGTAAAATGTATGCAAATCACTTATTGGAGAAACTGAGGGACTGGCTAGACCAGGAAAATATAATAGCGGTAGAGCAGGCTGGTTTTAGGAGTGGACGCTCAGCAGTGGACCACGGACTTGTCTTGCAACACCTAGTGGAAAAATACACAACCATGCCAGGAGGTGCCCTTTATACAGCCTTTATCAATTTAAGATCTGCCTTTGACCTCATACCAAGAGATAGATTATGGGAGAGGTTTGAGGATACAAACATTGACCGCAGGCTGTTGACACTCATTCGCAGTCTATATGATAACACAACTATGCGGGTGAGATATAATAGGGCGGGTCATTTGTCTGGAGCTGTATCAACAGCAAAGGGAGTGAAACAAGGATGTATGTTAGCCCCCACCCTGTTTAACTTTTATATCAACTTACTGGTTGGACATTTGGCGAGGGTTCAGGCCCAACCTCCCACCCTGGCCAACGGACCCTTGTCAATTCTACTCTATGCTGATGATGCAGTGATACTATCACTGACAAGAGTGGGATTAAGGAGGCTGTTGAGGGCCCTAGATAACTACTGTAAAGATGAATTGCTGCAGATTAACTACGACAAAACCAAGGTTGTAGTTTTTTCTAAAAAAAGAACAAAATATAATTGGTAAATAAGTGATCACTTAATAGAGCAGGTATCCTTGTATAGATACCTAGGAATAATTTTTCATTCATTAGGTACCTGGACTGCCCATTCAAAAAGTGCAATTGCAAGTGTGCAGAGGAGTACCAAGGCTCTCCTTTCTTTTTACCATAATAAAGGTGGACAGTACATTCCTTCGGTGCTTCAGGTCTTCGTGGCAAAAGTTTTAGCCCAACTGTTGTATGGGTCAGAGGTTTGTCTGTACGAAAAATCTGTACCATTCGAAACTGTGCAAACTAAATTTTTAAGAACGATACTTGGGGTTCCAAGCTGCGTCCCAAATGCAGTTTTAAGGTTAGAGACGGGCTTTATTACAATAGACGCACGTATATGGATACGTAAGATGCATTGCTGGTTGAAAATGTTGTTCATGCCTATGGGATTGGCTTCATTAATTTTGTTGGACACTTTCCATTCAAAGTGGAAAAAACTATTATATAGGAAGCTTCAAACCTTGGGTTTTTCGATGACTGCTGTTCAGAGCCTAGGCTACGAAAAGGCAAAAGCTGAGATAGCACAGTGAATCCGAGATGTCGATTTCCAAAATCACTTAAGCCAAATAATACTGTATCCGGCTATCAGAGAAAATAGTAGACCGCTCATACCTGCTAAACACTTAGTGGCCCTAACCTCTCCAAAACTTAGAAGAGCTTTTACTTTGGCCAAGTTCAATGTTTTGCAATCCGCTCTGTTGGAGGGCAGATTCCAAAAAATTCCTCACAGAGAACGGGTATGCCCATGTGGGAAGGGGGCAATCAAAACAGTAGGTCATGTTCTGCTACACTGCTATATATATAAAAATCTTAGATCTCTTCTTATTGCCCTGCTTATAGTAAAACTCCCGGGCAGGCCAAACAAATTTTACGTAGAATATTTATTGTCAGACTTAGATGATCCAGTCACACTAAAAGTGGCCAGATTTTGTGTAGCAGCCATCTCCCGTCGCAGGGAGGTGACTGGTAAACTGCATGAAAGAATGGACAACTAGCATACATTTTTCTATAGTTATAACCAAATGACACTGTATACATGTAAGACAGTTATAATATATGAATTACCATTTCCCTATGGGTTGATGACTTGTCTGTGTATTCAATTATTAAATGTTTTTATATTATCAGGAGGGTTAATTGAAAATCTAACGTGTAAATATGTTTTTATATTATGATGTTTTATACTTGCTGGTCTTGTTGACCATAATAAAATTTATTATTATTATTATTATTATTATTATCATATAAAATTGAGGGTTGGAGGGATCGATCTCAAATTTCATACACATACTTAGGCATACCCCATAAACACTGTGACCAAGCTTCTAACTTTTAAAATACAGAAGTTATAGGTATATTTATATGGCAGTCCGATAAAACAATAAAACCACCTGAAAATTATCATCTCCGATGATTATCGTAGGTTTTTCTATCGTGTCGTCATCGTTAAACACATGCACGATAACGACCTTATCGTATTGTTATCGTACATTTTAACGATACAATACACATCCCTAGTTGGCAACCTGTCTGAACTTAGCTGAGTTGGCTTATGCAATGGGCTGTTTTAGGGTTATGTAAGATTGTTTGACCCTTTGCATAAGCCACCCCCGCTAGATTCAGATGACATGCCAACCCCGGGTGTGGAGGTTGGTTATGTGAAATGACACCAGCAAGCACATGCACACATCACAGCCCACCATGGGTTAAATAAGCCATGGTGGGCTGTATTGATCGTGCTAGCCGGCCCTTAAAGAGTACTTTATATAGCTCACAATGGTGTCTTTTTTACTATATGGTGTGCTATTTGTGTGCAGATGCCCCTCCTAGATGATGTGTTGTCACACCACACCCAAGTGGCTCACTGTGCAGTAGCTGCCACCATGCACCCTATTTAAATCAGTCTCCCGGAAGAAGTTGAAAAGGGACAGTGTGGGGTAGTATTTAGAGTGTCAGACAAGCATGCAGGGGACTTGGGTTCAAATCCCTGCTCAGGCATGAAGTTCAGTGGGTGATTTGGCACCAGTCACTTTTTCTCACCGAAACCTACCTCACAGGGCTAGTGTGATAATAAAATGGGAAGGGGTGACCACATATGCAACCCTGAGCTCTTTGGAAGAAGAGTGGGAATAATAATAATCATCCACCAAGAAACTGAACCAAGAATTGCTGACGAGACTGGAATCTCTGAGTCACGACCAAATAGCACATGATACAGAAACTCTTGGCAAAGCATGACACAGAGACAGTCAACAACAACAACAATAGAGATGAATGTGTTTTTTTTATAACTCAGAATCTGGATTCTTCTGGGTTCCAGCAGCGTGTCTTCCGGTAGGCAAATCCTCAGCATGAAAGCTAGCCCAATTTCCGAGTCATTGGCACTCAGCCAGTTATACAGAGATTTGATCTAAGCCATTCTTTTGTTTCTGATTTTGTTATTCTTCCACATTATTATCATTCCCCAGAAGCTCCAGCTGAGATAAGGGCCATATAGTACAAGCTCACACTGTTAAGGACAGCCCCTGCCTCAAAGGCTCACGTCATGAGTAACCAGGGTGATGAGAAGAAAAGGATTATCATCTCATGCGCAATCAGAAACCACGGCACAGAAAACGGAGGTGATGTTTTGCTTATTTTGTCAACCATCACAAATCTCCGGCTCAGAAAATGTCACAAATCCAAAAACGCCTGATCCTCACCCCATCATCGAGTCTCGCTTTCGCCTAAATCATCAGTCAAGGGTCTGATTCCTTTGTGTAAGTGAAGTGGGATTACCATTGCCAACCCTCAATAAATGTACTGGATGCCAGTGAAAACATTGCTTGGAAATGGCTGCCATGAAGCCTGTAAAAGGAGCTAATTGCCAGGAAAACACTCATGATTCAAACACTCTCAATCAAGCATCAACAAAACAGAACGTAAAAGATAATGTTCTCCCATGTTCAAAACAGCAAACCGCCACCACCCTGAAAATTTACCTTTTATTGTTTAACCCTTGCATAGCCCACAATCTCTGGATTAGGACAACACAGCAAGCTATGGCCTGGGTGCGAATAGTCAAAACCCAGCTGGTGGGCTCTGCAGCTCACCTTGTCTTAAATAAGCCACCATGGGCTGTTTTGATAATGCAGATTGGGTCAATGCTACTTGCTAACAGGAAATTGGATCAAAGAAAACAGGATCAAAGAAAACAGGGATGTTGAACCTTTTTCAGCCCAAAGGCTGAATTCTATTTCATTATAAGATCGTAATAAGGACTATAACTTTAAAAATTGGTGCCAGAGTTTGCATTTTTCCTCCTTTCTTCCCATCCCTTTTTTCTTTTGTGTAGGGACTTTCAGATCATGGGTGGACAGAAGGTAGGCTTTCTACTGTCTATCGAGTTCTACTGGTAGATTTTCAGATAATGTACAGTAGATCAGCAAGGATTTCTGACTTCCAGTTGTTAACAGTGGCAACAAAATGACTACATACACACACACACACTTCTAAATTATCCAGCTGGATGGAATGAAGAAGTTGGAGCAACCAGGAGTGGATGTTTGTAGAAGAACTTGAGTGCCATTTAGTTCTGGAACTCAAAACAAAATTGTGGGCTCAGAATTCTTTAATCCGAAATGGGCATCCTTTGTACCAAGATCTGGTTGGTGGATCTGGGGGATTTAGAGAATAAAATAAAGTATATCCTACAAGCCGGAAGATAGCTAATCCTTATTTTAGATTGTAACTCTGAAGGCAGGGACCACCTGGCCTATTGTTATTATTAATGATTTTTAATCCATTCTGGGAGGGTTTTCAGCTGAAAAGTGAGGCAAAAATGCTTTAAATAATAAGCATGCACCCTTTCTTGGGAGTAAGCTCTGTTGAACTCAGTGAAGCTTACTTCCAAGTAAACATGCACAAGATAGAGTTCATATATGTGTCTACGTAGGAGTAAATCCCATGGAGTTCAAGCAAGTGTGTATAGAATTGCAGCACAAAAAATATTTTCTCTAGATAGAATGGCACCAAGAAAATGACCAAAAAAAAGTGGAATTCCTAAATATTGAAATAGCGAGCATTACATCCTAGGAAATAAGTTTAGGATTTGACTGAGCCATGTAAGATTCACAGTAATTTATTATCACAGGAAAATGTAACACCACAAGCAGAAGTAACTCTGGCAGCCATATTCAGTTTCGTAGAAATATGTATGTTATTTGGTTGCCTTTGATAGTAAATATACCAGCACTAGGGCCCTAACCTAATTAAAAATAATTTTTAGTTGACTAATCATATGAGTTTTAATTGATTGTTTGAATCTGTATTAAACTGAATATGAATAAAATCAATCATTTGGAAATGGGGGGAAGCTATCTTTCTTTGCCTTTAGATGATGTATGTACCTGCCATAGTAGACAGCAATCCTTCCTGTGTGACAGAAAAGGCGGGGGGGGGAGGTGGGGACAAAAGGGAAATGGAGTAAAATCAGCAAATCAGAAAAACATTATAGAAAGACAACCCACTAATTCCTCTTAATACAAGTGACGAATATCCAGGGTCTTAATTATGTAATGAAAAAACTGTTTGGTCTTATATAATATGTAATAAGTTTACCTCTTTTAATTTTAAGGGTTTTTTAAAATTAATTTTCCAAATATAACAGGAAAATACAGTAATATGTTTCCCACACCAATGGGAGGCTGGTCCACTGGTCCATTTCAAACCAGGTTCTTCCTCCTGGAGGAGGGGGCCATAGTTCAGTGGTAGTCAAGGACCTGCTTCGCATGCAGAAAGTTCCTGGCATTGCCAGGTAGAGACAGAAAAATTGCTTGAAGTATTTGTAATGTTGTCAATACTGCGTTAGATGGACCAATGATCTGACTCAGTATAAGGCAGCTTCCTGTGTTCCAGTGAGATTCCCTTGCATATATACAAGAGACCGAACAGTAGGCCCCATAAAAGGTCACTGGAAAAACCTTTGTATACTTGGGAAAGCCTCTTCTGTAAGAGGTAGCAACCTTTTTTAGACTGCGATCTTATGCATCCTTACCTGGGAGAAAGCCCCACTGAAGTCAAACATGCATAGGATTGTGCTGTTAGCCTTCCCAATCCAGCTATCCCAAACCAGGTGCTTTGCAGATGTGTCGGACTACAACTCCCACCATCCCTAGACAACATGTCCATGGGGACAGACTGGCTGGAGATAACGGGAGTTATATTCCAAAGCATTTGGAGAGCACCTGGCTGGGGAAGGCTGCAAAATCCATACAATTTTATGAAGTTACATCCTGGTCTGTAAAAGGAGAGGCAACTGTTACAGCAACTTTAACATAGCTATTACGCAAGGCACAGCCTTGAGAGCAAGTTCTCTTATTACAGGCCAAGACATACCTTTTCATTTTGAAGTATTTCTATTTGATATGATTTTAAAATTAAAACATCTTCGGCCTGGTGGAGCAGGGACTCATTTCTAAAATTGATTGAGGGTGCAATTCTATGCATGTTTAGACAGGAAAAAAGTCCATGTTCACTGGGACATGCTGGGAGTTGTACGACTTTTTTCTGACTAAACATGCATAAGATTAACTAATTCATCAACTAAGTTTGCAATCTCTGTACACGTACCTGCTGGGACTAACCCCAGTGAACTGGATGTGACTTATTCACAAGCAAACATGTCTAGGAGTGCATGAATCCTCCATCCCCTAATTAGTGCCAGTCAGATTTTCAGGGATGGCAGTAATTTAATCATTTTCCATCTGGAGCTCTGGCTTTCATGTCCCTTCTTTGCCCTGAACGCCCCCAAAGCCCCTTCTCCCTGAAGCATAACTCATGAGACAAATAGGCAGTGCAGGGGACAGACAGACAGACAGACAGAGATCTGGAGCTAGGCTCTTTTGTCTTTTCTTGGGTAAGGTTCAGCAGCAGCATGGGCGCAGGGCTTTCACCCCAGAGCCGGCCGGCCAGCCAGCCAGCCCCCACTGTGTGCCCATGCTCCTGCCTTGGTTTGATTTTAACATGCCCTGATTGAAACAGTTGAATCCTTTTCATGTTTATATCATGATTATTAGCTGAGTCACAGCTGGGGTGCTGCTAATTAAATGTATTTCTTAATTAACAAGATCAGAGAGAAAGCACGCTGGCCGAGTTGGGTTTTCAATCACTGTCTCTTGATAAAGGCAGCTGCTGCCAGGCTTCAGCTGGGGGAGGGGGAAGCCATTGGAGATGTTGTGCTAACCCAAAGCCAGTACAAACCAGTTTGTTGCCAATTGGCACCATCAGAGTTGAGTGGATTTCTAGAAAGTTCAGTACATTCTGAAGCAGCTATGAGAATGTCATCAGTTTTGTATGTGCCCAACTTGGCCTGCAGGTCAGGCACAACCATTAGGCAGAGTGAAGCAGTCGCTTTAGGTGGCTGAGGCTGTGAGGTGGCAGCAAGGGATTGGAGGAAAGAACTGTGTGCCCCGCAGAAGGCTCTGTGCCCCCTAAGCTAGCTGCTGCCCAGGTGTGGTGGAAGAGGTTGGCCCATTGCTAGTATTGAAGATTCAACTGCCAGTCCAGTTGGCTTTGGTACGTGAAAAGGGAGGGGATGCTGTGTTGTCCATCATCTCAGGCAGCAAAATGTCCTGAGCCAGCCTAGTCAGTAGGCATTCACCATACCATTGCCAATCCATCCCCTCAGCATTGGTTGGCATAATAACATTAATCTAGGTGGAATTACACCCAGGGGATTCATGCCAACTGTTGTGGAGCCATCAGCAAGGTGAATTCAGCTTGGATTGTCTCAACCCACACTTTTATTGTGCCATGAGCACAGGACTGGCCCAAAGAAGAAGGTGTGTGGTTGTATGGCATGCTGCCAGCTCAGATGAAGAGCAACTGAATAATGCCAGTTGCATGCAGTGCAGATTGACAACAGCCAGCAGCAGTGACAGGAGGTAGCAACATCCTCTGTCCAATAGACCTCTTTTGGGATCTCATTACTTTACAGTGAGTGTAAAGTTAACAGCAGCCTTCCCCAACCTGGTGCTCTCCAGATCTTTTAGACTACAACTCCCAGGAACCTTGACCTTTCACCATGCTGGCTGGAGCTGATGGGAGTTGAACTCCAAAATATCTGGGACAGCACCAGGTTGGGGAAAGATGGTTTTATAGAATCACAGAATAGTAGAATTGGAAGGGGCCTATAAGGTTATTGAGTCCAACCCCCTTTCTCAATGCAGGAATCCACCTTAGCATCTTGAAGGCCTCTAGTGTGGGAGAGCCCACACTATTTCCATCCTGCTTGACCAGTCAGGAAGTTTTTCCTGATGTCCAGCCGGAATCTGGCTTCCTGTAACTTGAGCCCATTATTTCGTGTCCTGCACTCTTGGATGATCAAGAAGAGATCCTGGTCCTCCTCTGTATGGTAACCTTTGAAGTATTTGAATACTGCTATGGGTTCTCTTCTCCAGGCTAAACATGCCCAGACCTTTCAGTCCCTCCTCAAAGGGCTTTGTTTCCAGAACCCTGATCATCCTCGTTGCCCTCCTCTGAACCCCCTCCAGCTTGTTTCACCATCAACATTGACTGACCACAACCCAGAGACTTTCTTCTACCGTTGCCAACAACCCAAATCTGGGCAGACCAAAAAGGACAAATCTATCCAGTTCTTACCCAGAACTGTGATCAGATCAATGTGATTCCTAGTTTTCCAGAAAAGTGGAGGCAGTGGCAGATATATACACACAGAAGTCTTTGACTATTCACACATCTTTCACCCCTCTATGCCTAGGCTGACCATATGAAAAGGAGGACAGGGCTCATGTAACTTTAACTGTTGTAGAGAAAAGGGAATTTCAGCCAGTGTCATTTGTATGTAATTAGTCCCTGGTGAAATTCCCTCTTCATCACAACAGTTAAAGTTGCAGGCACTATACTAGAGTGACCATATACAAAAGAAGGCAGGGCCCCTGCAACTTTAACAGTTGTGATGAAGAGGGAATTTCACCAGGAACTAACTGCATACAAATGACACTGGCTGAAATTCCCTTTTCTCTACAACTGTTAAAGTTACATGAGCCCTGTCCTCCTTTTCATATGGTCAGCCTATCTATGCCTGTGTTTCAGTGATGCCCCACAACCATGCATGGAGGCTCCCCATCCACTCTCTCACACAGACAAGGTCACAGAGAAAGCTTTATTTACTTTATTAAATGATATTTAATTTGCTTTATAGCTTTGAAATTCACCAATGTGGCAAACAAATAACAAAAAGCACAATAAAATACAGTGATAAATAAAAAGCAACTATGTTAAAACAGAAAGCAGCAAATAATAATAATAATAATAATGGATCAAGTTATAATACATACAGGATTAAGAAGTTATAGCAACCAAGAACTATCAAAAATACATCATAAAAGATAAAAGTGTAACAACAGATTCATGTAGGAAATGTCATCAGTCCCAAGAAACAATAGACCATGTAACAGGAGGATTTAAAATTCTGGCAGGAATGGGCTATACGGACATACACAATACAGCTGCAAAAATACTTCACCAACAACTGGCCATCAAATTCAACCTCATCAAACAACCTACACCACACTATACATACTCACCCAAAACAATATTGGAAAATGCAGATCATAAGTATACTGGGACAGAACAATTGATAGGACAAGGAAATGCTTTGCAATCGACCAGACATAACAGTTATAGACAAAAAAGAAAAACACACCTATCTCATTGACATTGCAATAGCTAATGACAAAAATGTTATAGAAAAGGAAGAGGAAAAGACAGGGAAAATATACACCACTAGCTATGGAAGTTAAAGAACTATGGCAACACAAAAAAAGTTACAATTATTCAGTAAGTCACATCAGTCACCGGCATCACATCAAAAAAAATTACATGAAACCTTCAGAAACTGAGCATACCAAAATACATCCACACCAACATCCAGAAAGCAGTCATACTCAAAACATGTTCAATAGTCAGGAAATTTCTGAATCAGTAAAAGACAGTATGACTTGGCAAAGCCTGTCATGTTCATCTAGAAAAACTGCCACCAGCGAGAAAAAGAGAGATAATAAGAACACCAAGAATTATTACACCAGAAGCAGATAAAATAATGTCAATGGTGGAAAAATAGAATACAACAAGTAGATAAATGTCAAATAAGCCAGCAGTCACAAGAATAAAATCAAACTGATGAGTATTGAAAATTTGTTATCAAGACATTTTGAGCAAATAAAAAGATTTTCATTTGGCAGCTAGAACTTAGCAACAAATGTGCCAGGCAAACCTTTTGGGGGACGCTCTTCCATTAGGTAGGGTGACCAGATAAAATCCAGGTCAGGGCTCATGTAACTTTAACAGTTGTAGAGAAAAGGGAATTTCAACCAGTGTCATTTGTATGCAATTAGTTCCTGATGAAATTCCCTCTTCATCACAACAGTTAAAGTTGCAGGGCCCCTGCCTTCTTTTGTATATGGTCACTCTAGTATAGTGCCTGCAACTTTAACTGTTGTGATGAAGAGGGAATATCACCAGGAACTAATTGCATACAGATGACACTGGCTGAAATTCCCTTTTCTCTACAACTGTTAGTTACATGAGCCCTCACCTGGATTTTATCTGGTCACCCTACCATTAGGGCACCAACACCAACAAGGCCCTGTCCCTGATCACAACCTGCCTCACCTTAGAAGGTGCGAGCACCCTAAGAAAGATTTCCAATAAGGAGGTTAACATAGGGTGACCAGATAAAATCCAGGTCAAGGCTCATGTAACTTTAACAGTTGTAGAGAAAAGGGAATTTCAGCCAGTGTCATTTGTATGCAATTAGTTCCTGGTGAAATTCCCTCTTCATCACAACAGTTAAAGTTGCAGGCACTATACTAGAGTGACCATATACAAAAGAAGGCAGGGCCCCTGCACCTTTAACTGTTGTGATGAAGAGGGAATTTTACCAGGAACTAATTGCATACAAATGACACTGGCTGAAATTCCCTTTTCTCTACAACTGTTAAAGTTACATGAGCCCTGACCTGGATTTTATCTGGTCACCCTAGGTTAACACCTGGGCTGGTTAGTGTGGCAACAGGAGGTAGCCCTTCAGATACATGGTCCCAAGCCATGTGTGAATGTTCTTGTTAGAATTTCCAAGTCCCTTCTTCGGCTTCTTGGGGGAATGCCCCCAACCCCCTCCCCACTCTCTGCTTCAAAGCAAAGCTGCAGAAACAATTCACCTGGGAAGCAGAGGAGGATGGGGGAGAACAGTAGCTGTGGCACCAGACTACCCTGAGGCCCACTTCCCTGAGGCAGGCCACTTCCTCCCCAGTGCTTAAGGGGGACAAGATGATGCAAACAGATTTTCCTTCTCTGCCCTTTCCGTTTTGAAAGATGAAGGAACTCTGGCTATGCAGCAAGGGGTCCCAGGAATGCTGCAGTGCACAAGGTCAGCAGCTGGTCCTCTGTTTCTGCACTCAACCCTGTGCCACAGGAGAGGCACAACAGATAGAGCAGAAGAGAAGGATACAATGCAGGTTCTAGGTGGGGTGTGCCTCCTCTCACATCTCCTGATATTAATACGAGAGCAAGTGACACACACTTGCCAATTGCAGCACCCGGGGCTGTTCCTGCAATATTCATGTTGCATGCAGGACACCGACTAACCCTTCCCATCTGTTGACATGAGGGAGGGGATTAGCCCCTTCCAGAGTTTAGAGGGCATTTTCCTTTGGCCTGATTGCCTCGGTGGAGACTGCTTGTCATTTTTACAGGCTGAGCTGCCACAATGGCACGGGATTAGCCAGTTTTGCTGCTTGCCTCTGATTTGTTTCTGCTTGCTTGCTCCCCCAGCTGCAATAGCTGGAATGATTCGGAGGGCCTCTATCTGTAGCTGCGTCACCGTTCTCCCTCACACATACACACACTACCATCTTTGGTTTCCTCCCCCACCGCAGCCACCACCACCCCTCCCTGCTCATCAGGATTTGAAGCGTTAAGTGCTTTCCACGGCAGCTTCTCACCCCCATCAGAAGAACCCACACGACACAGAACTGCGGCTCACGTAGGCCAGGCGCCTGCTGCCGGCACCTGCCATGAAGCTGATGCTGGAGGAAGGAACGGAGCCGCTTTCCGGGAAGGAGCCTGCTTCAAGCCCGGAAGCGGGCAGGGGGATTCCCTTAATAGCCAGGGATGGCTGCAGGCAGGACATCTCTGGGCTGAGGCAGCGCAGAGCCCCAGCCTTCCAGATTTCAGCAGAAGGGGCGACATTTAGCCGCTCCTCTGACTGCAGAGCCAGTGGGATGCTCCTACTAGCTGCAGTCTCTTTCTTTCTTTCTCTGACAGGCAAGAGCATAGACTCTAAAATGCAGGAAAGTGGGATGGCTACTGGCCTTCACCCAGTGTTTTACTTTCAAGGGCTGGAGTGGGCAACCTGCGGCTTTGGGGCTGCATGTGAGCCTCAGTCTAATTTCATCTGGCTCTCGGTCTAATTTCCAAAGCCCTCTGCATGTGATCAGTTCTGACCTCAGGCAAGAGCAGCCTGCCCCTTCCCTGGCACTCTCTTACATTGGAAGGGGAAGGGGTGGGAAAAAGACAAAAGGGCTGACGCACCCACTTTTGTTTCTGGTCCTGTCCACCACTGGCTTCAGATCCACTTCCTGCCAACATGCGCCCCCTGATTACCTATGAGGGAAGGTGGCCCTCAACACAAAACAGGCTGCTCACCCCTGTTCAAGGGCACCTCTGATTCTGGGGCTGTGATCCCTTTCCCATGTGACATAAGAAGCCTAGTTTCCATGTACCACCCTCCAGATGTTTTGGACCTCAGCTCTCGTAACCCTTTCTATTACACATCTCTCCATTGCTCTGCAGCCTCCCAGGCTGCCTGCACTTCCTGATCTGAATAAGCCCTATGGAAGGAAAGCCCTATGGGATGTCTTCCCCTGGGCTTTAACTGAAGTATGGGAAGCTGTGTACAATGAAAGACAAGACACTTGTGCACACTCGTCAGCCATCTGAGAGGAGGGGGAATGCTTAACCTTTCTCCCCTCCTGCTATTTCCCTGCTCCAAATCACCACCGCCATTACTACCATGCGCACACACAGAGTGGCTTTCCTCCTTGTGTGGTTTAAAGTGCTCATTTGCCCCCTCTTCTGTGAAGGAATATGCACAGCAGTGCTCAACACTGGTTTTATCTCTAGGCTTTGCATCCCACCAGCTGCAGAGTGGGCCTGTACAGCACATAAGGCATCAGGCCCCAAGAATGTAAGGCCATGTCTACACCAGCCTTTTTTCCCGGGGGTTGTCCCTGGGTCATCCCTGTGCATCCAAATGACACACAGGGGATCCCGGGGATGACCTAGGGACGACCCCAGGAAAACCCCAGGATAGCGGAAACCGGGGATATCCCAATTTTTTCGCCATCCCAGGTCCTAAAACGGGCATGGAGCAGCGCAGGGTGGCTCCGTGCCCATGGGGGTGGGGTGGGGGGAAGCAATTTCACAATCCCCAGGATGGCAGGGTGGGGGGCACGCGGGGGGGTCTTACCTTCTCTGCCACACTTCCAGCTCGTCTGGCCCTTTCTGTCTCTTTAAAAAAAAGGGTGGGTGTGATGTCCCTTTCCTCCTGGGACATTGCGCTTCCTGTTTAGAAGGTGGGGGACGATCCCGGAAGCAGGTAAGTCTGGGATCACCCCCTCCCTCTACACCCTTAGGTGTAGAAAGGGCCTAAGAAGAGCTATGCAGTGTGTCAGTGCTTGCTCCAGGTTTTTGAGGGGCCCTCCTTCTGTGAGTCCACCATCTCAACCCCCACCCCCATTGTCACCAGCTTCTCTTGCTCTTGCAGTTCAGGAGGTGAAAAACCTCTCCTGAAAACATACCTTAAATGTAAATAATAATAATAATAATAATAATAATAATAATAATAATAATAATAATTCTCATCATTGCTACCATTTGCTTGCTTGATAGGCAGAGAGCTGCAGGCAGTGGCATCTATTGCTCCTCCTTCTTACCACCACCATTGTCTGGGCCTGAGCATGTGGCTAGCTAGCCCTGTGGTCGCTGTGGATCTGCGCCATGTCAGTTAGATGATGCAAGTGCAGCTTCACAGCCACCACAGGCCTTCCTTGCGATGCTGCAATATGAAAAAAAAATGGGGATTTACCCTGACTTTTTCAAAGGGAGTGACGCAACACGGTGCTTTAGCCATGTGACATCTCTCTAGGGCCAATCTGGGGTCAACCTGGGGGCGGAGCCTGGTGGAAGGTGACCAGCGATTGGTCATCTTCCACCAGGAAGAGGGCGGGGTGGTTCCGGGACCCAGATGGCCACCCAGAAACTCTGCACTCCCTCCTCTATGTTGGGATTACCTTACGCCGCCCCGGGAGAGGGAAAGTGCGGGGTTGAAAAGGAAAGCGGCGCCAACCCGGTGCCGTAAAAGACAGCCCCCAAGAGGCGGGTGAACAAGTAGGTTGATTGGTGAAGAGGAGGGGCACTTGCCAGTGTGCCCCTACTGGGGCATGGACGCTGTGTACGTGCCTGACCATGCCCACCCTTGATGCCGGTGCTTCACTTTGTGAAGGAGTACTTCCTTTTCTCTGTCCTAAATCCCCCACCCCCTGGCTTCATGGGATGACCCCAGTGTCTAGTTTAATGAGACATTTTTCTCCATAGCTGCTTTTTCCACACCATGCATAACTTTATTTACCTGTAACACTTGACCTTTACTCCCCTTTAAAAAGAAATTAAATAGCCCCAAATGTTGTAACTTTTCCTTGTAGAGAAGTTGCTCCAGCCGCCTGACCATTTTGGTTGTTCTTTATTTCCGAATATCTTTTGCAGGTGGTTCAGGGAAGCCAATTGTCAAGCAGGGCAATCCTGGGGTCATCCAAACTGTCTTGTCTGGGCATAAGAACACCAGAAGCGATATCCAGGGACAGAATGTAGTTTCTTTTCTTAGCATTTAGCCCAACCTTCCCCAATGTGGTGACCTCTAGATGTTTTGACCACAACTCCCAGCATTCCTGAGCATCAGCCATGCTGGGTGGGGCTGATGGGAGCTAAAATCCAAAACATCTGAAGGGCACCAGGCTGATTAAGCCCCCTCCAACTTCTGTTCTCTGATTAAAGGCTGATGAATTTGTCTGGATCACTCATCTGGCTAAGAACCACATCAGCAGGAGCTATTTCTTTCCTATGTGTGTAATGTTTTCCCTTAACTCTTGATCATTCCTCCCCACTCCTTCCACCACCTCCCTGCTTCTCTTTCTCCTCCCACCCTGTTCACTCTGGTAAGTGCTGCTTAATGTGAAGGCAGACTGCAGCAATGCTGGGATTTCTCCTCAGACTTGGCAGTCTGATCATGTCCTACCTGAAGAGTGGCAGGAGTGAGTCACGTTCTAGCCACAGCGGTGACTCACACTTTGGGCTTCCAGAGAGAAGCAAGCACATTTCAGAGATTCCTGGATGAAAGTGTACACATCCACACACAGAGAAAGTCCCCCTAGTGCTACTGGAAATCACCCTGCTGCCGCCTACTCATTTGGCTTAAAAATAATCTGGATTCGTGTTCTGTCAACACAGCCATCTCGCCGCCATATTGTGGAGCAAGAAGGTCCAATGCATGTTTTTTGCACTGAGGTTCCTTTATCCTACTCTGGAAGTCCTGTGCAGAGGAGGTCAGAGGCCTCTCTGAGGAGTGGCTCTCTTTGGCTCAGGTGCAGACGGTGCAACACTGTTTCCAGTATCAGTGATGTGTGCATTGGTCAAGAACTTGGCCCATAGAGGCCTCAAATGCACATGTACAGCATCAGTGCTGGGACCAATTCTTACAAATAGCCCTCTTCCTCTTGCAAAGAACCCGCCTTGCAAAGAACCCACTTGCAAGAACAGATCAATATCATTGTTCATATTTAGGGATCTATGCTCCCTGTGTTCTTTTGTGCCATTTCTGTATTTGCCTTTATATTCAGTGCACGCATGCACTGGAGTGTCCAGGATGACAGAGGTGTGCACATCAGTGCTTTGTATGTAGTTTTATGTAGCAGATCAGTGTCACAAGATGAGTCATGCCTTTTTGAGGTCATGCTCTCTCCTTGGCAGGATCTCTGAGGCTGGGAAGGCATATCCGGCCATCCTCAGGCCTCCCTTGCTGCTCCTTTGCCACCGAAGAATTCCTTGAAATCTGACCGAGCAGCTGCGTTCCTCTCCATCACTGGAAGCTCTAACAGGCATGGGGTAGGGGAGGCCAGAAAAACCCACAAGAGAATTGGTATTGGGTCCTTGCCCCACTCAGCAATCTTGCATCAGAAACCTTTCCCAGTATTGCTCTTCGCCATCATCCTCATCCTCATGAGGAAGGAGCATAGGGAGGGGGGCTCCATCAAAGTGGAGACACAGGGTAAACTGCAGACAGCAGAATTGCTGCCAACAATGGAAGGAGGTGTTCAAGAAGCACACATTTTGATGGAAGGAGGTGTTCAAGAAGCACACATTGCAGGACGCTACAAAGGATGGACCAGTGCCCCCAAATCATTGTCGCTGCTTGATTCTCAAAAGAGGG
Organism: Anniella stebbinsi; assembly: GCA_029215795.1. NCBI lineage: Eukaryota > Metazoa > Chordata > Lepidosauria > Squamata > Anniellidae > Anniella > Anniella stebbinsi. Next base: position 62,180,890 of record JARDYH010000004.1, on the reverse strand, counting down.
AGGGCCAGGACAAATAGGAGGCAGAATTCAGGGTATGGACAGCCCTGGCTTCATTCCATCTTAACCGTGGACTGTCTGGGCATCACTATTGACTGTATGGAAGGGGAACTGAGGCCAATGGGAATGTTGCGAGAATAGGGTGGCCAAGTACATGTTGGGGGGGGCAGGGGGAGAGGAATCCATCACCCAAAAAGAGGACAAACTAGGATACTGATTTGCATAACATTTACATATGCCAATTTATATGCACAGATGCAAGTTTAGAAACAATTGCCATAAACAGAAATGTAATACATCTGACTGCCTTGAGGAAGATTGTTACCAGAGCACCAGTGTGTCTGTATGGCCTGCTGTCCAGGTGCCGATAGTCATGGGGCAATTTCAAGCTCTTGGACAGGACCGCACAGCCTTTCAATAAGAGGACACCTTCAAGTAGAGGACTGTCCTATGACAGACCTACAAATGGAGGGCCGCCTCTGTAAAGCAGGACACCTGGCCACATGGTGCAAGTCCCAGGGTGATTTGTGTGTTATAAATGAAAGAAGAGAGTTCTGTTAACACTACTTCTGGACAGAGCTAAGAGCCTATAGGTAAGCAAATACATCAGAAGTTCAGGGTTTCTGCCTTTTTAGGGGATGAATGAATGACATTTCGTCCTTCCTGCCCTTTTCACCATGGAAAGTGCTGGCACGGAGGTAGGGGTTCAAAGCCTTCCAAAGCTCTGCCTGCCCTGGGAACTGTGTGAAAGCCTTGCCAGCCAGTTCCTAAAACCACACACACACACACACACACACACCATACAGGGCCACTGAATGGAGCTGTCAGTCTCTGTGGCGGCAACTTACCCCACGTGAAAGGGGAGCCACTCTTACATCAGAGGCGGGCAAGAGTCGGGCAGATATCCTGGGGCTGTCTCCAGCTGCCTTTGGTGCTGTGGGTGGCAGAGAGCTGAATATGAATGAGGAGGGGGATCTTTTGATGTGCCAGGGACAGAACTTGAGAGGAGCCTCATTCATGCACTGACACAAAGGCCTTTGGAGCTTCCCAGGAGAAAGGCAGCTTTCCGGAGAAACTCCCCCCCCCCCTTGCCTCCATAAGGCTCTGCCAAGTGGTGATGTTATTACAGGGAGAGGGAGAGAGAGAACAGCTTCCCTTCTCCTTCTGGGTGGGATCCAAAGCTTTTTGTGTGTTTCAAGGCCCCAAGAGAAACAACACAAGGTAGCGCCATCACGCAGGGCCAACCGGCAGCCAGGGAGCCAGAGCCGCTGCTGGGCATTTGTATTTGTTGGAGAACTGTGGCATGGAATCCCATTTTGGAATCAGTTGCAGCCCAATTTGGTCTCTTTCCCGTATCCAGGGTCTCTTTTCCAACAGTCCAACACATCTGGAGGGCCAAAGCCAAAAAAAGGGAAACCCCACAAGAGATGCCAATTTATTTATTTTTTTAAAGCCAAAGGCCAAGGATACGAAAAAAAATGTTTTTAATGCAATAACAGAAAAACTCCAATGCATTTTGGACCCATAGGTCGGGTCATTTCTCAGGGTAATTTGTTAAAATGTAAGGGATACCATCTGCTTCAAAAACCCCAGTCTTCTATGCATCAGGGGAGGAGGGAGCGATAGGTATGGTTAGAAGGAGAAAAGGTAATTGCTACTACTTCCCCGCAGTCAATCAAAGTTCCTGAGATCTATACAAGAGGCTTTGCTACTCTTTCAGACAAGGATGGGGTGGCTTGCAGAGGGACCTATACTACAAAGAGGTATGAAGAGGGGAAGCAAAGCTAGGAATGGTCCCTTTCCTCCCTCTGTCCTCCTCCCATATATCCCCCTCCCCACTTGTTACAGCTATCATCATCCCATTCGCCCCCTGTGTATTCATCTGATTGATTTCTATCATGCCTTTCTCCAAATGTAATGGAGCCAAGGCAGATTACAAAATACAAATAAAACAATAAAATCACTATGAAATTGCCAACGATCCATAAAGCGCCATAAAATCAGCTCATTAAACTTCCATTTGGTGATGCTTTGTAAGAACATATGAAGAAGAGCCATGCTGGATCAGACCAAAGGCCTATCTAGTCCGACATTCTGTTCACACCTGGCCAACCAGCTGCTTGTGGGGAAGCCCACTAGCAGAGCACAAATGCAATAGCCCCTCCTGCTCTTGTTCCCCAGTAGACATGCTGGCTCTGATACTGGAGTAGCCATTAATAGTCTTCTCCTCCAGGAATTTGTCTAACCCCCTTTTAAAGCCATACAAGTTGTTGGCCATCATCTTATGATAACGAATTCCATAATTTAACTATGCACTTTGTGCAGAAATACTTCCTTTTATTTATCCCAAATCTCCCACCATTCATCTTCATGGCATGACCCTAGGTTCTAGCGTTATGAGAGGGAGAAAAACGTTTCTCTGTGCACTTTCTCCACATCGTGCATAATCCTATAGCCACCTAATGTATGAACTACCTGACACAAAAACAGCTTTGCCATTCTCAGGAAACTTCGAAGTGACTCAGCTAGGTAAGCCTCATGCAGGAGGGAGTTCCACAAATCTAGCACCACCATGGAGAAGGACTTACTCTGAGATGTAGCATCCCTCCATTCCCCTTGCAACCCTCCATCCCATCTAGAAGATCTCTGTGGGATGCAAAATACAGTATCATCTCTAACAGCCTGAGCAAGTGCCACAAGTAATTGGCGTATAGGTATGGAGATAAAAGGTTACAGAGAAGGCAATAAGGAAATGATCTGTCAGGCCAAGCTGGTGGGTACTTCCCCACAGGAGGTTGTAGTGGCAGCTGTGCAAAGTATCTTTCAACTCAATATGGGACTGTCCTCTGGTTAGGAAGACTAGACAGTTACTGATACTGGTGTCTTGAGTAAGAGGGAAATTGGTGAAGGTCACTAACTGTCCCTTCCAGAAAGAACTCACGATCTTGACCATGATGGAAAGGAAAGCCATGGAGAACATGATTAGCAAGGCAGTGGCTATGTCTTCACCAGCCAGTTATCTCAGGGTCAGCTTGAGGTCACCCCTGTGCATTCAAATGATGCACAAGGGATCCCGGGGTCAACTTGGAACAACCTCTCAGTTGTCCTGGGATAACTGGGACCGCAGTTTTCCCAATTTTTCCCGCAGTCCTGGGACAACCCCAGTGATGTGGCGAGTGCTCATGGTTCCTCCCTCCTCCCTGCTAGTAGCGGGGCTCTTCAAACAGGCACAGAGCTGTGGGGCGGGACTCCATACCCATCGGGAGTGGGAGGCAGCATTTTTGCCATTCCCGGGGTGGTGCCAAGTCTTAAGGTTGTTGTTGTTGTTTTTTAATTACATTTCCCCTGGATTGTGGCCCTGCACTTCCGCAATGTGGAAAAAAACCCCTGCTATGCCAGGAACATCCCTCTTGCCTTCTGGGATGATGTGCTGGTGTTTAGACGCAAGGGGACAATCCCAGAAGCAGGTAAGCCCAGGATCCTCGCCCCCCCTTCCCAGAAGGCCTCAAGGTATAGATGAGGCCTGTAACCGAGAAGGGATGCTCCTGCAATATGCCCACTGCCCAAGGCATAAAGTTGCCATAGCCAAGGATTGATTGATTGATTGATGCACCAAGAAACACTTAAGTCTGAAACCATATACATGATGCACTTGATGAAGCAGACTTGTCCATTATTGGCAAATTTGGCACTATTTATTTGTTCCATTTCCACCAGTGTTGTAGTGGAAGCAGAGCTCATAAGATCAAAGTGCCATGAGGTTTTGACTAGCAGGGGTGATGATGATGATGATGATGCCATCTGCCACCCCAAGCAGGCTTCGCAGCAATAATATACTTTTTGTGACCTATCCCTGTTGTAATGCAAAGTATTTTTAGGTGGCCTGGCCTTGAATGAGCAATTAAGACACATTCACATTCCAAAAAGTCTGCTTCTGATGGAAATGTTAGAAGTGGTTTGTTGATATGGATCAACACAGTTGCCTGCATTTTTTAAACTCTCTTTGGAAGTGTGGCTATAAGGAGTGTCAGGATTAGTGCCTGCACTTCAAAATTGATCACTATAACCCTGGATTCTACTAGATATGAGTAGGAGAAAATAACTACGACCACAAATGAGCTCTTGTCCTCCGGCTAGGAGAAATCCCACTGAGGCTAAAATCCTACACACACTTAGCAAGGAGTAAATCTCACCAGGTTGTGCCCATGTATTTTAAAGTTCACCATCATAGCCCAAAGGCTAGAAAGATAGTTGTTTAAAAGACTGGGGAGAAGGGGAGGGAGCCAAGAGATTCTCAGGATGCCAAATTATGCACCCAAGACCAAGAATTTTGTGCAGTGCGGTAGTGGGATTGCCAAATATTGGGTGACCATAAGAAAGGAGGACAGGGCTCCTGTATCTTTAACAGTTGCATAGAAAAGGGAATTTTACCGGGTGTCATTTGTATGCATACAGCAGGTGGTGAAATTCTATCTTCATCACAACAGTTAAAGCTGCAGGAGCCCTGCCCTCTTTTGTATCTCCTCACCCTACCAAATAACATGCAGTACCATATTGATCCCAGTTGGAATCAAGGGCTTCAGTTCTAGGGAACCTCATTGTATACTGTATTGAACGCTGGAACAGTCCTTCTGTCAAACCTGACCCACTTCTTTACTGCCACCTTTAAATGGTTCGTATGTGGCTTGTTCTCTCGTCGCTTTCATTAAAAATCAACAGCTCTGCAGCTATGTATAGATCACAGCATCCTCCTCTTCTCAGTTTAAAAAAAAGCACCAAACCTCTGTTCTAATTTAAAGCTCGCTTTCTCGCGCTCCCCCCCCCCTCGCCTCCCGCCCCTCCTCCGTTTTAAAAACATCCTTTAATAAGGCTCTCCTCCCAGCTCCCTGCTCCTGAATACAGCTGGCATCCGTTTCAGGGGGCTGGAGCGAGCTGCAGCCAGCCAGCCAGTAGCACCTGATCATGCAGCAGCGGAGGGGAGTGAGGGAGAGAGAGGAGGAGGCAGGGAATGTTCTCCTGTCCTTGGATGAACTCTCTGGCTCGCTCATTAGAGATGCTGCCACGCGGCTGCTGCCGCCTCTTCTTCCTTGGGAAGCTTCTTGCACACAGGGATATTTTTAGTGTGCTTTATACTCTGAGCAGGAACTTCTGCATTGCCCTTGCTGCGTAAAACAGGCTGTCAAGGCAACTAGCGGCCGTTCAGCCAGTTTTCCTCCAGCCGGGACTTGAAAGGCTCTGTACTGCAATCGGTGCAGGGGGGCGGCCGGGGCGGTGGTAGAGGGGAGGGAATCACCCATTCTGATCACACTGGCTCCACCCGCAATAGGGGCCTCAAGCACACGCACAAGCAGCAGGATTCTACCTTGAGTCTCAAACGACATTGCATAGAATGGAGAGTCTGCCTTGATTCTGCAAAAGGAGCCCAACGCCCCAAGCTCTGGAGGAGAAGAACAAAAGCGTCCCACTGTCAGACGAGGGGGGAGCAGTGCAGGCTGGTGACTCTGATGTCAGTGGGTCTGTGAATCCATTCTAGGTTTCAGTCAGAACCAGCCAGAACTCTAAAGGTACTATCCAAGGTGCTGGACCTAGTTTTGGACTAGGGTTCAGCACCTAGGATAGCTCCTGTAGAGTTCTGGCTGCTTCTGACTGAAACCCAGAGCGGATTCACCACTCCAATGACATCAGAGCCACCAGACTCCACTGGGTGAGAGGGAGATGGCACATCTAGCATGCCACCATAAAGCCATAATTGATGATCTGGTGGTGGTGGTGGTGCGCTAGGTTCTGCTATTTTTATGTTTTCCATCCTCCTCTAACCACATATGGTGATCCCAGTCTGGATCAGGTCCCCACATGCTTACACTAAGGTAAAAAGAAACTGGTAAGGATCTTTCTACATATTTAGTATACCATGTAATTTAGCCCTGAGTCAGACAATTGGTCCATCAAGCCCAGTATTGTTGACACTGGCTCAATTCGGACGACACAATAAACAACTGGTGTGGGGGAAACAATCGTCAGTTGTTTTGACTATTGTGTCATCCGAATGCTGCCATAGTCAACTCAGCGCTGATCCTCATCCACCCCACAGTTGATTATTTATTACCATGTTGTGTGGGGAGTATCTCCTAGGGTTAGGGTTAGGGTTAGGGTTAGTCAACCCACCATTGACTATCGTGTCGTCCGAATTGAGCCACTGACTGGCAGCAACTCTGCAGGTTTTCATGCAGGACTTTGTCCAGCCGTACCTGGAGCTGCTGGGGACTGAACCTGGGACCTCCTGCTTGCCAAGCAGGTGCACTACCACTGAGCTGCAACCCTTTCCTTCATGGAAAATGCTTCACTATGAAGTTTTCCCATGCTACTCCAGGAATCACTGCATACAATAACTATGAGGGTTGTGGCAAATCCACAGCTCCATCCCACCCAGCCAGGTTAGTAACTGAGTGTGAAGGATTCACACAATTGGCACCACCCGAGTAGTTCCTGCAATCAAGAACCCTTATTGGAGTGTGAGAAGATGCCATGAGTAAGCAGCTCCCATGCTGCTAATCGCAAGGGCTAAAGGGGCTTTATGGTTAACTTTTCCTGCAGTTCACAGGGCTGGTTCACATGATCACTGCAGCCCACTGTGACTTATTTAAGCCATGATGAGTTGCGGTGTGTTTCGATGGCCATTTTGAATATCCAGCCTCAGGGAAGGGGTTGCCATGATTTGTCATGTCATCCAAACCCAGGCAGCAGGGGTTGTTGAGGGTTTTTTTTAAAAAAAAACCTCAAATAACCCTATGGCATTATACCCCCAAACAACCCCTGCCACCCAGATTCAGACAATGCAACAAACCATGGTACCATCTTGTTGGAGGTTGAGTATTCAAAATGGCTGCTGGGACACGCTGCAACCCACTGTAGCTTAAATAAGCAACAGTGGGCTGTGGTGATCATGCAAATTTGGTCATAGACTTGTTCCTGCCACTGCCTATTGGCTCTTCTTTCTTAAAGCTGGATTTATCTATCTACATAGGAAATGTTGTCCCAAGACCAGTGGAGTCTGGTGGCTCTGATGTCAGTGAGGCAGTGAATTCACTCTGGGTTTCAGGCAGAACTGCACACCTTGGATAATTCCTTTAGAGTTCTGACTGAAACCCAGAGTGGATTCATTGCCCTACTGACATTGGAGCCACCAGCCTCCACTTCCTGAGACTCTTTTAGCACCAGCCTCCCTAGAAGTCCCTGGGTTACAAGGATCTTATCATTCCCTGTGTTAAGTAAGGTCTCCCATAGTTAGTCTAACAGTGAATTGCACTAGGCATGGAAAAAATCATCTCCACTCCATGGGGAACAGTCTATGATGCCAAAAACAAATATGTGAACAATTCTGCTCCATAAGTTTTTTTAAAAAAAACAACAACCCTATCTGAAAGTGCCCCAGCAGCTGGCCAAAGAAAACCAGGATCCTTTCAGGAACAATGCTTTCATCCTCTTTGTACTATTAAATGCAGAGCTTTCTCTTAAGGCCCTCCTGGATCTCACCTTTCCCCTCCCCAGAAAGACCTCACCATACTCTAACCTAGTGCCCTCCAGGTGTGTTGCACGATGCCATTGACTCAAGTGACCAGATACAAAAGAGAGCAGGGCTCCTGCAGCTTTAACTGTTGTGATGAAGAGGGAATTTCACCAGGTGCTTCATGCATACAAATGACTCCTTCTGAAATTCCTTTTTCTATGCAACTATTAAAGATCCAGGAGCCCTGTCCTCCTTTCCATGTGGTCACCCTACTTGGCCATTCTGATTTGGAATAATGGGAGTTGCAGGCCAACACTTCTGTGGAGGGGGCAGGTTGCAGAAGGCTGCTCTAACCCTGTGCAATGGAACTTTCAAGTGGGTCCATGAAGTTCCAACTCTCCAGTTGAGGCACCAGATGATTCAACATCCCCCATTTTACACATGGAAAAGCTCTACAGAAAACTGCAACTACCTCAGAGGCTGTACAGCTTTCCAGGGTGCCCATAACTGCCTCGGACAGCTTTTTATCAAAAGGGGTGAATAATAATTGCTCAATAACATTCACAGTCCAGTATCTGCATGAAGGAGTGGCCACTTCCTAACCAACTTCAGCTGGTGGCTTACTAATGCCTTGGGCTAGCATGTGCGTACAGAGAGAAATGCACACACAGAGAGAGAAAGAGACAGAAAGCTAACTTTAGAAATGATGTTGGTAAGTTCCTGAAGAGTTGGGGAAAATACAGAAAAGGGCACTATGAGGAAAGGTGATAACACCTGGGACTGTTTAGTTTAGAAAAGTGGTGAATCAGGGGAGATGTGACAGGTGTACAAAATTATGCAGAGAAAGTAGATAGGGAGAGTTTTTTCTCCCTCTCTCATAATACTAGAGCCTGCAGTCATCCCATGAAGCTGATTGCTGGGAGAGTCAGGAGAGATAAAAGGAAGTACTTCTTCACACAGTGCATAGTTAAACTATGGAATTTGCTCCTCCAAGATGTAATGATGGCCACCAATTTGGATGGCTTTAAAGGGGGATTGGACAAATTTCTGGTGGATAGGGCTATCAATGGCTGTTACTCCTGATGGCTTTATGTGACCTGGAGTATCAAAGGCAGTTGCTAGGGAGCATGGGTGGGAAGGTGCTGTTGCACTTATGACCTGCCTTTGGGTTTTCTATGGGCAGCTGGTTGGCCACTAGGTGAACAGAAACCTGGGCTAGATGGACCCTTGATCTGATCCAGCATGGCTCTTCTTATGCACTTATGTTCTCTGAGGATTAACACAGAAGCCCTCTTCACATATTTGAAAGAAAAATATGTTTGTTTGTTTGTTTATATAGTATGGTTTTGTGTATGTGTGTGTACATCTCAAAATAGATAGCTAGATAGATAGTTATCTCACTGTAATTTATATTAAGCCAGTCAAGATGGGTGTCTTTCTGACATCTTCATAGCCATTAGCTGTGGGAGATGGGGCTGCTGCTGTACTGCTGCAGGCAGTGTAGACTCCAGAATTTTGGACAGCCCTTGGGCAAGGAAGGGTCCCAGACTAAATGAGTCTAGTTTCTCCCTGCCATTATCTTCAGCTGCTCTTCAGCTGCTCATCCTCTTTCTCTCATTGTTGCTGCCAGTTGCTTTCTTGACTGGCAGAGAGCCAGTGAGCAAGCAGGCAGGGGCATCTACTGCTCTTCCTTCATACCACCACCATTGTCTGGGACAGAGCAAGAGGCACGGGAAGAAGCAGGTTGCTGTGGTGAAGAAGAGGAGCAACTCTAGGGGCTCTTGTCAGTGGGCCCCTGCTGGGGTGTGGGTCCTCAACAAGTGCCCAACCGTGCCCACCCTTGGTGTCGGCCCTGCCTGCAGCAGGGGTTCAGTAAGAAAAAGGGCAAGTATGGGGACCTTCCAAGTAATTGGCTGCATGCCTAAACCCACATCATCTGGGGCTTCTTCCCTTGTGGTGTCCCAACCACCCAGGTTCAGCCTGCTTTCTCATTTTATGGGCCCCATCTGTCTCAGCTGTTCTGCCCTCTCCTCTCTGTGGCTGCAGAAAGTTCCTCACTCCACTTTGGCTTCCTAGTTGCCCCAAGACAACAGGGGTTTTGTGTCCCTGAAGAGTGGAGATTATATCCTCCTTGGTCCCAGGCTAAATTTCCCCTGAAGGCCCAGCATCAGAGGTAAGTTCTCAGGGATCATTTGACTATTGAACAATTTGTAGTCCTCCCACCAATTAACGTTGTGTTAATTTCTTAAGGGCCTGTGCAGACACCTGTAGGGGCAAGGGGGGTATTGATGGGGGCATGAACACTGAGCATGTTTGTGCACACGATGTGTATGTGTGCCCATTTCACAAGGTCGAAAAACAACAACAATGATGCAGCTGTACTATCTTGGGCCATTTGAACAGACAGGCATGAAATTAACAGACGTATGGATGGCGGCATACAGCAGTTCTTCTGCTCTGGTCGGGGGGGAAAAGCAACACAATGACACTTTTAATTACATATGCAGAAAAAGAAAGCAATTTGCTGCTGTTGCCAGGGAAATCCTTTACACTGAGTGACATTAAGGTAGCAGGTTTCTAGGTTTAGACATACATGTAATCTGGAAGCTTGAAAGCTACGCTGCTTATAAGGTCTGCTGAGGGGCAGTAAAGGTAGCCCAGAATGTATGAAAATTCATAAGGTCAAGGATGGGGGGTCAGTTATATAGGATGGAAGGGATCTGCACCTCCCATGGTTTGCCAGTGCTTTCATGGCATGGCACAACCAGCTCTGATGTATGTTAACCAATGTTGTAAAATCACAGGGTTGGATCCAGGACCTGCCTCCTGCAAGATCAAGGGCTCTGCTCATGAAGGTCTCTCCACTTGAGGTTTTGGGGATCCTCCTTTCCTGTCACTACTGTGCTCCCCCTTCAGAAGGCTCTCCTCACTCTTCACATAACATTTTCACAGGGCTGGAGGGGCTGCTATGTGAAAGGGGGCAGGAAAGTCCACTTCCACCAACGCAGTTGATCCATTAAAAATCTGGATCCAGCCCATACAATTTTAGAGCTGGAAGCCTCCATCAGGAAGGTAAAATAACAAGGGACAATGTAAAATAAGCATCTCTCCTTCCATCTGCAGGACCCCTGTGCACCAGAGCATATGTCCTATGCTGATGCATAAATCAAGTGAGTACATTCCACAAGAGATGCTCTGTCTTCCAAGGTTCAGGGACATTGAATCATCTCCAGTACTCTTTCTTATAATTTTCTCCCCAGAAGTCCCCTCGGACTGATGCAACAAGATGACATAGTGTTCTTCCCTTGGGAATTCTGGGAAATAAAAATGGTAGCCGCTCACTACCAGAGGAACCCTACCCTTAAAAGGAGAAGGATCACAGCTGTGAAACTTGCGGCAGTGGTGAAAAATGATGAGCTGGAAGCAATTTCCCCTAAAATACTCAAGCCAGAGAACTTTTGAATCAGCCCTCTTAGATACTTGCCAGATTGGAGGTAAATAAGGCCTGATCTTGCTGTGTGTGGGAGGGGAGGGGCGTGAAGTTCCAAAGAAATGCAGATTGCTCAAGGTGGAGGTTGAAGTGTTCTGAGGAAATGGTGCCCTGGGCGCTTGAAAGTGAACAGGACAAATAGAACAAGCAGAAGCACTCTGCTCAGAAGCTTTTCCAAGTGCCGAATGCAGTAGTTGAGCTGTTCAGATGCCCAGCCAGGAGAACCCACCTATGCATTCTCCAACTTGCTGGTTGTGTTCACCATAAAGCCCAATCTCTGTAATAGGGGGTAACTTGGGGAACCTGACCTGACTCTCCCCAGAAGTATATGCAGAGAGAAGGGGGAATCCCTCTAAAACTCATTTTCTCCCCCAATTCTTTTTATGGTACAAACATGAGTTGGTGATCAAAATTCCCTTTGAGTTCATTCTTTTCCCAGAGGGTTGCATCAGTGATACAGGCTTTGGTTCTCAGAACCTGGAGCAAGGATCTGCGGTGATATTTCTTTGGCTTACAACTCTAATTGTTCCCTGGGTTGCTGCGATGGAAGGAAGAAATGCTCACTAATCTGGCTTGCCCCATAGATATACCTATATCCCTGAGGTACAGAAACAAAGAGCACAGCGCCACCACCTGGTCTGAGAAATGATTAAGAGAAAGACTTCTAGTATATATGAAACACATGCCTGATGTCTGAAGTAATGCACACGGATGCACATTGAAGAGTATATCAGCCTCTGTTTCTAATGTATGCAGCTGCATACTTTTCAAAGTGAAGCTTGCCCCACTGTTTTCATCATCCCTGAATTTGACCCACATACTGTCTAGGAAAATTCTCCTGTGTTAAAAGAAGCCCTTCCAGGGCTAATTCACACAACTACTTGTGGGTTTCATTCAATCTATGCAAACATTAAAGTCTTTCCCCATTAATGGACAGAAGACTGTGCTTGTAGCAAGCTGGTTGTCTGCTCTGGTTTGGTCATGTTGTTGTTGTTCTTGTTGTTCTTGTTGTTCTTGTTATACTTTTTTATACTGCCCAATAGGCAAGGCTCTCTTGGCAGTTCACAATTAAAACCATAAAATACACCAAATCAAATATAAAGCTTTAAACGTTTAAAAATACCATGTAAAACCAAAATAAATCCAGCAGTAGTTACAGCCCAGGAAAGCCTGTGTAAAAAAGATGTGTTTTCAAAAGGTGTTTAAACTTTAAAGGATGTTACATTTTCCGCCTCCCAAACTGCACAAGGGAGGGTTTATTTTATTTATTTATTTATTTATTTATTTATTTATTTATTATTTATAAATGGTGTGGATTTTGCACAGCTTGTTGTGGGGATGTTGGCAATTTGGGCTCAAATTAAACACAACATGCTCAATCCAAGCAAGATTTGTTCCTCCCCTCCTCTCCCTGGATGGGCTCAAACTGGCCTACTTGACACAGTTGTTGTGAGCATTACTGGGAGCATAGGAAACTGCCTTATACTGAGTCAGACCATTGGTCCATCTAGCCCTGTATTGTCAACACTGACTGGCAGCGGCTCCCCAGGGTTTCAGGCAGCCCTATCTGGAGAAGCTGGGGATTGAACCTGAGAGCTTCTACATGAAAAGCAGGGGCTCTACCACTGAGCTACAACCCCTTCCTGAACTGAAGAAGGGTGTTGATATTGTTATCACAGTTCTTCTTATGATGATGATGATGATTGATGTATGTAGATAGCACAATAACTCCTCCAAAAATAGTACAAGAGTCAGTGCTGTCTGCCCTCAGACAGTAATAGCGTTGGCTTGAAGTGGAAAAGATGGATCAAGGTCATATGCTTGCAGAAGAGGCAACACAGCAGTCTCTTCCCCCATCCTAGATTTATCAATGGTTAGGCGGGTCCCACTTCCCCACTGTGACTCTGCCTCACCATGTGTGTTTCACAATATATTTTGGTCAGAGTTTACAAGAAAAGGCAGTGGTGGTGAAGGGAGGGGGGAATTCCAGTAAATTGCCTCTTGTTCTTCTTCATTCTTGAGAATCGGAAGTGCTTGGACTTCTCCTTTGGAGATTTCAGTTTCTGCTTAACAAGGAAAGGGGCCTTTCTTCTCTAGCCTTTGCTCAGAATCAGGCCCTTGCAGAACCTGCCAGATATTTATGTCTTTCCCCCATTGCTGCTATTGTTCTAGGTTTATTGAGCCCTTCAATTTCATGGGTTTCACTCAAGCTTCATGAAGGAGAATGGAATTTCCTCTCTTTGGAACAAGACACTAATGCATGCAAGTTCTAGAGAAGCGATGGGCAGACTTCAGGTTTGCTTCTTCTTTTATTACTACAGTCCTAAGATCCACCAACTGGAGCCTGGGGCAAAAAGACATGCATTAAAAATGCAAGAATCCTGAGCCCAGGAATTTGTTTTGCGTGCCAGAATCGAATGGGGCTCACTGTCCTTCTACACAAAAATCTGCTCTTGGTTACCTCAAGCATCCTTCATTTCAGCAAATATGATTTAGGGCAGGGAAAAGGAATCATTTTGTTGCTGCTATAGTTAAAAACAACTGAGAGTCAGAAATCTTTGCTCCTGCAAAACACCCAGAGATCTCCGAATAGATCCAGAGCTACCTTCTGCCCACCCCTGTTCTAGAGCAGGGCTAGGCAAACAGTTGCCCTCCAGCTGTTTTGGAGCAACTCCCATCAGCCCTAGCCAACATGGCCAATGGTTATGGATCAGGGGAGTTGGAGTCCAAAACATCTGAAAGGAATCTCTGTTTTAGAGACCTATGTTCCTCACTGATCGTTTTGACATCTTTGAGGACAAATAGGACGTGACCTGCCCAGCCTGTAAACAAGCCATATGACCCACTGGTGCCCTGTCTGGGGAGGAACCTGTTCTCCCTGGTTGTACTGAATCCAACTGCAGGCAGCTTCTGATGTTGTTTTTTAAGATTTCACGTGCAGCTGGGCCGGGCCAGGTGACACAACATGACCCTACACACACACACACACACACACACATACACACACATACACAGAGTTGCAAAAGGCAGCAGAAGGGGTCATGGCACCCAACTCATCAGGGCCAGCTGCAACATCTGCTGTTTTGTCCTGACAACATGATGGTGACGTTCCTGGAAGCGATGACTTGGAGTTCAATGAGCGACCAGGATGACTTAAGCCTTGCCCTGAATACATGATACACTCCTGCCCTTTCACCTACTGTTCACATTTGCTTGGTTTGAACATCGTATTACAAATCATGCCTGGGAACTCTTTTCCCATCCACTCCCTTCCAAGTCTTTTATCATTCTACATCACCCCCACACAGGTGTTTGTTCAGTTACCTCACCAGTCCTCCATCTGAACGCCCGTCTCCAAATGAAGGGATTCCTGCAGAGGAGACTGTAATCTGTTCTATAGAGCTCTTTTGCAATCTTAATTCCTTAGCATTTTTTGCAACTGGGAGTTTCCCTTCCAGACATCTCACCTTTCCCCCTCCTGAAGGAGCCAAAGTGGCATACATAATCCTCCTCCACTCCATTTTATCTTCACCACAACAACCCTGTGAGGTAGGTTGGGCTGAGAGAATGGCTGCATTCGGACAACACACGGGTCAATGGTGGGTTGAGTAGCCAACTCACAGTTGGTTATTTTGTGGATACTCCCCACACAACATATTCCTACACAACTGTGGTTGGTTGGTAGGGTGACCAGATAAAATCCAGGTCAGGGCTCATGTAATTTTAACAGTTGTAGAGAAAAGGGAATTTCAGCCAGTGTCATTTGTATGCAATTAGTTCCTGGTGAAATTCCCTCTTCGTCACAACAGTTAAAGTTGCAGGGCCCCTGCCTTCTTTTGTATATGGTCACTCTAGTATAGTGCATGCACCTTTAACTGTTGTGATGAAGAGGAATATCACCAGGAACTAATTGCATACAAATGACACTGGCTGAAATTCCCTTTTCTCTACAACTGTTAGTTACATGAGCCCTGACCTGGATTTTATCTGGTCAGCCTAGTGGTTGGGGCTGGAATTAAGTGGACTAATAGTCAACCCAGCATTTGACTGACACAGCCCCCGCCCCTCTCCCCACCCTCCCTTCTCCCTCAGTCCTCCCAGTTCTATCCCAGCAGCCTCTGCAAGTTGCACCAGTTGTAGCAGAGTGGTAGCCGCCACTTTGGTCACTCTTGCCGCCTGCCTGTATGGGCTTGTGTTTTAACCCACTCACCACACGCCATTAACACACTCACCCCTCCACACAACACTTTAAACAACTGGCTTCGAGCTAAACAACTTGCAAGCCAGTTGTTTCTCTCAGTTGCTTATTTGGGCAGAATAGCATACTGTCAGCAGTTTGTGAGCAGCGTGTTATCCTCCACACAACACAATAAGCAACACAACTGACGATTGTTTCCCCCCACACAAACACACACACAGTTGCTTAATGTGTTGCCCAAATTCAGCCTGTGTGAGCTTCCATGGCTGAATGGGGACTGGAACCCAGATCTCCTGACTGGGTCCAACAGTAACCACTATACCACACTGTCCTTTTTTATTTCTAGTTATTTATTTGAAGCATTTTTATGTTGCTCCTCAGTCCCCAAAGGCCCCAAAAGCAGATTAAAAGACATTCCCTGCCCACAGGCTTACAGTCTAAAGATAGGACATAAAAGGAAAAAAGAATGGGGAGGGAAGAGGGGCAAATGGATTCTTTCAGCAGGGCTGGTGGGATGGCCCTGCTCTTCCTCAGTTCAGCCTGCTGGAATGGCTGCTGTTCAATACCCCAATAAGAGATTAAATGAATATTCCAGGAGCCCCAAATGTGCAACACATTCCTCCTCTCTGCAGCTGGAAAGGTTGCATTCATTACAGCAAAGTGTGGTGGGATGAAAAGAGCATTCAATTTGGACCACGGAAACCTGAATTCAAATCCCTGCTCAGCCTTAAAGCTGACTTCTCTCAGCCTAGCCCAACTCACAGGCTGCATTCGGACAACACATTAAGCAACTGAGGGGGGGGGGGAGAATCGTCAGTTGTATTGCTTATTGTGTTGTGTGGAGGGTAACACGCCGCTCACAAGCTACTGATGGTATGCTATTCCGCCCAAATAAGCAACTGAGAGAAACAACTGGCTTGCAAGTTGTTTAGCTCGAAGCCAGTTGTTTAAAGTGTTGTGTGGAGGGGTGAGTGTGTTAATGGCATGTGATGAGTGGGTTAAAACACAAGCCCATACAGGCAGGCGGCAAGAGAGACCAAAGCGGCGGCTGCCACTCTGCTACAACTGGTGCAACTTGCAGAGGCTGCTGGGATAAAACTGGGAGGAGGGAGGGTGGGGAGAGGGGTGGGGGCTGTGTCAGTCAAATGCTGGGCTGACAATTAGTCCACTCAATGCCAGCCCCAACCACCTACAGTTGTGTAGGAATATGTTGTGTGGGGAGTACCCACAAAATAACCAATTGTGATTTGGCTACTCAACCCACCATTGACTAATGTGTTTTCCGAATGCAACCAGTGAGTTCTTGTGAGGATAGCATGGGATAAAGAGCCACCCTGAGCTCCTTAGCGGAAGGGTGGGCTTCGAATGCAATAGATCAACCTTTATTGTGTTGAGGTGTTATCATTTTAAATTGTTAAATGCCACCTTGATGGCTGTGGAGGCTGGTGGCTCTGATGACAGCTTCCCTACTTTGTACAGCTCCTTTAGCATTCCGACTGGTTTTGACTGAAACCCAGAATGGATTCATCGCCCCACTGACATCAGAGCCACCAGTCTCCACTGCTTGTTGGCTCTTTAGCAGAGATGACAGTACATAAATGTTAATAATAAATATTTTGGAGGTGTAAAGCTTTCTGGTAAGTGTGTCAAGAAGAAGAAGAAGAAGAAGAAGAAGAAGAAGAAGAAGAAGACAGTACTGCACGTCAGTCTCAGCAAAACTCTAAAAATGTCTATTTTCCCTCAGCTTCCATCTAGATCCAAAATGTATTTATTTTAATATTTTTGTTGTTGTTGTTAATCTATTCCCTATCCAATCCTGTAGCTCGGGGCAGTTTAAACATTTCTACAACGTATCTTTGCAGCATCCTCTGGGGATTGTTGGGATGTGGATCTAAGCTTTGATTTGGTTTCAGCTTTATTTTGGTACATCGTCAGCACACTGCGAACCCTTCCCTCTCCACTTCTTTTGGACAATGAGACTTCTGTGCAAGACAGCTTGTGGCAAGGGATCAGACTATAGTGTGAAGATCCAGAAAGGCAATAAAAATAGAAGCAGGGTGACCTTTGGCTGGGAAGCAATTTCTCAAGTTTATTAGCCTGAGGAGAGCAGGAAGTCTATTATTGGGATCAGAGGCTCGTTGGTGATTGGGATAATGACAGCTTGGCAGTGTGGCCTTGGTTTGTTCCTCTCTGAAATGCAGGATGACACTAACCAGGAAATGATTAAGAAGATGGTCCAGGCTTGGGCAGGGGGCGGGGGTGGGCTTCATCTGCCTTTCACAGCAACCAATGGGTTTTGTCTAGTTTTTAAAGTGTGTCAAGGTATTATTGATTTTCTAATTTATTATGGGACAAAATGTCTTTGACTGGCTTTGGGATGGGCTACACGGGTCATAGAATTATTATTTCATTGTGTAGTTTTTAATGGAATATATTTTCTCTCTATATAAAACGCTACGGCGATGTGTAGCGCAGAGGTTCTGAGCTATGACATGCTGGAGGTTCTGAGCTATGAGAAGAACTTTCTGTTACTAAGCAACAGGATATATAAACACAGCTGGGAGCAGGGGGGGAGCGGCGGGGAAGTGCAATGGACTCCTGGTCAGCCTTGCGCCCAGCTCTTCTGGGCGCCCGTGGAAAAGCTAAAAAAGTATGATACTAAGCAATAAAGTACTAGCATGTAGATGGTCTGCATGAGTCAAGTTAGTTGTTGTTGGTGGTGTTGTTGTTGGTGTTGGTGTTGTTAATAATAAAAAATATTTATAGGCTGCCTTTCAGAGCAAGAGCCCTCCTGAGATCACACATACATTACAACAATAAAATGCATAACTTTTCTTCAGTCATTTTTAAATGTCTTGTATTTCTTATGCTTTGGTATGCCATCCTGAGGGTCATTGCGACATGACTGGAAAACGCTGCACTGGTTGCATGCCTGCCATTCCGCTCATAAGTCAATAGAGTGCAACACCCAGGCAAGATCTACCCTACTGCTTTAAAATGGTTTACAACAGTTTTGACAACTGTTGGGGCCCAGGACACATACCCTATACAGTTTTCAGAATGTTTTCAAAGTGTTTTATCCTGCTTGGTGAAGATCTGGCCCCAGTCACACAGCCCAAGGTAGCAATTCTGCTAGGCTCTGGCGGAGCACTAAAAGTTCTCCTTTTAGGGCCAAAGGCAAAGGTTCGGTTTGACAAAAGTACATTTTTGCTGATAACTATAATAAATATATTCCACTTGCTTTTCCTGCTGTCAAATCTGTACATGCCCAATGGGGCACTCCCCTCCCCTGTAGTCAGCATCTTCTTCTAGCAGAGTGTAAAGCTAAAGAAGAGCGATATTGTGTGTGGTCTTGCCATTGGTTATGACTCTAGATCTCCATGTGCATCCACATCCAGCAGCGATGAAAGATGGAAAGGGGACTGAAGGTGCAATGTAAGTCCGCTCCCACTTTCAGACCTGACCGACAAAACCCTCAAGGTTTTATATTCTTTTATATTTGGGACTGGGCATATATTTTGAATGTATCAGGACCTTGATTCATCTCCAAGAAGCAGGAATGGAAAATCAGAGGGGAAACATTATTGGACTAAATGGATCATGGGTGTGGTGTAATATAAGATTCAATTTTCTGACTTGTGAAATGCTACCTCAGATAAGTAATCGTGTGTGTGTGTGTGTGTGTGTGTGTGTGTGTGTGATGGTAGAGACACCCCTTTTCATTTTTCCCATGTGGCAGTAGCATCAGGAAAAATTCTTCATCAGCTTTCCCCGACCTGGTGCCTTCTGGATGTCAACTGCATCAACCCCCGTCTGCATGGCCAATGGTCAGGAACTCTGGGAATTGTAGTCCAAAGACACCAGGATCTGGAAAGCACTAGATTGGGGAAGGTTCATAGAATCATAGAATAGTAGAGCTGGAAGTGGCCTATAAGGCCATTGAGTCCAACCCCCTGCTCAATTCAGACATCTACCTTAAAGCATACCTGACAGATGGCTGTCCAGCTGCATCTTGAATGCCTCTAGTGTGGGACAGCCCACGATCTCCCTAGGTAACTGGTTCCATTGTCGTACTGCTCTAATAGCCAGGAAGTTTTTCCTGATGTCTAACTGGAATCTGGCTTCCTGTAACTTGAGCCCATTATTCCTTGTCCTTCACTCTGGGATGATTGAGAAGAGATCCTGGCCCTCCTCTAGGCAAGGCAATTAGCACTGGCCATAGCCATTTGCACAGTGCTATTAACCACCACCATTGCCCACCACATGGGGAAGAAATGGGGGAAAGACACACACCCTGCTTCTTTTACTTGCCCCTTGCAGAAGCCTTGTCTCTGGGATGTATCTCTGCATGTGGAGAGATGTGTCGCCAAGAACAGCTTCCTTGTCTTCTCCACCCTGAGTGACTGGCATTACAGAGAGATCCATGTAATTCTTGTACAACTGTTGTATATTTCAGCCAGTTTTCCTCCCACGAAATCATTATGGAATGTGGCTAAGTGTCAGGCATAGGAGGATCACAAAATTTGCCTTTACACATACAGCACTAGCACGTTTTGTGCCCTGGGCCCTTAACATTGTAATGTGAACAATGTACACACTTTTGGGGTACTGGCTGCCCCATCCTCCACAGAACTTCTACTTGCTAGACTGACCTGTTAAGGAATTTGCTTACTCAAAATCCAGGCTTGTTGGCATTTGCGAATGACAGTATTAAAAAGAGTTTTTTAAAAAAAAAAGTTAAGTGCCCTCACTTGGTTTTTTCTATTTCATGTCTTACACTGCTCCCTGGTGTGCAAAAGGTGAATTACACAATCTTCCCATTTTTATTTTTATTTTTTTTTAAAAAAAAAAAATTTAAGTATTACATGACTTTTTTTACAGACTGTTACAACCGACCCCTCTGGAATAAGAACCCTCCAAACATTTATCATTTTCAGGGAAGTTTGATCTTAAAAAGTAATTTTTAGACAATTCCCATTGCTCATGCTAGCTGGGAATTATGGGTGTTGTAATCCAACACATCTGGAGAATGCTGAATTGGGTGGGGGGTGGTGTTGGGAGATTACTACTTCCACTCATAATCCCAGACTACAGTTTACTGTGAGCAAATTTGTTGTCATTGCTCCTTAAATAAACGCTCTTGTCTGTGGTAACTCTGAGTAATTGTCCATGAAACCCACTCTTAGGAACTGACTTAGGAATTCAAATTGAGGAAAAAGATTGGAATGCTTTGTGGAATAAAAGTCCATTTGATACAGTATCATGCAGCAACAGGGAATTAATGTTAAAATTAGTGCATAGGTGGTATCTCACACCAAGAAAAATATCTTTAATGAACCCAGGGACTTCCCCAGATTGTTGGAGGGGTTGTTCTGGGGTTGGAACCTATTTTCACATGTGGTGTCATGCCCAAAGGCAAATATTTTTTGGAACGAGGTATTCCAGGAGATCAGTTTAATAACTGGACAATGGGTACATCCAACTCCTCACCTAGCACTATTAAACTTAAACAAAAGATTGGATAGCAAACTCTCTGATAAGGGTTATCAGCCATCTATTATTAGCGGCTAGATGGCTGGTCGCCAAACACTGGAAAGATGGCAAGGGGCTTCATGTAAAAAACTGGTACCAGAGGGTTTGGCAAATTGCTCTTATAGAAAAATTGACTGAGAAAGTGAGGAAAGTGCGGGGACAACTAAGGGATGAGAATTTTACGGAAATCTGGGGCAAATTTATTGATTTCACAAATAAAGAGGAAGGGGGGAGAAAGCCTCCCTCACAATATATAGATATCTGGAGTAGATAGTAGATTGTCAATACCAGATAACTATTTTCCTCTCTCTAAATAGAAAATAATAAATTGGAATGTATAATTCTGTTTTGTTTGGGACTGTCACGAAATTCCATGTGTATGTATATATATATAATTGAAATTATATTACTTGATGTTATATCCACAATATTTTTTTTTAAAAGGGGTTGAACCTCTTCCAAATAAACACAAATCCTTACTGATGAGAAAGGGAAAGGGGTGATGAGTCAAGATAAGAAAGTAATCAGCTGAAGAATATGCCAAAGAATCAATATGGACTTAGGTCAGAAGTGCCAGGAAACAAGCTGAGTCACCTGCATTCATTTCCATACACATCTGGGAGTCCCTGATGACTGGAGAGCTGTGTAAGAACATTGGAATTTATTGTTTTTTATTACACTTATACCTTGCTTCTTTCCCAGGAAGCTCAGATAAGGTTCCCAGGCAATCACTCATCCAGGTAATTTAAAAGTCAAATGTGTTGTGTTTCATCAGCAGAACTGTGTCATGTGCCTCTAGACCATTCTCTGGGCAAACCAAAGTGTAGCTTATCCTGTATTCTGCCTTCAACGATGGTCAGGCAATTGCCTCTGGAAACTCCCAACCAGGGCCCATCACTGATAGCCACTTCCTGCTGTTTGTCTCCAGGGTCTCCAAGGCATAGTTTCACTGGACCTACAGGGTCCATTTGGCTACCAAAGGTAGCCTGAACCTCCATGAATGTGTCTAAGCTAAGGAGTGGGAAATTGATGGATTATACCTCCCTTCATCCCTGACCATTGGCCATGCTGGCTGGGGCTGATGGGAGTTGGAATCCAACAACATCTGGAGGGCTACAGGTTTCTGACTGCTGGTCTAAACCTTTTAAAAAAGCAATCAAAGTTGGTGGCCATCCCACGGGCTACAATGTGCAGATTTCTCAGCTGATAGCTTGGCCATATTCCTGAGCTATGTGCCACAGATGGAATTGAGCCAAAGAACCCACCCACACATTAAAGAACCACCAGCATATCTAAAGGCTAGCAAAGGCTTTATCACCATCTCTGCAGGTGGCTTAGTTTCACCACTTCCTCTCATGGAGGGGAAGGAAAGGAACATCTGGCTCCTGCAGCCTAAAGAAGTGCAAGGGCAGCGTCCATGAAAAGAGATTAATTTTGCTGACTGGGCTCTGGTAAAGCAGTGGGACGTGTGCATATAAGAAGGGTTGCTTGTTCCAGTGTGCAGTGTGTGTTTGCATATGGGCAGATAGTATGTGAATGGGAAAGCAAATCAGCAAATATTTGCTGGTCTCCAATAGTAATCCGCAAAAATGTACTGTGACTTGCAGTTCCATCAGACGAGTGTTTTATTGCAGGCTTGTTAATGGGCACTCACGGAGTTTCGCGGGTCCCTCTCACAATGTCGTCTGCCTCCTGTGCGCCTCCCGCCCCTTCTAGCCTTCTTCGCGCCACAAAAAAAACCCCAGTAAGTCCGACTTAGGCTGCCTCTACAAGAGAGGTTTAATGCTCTTTCAAGGCGCTTAAAAAAATTTACCTCTACAAGAACGGAGCGCAAATCGGGCGTAGAGGCGCGTTATCTCTCCGATTATGCGCATTATCGAATGCACGTTAAACAGCGAGTTTTATTTTGCTCCGGCCGTTAAAGCGCATTTTACCTATGTGAACAAGCGCTTATGCGCATTAACTACTTGTAAAGCGCATTTTGGTCATCCCTTAATGCGCTTCGCCGCCTCTCACCGCCTCTCGTGCAGAGGTAATAGGCGTAAATGTGCTTCAGCGATTATGCGCATAATCGCCTAACCAGGCGCAAAAGCGAATCCTTGTAGAGGGGACCTTATTCTTAAAGACGGAAGTTGCCGCTATCTCCTTCTGTGTGCAGGAGAAGTAACGGGATCAAAATAGCCCACAGAATGGGTCACATGCATGTTGTTTATTTCCTCTTTCAAAAGAGGAAGCAATGAGGGACAAACGCACAGGTGGAGAAGCCATGGTAAGCAAACGTGATTTTCCCCTGTGTGATGATGCTCTTGATGGATGCATTTGTTGCAATTCCACATGGTGGGCTCATAAGCAAACTAGAGAAATGTGAGCTAGGCAAAAATACCAGGACATGCCAAAATGGTTGAAAAGTTGCAGCAGAGAATTTTTATTTACAATAATAATAATAATAATAATAATAATAATAATAGGGATTGTTTTCCTTTTACAGATGTTTAAATGACGGCTCAAAGTGTAACAGCCTCACAAGAAGGTTCCAATTATTCCAGTTCATCAAATGAGTCTTCTTC
This sequence comes from Anniella stebbinsi, assembly GCA_029215795.1. NCBI lineage: Eukaryota > Metazoa > Chordata > Lepidosauria > Squamata > Anniellidae > Anniella > Anniella stebbinsi. The sequence goes on along the minus strand of JARDYH010000004.1, from coordinate 62,157,599 downwards.
CTCTTCTCCACAAGCTGACTGTGCTATAGCCTTCATCCACCTCTGTTTCAGTTCCTCAGTCTCTGCAACCAACGTATAGACCTGTTTGGACTGTACCAGCTGGAAGATGTGTCGGGGGTCACCCTGAGGCATCTCCTTGACTTGGTAGCCCAGCAGGGGGATGGAGGTGTGAGCCTTGACATCCTGAGAGATTGGGGGGGAGGGGAGAATGAGAGGCTCAAACAAAGGTGGCTTTGGGGGAGGGGGTAATGTCCCAAAACTGATTCCACAAAATCACTCACTCCAGAATTGCTCCACGTTTAATAGTGGGCAGGGCTGGCACGAGACAACCCCCCGCCCAATTCAACATATAGAAGCAAACTGGACTAGAAGTTGGATTTTTACTTCAATCCTGGTGACGGGGCAGTGTCCTCCATCATGCAGGCCTTAGATACAGATGCCCGTAACTTTTTCCCAAGGAGCAATGGTGAAGGGACCATTTTTGAGCAGGAAAAAATCAGTACAGGATAGGCCATGTACACACACAGCTCTGTCCTCCAATAGAGGGGAATGGTCTGAGGGCTCAGGAGGAATATCCTGAGGGAGGGTTGCTCTTCCCAAGCCTCTGCCACCTCAGGTGGTTGCCTCACTCTGCCTAATGACAGCAGAGTTCCCAACCTGGACTGACTTTGCAACCCCTAAGGCCCAAACTACTCATGATACTTAGTTGTTTCTTCTTATGTGGCATTTTGTTTGTTTGTTCTGTTTTTACCAAAAGCAGACATAAGAGGCTGCTATAATTTAAGCAGAGAAATGGTTGTGGGGGGAGGAACTGCTTAACAACTTCCCCTCCAGACATTTTTCTATTCCAGGTCAGAATATGCCAAGACTAGAACCCAGAACCTGTGGGCAAGTTTGCACATCACACTAAGCTACCTTGAGAATAAGCCATGGGTTGGCTGTTGGCTCGCTAACTCGACAGACGATTGAACACTCTGAGGCTTGCCATGCTGTGTTTCCCCCCTCAGTCCTCCTGCTGATTCCGGCATGTATCTCAGGTGTCTTTGTGGCAGAACTCATTTTCTCAGTCCTTACATCAGCACTCTTTATGCAATTGATCTGCTGGCATTGCTGGTTCACACAGGAGACTCTCTTAGACCCCCCCATCCCATCACCAAATGGAATTAATTTTCCTGAGCCTTTATGAATGCAGAAATGTGTTAGCAATTAGAGATGTGTATCGTATCGTTCTGATGTCCGATAAAAATTATTAGGTCATTATTGGACATCCGATTAACGATAACAATACATTCCTAAGGAGGCCCTATCTGATCGGATCTGAAATCCGTATGTCAGATAACTATCGGATATATCAGATATTCAGACCGCCATTTTAGGGCCGGCCCTCCCTTCCCCCCCACTTGAGCTCCTCACCTGCAGCCTTCCCCGCTGCCATCCGCTGCCCTTCGCTGCTTCCAGACTACTGAGAACTAGGCTTTGCAGCCTAGTTCTCAGTAGAGCGACGACACGCCGGGTGATGACAAGCCACTCTGAATAACCCAACAACAAGCCATGGGTTCTCAGGGTGGCCTGTTCATGACAAATAAGCCATCTGATGGAAACTGCATTGGATTGGCAAGTCACGACAGTCCACCATGGTTGTCGTGTCACGTGAACCAGGGCTACTTGTGGGGACCCTGTGTAACAGAATTGTGATGTGCTACATCTTGGCAGTGAAGTACTTTCAACTCTGGACTGACCTTGCCTGCTCAGCATAGCCATTGGGCCTTCCTGAACAGGAAGAACTATAAAGACTTCCTGTTCGGGGTGGGATCTTGTCTGAGCAACAAAGGCCTCTGATGTGCTCAAGTCTTTCCCTCAGCTCTGACTTCTGGCTGAACTCCTGGTTCCTGGATCTCCCTGACAGCCAGGGCCGTGCAGAGGGGGGGGGGGGGCAGTGGGGGCAGTTAGTCCAGGGACCACAATTTTGAGGGGGCACTCTGACGAGGTCCCCCCCAGCTTACACTATTGCTTCCATAGCGTAAGCGGCCCATCGAGAAGCGAGGAGCCCGCCTTGTGGAAACAGCGCAGAAGCTGTCCATCGTGAATACCACGGTCAGACTACAAGCTCCAGAGGGCCATGCCGCATGCGGGGCGGGGATATATGTGCCTTGAGGTGTTGTAGAACAGGTTTAATATGAAGGCGTTATGTAGAATGGACATGTTGGTGGGCACGCCCCCTTAGGGCGGCCATGTTGTCCTCCTTTTTTGAAATGGGGGGCACACACTTCCTATCTGGCCTGGGCCTATGACCAGCTCTGCACGGGCCTGCTGACAGCTGCCTACTGCTCAGCCCTGACACCCCCTCCCTCCCACTCCTTTTCTCCTCAGTGGAGAGAAGATACAGGCTCCCGTATCTTTTTCCTTCAGGAACACAAAAAGACTTGACAATTTTCAGCCAAAAAACAGCTGGAGGCAAAAGAGCTAGGCAGCTTTTCCTCCCTATCTCTTCGACTTAAACTTGAATCCCCCTGAAGGGATGGGTGAGGTGTGGGGGGAGAAGAAGAGGAAGGGATCTAATATACACACAACTGCATGTCACATCTAGCTTGGTCCTGTGAGCTTCTCTTATCCGAAGGACTGGTTTCTGGCCCCTTACAGAGCCAAATTCAGCATTGTGAAACCCATAAGCATGAAAGACAGTCAGAAGATATAGGTACTGCTGCAGGGAGTAATCAGGCTCTAAGCCTGTTGAGCACCCTTCGTCATGAATTTTAAAGGCAGAATAAGCCGAAGAATACCTGGGGTGCAGCATAAATGTACAACACAAGAGGGTCGTCCCGTGGGATCACAAACCAGCCACGCATGCTCCCCTTTCCACTCTTATCCAGCAGCTGCAGGAAACTGCACATCAGGCTCTGCCCAGATATTTCTGCAGATTCTTTCTGCCAATGAAAAGCAAAACAAAACAACCAAATCCTTCTGTTAGTGCTCCATTGCCCAGAGGCTTCTATTGGCTTCTCAGTGATTTGTAGAATCAGACCGGGGGGGGGGGGGGTTTGCCTTTGGAGGCCACCCAGTGGAAGAGTCAGGGTTAAACAGCCGGACTCACTACTTCCAGACAGAACTGCAACAAAACCCAGCAACAGAAGAGACAAGCAATGTAAAGATCACAGTCTCTTTCCAGCCTGCCAAGTCTTCCCACAGCATTTTGAAGCTCTGGGATGCTATTGTATGGTAACCTCACCATTCAAGGGGGAATAAGATTAATGGGCCGGATGGAGCCCATGGCAAGGTCTTAGTTGCCCACTCCTGATATAGATTTTTTTTTAAAAAAAGAGCAAGTACTTGTTTCTCAGTAACATGTTTATAGCATTTACACAAGGGTAATAGTGGTGTGACCTGATACTGCCACCCTTTGTGACTTGAGCTACCCTCAGAGATGTCTGCCTCTGCTTTAGGACAGCTGTCCTCACAAGCTTCAGCCTCTGTATTCCCAGTTAAAACAGCCACCCAATATGCCTAATTGGTTCTCTTTACCCAATCAGGAGAAGTACCCAGGAAATATGAACCCTATTGTAGCCCAGAAATATGCACAAATTTAAAAACGAACAAATTAAAGTTGATTTAATATAAGAGATCTTATATCATATAATCAACCATTCAGTTCTTGGTATGACCCTGCCTACTCTACCTCCTTAATCCCACAACCCCACTAACTAGATGTAACTTCATCAATCCCTATCCCCCAATTCTTATCTCCGAACTGACTGTCTGCTCCTGCCTTTTATACACTCAGTCTCCACACACACACACACACACACAAACACACACACCTTCCACTTCTCATTCACTCTCTGCCATTCAGTTAACCCCAACTTACGTGGGTTTATTCAATATAGCAAACACATATATACATTAATACAGCTACAACATTGCAAGCACTGTGATTTTGTCACAGTAATAATTCTTTTGGGATTAAGCCTCTTTTCTTTTATACTTTTGTTCCATTTGTGCCTTGCCTGTCCTCCAGGAAGCTCAGGGTGGTTACATGGGGTCATCTCATGTTATCCTTACAACAGCCCTTCAAGACAGGCTAGGTTGAGAGGCACTGGCTTGCCCAGGGTCACCCAAGGAGCTTCATCACGGAGGGAATGAATTTGAACCTGCATTTCCCATACCCAAATACAACAGACTAACCAGGAAGAAGATCTCAATATAAATATGGTAATACATAATAACTGATCACCAAATGTTTCCTTGCACACTGAATTCAAAAGCTGCTGTTATTGGCCTCATAAATGGACAGGAAACTACTCGTGATGGGCAATTGTTCTCAACCTATATCATATAAAAATTCATCTTTCCATAATGTCCTGTGTTTATGTGATTCCTTCCATCCTTTCAAAAAATGTATTGTACAGGGGATGAAACTTCATAGTTGTGGAATGCAGCTATGCAGAACGTCACTCCACATCCCTGAACACTTCTGACTTGGCACATGCATGGTACTTTCAAAAGGTTGTTCCTTCTCAATCACTCTTTGGTCTTAAAGACCATGATAGTACATATAGAAGGAGGTAGTCCCTTAGGTATGTTGGGCTCAAGAAGTTTAAATTTACCCTAAAGCTACTAGCAGACAACTAATATTCCAAAATACCTGGAGGTGATTTCACTTGTTCACAGGCTTTAGTTGTCTATGGAATGGAGCACAATAAACACTTAACAGTTCAAATCCTGGTTACTCCTGCGGATAGTAGAGGCAATCAAAGATACTATGTTCAAAACTTCTGGGGCATAATGTAAACTCCTGAATCTACAGCATACATACAAGCACCATGTCCCCTCAGTACCTTGTGTAAGCATAATGGGGACAGGAGTATTCTTTTGTTCTCTTAATCTTCAGTATCTTGGACAGAATCTCTCCCCACCACCACTATCACTATCACCACCACCACCACCACCACCACCACCTTCTCTCTCTCTCTCTCAGCTCTTCACATATTATCTGGTAACCATGTTCCATTGGTGTTTTCTACACTAAACGTGTGAAGGACAGACACACATGAAGAAAACACCTGAGGATGTGCTGGGAAACCATTGTTTGCCTTGACTTCCCAGTGCAAATCTATTTCGTATCAAGGGGTGTGCATCTCCCCTTTGTACTTCATGCATTTAGTGTGGGGAACAATAGTAGAACCTAGATGAGCAGCTCCAAAGTGTCAGAATAAAGTAACTCTAATAAAGAAATCCCAACCCAGGCCAGTGGTGCCCAAGTCATCTGTAGAGCAGAGAGAGAGAAAGAGAGAGAGAGATGGCTACTAGTCCTGATGACTATGTGCTACCTATGTGCTATCAGAGGCAATAAGCCTGCACACACCAGTTGCTGTAAAACATGGGTGGGAGGGTGCTGTTGCATCATGTCCTGCTTGTGGTTCCCTGGTCAATGGCTGGTTGGCCACTGTGTGAACAAGGTGCTGGACTCGATGGACCCGTGGTCTGATCCAGCAGGCCTCTTCTTATGTTCTTAGGAAACCAAACTGAGGCAGGAAGAAGACTGAGAAAGAGAGGACAGAGCCCCACCACCACCTCTGCCTTTCCCTCACCTCCAGGATGCCTTTGTGCTTCCCATGGCGCTCATCATGCAGCAAATGCCCTGTCAGGAAGCTATAGCATTCCACACAGACACGTTTAGGCCCATTCTTGTCATATTGCATCTCAGCCTTGTACTCGGAGCACCGGCTACACACCACCTGTCTCCAGGAGAGGGATCAAAGGACTGTTGGAGGACAGATTTGACAAGGAAACCCTGAGCCAAAGCCAAAGGGAGATTGGAAGAGTTCAGTCAATCTCTCTACCACCCAGATATGGCTGAACCCAACCACAGCCATCTTTCTGGCCAATGCTCACGACATGGAGTTCCATGTCCCTTCCATGTGTCTCAGTCAAGACTGCCCTACCCAAAATATTGTGGAGGGGGAAAGCAGGCTTACTCACATAGCCACAGGCCCGGCAGTGGTGCCGTCTGCGTGTGATCGGATTGAATGGCTCCTTGCAACGCATGCACATGCTTACCATCTTGTCTCTAATCCACTGAGGAGCCCATTTACCCAGCTCCTCAGTTTGGCACTGCTAGGGTGGAAAGAGAGTTTATTTATTTATTTATTTATTTATTTATATTTGTATACCGCCCCATAGCCGAAACTCTCTGGGAGGTTTACATAGGATTAAAACAATTAAAAACAATACACGAAAATTAAAACAGCAAAAACATACAACATACACACAATATACACATACATTTAAAACCACTGCAACAACCCAAAAAGCTACAAACCCAAAAACAAAACAAACCCAGGCTCCTCAGATATTGCTAAATGCCTAAGAGAAGAGGAAAGTCTTGACCTGGTGCCCAAAAGATAACAATGTTGGCGCCAGGCGGACCTCATCAGGGAGTTTGTTCCACAATTGGAAGGCCACCACAGAGAAGGCCCTCTCCCTTGTTGTCGACCTCCAAGTTCCCTCGGAGTAGGCACTCGGAGGAGGGCCTTAGATGTTAAATGTAGTGTTCAGGTAGGTTCATGTCAGGAAAGGTGTTCCATCAGGTATTGTGGTCCCAAGCTGTGTAAGGCTTTATAGGTTAAAACCAGCACCTTGAATCGGACTCGGAAACATACAGGCAGCCAATGCAAGCGGGCCAGAGTAGGTCTTATATGGTTGAACCTTCTGGTCCCAGTTATCAATCTGGTTGCTGCATTTTGCACAAGCTGCAGCTTCCGAACCTCCTTCAAAGGCAGCCCCGTGTAGAATGCATTGCAGTAATCTAACTTGGAGGTTACCAGAACATGGACAACTGAAGCCAGGTTATCCCTGTCCAGATAGGGGCATAGCTGGGCCACCAACCAAAGTTGATAGAAGGCACTTCGTGCCACTGAGGCCACCTGAGCCTCAAGTGACAGAGATGGTTCTAGGAGAACCCCCAAGTTACGAACTTGCTCCTTCAAGGGGAGTGCAACCCAATCCAGAACAGGTTGAAGACCCTCCATCCAGTCAGCTGAACCACCCACTAACAGTGTCTCAGTCTTGTCTGGACTGAGTTTCAGTTTATTAGCCCTCATCCAGTCCATTGTCGCAGCCAGGCACTGGTTCAGCACATCCGCGCCTCACCTGATGAAGATGAAAAGGAGAAATAGAGCTACGTGTCGTCAGCGTACTGATGACAACGCACTCCAAAACTCCGGATGACTGCACTCAACGATTTCATGTAGATGTTGAACAGCATGGGGGACAAGACTGACCCCTGCAGAACCCCATACTGAAGAATCCACAGGGCCGAGCAATGTTCCCCAAGCACCATCTTCTGGAGCCGACCCCCCAAGTAGGAGCGGAACCACTGCAATGCAGTGCCTCCCACTCCCAACTCAGCCAGTCGTCCCAGAAGGATACCATGGTCGATGGTATCGAAAGCTGCTGAGAGATCAAGGAGAATCAACAGAGTCACACTCCCCCTGTCCTTCTCCCGACATAGGTCATCATACAGGGTGACCAAAGCGGTTTCTGTACCAAAACCAGGCCTGAAACCCGACTGAAATGAATCCAAATAATCGGTCTCATCCAAGAGTGCCTGGAGCTGGCTCGCAACCACCCGCTCCAGGACCTTGCCCAGGGATGGAACATTTGCTGCTGGCCTGTAGTTATTAAGATTTTCAGGGTCCAAGGAAGATTTCTTTAGGAGTGGTCTCACTGCCATCTCTTTCAGGAGGATTGGGACCACTCCCTCTTGCAAAGAGGCATTAATCACTTCCCTGGCCCAGCCAGTTGTTCCATCCCTGCTAGCTTTTATTAGCCAAGAGGGGCAAGGATCCAATATGGAGGTGGTTGCACGAACCTGTCCAAGCACCTTGTCAATGGCCTCGAGCTGTATAAAATGAAACTCATCCAAGAAAACAGGACAAGCCTGTGCTCTGGATACCTCATTTGATTCACCCCATTGGAATCAAATGACCCTTGTGATGGACTCTTTGGCAATAAAAGGTTATTATGACTACAATAACTCAAACGTTTTGTGACCAATGCAAATCGGAAGCCTTCATCTGGCTACCATTGCCAGAGCTTCCTTAGAACCGCCCCGTTTCTGCCCATCAATCTTTTTTCCCCATTATCACACCCTTTCTGGTTCTCCACGTTCTCTGCAAGCCCTTTTACAAAGTGATGGGTACCAGAAGAATCACTCATGGCCTTAGAATAGGAAATGCATCCAATAGCTCCATGGTAGGCAGAAGCATGAGGATTGGGGAGTGGGCATCAGGAGAATTACACTGAAGTCTTGGGTCTCAGCTTCAGGCCCTTGGATGGCTGCCTTGAAGGTCTCGCTCCTCTTCTCCTTCTTGTCAATAGCAGACTGGAAGGCCTGAGGGAAGGAAAGGCATTTGAAGGGAAGTGACACCAGAAACCAGTAGATCTGTTCGGTTCAGCCAGGCCTGCCCCATCATACTGGTGTGCATGTGTAGGGGGGGCTTTAAGAGTAAAAGGGTCAGCCAGGGAGTGCTAAACCTTCCCCCTCCCTCCAGTCTTGGCTTACTTTCCCTTGACACCACTTCCCTCCCAGCCACTTTCTGACAATGTGAAACTGACTGGGAGAATCAAACCCCTTCCCCATCACCCATTTCAGGGCTGGCCCTGCCATTAGACAGAGTGAGGCAGCTGCCTCAGGCAGCAGGTCCCAGGGGAGGGGAATGGTAAGCAAGGTGTTGGAAGACAGAACTCTGTGTGAACTATGCACCTCCTAAACTAGCCTGCTGCCTACAGATGCAGTGGAAGATGCTGTCCCATTGTCAGTGTTGAAGCAGAAGTCAATGCCCATCCTGGCATTTTCTGTTCATGGAATGAGGTGGAGGTGTCTACCTCAGGCAGCAAAATGTCTTGGGCCAGCCCTCACCCACTTTCTTTGCGATTGGGGCAGGCTTCTGCTTAAACTAGGGATGCAGGACCTCTGGCTCATGGACCTAATCTAGAAGGAAGGGCTTCAGCCTCCACGCCCCACTTTCTGGAGGAATCCTTACTGACATATTCGACCAATGACATCATCAGGGATTTCCATCCCTCCCAATTGTCGCAATGACAGCAGTGGGCAAAAAACACCATGCAGAAGCAAGGCATCAGGGCTTTGAAAGAATATGAATGGCACCAGACAACAGGTTGGCTCCAGACATAGTCATATTTAATGTATCACCATTGAAATCAATGGGACTGAAATTAGTAATGCCAGGAATACTAATCTCAATTGGTCTATATTTTAAGTATAACCGAGTCTAGATTCAACCCAATGGGTGCTTCCAGGTGAGGTTTTTATTGTTCAATTATGCTAAACAAATTATGGGGTTACACATCATTGTATTCCATTTGTAAGCCTCTCATTTCCCCCTACCATTTCTTTTTTCTTCCCACAGAAAATCCATTAAGGAGGGAAAGACTGATAGGCCAGCTGCGCCCCTTCCTAGAGTTGGAAGACCTAAAGATGGTAGTGCACGCACTGGTAACTTCAAGGCTCGACTTCTGCAATGCACTGTACATAGGGCTACCTTTGTGCCTAGTCCGAAAACTTCAATTAGTTCAAAACATGGCAGCCAGGTTGGTCACCGGTACACCAAGGGGTGACCACATAACACCAATCCTAAAATCACTCCACTGGCTGCCCATTAGTTTCCGGGCGATGTTCAAAGTGTTGGTTATTACCTTTAAAGCCCTACATGGTTTGGGTCCAGGTTACCTGCGGGATCGCCTTCTCCCGTACAATCTGCCCCGCACACTCAGGTCCTCTGGGAAGAATTTACTCCAGTCAGCCAGAACTAGGCTGACGAGTGTTACCCAGAGGACCTTCTCTCCTGCCACTCCCAGGCTGTGGAATGGCCTGCCGGAGGAGATTCAACAAATTAGCAGTCTTCTGGAATTGAAGAAAGCCGTGAAGACTGCTCTCTTCCGGCAGGCCTATCCAGTTTAATTTTGAGATGTTTTAAATAATGTATTTGTTTTTATCTGTTTTAATGGTTTATCTATTTTATTGTTTTTATATTTATATTTATTGTTGTTCCCCGCCTCGATCTGGATGGAGAAGCGGGTTAGAAATGAAATAAATAAATAAATAAATAAAATAAAGACAAAATGGCAGCTGCACAATGACTTTTGACTGGGAGCGCTAAGCAACCTCTGTCTGGAAGCACTCCACATCTCTGTGGCCTGTTCCATACTGCAGAATAACTAGATGTTCCCTGTGCTTTACTCCCCTATGTATTGTATGCTAAAGAGAGCTGAGCCCAAGATACAAGGTTATTTCAGGAGTGGGGAAGGTGGCTCTATTTGGAGTATCTTGCCTTTCTCATTGGCTAGGACTCTGGCCAATCTTAAGGGACTGTGGCATGGGTTACCTTTATCCAGGTATTCATCTCTTCCTGGGACCTGCAGAGAAAGAAAAGTCACCCGTTGGAGATGAAGAGTTCTATGCACCTCTGCCAACAGTCACAGAAAGGACAAGTTTTGCAGCTCAGTTACCTGGTTTGCAATTCTAGAGTTCGCTGCTTCCCTGACACAAGGAAAGCATGAGGAAATTCCACATCATTCAGTTCTCGAACCTGGAAGTCCACAGAGCAAATATTAGCTTCTCTGAAGATGGTGCATCATATTAACTATGAATCCACTAAGGAAGCACATTCTGTGTATTTTAAACAAGCATACAGCCTACTCCCTTGCATTGAGCTCTGAGGCTTCACCATACAAGGCTAAACTCCTGCATCCTTACTGTGGCTTCTGTTTCCACATTCTTTAGGGAATTAAGATCAGCTCCTTTACATAGGTGGACATGTGCTTCAGCAAGTTCTATACATTTCACTATACAGCCATTATGGAGCTGCCGATATATCAGATTAACGTTCCTTATGAGGTTACCTCTGATCGTTTAAAAAGTGTAATAAAGGTCAGCTCCAGAGGTTGACAAGAACGTGTAAAGGACCTGCAAACTTCGATGACTGACCAATCACATTTGTGCAGTGCAAGAATCATGTAAAACTGCTGCTATCCTTCCTGTTTGGAGCCAAAGAGGTTGTGCACAGCATTGGTTGGCTGGCCTTTTGGACTGTCATGAAACCTGCCCACACCCATGCCCATCTGCCTTCTCCCTTGGAGCAGTTTATACGTATATACAAATTGCTAGAACTTTGAGAAATTATGGATTTTCTTAATAGGCTGTATCCAATGTTGGTCCTACTTAGAGTAGAACTATTGAAATGAACAGGACTAAAGTTAGGCAGTCCCATTCATTTCAACAGCTCTACTCTCACATTGGATACAACCCTGTACATCTAAGCAGTTGGGGAAAAGTTGCTGCTGCTTCATCTTAAATATAATATAAACTGCTGGTTTGTTTTAGGTTTTGGGGTTTTATTTTGCTGATGTTGTATTTTATGTTTTTATGCTTTACAATATTAGCTGCCCTGATAACATTTGGAAATTGGAATTCAAACATAATAAAAAGAAAAGAAAAAAAGGGGGAAGGAAATGCAAAAACATCTGTTTGTCTGTTTGTGCATAACAAGGGGCCCCCAGTTTCCCTCTCATTTTTTTTCTGTTTGATTGTTATTTGCCATATTTTTATTTATTTGCAGAAGTGGCTATTATGTGGGAAAACACAAGGTGTAAAGCACCTTGGAGAGCTCCTTTAGAGTTCTGCCCCACTGACATCAGAGCCTCCAGCCTCCGCTCACATTCCTCCTCACTGGAGATCATGGAAGCCTCTGCCACTGTTGCCACTTTAGTGGCGGTAACAACAAAAAGGGGCATGCCAGGGGTGGCTCCAGGAGAATTTGGATCTACTAGATTCAAATCCCTCTCATTCCCCTGACAAATCTCCAGAACGAAGAGGAGGGAAGTATGTATATTTTCTTCTTCTTTTCTTCTCCCCCCCCACCCCAGGCCCTTCCCTTCTTGTGTTCTGCCAGTACATGCCTGGCTGAGTTTGGCACTTGGGGGTTCCTTCGCCATTGATTGCCCCCGACCCTCCAGTCGTCTGTAGCTTGTTCTGCCCAGCTGCAATTCTATTCACACGTCTGTGGGGGAGAGTCCCATTGAACACAATGGGGCTTACTACTGAGTAGACATAGGTAGGATTGCACTGCAAATGAATAAGCAATGAAATTCTCTGACCTTCATGCCCTCTACATCAATCCGGCTGTGAACCTGAAATTCTGCACCCACTTGAATGACCTTTGGTACACAGTACAGCAGCAGATTATTAAACTGAGGGAGACAATAACAACAGCAGATAAGAACAAAGCTGTCCAAACCAAATGAATCAAACAGTAATATAATCCCAGGAAACCCCTCTGTAAAGGATAGAGGTGTCAACATGTGAATGGGAAAGAAGGCAAGAAAGAATCCAACCAGTGGATTTCTATGGCCCTGTCTGGATGTAATGACAGCATCTGGCAGCAAATCATGAGTTAATGAACCCATAAATTGCAGGGACCCACACCACACCTGCAGCACACGTGACTTGCTTCCATTAACAACCTTCAAATGCAACCTTCAAGGGTTGTTTCTGTGACATTCAAACAGGAGCACTTGGGGATGTTCATGGCTTAAACAACCCCAAGTTAACCCATGGCTTGTTCTTGGGTTAATGGGCTTGTTTAACCCACAAACATCCCCAAGTGCCTCTGCTCAGAAATCATGGAAACAACCCTCAAATGTGACATTTGAAGGTTGTTAATGTAAACAGAAAGCAGCTTGTGTGTGGCTCAGATGCAGCTCACGTCCCTGCTATTTGTGTGTTAATTAACTCATGATTTGCCACCTGATGTTGCTGTTATGTCCGAACAAGATCTTTAAGTTCTGTCTTCATGAATACCTGTACTGACTGGGTTTAGGGTACTACCCTATTAAAATAAGGTAGTAATAGGGAGCATGTAATTTTTGGTTACAATAGCTACACTGGCTGATGATATGGTTAACGATGTACCAGTTGCTTGGCTGTTGTGGCAAAGGTGACTATATTTTCCCTGAATATTTATCACTTTCCTAGATGTTTGATACAGCACCAAAACAGGAGCATGAGTAGGTGCCTGTTTTGTCCAAGTACTGGGCTGCATGTTATAGCAGGGGTCCTCAATCTTTTCGGGTCAGTGGGCAAATTTGGAATTTTGAGAGAATGTCATGATGGTGCACAAAATGGTTGCCATGAGGTTGGGGATTGCCCATTCATAAAATGGTTCCCATGGTGAGCATGGTCAGTCACAAAACATTCATTTCCCAGAAACCAAACTGGTGAGACCAAAAGTAAAGTAACTTGCCCAAGAACCTAAGCAGAGGTGGAGGTCTTCTGAGCTCCAAAACACAAAACCACTCTTTTGAACCCAAGTAAAGATGCCAGCCACCTCCTCCTTCTCCTCAATCTTATGAAATAAAATAAAAATCAGGAGAGGCAAAAAGCCTGGTGGGTGCCGAGAGATGTCTGTAGGCTTGTTAGTGCCTATGGGGGCCACTTTGGAGACTCCAGTATTGCAGGTTTATTAGCAGCTTGTCAGCTGCCATACATGGCTGGAGTGCTCCATTCAGCTTGCCAGATCAGAAGTTGTGCACCAGTGAGTAAATTCATAATAATAATATTTTCAAGGCATAGTCATGAGAACATAACAATAGTTCTGGTGGATCAGACAAATGGCCCATCTACTCCAGAACTCTGCTCCCTGCAGGAAGCGCACAAAGAAGGCTTGAAGGCAAAAAAAAGGCCCTCCTCCACTGTTGTTTTCCACCAATTAGTTTAAACCTGGAGGCAGCCTATAGTCATCAGGGCTAATGATAGATCTATCTTCCATGAATTTACCTAATCCCCTTTTAAAGCAAATGGTCGTCAACACATCTTGTGGAAGCAAGTTCCATAAATGGATTAAGCTTTGTGTAAAGATGTACTTCTTTCAGTTTTGAATCTCGTGCCAATCAATTGAATTGGATGATTCCCATGTTCTAATATTATCAGAGAGGGAGGGAAGAAAACTATTAATTTTCTCCACATTGGTCCATAATTTTTAGTGCAATCCTGTGTATGCTTACTCAGACATAATTCCCACTATGTTCAGTGAAGTTTACTCCCAGGTAAGTGTTCACAGGATTATAGCCTTAACCTCAATCATGTTGTTAAGTAGACTGACCATATGGAAAGGAGGGCAGGGCTCCTGTATCTTAACAGTTGTATAGAAAAGGGCATTTCAGCAGGTGTCATTTGTATGCATGCAGCACCTGGTGAAATTCCCTCTTCATCACAACAGTTAAAGCTGCAGGAGCCCTGCCCTCTTTTGTATCTGGTCACTCTAGTATAGCTCCTGCAGCTTTGATCATATGCATCAATAATAAAATCATGTGCAGCAAAGGCAAGTTTGGGATCCTGTCTAAGGCGTGTATCTTGACCCCACCAGAGTGGAGGCAGGTGTAACAGAAGAGGAGCAGCACCAGACATGTGTTCATCATTTACAAGGCACAGCATGAGAACTAGACCATGAGCAAAAAGCCCCCTGGACTGCGCAGTCGTTGGAAGCAATTCTGCTGTCTTTGCAGTTTACCCTGTGTCTCCACTTTGATGGAGCCCCCTCCCCATGCTCCTTCCTCATGAGGATGAGGATAATGATGATGGCGATGAGCAATACTGGGAGAGGTTGACCAGATACAAAAGAGGGCAGGGCTGCTGCAGCTTTAACTGTTGTGATGAAGAGGGAATTTCGCCTGGTGCTGCGTACATACCAGTGACACCTGCTGAAATTCCCTTTTCTATACGATTGTTAAAGATACAGAAGGAATGTCTTCTTTTCCATGTGGTCACCCTAACCTTAAGTCAGCTGTGTCTGAACTAAAAAAATCCAAACACTATAGCTTTTCCTCATAGGGAAGGAAATCCAACCACTGATTAGATGCCCATTTCTGCACACTATAATCATATCCTATATAATTTTCTTTTTCTTTTTTTCTTTTACATTCGTTCTTCTTTCTTTTGTATCCTAATAGCAGCATTCTTCTGAGTTGTGCAAATGAACAACCAATAACCACCTGATGTTCTCCTCCTGTTCCACCATCCCAGAATCATATGAATCTCTCACCAAGAACAGGTATTTCTCTGTTGTGTTGTTGTGCCGGAAAGAGATTTTCTGGATGGGTCCTTCTTTAATTAGCTCATTCGATGGGTCAACGATGTCATCTTCAAGACCCAGCCGATGATACACCTCCCAAAGCTTCTGGAGTCGTTCCTGCAAAGCCACCAGACTACAGTTATACAAGACAGGGAAGAACAACTCATCTACAAAGATCTCTAGCAGCAGGGAAGGGGGCCTAGGCACTTACGTGGGGTTGGTGGCACTCACCATTTCTGCAATAGCAGTGTTCGAATGCTTGGCCGCTGTGAAAATCATTTCCAGAGCTCCTACAAAACACCAGAGGTGAAAAATTAAAGCCTCCTGACAACAATTGGTATTTAAAAGCCCTTTGGGTACTTTTCTTGTAAGCTGCTATGACAGCACTGAAGTGGTGCTGACTTCAAGTGTTCAGATTTTCCCCCATTTCTTTACTGCCATGTTAAAAATGATACAGGTGAACCAGGATCATGTTCAGGAAGTGCCAGGGAGTCCCTTATAAATGAAGCGTGATGCATTGGTGGGATGACTCTCTTTCTTGGTCGATCTTAATGGAGCAGAATCCCAGACCTGGTGTCCTCCAGACATTTTGGACTGCACCTCCCATCAGCCCCAGTGATCAGGGATTATGGGAATTGTATTCCAAAACATATGGAGGGCACCTCTAGAATACAGTAACTCCAGTATTGGTGCTTGTTACTCCATCCCCAACACTTTGCAGAGACTATAGCAATTGTAGGGTACTGAGCAAAAGGATGGAGGGGTGAGCTTGGAAGGGAAATTGTATCCTGAAAGCAGGCAAAAGTGCAGCATTTTATCGGGTTTCAACACTGGTGGGAAAGAACTACTCAACTAGCATGTATGTGGGTGCCACTGCTAAAGGAAAGTCTCCTTTCACTGGACAACTTTTCCTTCATAACCCAATCCCAGGAGGAACCAAATGGGACTCTTACTCTGTGCATCCTCCCTGTCCGGTGACTCCAGAGGTAGCTTTCGGATGTAATCCTTCAGAAGGAGTTCGTATCTGGGGATTCTCTGTACCGGCTCCAGCATGTGGTGCTGCAAGGTGAGGTTGGCAGAGATCTCTCGTCTCTGGTCAGAGCCACAAAAGTACCAGAAAGAGAAAGCAAGCCCATGGCAATGAAGACTTCATATGCATAGTTATACAGCTATCCCTGTGCAATGGCTGGCTATGCCACTTAACAACCCAAGGGGATTGACTACTGCAGCCTTCCCCAACCTGGTGCCCTCCATTTGTATAGGACTGCAGTGCTCATCATTCCCAGTATTGGCCATTGGCTTTGCCTAGGTCCAGGGCTGGCATCAAGGGTAGACATGGTCAGGCACCTGCCAAGGGCCAACACCCTAATAAGGTGCTTACTGCTAAGCCCCTGAAAGCTGAGCGAAGCATTGATCTTTCTGCTTTGTTGCTGTTAAAAGTCAGAAAGAGGAGGAGGAGACCTCACGCAGCTGTTAGGCACGCAGCAGGCAGCAGCAATGGAAAGACCCAAGAGAGGAAGTCCAGCTGAATCCTCTAAAGGACTTTTCAGCAGCCAAAAAAGTTGCAAGAGCTAAACAGAAAAAAATATTTTTAAAAAAGTGCACACGAACCCCTCACCCACTTCCTTATAGTAAAATGAACACAGAAACCTCACGGAAAGCCCAGAAAATAGCATTGGTGATTAGGAGAAGTCTACTTGCCTACTGGCTCTGTCACGCAAGCGACAGCAATGATGTGAAAGCGGCGGAGGAGGAGCAAGAGCAGCTGGTAACAATGGTGGTAAGAAAGAAGGTCAACTCCCGGAGAGAGTGGGAGACTGTGAGAGCCCTCAAAAGCTTGGAGCCAGCACTGGCTAGGTCATCCAAATGCCTAAGGCCTATGCTGCATATATACATGTACACAGCGACACCCTGCTTTGCATCCCTGATGGGAATTAATCTGGGTGAAAAGGTTACTGCATAAGAAGCCCTAAGACCATTCACCTGAATGCTGGAGATGAGTTCTTGGAATGGCAATGACTTTTCAGTCCATGTGGTAATCAGCTCCACAGCCTTGTCGAAGTGCTTCACATATTCGCTATACATCTTCAGGAAAGGAGCTACCTTCTGAATTATGTCCCCAATCCTAGGATTATAATCCCTGCAGTCAGAATGCCAAGAGAACAGGTCTGCTGTTGTCATCTTTGCAAAGTCAGCCAAACCAGGCTAAGGAAACTCTTTGGGGAAATGCCAGTCTCTTAGGCCAGATCTACACCAGGCAGGATATGACACTTTGAAAACAGTTTGAAAACTGTATATGGAGTATGTCCTGGGCCCAAACAGTTGTCACTACTGTTATAAACATTTTAAAGCAGTAGTGTAGATCCTGCCTTAGCAAGCATCATTGGGATTGTTTTCTGACATGTGAAAGGGTTTCTGTTGTTTACAGGTCATGCTTCTGGTAGGAAATTGTCCACATTTTCAAGAATATATCATGGCACAGCCAATATTAGCTGTCCCTTCAGTAAAAGGGACATTTACCCCTTCAGTGAAACCTAAACTAGTAATTTGAATGAATGCCCTCATATTTGGTCTTTCTCAGGCAGGCAAGTTGGGGACAAGTTACTATTGACTGACTGACTGATTGATTGATTGATTGATTGATTGATTGATTGATTATCTATTGTTCTGATATATTTCTATGCCACCCATCATCATTTCAGAGCAATGTACATCATAAAAACAAACATGCAAAACAAGAAAATAGCAGACAAAACTTTAAAACTGTAACACAGACTACAACTTGCTCAATGAACCATGCAATCATATATATAATCTTCTCAAACATAAGTCTCATTGAGTTCAATGGGGCCACTCCCAGGTAAGTAAGTAAATATAGGATAGCAGGGTTGGTGCCAGGTTAACCTCGTTATGGATTTTATCTTTATGGAGAGTTTATCTTTATTTTATCACTTACCTAGAACTTTCTCAAGGATGCACATGGATGTGGGGGAAAGAACAGCAGCATAATTACAAATCTGTGTTCTATCATGGTAAGTGTTTGCCAAAGTGCCATCCTCGCCTCTGCCCACAATAGAAGCAACACAAAGATATCTGTTACTTTACACAAATTAGGGCACAATCCTATGTGTGTCTAGACAAAGAAAAGGCTTACAATTCCCAGCATTCCTCAAGCAGCCATGCTGGCTGGAGAATGCAGGCCTTTTTTCTGAATTGCACCCGTAGTGTTTTGCTAACACTTCCTATTTCATGGTGGGACACAATCTTCAGGTATTAATTTGGGATGACCCAAATCTCGATTTCTTGCATTGTGTTTTTCCAGAGTCTGGACTTCAAAGCCTACAACATGCTTCCAGTTTCCTCATCCCTTCTCACTTCTCTTTCCAGGAATGCAACTGGCAGGGCAGGGAAAGGAGTGTTTCCATTAACTCACCAGTTCTCCATACGCTTCTCCAGCTCTGGCAAAAAAAACTGAGCATGGAACTGGTAAATGGATGAGATATTGGAGAATATCATTTTCACCACATCTTCTGGGAATGTTTTTGCACTTCTGGCTTCTTTCATCAGCTCTGAGAAAAAAACCTGGAAAGGAACATTCACAGCCAGTAAAGAAACGTAACGTTACTTATTTATAAAAAGCTTTTTTGCCCTGCTCTTCAACTGAAAAGTTTCCTAGAAAAGCTTATATGAAATCAATAAAAACAAAACAGTCCCTGCTCGCAGGGCAAGCTTACAGTCTAAAAGAAACAACATAAAAGGAAAAAGGAATGAGGAGGGAAGAGAAAAGCAAGCAAACCCAGACACCGATTCTTAAGATTCCACAGTAGTTCTTATAATGACCAGCTGGAATGGAAACAGCTCACATGAAAGGGAGCTAAAGGCAGCCAGCACTTTAAAGACTAAAAGAACTTACTATGGCATAATACATTTGTTAACCTTTAAGGTGCCACAATACTCTGTGTTGTTTCTATTTTATG
This sequence comes from Anniella stebbinsi, assembly GCA_029215795.1. Taxonomy (NCBI): domain Eukaryota; kingdom Metazoa; phylum Chordata; class Lepidosauria; order Squamata; family Anniellidae; genus Anniella; species Anniella stebbinsi. The sequence continues at coordinate 62,138,476 of JARDYH010000004.1, read as the reverse complement.
GTTGGGAATGCTTAAAAGAGAAACTAAAAAGAGAGGGCAAGGATAGTGGTAGGATATATGTTGGGATGAAAGCCCTCAGAAGCTAGTGACAAATACAGCTGATAGGAAGGAAGGGTCAGGCAAACTGACAGGTTGAGGCCCAGCAAGTTGGATTCAGAGCTCTCGGGTGCATTTCCTCATGAAGGACATTCTAGTTCCAAACTATCCCTCGACATCACTTCACTTGAAAAACAAGGTTGGGCTGTGAGCGTAAGATAAGATTCAGGGACTCAGGAAAAGCATGTGAAAGTTTCCAGAACAAAGCAGCAAGCCCAATTTTATTAATATGAGTAACAGAAACACATTTATAGAGTGAGGCTTATTGGAAACTTGCATTAGTGCCAAAGCAGAGCTGGCCTAAATAAAGCTTGGGTTGGAACTACTCTGGATTTTGGTAAGTTAAAACTACCAGAATAAACATGGTGTGAGCTTCTAAATAATGCAATGACCATCGATTGCACAGATAGATGATTGGATCAAGATCTTTGTGCAATTTTGCAAGGAATTTCTGGATAGGGGTCTGAACATTCATCTACCTCCTTGTGGTCGTTCCCCTGCTCCCCTCAACCTAACCCATCCATCATATTCTTCATGCAATTGAACACATATCCTGCTGCTACCTCTTCAAGTGTCACAATGCTTCAGCCTCTTCCACCACCAGTGCCAGAGGTCTGATTTAGCCCGGACTAGCAAAATGACTAGCCAGATCAGGTATTTGTGGCCATTTATGAATTGTCAAAAAAGAGGAAATGCAAGAGAAAAAAGGACTGCAATTTGCATAACATTTGTATACATTAATTTATATGTATAGATGCAAATGTAGAAATAATTATTATAATTGAAAAAGAAATACAGATTTTACTGGAGCTGTAAATTCATTCTGGGTTTCAGTCTAAAGGAACTGTCCAAGGTACTGGATCCAGTTTGAGGATATGGTTCAGCACCTTGGAGAGCTCCTGTAGAGTTCTGGCTGGTTCTGCCTGAAACCCAGAATGGATTCACAGTCCAACCAAAATCGGAGCTACCGACCGCCTCTGAGTACATCCCATCATAGTGTTGAAGAGTGTGACAAGGTAACCGATGTGCCTGCCTGTTCAGTCTGCTCCTGACCAAGTCCTAACTGGTGAGGGGCAGCAGTTCTTATCCTTAAACCAGAATTGGACAATACAACTCTTCAAATAGAGGAAGCCTTGAAATAGGCTGTCCTCTGAAAAGAGGACACATGGCCACTCTAGATGTCTAAAGGCTGTAGTTCTGCCCCCCGAAGAAAGAAAGCAGCAGATTGCAGGTAAGGAGGAAGATGAGGTGACATGGTGGTGGCATCATGTGATCATGTAGAGTAGAAGAAGTTGGCAAGATGGGGTGAGATGGGGAGGGGGATGCGAAGGTGGAACCTATCCAGAGCATCCAAATGTCTTGCGGCAGCCCTGCTGCAAAGCTCCCCCTTTCTAGTTGTTCTTGGAATTGCCACAGTAGTCAACTTTAAGTGCTGGTTCTGCATGGTTGCCAGACTGCTGCATTTTTCAAACATCTAAGGGCCAGCGTGCAAATGGCAGTGTGTGGAGGGAGGGAGCAATATCCTGGGGTTTATGGGGGAGAGAGTTGAGGAAGCATTTCATGGGAGAACATCAGGAAAGTTCAGTTCTCACTCTGCCAGGATTCTAGAATTTCCAAAGAATATGGAATTAGTTGCTCACTAGCTTCTGAGACCTGAGAACAGAAAAAAGCCAACAGTGGTACAGAATACAGAAACTCTAAGGGGAATTTTATTATATCTTCATGCATTGCTGTTAAGTAATAACCAGGTGATCACCTCAGCTTTGTGGCCAAGGATATCAGAAAGCTTAGATGTTGTTACCAACCAACCTGATCCAGGAGATGAAGGCGGGCCACGTAGGCCTGCTCTGTTTCCAGGAGTTCCAAAGCTATTTTCTTCTCCTCAGGGTCCTGTGTGTACAGCACAGAGAGATGGTTTTGATCATACGTAGTGTTTCAATGGCGAACATGATGAACCCAATGGGGCAAATCTAGCTTTCCTATCAGTGAGCACACTTCAAGTCAAGGGGGCTGAATTTGCAAATAGGAATGGATTTGGCACATTTGGTGTCCAATCAATATGCCTTTTGTTACTCTGGAAGGTATCTATGGAATGCAACCTGAAAGAAAACCAAAGTACTACTCCAAAGTAAGAGTTCTGAGCATGCAGAGTGTAAGCTTTGCCTGGAATTTGGGGGGAGGGGAGTGTGCCTCACATGAATGATAACTAATATATGTTATATTGAACAATCCATAAGTACATTTTAACAGTGCACAAAGGATTCCAAAATAAAACACAATTCTACACACTCAGACCTTCCTTTTCATGTCATGTCAGTATCCTGAGAAAGGGCCTTTGATGACAACAGAGCAACAAGCCAGAATTACACTGCCTGGATGGGGGGAAATATCCAGTTTAAAACTGTGGGACAAGTGCCTGTATCCTCTGCACTAGTTTTAAGGCTGCATCCACCAATACTGTTCTCAAAGTTATTGTTTCCCCATAGATCACTTGAAAATTTCTCTCTGTGTGTGTGCGTGTGTTGATGCACTACTTAATAAACTTTCTAGTTCTACAAATAAAAATGCAAAGATAACATATTTTAATAGCATCTTTTTTCCCAAGCACCAGCATCATCATCAAGTGCAGGGCCAAGTACAGATATTCCCATCTGTTCCACATTGCTGCAGTCCCCCAGTGGCCCGTGCACTGCAGTTTGAGAAACCCCACAACAGATATTAGCAGGCATCCACCATTAGAACCTTCTCAATAATTAACCTGGCAGTTAGTTACCTGTTTCCCACTGCTTCTGGAGTGTGGCTTGAGGCTTGGCTGAGATGGGTCCATGTCCTGTTGAGTCCTCCAGTTGCTTGCAGTGATCTTGTCTCGAAAAGAGTTGAGACATTTGACACTGAGCCTCCTAGGAACCTGTGGTGACTCCTTCCCTGACTCTGCACTGCAGGATGTCTGGATGTGCTCTGTAAATATGCCTTTCTTGACCTCACTCATGGCTCTTCCGCCTGTTGCAGGTGGAAGGATGTAGGACACCATGGGATTTTTTGCTCTTAGTTGGGAAAAAGCCTGTTCCTTGCTAGGACTCTGGCAGAGACTGGCCACAGAAAGGAAAAGCCGTTTTAGAAATGGCCCTACTTCTGCAAAAGACAGAACAGGACCACATGCTCAAAAGCGAAACTGACATCTCTCACACAGTGGCTCAATTCGGATGACACAATAAACAACTGGTGTGGGGAAAACAATCGTCAGTTGTTTTGACTATTGTGTCATTCCAATGCTGCCATAGTCAACTCAGCGCTGATCCTAATCCATACCACAGTTGATTATTTATTACCATGTTGTTTGGGGAGTACCCCCTAGGGTTAGGGTTAGGGTTAGTCAACCCACCATTGACTATCGTGTCATCCGAATTGAGCCATTATCTTCACCCTTCTCCACTAGTATGGTGTATATCCAGGCGTAAAGTAACTGCTTTAAAGGCAGAGTTAGAGCATAAGGTTAGAACTATTTAAACTACAACAATACAATACCAAGTAAATGCAACACCAAGGAAATGTCTCATCAGCCAGTGTGATAGATAGCTTTGTCAGCTTTTCGACTTGCCACTGTAGCTGTGGCTTTTTAATAGTAGCTTGATGTGCAGACATTAACAGAGGAAGAAAAACAGTTATGAAAAGACTTCCTCTGCTGATTTCTGCATGTTAAAGGGACACAAGCAGACAAGGCTATTGTTTCTGGTCAGATGGTAACCCTAGAAACCCTTGTTTTTTCACTGTACAGCGAAGGAGTAAAAGGAGCAGAGCAATGGAGGCTGGCAGCTCTAATGCCAGTGGAGCAGTGAATCTGCTCCGGCTGTCAGTCAAAACCAGTTAGAACTCTAAAAGAGCTATAACTCCAGCTTTATAGCTCCTTTAGAGTTCTGACTGAAACCTGGAGCGGATTTATTGCCTCATTGACTTCGGAGCCACCAGCCTCCACTGGAATAGAGAGAGAAAGAACATCTAGGATAACTGACGATCATGATTGTGGTTCTAGTTCTGTACCAGTTAGACTGTAGATCAAAAAATCAAAATTAGGGGCAAAATAAATAGGCATGACATGGGAAATCTGTGATCGAATCTCCTGACAGGAGTTCTTCCTCACTTAAAATCATCTGGGGGTGGTGAGGTTCCCAATATTGAACAGAGCACCAGTGCTGGGGGAAGGGTTAACCTTTCTCTGTAATGCAATTTTCCAGCTCTAAATTGTCACCATTCTGAGCTCTTAAAACTAGGGGTAGGGAATCTATGGCCCTCCAAAAATTGTTGACCTACAGCTCCCATCCTACCTGGTCAAAGGCCATGCTGTCTGGGGCTTCTGGGAGTTGAAGTCCAGCAACATCTGGAGGGCCACAAATTCCCCACCCCTGCTTTAAGCAAAAGAAATACAGATACCCATATTGCACCTGCATTATTGTTGTTGTTGTTGTTGTTGTTGTTGTTATTATTATTATTATTATTATTCCCACTGCCTAGCTCATAGCAGTTTTCAGGGGAGAAGTTTATTTCCAGAAGCAGTGTGGGGATAAAAAGTTTAACAAAACCCAAGTGTCCCTGCTCTGATTAAAAGTGGCTGTTTTTAAGTGAAACAAAACCGGCAGGCGATCAGATCACTGACTTTTGCATTCATACCAGTTTGGGCCATTGGAAATATGGAATTGTGAGATGTCAATGAAAGCCCTCTGGGCTTAGTTATCCAACAACAGTAATTGCTATTGTATAGCTAAGGTTCCAAGCAACCTGGTTAAAGAAGCATTAATTGGTTAATCAAATGAGTTGGTTCCTTGATTAATATATTGATTAGACCAGCAAATGTATTAAAAATAATGTTTCTGAAGGAAGAAGCACACCTTCTTTGTTATTAGAGGCTCAAAACAGGCATCAACTTAAAAGAGGCATTCCTTCTTGCGTATGAGAAAAGGGGGAGATGCCTCTTTTAAGATGGTGTTTGCGATCTGCAGTTTTTAAAGTCCCTATATTAAAAATAATGCATATATATTTTAAATTAGAAAATAGCTTCCAAAATAAATCAGGGCCACATTTTTCATTATTAAAACTTACCCAGTAAGAAGCCCCATTAAACTCAATATGATTTACTTCTGTCTAGACATGTATAGGAATGCACTGTATTTCAATTAATCGAACTCATCCTTCCGAAACTGGCACCCTCCAGATGTTTTGGACTACTAATCCAATGGCCATGCTGGCTGAGGATGATGGGAGCTGCAGTCTAACACACTTGGAGAGTGCCAGGTTGGAGAATCAATTCAACATTGTAGCCTTATGAATAACAGTAGTTCAAACATGTTCACACATGAGTGCATCATGGATACACAAAGTTTTGCATCCATTTGTATTGAGAACATCTTGCCTGCATAGTATGCCATTGGACACAAGCTCACTGACCCACAAGATGCTCAGAAACATGGCCTGCCTTTCTTCTCTTCCATGGAACAGTTAGACCTACTGTTTGTGCTTCTTGTAGGTAAGACTAGCTCATGCACACCTAGAGCTGGCCTGAAAAAGGATCTTCCACATTTCTATTTCCAAATTGAGTGCTGCTACTGAGGACTACATCCCCTTTTCTGTTCCACATTCAGATGTCATAATGTGCACTATGCTTCCTTGTCTATCCAAAAGTCAGCTTTTATTTCCCCTTACTAAGCAAAGTTTCATGTTTCAGAAACAAAACCACAGATCACAATAAACAGAGGCATGTGACAGCCTCTGATCAGACTAACAGACTGTTCAGGCAATAGGGAGATTAATGGGATGAACTGGTAGAGTTCCTATATGTTCCACATTCAGTCCATGTGGCCACCAGCAACCCTAAAACCACTCACAAACCTAAAACAGACCATGGGTTCTGGATGGTTTGTCAACCACCCCAACAACCCACCCTCACCAGGTTCACACATAATGAGAAGTTATGGTGCACTCCCATCTCATCCTGAATATTCAAAATGGCATAAACCAGCACAATGAGAAGCCCCACAGAGAAATTCATTCATGGCAGCTTCTCGTTACATGTGAACCCTGGGCAGGATCTACACTACTGCTTTAAAACGGGTTATAACTGTAGTGACAACTATTGGGGCCCAGGGCACACCCCATATTAGGGTGACCAGATAAAATCCAGGTCAGGGCTCATGTAACTTTTAACAGTTGTAGAGAAAAGGGAATTTCAGCCAGTGTCATTTGTATGCAATTAGTTCCTGGTGAAATTCCCTCTTCATCACAACAGTTAAAGGTGCAGGCACTATATTAGAGTGACCAGATACAAAAGAAGGCTGGGCCCCTGCAACTTTAACTGTTGTGATGAAGAGGGAATTTCACCAGGAACTAATTGCATACAAATGACACTGGCTGAAATTCCCTTTTCTCTACAACTGTTAAAGTTACATGAGCCCTGACCTGGATTTTATCTGGTCACCCTACCCCATATAGTTTTCAAACCATTTTCAAAGTGTCATATCCTGCTAGGTGTAGACCTAGGTCTCTCTGAGGCCAATGCTGTTGGAAAAAAGCTGCTAGAGATGCATCATGGGACTCCAACATAATATTTTCAAATGATATAGGCAGTATAATTTGGCACCACCATATTCAGAAGAAAGTTAACAAAAAGCAGGAGTAGTGCTACACTATCTGATACTTGTTATTTTTTAAAGGTTCAGACTTTGTGGCCTAAAAATATAGCAGATAATTCATGATTTTGCAATGCAAAAGGCCATGAAGATAAAACTCTAAAGTGAATTGCCCTATTTATAAAGAATCTGGAGTTGTGTAGATCCATTAGAATAATAAAATACCTTTATTAGGAGCAATCAAAAAGTTTTAAAAAACAATTAACAAACTTTGTAGGAACCTTCTTCAGGCTGGATGTTATATTAAATAAAAAGAGCAGAAAGTAATGTGTTTGGGGTCATGATAGAAAACTCCCAGCATGGGCCATGTGTAACTTCAGAAATGTAGAAAATGTAATTTCAGAGTTAGAACAAACTTTTTGTTATAGGATGGGATACGGGTAGTGCATGGGGGGCAGGAGCTATATTAGAGTGACCAGATACAAAAGTGGGCAGGGCTCCTGCAGCATTAACTGTGGTGATGAAGAGGGATTTCACCAGGTGCTGCATGCATATAAATGACACCTGTTGAAATTCCATTTTCTATACAACTGTTAAAGATACAGGAGCCTTGTCCTCCTTTTCATTTGGTCACCCTACCTGGGACACTTTCCATGGAAAGCATCCCAGGAACCACAGGCTATGGTGAATCCCGTTCTGTAGATACTGCTACAATTGGAATTAAGTCCCAGAAGAAAACAAAGACCAAGTTATTTCAAAAAAACTGTAGGAAACTGCAAAGCCATTTCAATAACTGAACGGAAACCCTTCCGTACAATCAGCAGCTCCCACAAACAATTCTGCTCTAGTTTCAGTTTTTGACTTCTCCTTTGAAGCAGAATATACTAATAAACCTTGCTCAGAATATACTAATAAACATGAACAGTGGGTTCATAGCATAGCAGAGTGGGGTATTTGGGACCAGCCAGATGTTGTTGGACTGCAATTCCCATCAACCCGAGCCAGCATAGCCAATGGTGAGAGATGATAGGAGTTAAAGTCCAGCAATGTCTGGCAGGCCATCTGTTGCCCACTCCCATTTAATTTGACAAATGAGCAGACAAATGCAGAAAACAAAACAAGAAAGAAGTGTTGCATTGACATCAGACAATGAAAAAGTGGCAGCATTTCTTTGTCTTCTGTTTCATACCATTGTAAGTTCTGTGCCATCACCAAGTCTGCCACCATCTCTCAAAGGGTCATTTAAATAGCTTTTTGGATTGTCTTCTTTTCTGAGCTCTTGCATTTGCAAGAGGATATTATAGTTTCAAATGTTACAGTTAAGGGAATATGAAGAAGGATGCCAGCTTGAGGAAGTTCAAAATAGACACATTTGAGGATGCTGCATAAAGCCAAGTGGGCAGCAGACTTCGTAGAATCCAAGTCCATTAAGTATACATAGGTATGACATCTTCTCACTGGACAAATTATGGACAGTGCAGCCATCCACTGATCAGTAGGACAGGACGTGATGCACCCCTTCTTTCTTTGAGCCAGTGCAGTGCACAAAGGGAAAGACAGGGTCAAATTTCCATGCCATTTTGTTTTTTTACTAAAAAAAAGAAGTACCTTTTAATATATATCTATATCTATCTATATCTGTGCTAACGTATCTAGCACTGACATACTGACATCTCATGAGATTGATAGCAATGTAGTTTGGGTTTTTTTATGGATCCAGATTTGCTTCTAGATATGCCCAGAGAGAAGCCATTGACCAGCTTAGACTGGTATGCCAACTGCACCCATGTTCTAGATAGATCAGCCTTAGCCAGAGTGACGTATGCCATGATGTTACCGTGAGATTAGACTACTGTAACACACTCTACAAAGGGCTGATTTTGAAGAGACTTTGGAAACAACAGGTGTTACAGGAACACAGATGTCTGAGCACATTATATTCATTTTGAGCAGCTGCACTGGTTACCAATATGTTTCCAGGCTCGAGTCAAAGTGCTGCTTATTATTACCTATAAAGCCCTTAATGGATTGGGCCCAGGGTACCTAAAGGACCTTCACTTCCCATATCATCCTGCCCAGACACTAAAATCTGTCAGAGAGGCCCTTCTCTGCATTCCAACAGAAACTGATGCAAGGCTGGTTGAGATGCAAGGCAGGGCCTTTTCTGTGGCTGCACCTCAATTGCAGAACTCTCGTCCATGGGAAGTTTATCTAGTCCCTTCACATTTTACTTTCCACTGCCTAGTTAAGACATTCCTGTTTTGGCAGGCTTTTTATTAGCTTCATGATTTTACATGGCCTCTGATATTTTAACTATTTGTCAGAACTCACTTTCTCTTTTTGTCTTCATTTTATAATTTCTTAATAATAAAACATTATTGTATTTGAAAATGGTGTTTGAGAATTTATTATTAGCTGCCTTGGCATTACATTTTAGCAGAAATGCAGGATATACATTACCATCATAAATAAATGCAGAGGGTTCCAATATCACTAGGAGAATATTGTTAAATTCAGTCCCTGAAGGTAGGAGATACACCGCCTATGATCTATAATCCACATGAAATTTGACCATTGATCTTGCATTTCTTATGAGATAATAAGAGTAAAATCCACCCATCCTGCTTATTATGGACAAAGCTTCTAAACAGTGAATGATACGTAAACATTATGAATGGTTGTCAACCGTACCTACAAGTAAAAATAAAGCCTTTATAAGAATGAATCATCCAGTAGTGCAGCTAGTCATGATAGTGCTATGTAGTCGTGATAGTACTATTATTTAAGTGAGTTTAAAATGCAGAACTGCACATGCTCAGAAAGTATTTTTTAAATCAAACTTGGCGAACAGTTTTATTGTTGCTGTAACATATTAAGAATGTAGAAGCAGTTGTAAAGCATGGAATGGTGGTATTAGAGGAAGAGAAATGTTAGTTGTGTGCTTCACAGCTAAAATAATACACATCATCATCTAAAGCTCCCACCCCACTCCACCTGTATATAACAATAATTTATATAGCGCTTTCTAACAAAGCAATAAGACAGCCAATATAATGTAGTGGTTAGAGTGTTGGACTGGGATTTGGGAGACCTGGGTTCTAGTCCCCATTCAGCCATGAAGCTCACTGAGTGACTTTGGGCCACTCAATGATTCCTAGGGCTCATCTACACCTATGAGCTTTCCAGGACTTGGAGGGAGGATCTCGGGCTTTACCACTTCCGGAATCCTCCCCCTGGGTCCATACGCCAGAGCGTCGTCCTGGAAGCCAACAGTGAGGCATGGCTTTTTTTTTTTTTAAGAAGAGCTGTTGTGATCCTGCACAACAGTAAGTAAAAAAAAAAGGAGAAAAAACAGGGAACTTGGCGCTGCCATCCAAGGGATGGCAAAAATGCTGCCCCCATCAAATCCCCGATGGGCACAGAGGCACCCCACGCAGCTCCGTGCCCATTTAAGGACCCGGGAGCCTGCGTCACACCACCCACACCCCTCAGGGTTGTCCCGGGACTGCGGGAAAAACTGGAAAACCGCAGTTGCAGTTATCCTGGGGAAAGTGAGTGGTTGACCCTGGGATCCCTTGTGCATCATTTGGATGCAGAGGGACGATCTAGAGACGACCCTGGGATATATGCATGGTGTAGACATGGTCCTAGCCTAAGCTACCTCACAGGGTTATTGGGGGATGGGGGATGGAGAGGAGGAGGAATGTGTAAGCCGCGTTGGGGGGAAAAGTGATATATAAATGTAATAATAAAAATTAAGCACAGGGTCTAAAATTACCTACCGGCACCACTGATAATGCCTTGATTATCCTTAAATCCTTAGAGGCTGAACTTTCTTCAGCCTCTAAATGATTGCCTCTATGGAGCAAGGCAGAGAAAGAAAATGGTCTTATGATTGCAAATTTCTCATTACAGTTCCCAGAATTGCCCTGTGGCTGCAGAGCACATTCCCAGCAAGTGGATTGGCACCAGTGACAGATTTCTTAAAGAAGCCGAATAAATGCAAGTGGCTCTGAATGAGCTTTGCAGTGTCCATGATTTGGGGCACTCTTCGTTAGAGGCAGGATTCTGGGGCACTTAGCTTTCTTTGTTAGAGGCATATCAGAATTTAACCAATCACAAATTCACAGATTTCCCTACTGCGCTTCCTGGGACTGTCCTTACGCAACTTCTTCAGCTCTTAAACCCTGATCTGCACACAATATCCCAAATAAACACCTTTTACCTGAAGTTCTCAAATACACCCACAAGGTTGACCACAGAAGACAGTGGACCACTCTGCTTCTTCTCCATCAGGCTGAGTCCCCTTGCTGATCTGAAACTGCTCCTGAAATTCTAAAGCCTTGCACACAAGAGAATCCACAGCAAGACACACTATTAACGTTTAACAGCTCAGATAGTCTTTCCTTAATGATATTTCTGAGATTCCCCCCCCCGCCACAAAACATGACAGAAGTACTCAAATTACTGAGCAACCTGCAAATTGTTGCCTTTGAAACCCTTTGCAAATACTGTGGTTTGCTATAAATGGAAAAGTTATGAGGAAGTACTGAAGGCTGAACACTAAGAGAAAAGGAACACATTTTATAAAGCTTTACAAGAACTAGTATATTTATCATAATTTTTAATGCATTTATTTATTTAAATTATTTTAGGCCACCTTTAAGGGTGGAAGGGCATACTGGATAAAAGCAGACAATGCAATATGTTTACAAAAAACAACAATACAAAACAATAAAATTCAATAAAACAGAGATTATAAATAAAACCAGCAGTCCGAAAACTGATAAATGCCCAATGAAAATAGGCAGGTTTTTAGAGCATTCCTGAAGACCTGCAAAGAGCGGGGCTGAGAAACCCCCAATGGAAACTCATTCCAGAAGTGCAGAGTCACTACCAAACAGGCTGCCCTCCTTCTATACACCACCCTAACCTCCCGTAGTGGTGGGCAACTGAAAAGGGCCTCATTGATAACCTCGGAGTGTGTGCAGGCTGGTGCTCTTTTCATTTAAGGCTGGCTCTGTCTTGACTCATGTTTAGAGCATGCCTGGTATGTAAGAATTGCTTTTGTAATATCATTATACATTATATCTGCAATTTCAGCCTCTCCACAATAGCCATGTGGAAAAGACATTTGCTATTTGAGGGAAGAAATAGCCTACACTTCTTACAGAACCTACTAACTACACATATGGAGAGTAAGATTTTATAGGATTTTGCCATTCATCTCTTAAATCCAGATGTCTTAACTGTTGGATGCTCGACTAGAGCGAACAATTTCACAATGCCTTGTACTTCACACCTACAAACGCAAGGGAGCTCCATACAACAGTGTAGGCTCTCCACCAGGCAATTCCCAATCATAGGCATAAATAGGCAATTCACTGGACAATTTGTCTACTGACATTCGTAATCCTTGGTTTCTTTTGACACCATCGTGTGTGTTTTTCTTCCGTGGGGTAAAAGCGGCAGCTGTTCATAGGAGACAAAGGAGAAATTCCCACCACACACACGCACAGTAGAAGAAAACAGAAGCTCATGTCCTTTCTAACTCAGTTATGGTGTGAATTTTTGCTGTGCTTTGAAAGGAGAAGTAAACTATCCAATACTCATACTGCAGATGAAGGCGGCATGCTGAGGAAGAATGTAGTTCACAACAATCCTGCATTGTAGGCCAGTGTTATTATCCCCATTTTACAGGTTTGGTGGGTCCCGGCTGAGAGAAAGTGGCAACTGGGTCAACCCTGTTATGCCCAGTGATTGCAAGGGGAGAGATAAGGCGGTGTGGTAGTAGTCATTTCTATCACTGATGGACTGTTATCCCCAAAGCGCGCGTGTTACCATCATTTTTGTATTATGATCTCCTCAATGGGGATGAGGTTGAGAAATAATGGATTACAACACCTTTCTGATAAAGGCTCCGGCGGCAATAGGAGAACATAAAATGTTCTCAAGACAGTCAATCGAACAATTACATAAAAGGCGTCGCAAGTAAATGAACTCATTAATTTTTGTGAACCGTCCAGAGAACTTCGGCTATTGGGCGGTGTATAGAAATTAATTAAATAAATAAAATTAACAGGATTCGCATATCTAACAGTGCACTCTTATGTGTGACTACTCAGAAGACCCATTGACTTCAACGGGACTTACTTCTAGGTAAGTGGATATCATTTACCCGAAACCGTGCTGTGCTTATACTGAAAACAGGTTACAACTACAAAAATATCTCCCCGCCCAAAAAAGTGATTGGGTTACTTATACCACCTCCCAATCATCTGAAAGCAGACGTGTTTTCTGCTGCGTTTATTTCCATGCAGACCTCCGCACTTTTAATCCCTTCATCTATGTAAAATGGAGCCTCTTGGAACGAACAGAACACCAGGAGATTGTATTACTCTAACTTTGCTATCTCTGGCCTCCTCCACACGAGACGTTTAATGAGCCTTGAAGGCTCATTATAAATTTTACCTACACACGAGCGGAGCGCAAAACGGGCGTACAGGCGCGTTATCTCCCCGATAATGCGCATTTTCGAACGCGCGTTAAATAGCGACTTTTATTTTGCTCCGGCCGTTAAAGCGCATTTTCGCTGTGTGAACAAGCGATTATGCGCATTAACTACCTGTAAAGTGCTTTTTGGGCATCTTTTAATGCGCTTCGCCGCTTCTCGCCGCCTCCCGTGCAGAGGGATTAGGCGTAAATGCGCCTCCGCGAAAATGCGCATAATCCCCGAACCGGGCGCAAAAGCGCATCCTTGTGGAGGGGGCCTCTATCTTATTAAATAGTCACAATGTCGCCGCGAAGAAGAAACGCACAATGAACCCTCTTGTAGTAACATACTGGGATGGGGGTGTTCATTAATTAACACCCACAAACGTTAAGTACCCACCTAATACTTATACCAGGTTCCTCTTCATATTTCAGAAGAAAATATACTTGAAATAAAACCTACGATTTCCTAGTTCTGCCTTGCTCTCCTTTTCCACCCCTCCCTACGTGTAATGGTATCATCCACAAGCACGTGCAGCACCTCAGAGATAGGGAAACATAGCAGAGGGAGGAACCTCTACAGTAACATTTATATACAGAACTCAACGTCCGGGTATGTTTTGGCCATTTCTTCCCCCTTCCCTGGGACGGAATTGACGGCTCCCATAGAAAACAACGAAGACATCCAGGATTTTTGATGTACCTCCGACAGCAGCGTGCCTCCCTTCCCGCCGCCCCGTTAACAAAACACGGCAACAAAGAAGGCCTAAAAAGCTCACGCGCGTTGGTACAGTTCTTAAATCAATGGAGCACAAGGTTTATTAATGCAATTGACGGAGAGAGGTTCTGAATGAGAAGGCAATTGAGGCCTTTTCCTATACCCACTTACTTGGGAGTAAGCCTCAGTGAACTCAATGGGACTTACTTCTGAGTAGATACTATCGGTTTGCACTAAGTAAGTGCGCAATCCTATGCATTTTTTGACGGGGGGGGGGGACTCCTACAATTCCTACTTTTTTCCAAAATGCTTGAAGTTGTCGAACTTTTTTCTTTCCGTCTTAATATGCATAGGATTGTGCCCTAAACTGACTTATATTTTCCAACCGAGGGAGTGCTTTGTTTGGCGGGTTTGGGGTGCAAACCCGAGTCAGGCTCTGCCCCTCTCTCTACATTGCATGGTTTTTGTAGACAATTTTTTTTAAGTGGGTTTGAAACGGGAATAAATAACTTTCCAAATTAAATAATACCTAAGATAGAAATGCTATGAATTGGCTGCTACCTTTTGTTTCTGGATAAACCCGCTATTACCGATTCACAGCACGCTAAAATTCGAGATTTTTTATTTTTATTTTTTTGTCATTGTTCCTCGTGGACAGTTCTCGCCTTCATCCCGGAGAGGGGAAAAGAGCATCAGAAGGAGCCAAGAAGCTGTATTCCCACTCAGGTGCGTTGTCACTCTAAATTTTTCTGTCTCTATCCACGAAGGGAGGAAATTCCTCCATCGCCATGCAACAGTCCGTCGCCTTGCGTGGCGTGATAACGTAAAAGCCCGGTGACTTGGAGGGTGCGGTAATATGACGAGGCAGGGAGTTGCACCCGGAAGTGTGCTTGCTCGTTGGATGGGGGCAGAGGGGATGGCAGCTGTCACCGTAGGTCCCGGGGTACCTCCCCACGCCCCTGGCCCGGGACTGGGACCGGGGCCGGCGGAGGGGGCAGACGCACTTTTCATGGCATTAAGCGCCGGTTTTACGGCCTTGAGCCATCCGCTGCTCTATGTGAAGCTCTTGGTGCAGGTGCGGTTGGATTCGTCCTTCGATGCCGGTTCCGGATGGGCAGGGATTGGGCCTCCGGGACTTTTCTTTAGGCATGTGGGCAGCTATGGAGCAGGCAGTCCCAGGAGATCAGGAATTGCGAGGCACGGCCTTAAAACGGCGAGGTGTTGGTATTAGTTGTTCTATCTTGGGATGTTTTGCTGGTCTTGCGACCGTAATAAATTCTATTCTATCTTGGGATGTACTGACGTGCAGTAGCTGTCCCTTGCGTCCAATTATTATTCTTGAGGCTGTCCTTGATCAGGGCTCCACTTCCAAGTTTTGTGGCAGGGTGATCGGTACCTCATAAAAGTAGAACCGACTTCCGATCAATGTTATTTTTGCTATCAGGGTAGATATTTTAAGATACAGCTCAAGGCTGTTGCTTAAAATGGCAGGCTGAGGCACTATGTCGCCACTAAAATCAGCTTTTGATTAGCTGTTTCAATAACCCAGCAGCCAATCTAACTTGCAAGTTTGCTTGGTATGGCAAGCAGGAGTGCCTATGTGCTGGTTGATCATCTCACCAGTAATTTGTGTGCTGTTTAAATTTTGAAAAGTTTGAACTTGCTGACATGCAAAGAGCAGAAATGGAATACACGTGTGGGTACAGTGTAGCCTTCCTTCTGACTTGTCTTCTTTAAGGTGACTCGATATGAACCTGTCAGTTTGAGTGGGTCACTCTGTTCTTTGGCAAATAAAATGTGAAAGAAAGAGTGGTAACATAAAAGGCTTGGGAATCTGAATAGAGCAACAGCTGAGAACAAATGGAGGGAGGGAGGAGTTTCTGTATAGGCCATCCTTCTCCAAACTAGTGCCCTCCAGATGATTTGGACTTCAAATCTCATCAGCCCTAGCCAGCATGGCTAATGGTGAGGAATTCAAGGAGGGCACCAGGTTGAGGAAGGCGGGTATAGGATGTAAACTTACAAGTAAAGATCACTTGTGTGGGGGATACTTGCAAAACAATAAATGTTGCCTGATTGGTATTTCTTTTAAAGGTTGGACATGAGCCTCTACCTCCAACACTTGGGAGAAACTTATTGGGGAGAAAAGTACTTTACCTACCCGGGTTTTTTACGTATGGTGAGCATTTTATAATAAGTAAGCTTTGTCAATGGTCCAATAAGGGTAATACAAAAGTAAAAATGATTGATATGTCAATAGTCATACAGTGCTGATATGATTCAGATAAATCAGCTCTTCAACAAATGCCATTTCTGAGTATACTGCTGTTTTTGTGAGAACATAAATATTACATGAGGAAAAGTCTTTTTAGGTCGCTTCTATTATTTTAGTCAGAGGTCTTACCCTTGCAAGAATGCTTGTGTAAAAGCCAAGTGATAGGAAAGAGAGGGTGCCTCCACAAGAGAGGTTTAATGCTCTTTGAAGGCTCATTATAAATTTTACCTCCACACCAGCGGAGCGCAAAACGGGCGTAGAGGCGCGTTATCTCCCGGATTATGCGCATTATTGAATGCGCGTTAAATAGTGACTTTTATTTTGCTCCGGCCGTTAAAACGCATTTTCGCCGTGTGAACAAGCGATTATGCGCATTAACTTCTTGTAAAGCGCTTTTTGGACATCAATTAATGCGCTTCGCCGCCTCCCGTGTAGAGGGATTAGGAGTAAATGCGCCTCCACGATAATGCGCATAATCGCCGAACCGGGCGCAAAAGCGCATCCTTGTGGAGGGGGCCAGAGAGAGAGAGAGAGAGAGAGAGAAAGAGAACTAAAGTTTTATTTACTGGTTTGACTTAGTGCCATGTAGTTTTCTTCAACTTTTTCCAAGAATGCTTCCTTAAGACTACAATCCTATAGCCACCTACTTGGAAATAAGCTCCACTGAATTCAGTTGGACCTACTTCTGAATAGACATAGGATTGTGTAGTTACTGTCCTGATTTTTAAGTCTTAAAGGCAATTACTGTTACTCTTTGTCCAATTTATAGTACCAATGGTGTTGTAACAGAAGAATACATGTTCTATGAAACCATTTTTGGTGCTTGCTGATTTAGAAAAGTTCATGCATGCTGCAAAAGGTGCAGTTTGGTTCCCTGAAGTGTAAATAATATCCAGTGAAAGTGAAGCCATAAAAACATTCTGCATCCAAACACAGTTTGTGTGTGTGTGTGTGTGTGTGTGTTTGAGGCCCCCTCCACAAGGATGCGCTTTTGCGCCCGGTTCGGGGATTATGCGCATTTTCGCGGAGGCGCATTTACGCCTAATCCCTCTGCACGGGAGGCGGCGAGAAGCGGCGAAGCGCATTAAAAGATGCCCAAAAAGCACTTTACAGGTAGTTAATGCGCATAATCGCTTGTTCACACAGCGAAAATGCGCTTTAACGGCCGGAGCAAAATAAAAGTCGCTATTTAACGCGCGTTCGAAAATGCGCATTATCGGGGAGATAACGCGCCTGTACGCCCGTTTTGCGCTCCGCTCGTGTGTAGGTAAAATTTATAATGAGCCTTCAAGGCTCATTAAACGTCTCGTGTGGAGGAGGCCTGAGATACCTGCTTAGATTGATGGGGATTTTATCCTTTCACTAGAATAGATACTAGCTGTTGGTCATTGCAGTTGAGAATTTGATTTGCTACTTTCTGTCATCTAATTCCCTAAGAGAAATATTTGGCATCTATTGAAAAATATCCATTAGCAATCTGGTTTGCAGAAGATGGAGAACAAAGGGATGAACACATTTATAACTTGTAGGGTAGCAAAGCTTGCATGCATTGCAGCTTGCTTCTAGATAAAATATAATCAAAGAAATTCTCTTACTATCTAAGGGATGATTTGCGCCTTCGTGTTATCCATAAAATGTCTTATTGGGACTGTAACTTACAAACTGGGTCCTTTGTTAATGAAGTTTTTTATATGCTCTGTTGCTTTGTGATTATTTGTTGTATGAACCATGGCAATAATATTAAATAATATGGTTGTTTAATGAAGAATCACATTGTAGACTTGTCCTTATGAAAATTCATTCATTCTTTCTTTCTCTATCTTTGTCTAATACTCTTGAAATAAATTGTATAACTACAGAATAAATATTGCTTTACCGCAAGCGAAAGGTTGGAAAAGTGGGAGCAGTCTTGTTTTACTATTGTAGCAAACAACTGCAACATTATATAAATACACTAGGGATACATTTTAGTTTTTTGGTTTCTGTCCAGCCATCAGATGTTTATAATAACTCAGGCTCCATAGGATCCCTTTGAAAACATTTTGTAGATTATAACTTGAACCCTTTGGGTGAAACGAGGCAACACAGCTAAGCACAAGTTAAAGGAATCTTCACACTCTGATCTAGCCCAATAAAATCCAGTATGACTCTTTAAGTTAGGCACAACACAATTGAAAGATGAGTTGAAAATGCCAGGGTTCTTCCCATTTTATGATGCCAGTATCAGCAAACAGTCTAATGCCCTGAAATACTCATTGTTTTGTGTAAATACTTAAGTCAGATGAAAGTTGGAGATCCTGAAGACTGATGCTGAAGTAACACCACTGTCATTTATTCCCTAGCCAGACACGTTGTGGAAGTAGATGGGAAAAGGGGCCTTTTCCGTGGCCTTACTCCTCGCATCTTCTCTAGCACTTTATCCACTGTAAGCCGTGGCCGAATAAAGAAGGTAAAGCTCAAGTTGGCTCTCTGTGCTATATGTATTGAAGGCTAGTCGTGTGATAGATAGGTAATTTGGGTCAGCATTTCATTATAAGTCAGCTGACATCCTTGCCCACTGAGGTTTGGAAGGGATTGAGCTTCAAGAGCAGCAGCAGCCACTCTGGTTGTGGTAAAAAGGATCTTCCCTTTAACCAGAGGCAGTAAATCCTTTTATAGACCCAAGGGTTCTGATTTCTAAAAGCTGCAGCTGGCCTTATGGTAAATGGAACCCTTCAAAGCATGTCTTTCACTCTTTTAGTTCTGTGAACAATTTCCTGCATCCTCCAGTATATATATTTTTAACTACAGTTAAACTCTGATGGCCCTCCTGGACTATTTTAAATTAATTGATTATTAAGTCACCATCAGGCTGCTTTAGGAATGTCTGAATGCCTCCAACCTCCCTAAAATAATGAGGTGCTGATCCTCTCTTAGTGACCTTTTATTTCCTGTGAAAGCCGGCTAGTTTGACACTTCTTGTCCTGTTCTACCTTTGACAGTGGGGCTGTTGATTTCACTTTTCTAATCTTCAGTGACAGCTCCTCATTAAGACTGGGAGGAGTGCTGCTCTGTCTCCGGCCAAGATGGGTTGGCTGCTTTCCGCTCCATCCTCTTCTGCTGTGCATAGGAAAGCTACGAAAGCTTGACACTGTCTGATTCAGCTGTGCAGGCTGCCACCTCCCTCCCTTCTGTGCATTACTTGGAAAGGGGGAAGAGAAGCTCATTCATGCTCCTTCAGAGCTTGGGGGGGGGGAGGGTGCCTGGGCAGGCACTGCTTTAGGCACAGGGTGGTGAACAGGAGGCACATGCATGCTTCCAAGCTGGGAGCTCTCAAACCAGGCAGCAACTTCTCCGTTTCTGTAAGACGAAAGGAGTCGTAAAGCCCTCTCCCCTTGTAGCAATCATGGGGGTTGGGGAGGAAATAGAGGTGGAAAGGGGAAGTGAAGATAAGTGGTTGCCTAGATTTAAATCATTGCTCCACCATTTAGTTTGCTTGAACGGTCTTGGACAAGTTACCATCTCTCAACTTAATTTTCTTCAAAGCATTTTTTTATGAAGATACAATGGGATAATCCTACCCCATCTATGCCACCCTGAGTTCCTTGTGCAGGGTACAGATGTGATAGCTTCTCCCCTCCCCACCAAGTATATTTATCTGATGTGGGGGTAAGGTCTTGGGAGTATACTGATAGCAGGACCTCAGTGATACATCAGGTACTATTGTTCATCATAGCAAGAGAGGTTAGTTTAATATCTACTTGCTTCCTGTTTTTTGTACCCCAGGCCTTTCCTTTGGAAGATATGGAACATGTTTCTAACAAGGATGATGTGAAAACATCCCTCAGGAAAGTGGCGAAAGAGGTGGAACCCACTAAACAGTTTCTTTTTGCTTTATCTTTTACCTAGTGCTTGATGAGAACTTTGCATTTTAATGAATAATCAAGAAAGATCAATCTGAAGGCTGATTTCCCTGCCCGTCCCCTTTCCTAGTTTGAAAAACTGCCTTGGGCCAACATTATGAGAAGGTGGGAAAACCAGTATGAGTGGTATGAAAATATGGGCACAAATACTTGTCCCCACTAGGCACCTCTAATACTAAATAAACATTACAATATACACTCTAATTTTTCTAAGACATTTTACTGTGGTTATACAGATTGTCTTGAGACTGCTAAATGAGGAATAGTTTATCAGGATAATGCAAATGTAGGGGCAGCCTGATTTCTTAATATTTCAGCTCTTTGCGCATTCAAGCAATCAAAAAGTAAAATAAAACACTTGTTAAAAATTGCATAAATTAAGTGTATATAAGACTGGAAATTATTTAACCTATGAAACTTGGAAAGTTTCAACAAAATGAGTTTTTGCCTTCAGGCAAAACTCATCAAACATCTGCAGCCTGGGTGTACACTCGGGGTACAGTTACAGCAACTTCTACTTACAGCAATTTCATGATCTCTCCTATCTTAATTACCTGGGTTACAATTGCACTAGAATGAGACTATGTGGGAGGCAGGAGTGACTGAAAGGAATGAGGCGACAGTGGGAGTTACTGCATTCTGTGTAGTCCAGCAAATAGATCTGTGTCAAGGACTGTAGGGTGTGGGGAGGAAAGTAATCAATTTCCCTCCCTAGGGCTACTGACTAAGATCAGTTTCAGTCAGGCCCATTTCTCAGAAGATAGTTCACATTCTCCTTTATTGATATATTTTATCAGACTTCCCATGAGATGATGATGCAGTGTGTATCCAGGGTTATCTCTCATCCATTGCATGGTAAGATGTGTGATCTGTTCTTCAGTCTCTTCCTTAGCAGCAATATTGACCTTGTAGATAAAGATTCAGCTCTTCTTGGTCACTTGAAAGCAATTCTTACATGATTTGCAGAGATAATCCCAATCTTGACTGCATCTCAACTTGAGTCAGTCAAGTTTGAGATGATCTTTTCCACTGCAAAAAAGAAAAAAATTGTCCCTCTTCAGGTGTCAAAACCAACATAGCAAGAAATACCATATCTCTAGAGCCTGCTGTTGTAAATGGTTAACTCTGTTCTTACCCTGCATACATTTTGTTCATCTTAGGAATGCATCAGGCGTACTGCTGGGGATGGGGGAGAAATTTGTTTGGTTCTCATTTTAATACAAACCAACCTAATTCACACTTCCCAAACTAATATATGAACCAGAATTCAATTAACCTTCGTTTTTCACACTTGGCCAAATTTTGCAGTGCAGTTCTCTCTGATCAAAAATTGGGTACATACACTAGGGCCAATGCACATTTTTTTTCAGACATTCAGACTCTAAAAATTGCACAAACCGATACAGAAATGAGACAGAATAAACTTGTGCTTAAAATAGATGAACATTATTAAACTCAAAGCAGACTTATGCGTCCATCCCTATCAATTACCATCCTTTCCTTTTCATGGTCTTTTATCCCTAC
The DNA here is from genome assembly GCA_029215795.1 of Anniella stebbinsi. Lineage (NCBI taxonomy): Eukaryota > Metazoa > Chordata > Lepidosauria > Squamata > Anniellidae > Anniella > Anniella stebbinsi. The sequence continues at coordinate 62,116,852 of JARDYH010000004.1, read as the reverse complement.
TGTTTACAAATTGTGTGTGTGTGTGTGTGTGTGAGAGAGAGAGAGAGAGAGAGAGAGAGAGGCAAACATTTCATGCATCTGACAAAGTAGGCTTTCATTCAAGTACATTTATACTACAGTTTACTTTGTTAGTCTTTAATGTGCCACAAGACTGTGGAGTATTTAGTAATATGGAGAAGTACTCAGGTACACAATAGATGCCTCTGTTAAGGACAGTGAGTGGAGAACTATAGCTGATAGAGTGGTGGAGTTTGAGGGGTGGAATTCATGTTTCACATACTGCTTACTGGATCTGTGTCAAATGATTGAATAAATTGCTTCTACAGTCACTTGTGTCTCTCCCCCCCACCCCTTACAGTGATCTCTATGCGCTGGATGGTCCAGTTTGTAGGACGGGAAGTTAAATACAGGTGAGGTCATCCTGGCATTCTACAGTTGGATCTGAGAATAATAGCTAGGAATCTCAGATACATTCTTTGTTCAATGTAAACAGAGGAGCTTCAGCATCTACATCCTCACAGCTCCCGATCCTTCCTCATGGTCCATTGTGTCTTTGCCCTAACATACCCATTATCCCTCTGAAATTATATGTGTTTCAACCTTTTCTATTTCTTGAAAAAAGGAGGCATAACACCAGTGCTATATCATGATCTGCATGTGCAGGAACTTAAGCCAGTGCAACTTTTGCTAGTACAATTGCAAACAGAGAGCTCTGCACAAATCTGAAATGAGTGGAAAGCAGTTGTCATGCAGAGTGTCAGCACATTGCATGTCATGCTAAAACCATTAGCTAGTGTGAATAGGCCTTGATTTTGCTCATTAAGGATATATAATCAGCATCCCAGCCATAAATAGTTCTACGCCACCATGTTTAGTACACTTCTGATTCGTCTTGATATACTTTTTAAAAGCCACCAAAGGCTTCGGGAGTGGAAATGCTTCTGGTGTTCCGTGCTTCTCCTGCTCCATATAGTAGAATGAGAACACAAGTAATAAGTGCTGCACTTGCATCTGGATCATTCCCAGGATATGTAGACGTTTCTCATTTCCCATGTTGAAGCATACTGGTGGCAGCTGCAGAAATTTATTGCAGGCTGAACAGATGCATGAGAGCATTCCTCCGAGTCTGTTTTCCTTTCTCAACAGAGGTGTGCTTAGCTCCATTGGGACAATTTGGAAAGAAGAAGGGCTCCTGGGATTCTTCATGTACGTGAGTCTATCTGAATTCCTAGCAACTTTCACTAAATTTGAACCTGCTGTGTTGCTTTTGATGATCAAGTATCACACATTCAAGAAGGCTTCGGATCACCTCTTATTCAAAACAATCATCTGCCGGCAGAAATGGATGTTAATCTCTGTGCTCTCTTTAGTTCAATTCAGCATTGTTGGTCAGATATTACATAGGATGTGCTGATGCCCAATTGGAAACCCTTTGGGATTCTCAAATTTCAAATATATACGAGTAGTATCCTCATCATATGCCTTCCCCAACCTTCCCCCTCCCCTGGATATGTTGGACTACAACTCTCAGCATCCCCAGCAAATCATGCTCTGCTGATTGGTGATTGAAGTTGTAGTCCAGCACATCTGGAGGGTGCCAAGTTGGGGAAGCTTGCTCTATGTCTAATAAAAACAATAAACAGAAAATAGTATATCATAGGCAGCAGCTCAGCCCTGGAAGTCCTCTCTGCATAAAATCAGCCTGGGGAATTTTTTGGAAGGAGTTCAAGACTTACTGTTTAAACAACAATAATTACTAGGACTGTCTCAATCAAAACAGTGATAAGAAGATTAACAAATCTTATTTTATCTGATTAATTTTTAATCAGCGCTAAGTTTGCTTAAATTCATCTGTGCAGTTACTGTTTAATGTCATATAAGATGAATTAGTAATGTTATTTTGAACTCACAGCATTGGAAGGTGAGAATGGCTGTAATGGACTAGAGATAGGGGAAAGCTCCGGATTTTCAGGTCACTCAATGAAATTTTCATTCTAGTTTGATTTAAAAAACAAAAGCACTCAATTATCAGTGACAATCCCATTTTAAATCAGCTCAATACTCTTCTAGGCCAGCTTTCTAACAGAAGAAAAAAAATTATATGTTACGGCACCTGCTCTTATGGAAAATGTCACATCAAATGTTGTTTGAGAAAAACATTCATAAATTCGCCTTAATGTGAATAAAAAGAATCCAGTAAAAGAACTAGTCTACTTGAATCTATCAAGAGATTGGACAGCCTGGAGAGTAGAGCTGAAGGAACAGAGGTAAACGGTGCATAGAGGAGGTAACTCCATCTGAATAGTTGAAACATGGACATTGAGTTCTAGAACTGGCACAATACAACAAGAAGCAAGATAATGTGAGCCCTTTAACGCATTGGATGTGTCACTGTTGTGTTCTTCTTGGTGGCTAATAGCACAAGGGCATGTTTAGTAGTTAGAAGCAGTTAATCGGGTTAGAATAAGACCTTACAGGGATATGGCTTCCAGTCAATGTGAACTTATAGATGCTTTACTGCAGCCTTCCCCAACTTGGTGCCCTCTAGATGTAGAGATGTGAGGGCCCAGAAAAATTCAGAAAAACGGGTTTTCCTCTAAGCCTTTTTGGTTTTTTTCCTGGAAAAATTGAAAAAAATGAAGAAAAAACAGATTATGGAATGTTTTATTTTAACACGATGCATAAAATGTTTAAGACAAGGTGTTTATATATTTACTTCTCCAAATGATGTCTAGAAACGATGTACAGTATCAGATCATTACAATTTCTGTGCACCAAGGGCAAGCAGGTCCTAGGTTGCAAAGTGAGACTACAGCTATCAAATACAAGAGCAAATGCATTTCTGCCTCTAGGGGGCACTGCCATTGAAGTAGAGATTGAAAGTGATAGTGATAGCTATAGCTCAGAAAATAACTCTGGTTAAATTTAATGCATATTCATTGAATCTTGGTCTGCCTTTTTTCTCAGTTCTTTTTATGGGAATGGGTGCTTTTTATGGGAATGGGACACTTTGGAGGACTAGCAGAGACATAAATAATTTTCCTTGTTACTAATGTTAATGGTTTCTTCTGTTTGTTTTTTTAATTGTTTTTTGCCTGCTCTTCATAAACTAGCAAAACCAAAGAGGTTTCTTATAGTTCAGGTGTACCTTACAGTTCAGGAGCTTGTAGCTCCATTTGTTTTGTTTTTTTGTTTTTTTGTTTGTTTTTAGGTAAAAAATTTAAAAAGTACATTCAATTTGTAATAACTGCTCGAATGTACTATACTTTTAATATACCAAATGTAATAATTTTATGCCAGACCAACTTGTACATAACTACATTGTATGTCCCAAAAGTAACAAAGTGACTTTCAATCTGTAAAAATTACTAACATTGCATTTTTTTCATTTGTTCCGGAAATTTCTGTTTTTTTCCGGGAAAAAAATGGGAAAAAGGTTTTTTTTCCATGGCCTCAAAATTTCCAGAAATTTTACATCTCTATCTAGAAATCTTGAGCTTCAGCTCCGATCAGTTCTAGCTAGCATGGCCAAGAATTAGGAATGCTGGGAGTTGTAGTCCAAAACACCAGGAGGGTACCAGGAAGGGGAATTCAGTTCTACTGGTTTGTTAAAACTCTCTTTCTGTTCTCACTGGGATTGAATGCAGACAATCATATACTAAGTGATGGTATTCTCACACTGCGGGTGGATGGCATGCCAACTGGCCCTGCTCTGCCCTAGTGGCTGTAGGAACGCTATGGTAAGTTACTTAGCAATTGGTAAATGATTGTCTGAATTCATTTCATGCTGGATTAAATTGGACTATTAATATTTATGATTATTCCTTCCCCCAAAACATGCTGCTGTTGTATTGCTTGGAAGTTCTGCATTCTCAGTTAATGCACTAATATTTGGTCTCCGTTTCTTTTCTCTTTGAGGCTCAAAAGAGCTTGTACAGAACTGGGGAATCCTGTATCTTTTCTCTTTCTATGTATGCCCCTTGGTTTGATCCAGTATTTTAGTTCAGTATACAAACTGATAAGTTTGCTATACCCAGAGTACAAAGTTCATATGTATAACCTTTAGAGGCATGAATACTCTCATTCTCCACATCCTTTGAAGTTAATTCAAGGTGGGTGTGTTTTATTCCATCTTTCTTCTTTCCTTTTCAGAGGTTTAGTTCCTCATATCCTAGGTGATGTTATTTTTCTGTGGTGCTGCAACCTTCTGGCTCACTTCATCAACACCTATGCAGTGGATGACAACGTGAGTGGTGGCCTTTCTGATTCTGTTGGGTTCTTTGTTGGTTTAGAGGCCATTACATATGCTGATATCAAGGAAGAATGTGGGTCTGAAGAACCTGCTGTGCTTGTCAGTAGCTGAAATGAAAGTGATTTGGGTGGTAGCAAAAGCCTGGAGGGAGAAGTCAAAAGGTTTTTAGCTATTCATGGATCCTGGTTGAAGCCTGCATCTAAATGGAAGGGCATGCAACTTCTGTGAGTGAAGCCACTCTTTGTTTTGTTTCCACAACTTAAAATGTGTGTGACTTTAAGTAGATGAGAAATGTAACTAGAAAAAATATAATTTGTGTTGATTCCTTAATGCTGTTTTGATTGGATGTGAACTTTACAAGTTTGAGCCTCACCATACACCAACCCTTCCTTTGGAAGGGCCCTTTGCCATCTCCTGGCCAACCCTTTCTTCTCGGTGCACATAGCTTCTCTTCAGCAACATTGCTTTCCCATATTCAGTGGTCTTGGCCTTCCTCCTGGGGGAAATGTAATTACAATGTCTTCAATTCAGTGGGTGCCTCTTGTCAGTCAAAAATGTTGTTTCTACCTGCATGATGTAGATACAGGACAGATCATAGCTGTGGTTAGACTTCTGCCAGTTTCTGTACACATTTTCCAGTAGTAGCATTGATATCTGATGACCTTCCTGTGTTCACTTATAGCATGTGATGGCCTGGGCCTCAAGACCCCTCTTGATTTCTTTTTCTTTTTTTTTCAGTTCAGCCAGGCCTCTGTGATCCGGAGCTACACCAAGTTTGTGATGGGGGTATGTAAGCAGTTGCTTCTGTTGGGGGAAATTCAGGTGCATGGTTATGTGCTTGTGCTCCTTGTTCTGTGTGATTTCACTATTCTGCATAAATCGGTGCGCACCCAGGTATGCCTTGGTATAAGCACTCAATAACAGCAAGTGGTCTTTTGGGGAGCTTCAGGTCAAAGTTGTGTAAACTGCTGGTTTTTGAAAGCAATAACTGGCAACCTTTGGGGCAATGGTGCCACAGGTCCAAAGTATGAAACAGTCCCACTCTGTTGCACCCAAAAGTAGATAGCATCCACTTCCATGCCCTGGCTGCTACTCGGTAGCCTTCTTCCCAACTCAGTAGCACAGCATTGTAGAGGAAGGCAACAGTGTAGGCCTGTGTCAGTGCCATATGCAGGCTCACCAAATCCCCTTCTGCTACAGCATGCTGCTGGCTTTGGAGCTCGTAACACAGCTTGGCCCCTAGTGCCTTAGTAGCTCTTAGTTTCTTAAAAGGTGTAGTTACTTGACTTTTTAAAATCTTACCTGCTTGATGTGACTTAGGTTAGATCAGGGGTGGAGGACCTCATGCTTGGGAGCGAAGTCCAGCCCTCCTGTGGTCCCAGTCTTGCACCCTTCTTCTGGACCCACCAAGTTTCTTCCAACCACTGATCTGACTTTTGTGCACTTTGCCCTCATTCTAGAAGGTTGAAATGACTCCACTAAGGCTTAGTTATTGGCAGTAAGAGCTTTAAGCTCCAACATGCTGGTATATTTATTATAATTTTTGGGGACTCGCCTTCTTTGCCTTCAGCCCCACCCACCACTGGAATGTGGCCCCCAAAGCTTCTCCAACATTGAGTTTGGCCCCCAGGCTGAAAGAGGTTCCCCACCCTTGGGTTAAATGAAGGGAAAGGCTTGCTTCTGAAAACATTAACTTTCCTATCTGTAAATCCTATGGAGCTGCAGACTGTAGTGGCTTAGTGGCCACAATCCTGAAAATTTGCTGGTCTACTCAAATGCTCTTTATACTTGAGAAACTGCTGTCCTGCCAAACCAAAATTGAATAAACCCTAATAAAGTGCAACGTGGCCAGAGAACCAGTTGTTGTCATAGCTTATTCTTTATGTTTACTGGTCTCTTCCCAGGTGTACATTTTGATGGAAATAGGTAGCTCTGCTGCATGTATCTTGCATCTCTTAACTAGAGTTCTTTCTGCCAGTTGTGATATAAATCCGAGGCGTATTTCACTTCCTTCTATGTAACTGACAGTAAGTCTGCCTCTGGTGAAAAAGTTTCTCTCTGAGTGCCCAAAGCCCACTGGTCCTTAACGGTTTTCATTCTCTCAAATGAAGCCTTCCTGCTCATTTTTTTTTTTTTTTTTGCCTAACTTTGTAGTCTAGAAGGGGATGCCTCAGTCATTTCTTTGTTTCAGATTGCTGTGAGCATGCTGACGTACCCTTTTCTTCTTGTGGGAGATCTCATGGCAGTGAACAACTGTGGGTATGTGATTTCACCACCAGCCCCGTATTTTCCAACTTCTTAAATGAAAATGTAGCAAGTCTCTTGTTTGGCAGAATCTTAGCCTTTACGCATATAAACAAAACATGAAAAATTGCTCCCTTTCATCCCAAAAAAGAAGAGTGAGGGGACTTCAGGCAGATGGTTTTGAAGAGGATTTATGTTGAAGGAACTAGGAGGAAAGGAAGGGTGGTGTGTGTGTGTGTGTGTGTGTGTGTGTAAATATCTCATGGTTACTTTTGCCAAGCAGCATGCATCTTTAGCTCAATAAATATGAAGCAAACACAGTCACTTCTTCTCGATATTATGAATATCCAAGGTCATCAAAGCAGCTGAAGATGATGGGTTATTTTAGCATTTGTAAAATATCTGCAGCTTGTAAAAACACCCAGATGGCATGCTTTGCAGTTACTTATTGCCTCTTTTCCAGAGCAGAAACGTTATATATTTGCTTCAATTGTAATTGAATGCATGAGTATCTGGATGCAGTAACTACTTTTGTTCCTGTCTGTGCCTACCCTTGTTTCTCTCTTCCTCCATAGTGAGTGCTGTGTGTTCTCCTCCTTGACTGCTCTCTTTGCTGTATAGGTTACTTGCTGGCCTCCCTCCATATGCCCCTGTTTTTTCCTCTTGGATCCATTGCTGGAGACACCTCAGCGCTCAGGTGAGCAGCAATCTTTACTCTGAGGTGAGATTAGCCAGAGAGAATAAAAACCTAGTTCCCGGCCATCATTTCTCCTGAACTGACAGATGGGAGAAGTTTCTCCTGAGTTTGGAAGTAAAGGAATCCTAGCTACAGGCAAATTTGTCTTTGCCTCATCTTTTGCTGAATATGCAGCTGATCACTTCCCCCTGCCTTTCATTTTTACTCTTTTTCCTCCTCCACCCCGTCCCATAATCTTTAAAGCAGTATTTCCCAACCTCCAGATACGTTGGTCTAAAAACAAACAAACATGCTGACTGGGGATGATAGGATTTGTACGCCAGCAGATCTGGAGAGCACCAGGCTGGAGGAGGCTGCTTTAAAATCATGTTCTTCAAACTTTAACATCTGTAAAGATAATCTTCCCAGTGACTGCTGTTCCAAGTGTATTTGCTACAGCATTAAATTACACAGGGTTTTCTATACATAAAAGAGGCACGAGTAGAGACCCGTGGGTGATGAAATCATGGTTTTGTATTTTGCTCCTGCAAGCAACACAACTTGTTCAGTACAAATTAAACACACCATTCTCTTTGCTTTTCAGCTCTTCTTTTAGATTGATCTCGCTATGTAAAAAACTATGTATTGAATGAGTTTTTTTACAATTCTGCTCATGGTTTTCTAAATTGCTGCTCCTCTTTGCTCTCAAATTGTCCTTTCTCTCACAAAGTGGTGAATGCTTAGCTTTGGGGGGGGGGTTCTTTCAAATCATATACAGCTCTCAAACTCCCTTTTTCAAATGTTCTAATCTTTACCTGAGTTTCCCTGCCATTTTTTATCTTTATATGCATGTTTTAGAACAGCCCTATCAAGCCTGGTGCCTAAATGTGTTAGACTACAACTCCCATAATCCCCATGGCCATGGCAACTTCATGTATTCCCCTGCAGGTGTTCAGAAATGCAGACATGCATGCTCAATGTTCTGTGCTCAGTATTGAATGTTGCTAACATTCCTTAAAAAAAACACACCTGTGAACACTTCAGGTTATATCATCAAATGGCAGCTTGACTTGCACAGGCTGGGGTTGGCTGCATGTCTGCTCATCCTTTCTCTTTCCTTCTCCTGACAGCTGCTGAGGCTCCCTTGCTTTCCCCGCCTTGATTTTGTGTTATGGTTGAGTAGAATGTGAGCATAATCCCCTGCCCAATTCATGATTTCTGTCCTGCAAACCTCTACAGCTGTGTGACCCCCAGATGCAAGAGAGACTCACTCCTGCTTGCTCATCACGCTCATTTTGATGTCAAGTGCTTCCATAAGTGGATCACCCACTTTACTCATAGTCAGAAAGAGAATAGTGATGTTTGCATGCTGAAGGGGTCATCAGCTCATTCGAGTGTAAAAATGTTTTTTGTTTTTGTGTTGTGTAAGTGGCAGAGTTCTGCTGAATGACTGCAGGCATTCCATGTGGCTACCATTTTGCAAACTAGCAAGACCTACTAAGCTATGTTGCATTTCTTTGCTTTTCTGCCTGCTGAACTTCCACACTATACAAATTGCTAACCATACAAATTCATTGTTTCTATTACAGGGTGGAGGATATTCTCTGCTCCATTCTCTTGGGTTCTGTAGGGATTTTCTGTAAGAACGAGACAAACATAAGGGTGCAGTGTCACCTTTTCAGAAACTGCAACACCATCTGTCCATGAGTGTGCTAGCCTTGGACTTTCTCCTCTTTGAGCATAGCGAAGGCTTGGAGTTGGCTTTGCCTGTAAATCGTGATGTGGATTATAGGGCTGTGCAAGCTTCAGGGCTCGGATTTGAATTCCGAACCATGGAGGCCATTTTCTGGTGGATCTGCTGTTTTCTGATGAATCCACCATTTCCTTTCACAGCCCTAGACCCCCATACAGCCTACAACTCCCAGCATGCAGTGCCTGGGAAGGCTGGACTTACGAGGGCCCAGGAGCAGAGGGCATACGTGTATTTGCCACTGCCATTGGCCGCTCCTCGCTGTGATCACTGCCTTCCCCTCACGCAATCACACCGAGGAGCAGCCAATGGCGATGGCAACTACAGGTATGCCCTCTGCTCCTGGGCCCTCATCAGCCCTCCCAGTCACTGCATGCTGGGAGTTGTAGGCTGTACAGGGGCCTAGGGCTGTGAGAGGAAATGGTGGATCCATCAGAAAATGGCTTCTGTGATTCGAACTTCGAATCCAAGGTTCAAAGTTTGCACAGCCTTAGTAATTTTGAGGAGGCTTCTAATGCAAAGTTGCCCTAACCTGGCAGCACAGTTGCTGGTTTTGCCTCAGGTAGGGTTTATGCAAACACGCAGGAAGTACTATTGAAAATGAAGTACAATGCAGTGTGTGTGGTTCATCGTCACTATAACTGTTTGATTCCTTACTAACTTAATGAGCCTGGTCAGACAACATGCAAAGCCATGGTTATGCCACTAACCCTTTTGCAGCAAATGCTTAGTGTTTAAACCATGGTTATGTAGCCACCATGGTTAGGAATGGTTCACAGGTCATGGTTCACATGACATGCTAAGCTATAATGTTTAGCTCAAAATGCTTAACCACCACGGCTTAGTGTGTCATCTGAACAGGGTTACTATCTGTTTGATTCCTTACTAACTTAGTATCTACTTTGAATAAGGCATTGTTGCTTAAGAAGAGTCTTTAAAGCATCTAAACCTCCACCAGTGGGTATTGTGTTGGTCTCCTTTGAGTCCTTCTTTGTGTTGCCCTCCTTTTGAGTTTCATTCAGGTATGACAAGCTCTATATCAAGTGTGAGTAGTCTGGTGCTTCCAAATGTACTGGACTAGAATTCCCAGTGAGCATGGCCAATGGTCAGGCATTATGAGAATTGCAATCCAAAACATCTGGAGGGCTCCAGGTTGCCTATGCTTGCTGTACACAAAGGTGGTCCAGGTTAAAACTTGAAATTGGCTGAAGAGGGGTATGGAAATACTTTCTACTGATGGTGGTAAACTTGGGTTTCACGTGAATGGCTTAATGACCTCTGTGCAATTGGCATGCTTGTCTCTTACGTCTCTCTCTAGTTGATGTCATGATACAGTCACACCACAGCTGCATATGTCCATCAGTTCACCAAAAGTTGCCATCTTTGTCCTCCTTTAGCCATTAAGGTTCTTACACTGTGTTAATCCCACCCTTACTGCTGAGCTTGTGGCTTCAGTGTAAACCATCCTGGTATGAATCCACCACATTGTCATTGCTGCACTTGTTCTAGCAGCAAGCGGGAGGCGACGGCGGCTGCTACTCAAGGGCAGATCTTGTATCCAATTCCCCATAACAGTCTCCTCTTCTCTCCATAGGGGCAGCTCTTCAGAGGCTCCAGCCTGCTTTTTCGTAGAGCATCCACACCAGCAACCTTTCTTATTGATTAATCACATCTGGGAGAAAGAGGCCAACCTGGACTCTTGTAGAAGACACCCTAAAAGCTTGCTTTGACATTTGCTTTTAATTTTGAAGTCAAAGGTGAAAGAGCTGGAACATCCTTTTCCCCAGCACATTGGACAAGGGTGGCATAAGTTGCCAGATGATCCTGCCTATCAGAGGAAGGGAGCAGCTTTTCTGTGCTGGTCAAACCTTAAGTAAAAAAGGGGCAGTCTGACTAGGGGAAGGTTATGGCTTCTACAGGTTTAGCGTGCACATGGCTTTCAGGGACCAGAACACACTGAATAGCTGGTTTTCATCTTTCTCTGAACTGCCTAAACCAGGCAAGATCCAAGTTGGTTGCAGTCTCTCCTTTTTGGTGCCATTGTTAGACAAATAGGGGGAAAGCGTGAGCTCTGTCAGCTTTGGCCCCTGCTTCATTGGCTATCCTGTATATTAAATCCTATTTACGTTGGAATTCCCCACAGTGGCCCTTACAAACCTGAGCCTTGATTTACCATAGCATCTCCAGGCAGCCTGTCTTCCACCACCTTGATTTTTCTATGGGATGCTCTCAAGTTGAATGTTTGACATGTATATGAAGTCATTTTATCTGGGTTTTAAACAACCCACACTCCTGAACACTTGAAGGGGATGTTGAGCCTGGGGTGTGTGAGGGAAGTGGCAGTGTTTCCAAAGGGGACATAATTAGAAGTATCTGAAGACTGAGCTGGGTATTTGCTCACTAGTTTGGTGTTGATGAAGAAACAGATAATACTATTAGAGTTTTGCATCCAAAGGGTCATGTGTGCAATGCCACATGCGCACTAGGGCTGTTTTGCCTCTCATGCCCCACTGCACAAAGCCACTCCTGAAGGCTGGGAACCCTCTGGGAAATGCAGCAGAAGGGGATGGAACTGGAAGTGAAAAACTGCAACCATCCTTTGTGCGTGGGTGGAAGTGCTCTCTTCTCAAGCACCTGGGTAAGGCCAAAGAGTAATCGTATGTCAGCAGAGTGATAGAATGTTCTCTCTGGAACACAAGTCAAATGTGCTGTACTCACCTGGGTGTGAGTAAACTGTCAAACATGCTGTTACAGGCCTATTTCCGCCCAGGAAACTTCTAACCAGCCAGAGATCTTCGGCTCTTGGGCAATATAGAAATGTAATAAAAATAAATTTCTCCACATCAGCACTGTTCCATCACTGTGGGATGATATTGTGCAACAGTGGCCATGGCTAAGGCTGCCTTTTATTGTGTGAATGGGGTGCTCATTGGACCATGGTTAGCTTTTCTAATAGCTACTTTAGATAAAATTAGTTGGCTCTACTTAACACGAAGACTTTCTTTAGATATGAGGATCAGTTCCCACAACAAGTTAGTGGTTCTCATGTTCAACAAATTTGCAGTGGCATGGTAAAAGGGGGTTATCCTCTTAGCAAAGTATCCACATTACCAACTAATTGGTCCTTTCTCCTTAAGCCATCTTCCAGGGGTAAGCAATCTGGTGGCCTCCAGGTGTGTTGAACTATGACTCTACTAATCATTGACCATTGGCAATGCTAGAGAGCACCAGGTTGCCTACCCCTATTCTCCTCACACCACTTAGTCATGTGACTTGGTCCTAAGCTGAGTCAAAGGAGGACCAAACACTCTGTAAATGAATACGGTCATCCAGATGTCTTCAGCTCTGCCCCTTTATACAGCTAGATCATGTATGGCAGAGCAGTGTGTATCTGTGAACTATTAATACAATAGTTAACATCAACAAAGGATTAGTTTAAATATTTGGGCTCAACTTTTTAATGCAACAATTAGGGTTGGATGTAATGCTGTCTTTCTGCTGACATAAGTGGTTCTGGTCTCCCCTTGCCTACCCTCTCTCCCTACCTGCCAGAGGGCTGGGAAGTCCTCCAGAGGAGATCTTTAGGTGGCATTGAGGGCTGCAAGGGGCAGGAAAGAGTAGGGACATCCTATTGTCCTAACGGCCCTTCCTTAGTGTTTGATATCAGGCAATTTAGGGAAGAGGGAGTGAAAATCTAGTATTGGGATTCCAAAGGCCACTCACTCTTTGTGCAGCGATAGTAATTGGAGTCCGTCTGTTACCCGGTTATGTTTGATCTTACACACTAAGAACATTTTTGTTTCTATTCAGTGCTGTTGTAAATAAGCTTTCCCTATCCCACTCACCATGGTGCTAGTTCTTTGTGTTCATGTGCACATGTATATGTGTTACTCAGTGATTCCAAATGCCATTGTATTGGCTTCAGCAGAACCTAAAAGTGCTTTCTGGGTCAGGAGCCAAGTGTATTGATTTTGTAACATTTCATACACTGAATCGTGATATGTCTGCCTTGTGATTTCTCCCTCTGCATCCTTGATGAACCCAGGGAAGAACCTGTCCTCGGCTTCTTGCATCTGAGGAGCTGCAGGAATTCCTCACAGGGATGGGGTTATTTGACTTTCAGATCTAGTGTCCCCAGTCATTTACTTCTGGTCATTGTCATTTGAACAGATACACTTGGAGAAGTCGTCTGCATGGTAATACATACATGTACTGGACAAAATATGCTGAGGAGGGCTCTTGTGGTACCTAGAATGAGAGCTGCCTGTTTAAGCCCTGGACTCTGCCATGACTCTAATGCAGAGCTTACGTTAAAGGCAAATGCATGGTCTGTTTTTGTAACTGTTCATTCCAAGCTGACATGATTACACTTCGAAATAAAACTGTGAAAAAATGACTTCTCTTAAGTTGCTTTAAAATTGTTTGATAATCTAAGGACTGTAAATGTCTAGTCTTTATTTTTTTAAAAAAATAATTGGCAGTGTTAAAAAAAAACCTATTGCTTCTATAGACCTAAGCTTTCTCCATTCTGCACTTTATATTGATCCGAGAATGCAGAGTTCAGCCCCAGTCAGATGAATGACACTTGAATGAAATGTTCACTTTGCTTCACAATGCTGGTGTCTGTAAGCACGCAAAATGGTCTCATGTTTTGGGTTTTTTTTAAACTTCACCTATCGTATTCATGCCCTATTCAGGTGCCTCCTTCCTTCCTCACATTAGGTATCATATGTGACAGGCGGTGGTCTTGACAACAGATGAATAACAATACCTAGTCAGGACAGAACAGAGATCATGAAGGCAAATTCTTCCAAAATAATAGAGGAGACCTTTCTCTGATTATACTTGATTTGTTGGCTTCATTGTAATCCTGTTTTAAACAAAAACAAAACAACAATATGAACTCTTCTTCACTCAGCCTCGTAAGTCTTCATTTTTTTATTGCTGATACTTAATCTGTGCTACTTGTCCCTCTTCTGGCGCTTTGTTTGGGCAGGATTTTGAAATATTTAAGGATCTCCACACACCATATAATCTTAAACGTTCTCTTAAACGCCTTTTGTAGTTTCATCAGAATTGCTAACTGCTTGAATTTGTGAAAAGTGTAGATAGGGACCAACCAGCCTTTGTTTAGTTAAAAACTAATAATAACCATTTGGGCTAACGATCCAAACTGCACTGGAACCTCATTCAAGAGTGGGCAGTTCTTGATATGAATATACACAGCAAGGGTGAGGGCTCGTTGAAATTGATATAGTCAAATCTATGTAACCACATTTTTTGTCCTTTTTTGTTGTTGAAATTTTACATTAAAAATAAATTATAAAAAAGTGAGAGTATAATGGCTAGTAGCACAATCCTATGCATATTTACTCAGAATTAAATTATGTGGAGTTGGATTTGAGTTCTGCCCATAAAAGTGCATGGGATTGCAGTCTATGAGAGCAATTTTATTGTCCCTGGGCAAGCATCCCGGGGCCATAAAATTGCTCCTATAATCCCTTCCAAGGTGAGAGGCAGTGTTCCGACCTTGGAAGGAGGAGTCAGAAATCCAACCTTCTCACAGCTGACGTGGGGAGACCTGCACTGGCTGCGTCTCAGGTTGATTTTCGAAAAAGGGACATTCCACTGGTTGGAGAGGGGAGGAGACTGAAGAGGCAAAGATATGATTTATCCTAAGCCTTATCCAGCCTCTTTTCCTCCCCCTCCAAAGTGCACACGCTAGACAGGCTGAACAGCCCGTCTAGTGAAAAATAAGGGAAAGATAAAGGAAATCAGAGGATGGGAAGGTAAAGATCACCCCCTCAGCTCCTCCCGCCCTGCCAGCTTCAGCCTGGCAGAGTATAGGAATCTTGGTAGCCTCGGTGAGCTCCCGAACATCAAGGTGCAGCCTATAAAATTGTGTCCTCTTTGTCCCCAGTTCAGATTTTGACTTAATATCTTAATAATGGCTTTAGACAAAGCATCTTTTAGCTTCAGTCCCCTGTCTACAATATAGGGATAATCTGGCTTATACTTGAGGGTCTCTGTAATAATTACTGATATATATGAAGGGCTTTGAAGGTTCTAATGTTACATAAATGCTGAGTTACTTAAAAACCTGTCAGGGATATTGCACTTTACTGGATGTTGCTGGTCTACCTTTTAAGCTGTAATTGTGAAACAGGGCCTTCCAACTACAGGCCTTATTTGGTTTTCCATTTGGTTTTCCATTTCAGACTTCTACCCTCTGGTCTTATTTTACCCCGTTATGTCTCAAGCTGAGACAAGAGGGGTGGGGGTGTTTTGCTCAGTGGCTGCCTTTGGTAAACATTCCATTGTGGAAAGTTGCTACCTCTTCATGAGAGAAGGTGGACTTGACCTCCCAGAATTCCCTTGTAGCTATGTTGCCTTATCTGCAAATCATGGTGTGCTGATTCAGCTAGTTATTAGTCAGCTGACTTTCTAACCCATTAACTTAAAACATACTGAAGTAAAGTCTTCTATGTTGAAATTCCATGAATTTGTTGAAGACAAAGGGAAGGCCTCAATAGCAGAGCAGATGGTTTGTCCCAGCTTCATTCTGTAGCATCTTTATAGAAACACCTATGAAGATAGCAAAGACTCTTGTTTGAGACCTTGTAGAACTACGGTCAGACAAGTAGACAGTACGGGACTAGATGGCCAATGGTCTGAATTGGTATATCACTTGGCCTAAAGTTTTCTATCCATAGTTCTACCAGACTATTCTCTCAATAGTGCTTGGTGGACTCCATGATCTGTTCTGACTGCTGAGGTATCCGCTTTTCACCAGGTCCTGTTTTGGGGGCAACTCATGTCCACAGTTCAGGTTCTGTGTTTCAAGAGACACAATAAGAGTTTATATTGGATCAGTTGGAGAACTGACTGCTAACAGTGGTTTTGCTGTACAACTAACTAGGCTATTAATAGGACCAGTAAATAGTAAGATATCAGCAGATGATGGGAGAGGTGTTGGGTCAGTTACTTTTCTTCTTCGTGGTCTCTGTGCATCACACATATGGGCTCGCGCCGACGCCGAGCCATCTCGGGATTCCTCTAGCTAGCCTAGATACTTTTTTGGCGGGAACCCCTCCCCCCACCGCTCCAACGCGCATGCTCCGGGTTCCCGCTCATCTCAGTTCCTTTTCGACCGCCGTCGTGATTGGACTCGCGGATCTCCTCTCTGGAACGCTCGTTCGTATTTACCTGCAAAACAGCATAGTTAGTTAGCGTTAGTTAGCTTAGATACTAAACTTAGTAGTTATAAGTAGTTATAAGTAGTTATATTAAAAAAAAAAAAAAAATTAATTATTATATATATATCTCATAGTTTTGTTAGTCTCGGATATTGGTGCAGGAACGACCTGCGCAGCTATGTCGCAGACCGCTTTATTCAAAAAATGCTCTCGCTGTAGAGCGAAGATTACCCTGACTGATGGCCATTCCCTGTGCTTGTTGTGTCTGGGGGAGGCCCACATTGTGGAAACGTGCCCCCATTGCATGTCCTTCTCCAAGCAAACCAGGAGAATTCGGGCTGACCGCCTTAGAGGCCTCCTTTGGAAAAACGCCCTGGCCGCAGTCGACGATCCAGCGGCCACTTCTGGGGCACGCGATTCGGCCACTACAAGCCGCTCGCACCCAGCACCATCGACACAGACGTCGAAAACTGAACAACGGTCTAACAAACCAAGTAAACGCACTCTGAAGACTAAGCATGGGAAGCCGGCAAAAATAGCAAAGAAAAATTCTGCTTCGGCAGCACCCTCTCTTTCTGCCTCGGCAGCATCTCGGCGTTCCCCCCCGTCGACACCGAGGTCGATAGCGACACCGTCGACACCGAAGCCATCGGGTTCGACTGAGCGTCCGGCGTCGGCATTGGCATTCTCGATCCGGTCGAGTTCGAAACACTCGACGTCGGAGCTTCCATCGGCACCGAGACCAACGCCGAGATCATCGTCGAAGTCGACACCGACCCCAAAGTCATCTTCTCAACCGACATCGGCACCGAGGAGCTCTTCGACATCGAGGTCACGGAAGAGTGGGACGTCGTCTAAACACTCCTCTCGCTCACCTCTCTCGATGCCGGCGCAGTCGGTGTCGAGATCCATGGAGTCGACTACAGCGCGTAAATCACTGTCAGTGCCAGTCAGATCATCACCAGCAGATGTGACAGGACTCCATTCTCCGTCTCCTTCCCGCTCTGCCCCGCAGCTGTCACCTTTGGAGGAGCTATTCCCGTTAACAGATATGGCTCCAGTATCGCCATCTGGCTCCCTTCACTCTGTTTCGCCGGCTTCCAGGGCGTCGCAGTATTCTAGTGGGCACCGTTCTCGCTCTAGCTCACGCTCCCGGGATCATCGGACTCCACTCCATCGTTCGCGATCAGATGCGCAAGAATGGGATCGATGCTCTGCCCGATCTTTCCGCTCGCGTTCATCACGATCCCATTACAGATTTGATCCTTACACAGGGCAGCGGCTGGGGCGCGCGGCGACGCATACCATCTCCAAACCGCCTTCAAGCACTGATGTCGCGCCCGCCCCTGCAACTAGCGAGCCGCGTCGTTCGTGCTCGCCAGCTCATTCAACCCTTTCCATAGAAGATTATGCTTCGGATTCTTCTTCCATACGCTCCCCCCCACGATCGTTACCGTCGCCGGAGGTTGAGGTGGGCTGCAAAGATGATGCATCCCCCTCTATGGCACTGGGCAGTTTTACTGAACAGATGCTCAGAATGGCGCAGTCGCTAGGGGTAGAGCACCATCAGCCAGAGGAGACCGTCACTGACAATATCTTTGACGTCATGTACGTCGAGCCTTCGGCGCAACTCTCACTGCCTATGATACCTACACTTCTTAAGACCATCCAACAGTCTTGGTCTAATCCTGCAACGATGGGACCCACATCGAAGCGTCTGGATGCGTTATATAAGATCAAAGAGTCGGAGGCCCCATTTCTTTTCATCCACCCCAAACCAAACTCTGTCGTAGTCGAGGCATCGCAGGGAAAGTCTTCCAAAACTCATTCTACCCCGTCGGACAAGGAATGTCGCAAACTTGACGCCTGTGGCCGGCGAATATACTCTTCAGCGGCCCTGAACATTAAAATTACCAATTACCAAGCGATGATGTCACGATATCAAGTCTTTTTATGGGAAAAGATGTCGTCGCTCATTAACTATTTGCCGGATGATCAAAGAGAGTTGGCCAGAGTTTTCCAGACGGAGGCTCTGCGTCTTTCAAAGCAACAACTGGAGACTACGAAACATCAGACCGACTGTGCGGCCAAGTCCATGATAGGGGCAGTGGCCTTACGACGGCATGCCTGGCTGCGTTCAGCCACCCTACCCCAAGAAACTCGTGCCCGCATCGAGGACCTCCCCTTTGATGGCCAGGGACTCTTCAATGCGACTACAGACGTAGCCATGGACACAATTCATAAGGCGAAGGTCACGGCACGGAAAATGGGGTTCACCCAACAACAACAACAACCCTTGTTTCGGGCTCGTCGGTGGTATAGACCCCTTCCCTACCACCAGCGACAACACCAAGATCGTACCACTCGTTACCAATCTTCTGGCCCTACCGCTCCCTTCCAACAGAGGAAGCCTTCAACACGCTTCACCAAGCCGCGTACCAGACCAGAGCCACCGCACAAACGGCGCCTTTGACTTTCCGAGGCCCCGACGCCCTTTCGGTCACACACTCCAACCCTTTCAGCATGCCTGGCAGGCGATAACATCGGACAATTGGGTTCTACGCACTGTCTGCCAAGGCTACAAAATAGAGTTCGAAGCCCTTCCTCCTCTGGGAACCGTGAAGTTAACGCCTCCATCTCCCACGTTACGGAAAGAGACAGCCTCTCTCCTCAGCAAAGGCGCCATAACAAGAGTTCCTCGCGCCCGCTTGCGGACAGGTTTCTACTCACGTTATTTCGCGGTCCCCAAGAAGGATGGCGGGCTTCGCCCTATTCTGGACTTAAGGCATCTAAACAAATTCATTGTTACAAAAAAATTCCGGATGATCACATTGGCTACTATCCTACCCCTGCTGCAAAAGAACCGTTGGTTTACACTAATAGACTTGAAAGATGCCTACTTTCACATCACTATCCATCCGGCTTACCGCAAATACCTCCGGTTTGCAGTAGGAAACCAAGTCTTTCAGTTTGCGGTTCTACCATTTGGCCTAAAGTCGGCGCCTCGTGTTTTCACAAAGTGCATGGCCGCGGTGTGCGCGCACCTACGATCGCAGGGTATAGAGTTATACCCCTATTTAGACGACTGGCTCATCGTCTCGCCATCCTACGGGGCCGCTCGTTCAGACGTTGTCACAGTGACTACCCTCCTGTCTTCATTGGGCCTTTTAGTCAACACAGAAAAGTCCGTTTTTCTCCCAACACAGACACTCCATCGGAGTCCGTCTGGACGCGACAGTCGCGCGCGCCTAGCTCCCGAACGACAGAGTTCACACACTAACAAGGGCGGCTCAACGACTTTACTTACGCCGCCACACGTCAGCCTTCCATGCTCTACAGCTCCTCGGGTTCATGGCAGCAGCTGTGTTTGTTGTCCGATGGGCTCGTCTCCACATGCGGCTGCTCCAACATCTGCTGCTCCGCAAGTTCAACCCTACTCTGGATCCGCGGAGGATCTGGTTTCCCATTCCCCCCGAAGTCAGGATCTCCCTACGGTGGTGGATGAACAAGCGAAATCTATTGAACGGAATGCTGTTTGTGGACACCCCCCCGTCTCGCAGTGTGACGACAGACGCATCCCTTCTGGGGTGGGGAGCGCACAGTGGGGATTATACTTGTCAAGGTCGTTGGTCCACCTCAGAGCGCACTCTTCACATCAACGTGCTGGAGTTGCTTGCAGTGCAACGAGCGTTAGCGGTCTTTCAATTCCACCTCCGAGGTCACCACGTACAACTGCTTTCCGACAACACAGCAGTTGTATGGTACCTCAACAAGGAGGGTGGTACTCGCTCTTCCACCCTCCTCCACCTCACCAGGAAAATATTGATGTGGGCCATCCGCAGAGACATCAGGCTGTCAGCGGTACACATCGCGGGAAAGGACAATGCTCGAGCGGATGTGCTCAGCAGACACTTCCAGGAAACCCACGAATGGAGTCTGGCTCCGTCCGTTCTGACAAATACCTTCAGCGTGTGGGGAACCCCGAGAGTGGACCTCTTCGCAACTTACGAAAATGCAGTCTGTGCAACGTACTGCTCCAGAGCAGGGCTGGGACGACAGTCCCTAGGAGACGCCTTTGTAGTACCGTGGACCATGGGCCTTCTTTATATCTTTCCTCCCTTTCCCCTGCTCAACCTAGTAGTAGCCAAGTTAGCACGGACACAAGTGGATGCGATCGTAATCGCTCCATGGTGGCCCAGGCAGACGTGGTTTGCCCCACTTTTTCGGCTATCTCAGGGCCAGACACGGCGCCTCCCAATCCGACCGGATCTGCTGACGAACTCCAGCAACGGCTTACTGCACCCGAACCTAGACTCTCTCAAGCTAACAGCATGGAGAATCCTTCCGCATGGCACACTTTAGGCCTGCCTTCCCATATCGCTACGGTGTTGGAGGCGGCACGTAAACCGGCCACGAGAATTTCGTATGCCAGGAAATGGGATGCCTTTGTCCGTTTTTCCCAGATAGAGGGATTTGACCCCATGTCGTCTCCTATTCCAATAATATTGAAATTTCTCTACTCTCTTCATGACAGAGGCCTGAAGCCTTCATCAATTAGAGTCTATCTCGCGGCCGTTTCGTCACGTCATGACTTTGTGGGGGGCTTTTCCGTCATGAGCCATCCTCTCTCTAAGAAATTCCTGAAGGGTCTCCTCAACATCCGTCCGCCTTATCGGTCGCCGGTTCCCCAGTGGAGCCTTTCGGTTGTACTTACAGCCCTTTCCACAAAACCCTTCGAACCATTGGCAACAACCAGTCTAAGACTGCTCACGCTCAAAACAGCCTTCCTGGTAGCGATTACGTCGGCTCGACGCGCATCAGAACTCTGTGCTCTTCTCATCGACCCGCCGTATACTCAATTTTTTAGGGACCGGGTCGTCCTACGACCGGGACCCTCTTTTATACCTAAAGTGGTGTCGGATTTCCACGTTAACCAGGACATTGTTCTACCCTCCTTCTTCCAACCTTCAGCAGACCTGTTGTCGGCAAAACTGCACTCCCTCGATGTCCGTAGGGCCCTAGCGTTCTACAAGGCGCGGACAGAGCATTATAGAAGATCTCGCAGCCTTTTTGTCTGCTACGGGGGCAGATCTAAAGGGCTGTCCGTATCCTCCCAGAGATTCTCAAAGTGGATTGTAGCAACTATTTCGTTAGCCTACCAATTAACTGGCAAAGATATCCCACAGCACCTAAAGGCACATTCGACACGTGGACAAGCAGCGTCGACGGCCCTGGACCGTGGGATGTCCATCCCTAGCCTCTGTAAGGCCGCGACGTGGTCTAGAATTTCCACCTTTGTCAAACATTATAAACTTGACGTTAGAGCTCGACAGGACTACGCCTTTGGCAGATCGGTCCTGTCTGCAGTACTGCAGTAACCAAGACAGCGATCATCCCACCTCCGGTAAGTGTGGCTTGTTAAGCGCCCATATGTGTGATGCACAGAGATCACGAAGAAGAAATGCAGGTTGCTTACCTGTAACTGTAGTTCTTCGAGTGGTCATCTGTGCATTCACACAACCCCCCCACCGTCCCCTCTTGGCATCTCTGTCAATTGGTTACACGCCTTGCTCCTGCTAGTGTTAAGTTAGCTGGCTGACATCTCGGTCACGAGGCCATGCGGTCTCCAGGAACTGAGATGAGCGGGAACCCGGAGCATGCGCGTTGGAGCGGTGGGGGGAGGGGTTCCTGCCAAAAAAGTATCTAGGCTAGCTAGAGGAATCCCGAGATGGCTCGGCGTCGGCGCGAGCCCATATGTGTGAATGCACAGATGACCACTCGAAGAACTACAGTTACAGGTAAGCAACCTGCATTTTTCATCTACCACTAAAGATGCAAAGTTCTCTGCTCTGCCATATAGAGCTAACTGCTTTCCCTATTGATATAGTAAGAAGGCAAATACTGTATTTGAGCTTTCCAATAACACCATGCTGATTAAAGCTAGAGTATTTGTTTTAGGATTATATCTTATAAGGGTATCAACAGCTTCTATTATTACTGTATTTATCTAGAAACCCCATAACAGAAATTCTCTGGGCAGCTCACAAGCAAGTATAACATTAAAATTAGGGGTGTGCACGGACCCCCCGGATCGGATCGGGACCCGGATCAGGACCTCCAATTTTGTCTCGGATTGGACAAAATCGGAGGCCCCCGGATCGGGTCCGATCCCAATCCAAAAATCGGAACTTCCCATTTTTGGATCGGCCGCCATTTTTCTCCCCCCATAGACTTGCATTGAGGGAAAGAAAACTTTCCCCCAATGCAAGTCTATGAGAAAAAAATGGCGGCGGGTGGGTGAGGGGGGCCTAACTCCCTCCCCCCCGGGGCCGTCCGCTGTGGATGGCCCCGGCAAGTAAGCCCCCTCCCCCGCACTCCTTACTGCCCCCGGGGCCGTCCGCTTCCATCCACTGGCGCCTGCGGGCGCCAGCGGATGGAAGCGGACGGCCCCAGGGGGGTAAGCCCCCTCCCCCCTGCTTACCTTCCGTGGCCGTCCGCTCCCGTCTGCCGCTGGCCGCTATTGCAAGCAGGCTTCGCGGCCTGCCCCTATGTAGCGCGCCAGGTGATCATCACCTGATCATCATCAGGTGATAATCACCTGGCGCGCTACCAACGGGCAGGCCGTGAAGCCAGCTAGCAGTAGCGGCCAGCGGTGGACGGGAGCGGACGTCCCCTAAGGTAAGCGGTGCATGCGTGGGGGCCCCTCCCCCCTGCATACCTTTGGGGGACGTCCGCTTCCTTCCGCCACTGGCCGCTACTGCGAGCAGGCTTCGCGGCCTGCTCCTGAGTAGCGCGCCATGTGATGTCATCACCTGGCGCGCTACCTAGGAGCAGGCTGCGAAGCCTGCTCGCAGTAGCGGCCAGCAGTGGACGGGAGTGGACGGCCACGGAAGGTAAGCGCGCCGCGCGCCCCCCTCCCCCCGGCTTATCTTTCCTGGCCGTCTGCTCCCATCCACCACCCCCTGCCCCCGTTGTCCACTTCCATCGGCGGGCACCCACTGGTGCCCACCAATGGAAGCGGACAGCCCTGCTAGAGAAGACCCCCCCCCCCCCACTGTCCGATTGCATCGGCGAGCATCTGCCAATCCATCCGATCTGGATCAGAACCTTTCTGGATCGGATCGGATTGGATCGGCCGATCCAACGGTGAAATCGGATAAATCAGATAATTTTATCCGATTTCCCCCTGGATTGGATTCGGATCGTGGATCGGATCCGATCCAGTGCACATCCCTAATTAAAATGCAGCATAAAACAACAAAAAACTATTTAAAAACACAATTAGAAACAAAGAATTTAAATTCAGAGGCCCAAGCTTTTTTAAAAAATATGTTATTTAAAAGGACTGAATGAATAAAGCAATCTTCACCTGGAGCTGAAAAGACCATAAAAATGGGTGCCAAGCGAGCCTCTCTGGGGACGCTGTTTTGTAAGCGACTGCCTCCACTTGAAAGACCTCCTTAGTGGTTATTTGCCTCACCTTATTTGGCAGGCACACTTGGAGCAGGATCTCTGAAGAAAATCTTAAGCTTCACGTATTTTTAATAATACTGCTTTTCCACAGACGTCATCAAGGCAAAAATACCATAATGATATAAACATCAACAATACAACCATGCTAAAACAATAAGATGAATGAGAAAAGGCAGTCTTTCAGCTAACCTGGTCCCAAACTGTTACATTACTGCACAACCAAGAATTTAGAAAACAGCCTGGGAAAAGGCCTTTTCCCCCTCTGCAACACCACAACATCCATTCCCTATAAAAAGTTCGCTATGTGCTGTGGTGAGACAAGTGCGAGGTTTTCTGGTTGGAGGGGTT
The DNA here is from genome assembly GCA_029215795.1 of Anniella stebbinsi. Taxonomy (NCBI): domain Eukaryota; kingdom Metazoa; phylum Chordata; class Lepidosauria; order Squamata; family Anniellidae; genus Anniella; species Anniella stebbinsi. The sequence goes on along the minus strand of JARDYH010000004.1, from coordinate 62,092,913 downwards.
GGAAGTACTAAAAGAGTACATCAAATCCGCAGAAAGAGGACACGCTCAGTCAGCTCTAAACTCAGTTTTTCCAGCCAGTAACGTGCTGGTCATCTCCTAATTGTGACATGAAGCGAGGCTCTTTTGAAAGCTGTAAATTATGGGATGCTTTTTAATATTGCCCAGTACCTTCCTGTTTATTCCCAAATCCACTGGGCAGGAGGCTAAAAGGAGAGTATCTCTCATTCCCATCCCTTCCCATTAACAAACTCAGCCCTATGGAGCACATGTAGCTTAATATTTCTGGCATAGAGCATTCTCTCTTGCCCTTTTCTCTATTCCCATCCGTGTTAGTGGCCTTCCACAGTCTACCTCTAGGGATAGCCCCTCCTCCCCTTTTGTATCTGCTTCCTTCCCATGTTATATCTGGTTCTGGCAGCCACTTCCATCTGGCGACTTCAAGTGCATGGTATATCAACTTGAACAGCAAATGGCTTCTCTCTCTCTTTCTCTCTAGCATGATGATAGATGCTGTTTTACAGGAAACTGCTGCAGCTAAGAAGTGTTATGCTTCAAAACTTTCACTGCGTTTGTGACAGCTTGCAGTTTTCTGTTAACAAACATCAGAGGCCAAAGAAATGCGGCTCCTGGATCATTTCCAGTCCATATGCTGGCCTTAAGACAGTCCTGATTTAATTCACATAGATAATTCAGTTACAAAAGGGCCTAGTGTATGCTCAAAGAGGGGATGTTAGTTGCTCACCCAAAAACCTTGTTGACTTCCTTGCTCACTTAACTGTCCAAGAAATATGGGCAGCCATATCTTCGGAGTCCCCTGTAAGTGGCTCTAGATGATCCATTAATGGTGCATTCATGTTGATAAGCTTATCAGCAATTAGTATTTCTCCCAGTGAGAGTGTCTGTCAACACAAAATAGAAAGGCTGCTGAGATATATTTCAAATGAGCGGCAATCATTGTAATTAGAAGGACCATGCAAAAAGACAAACCTAAGTAGATTCATCATTTTGAAATTTAGTACTCGGACAAAAGGTGAAATAAATGTTTGACGTTTGGCCAAATTTCAGATTTTGACGTTCAAGATTTCAATGTGAAATTGAAAATGGTTCATTTTAAATATGAAGTATTTGCCTTAAAATGTAAGTACTTCACATTCACTGGCACCTTTTCACTGTATTGAGGTCTATTGGTTTGTTTTCTGGCAGGTTTTAAATATAAAAGCTCTTAATCTGCTTCTGTTGCCTGTCATTGTCACAAATTGCTTGGTAGGAAATACCATTGCAAGTTTAAGTACAGAGGAAAAGGTAAGATGGAAGACAGATCCTATTCACAGGCTCACAATCTGGAATCAGTTGGGTCTGCCTTGCTTTCCAGGCATAGGGTCAACCTTCGGCTGCAGAGCTGTAAGAAACTGAGCTCTTCACTTTCTGATTATATTTATATTTACCTTGGCTTTGGATGGTTGTGATGCTATAGCGAACTATTATAGTTACCCCTTCAGCAGTTGGACAGAGTTCCTGGTCTTGGGTAAGAGAGACAAGACGGGGATTCTGCTGGTACCATATAACCCATTGCCTAACAATCTCCCTCCCTGAACTGATGGAGGTGACCTCATAGGTGATGTTGAGAATCTCAAAACTCTTAACAACCACACTGAGGCTGCCTTGTGTGGAGTGGCTCAGGACTTCATGGCTGCCATGACAATCATGGGTATGTCTCAAATAATACCTGGCCCAACATATGTGGCAGGGCACACATTGCATTTAGTCTTCTGTACTGGAATGGGGGAAGGATCTGTGAGTGGGGAGCCCATGATGAGTCTGTTCTCATGGACAGGTCAGGTTGACCTCTCCCCTTTGTTGGAGTAGTTGACCAACTTCAGTGGTCCACCGCTGCTACTTAAGGATTCGGATCATTTTCTGAAGTCACTGGGGGAGTTTCCTGCAGAATTGACCAGTGGTTTGCTGAGGTGCTGGCGAACTGGAATCAGGAGATGACTAGGACTATCAATATGATTGGAACTTTGATGGTCCATTGTGATCAGTTTGCATTATATTTTGCAGATAAAATTGTTGTTATTCACTCCATCTTGGATGCCACAGTTTTGATAGAATTGGAGATGCATGTAGCCATGGCACTCTCTGATTCTGTTATGGATAGTTCAGCTTGTGAAGCCTGAGGATGCTGACAAGATGCTTGGAGGACTGAGGCTGACCACTTGTTCCTTAGATTCTTGTCCCTTTTAACTAGTGTAGTCTGCCAAGGCTGGCCTTACAATATGGGTATTAGAAGTGGGCAATGCCTCATTAATGGATGGGGTAGCTCCAACAATTCTGAAGGAGGTAGTGGTAAAGCAACTGTTGTAATCAGGCCTAGATCCCTTGGCTATGGAGAGCTATCACCCAGTTCAAAATCTACCATTTCTGTGCAAGGTATTGGAGCAGGTGGTGTCATGTCAACTCCAGGTAGTTTTGAGTGTCACTGGTTAATTAAATCCATTCCAGTCTGGCTTTTGGCCTCAGTTTGGGACAGAAGCTGTCTTGGTTGTCCAGGTGGATGACTTTCTCTGGGAAAAGGATGGAGGGGGAGAGGACTGTGACCCTATGGTTCTCCTGGACCTCTCTGCAGCTTTTTATACTATTGATCATTTCACCCTTCTGGACTGTCTCTCTGGAATGGGGTTTAGGAGCATGGTATTACACTGCCTCCATCCTTTCCTGGTGGGATGGACTCAGAAGGTGGTGCTGGGGAACTTTTTTCCACCCATGGCCATTAACATTCGGGATGTCTCAGGGTTCCATCTTGTTCCCCGTTCTTTTCAACATCTATCTGAAACTGCTGCAAGAAGTCACCCAGAGGTTTGAGTTGAGGTGTCGTCCTATTCTCTATAGTTTACGTTGGCTGCTTGTTAGTTTCTAGTCCCAATTCAAGGTGCTGTTTTTGGCCTTTAAAACTCTAAATGGTTTGGGACCATGTTATTTGAAGGACTGCCTACTACATCTGTATGAACCTGCTGAACCATTAAGATCAAAGTCAGAAGCCCTACTCTCTGGCCCACCATTAAGAACTATTAGGTTGGCAAGGACTAGGGATAGGGTTTTCTCAGTGGTGGCCCCATACCTTTGGAGCTCCCTCCCCATAGAAGTATATATGGCTTCATCACTCCTGGCTTAAAAAACAACAACCCTGAAGACACATGTATTCTAGTCTACATTTGGTGCTTAAAAAGCATTAGCTGCTGCGTGTGTGTGTGTGTGTGTATTTAATTGTAATTGTATGTTCATGTTTTTGTAATATTGTAAGCTGCTGTGGGGGCAGTGCACCTTGAAAGGTGGGTTAAAATATTTTTAATAAAGCTGTCGCTTTTGGAGGTCCAACTCATGAAAATATCCTAGGATTATTTTTGTCCCCTTAGGACTGTTCTCACTACTTGAGAAGACAGTAATAGTTCTCAAATGCCATCAAATATACTAACAGCAAAACACCGTGCCAATTTTTATGTAACCAAAATGGCACCTTCTATCCATAGTATCAGCAAGCTTCAGGGGGGACCCCAAAGTTTGCAGAAGAGCCCTCCCCCAAAGTTAGGACAAACACTTAAAAAGCAAGGTCAAAAAGCCCTCCAATGAGGACTGAGCATGCTGAGTAGTGGCACAACACTTAATGTCTGTTGAAGAGGGAGAAGGGAGGTGGAGGAGGCTGTATGGAATGGAATATCCTGGGAAAGGGCGAGGCTGGCTGGAACTGCACTGCAACATTTTGTTGGAGATCCTTGTAACCTGTAAAACATTAAATACCATAGGCATGCCACCATCTAAATTTTGAAATCAAACATCATCAAACCTTGATTTTGAATATTTGGCAAACACTTGAAAAATATCTGGCACAAATTCAACATCGACAATGGAGAATTTTGGGAAGGAAATGGGTTTCAGCCCTAGCCCAGATTCTTGTTTGCTTTAAAGCCACCTTCTGAACAAAGGAAACAAAATAACTTTTCAGGTCTCGTTGACGTGCTGGAGCAATCCCCTACCTGTGCACAGCACTAAGCTACAGAGGCTGCTCTTCATCCAGCACTGCAGTGTGTGGGACAGGACTGAGGATGACGTCGTGCCCTGTGCTAAACAGAGGAGCCATTCTTGAGGCTGCGGAGCACGCCCTTGGCCCAGAGCGATAGGAATGTTTGCTTTTCTCTGCTCCTGTTGTACTGTGCCAGAACAGGCAGCACGTAGACAAGAAGACAGCAGATCCCAGCTGGAGGGGGAGGGGGAGCTAGGCCAGGCTTCTCATTCTCACTGAGCAGCTTGAAAGGCATGGTTGGATTTGGAATTGAAGCAAGAGTCCAGTGAGGGACAGCTTGGCAGGCTATTGTCATACCTTCCTTGCTTGATAGTGCCTGCTTTCCTTTGGGAAGGGAATTATAAAGGCAGGAATTAGTAATCCTGGCCAATGGGAATGCCTGGTTATCAGTAATGGGATGTTTTCTGGGGATCAGCATGTGGTACAGTCCTGTACGTGTTTACTCATAAGCAAGCTCCACTGTGTTCCTTGGGGCTTGCTCCCTAGCCTCAATGTGTGTGATTGGAGCATTTAATATCCTACTCTTCAATTCAACCAGGATTCTCGGTAGTTTAGAGGAAAAAATAGAAATCCCCAATGAACCCGATATGGCAATAAGATTTAGCAACGCAGCAGAGAAATTATAGCAACAAGACAGACTGAAACATGGCAGATTTAAAAGGGCTGGGGGGTGCGCAAAGATCTTTGCCCTCTGCATGGGGGCAGGATTCCAGAACCAGGGGGACACAATTGAAAAGGTTCTACCTCTGATCACTACCCACTTTGACTCCAAGGACAGGGGACCTGGAGAAAATATCTAATGATTATCTTAAAACATGGTTGGCTCATGTTATGGAAGGTACCCAGGTCCCAAGCTATTGAGGACTTCTAAGGGTAATGTCCAGGGCTTTGAATTGTGCTCAGAAACAAACTGAGAGCCAGTGTAGTTGCTTTCCAACTGGTGAAATGTGTTCCATACATCCAGCTCCAGTCACCAACGTAGCTGCTATGTTCTAAACTAATAGCCATTTCTGAGCAGTCTTCAGAGGCATGCTCCACATACAATGCATAACAGTACTGTAAATGGACTGCTACCAGAGCATGAATAACTGGCTGGGATACAATTTAAGATTGCCACCTAAAGCGTATAGAAGTAGGTGGCAGTGTAGAGAAAGTATCTTCCCATCTGACTGTGTGTTATGGCCTAAATCAGGGGTGGGTAACCCGTGGCCCTCCATTTCATTTATCTAATTTCTATACCACCCAAGAGCCAAAGTTCTTGATGGAAAACCTTAAAAATACAGTAGTGTACATAATATAAAAAGCAGATGTTAGATTCCAGATGTTAGGCTCCTGTTATTCTTGACCATTGGCCATGGTGGCTGGGTATGACGAGAGCAGAGAGTCTAACATCGGGAGAGACACAGGTTCCCCTCCCCTTGTAACAGTGAAACCCCAGATGTGCTGGCTCTGACACATGTAGTGTCCATTATGGAATTAAATGTCATTATCTTGAATCCTTGGCACAAGAATCCATTTTCTTCCAGAAGGCACAGCCGGAGAGCTGCCGGGAGCACTTTTAATGCCTTGGAACTACCACAGGGGCCACAGGATGTGCTTACTTTGTCCTTAGAGTAAAGAAAAAAAGTTGTTCCCCGCATCTGTAGAAATTATGCAAATGCTTACCTGATTTGCTATGCCACCACCCAGCTGACTAACCCATGAGGATACCTTTCAATTGGCCAATCAAAAGCCCTGGTGGGAAAAATGGTCCAATCCAGAGGTGTCTCTATCTCCTAGCATTAACTGAGTATCTGCAATAACCACCTTTTGAACATTGTGCTACAGCATGCTGAATAGCAAGAATTCATCAAGAGGTCAGAAACCTCCCCAAACCTTTTATTCAGTTCCAAATGATTGTTCCTCTTTGTTTTAATCCAGCCTGGGTCCAGCCTCTGAGCAGTTGAGTTCTTGATTTCCTTTGTTTTAACTCGGGTGACCATATTTGGGAATCCAAATAAGAGGACACCCAGTGGCAGGGGGAATGCTGCGCTTTCTGGAGACCCTGGAAACTGCTCTTTCCCCTCCTTAAAGGCCCCGATTGGAGCAAAGGAAGGGAAAGTGTGTCATTCCCCCCCACCCCCCACCCCCCACCCCCACTGCTCCAATTGGGGCTTGTTCTTTAATGTCCAGCAATGACACACTTTCCCCTTTAAGGCCCTGATTGGAGCAGTGGGGTGGGGGGGACAGCCTTCAAAAGGGAATTCCAGGACATTATAGTAAATTACAGAAAATCTGCCCTGACACCCAGGATAGAACAAAAACCAGGACAAATCCAGGGAAATCCTGGCAGTTGGTCACCACACAGCTTGAAATCGCCTTGTTTCTCCAAATTTCACCTCGAAGCTTGGTCTGCCTCATTTCCATTCCCAAACTGGTTTTTTTAAGTGGGCACTTGAATGCATACTTTTCCCCTATTGGTTAAGGCATGAAATGCATTTTTGTTTTCAAAATCTGCATTTTTAAGGTGCACATTTTTCTAATAAATGCATTTTGTGAACATGATCTCAACCTCAGGAATATGCGAGCTTTGCCTGAAAAATGTGCTTGCGTTTGTTGGTGCAAATGAGGCAAGTTCTCATAAAAACTAAATCAAAATAAAATTCTTGGGCACTCCTACTTATAATTGCCATGGAATTCAGTCATTCAGTCTTCCTGCTTGGGTAGCCTCTACGTTAGTGTGTCTCAACTCTGAAAATAACCCAAGGTCTGACTGATTTTTAATAACGTTCCTCATAACACTCTTCTAGCACAATCCTCCACTTGTCTCTGATGCTTCTCCCTCATTTGTGGGGCCAGAGTCCCCTGTATCGTCGCAGATAGATTTGCCTGATATACCCAAAGAGAAAGCTTTGCCCCTATCCCAAAGCTCAGAAACCCAAGGGTAGTCTGAGCTACAGGGTTGTTGCTTTTCTAATTTTGGGAAACCAACCAAGAAGTGCAGTCCTTTGGGTTCTCCTTCCAATGAAGTCAGGTAATTATAATGGCCCCTGTATTATTCCCGTCATTTTCTTCTAAATCCATTTCCCACTGCCCACCACTTTCACCAGCACCTGAACGTCCTTGGTTGTAGAATCTTCCAAACCCGCCATTTTCATAATGTCACCTTCCACTCCTCCTTTGGTAAATGGTAATTTCCTCAGTCTTTGGTTGTTTTTTTTTCTATCTTCCATGTTAGGGCTAGTTAAAGGAGATATGTGTATGTGTGAACAGGAATTTGCAGTAACACCCTGTCTTAAATGTTTCCAAAGAATAGAGTCTTCTAACAAATGAGATTTTAAAATCTTTATTTTTTTTTCTGAATACATACATTGACAACTTAAAGAAGAAAGAAAAAAGGGAACAGTATAAATATATCTCTATATAAAACATTTTTTCAGCCATTTGAGAAAAATAATTTTCTTTTGTTCATAAAAATGAAAAGGTGCTTCCTCTATACATGTTAACACTACTTATATTCTCCCCCAAAATGTATGAACGGTTCATTCTTGAAAAAGGGATGGTCATTCTTTGTCTTCCATCTCAAACACGCACATAGCTTGTTAAACTATTTGTTGCTGCAGTGTCACAAAGACTATGCCACCATTCTTCCATTGAAGATATATGGTTTTACTTTCCAATACTATGCATATGCTGTATTTGATGTTATCATTGCACTAAAATGCAGCTCCTCATCCTTTATTTTAACAAAATCTTTTCAACATTTTGACCCAGTTTTTTTAATACTCTAATCTTCTTGACCTTACAGTTTTTCCCAGTGTTGCCTTTAAAACCGCTCCTCCCAAAACTGAAATACAGAATCTCTTTTGCATTTTCAGCATTTATATCACTGTAGTCCAAATCCATTTAGTTTTGTGTAGGAAGTTGTCAGCTTATATACTTTTAATTTGGGAACATGTACAATAGAAATAGCTAATGATCTGAGTGTTTCTTATCTTACACTGTTTCACTACATGTTGTCACTAGAGGGAAATTGGATTTGTCCTGGCAAGAATAGTGGTTATCATGGGCCTGGCTAGACATCATATCAAGTATCCTTAAAAAATAAACTGTCATGTTGTATACAAAGGATAGCAGGTTGAATTATAGTTGGAGTGTAAGATCATTGGGAGCAAAGACATGGAATTCAAAAGTTAAATGACTCAAAACCAAATGGGACGGGAGGCAGATGTCTTAAACAGTAACCAGCGATGAGAGAGAGAGCAGAAAGAGCATTTATAAATTGGCTTTTCTTCATTAGTTATTTCAGTTCATAGCCTAAGCTATGCTAAAGGTTTGGGGCAAGAAGCAATCAAAGGCGAGAGGCAATAAACTCTATCAGGATGGTGGGTACCAGTCATTCGACCACCGTTATGTATGATTTGGTTGCCATTTGCAGTTTTGCTTGCTACACAAAGCTATTTCTCAAACTGCTTGTTTTGCAAACAGTTCTAACATCAGAAATGGGGGGGAGGTGTCTATAAAAATAAAATAAAATAAAATAGAGGCATCCTAAGTTAGAATGACTGGCAATGGCATAGAAAAGCAAGGCAACACATAGCAGTGGGATCAAGCAAGAACTGAACTGAGAGAGCAAGCTTAACAGACTTAGGTTGCATACCAAATCAGGTAAACTTTTGTGAAGAGCAATAGGAGCTACTTGGTCCTTACCACATTTCTGGAAAATAACATCCAACAATCAGCAGCTAGAAATGTGGGGAAGAAATTGTCTTGTTATCCTATTCGTTTAGTTATTTAAAAATTCATTTCATTATTCAATCATTAAAATCATGCTTGTTTCATTATTAAAATGTTTCAAGTACATTTGCTTTCATTACTCACAGGGGGTTTTTATATGTTTTTTTCTCTACCCTGATTTTTGTGGCCATTATTTTATTTTCCAGAACGCTTTGGTCTGAGATTGGTGGGCAGCATTTTTTTTCTCTAGAATGCCCTGGAACGATGCAAAATCTTGTGCATTCTGGGAAAATAAAATGGATATTGCCAGGAGGAAGACACAAAAACCAGCTTCTGTCACTGGAGAAAGGTTAGCCCTCAACCTCAGAATGAGTGATGAATGGGTGCAAATGGAATAACAAAAACTGTGCCATTTGTTCCACATACGAATTGGAGAAAGATTCATTGAGTTTGCATTCCCCCCATCCTAGATTTTCCAATTTGCATCTCCCATAACCAAATGTGGACCTAAATGCAGTTTGGGGTTGGAAATCTGTACATTTCCATATTTGTACAATGCATTTTGCAAAACGAAATAAAAACATTCAAAAATATGTACACATTTGAAAATTGTGTGTGGAGAATACATACATTTCAAAATTTACAAAACTTTCTTTAGTCAATGTCATGTATGTTTGTACACATGTATCATTTAAAAATGCGCACAAAAACAGTCCACGTTTTGAGAAATGAAGACAAAATATGTACGAATTTCTGCATGGAGAAAAAAAATGTTCACAATCCAATGCGAACCTGAATCCGAACATGTTTGGCAGTGGGAAAATGTGAGCCACACTCAGATCAAGCTTGACATACTCACTCCTAGTTACTTATGGTATTTGTTTTATAATGAACGAAAGTTGAATCAAATGAGCTTCATTCGGTTCAGATTTTCGTTCGTTGTGAAACAAATGCACACCCCTGTCAACAGCTGGATGACTGTACAAACATAATGTAAAAGAACAGAAGAAGAATAGTTTCTGGAGTAAAAGCAAAAGCAAAAAAGCAAAGCCCATTGTTCATTTTTTCTCACTACAAACACATTTCCTTTCACTAGTTGCCCTAGTGATAGATAAGGGACACTGCAAATCTTAGGGAAGAAAACTTAATGTTTCCTCTGTTAATAAAAATAGATATTTTATTTATTTGTGTACTGCCTTTCTGCCAAGATGGTCTACCGTTTAAAGAGATCCTGGTTCAGAAATTGGAGGGTGGTAACGTCCGTTTGAACCACTAGAGCGTTTTTAGCCCAAGATATGTATTTCTGCTTGGTTTCAGAGGCTTGCAGGCAGCAATGGTGACCATTACTCAACCATTGGAGGATCATCACTTGAATGAAGCTACTTCAGTCAGGAGGTTTTCCTCCTAGGCCTAGCTACTTCCCTTCCAGTAGTTGGAGACACCCATGCTGAGCAGTTTGGTTAGCATTTGAGAGGCAAAAAAGTCAGGGTGGGGTGGCAAGGAGGAAAAAAAGCTCAGGCTGATGCTGCATAAGAATAGTGTTTCCCTTGCTGGTAGAAATAATTATGTCTGCCTGGTAGGAAGGAATGCACAGCTATATTAAGGTAAAAATGAAGCAGGTGGTTTTCTCCTAGTCAGCTGCAATGGATGGTGACCGTGATGGGTGAGAGCCTTATGTGTCATTGGAAATAATCTTTCTCTGGAGCTGAAAAAAACCAATCTTATTTCTAAGCGTGCCGTAGGCTTCTGCAGTAGAATACAAAGGCCCTGCCATCATGGCGTCTCTCCTTCATCTCCAGGAAGTTCACATTTGTGGAGAGAGAGAGAGAAGGGGACTGTTAATGCTGAATTCCTGCTTCTGAGTTTATCTTTCTTCCAGCCCGCCCCCTTCACTTAATTCTAAATTGCTGTAGCAGCCTTTAGAGGGCCACTTATGTTGATCCAGATGTAAGGAAAAGCCTCCCCCTCATCCTCTTGCTCTCCCTTGATTAAAACATTATAATTCTTTAATCTCTCTGAATTGAGTTTCTTCCTTAAAAGCTGCCTGTTCTCTTTGAAACACCAAAGCAGTTCTTGTCACGCTGCCAAAGGAGGCCGGGTGGAGTGTCACACAGCTCAAACTTTTACAAGCTGAGTGAGCAGGAAAACAAGTAAAGGCACACAGACGAGCACACAGAGAATGAACGAACGAACGAACTCTTCCTTTTATTTTAAATTGTTGGATTCTTTTGGCTGAAGAGAGATCTTTGCGTTTTTGTTTTTGGGAAGCTGTGCCATAAATATAATTAACTTTTCCAGCTAACTTGATGGCCAACCTCTGCGAAACTTGGAAGGGAGAGGAGGGGAATGACGTCACCACAATCTGGGGGTGCCTTTCTCACTGCCTGTCAGAGCCGAAAGAAAAGAACAGGGCAATAAAACAACGGCTGTCTCTGTCTCCTTCGTTAAACACGGCACTAATTGGATGTTAATTTCTCTTTGCTCTTCTCGCTGTTCGATTGTAAGAACTCTCTCCCTCCCTCTCTCCCTCTTTCTCTCCCCCAACCCCTTGCAAGGCTCTTGCCAATTGCAGAGAGTCTACTGTACATTCCCTCACAATTGTGGGCTCAAACAATTCAGAAGCCGGGCAGTATTAAAAGAGAAGGAGGGGGTGGGAGGGACAGATTGGATTTGGAGTTTCATGAAGCTCAACATTTTCCTTTCATTGCCTTGTACTTAGTTCAGAGTATCCCCCCCCCCCTCTGTCTTGCGTTCTGTCCAGTCTCCTTGGCAGCATGAGAAAAAAAAATTAACCCAACCACTACCCAGCCCATGTGCTGAAACAGGCATTTAGGAGCCAGTGCAGGCAGGAAGCTGTTGCCGTCTTTGCTGCCCAGGTCACCCTTAAAGGGTGTTTGTGTTTCTTAGCTTGAATTCTAGAGGGTGCCCAGTGCATCTTATTGATCCATAATGTACCCACACACACACACACGTATGCACACACTGTGGTGCAATGGAAAGAGGTAAGTTAAGAACAGGCTTGAGGGAGAGCAGGGGGAGATTTACCAAGGGAGATGGAGGGTGGGTGGAGGAGGAGAAGAAGAAGAAGGGGAGGGGAGGAGCGGGAGGAGGTGGAGGGTAGAAATGTGGGAGTAAAGTCCTACCTGGGATCGGTGCCAACTTCCTGCACAGGGCTGCAGACCCGCAGCTTTGAGCAACCCACAAGAGGCGACTTTTCTCTCTTGTCACGATTCCAAGAGGCAAGGAAGGCAACAGGAACAGGTAGTACAACAGATGCAAAGCAGCCTTGTTTGCCAGGGTGCTGGTGGGTAAATCCTCTTTTTTTTTCTCTCCCCCCCTTTTCTCCAATCCTTATTGCAGCCAGCTGTATTTTTAAATGGTTCCTTTCAAGCAGGATTGGTGGAGGCATTTTAATTTTTTTTTAATTATTTTCATTGGGAGGAGGTTGAGGGAGGTGGAATTCTCTTGTCAGTATCTCCTCTCCGTTAAGATTAACATGCAGAAGATGCGCCTGTCACTTTGCTTACTGTCAGTGCCTGTTCAGGGATGGGAGACGGCTTTGTTCCGCGCTGCCTGGGAAGCCCTGCCAACTCTGACTTGGCAGCCAAGCCAGAGTGGGCAGGGAGAACGCGAAGAGAGCGAGCGAGGGAGAGAATGATTACTGAGGCTTCCAAAGTGGGAAGTGGCTGTAGGCCCATTTCCAAGCAAGGCAGCTATTCACTCTGCCCCTTTCTCTTTCTTCCTCTGTCTCTCTCTAAGACTGGCACAGACAAAATGGAAAATTGGTGAGGTTTTTTTCCCTCTCCTCTGGCATATCCTGGTGGTTTCTTTGTTTGTTTTTAAGCCATCCTCACCTGCCTCAATTTCTGCCTTTAGTTCCATTTTTTCAGTCGGCAAGCGAGGCATTTCATAAAAGCAAAATGCTTCTTACATAACCAAGATGGGGTGGGTTTTTGTTTAGTTTTGTTTCGTTTTTCGTTTGGTAGTGGTTGGTTTTTTCGCCCTCCATCTCTTTGGCTGCATTAAAGAACCCTGCTGCCTCCAGCATCTCAAGTTCAGGAAAGTAGGAGCCAAGATTTATTTTCCGTGCGTACGTTGGGCTCATAGTGTGGGGAGACAGGGGGGAAATTAACCGTAGATTTTAACTTGTATTGATCAAAATCAAGCAGTGTTGTTGTTTTTGTCCTGTTTTCACAAAAGGCTGAGAAACTTTTTGTGTACCAGCTCCTGAAAAGTCAATGGAGTGTGTCTTTTTTAAAAAGTATTTTGAAAGACCATGGTAATAACAGGAGACCATCCCAGGGGAGCACTAACCAATGGTTCCAAGTGCTGGAATTCTTGCCAGCTTCCCTTTGTGCCAGCCTCTTGTCGGCCTTGGCGTCTCATTCGGAAGAAGCCTGGCATGCAGGCACCGCCCATTTCTTGGCGCTGAGCTATGAGAAGGAAAAGGGAACACAGGAGAGGGGGGGAGGCTGTCTCACTCAAACTGGCCTTTCTCGAAAAAAGAAACCATTCCTGATGATTGTCCAGATAATCGGAACTAAAGCCAGCGGCTACTGAGCAACAAAACCTTTCTCCTTCCCGGCACATCTCTTTCTGGTACGAAATCAAATGTAGCTCTTTTTTAAATGTTTAAAAATGCCATTTTATTTGTCCAAATGTTCTGGCACTTGCTACCGCAATGACCTGCCCCAACCGTCCCACTTTTCGTGGTGCTAAAACATCCGATTTCTTTTTTTTAAAAAAAAAACGAGCAAACTTGATGGTGGATTTTATTATCTTTTTCATCAGCCCACTCATAGATCAGTTTTTTGTTCTCGTTTTGTACATACTTTGATTATGGATATTTGGGAGGCTGGACTATTTGGGGGGGTTTATTTTATTTTATTGGATGCTTGCCACTACGCAGGAGAGAGGAAAGTGTTGAATCATATCAGACTTGCAATTCAACATGGCAGCCCTAACTAAGATTGTATGGCTTTGCAATGTGAAAAGACGTGACAAGAAACATCCCTTTTTGAAGACATGAAATTTGGCAGAACTGGGGTGACAGAGGGCTAGAGGAATCCTTATTTCCTTGGGGAGAATAATTTGGGAGGATTTTATGTGCTGCCTTCTAAAGGAAATTTCGGCCATGTTATCCTCATCTTGGAATTCTGCAAAGGTTAACTATTTGCCAGCTGTTCTGTGTGTATCATTTAGGTACTGATTTATGTTTTGTCCTTTTTTGTTTTTGCTCAGTCAGCACATATTTGGAGCTTATGAAATGCGGGAAGGGTGATTTGGTGTCTGTTAGGTAAATTTCTGGTATCCTTCAAGGTTGGAGAATGACATCACTTGGTCTTTACTCAGAGAAATCCAGATGCATCATGGAGGTCTCAGGAAAGAGTGAAGTGGATACTTTTTCGAATTGCCCACCTTGCTTAATTTTGAAGGCTTGCTCTTTCTTAATGGTAGCTCCTCCCTCCAAGTGCCACTGGTGTAAACTTGGATGGGTCATGCCACAGCAAAACTAAGTCCCTCATGACTTATACTGATGGAATGGAGCTTAAGGGCTTTGCCTTGTGTCTGAAAACGTGGCCTCTTTATGTCAAGCTTAATTTAGGCCCCTGTTGTCTAAAACAAAAGAATATTGTTTCCCTGAGAGTAACAGATTTCTCCTACGTGCAACAGCTTCCTTGTAAATGTTTTGTTATTAACAAAGCCCACCCCAAATGAATGGAAATCCCTTGCCTACCTCTTGTAACAATGATTAGAAAGAAACCTTAATATGGTGTGCTAAATGCACATGTTGAATGCAAAGTGACGAATCCTGTGCAACCCAACAGTGCCTAGCTTCAACTAGTGCTCTCATTGACCCACTGAACCTTTCAAGCTCTCTCAAAACTGGGCCTTCCACTCATTTTTCTAGATTCCCCACTCCCCAGTGTCACAGAGATAGAGAGGACAGATCTTGGTTCTTGCCCCCTCAGGCAGAAGATGGCTTTCTACCTAAGCTGAACGGAAAACCCTTCTTCACAAAATGTAGAACCATCCTCTTCTCTCTGCAGCCTTGCCAATATCTCATATGCAAGAAAACCCCTTGGCCCCCAGGTACAGTGGTTATAACTCAGTAGGTTGTGTTTAAGAGCTAGCAGATTTCTGCCTAGATTTCTCTGTGCTTGCTTTTGACTGTGTTTTGGTTTGGTTTTGTGTTGGTTGGTTCCGAGTTTTACTTTTATGGATTAAAAACAAAATCTAGATTGGGGTATTGAGAGCTATACAATATTCTCTTTGGTGAACCCAGATTACTATAGTAAATTCACAGCTTGGGCATTTGCTATAAATCCACCATTTTGTACCTTGATTGCCTTGTTCGTCTCACAACTCCAATGGAAGCAGGAACTAGCTTGTGTGTGAGTTTTTATGTCCTCAGCTGTAAATTCAGTCTGAGAACACAATTCACTGCTGTTGCCATGCTTGAGTCCAGCTATCCCAATATAAATTTGATCACTTAGTAATTTGCTGTTTATTTAAATGTGTATCCAGAAGTATCAAGTAGGCTCAGGGTGGCATGCAATATTTTAAAAGTACTTTTCTATTGGAGCATGAGCTTCCTGTGTTATTCCCATTCCTCTGCCATCCTACTCGAACACTGCTTAAAGCCTAAACCATATTTTTAAATAACTTTAAAACCATGCTGAAATAGTACTTAGTGAATCTTTGTGGATGCAAACAAAGATCGCATGATGACCTTTACAGACAAAAGTAAGAGATGCGCATATATCCAGTTGGAAGCAAGGTGCATAAGTGGAATGCTCTGCATCCCTTAAAAAAATACAAGTTCATTTCGAACATCCACATCTCATTGATTCATACTTTTCCTGTTATTCTGCACTGAGTATATTCAGTAGCGATCCCATTCCAGTGTACCCTAATAATCAATCAGGCTTTTTGAGCCTTCGTCTTGATTGCTCGAAAAAAATCAAGGGTTGGGTTTATTTAACATTCGATACGCAGGTTCAAAAAGCCCATTTGATCGAATTGCTTGGGGAAGGTGTGGCAAACTGTTGGAGGGGACAGGGTAACAGTGGAGGTGAAATAAAAACCCCATTTCGAATCACACATAAAGAGACCAGGCATGGCTCAAAACAAAGTCAGAAATTTTGAACAGGCGAGTTCTTATTTCCCCTTCCTTTAAAGTCTTGCACCATCCCTAATATTCAGTTGTGCAGACGTGGCTCATTTTCTAGTTTTAAGAGCTTGTTTGTGCCATTTTTCTCTGGAAGGTAACTTCAGAAGGTGCAAAAATCCAAGCCTCACCAGCAACTTAAAATGGGGCCTGGCGATTGGCACTTGGCTTGCTGAGGAGAGCTGAAATCTGGTTTCTACTCTTTCCATGTGTGCTGCTATTCTTTACTAATTAAGTTACTGTTCTTTGTCTCCACAAGATTTTTTGTTCTTTCTTGTACATCTCATTCTTAGAAGCAGAGCTCTCATCCCCTCTTCTACCCCTCTTTGAGCCTCATGCCTATTTTTCTTTCTTTCCTAGTCTTTGTTTCTCTGCCCACCCACCCCCAGTCATTTTAAACCTTTTCTACTTCCCTTTTCCCCTTTCCTCCGTTTTCTCCAACAGCCTTCCATTTAATTTAATTTAATTTAATTTGAACCTGGACTTCCCAAGGCAGAGTGCCAGAAGTGGCTTCAGTGCTACCGCTTGACTCTGGAAGATCCGTAGTAGGAATACAAATGGCTGTGAGCATATGCAGAATTCTGGAGAAAGGGTATGACTTTCAGGGTAGGTAGTCACTTCTAATGTATTCACTGCCTCAAAAGTGGAGGGTTGGAGAAGAGTACATCAGTTAGAGCCCTGGTGCATGCAAGTTTGCATCTCTCCATATAGGTTCCTAGAAAATTGGTCTGGTTCACACAAGTGTTTGCACTCCTGCTCCTCCAAACATAATGCTCTACTCTTGATCCAGAATATCCATTGATATAAAACAAGTTAGCCTATCTGACGTAAATACAGCTCTTTAGCCAAAGCTCTGGCACTTAGTAATGATGGATCTTTTGAACTCTCCCTTCCCCATAAAGTTAATAGTTACAGATCCTGCCAGAGGCAGGGTAATACCTAAATTGTACAAACCTTTAGCATGACCTTCTAGGAAAAGACTACCATAGTGTATAAATCACCCTCATCCTGGTGCCCTCCAGCTGGCTAGGAATGATGGGAGTTGCAGTCCAACGCATCTGGTATGCAGCAGGTTGGGGAAGGCTGGCATAAATCAAAGTTTGGTGATTATATCCACATTAGCGATCACTTTGGGCCCAGTTTCCTGTATGGGAAGCAAATGCCAACATCAATGGCAGATCCTTGCTTCGTTTCCTTCCGAGAGTCACCTTATGCCCACATGAAGTAACTCCATTAACTTCAGTGGACTTCCAAGAGATCGTACAGCTCAATGCAGAACTATTTCATCTCTTTAAAAAATGCAGGCTAAGCTAACATTGGAGCCCTGACTCTTGCACCTTTTAAAGTGTTGAGCAACATGGTTGCTGATGAACAGCTTTCATTTGGTAGCATTAGACTAGAGATGTGAAGGCCTGGAAAAAAAACCTGGAAAAATTCAGGGGGAAAAAAACGTTTTTTTTCCTTTTTCCCCTGAAATTTTCATTTTTTCCTGGGGGGTTTTCCGGAAAAAATGGAAATTTGGGGGGGGGGGGGTGTTTCTGATTTTTTTTCCAGTTTTTTCCCAGGCCTTCACATCTCTACATTACGACTGATGCTCTTGTTTTCTAGCTATACATCCACTTATTCTGTAGATATAGTACCAAAACAACTTTGCCTCTTGACTTGGCCCATAAACATGGCACTAGGCAAATATAGAGCTCATACCCAGTGAGAGCCTCAAAGTTTATTTGGTCTTTCTTTTCATACTTTTCAATAGGTGACAAGAGGAAAAATAGGCACACTTGTTTTCTTTTGGTGAGGAAGAGGATAGTGACCAAACCATATAAAGTGAGCCACATCCATTTGACCTGATGACATGCCCTTTTTAAATTCTTTTGAAATATTAACTTCAAAGTATACATTTCCTTACATCCTAAAATGTGCAATTTAGCATTTACATGCTTTAAATGTGTATGGTTTGCTGTCACACCACATCTAATTATTGAGTGGTTTTTTTTCTTACTAACTTGGCTTATCCCCTATGTACACATACTACTTACCATATCTCCTTGTGCATCTGATGCCATAGACTTTTGCCTACAAAAGCTCATACTAGAATAAGCATCCAAGATGCCACCACATTTTTTGTCTTCTTCCAACTAGTTTGAGAACCTTAACCTGTCTTCTGGGGGATGGGGGAATGCTATTGTATTTAGAAGGGTGTGGATTCGTTTCAGAACAAATGAATATTTGAGCTCATTCAGTTTAGTTTTTATTTGTTCTGAAATTAATTCAAAGAGAACAAATAATGGAAGCCCATGTGGGACTACCATTTGTACCAATTTCTTCCCATGCATATCATGCACTGGGGGCTCCTTATCGCTCTCTGGTGGTGGCAGCAGAGCTATTCCTAGCTGCTGCCAGCTTATTCACTAGGATTGCCCCAGATGTTGTGTTATTCCAGGGCATTCTGGGTAGGGGAGATGGCAGCTGCCAGAGGAAGAGATATCTTTTTTGTGGCAGCTGCCATTCTTCCCCTCCCTCGAATGCTCATAACATCCAAGGGATTCTGGGCAAATTAAAGATCAGCCACTAGGAATAGCCACAGAAGTAAGCTTCTGCTTCCGTAAGTGGGGAGAAACTTATTAAAAATAGGCAAACAATTCAATGAATATAAATGGCAACCAGCTGAATGTGAGTACAATGAATAAATTATGAAAAAAATGTAATTTTAACAAATGAAAAATAAACAAAAGCAGGATTTAATCACAAAAGTGAAAGAAGCAACAAAACAAAACTAGTTTTCTTGTACAACCCTAATTTTAGACTTCATACTTTACAGGCATTTCATCAGCTCTGCATTCATTTGTTATTCTCCCTCTACTCTATTCCACGATGAATATAAGTGTGGAGTTCTTTTCTAATCATAGGTATAAATTCAACAGTACAATCTCTTGCACTGGTACAGGAAATGCTAAGCTAAAACATATAGGATTGGGCCTAGCCGGCCAAATCCTATTAATCAGCTTTTTTATTGGAATGTAAATGCTCACTTGAAATTATCAACCATTACAACTAACGTGGAGTGCCATGCTGATCAAAAGCAGCAGAATCATGTAGCATAGCCCTATCCACCTGACTATTCTTTTAGTATAGTAAAAGGCAATTTTGTGATTGTGTCTAGGACTGATCTCCTAGGATGCTGAAATGGCCCTTAGGATATAACATGAGGGGGTGCCATTGCTCCTGCAACTACTAGTGCTGCACAAGTCATTTTGTGCAACTTTTCTGTTCAGGAGATGACTACCAGTGCAGAAGAATTATAACTGAGGGAGACACAGAACTTGGCACCATTCAAAGCCATCCAAAGCCAAGGTTCTTCATTCAAGATCTAGGGATGTTTGATAGGGTGACCAGATAAAATCCAGGTCAGGGCTCATGTAACTTTAACAGTTGTAGAGAAAAGGGAATTTCAGTCAGTGTCATTTGTATGCAATTAGTTCCTGGTGAAATTCCCTCTTTCATCACAACAGTTAAAGTTGCAGGGGCCCTGCCTTCTTTTGTCTATGGTCACTCCAGTATAGTGCATGCACCTTTAACTGTTGCGATGAAGAGGGAATTTCACCAGGAAGTAATTGCATACAAATAACTCTGGCTGAAATTCCCTTTTCTCTACAACTGTTAAAGTTACATGAGCCCTGACCTGGATTTTATCTGGTCATCCTAATGTTTGAAGTAAAATGAAGGATAATATAACTGGACCATTTGCTTCTCATGTGCTTTAATGAGATAGCCTCTGTCTGTCTGTCTGTCTGTCTATCTATCTATCTGCTGTGAGAATGAAATGTATTTGTAAAAGCAAGAGATTCAGATTGGACATTTATTATTTTTTCTTACACATTGGGTTTGAGCTTTTTAAAAAACATATATCTTGGTTTAAATCAGGAATTACATTTTTAAGAACATAAGAAAAGCCATGCTGGATCAGACCAAAGGCCCATCTAGTCAAGCATTCTGGTTCAGTAGTGGTCAACCAGCCATTGACCAGGAACTTACAAGCAGGGCACAAATGCAACAGCACTCTCCAACCCATATTCCCTAGCAACTGGTGTACATAGGTTCACTGCCTCTGATGATGGAGGTAGCACATAGCTATCAGAACTAGTAGCCATTGCTAGCCTTCTCCAGGAATTTAACTGACCCTCTTTTAAAATCATTCAAATATTAGTATCCAGACTATGTCATATTATAGGAGATTTAATGCATCAAGCAGGGTTTATTCCAAAATGGCATATTGCAGAGCCTATTCGAAGACTATTGAATATAATCTGGGATGCTGCATATAAAAAACAACCTTTAGCCTTATTATCTTTGGATGTTTTTGAAGCATTTGATTGTCTTGAATGGCCATATTTGTTAAAAGTTCTTCAAGCATATCAATTGGGACATCAATTTATTGTAGCAATTTCAAGTCTATACACTACAAACAGGGCCATAGTTAGAACAAATCAGATGGATTCATCACCAATGCCAATTGAAAGAGGGACAAAACAAGGCTGTCTACTATCTCCTCTGTTCTTCTCCCTCTCCCTGGAACCATTAGCTAATATTTTACGTACTAGCACTCTTATAACTGGCTACCGGGGAGGGAGCGAAGAACATTTACTGAATATGTGTGCAGATGATATGATAGTGTTGTTATCTGAACCAGAACAATCTGCATCGATATTGAAACAAGAACTGATAACTTTTGCACAAGTGGCAGGCCTACAAGTAATTTTTGAGAAATCAGTTATTATGTTTTTTAATATACCTCCCAAGCAGCAATTAAATGTGTGTAGGACCCTCCAGGTTCCAATGTGTCATACTTCATTCAAATATTTAGGGATACAAATACCATGTAATATGGCCAAAATATTTAATTTAAATTATAAACCATTAATCAAAGAGATGAAATGAAATATTAGGTCATGGTCAAAACTAAAATTATCAATTTTAGAAAGAATAGCAACAATTCAGATTAAAGTGATTCCAAGATTCTTGTACCTATTCCAAGTCCTCCCCATTCTCATCCAGCCTCAAATGTTAAGAAAGTAGCAAAAGCAAATAAATGAATTTATTTTTCAGGGCAAAACACCTCAATAGGCAATGGAGTATTATTATAAAAAAACTGCCAGTGGAGGTTGGGGACTCCCTTCCTTATTGATATATTATGAAGCATTTCAATTAAGAAAATTGGGATTCATAATAATGAGAAACTAAAAGAATTGGATTGGATTGGAGCAGGAGATGTTGGGGGTGGGGCCCACGTGGGCTGTACCTCACAGAATATTAAAGATAGGAGATATCCACCAAATCAAAAACCCATATACATTAACAACTTTTACTATTTGGAAATGGTGGCAGACTAAATTAGCACCAGTGTGCTCTCCATTAACTCCATTACAAACATATTCCAAACTACTAGATGAAGGGTTGAGAAGAAAAATAGCACAGTGGGCAGATTATGGCCTGTTTCGTTTAAGAGATTTTTATATACATAACACTCCTTATATGATACATCAGCTGAAAATTAAGGTACAACAATGGAACTTAAATCGGATACAAGAAATAGAATTAATGCACATATTGTAGGACCCAATCATCAAATTACATGCTACTAAACCACTAACGGCAACTGAACAAATTATTCTCTCAACTGGATTTACAGGGAAGGGAATTGTATCTTATTTGTATAGTACCTTAGCTGAAGTACAATCAGGTTCTCTACAGGGACTGAAAATGGTATGGGAGACAGACTTTGGCTTTAATATACCAGATAGCCAATGGAACCAGCTTTGGGTACAAAACCCCTACAAATCAGTTTCAGCAGGCATTAAGGAAACATCTTTGAAAACACTGCATCGATGGTATAGAACTCCAGTGCACATGGCTCACATCACCTCAGATGGGAAGTCTGCTTGCTGGAGGGGATGCTCCACCAGAGGTACATATTATCACCCATGGTGGGAATGCCTGTGGGTTCAACAGTTCTGGTGTATGGTACATCAGGAATTGTTACAGATAACAAAGGAATGTATTCCGGTTACCCCAGAACTGTTCTTATTGTCTCTGTATTATAATAAAAATGAATCTATTGAAGCCAAACAGTAACTCTCTTAATAGCAGCTGCAAGACAAATAATAGTACAACAATGGAAAAACCTGGATCATCTTGATAAAGAGGCATGGTATAGAAACATATGGTCTATTGTAATCTGTGAAAAAATAACACATAAGTTACGAGTACTACAAGTCAAAGATGATCCATTAATATTTAATGATATATGGGGGAAATTTATTTTACATACAATAGATTCGGAGTCATTGACATATATGTCAAATATAGCTAAGGAGAAATGGAGCCTATCTACACCAAGTAGGATACAACACTTTGAAAACATTTTGAAAACTGTATATGGCGTGTGTCCTGGGCCCCAACAGTTGTCACTACTGTAATAAACCATTTTAAACAATTTTAAAGCAGTAGTGTAGATAGGCTCATGGACTGCTTAAATGGTATGAAATTTCCGATATAGAATATAGTTTTAGAAAAGTTATAATATCAAGAATTTTAAAAAGTAATAAGGGGAATAAGCTTCACTCCACTGTATGGTTTTGTGGGGGGTTTTTTTGTTATTTATTTATTTTGGGGGGAGGGAAGGGGGTATACCATATCATAATATATTACATTACACTATATTATAATGTTTATAGTTGTCAAATATATGAAAATCTTTAATAAAAGCATTTTAAAAAATTCAAATTGGTGGCCATCAGTACATCTTGCGGTAGCAAAGTCCATAGTTTAACTATGCGCTATGTGAAGAAGTACTTCCTTTACACAGAACATAGTTAAACTATGGAATTCGCTACCACAAGATGTAGTGATTTTTGTTCCAGTTCATGAATTCTAAACAGATTACAATTAAAACATGACTTCAAATACAGTCAATGACGTAATATCAGTTGTGCTCATTTATCACAACATTATGGGGAGGTGCAGGATGCTTACATGTTATTCTAATTTAATTTCTGGTAGCTGATGGCAAAGTTAATATTAGATATAAATTCCCCAGAATCTTCAGTCCATACTTTGTCAAGACTGTATTTCATGTTCCATTTTATTTCACTGCATTTAACATACCATTTTATCACTAGGCTGCCTTGCCATTTCTTTGTTTTCCATGTAACAAAGTGGCAGGGTTACTCTAAACACCCATATCTTACTTTAAACTCATCATAATCGTTAAGGATAATGTCCTAAAGTCTCATTCAATATTTTGGAAAAAAATTGTTTGTGAATTCTCTCTTTGATGCATGGACATTCCCTTTTGCTTGTACACTCTTGCATACATATTTATTTGTGCACAATCTCATGCCTATAATACCAGCACATCTATGCAAATAACCTCTTAAATCTGACTTCACAAAACACGGTAAGTAGAGACAAGATTCTGTGACAATGTTCATCCTTCCTAAATGTGACCATGAGCGCCTCACAAGTCCCAGCTGGACTTTCAATCATAACTCCCCACTGCATCTATTCAACATACCACCTTGGCATTCTGTAAAAGATGCTATTTGTGTGGTCTACATCCCAAACTGACTAAAGGTGAAAATCTGTAGAACAGCCCTGTCTGTTGCTGTATTAAGATGATAATAATATCCCACATTCATTTCTGGTATAGCTAGAGGGCATGTGGCACCTGTAAAGCTTGAAATTATGTACATTCTCCATTCTACTTTGTGTGAAAAGAAAATTGAGAGTGTTGTATTAGAAATGGTTCCAAACTATGTGCACAGTGTCACATAAATTTGTGCACAACATACACACCAGAATGATCTACTCACCATCATACCCAGTCTTGTTTGTTCTCTAACTGGGTGCCTCAGATGTCCCATTTACATCTGGGAGAACTGGAAAGAGCTGATCATGTGTTGATGTGAGGAATAACCAAGTGCCTTAGCCACTGAAAACATGCACTTCCACCTCCCATACAAGTCTTTGAAAATTACTACCTGCCTTAAAAGAGGAGCAGACCATCTCTAGTTCTCTTTGAATGAATGGAATTTGGGATACTGTTAGGGATGGGGGAGAAATTCATTCAGTTTGCAGGTTTTAAAATGAACTTACCTTATTTTGCACTTTCAAACCACTATGCAAACTGAAACTCAGTTACCTTTTAGAATTTGCACTTCTCCGAATTTTGAAATGGAATCCCCCAGTCAAAAAAATATGCATGTAAAAGCATATAAATAGCGTTAAAATGCATTATAGATTCAAAAATATATTAGAAGAAATGTATGCGAAAATGCTTATGAATTTTCATGCAAACATTAAAAAAAAACACTCACCATTTGGAATGAACTAAACTTAAAACTGGGAAAACTGGGAAACTGAAATGGACAGATTTGTCCATCCCAACATACTGTGAAGGGCAAGTTTTTATTAAATGTGTACAATTGAAAAGATAAAGAGGCTCTTGGATTGCCATCTATGTGGTATACCCTGAATTTCTCTCTCTCTTATTTCCTTATGTATGAATGGCAAGTTTTTAAATATATATTAAATTATCTGCCCTGATGGTTGCTGTCAAATTATCAGACTTTGGCTTCAATCAATCAATCTTTATTGACAGTCAATAGACCATTAGAAAACAAGTTACAATATAACATTAAAAAATGTACTCAGTCAATGACAGCTAATAGTATTGGCTTTTGAAGCGGAAATTTCAGCCAGTTTCTTGGGATAAATTAAGGAAGTTGTTTGAATAATAGCATTGCTTGTAAGACTTGATCCACTAATGTAAGCTAGGTGGGGATAGCCCTTGCATACAATGTATCGCATTCAGCTAAGCCTAACTGGTCTTTCCTAAAGGAGCTTGACAAGGCCTGACCTCTTCCTAACAAGGGTACTTACCTAAATTATACATCCATTTCTGCAAAACTGCTTAGGCTTTCTTCTTCTTTGCTTTGACACATTCCATGGAAGAGTATTATAGACTTGCCATTCCAGTTGCTTGCTTCCAGAATAACATTTGAATCCACATCCCACTAATTTTTACAAAAATTTTGGCCCTAAAGTACCACCTCATCCCATTCTATCAAGAATCACATTTGGAAACATTCCCACCTCCGGAGCATTATATCTTATGTCTGAGTTATGTCTGAGTTTTAGCCCTACCAGGTAATCTACACTAAGAGTTAATCTGGGCTATGTTGTCACACTGCTATGATAAAACCTGGAGATTGCTTCCAGAGCAATCACCTTCTCATTCATAATAAATCCACCATTAGCTATACAACATTGTCTCTGGCTGGCTCAGGAAAGGTCTTAGCAGCAAAACTAAATAAGTAAACAGCTAACTATGAAGTAGTTTAAAAGAGTTACTTTATCAAGATTTTTAGGGGGGTTCTTTAGATTTAGCTAGATGAACATAATGGAGACATGCCTGCTTTATTCATAGTTTATTAAAATATAAATTAAAATATTACAAATATTGCTACATTAATAATGAGTAATTTCTTGATGGAATAACTCTTACACCATTCGCAGTTCTTTCTGCCAAAATACTCTCATCAACTCTGATGGCATTTCAAAATTTAAAAGGACCGTCATTGGTCCAGTTATGAGACTGCCATGTGGTTTGTTTCCTCTCATAAGAATGTTAAATAAATCAACTTGTTCATTAACCTAAGTGTGAATGGGTGGGGGTGGGGGGGTTAAGTGCATACAAGATGGAATAGAGGAAGAGGAAGTCCTATTGCATGACTGCAAATCCATTCATGTGATGTTGGATGTCACCCTTTGAGTTTGCATCCAAGCAGTAGTATTGTCCTTAGTTATAGATACAACCTTACTGAGCATTAAAACTTACAACTTGTAGGACTCCTTGACCTTTATGTTTAAGTACCTCAATTCTAAGGGTGATCTGCACACCGAAACATCTTCCATGTGAAGCCATCCTTCTCTGCATTGGGAACCAGAGACATAAATCAGATGCACAGCTGAATGCAGATGCTTTCAATCCACGTTCCATTGCTTTCAATGGGATGCACA
Source organism: Anniella stebbinsi (assembly GCA_029215795.1). Classification (NCBI taxonomy): domain Eukaryota; kingdom Metazoa; phylum Chordata; class Lepidosauria; order Squamata; family Anniellidae; genus Anniella; species Anniella stebbinsi. The sequence goes on along the minus strand of JARDYH010000004.1, from coordinate 62,066,868 downwards.
TCTCCATGGCCACAAATATTTCTGAAAGAGTGCTTAACCATAACAACATAGAGTTCATACTGCTTACCCACTATAATCATGTCTGTTTGTCTCGATTTGAGATGCACAATTAATATTGGGCTTAATTCAGCCGTTGACAATTATGTTGATGTTCAATATAAAGTTACAGTGTTTCCAGATAGCTGCTTCCTCCATTAAAAGTAGTGGTAAACTGTAATGGGAAGACCACTTCATGGGGGAAAAATACTAACTAGCATGAAGAGTTGGTGTTACCATCACTGGTTTTATGCCATTCAACTGATGTTATCAGTCCATTTGGGCTTAATGAGATAAGCTCAGGGTTTTGCACAATGGGTATTGTAAATGTCAGGCATGTCAGATTGTCATTCACAAAAGTCCCCATCTGGAAACACCTTTCAATGTTTTATCAAAGAATCATAGGTACCTCCTAATAATAAGCTGAAGACTGTCATTCCAGAATAAGCTAGCATTTGAGATCTCTCCTCACAATAAAACTACAACCTAGTTATGCCAAATTATGAATCAGTACTACTGCACCAGAAATGGCCATTTATGAGAGGCATTATGACCTCTCTTTTAAAAATGATCAGCTGGATTTTCTTTTGCCCTCCACCATGTAGTATGAGAATCCACCTAGGAGCTGTATTGTCCATATGGCCAAAGGCCCTTCTGATGAGAAGACCCTTACGGTACCTTTAATGAAATATTTGTGCAGCTCTTACCGGGGGAAGGTCAGTAAAGTTTGACACTGCCAGATGGTTTCCATTACCCTGCTCTTTTCCCATTGGGAATTTTCCCGCAGAATTTGTATGTGTGTCCCTTTTTGGCTAAGAAGTATAAGCTGAGTCATGCTTCTGTTTGTGCCAGCAATAAGCTAGTCCTAGGAAAGATGTGTTTCTCTTTAAGATCAGCAGATCCAAACTTCATGAGCAATAGAATGTAAGAAACCTCAGAAGCTGGTCTTTTTAGGCTTAGCTCTTCTACCCCGTAGCACAAAGGGAAGGTGTATCCAGTGCTTTGGTGATTCCTTTCTAACTTAGACACACAGGCACACCCTCCTGGCTTCTTTCTCTCCTCCCTTCTTTTTTTTCTCTCTCTTTCGAGTCATGCAAAATGGCTGCTGCCTGGCCAACTCATCTTCCGTCAGGAAGGGGAAGCGAAGAGGCTGGGACGTGGCTCTTTTGGGTATCTCCGGCCATGTTTGAACCTAACTCTTTCATCTCTACGTGGCACCATCTGTAACAAAACCGAGAAAGCCAGTTTGGAATAAAACCAGAGTTGGAGACACATGTGGGTAGTTTTGGTATATGCCGAGTGTTGCAAATAGCCCAGGTTGCCAAACTGAGCTATTGTGTTATCGGTGTAACATTACTCGGTATAGCCAGGATTGTGGTGCTTTGCCTAGAACCAGCTGGAAAGGTTTGTTTGCAATATCAAAGGAAATTGTGTTTCTTGTATGTGTTTTATTTTGATGTTATATCATCAATTGCTCTTTGATTGAGCCCTAAAATTCTAAATAACTGCATGTGGTTGATCAATGTGATTATGACAGGCCATGCTATATAGGTAGGATTTAACTTATCCCACTTCCATCCTTGTTTTACAATTCTGAAAGCAAGATTTGTTCATATTTTTGTGCCAAGAATTTTTATGTTCGTTTGTCTACATCTGTTGACCAATTTAAAACAGCTCACCTCAAGGGAAGTCAAATTGTTATTTTTTTTAAAAGCACTGTGTGATTTGTTGGGTACCATCGTTTAATTGTTGCTTATATAAGAGTGGAGCTAGCATCGTAAGAGAAAATTCCTGTGGCAATATGTGCATGTCCTATAATAAATTACATAAAATCATGATGCTTCATGCCAGGAGAATCTGAAGAACAGCAGAAAAGACCTTGATGTCATTTTTAAGCATCTCTATACAATTCAGGGTCCTCAGTACTATAATAGTGCAATATTAGTTATGGGTCTGTTATTCGAAGCAAAATATCTCTGTCCAATTGTGTCAAAAAGCTGCTTCTAGAGAAGAAGCCCATTCATGACTATTTTGTGAATACCCATTGGAAAGGTACTAAACTTTAAAGAGCTAAATAAGTTAGGGCAAGCAGCAGCAATACATCTACATATTTATAAAATTTATCTCTATGTGGATAAAAAGATGATACTGGATTTGTAACTATAGTAATTACATTTGTGGTACAGAATCCAACTATCATCTGGACAGTTGTTTTTTAATATAATATACTTAAAAGGGAATATAAAAATACCTTCCCCCACTGCTGTGTCTATATCTGGACAATAACTTTGCTTATAATAGACAGGTAACTGGAACACAGGAGAAAGGAGAGCAGAAGATTATGCTTTTCCAGAATAAGAGATGCTTTAGATTATGAGATATATTTAAATAATATTTATTTAACAAGAAATATTGTTGCCCGAATTTTAACAATACCTAAAATGTATGGAAATGTTCTATACAGTGTCCAGAAAGCTACTTTTTGAGCCACTCTTTCTATCATGATTACTAAACTCTATAGGACAGTTTAAACATTAAAAGTCTCATACTTTATCCACTGCATGGAACTTAACATGTTGAACCTTATTGGTACCATAAAGCACAGACAGCATGTAATTTGTAACTGTAATTTGTGTTATATTTACATTTATACTTAGTTTGTACATGTACACTAAGTAAAAGTAAATCAAAAGCATGATACAGGAAGCATTAAAGTGATATGAATATTTGTAATTATAGTGAAAACTGTTGAACAATATATTAAAGCCACAATCCTATACCCGCTTATCTGGGAGTAAGCCCATTAAACTAATGTGAGTAGCCTGTGTGGGATTGCACTATAAATTAGTAAATTTATTTATTTATTTATTTATTTATTGCATTTTTATACCGCCCCATAGCTGAAGCTCTAATTTGTCATGTATTAGAGCAAATATTTCTGGTTTTAAACCATTTACAAATGTCAAATTCATTCCTAATTTGGATTTTGGCTGAAGCAAAAGAAGGGAACTCTTGCACTACTGTTATTTTGAAAGTGTTGGTGAAATGAGTTGCACTGTTTTTCTCAAGAACTGAGAAGTCATTGAATAACCTGTTGAGCTGCCTATGGAGTTAGGATTTTTTCCCTCCCATAAATATGAATGACAATGGGCAATTTCTAAGGGCTTTTCCTGCTATCGTTTATTTGTGCAATACAATGTGCAATAGTTAATTACACACTGAGGGGTTTTCTGACGTCATCTCTCCAGGTAGTTGCAGGGATATTGTATTTTCACAGACTGACGAATTTTGTTGCCGAAAAACTGAAACTCTTTTCCGTGTTACTGCATTTTTGCTATTGCCATGTGGGATATGATTGCGCAAGGGCCACCGACCTGTAACATCACTGGTGTCAAACGACACAGGGCCCTGGGATGTTGTGAACTTTCTTAAAAGGTTTTCTTTTGTGTATATGTTCAACTGTACCGTTCTCATGTGAGAGTGTTTATAAAGCCTTTTAAAAAAAAGTTGGGGGTAAAGGTCAACTTTGGGAGGGTCATAGTAATATCACACCTTCTGTTGCAGCACTTTCCTCTCCCCCCTTTTACATTTTTGTCCCACTGTCAAAATGGCTTTCCAGGCAGCAATATAGATAGATTAGATAGATAGATAGATAGATAGATAGATAGATAGATAGATAGATAGGTTTGGTTTTTCCCCTTCCCTGTTCAAAAGTACTAAGATGTCACAATCAAACTATGTCCAAGGCTGAGGTTTCCCCGTTACCCCAGTTTCATATCCATTACCCAGGGAAAGATCAAAATATTGCTGTACCATCTTTGGACTGGAGTTTGCTATACCACAGCACTTAGATCTTATTTTACATTGTTGTCTTTCTTTCTTTCTTTCTTTCTTTCTTTCTTTCTTTCTTTCTTCCTTCCTTCCTTCCTTCCTTCCTTCCTTCCTTCCTTTTTATGTATTTACTGCCCTTTTAAAATGTCCAATAAGTGAAGTTCTCTGGGTCTTGTACAATAGATTAAAAACATGCCGTACAAATATTAAAAAATAAAAGCAACATAGATAAAACCGGCAGCAAAGAATAAAATCATGACAATATCATAAAACCAGATTAAAACCAGTATGCTGATCTTTGCTGTCTATACAGTATAATGGTAACTGGATATCTTTACCGTAATAGGGTGATCATATTTTGGTAACCAAAAAGGAGGACAACATTGTTGGCTCCCAAGGGAGCATTCCCACCAACATGTCTGGCTCAGGGGGCATGTCCAGCACCAAGGGGGGGGGGGGTGCCCACCTGAACATAGAGCCTTGGTCACATATCTGATTTTACAGCACACAATTGAGAGAAATCTGTTCTACATAACGTCTTAATGTTAAAATCACTGAAATAAAGAACGTATCTGAAATTAACTTCACTTACTCCTACTTTTGTAGCTTTTGCTGTACTTTGAAGCTTTTTCTATACTCTGTGTGATACATTCTCCCCTTCCCTCAAATATCTTTTCTGACTGTATCCTCACTCCACTGCAAACTGCTGCTGCTTTTAACAGGGCTTGCTGTCAGCTGGCTGGCTTTTTTATTTTTAAATTTCCATTTTTTTTAACCTTGTGAATGATTGTCACAAGTTTCTCTGCTCTAACATTAGGATGGGTGTTATAGGCAGCAGACACTACTTTGCCCAGTCACACTTCTCACTTATATACAGTAGCTTCTCAAGGCTTGCACGTTGACACCACTTCTCACATACAGATTTTGAACTCCTGTCTACTTCCTGCACAATCACGTGACTCTGAGACCTTCTTTCTAATGCATTACGTTGCCTGCCAGTACCATAGGACTAAGTTACAACAGGTGTCTCTGGATTGTCTGTGCAGCTTCTGTTGTCTCTCTATAAGTCATTGTAGCCAAACCAAAGCCTCCAGCCTCAAACAATCTTCCCCCCACCGCTCTCTCTCTCTCTCTCTCTCTCTCTCGGCCAAAGTTTCCCAATGGTCCAGCCAGGCTGCACACTTGTGGCCAGGGGTATTGCTTATTGTTTGGTCATGTCTGGTGACTCTTTAAAAAACTCTGCCACCAGCCACCTCCACCTTCTCTCCTCCTGCACACCTGCTCGACTTTGATGCACTCTTTAAACACTCTGGTGGCAAGCCAGCCTCTCAGGGCCAAGCTACAGGTGAATCTGGGTTGTCTTCAGCTTCTCTCTGCCTTATGCCAGCCAGCCGACATCTCCAGCTTCCAGCCTCAAACAATCTCCCCTCTCTCTCTGCCAGAGTCTCCCAACAGTCCAGCCAGGCTGTGCATTTGTACCCTGTGGATGGGGGTAGGGTGCCTGCTTATAGCTTGGTCACATCTAATGACTCTTGTTTTTTAAAAATCTCCACCACCAGTCACCTCTGTCTACACTAACACTTGATTCTGAGACGCTCTTGAAAGGCTCTGTGTGGCATGCCAGCCTCTCAGGGTTCAGCTACAGCCGGCTCTGAGTTGTGTCTTCAGTCTAACTCTGTCTCTAAGAGATATGCCAGCCAGCCCAAGCCACAAATCTATCTATTTTTCTCTGACACACACTTCAAACATTCAGCATTGCATGCCAGCAGTGCAGACAGAGCCTAATTCACAAGTGAACAAAGTGAAATGGAAGGGGTAGCAAAGCAAAGCAACAACTTGCCAGGTTCCAACATCTGCATCAACAGAACATCTGCAAAGATGAGAGCCCCTCTCTCGACTGACACCTCACTGTTGGTCGTGAGAGTTTTTCTCTAAGGATGACCCTTCATCGCCCATGATGTGGAACTCTGAGAAAAAGGTCTCTGGCCTGTTCCATTTTGCCCTGTGGGCTGCTTTGACTGACCTCTCCTTTCCCACATTTTGATCTGTGGATGCCTCACCTCTGCTGAGCTCCAGGTGCCCGACTGCCCACCAAATCTGCAACAGGAAAGGTGCCCTGCTTGCCCAACACTTCTAAGCTAAAAACTTGAGATTCCCTTGATGCCAAGGGCTGAAAATTCTCAAGGTGCAATACCCTAAAGAGGAGGTTTGACAACCTGAGTTTGAAGGATATGGCTCCTGCGGGTTTTTTTTTTTAAAAAATAAATCTCAAATTTTACAAAATTCCTAAAAATCAACAGATGAACAGATCTGTTTCAACCTTGGCAAGGATAAAGCCCTACCTGAGATCTATCATGGCGCCAGGATTCATTTCTTTATCTTTAAAAATGACCGTTTTAAAATATATATATTTTAAAACCTCAAACTTTAAAAAAAATCCTAAAAAACAACGGATGAATGGATCTGTTTCAAGTTTGCCATGGCTAAAGCCCTTCCTTAAAGCTATTGTGGTGTCAAGTTTCATCTCTTTAGCCTTAAAAAATGGCAGTGCTGTAAGCGTTTTTGTTAATTCTCATTAAAGTAGAGCTGCCCTTTGGCTGGGGAGGATGGGAAAAATCTGGGTCTGTATTCTAGGTAATATAATCTAGAAACTACTCCATATGCAAATTTATTTATTTAATTATTTATTGCATTTTTATACCGCCCTATAGCTGAAGCTCTCTGGGTGGTTCACAAAAATTAAAACCATTAAATCATTTTAAGAAATATAAAACAACCACAAACTAAAAACACAAAATAACATGCAATATAAAAACACAACCAGGATAAAACCAAGCAGCAGAAATTAATACAGATTAAAATGAAAATTTTAAACAGCAAGGGTTAAAATTGAGTTAATTTACCTGTTAAAATGCTGGGAGAATAAAAAGGTCTTCACCTGGCGACGAATGGAATGCAAAGTAGGCACCAGGCGAACCTCTCTGGGGAGCTCATTCCACAGCCGGGGTGCCACAGCAGAGAAAGCCTTCCTCCTAGTGGCCACCTGCCTCACTTCCTTTGAATTGGGTCTGGACCTAGACCAGCAGCCAGTGAAGCTGGAAAAGGACTGGCGCAATGTGATGTCATTGGCCAGTCCCTGTTAGCAAACGTGCTGCCCTGTTTTGTACCAGCTGAAGTTTCCGGACCGTTTTCAAAGGCATCCCATGTATAACGCATTGCAATAGTCCAAACGAGAGGTTATGAGTGCATGGATAACTGTAGCTAGGCTATCTCTGTCCAGATAAGGGTGCAGTTGGTATATCAGCCTAAGTTGATAAAAGGTGCTCTTTGCCACTGAGTTCACTTGTGCCTCAAGTGACAGTTCTGGATCCAAGAGCACCCCCAAACTACAGACCAACCCTTTAGGGGGAGTGCAACCCCCTCCAGAACAGAGTGAACATCACCTCGCTGGACAGACAAACTACCCGCTAACAATACCTCTGTCTTGTCTGGACTGAGTCTCAGTTTGTTAGTCCTCATCCAGTCCATTACCGTGCCCAGGCACTGATTCAGAACAGCCACTGCCTCACCTGGGTTTGATGAAAAGGAAAGGTAGAGCTGGGTGTCATCTGCATGATAATGTTTTAAAAGACTGGATGCCTTTTAAAAGCACTTCTTGCTGCTGATCTTGCTGCTTTTTAAAATCAGTGACACGAATTGAACAAAAACTCACTGCAGCCTTCCTATAGGCAAATCTAAATGACAAAATGGCTTCCTGTCAGCCATTTTGTAGGCATGCAGACAGCTGGCTTAACCCAGTGTTTTTGTTTCAGGCTGGTTGTCTCCCAGTTTAGCTCTCATTTTGAGGGGCTGAAAAGGTTTTAAGAGAGACTGGCACCACTTTTCTTTCTGGGAAATGTCCCTGGATCATTTTGGCAGTGCCTCTCCGTACTCTGACTACACAAAAGCTGAAAGCAGCATCCACTTTTCAAAGAACGATTTTGTTCTTTGTCTTAGAGTTTGCCAGACTCTTTTAATAATCCAGAGCAGCACCTGAAGCTTTTAGGACTTCTCCAAAAAAAAAAAACCTTTTGGTTTTGAGATGAGTTTAGGATCCCACAGTCGCTTATGTTTATTTGCGTTCTAAATAGCTGCCTTAACTGCATTCAGACTTTCTGGCTTTGCCAATGCTTAAATTCTAAGACGTTCAATCAGATATGCTGGTCATGGACATTGGAGCTTTGATACCAAGCCATAGGAAAAGCACAGCTGTGGCATCTTTTTCCCCTAGAAATGAGCATGAAAACAGGATTCAAAGCACCTGATTTCTTGCTGTAATGAGGACGATTTTCTTTTTCTGTTTGTTTGTTTTTAACCATGACATCTTGAGAATCGTCCCACTCTGTAAAGTGGCCTTTGCAAACCATATTGCTTTCCTCCACTCACCCTACCCCACAGCCTCACACAGAGATACACATATTATAATGTGTGTTATAATGCTTGAACTTTTTAGCTGTGTGAGTGGGGGGAAATATTATTCTGTTTTGCTTGATCTGCTTTCTGGTGATTTGAATAGATCTTTCCTCTAATATCTGAACAGAAAAAACACTGCCTTCCTTGCAGAAATTGCAGAATGCGCAGGAGCACTATATTTCTGTACTAAACATACCAAGTAAATATATTATTTAGGGATCAAGGTAGGTTGGGGTAGGATTAAAGATGTCCCTTGTCCATAAAATGACTTTCCTGCCAGATGAGCACTATTTCCCCCCCACCTGGAAGTTGATGTTTCTCTTGTATTTGCTTGCCCAGACCCCTTCTTTCCTCAGCCAGTGGTATGTGCCTAAAAAACTTAAAAGTAATAATTAAGAAGGAAAACTGGGCAGGAGATCAGAAAGCCAAACAGAAAAGCTCTCCTTTAGCTACTGAAAGGGACACATCTTCCCACCCCCCTGCCCCCCAGAGTCTTAGGGGCTATCTATATGTTTTAAAAGCTCTGCAGTGGCTGAGCAGGGGTGCTGCGTCAGATATACAACACAGCAGCCACTGCAGAGCTTTTCCACAAAGCTGTGTATTAAAAAACAGTTGGGCACTTGCCCCAACTTTTTACGCTGGAGCAAGGTGACCACTGCTCTTCCGCCTTCTGTCCTCGGTCCGACATTGAGGCAGAGATATTCCCAGGTGGATGGTGGCCCCTGATTGGTCAGTGGAAGCCTGGGCAGGGGGGTCGGCCCAGCAAGCTGAATAGCTGCCAGAAAGTGCACGCTGCCTCCTGTGTCAAGATTACCCACCAGCACCCTGCAGTAGCGAAAGCACGGGGTTTTCCAGAAAGTCACAGCAACCCAGCACTGTCAAGACAGCCTCTGATGTACACTATAACTACAATGAGAGAAGTGGAATGGGATCATTTGTGTTTTGATTTAGGGGTTCCTGAAAGTTCAAAGGTGGGCGTGCTGCAAAGGACTGGTTCCCTCAGGGACATCCCAAAGTTGTTCCTAAATGTTCATTATGTTGTGATGATCCCTCTAGCCCTTAAGAGATCTAAAAAGAACATGCAGGAAGTATTGCATGCACTTGCACAATAACAATTTAATGTGCTTTTGATTTCCAGTATGCTGTCTGAGGTTGCAAAGGCTCTGAAATAATGAATAAGCCCTTGATATTGTATTTAATTTATTTGGTTTTAAAAAATTATTTAATTGTCTATTGTCTATTTAATTGACTATCCTTATATTTATACATCCACTGTTTCATGTTGACTTTATGCTCCCTGCCCATCTTTTGTACTATTTCAAAATGGCTGCAAATGTGGGTTCTAGTAGTCAGTGGTGCAGCCAGGTAGTTTTAGAGCCTGGATATAACTGTCTGATTTGGGGGGGGGGGGGGGTTAATTGGCCATATGAATTACTTCATTTATGTAGCATACAAGTAATGAGCTCCATCACACTAGCGATTTAGTGCACTCTCGCCATGCCTGGTGTGTGGATTTGCAGCATGGTACTCACTTGACGCCATGCCTGTCCTTCTGACACTCCGCCTCTTCCCCAGCCTTTCCTAAAACGCTAGAAGTCTGGATTATTTTCCCTAAGTGCATTTAACGAGTCCTAAGCCTCCATGTAGTTTTAAAGGAACTGGGGGCTTGAATGGATTGAATCAGGTCCTGGCAGGGAAAAATGATTTCACCCAGCAGCTGGCTCCAAGCCTCAATATAAACCCAAACCTTGCATCTCAGGCTCAATAGCCTTTTTTTAAAAAAATCCTACAGCGCCTGGATCTTTGCAGAGACAGGATTGTACTCCCTCGATGCCCCCAAAGAGCCAGACTAAAGGGTCTTTCCATTTTTGCCTGGCAGAAAGGTGGTCTGGTTGAAGTACACATCTGACAGGACCTGACTGAAGAGAGAAAGAGAAGGGGAGGGGAGAGGTGGAATGGAAGAGCTAACAGCAAAGGAGCAAAAGAACAGCTATTCAGGTGAAAGGGATCATAAGCTTGATGCACTTTTGCCTCAGAGGTAAAAAAAACGCAGAGGCAAACGGGGGGGGAGGGGGGAATTAGATGTGATGGAGGTCAACATCTCTCTTCTCCCCACCCCTTGCAATTCATGCTTCCTGATGTTAGAACAACAAAACTGTCTGCCAACCATGATGAAAAGAAAATCTTTAAGCATGTGCAATTTTGCATTTTAGACTCACTTAAACCATAACACCGTCATGAATACAGGAATAAAATGGAGTGGGTGGTCATTTGGCGGTCCCATGGGGTGTGGGGTGCTGGACTTCATGGCCCCAAGTCCAAGCCTAGCTGCACCACTGATAGTACTGGGAATATGGGCTTGGTTAATGTCCTCTGGTATGATTTCCTGGTTCCCTTATTTAAGTATTCTGCATTCTTGGCTTTGTAGCAGCTATTTTCTACTGTGCCTGTCCAGTTTGTGTTAAGGCGGGGTCCTGATTACAGTTGCCACCCCTGGCCCCTATTGTAATACTAAACATAGAAACAGGGTTTCCTGGATCAGCTTCTAGCTGTTGCTGTGAGAGGTAGTGCAAGTTATTGTGATGCTTTGCTTCCGGTGTTGCTATGTGTTCTGTACAATGTTGCTCGCTGGGAACTGTAAACTTCTGGGTCTGGAACATTGATTCCTGGGAGTAGTAGTCCCACAGCTCAGAAATGAGGGGATTAATATGGCTGACTCTTGGTATGCTAGTTCATGTAACTAAATGGCAAATGTAAAATTGACATAGTATTGGGGATGAGCTTTAAAAAATGAGAATGTTTGCTTAAAATGGACAGATGGCAGCTGTAAAGAGGATTTGTGCAACCGTTAGTAAAGGTAGCCACAGTGCAGTTCACCCAATTTAATAGACTTTACCCCCTTTGTTAGGGTGACCAGATAAAATCCAAATCAGGGCTCATGTAACTTTAACAGTTGTAGAGAAAAGGGAATTTCAGCCAGTGTTATTTGTATGCAATTAGTTCCTGGTGAAATTCCCTCTTCATCACAACAGTTAAAGTTGCAGGGGCCCTGCCTTCTTTTGTATATGGTCACTCTAGTATAGTGCCTGCACCTTTAACTGTTAAAGTTACATGAGCCCTGACCTAGATTTTATCTGGTCACCCTACCTTTTGTTCAATCTCTTAGGGCACACAACTTTCTCTCATCTGTAAAATAGGATATTTTGTACCTGTCTTGATACTAGTGTTGCATGTGCCCCATTTCTCACCTGGCTTTGGTTTCCTTTGGAATGACATCACTGAGGACCTGCGGCATCTTATAATATTTGAGTTTATTTATAGATATACGGCCTGAGCTCAGGTGGAGGCAGACAGCTGAAACATTCCAGCAAAGCCAATGCCTTTGCCCCACATTGGATCTCCAGAGAAGCATCTCTGCATCCCCAAATGTATTGAGCCTACAAAGCTCCAAACCCTCAGCTCAGCCCTCTCTTAGTGCCTCTCCCACTCTGTTTTATTCCCTGACTCAAAACTGCAGCTTCTATTGTTTCTTTTCACCCAGGGAAATACGTTACAGCATTCTTAGCAGGAAGAGGGAAAGGTATACCCTCCATCCCCCCTCCTGTGTGTTGAGATGCAATCTTCTAACAATTAGCTCCCATTGAGGGACATCACCTGCATATCCCAGTCTATTAACATTCCTTTGTCAAGTCCCAGACTTTGGCCAGGTATTACCTTACACCATAAGATTGCCTTTCTATGTAACTAGGTTCACATAAGGTTGCTTGGAGGGAAATAATAATGTATTAACAAGTTCTGAAACAACCAAGGGTGAGTGCAGAAGGTAATACTATTTCTTTTTAAAGCACTTCCTCCAAAACACATAGATATAAACAATGCATACGCATCCCATGCGTCCTCACTATTTGAGCCTTTCCATGAAAATTGGGCTCAACAGCTCTACGTGATTAGAATGACAAATGACAAGGCATAAAAACATAACAAATATTTTAAAGGATTGGTTTTCTATATCTAAATCATTCCAGGCTTTTCATATAAAATATCAGTATTTCATAGGCACTCAGCTACTTTCCATCCAATAATCTGTTAAAATCCAATTCAATGGATTGTATTCAATGTGGTCATTCCACCAGCACAATGCTTCTATCATTTGCTGAAACCCCATTTTCATCCTTGTGAAAGTGTTATGTCCAACATTTTGATTCCAGTTCTGCAAGCCCTTGCACAACTCATTACGGCTTCATTAGGCTAGTTCTTACTTGTGACAATTGTTCTGCTATTGTTGAGAAAGTGCTAGTGGAACTCGAGAAAGTGCTAGTGGAACTCTTGTATTGTTTCTGCTAGTGTAACATTGGATACAACCCATGATGTTTTTTTTCTTTGGGGTACTTCAAATATGTAATTCCCAACCACACTAGTTCCACCCTACTGAGAGACTTCAGGGGGCTGATTTTGACATCTCTGTCATAAAATGGTCAGATAAAAAAAAATTGGAAGGGCAGGTGGCCAACACTTTACACAGAGGATGTCTAAACAGTACTATGCTTAGGGTTCCTAAATCTTGGTTGGGTTGCTTCTGTAGCGATAGGGAAATTCTCTCAGCCTAATGGCAACCTAATCTATTTGTAGTCATTTCTGTACCAGGGCCACCTTGCTAACTTAAACCACAATCCTATACATGTATACTTAGAAATAAATCCAAACATTAATGAAGTGATCACAAGTAAACCCGAGCATTAAACATCAACAAAAAATGTGAACAAGTGATATGTCTTCTTTCTAAATATGTATATTACATTTATCACTTGTTCACCTTTTTTGTTAATGTTTTGGATTCAGGGGATGAGGCTAATTTAAGGCACAATCCTATACTTATTTAGAAAGAAAAAAGTCCTACAACTCCCAGCATAATCCAGTCAGCCATGCAATCTTCTCCAACACTAATACAGTAACTCTAAGTAACAGAAGTCTGAAGTCTGGCAACCTGTAGTACTTTAAAAAAAACAAAACACCATTGTTCAATATTGAATAAAGGTGTCAGGGCCGGTCCTACCATTAGGCAGAGGCTGCCTCAGGCAGATGATTTTGGGTGTTGTGAAAGTGCAGCAAATAGTTAATTATTTATTTTATTCTTACTTATTTTTACAGCCAGGGACGGGGAGAGGTGCTTGTGGGACTTTCTGCCTTGGGTGCCATATAACATAACTAGCCTTGAATTCTATGGCTATGTACCTTGAATTGCAGGGTGAGCAGTCATTTCCTGCTCTATGTCATGCAGCAAAGTCTGTTGGGCCAGACCTGCCTCACATTTGCATATCTTGAGGCAACAGCATTTTGGCAAGCTACTGCAAAAGACAACAGAGATGGTTTGTTTGTTTTTAGAATAGAGCTGTGAGTGGGGAAGACATGTAGACCAGGAATACAAGAATTAACAGAATGCCAAGGAATTGGTGCTAAAGATGGCATGTTTGGCCATAGCACATAACTTTAGGATGTTCTCCCCCAGGAGGCCAATGTGGCTTTTTCACTGCTCACTTTTCAGCAAGCAGCAAAGACTTGGCTCATTGGACTTTATCACAGCCGATTATGTAATGTATTCGCTATTACCCTGTTGAAAATTATGGGAGAAATTTATGACAAGAGTTTTATTCTGTCTTAAATGTTGTTTTTATATCCTGAGCCACCTTAGGGGTTTCCCCATCTGAAAGGCGAGTTAGAAATATTTTAATTAATTAATAGATAAAGATGACGGATAGACATGGACAAATCTATCAGATTCAATTTCTCCCAGCATCTAATTTTATAATCTTAAATCCATTCCACCCCATTCCCACATCAGTTTGTGACTTAAAAAAAAAAACCTGCAAAATGCGAGCATTTTCATATACATTTTTCTAATATATGCATTATTGTATGTAATTTTACCTAATATAGACTTCTTTGCAAGCAGCTTTCCTTAATATAATTCTATTTTGTGCATTCCCCCCCCCCACACACACACTCACTAGTTTATGCATTTTTGCATGTTTTTGTTTGGAGAACTGCACTGCAAACTTCTGTGACGTATAGATACCAACAGATAACTGCATTCTGGTTTGCAAATTGATTCATGAAATGCGAATTTGGTAAGTCCTTACCAAAATGCGAACCATACAAAATTCTCCCCCATCCATAAGGAGCGGTTGGATCCAGAAAAATGCTAGCAGAAAGGACAGCAAAAGGTGAATTCCCCCCCCCCCAACCAGCACCCCCCTGAAAAGCCTCTCCTGTGGGTAGGGGGCCCCTGCTGAATGGAATAGACTGGGAGCGCTGAGGTAGAAGGGAGTCTTCTCTGGGCTTTTCAAGGGGTGTAGGGTGTAGGAAAGCCACCTTCCACCTACCCCTTCTGCCAGCATTTCTCTGGATCCAACCCCATGAATGTAATCTAGTCTACACAGAATTTTTAATTTGCCATTATTATTCTAATTATTTCTATAACACTTGTAACAGGCATGTAGGTTTTGGATGTTACTCCAGATTAGGTACTGGGCTTCATGGGTGTATACAATCTGTATGTTCTTCAAACTAATTTAAGCCTCTGGGGGTATTTCCAGACAGAGAGCTCTTAGCATACCAATCTTTCCATCCTTAACGGAGTTTCTTTTGTAAGAAACAGACAGAAGAAGTGGTGAGAAAACACAGGAAGGTTACAAATGGAAGACAACCATGTCTAGAACCCCAGAAATTTCAGAGAATGAGGTAGGTCAAGTGCAGGATGAAAGCCTTGTTTGGAAGCACCCCAAATTTGCCTCCATTTTTTAAAGAAACATAGAACTGGTTTCTGACAAGGGGTGCTTCCAGACAAGGTTTTATTATGCATTCATCCTGCCTCATTCACAGGAATTTGACAAGGTGTCCAGACCTTGTTGTCTTCTGTTTGTAACTGTCCCAAGTTTTCCCAGTGCTTTTATCTTTTTTATTACCAGGGAAAAGTCCATGAAAGAGGAAAATGTGGAACAGCTGCACATTGCCTGTTGATTGGTAGAGCCAAGAGACCTCCATCCAAGAGACCTTCATCTTGGTGAGTTCCTATGGAACTCAGAAAAGGCAGACCAAGAAAGAAACCGCCCGCCTCAATATGGTTGCAGGAGGCCATCACTTTACATTTGCTGATGTTTCTTAATCTTCTCTTTTTGTAGGTTGTGCTTCACCTGAAGTCTCCAGGCCACCCATGTTCTCCATAGCCAATGCTTCATCAATTTTGCCATTCATGAGCAACAAAACAATGCTGTCCTTGAGGCTGAGGTAGTAGATTGAATAGTTGTGGAGCCGTATTCTCCCTCTGAGCTAACTATACAATCTACTGTCTTTCCTAAGGAGACAGTCAAGTTATCCGCTCCTATCAGATCACCCTGATGCTGGTTAATCTGCATTCAAGTCATCTGCTATGGACCATACCACTTTGGGACCTTTGGACATCAGGCCCATGATTCCACAGCAGCTTCCCAATGTGTGAGGCCTCTGTCCTGCTCTGTGGAGGTGAGGTAGTAGGTTGTATAGTTTGTGGGAGGGATTACATCCCATTTCAGGTGATAACTATACAGTCTATTGCCTTCCTTAAGGAGCAGCAAATCTGCCTTAGAAAATGTTGGCTGCACACCGCTTCAGAACAGTTTTTCCTTTCGTGATGCACAGCCACTAAGCAGCCCAACTAACAACATTGTTCCTTATTGTACTGTGTCTTCTAAGTTTCTGTAGTGACAATCTGTGTGTCTGTTGGAGAACAGCCTCATTCATTCATTTATTCGTTCTTATTCACATTCATTCTTTCTTTTCATCTGATTTTGGCCACTATTTTATTTTCCCAGATGTTGCATAATTGCAAGACATTCTGTAGAGGAAATAGAATTGCCACAAAGCATGTATTCCCTCCCCCCATTTTCTCCCCTAGAGTTTGCTGAAACGAAGCAGTGTCTGAGGCAGCCTTCCCCAAACTACTGCCCTCCAGATGTGTTGGATTACAACTCCCATGTCATTGGAGCTGTAGTCCAACACATCTGGAGAGCACCAGGTTGGAGAAAGCTGGTCTGAAGCACTCAGGAAAAATAAAATGATAGCCACCAAGATCAGCATCACTGCTGGAGAAAAGTAATACCCACACATGCCTGCCTTGAATTAATGACTAACAGGTAGAGAGATTGGATAACAACAAAAAAGAACTATTCATACCTATTCATCACTCATTTGTTTTTCATGGCATTCATTTTGTAATGAATGGAAGTTGAACTGAATGGGCCAAAATAAATGCACACCTCTAAATGGTGTAGAATTCAGCTGTCTTAGGGTGCTTCCAGATGAGGCTTTTATTGTGCAATCGCCCTGCCTTATTCATGGAATTTCACGGGGGGCGGGGAGGCAGATTACATCAACTTCTACTGATAAACCTCCCATACTTTCTCCTCTGCTGCTTCTGTCTTTTTTCTTTCCACAAAAAAATAAGGTGGAAAAGACAGAATAGCTGCCCAATGATTGGTTGCACTAGGAACTGTCCATCTGGAAGTTCAATGAGAATCTTGGCTTATATATTTCTCTGTAAAAACAGCACATTTGAAGACCTAATTATCGCAATGGAAAATTTTAAAATGTGCTTCTGGAGACTGCACATAACACAGAAGGTGTCATGACTTGGCAGCATTTCGGAAGTCAACCAACAAGACTCCTGTGCTCTCTACCCCTCTTCAACTCCCAGTTCTTACACTTTATCTGCACCACCACACTTTTGTCTCTTCCTAGCCTGTTTTATTTCATTGACATTGTATCTGCAGTTGGTTCCTGTATCTTCCTGAGCTTAGAATGCTTAAACTTCAATCATTAATGGTGATCGTTCATGTTTAGACCTTGGCTTCCTCACTGTTCCCATTGCCTGTTTCCATGCAACCTGTGGCTATTTTCCTTCCTAATTTTTTATACATTTGTTCAAAATCCTGCAAGGCACAAATATTCCATGTGAATTATGTACACTGAGCTATTTTGTGCATATTGGTAAGATAAATTCTGGGTGGAAAATTATGTTTTTGGTGCATTCCACTGCCAGTCCTGGCCACAAAAATGAGCAGCCGCTTAAGGTTTGCACTGACAATCTATTTTTTTTTCTAGGCACAAGGAGGTCTGTAGTGCTACTGCGCTGCCAGCTCAAATCCTGCAACCGTAGTGTGATAATTGTCTAAGAGTGCTGCTAGACAAAGGGTGCCAAGCAGTAGCAGTCAGAAGGCATTCTGTATCTATTTAGTCTTCTTTTCCTTAATGAATTATCTTAAAGTGGTGGGAAAACACAAGAGAGTTATGCGAGAATGACAATGACATGTGGACACCCCACCCACTACCCACTACCACTTTGCAGGTTTATCTCCACTGTACAGGAATTTCCACTTGTTATTACATTCTGGGTGCTTCCAGATGAGACGGGGCAATGGTGCAATAAAAGCCTCAT
Organism: Anniella stebbinsi; assembly: GCA_029215795.1. Taxonomy (NCBI): domain Eukaryota; kingdom Metazoa; phylum Chordata; class Lepidosauria; order Squamata; family Anniellidae; genus Anniella; species Anniella stebbinsi. The sequence continues at coordinate 62,049,080 of JARDYH010000004.1, read as the reverse complement.
CTGGAAGCACCCAGAATGTAATAACAAGTGGAAATTCCTATTCAGTGGAGATAAACCTGCAAAGTGGTAGTGCCTGTTCACTAGCGTGTGTCTGAGAGAGAGGTGGGGGGAGCATGCTAGTGCTGGAATGTGGGAACATGCATCCTTCAAAGCAAATAACAATTAAATGAGAAAAGTTTCTTGCAATGGTGGGACTTTGGTGCAGAGGGACAGTGGGGGGGGCTACATAAGTGATAACATGGGCAAGTGCACACCCTTTTTCGAACATTGAATAAAATAATGTATAATAAAAACATTAGCATGTGTGGGCAACTTGTGGTCCTACAAATATTATTGGACTGCAACTCCCATGAGCCCTAGCCAGTATAGTCAGTGGTGAAGGATTGTGGGATCTAGAGGTCTACAAATTGCCCACCCCCACTTTAGAAACCCAAAAACTGCACAGACATTTAAAGTGTTGGAGGATGGGGGAAATTATTCGGCTTTCTTAGTGATCATCCCCCCCAAAAAAGTCACACACCCCTTTTACAATAATGCTGGTTGCATGTCTAGTAAGGAAAGTTTTAAATATTCACAGTTACATCTTAAAGTGCTAAGAAAACTATGGAAAGCCAGTTTGCCAATGACCCACCCAAATTCTATTTCATATGTGGTGAAAAGAGGAAAATAATGTTTTCAAATCTGAACATGTATGTTCTCTACAAGCCCTTGTGCTCCAAGAGCAAATGAAACCAAAAACAATAATCTCAAGGTCTCCCTCATCTCAATGCATCGGGCTGTCTTCTCTGGATTGGAGTGGAGTGGTTGTTAGTGTGGATTTCTCTGAACTCTGTAGCAGGATCTCGCTTGCTCATAGCAAGTGTGTTATACGTATTCAAAGGCACCACCTTCTTCATAATCGCATGGGACTCGAGTAATTCTCCAAAGTGCATCCAGCTCGTAGATGGTTAATATGGTTCCTGAGTTTCCTTCAAGCAGTTGTCACTATGTGGACTCCATGCCACTACATATGTTGAGATATGGGCTTGCGTGTGGCTCTTTGTGGGTTAGGATTTGTCCCTCATCTGAGCAGTATGAATCTCAAACAATTGTGTATGGACTTGTTTAACAAACAATGAAGAAAAATTCCCATTAAATATTCTTCTGCAATTCCTTTTGTTGCTGTAAAATATGGGTGATGAAAGTGCTGACAAAAAAAGAAAAAGAAGCATACCCAGGGGTTAGGCATAAGATGCTTGAGTATAATCCTCATGTTAGGTCAGCCTTTTCCAATTGGCCATTCTGGTTGGTCTCTTTAGGAGTTGTACTCCAACATGTCTGGAGAACACAAAATTGGAAAAGGCTGTTTTAGGGGAAAGAAGCTTCAGTCAAGGACACTGGTGACAGTAGTATGATGGCAGTCAGATGTGAGATTTAAAAAGCCAGAAAACAAAATTTTATTCATTTATTTAAAATATTATTTACTGTTCTTCAATTGAAAATTTCCAGGATGGTTTCAAATAGATCATGAAACACAAGAAAACAAATAAATGATAAAAAAAAGTTTTTTGTTTTTTTTAAAAAAACACCAGTTGACAACTAAAGAGGATGCACTAAAACAGTCACAGTCAAAATAAAGAAAAAATTATCACAGGTTAAAATAAAAACATAACGTATAAAAGGCTGCATCCGGCACTTAAAACACATTAGTCTATGCTTTAGGTGAGGCTCACTGGAAAGAGAGTTCCATAAGCAGGAACATGACCCTAAGATCAGCCTGTGCACCAGAAGACAGAAAAAATGTATCCAAGAAATTAGAGGTTGGTTAGCTTAACATCTGTGCTGGATAAATTGGTAGAAAGCATTAATAAAGATAGAATTGCCAAGCCTATAGAAGGACATGTCTTCCTGAAGAAAAGTCCCAACATAGTTTCTGCAGAGATAAGTCCTTTCTTAGAGTTATTTGAGAATGTCAGCAAGCATGTGGATAGAGCAAATCCAGCAAACATTGGCCAGATCTACACCAAGCAGAATAAAGCACTTTGAAAACATTTTGAAAACTGTATATGGAGTGTGTCATGGGCCCCAACAGTTGTCAAAACTGTTATAAACCGTTTTAAAGCAGTAGTGTAGATTCTGCCCTGGTTTACTTGGCCTTCTAAAAGAGTTTTGTCAAAGCTCCTCACTAAAGACTCCTGAGAAAACTTAGCAGCCATGGGCTAAATGGAGAGGTCCTCTTGCGGAGGGTAAGTTATTAAAGAACAGAAAGTAGGAATAAATGGACACTTCTCACAATGGACAACACAACACCCTTGCCATAAACCATAATACCAAAGTGTGGAAACATCTTCCCTCAGATTAAACAGGATACACATTGAAATAAGTTAAGGCTATGTTTGACTTACGTAATGTTATGTTTTAACATAGGTTAATTATGCTTTTATTTTGTTTTAAATTCCCTGTTGGTGTCAAAAGACCAACAAATAGGTAATGGGAACCTTTGGATGGACGGTGGTGGGAGACCAGGGCTAGATCTAAAGTAGAGCTTTTTATTGGTATTGAAGAGCACTGATAACTGTTGTGGCACATTGTGCATTCTGTGTACTGCTTTTCTAGCATTATTTCCTGCTTTTTATTCCCTATTAACCAAAATACCACAACAGACGTCATTGTGTGTGCTATGAGGTATAAATATGCAAGAGAGTTATACCATCACCATGATGGGATCATATCGATATGACACAATGGCTCAATTCGGACGACACGATAGTCAATGGTGGGTTGACTAACCCTAACCCTAGGGGGCACTCCCCACACAACATGGTAATAAATAATCAACTGTGGTGTGGATGAGGATCAGCGCTGACTTGACTATGGCAGCATTCGGATGACACAATAGTCAAAACAACTGATGATTGTTTCCCCCACACCAGTTGTTTATTGTGTCGTCCGAATTGAGCCAATGTGTAGATCTGGCCCAGGGATGTTGGGTAGACTTCAGCAAGCACTGCTGTTGGTCAGTGCACAGACAAATGCCAGCACCAAACACCCAAATACTATTGCTATATTATTATTATTATCATTATCATCATCACCATCAAGATCATCATTTATACACTGCCCCATAGCCAAAGCTGTCTGGGCGGTTCACAAAAATTAAAAACATTGAACATTTAAAAACCAATATACAAAATTTAAAACCATAAAAGCCTAAAAACAAACTACATATCATTTAATACTACACAACGAACTTTGGCCAGTCCTTATTATCTAGATAATTGTGTCTGTAGCAGTGTGCAACATTTACTCTTTGCTTCAGATCCTACTGCTTCGTTTTCCAGCTTGACACAAAGATCTACAATTTGCAATCCGGTTTTCAATCACACAGGAAGATCCAGCAGGTAAAGCTCACCACTGTATTCATCCTCTGGCCAAATAAAAGTTCGCTGGCACTTGATTAAACTTAGATAGTATTTTGCCTGCACATCATCTTACATGGGGCATAAATGTGGAATGCAGGATCCTTAGAAGGTGGATGAGTTTTGGCACGAATAATGAAATATCACTGTTATGAAAGCCGCAACTGCACAAAGAGTGCCTATCCACATTGCCCTTAAAACGACTTATATTCTGTTTAAAAACATGGTTTTGAAGTCATTTCATTACGTGATAGGACACACTGAGCAATACTTACGTTTCATATTGACTGCTTCCTCTGTGTTCACTGGTGTCACACAGGGTTAATTCTGGGTCTCTTCTACTTTCGTTTTTGTTTTGCAGGCTGCTTGACCCGCCCACTTCTATCTCCATAACTCAAGCAGCCTGCAATACACAGAAATAACCCTGTGTGACACCAGTCAACACTTTGAGAACAGAGGAAGCAGTCACTATGAAACATAAGTACTGCTCAGTGTGTCCTACCATGTAATGAAACGACTTTAAAAACCACATTTTTAAACAGAATATAAGTCATTTTAAGTGCAATGTGGATAGGCTCAGAGATACATTTTCCTGTTGTGCTAATGCTGGGATACCCTAAACTTCATCTTCTATCCCTTTAAAGTATAACAGTGCTATATTACATCAAGCCATGAGAAGAGATGCAAGGGAAAATTGGGAGAAATAGAAAGGAGTTTAGCATCACCTAACAGTGCTAGTGCTAGATGCAACTTCCAGCCTAGACCCAAAAACTATCACAATTTTTTTTAATGTACTGCAGGTTTCAAAGAAATGAAAACTCTCTCTGGACTCTGGAGAATTCTCTGCCACCAGTGCAATGAGACCAGGAGTAGTATCTCATTGTGCCTTTGCACTCACAACCCCTAGGGATGTGTATCGTATCGTTAAAGTGTATGATAGCAATACGATATGCTCTTTATCATGCATGCATTTAACAATAACTATACGATAGGAAAGCCTACGATAATTATCGGAGACGATAAAAAATCCTACAATAATTATCGTATGTTATCGTTTTATCGGAAGGCTCTTTCTCTTTTGCCGCCACATGGATGGAACTAGAAGGTGGGGTGTGCTTGCTGAGACAGTGACCAATCGTGCAGCAAGGATTCCAGCAGGCTCCAATCACAATGTTGGAGGAGGGCTAAGGATATCCCTGCATAAAACCCCTACACTTGGTGTTCCAGCTCTGTTGGGAGTTAGGCGTTGAGGGGAGAAGGGTGGATTTTGTTGGAGCTCTGTCCTGGCTCCTGGGTCTTATAGTTACTTGGTGGCGAATTGTTGGAGATTCATTGTAGTCTTGCGTCTTTGTGTCTCAGGTTTGTTTGGCTGTGCATTGCTTGTGTGTTTGATATGTTTCTGGTTGGTTTGATTGAAGGCTTAGGTTAGCATGAGTGGGGGTACTGTGACTGAGTGAGTGTGTTTTGTCCTCTTCCCTGTTTAACTTTTTTTAATATATATATATATATATATATATATATATATATATAAAATATATATATTTCTCTCTCTGGGTCTGTGTGTGTTTGCTTGATTGACTGTGAGTGTGCTGGTGTGTCCTGTAGCCTGCTACACAGGATAGCACTACACAATCTGTGGTCAAAGCAGCACACAAACTGTTTGCAAAGGATTGTTATTAATATAAATAATTTCAATCACTTTGTAGCAGTATGGAACGCGGCTCTAAGGCGCACCTTGGACGAGGTGGCTCTGGGTCTAGGAGAGATGCTGTTGCTGCTGGGGGCAGTTCTGGGGTGGCTGTCTCTCCCTCTCACACATTTTATTTCTTTTTTAAAGACACTGCTCCATCCAATGTTTCCAGTCTGGAGGGACTGCTTTAGTGAGCCTTGAGAGATTCCTGTATTATTATTTTTCGTCACTACGTCCCTGGGTCTGCTCCTCGTGGAGTCCGTTAGTGAGGGACTGCAGAAGCATCCCCCTCACGCCTTTCCTTTTTTTTTTCCTTTTCTTTTTTTGAGACTCTGGTCCAGGCAATGTGCCTACCTCTACCCTGAACTTGACTTTTTATTTATTTGCCAAAGTGCCTACCTCTACCCAGAACGTGACTTTTTATTTATTTGCCAAAGTGCCTACCTCTACCCAGAACGTGACTTTTTATTTATTTGCCAAAGTGCCTACCTCTGCCCTGAACGTGACTTTTTATTTATTTGCCAAAGTGTCTACCTCTACCCAGAACGTGACTTATATTAATTTGCCAATGTGCCTACCCGGAACATGACTTTTATTTGCCACTGCTCTAGCCAATGTGTGCAGCTCTGGCATGAAGAACTGCCCATCTGCCTGCACGGGGATGGCGGGCAGACTGGGTCATTTTTCAAGCATGATAAAGTCAAGGCGGTGCGTGAGGGTTGTTTTGATGGGATCTTCCAGGTTTCCTCGCTACCTGGGGTATCTCCTAGCCCAATGAGGCCCTGCCTGCTAAGGCTGGCTCTAACATAAATAAATAACTGTAATGCCCAGACTATTCCCCTACCCCCAATCCTTTTATTATTTCATTTGTACTTGGACATGCGTGGCCTAATCTAGAGTCAGGGCAGCAGTTCTACTGCAGAGGAATGCATCCACTCTCACTGTGCCACGCACGCATAGGCGCAGATAATAATAATAATATGCTTTTAAGTTTTTTTTAATTTTAGTGGGATCCTGCAGGTTGGCGTGCTTCCGGGGTATCTCCTGGCCCAATGAGGCCCTGCCTGCTAAGGCAGGCTCTAAAATAAATGTAACACCCGTGCTATTCCCCTACCCCCCAATCCTTATAATTTGCAGGCATGTGTGGCCTAATCAATGAGACAAGGCAGCAGCAGTTCACCATCTTCTGATTAACACATTTTACTTTTATGACTGCATATGGGAGGCACTGCCTAGGTTTATCCACAGGTTTTGAAAGTTCATTATATTCATAAAAAATATACCTATAAGTCTCAGCAACAGCAGCATGGAGTGCATTACCGGAAACAGCGCATGTTGTTGAGAGCTTAGTAACACCTGCGGCTGTGTGTCTGAAATTGGGCACAGATGAGTCCCCTCCAGACCATCTGTGAGATGCCCATAAGTACTGGACGCCGTCTCTTGAAAAAGGACCACATTTCAGCCACCTGAAACAGTGTATTTGAAAGCTTACATCCGAGTAATGCTTACACCGATTATTCTAAAATTTGGCACACAAGACTAGCAACACTCAGTCTGCACTGTGACCAAGTTTCAAACATGTAACTCAGAAAATTAAGAAGTTTTAATCAACTCTAGAGTGTCTAGGGCAAAATGGAGAAACCATATAATATTGGTTTTCTGATAATTATCGGAAATACAATATGATACGGTTCACCTACGATATAATCGGAGACGATAAATTTTTTGGTCTGAAATTCCAATGATACGATATTTTCGGGCATGCACATCCCTAGTAACCACAGGAAGTGAGGTAGGTGGCTACCAGGAGGAGGGCCTTCTCTGCTGTGGCACCCCAGCTGTGGAATGAGCTCCCTAAAGAGGTTTGCCTGGCACCTACATTACACTCCTTAAGATGCCAGGTGAAGACCTTTTTATTTTCTCAGTATTTTAACAGTTCATCAGCTTAATTTTTAACTTTGTTGTTTAACTTTGTGTTTTAAAATCTGCGTTAATTTCTGCATGGCTGCTCGGTTTTATCCTGGTTGTGCTTTTAAATTGTATTTTATATTATGTTTTTATACTGTTGTTTGATTTATATTTTGAATGGTTTAATTTTTGTAAACCGCCCAGAGAGCTTCAGCTATTGGGTGGTATAGAAATGCAATAAATAAATAGATAAAATAAACCACTTGTGCAATGGAGCTTCCACACTTCTAAAAATAATCCAAAATTAATGGAAATCCTCGTTTTCAGAAGAGGGCAGGTCAGCGGAGCTCGGAGAAGGGAGCAAAAACCCCATGGCACAAATAGTTAATCCTGCTAGTGCAACGGGACCTACAGAGGCGGAGCATCCCCACTGGATATTGGCCTTAGTTGCTAAAAACAAATGTACAGTGTATTCCTAAACTTTAAACTGCCAAAGAACAAGAGAAAGGAAACTATTATTTTATAGTGTTTATAACCCATCATTTCACCAAATACAGGCAGCCAAGGTGGCTCACAACAAAACCAAAGGTAATACAATACAAGAAAGCAAATCTTGGGCATAGAAAAATGTTTTGGATTGATACCAAAAGAAAACAAAGCAGGTGTGTTATGGATGTACCTGTCAAGGGTATTCCAAAGTTTGGGTGCCACCACAGAAAAGCCCATATTACTGAAAGCCACTCTCCTCGTTTCTGAAGGTGAGAGTTCCCAGAACAGGGCCTCAGAGGATTTTAATATGTGGGCAGATTTGTATGAGAGCAGGTGGCCCTTTAGGTAAGAACCAGCACTTTGAATTCTGTCTGGACAAAAATTCACAGTCAGAGACATTTTTGGAATACTGGAGCTATCTGATTTAATCTATGGATCCCAGTTATCAACCTTGCTGCCATCTTTTGTGCCAGTTGAAATTTACAAAGACATTCTCCCAAAAGGCAGCCCCACAATCAATGATTTGCAATAATCCAGTTTGGGCATTACCAAACAGGGCTGTGCAGAGCTGGTAATATGCCCAGGCCATATGGGAAGTGTGTGCCCCCACCACCACCATTTCAAACTGTTCATTAAGTATTTTCTGTTTTTTTAATGCCCACCAACATGTCCATTCTACATAACACCTTCATATTAAACCTGTTCTACAACACCTCAATGTTGAATCAGAAATTAACATTTATTTTTAGTTGCTGTACAAATAGAAGCAACAACAATAGAATAGTCCTTCATCATTATCAAACATTATCATCATTACCCTCACAGTATCATCATCATTATCATTAATATCTATCGTCATCATTACCTCACCCTCTGCTCCAGAGATTATATGCCATGGAGAAGATTGAGGAAAGAGACGCAGTAAGGACAAACATCGCAACTTAGGCACATATATCCCCACCCTGCATGCGGCATGACCCTCTGGAGCTTGTTGTCTGACTGTGGTATTCATGACGGACGGCTTCTGCGCTGTTTCCACAAGGCTCCTCGCTTCTTGATGGGCCGCTTATGCTACGGAAGCAGTAGCGTAAGCTGGGGGGGACCTCCTCGACAGAGTGCCCCCTCCAAATCGTGGGCCCCGGGTAGGCTGACCAGACCCCCCGGGGTTTCCCGGTCTTAAACGGGAAAAATGGGCCAAACCGGGCCGACCGGGCCCCAGGGGGCAACCTCCGGGAAACAGCTCGTTCTCCTCCCGCGAGGAGGGGGGGCGGCGCGGCGCGGCGCGGGTGGGGCGGGCGGGCGGTCTGCGCGGGGCGGGCGGCGGCGCGAGGCACTTACCTGCTGGGGCGTCTGCTTCCCTCCGGTGCTTGGAATCTACTGAGAAACAGGCTTCGCGGCCTGTCCCTCAGTAGCGCGCCGGGTGATGACGTCATCACCCGGCGCGGTACTGAGAGACAGGCCAGGAAGCCTGTTTCTCAGTAGATTCCGAGCACTGGAGGGAAGCAGACGCCACAGACGGTAAGGGGTGCGGGGGGGGGGCGGCGCGGGGGGCGGCGGGGGGGGGTTGTTTTGGGCGGGGGGGTCTGGGATTTTGATCCTCAAAATCTGGTCACCCTAGCCCCGGGCCAACTGGCCCCACTGCCCCCCCCCTCTGCACAGCCCTGTTACCAAAGCATGGATAGTTGTGGTGAGATCAGGTTTACTCACTGCAGTTACTGTTTGTTCGTGCCTTTTGCTGATATAAACTTGCTCACACATTTAGATCTGGCTTTACGTCACAGACAGAACACTGGACAGGGCAGCCTCTTGGTCTGTCCCAGCATGACTGATCTTGTGTTACCCCCATGTGAAAATACATGTCCAGGACAAATGCCAAAAGAAATATAGACCCTTACATTTTGGCAGTGAGGCAGCAGGAAGTGGGTCATGAAGAGATACAGAACTGAGCCTTTGTGAAACTCGAGTTGATTTTCTGTTTTTGTGACTTTATGGCTGTCCTGTATGTTTTGCTGTGAGATCAACATTCTCCTTGGTCTCCTCAGCCCTTCACAATAGTGGTCCAGCTCTTATCCCAGCAACAGGGAGCTTGCTGTAGATGTCTCATGAGTCAGAGGCCTGGCTCTGAGCTCCGGCGGCAATGACCTTGGAAGGGAGCAGCCTTTCCTGCTCAGTGCAGGCAAACGGCTTAATTGGAGCCTGGCTGCATGTAACCGCCTCACCATTGGTGGTCACCATAGTGAGGGCTGTAACCCCAGCCACACACACAATCCACCCTCCCTGGAGCTCTTCCTTCCTATGTGCAGAATGTGTAATTCAGAGACTGGCGAAGGCTCCGACAGAGCAAGGGGAGGGGAGGAGTAACTTGGAGCTGGTCCATGAATGCTAACAAAAGGGCTTGTGTTCGACAGCTTCAGCTGCTATAGCAACATGGCTGCAGATAAAGAGTGTTCCCTGTCCCATCCTGCAACTCTCAGTGCCTCGGAGAGGCAAGCACAGGCAAAGAGGAGTAATTTATGCCAACGGCCACCAGGGCAAGCAGGCATGGGATTATCAGGCTCCTCTTCATCTACCTGCGGTGGATGGTTGTGGTCGGGATTGTGGCCTCTGTGGTTTCTATCCTTAATCTGTAACCATTATAGTTTTTGTAGGATCTCTTATCCTAGTTCACCTATGAATAGGGAGGAAAGTTTGGGGAATGTTATTGTACTGTACAAGGGCTTTGTCTGTGCATAGGGATGTGGTTGTAACAAATAGCATTTTAAGTCTTTCCCTCCCTACCCCACAATTTTAAACAACTGTGTTAAAAACCTCAAAGTTTTTCTCTTCGCACTTTGAATATTCAGCAAATATTCACTGTTTGGCACCCAATGACTTCTCAATAGCAGCCAATGACCTGGCTTGCACATAACAACAACCCACAGTATGGGTTGTTGCCATACCCAGAGTTTATCCGTGATTTGTCTGCCAGATAATTGTGCAAAGTGCAGGTTATTTTTTTAATTCGTGGGCTGTTTGATTCCCTCATAGTTTGCCCACTCCCTTCTTGTATCCCAAATGCCTTTGTGGTGCTCTAGTACTAACATGCAGAGCAGCGGGGGGGGGGGGGGGTATCATTCTTGCCTGCTGCCTCTGTGGCCTGGCAAAAACAATCCATAGTTCTGGATTTGCAACTAACTACAACCCATAGTTAAACAATCCAAAATTCACAACCACAAAATAAAACATGGGTTCTTTTCCTGTTCTTGGTTAACAACCCATAGTTAACCCATAGTTATAGTTTAACAACAAGCCAGGATTCAACAACCTATAGTCACCTCATACTCAATCCATATTCAGGGTTACCATTATGTGTGAACCAGGTCAATGTGTGATTGATGCTGAAGCAATCCTTGGTGGCTATTAGGGAAAATGTTGGAGGTCATGAGTAGGAGCTAGAGCTAAAATGAAATTTTGAGAAAATGTAAAATCCGGGGAGGTTCCAAAATTATTTCAAGATTCAACTTCAAAATCTAAGATTTTGATTTCTGAATCAAAATTTGACAATGATGATTAGACATTGAAAATGTGCATGTTTTGAAATTCACCAGATTTCAAGTGTCCTTGAATTTCCGTTTTGGCTATATTTCCTCTAGTCTAGTCCATTGGGGACTGTCACAACTAGAGACAGGATGTTAGATGACATTAGTTACATCTCAATCAAATTTCTTTTGGAATGACTCCATTTGTTTGTTCTGGTCACATTTTTTTTTACTCCACCTTTCAGCCCAGATCTGATTGGCTAGTGACCCTGAGTTGTTTTGGATGATGGGGCTGGTTTCTCATGTAGCCTGACTTTGCCTGCCTCTTTTGAAACTATTGGCTTGGTAAGCACATTTCTGAAGAGTGTCTCTTCCTCTCTGATTGGGTCACATCCCCCTGTGGTCTCAGTTATGCAGGATGATGACACTGGGAAGCTAACGGGCAGATGGCCCGCCTTGCCAGAAGGGGGGAGTTTGGAATGCAAGGCCCTTCCGTCTTTCCCAAAACTACCCTGCTGTATATGACCATTTAGCGGCAAACCCTGGTTTAGTTCTATCCTTGAATAATAATATTCCACCTGTTTAGCTGACAATAAAGGGTGGGTAGAGAAACAGAAAAGTTGGACTGCTGGGAACAAAACTGTAAAGAGTCTTCTTGTCTAGCAGCCCATTCCCACTGCTTTTCGTTTTGTTTATTATTCTGAAAAAGGCCGCCATATCTCTTGCGCCCAGTGGTTCAACAGCTGCGGAGCTCTTCACATTGCCAATCTCAGAAATCATGAAAAAGTGGTGACATCCCCACCCCCAGTAAAGGCTGGTAGCTCCAATGTCACTGGGGTGGTGGATCCACTCTGAGTTTCAGTCCGAACCAGTGAGAACTCTTGCACCTTGGATAGATCCTTTAAAGTTATGACTGGCTCTGACTGAAACCCAGAGCAGATTCATTGCCCCACTGACATGGGAGCCACCAGCCTCCACTGACACCCCCCCCACACACACACACACACCTTAAAAAATGGACCCATACGGTGGCATTCAAACTGTAATGGCTTGAGAGGAAACCCAGACATTTGTATTTTCTTTCTGAATTTTGTCTGCCACCCAAAGACTAGCCACTGCAGGCTCAGAGTTATGAAATGGAGGGAAATATGCATCAGAGCATTTGTATAATCCGGTACCAACTCTGCCCAGCAGCGTCTACTCTCCAAAACCTCAAGGTTGGGAAAAGATTTTCCTCTCGATATTCTTTTTTGCTGTAGGTACCAGAAAACCTGGGACCTTTTGCATGCAAAGGTGTGGACTCTACCACTGAATTGTGTCTCTCAGAGATGTGAAGGCCTGGGGGGGGGGGTAGAAAAATGGGTAGGGGGAACAGGGGGTAAAAAGTAAAAGTTTTGTCCAGGGTTTTTTGGGAAATCTAGAGAAAATAGGGTTTTTTCCTACTTTTTCTGGGGTTTTCCCATGTTTTCTGAGCCTTCACATCTAAAATTACTGCCAGCAGTGGTGAATGGTGACCATGGGGGCTGGTTGGGTGGAGGTCACCATAGGTAGAGCCAAGGCGCCACCATCACAGCACTACTCTTATTCGGCAAACAGATACCACCTATGGTGAAAACGCACCGCTTACAACAAAACTGTCTGCATTATTAATAGCTATAGTTGTCATTTATGAATTGATGATGGTACTTTCCTTTCTTGGCACATGTCCCCAATTGAGATTATATTCAGGCAGACTGGTACCATTGGTTGGTTGATCGCCTTTCGTAGCTGCACTGAACAAACCCATACAGGACAAGTAGAGGAAAAATTCCACCTTGACATAAACCCTCTTAGTACAGCAAAACAGTGCCATATAGTTTCGCTGCTGCTCTCAGCTCTATGGCCAATAGAACCCTATAGATTGAATTCAACACAAACCCCCCTCACCCCCGCCCCCAGGAAGACACTTAAATGGCTGTACTGAATCACAAGGGGAAACTGAATAATATCAGTAATAGAAGCTTGGATTGGACAAGATATAAACAACAACTATTTGCATTGCACAGATTTCATAGAATAGTAGAGTTGGAAGGGGCCTATAAGGCCACTGAGTCCAACCAAATGGACCATCTTTAGGTATCTATTAAACGCTATTATTTTGTGCCAGACTTTCTGGTCATTTTATTGGCAATAGCCATCATACCCTTGAGCCACCATAACAGCCATTAGACTGGCAACAGCAGTCACACAAGTGTGCGATGGTCCTAGAAAAAAACAAGTTGCTAGAAGGATGTGCTGAACATGGGCTGAATGGACTCTGTGCAGCATTCAGTCGAAGCAGACAAGATTGTGTGATCATTTCAGCGCATGCCACACTCACAACTCAACCCACTTTAGGTAGGTCGGTGTGTGTGTGTGTATGTGTTTAATGGTTACCCCAGGAAAAGACATCAGTGGGTCTCAAATCATATTATTCGATTTAGCCCTCAGATGGTGCTCATTTCAACTTCTGCAAGCACAAATATGAGACAATGTTGCTTTTGAATTGATGCTTCAATTCAACTGAGTTTTCTGATTAATTAAAACAGTGGAAATCTCTGTAGATCTGTGCCAGAAACATGCTTGCTCTCTGCTTGGTGCTCCCTCAGGGGTGTGTATTTGCCCCCCTCCTCCCCCTCTTCGTGTCTAATAGCATGCCTTCATCAGTGCCATCTACTGGCTAAAAGTTAGAACAGACGGTGGGAATCTGTGACCTCAAAAAACCTTGCTTAGCTAGTTTATCATTACACAACTGCTGCATACAGTTGCCATACAGACATTAGTGAAAGAAGCAGCCTATTTTAATGTGGAATTAACCAGACACTAAAGGCAGGAAATGCCCACCATAATGCTCTTGCTTAAACACCATGGAAACCATCATGGTACAACAGTGCGTTAAAGTTATGTTACAGCCCTGTCGTGACTCAGTTTGGAGTTCACCACTGCTACAATTTCACCACTGTTTAAGCCTTGCAATCACCACCAGAATTGCCCTATCTTTGTAGCCTTCGCACTTCTACAATAGTAACTAGTACTCTAATGCTAGAAAATGTATACCTTTAGGCTGACCATATGAAGGAGGTCAGGGCTCATGTAACTTTAACAGTTGTAGAGCAAAGGGAATTTCAGCCAGTGTCATTTGTATGCAATTAGTTCCTGGTGAAATTCCCTCTTCATCACAACTGTTAAAGTTGCAGGTGCCCTGCCTTCTTTTGTATATGGTCACTCTAGTATAGTGCCTGCAACTTTAACTGTTGTGATGAAGAGGGAATTTCACCAGGAACTAATTGCATACAAATGATACTGGCTGAAATTCCCTTTTCTCTACAATTGTTAAAGTTACATGAGCCCTGTCCTCCTTTTCATATGGTCAACCTACATACCTTAAACATTTGGGTGCTAGCATAAATGGAAACAGGATTGCAGCTTTGTTTTTTCCTGATCTTTGCTTGATGCCGCAGAGTGTCTCCAAATTCTTTTCACTCTCATCTGAGCAAATAGTGGAGGGAAACCCATTTGCCGATCGTTTTCTGTATGGAAATATGAGTGAACCAAAAGCAACTATCCCAATCTCTCCCTTTAAAAACAGCTGTGCTGGTGTAACTATGAAGGTACACACTTATGTGTTACCTGAGCACCACTGCAGCTCCTAAGGTTAGGGTGCCATTTAATGCACACACACACACAGGATATAGCATTCCTTAATTTGTGGCCTTCACATTAGTTTAGTAACCAGTACTAATTAGGCTGACCATATGAAAAGGAGGACAGGACTCATCTAACTTTAACAGGGAAAAGGGAATTTCAGCCAGTGTCATTTGTATGCAATTAGTTCCTGATGATATTCCCTCTTCATCACAACAGTTAAAGTTGCAGGCACTATACTAGAGTGACCATATACAAAAGAAGGCAGGGCCCCTGCAACTTTAACTGTTGTGATGAAGAGGGAATTTCACCAGGAACTAATTGCATACAAATAACACTGGCTGAAATTCCCTTTTCTCTACAACTGTTAAAGTTACATGAGCCCTGTCCTCCTTTTCATATGGTCAGCCTAGTACTAATCATATGCATGCAAGGAGGAGAGCAAGCTGCAACAGCACCACCTCAGTTGCCCTCAGCAGTGGCGGCTTGGCAGTACGGGCATCTCTGGAACCTGGTGCATCCTGAAATATGTAGTCCACTTACAGATAAGCTTTCCTTTCTGCCCCTATATTGGTGTAGAAGATGATCTAAAAGAGCAGATGACTCTAGCTGCTGCAGCTCATTGTCTTGCTCCCCAAGGCCCGATAATATTCAGGCTGTACATTTTGACCAATGGGAATCCACCCCTCTCTATGAATTCCACTTCCTCACCCAATATAATGTCTGTCACTAATTTAAAAGAAAATATTTTATTTCTCTTTTTGAAGTCTTTCAAGTGATCTCTTTGCTTGGATACTCTGCACAAGTCAACATAAACTGGGAATGTGTTGAATGTATGGCTTATTTTCCCAATGACATTTGTCTCTAGATTTAAATAGCTCTAACTTCCAAAGAGGGATGTGGTACTTTTAAGAACGTTCCTGTCCCACATCCCACCCCTGAATAATAGTTAAATGTGCCTGCATTTACCTTTAAAGTGCTAGCATTATAAAGCAACCTTGTAATAAATCAGGAAAATGATTCTGAAAGTATCTCCACACCGCAGATTACGGGTGCTTCCAAATGAGGAATTTATCTTTCAATCACCCTCCCTCATTCACGGAATTTTAGGGTGGGAAGGTGTCCATATGTCATCTCCTACTTGTATGCCTTTCATGTTTTCCCACCACTTTCCCCATCTTTTTTTCTTTCTACAGAAAATCAATTGAGGAAAAGATGGAAGAGCCCTCCGTTTGGAAGCACCCTTAGATATTCCCTCTTGCAAAAGAAGCCTGGGAATTATAGTTCTGTGAGGCGGTAGAGACCTTGAACAGTATTCTAAAAGGCTCTCGCCAAATAAAACTATAGCTCCAAGTATTCTGCTGGGGAGGCTATGAACATTAATGATATAAAATAAAAGCAACATAAGTTTGTAGCATTGGTATGGTTTGAATATGTAATAGCATTCCTTATAATTCACGTTCTTGAACATAACCTGTAGGCTACTTCCTGTGTTCTTGGCATGGCATTTGTGAATATAGCAAATTCCTTTTACCATGGCCAAATTATTTCTCCAGACATGTAGGTGTTATGGGTCTTCTCCATTGCCACCATCTGCACTGTAGACAGAGAAGAATACATAATGGGAAGAAATAGAAGTGTGGGCTGAAATCTCAGGCATGTAGAAGAAGCAGCTGCTGGGCGTTCTAGAACATTCCTCAAATAAATTCTAGAACACCCAACAGCTGCAGTTTATACACGCCTGAGATTTCATCCTATGTTGACCTCCTCCCACTGAAATTTGGATAGGCTGCTTAATGTGAACAGACTTAGAGTAAAACAACTTAGTTTGCTCCCTCCCTTCAAATTCATCCTTTCCAAACTTGCCATAGGAATGCACCCTTAGGGATCTATCATCCATCCAATAATAATAATAATAATAATAATAATAATAATAATAATGTGCATCTTCCAGACCAATGGGTTTTAGAATAGCATTTATTATTATCAGGATTTCCCAGGTGCATTAAAAACCATGCTTTGCAATGCTAATTCATTGTACTATTAAAATGCTACCCCTTTCTCCACAACTCTGTTAACAGAGACCACCATATGTGCTGATGTTTGTTACAAATGGCACCTTCAACTGGATTTTAGCTGGGCCAGCTGAGATTTGTCGTGAGCTTGGCCCTGTTTAGACAACATGCTAAGTCATGATAGTTAAGCATTTTGAGCTAACCATGATGGCTTTGCATGTCATGTGAACGGTGTTTTTCCTAACCATGGTGGCTACATAACCATGGTTTAAATATGCTCATAAACCACTTGCTGCAAAAGGGTTAGTGGCCCTAACCATGGCTTAGTGTGTTTCCTGAAGAGGACCGTTAATGCACCATGCCTGGAATAGTAAAATGCATGAATCAATCAGCTGTAAAGAGAGAAAAGATGCCTGGATGTGATGTACAATTGTCCTAATTGTCCAGCAATTCGGCCTCCGTTCTTCATAGACTAGCACCATTTTTATCTGGTTTGGCTTTGTAGAAGACCACTTCACACCTTTCCATGAGCCATCCAGGATGCATCCCACTGGTGTGTAGCTGGTATCTAACTTTAAATATTTCCTTAACTTGAGAAATTCATATAAAAATATTGCAAGTCACATCATAAGGTACTTTGGAACCAACAAAACTCTTCTGCTGCCAGGTGGGGTTGGATGCTAGGGATGTGTGTAACAAGCATAGCAAAGCTGAGGAGCAGGCTTCAGACCTATCTTATTCCGAACACATATAAAATAACATGTATTACAGTTATACTTCCACTCTAGGAGTGAGCCATTACTAGGTCTCCTTACAGTGCAACTGGAAAGGTAGGAACAGTGGAAATCATTGCTTTCAAAATTGTCAGAAAGAACCAAAGCTGCCATCAAAAAGTAACTTTGGTGTCTCTCCTATGAGAGGTGGTGCTCTCACCCTATATACTGGCAAACCTAGTGTATAGGGTGAGAGCACCACCAGCACAGTATCCTTAATTTGTGGTGTGGTGAGCATAATTTACATTGGTGGTGCACCAATGTAAGCACCAGCAATAGGCAACATCAGTGTGGCATGATGGGTAGAATAAAGCTATTGTTTGGTTTGGGAACACAACTGGGGACGACTCCTCTACATGGTGTTTCAGCTACTATGGAATCTGTGTTGTCAGCTCATTCGAACCTACCTGATACTTGCTAGTAATCTTTCTTTCAGGGGGCTTCAAATGTAAGGCAGATCATAGGCCAGACTTGCCAAGCAAAGGATGCTGTTGCAGCTATGACTACATCATTGGCTGTACCACAAGACCCATGCATAACTTTAGATGGGGCAAAAGGTTGCAATTCTAAGCCCAATTTTCTGAAAGTAATTTCCAAGGCAATTAATGGGTCATGCATCCAAGTCAACATTTGTAGCGTTCCAGTATTGTCAAGTAGTTTCAGGATGGAAGTAGATAAGCTAAGAGCCGATTCACAAATCTGGCTGAGATGCTAGTTGGTTATTAAGCAACATGCTTTCTTTCTTCAGTAGATACAGTAGTGACATGATAAGAAAGTTAATCAGCAACGATAGCTAAGCCAGAGCCGTTTCACACAATCAGGTCTCACCTAATAGTAGCAATTGATTTTTTAAAAACGGCTGAATCAAGCTCCGCACAAATGATTCGACCTCCTTCATTTACACATGCACAAACAAAAAGGCTCATGCCGCTACACTTGAGGCTAGGCGTTAAGAAGTAAGTGCTCCATCAAAATGGATTCTCCATGCATCTTTACTGGGAAGGAGCAGAGCTCAGCGGTAGAGCACATGTTTACATGCAGAAGGTCCCAGCTTCCCTAGCACTTAAAAAAAAAAAATCAGGTAGCAAGTAATAGGGAAAGATCTCTGTTTGAGACGGTGAGGACTTTTGCCCTCAAGAGTAAATAATACTCGGTTACATGGGCTGGCCTGGCAGAAGGCAGCTCCCAATATATATTATTGAACTATAGAGTAGACACGATGGTCACCAAGGAGACCATCACCCTTACTTAGCTTTCTTGTACCCCAACAACAGCAGGATGAGGAATCAAATCGTCATTATCAAAGGAGAATTGAAAACAAGAGCGAAGGTTATTATGAAGCAGCCTTCAGGGAAGCCTTAGCAGAATAGGAGCAGAAAGAAGAGCAACAAGGAACAGCTGCTCTTTGAACTTGTGGGCTGCTCAGAATCTTTCCCGGCCCCGGGGGGGGGGGGGGGGGGCATTAGCAGATCTTCAATATTTGTAGCACCAGCTTGCGTTTTAAGGAAAGAGGAGAACTCAGGCATCAGCTAAAGAGAGAAGGAACTGCCCTGATTCCATGCAGAGCCACTGCAACAGAAATAAGAAGGCTTGAATCACGCAAGACACCTGCACCAAGCTGACCCACATGTCTATCGTGCATGCAGGACTATGCAAACCTGCCCTCCGAATGATCAGGAGGTAGTAGGGGAGAGGGTAATTGTGTAGAGAAAAGGCCAAAGCTTTAGATATGCATACTGCACAGATAGGGGAAGAAGCCCACAGGCCAAACTGTGGTCACAATAGTGATAGAAGAAAAACCCCTACTACAGTCGATAAGAGTCGAACACACCAACACACAGGCATTCCCTTCGCTCTTATACACAAATATTTGATCCCCTATACACTTGGTTTATTGATTGACAGATGTAGCTCTTCCACACTGTGTTTCTATTGAGACTCACATCAGTCTCCCTAAACAGGCATTCACTTTCTCTGCAGCTGCTCTTACAAATAGGCCGTATCCATCTGCCTTGCATTCCCTGTGGGCCTAACCAATTATTTGTTAAACCCACAACTATAATTCGGGGCCACAAAACCTCAGAGTCTGTACCAGGAAAAACACAAATTCGTCGTCTCGATTAAGCTAAAGAAATTCAATAGATTTGCATGCGTTTACTTGTTTTATATAATTTGTTCGACTTTCAAGATCCAGATTTTTACATAACCTTGTGTCTTTTGTTAAAGAATGGATTGAGAGTGGAAAATGTAGTGAGGCTATGGAATTCCTGTCCGCATCTCACAGGTGGAATGGAAGAACTGGCAGTGACATGCAGGAATAGTCCTGCAAATAAATATGTCCCTCATACGTGGTACTCAGAGTGAGGGGGAAAGATGTAGATAAGGTTGAAGTCCTTCACTTGCCACAGGTGAGTCTCTTGGTGGCATGGGGTTCCACGTCAGTCTGACATGCTTGGGCTCTGGTATGACAACACTTTGACCCTAGCAAAGCTTGTGGGGAAGGGAAAAGTCAGATGTGCCCCACATTCCCAAACTGAGGGAAACATGGGGGCTATGGAAAGAAACTACATTTCCCAATAAACTTCTTGAGCATTGTCGCAAGCTTCATGGTTTGGCTGAGCTCTGGACCACGTTCTACAGAGTGTTCAGCCACTAGGCATCCTACAATGCTATTCCAATCCCAGCAGACTAACACACTCACAAAAGTGCAGAAAGGAAAAATATACATGCACACACATGGGCAAGCATACACATGCATGCACAAAAGGGAAGATGGGTGGCTCTGCATATAAATACATTTGATTGCATATCGCTATAAACTATTGAGCCAATAAGGCCTGGCCTTCCTAAGTGCATTGCCCCGAGTGTGCCCACACCAGCTGCACTTGCTGTGCCTCTGCCATCGGGGAAGTGGGGAAAAGCATGGAGCATAGGGGTATCTGGAGGACAGCTCTTTCAGTGCAGGCTTTATTTCTTCAGCATGGCTAATTTTTTTACATCCAAGGCAGGGCAGGCAGACAGACATAGAAGCTGCCTTGCCTGCCGAGGACTGGACAGCATTGTGTTGCCCTTTTATTGCTTTGGCATAAGCTGCCAAACGGTGGCGTGCAGGTGTTTTGGAGATGGGAGCCTTCTTAGGGGAGGCCGGAGGTGGACGGAAGGGCACAGGCTTAGGGGGGGAGGGAGGCGGATGGAAGGGCACAGGCTTAGGGGGGGAGGGAGGTGGACGGAAGGGCACAGGCTTGGTGCGAGAGGGAAGGGTGGGTGGTATAGGGGTGGGTATAGGGGTGGTGGGTGGTATAGGAGTGGTGGGTGGTATAGGAGTGGTGGGTGGTATAGGGATGGAAGGTGGCTTTGGGGTAGAACGCTGTGGGATGAGGGTAGATGGGGACGGCTCAAAATGGTCTGTGGTAGCTTTGGATGTAGTGGGCTGAGTTTCCACTTCTGAGCCAGTAGTGAGAGTTTCTGGTATGTCTGAACTTGTTCTGGTGGGGGATGGAGTCGGTCTTGCAGTCAAGATGGCAGTTGATCCTAGTTTTATTAGGTCAGGGGATGCAGTGTTTATTTTACTGGTTGCGTCATCATTGGTTGGTTCAACGGTTGCGTCTACATCAGCACTGGATGCTAATGGAAAATAGAGAAAATGATAGTAAAATCAGCAAACACACCCACAAAGCTACATGCCTCTTCCAGAAGATCAGTTGGACTCAGAATGCGAGGTGGATATTTCACTTTCCCATGCAACATTTTTATGCTAATAGGGTGGAGTGGCCCTACTAAGAGACAGAGTAAGATAACTGCCTCAAGCAGCAGATTCTCAATACCCTTAAAGAGCAGTGCATTGTCAGAGCTTTGTTTATTAATTAATGTTTACCTAGATTCTGATGTCATTTGGGTTTTCTACCACATGGGCAAAAATGTCTAAGGCCTGCCTATTTGTTAAATTTGTTAATTTGTTAATTTTGGTCAGGTTCTAATTTTGCCACTGTTAAGTTCATCTCAACCTGTTTCCACAGCAGGATGCCAATTTTTGTGCACACGTTTTCAAATGTATGCATTTTTGCAAGTGATTTTTCCAGGAAATAAAGTGTATTTTCTTCAATTTTCTCAAAATATATTTGGTGGGTGGGTGTATTGCAAACTGCACAACAAATTTTAGAAAAGTATGAAAATTGACATGTTCCAGTTCATGTTTGAGTTCGGGACATACAAATGCGGTAAATTCACACTGAAATGGAAACTGAACAAATTTCCCACCCATCCTTAAGCCCACCCTGATGCAGCAGCTTAGCAGTCATAAAACAAGGACTCTCAATTTCAAAAGGTATAGATTAAATGACTGCTATGGCTTTTCCTGGCCACACTGACCATTAGGCAAGGTGAGGCAGCCTGTGTCTGTTGGGGTTACCATTAGGAGGCTGGAAATGGCCAATTATTTAGGGTGCAATCCTATGCATGCTTAGAGAATAATCCTTCAACTCCAAGCATTCCCCAGCTGTCCATGCTGGCTCAGGAATTCTGAGAGTTGTAGGACTTTTTTTCTGTCTAAACGTACATAGGATTGTTCCTTTAGTTGATTGCATTTTTACCACCAGGGGTGGTGGGATGCCATTTGGATTTATTTCTTTATTTTGCCTCAAGCAACACATTGATGAGCACAATAATAATCTGGTCTGTGGACCAACCAGATCAGATTATTAAACTGATGGACACCTTTGCCATCTAGGTCTGCACAGAGTGACATCTCCATATCTCTTTTACTGCAATTTACCCCAGTCACTTCACACACTGAAACAGGAGAGAAATAGTTCTCCAGAAGTGCCTGAATTTGTTTAGGCCAAATGTGTTTCAGAAAATAACTTTGCTTCCTAAGGGGCATTTGGCAACCTGCACACTAAACAGCTTAGCTTTCTCATTTTGCTGATTGCCAAATGCCCCTGAGGAAGGAAAAATACTTTTCAAAATGTATCGGACCTAAATAAATTCATGCATTTCTGAGAACGGCTTCTCCCCAGGCCATTTGCTGCATTCAGTGCCTTTCCCTTGTGATTTTGTTAACTTCACACAGAGGATCATGTAGATCTGAGGGTGCTATAACTACAAGCCACTATGAGCTGAGCTGACAACATTGTCATCAATATCATGCTTCCACCCAAGAAACCTAGGGATAGTGAGAGGAAAATGGTCACCATTTGAGTTGTCCTTCACCCCTAGGAACATAGCTCCAGCTGAAGCTCTTGAGGTTGAAAGCTCTTGAGGAATCTAGTAGGCAATGGATGTCCATGTTCTGTTACCCATTGTGCCCACTGTATTCAGCTCCTTCAACTCCAGAATATGGCGTCTAAAAGTTTATTCACATTTGCATGTACATCCCCACATCTCATCATTTGGTTTGCTGTTTGGTGGAACATAGTTGAACATGTGAACTGCTTCTACTGAAATAAAATGGATTTGTGGTGATGGGAGATAGAAAATCTCTGTCTCTAATCTATTTCACAAATGCATTAGTTATTGGATGGATAAGACATGTAATAAATAAATAAATAAATAAATGCAAGTTATCACTTGACATTCCAATCATTGAGTGATGAATATCCACACAATGGCTACCCATATTCTGAATAAGGCACTGTAGAACGCAATTGGAAGAACATGCATTTTTCCCTGACGTCCCAGAATACAAAACACTGACAGCAGAACAACAGGTGTATTTGTTTCCACTGCTCACAGTCACTTCTGTTGGCCATGGTGAACAAGCTGGAGATCATGTATGGGGCAGTATCCAACTGTGTCATTCCTCTAGTCAAATGATGTTGTGCTAGTGAAAACTAGGTTCCAAACTATGCACAAGAGGAGAATCCAACTAAAGTTACATTTGCGCAAGTGAAGTTGTGCAAATGATTGTGCATTATATTTGTACAACACACGGTGCAACTGCTTGGACATATCTTTTGTGCAACTGGTTGCACACTCTGTTTGAGCAACCGGTTGCACAACCAGTCACGCAAGTGTAATGTCCAATCATTGGTGCAACTGAAAGATTCAGCGGTGCTCTGCTAGCACTCTTTGAATTTGCAAAATGACATTGATGGATACTGCCCATGGACTCTGGGGAAAAGGGGAATGGCATGAATGTGTCTAAACCAGACTTCCCCGACTGGTGTCCTCCAGATGTATTGGACTGCAATTGCCAATGGCCTGGGAATTATGGGAGTTGCAGTCCAACACATCTGGAGGTCAACAGTTGGGGAAGGTTTATCTTAACCAATGAGTGCCATGTTCTGGTTTTAGGGTGAGAAAAAGGCAAGTAGTCACTCTATAAATCATGCATTGGAATCATGCCACCATCACCCTGGGACAGGAAGTGGATGGATGCTGGCAATTCTTTGTGTCTATTGGGCTTTAGCACTGGTGACAAGAGACCTGTGTTTGCATCTGGAATGGAAACTCTTCCTTGAAACATCTCTTTTTCATCCTTAGCAAAGCCACAAAACAAAGGTAAGAAGCAATTTACTTCTCCCTCCCTGGAAGAAGAGGTTTGACAATGGTAATCATTGGGTGAAGACAGCCAGAGAAGATAAATATAAGGCCAGATAATCTGCACTTGATAGCCAGTGGAAATTCATTCCACAGTAATCTTGGGCTGGGGAGGGGACTAAATTGACATGCATTCACTTGGGAGGAACTGACTCCTCTTGGTCTATTCACTTACCACAGAGAGAATCCGTACAGGAATAGCCATCTGGGCACATGGAACATGGAGATCCTTCCTTGTATGGTTTATGTCCCTTTACATTCCCCCTAGAGATTAAAAGACCCACATGTGACTCAAATAGCAAAGACATTTCCCTGCAATGAGAGAGTTTTTTCTTGAGCATAGTTCCTGCCCAGCTTCACAGGAGCTATGGAATGTGGCCAGCCCAACAGCACTAGCACATGCCAACCAGTGACATAGGCTGCCTTAGGTGGCTACCAAAGGGCATCAACCATTTGTTGCCTATTTGTGACCATTTGGTATCTGGAATTTTAGCTAGTGAAGGCATTAAGGAGAAGATGGGCAGATAGTTCTTTCCTCCCATTCTACTTGTCTAGGTAGCTCTGTGTGTGTGTGTGTGTGTGTGTGTGTGCATGTGTGTGTCTTTCCCTAAATTCCATCTTTATCTCATCCAACTCCTCCACGCACTCCCTTGGACATGCTCTTGCACTCGTCTTCATCAAGAATGGCTTTGTCTCTTATTTTGCTGCCAGTGGAGGCTCCAATTTCACTGGGGTTGTGAATCCACTCCAGGATTCAGTCGGGAGTATCCAAAACTCTAAAGGGGCTATCCAAGGTGCTGAAACCCTTGCCCAAAATAAATTCAACTCCTTGGATAGCTCCTTTGGAGATCCGTCTGGTTCTGACTGAAACCCAGAAAGGATTCACAGCTCCGTCGATATCAGAACCACCAGCCTCCATGACTTACTGCTGAGTAATTCCTTCTGCCATGTGTCCTTCAATACTTCACAGATACCACCTTCCTCACATTCTGGCTGAATTCGGACAACACATTAGTCAATGGTGGGTTGAGTAGCCAACTCACAGTTCGTTATTTTGTGGGTACTCCCCACACAACATATTCCTACACAACTGTGGGTGGTTGGGGCTGGCGTTGAGTGGACTAATAGTCCACCCAGCATTTGACTGACACAGCCCCCGCCCCTCTCCCCACCCTCCCTCCTCCCTCAGTCCCCCTAGTTCTATCCCAGCAGCCTCTGCAAGTTGCACCAGTTGTAGCAAAGTGGCAGCCACCGCTTTGGTCGCTCTTGCCACCTGCCTCTATGGGGTTGTGTTTTAACCCACTCACCACACACCATTAACACACTCACCCCTCCACACAACACTTTAAACAACTGGCTTCGAGCTAAACAACTTGCAAGCCAGTTGTTTCTCTCAGTTGCTTATTTGAGCGGAATAGCATACCGTCAGTAGTTTGTGAGCGGCATGTTACCCTCCACACACCACAATAAGCAACACAACTGACGATTGTTTCCCCCCCTCAGTTGCTTAATGTGTTCTCCGAATTCAGCCATTGTCTCTTGCTCTTTCCATCATGTAACTTACAGTCAATATATGCAGTGACTTCCTTTTGGAGGACTTGCCCCTCTTCTCTCTTCTCTCATTTCTCTTCCTATCTCAGGTGTAGTTTCCACCTTCACTTTGCCCCTGTCCTCAGCTGTTTGCCCCATCCCACTTCCAACAGACAAACCATTTGATATCTCCATTTGTGGTATCATGGAGCTAAACACCTCGAGAGGAGATCAAAAGAATTAGTTGATGTATCCATTTTTAATTGGTCCTCTTTCCTGCGACATTTTTCCTAAGTTTCCTTTTTTTGTAATTTCCAACCATTCACTACCTTGTATGAAATATCCCAAAACATTAACAACAATGGCTTATATTTGAACAGATTGCTCTGGTGCCTTTCCCAACATGAGACCCCACCCATCCACTCATCAATATCTGCCAGGGAGGCTTTATGCAGTTATATCTTCCTGTATTTCAAGATGTAAGATCTGTTAGGAGACAGAAAGGAACTTTCTCTGATGTAGCCCTGACACTGGACTAATAGAGAGGCTGACTTAAGCCTGTCTCTGCAAACATCTAGAAGGATTGTAAAACACAAAACAAACAAAACAAACCTCTCAAATCAGATAGAACTTTAAGGATGGCCCATAACATAGGTTTGATTATCTTTTACCTAGTACATCAAAAGTTTTAGAACATGATTTTGTACTCCGGTTGCTTTAATGTATGTAGGGAGGATGTGTTTTTATATGGAAGTTGGCTGCTTTGAATGGTGGGGAAATGGGGTATAAATCTATGAACATATGTATATCTACATTAGCATTCATTAAATGCTTAAATGCTATACTTACATTTAATTTACACTGAATTAAATTGAACACTTCGATTACATTTAAATAAAAATAATAATTAGAGTACACATTTTCTCCAGGATTCCAGCTGACACAGTTAAAGGACAATTGTTCTTAAATCTTTAAGGCTACACTATTTTGAGAACGGAATCAGGCCAGTTATAACCACTTTGAAGTGAGCTAAAGTAAGGACAAAAGAGCAAAGGGAACATGCTGAACAATTTGATCCCATTTTCAAAAATGGCAGTATCACAGCTCTGTAACCATTTGAACTAATCCTAAAACTGATACCAAGAATAACTCTAGTTCAGGTAAGGTTGACTCCTGAAGTGGATCTATAAAGAAACTCCTATTCCCCATAGTGTGATATATTTAGCAACCAGAACTGGTAACCCACATTTGATGAATACACACAATTAAACCCTAGCAGTTATTAGCAGTAGATATCAGATAGTATTGTGCATGAATAACTGCATGAATACCACAATTGGTAAGGAAATAGCATTATATATATAACCCAATAACACCAGAGGCACACCATCTCTTGAATACAGGAAAAAATGCCTTGATTATCAATTGTAGCACTGTTGTAATGTCAACAGAACTTGCATTTTTCTCTTATTTACTTCTCTTGAAGGCAAAAACAAAATAGCACCAGGACTATCCTGTTCGATTTGGTTGTGCATATGACATCTTTCTTGGAACCTGTTCCCTCTGCATAATAAGTTGACAATGGGCGAGGAGGATTTATTTCCATAGACCATGTTTGCACTAGCACAGTGAAGATCTGCCAAGAAGCAATCAAGTAGTCCAGTCTGTAGTGCAATGCAAATTGTTTATGCATTGGACACACAACTGTTGCCATGCGCTCCGCAGTGCAAAACAGACACTGTTGCAATCACAATGCTGGTATCTACATTTCATCAGGAGCAATGCTACTGTTGGGCTTTTCTGTGTCACATTGTTCTTCTTTAAACAGCTGCATGGGTTGTAGAATGGTTTATCCAACAGCAGAACTGATGGATGCAGCTGCTACCACAACAGCTGTGCAACATCAGTACAAGAAAGCAAGATATTATTTTAAAAAAAGTATAATTGTTGTTATTGTTATTATTAACATTTATAAACCACCTAATGTGCTAAAAAGCCATCAAGGCCGTCTTACAACAATTTAAAACAAAAAACTATAACAAAATTTAAAAACCGGTAACATTAAAAACAGCAAAATATTAAAACTACGTAATTCAAAAGGCTATCTCAGCAACCCTGTGCCCACTAGATAGTGTCTGGGGGATATTGGACATTTCAGTTTCCTGGCTCTGAGCTCCCTGCCCCTTCACCCGCCCCCTCCCAGCCAACACAGTAAGAATCACACTGGGTGAAAGGGGGTGTTCCCAGGGGAGGAGGGGGAGGAGAATACAGACGTGAGGCTACAAGGTATCCCCAGCCATCCCCAGCCTCCTTCCCTCCCCAAAGCCTCCAATAGCCAGGTGAAATTGAGGCACCTCCTGCTCTGCATTGGATACCCATAAGTTTCCGAGTTTGGGGATTTATAAGTACCCAGGGAGCATCCCTTGGGACTGCACCCTCAATTAAAAAGAGACCAGTTCACACCCTGTTTAGAGGCTTTTCTTCAAATGAACTGTTGGAGCATTCTTGCAACTGTTGCTTTGCATTCAGTAGAGTATTTTTTAATTGTTAATTTATTATTGAGCTTATACATGAGTGTGTCTGTGTGCACATGTGCCTGCCTGTTTTTCATTGGTTCTGGTTTATCAGGTTTTCCCTCTCTCTATTTTTTTTTTTTTGGGGGGGGGGGGGCACAGCCAGCACAGCCACAGCCTTAGCCTGAGGGTGAGAAAAAGTTGTTGAAGCTGAGGCGATGGACTGTATGAGTGGCCGAGCACATATGCTTTGCTTGCAGAAGGTTCCAGCCTCAGATTCCAGTATTTCAACTTAAAAGGATCTCAGGTACCACCAGGTGGAATCAAAGACCTCTGCCTGAAGCCCTGGAAAGCTGTTGTCCATCAGAGTAAACCAGGGCAAGGCAACCTTTTTGGGCCGCAGACACATTTGGAGATTTGAGGATCTGTTTTGGGCACCTGCCCTGGGAACTGTGGCAAAGGACAAGTAATGTGCCCAAAAGGCTAAGTACAAGTCAGAGGTGGAGACTGAGTCCCCATACTAAACAACTCCTTGAGTATTCAGTACAACCAGAAACCTATTTCACAGCAATCTGAGCTGCCAGTAAGAAAAAAAAATGCTATTTTGGGGGTGGGGAGTGCAAAGTTTAGAGCACCTTGACAGGCACCAAGAAAGGTGTCTGAGGAGTGTTAGTACTGTATCCCTGAAGTATACAGAGCTAAACAAACAGTTAGCCTGGCCTGGTATAAAGCAGCTATTTTGAAAATATGTTTTACCATATGCATTGTCTCGTTTGTATTTTATTATTAATGTTCCATCCCCCTGAAGAAGGCCCCAGGATAAGGGAGAGGCCGAACACATCAGGCTTCTTGTGAATGAACTTATTTTGCATCCTGAGAACATATTCTTCCCCTTTGTGACCGTATGTCTGGAGCAGACAGTCTGCTGAGCTAAACAAACAATTAGCTTGACCCGGTACAAAGCAGCTTCC
Organism: Anniella stebbinsi; assembly: GCA_029215795.1. Taxonomy (NCBI): domain Eukaryota; kingdom Metazoa; phylum Chordata; class Lepidosauria; order Squamata; family Anniellidae; genus Anniella; species Anniella stebbinsi. The sequence continues at coordinate 62,020,075 of JARDYH010000004.1, read as the reverse complement.
TATGTGCCATGAATTGTCCTTCAAAGTTGGAATACCACAGGGCCACCCACCACAGCCCCAGCAAAAAGAAACTTACGGGGGTTCATAGTTGCAGACTAACAAATGCATGTCTGTGTCATTCAGAAATTGCAGGGTTTCACAGAACGCTGTCCCGCAGCCAACACGCTCACTGGTTGCCCAGACCACCTACAGGAGCAGGGAAAGAGCCAGTTCTATTTGTTATTCCATACAGAAAAAGAGCCTGCAGATGACTACACATTGACATTTTACTTTGGTATGGATACCATTTGTCCATATATTCCTGAGGATCTAGACAATATTTCTTTCAAAACATTTTATTCCTTAGCTTTCATACATGTTGTCCCATGTCTTGTTTTGTTTTTAAATACTCATGTGTACTGGTGATTATTATTATTTTTAGCTTTCACCATAATTATATTGCAGTCCTTTCTGGTGTGAATTAATTTTTTATTGTATTTATTACTCAAATTTATAACAATAAAATAACAAAATAATTTAAAATATTAATCAGCAGTAAAATTGCACACTCTACACCATGCTACAGACCATAGTTGGCTGGATCACACTTCAGGGAAAGCCTGTGTGAAGAAATGGGTCTTGGGAAGACATTTAAACATCCGACGAGGCCCGTCTAATATCAATTGGTAAACTATTCCAGAGTGTGGGAATAGTTTACCAATTAACTATTCCACTAAAATCTCTACTGCACATGCTTGTGTGGCAAAGCTCAGGAGCATGTGTCACCCTGAAACGTGCTCCCTTAGATGATCGCAAAGATAGGCAGGGACATAAGGGGTGGAGCAATCCCTAAGGTAACCTGGGGCAGTTCTACACCTCAGGCCATATCGATATGATCCCATCATGGTGATTGATGCCTTATCCCTCTTGTGCATTGATACCGCATACCACACACAATGACATCAGTGTGGTGTCAGTGGTTAGCATGGTGGACTGGGAGTCAGGAGATCCAGGTTCTAGTCCCCACTTGGCCATGGAAGCTCACTGGGTGACTTTGGGCCAGTCACAGACTCTCAGCCCAACCTACCTCACAAGGTTGTTGTTGTGAGGTTAAAACGGAGAGGAGGAGCATTATGTATGCTGCCTTTGGTTCCATGGAGGGAAAAATGTGGAATATAAATGCAATAAATAAATAATAAATAAATCTGTTGTAGTAGTTTGGATAATATGGAATAAAAAGCAGGAAATAATGCTAGAAAAGCTGTATAAGGAATGTGCAATGTTCCCCCACACAGTTATCAGTGTGCTACATAAGCTGCATATGGAATGCGTAATGTGCCACAGTTATCACTGCACTTCAGGATGGATAAAAAGCACTAGTGTAGATCTAGCCCAGGTCCCAAATTGTTCTGGGCTTTAAATATGTTAACAACACTTTAAAGTTCATACAGTAGTTTATTAGCAGCCAGTGCAGTTCTTTCAGCAAAAGTGTAATGATGTCAGAAAGAGGTCCCAGTTAGCAGCTTTGCCGCTGCATTCTGCACCAACTGCAGCTTCTGAACCAAGCCCACGGGTAATGCTATCATGCCAACTGGTTTGGAGTTCTAGATGTGATGTGGTTGGCAACAGTGTTCAATCCTGCCTCTCCTCATTAGCTGGTTGGAGACGGTGTACAGCCCTGCTTCTCTCTCCCATTACCTGCCCACCATTTTGCCATTATTCATCCTACATCACTTGTGACAAACTACATATATACCCCTCAGTTCATTCAAATTTGTCTACTAGAGAGGTGGGGAACCAGATGATGTTAGACTCCAATCAGCTCTAAGTAGCATGATCAATGGTCAGTGATGATAGGAATTAACATCTGGAGGGGTACACTTTCCCCACCCTTGGTCTATTATATTTTCTTTTTAAAAAATAGTGGCCAGTTCACACGATTAAGAAGCCCAAAACAGCTTATTCACACCACAGTGGGCTGCAGCTTGGACGGGTGACCATTTTGAATATTCAAGCTGTGATTGTCCAAGCCTGGCGAGAGTGGGTTGTTGGCAAACAACCCATGAGTTCTGTGTGGTTAGCTAGTTCTACCAACAACCCATCCTAACCGGGTTCGGACATCATGACAAGCTGCAGTCATGGCTTGCATATTCAGAATTCACCTGGCATGCACAGCAACCCACTGAAATAAGCCACAATGGGCTTATTGATCATGTGAAGTGGGTCACTGTCTGCTGTCCTGCTCTAGGGCTTGTGCACCCACACTCTTCTTCCACCAAGCAGCAATATCAATGGCAACATATGTTTTTACAGAGAAAGGAGTAGGCAAACAAGTTTCCCAGTAGCCAAAGATGGCAGGATCAACGTGAGATTTTAATAGCAAAAGGGCTGGAATACTGATTGGAGCTATTAGGATGGATCTGGATTACATTAGTCACACTTTAATCTGATTGAAAATCAACGGGATGTAAATTAGACATGACTAATTTGCCCCACTGATTTCAATGGAACTAAAGGCAGGATCCAACTGATAGTTAATAGAAGGGGGCTTTTCATTGTTCAAAGTGTCTTTGTTAAAAAAAATTTAAAAAAAAATATTTCCTTGTTAAAAGAGGAGTTTCTCTTTGATAAAAATACACATCAACACTGGTGTTAACTGCCATACTCATTTGAAGAAGAAGAAGAAACCAACCAAACAAAAAACAGAAAACTCCCGCTTTCTGGAGAAGTAGTTGTGACATCAGAAGGTCTTTACGTGGAACACTATCTACTGCATGAAGATTGGATATTTTATAATTAGCAGAAGTGCAGCATTCAAAATTTTTAATCCTGTTGTCTAGGAGTACCCACGAATGTGGGAGTTGTACCCAGGAAACTGAGGGAATGCCATATTGACTGCAAAGTTAAACTGAATCCAGAACTCAAAGCCATCAGTGCAAGGAACCCTGTGACTTCTCACTTTAGAATAATACCCTGTGTTCTGCTCTGTATCATTTTAAACAATATGTCCTCCATCACTGTGGAGTCTGCTCATTTTAGTAATGGTACAAAGATGTATCATTTCCAAGCTTTGCCCTAAGCTCCCATAATGATATAAGTAGATACCTGTGTATAGTGACCACACATCGCCCCCTCTTCGCATGTTAATGTGGTCATATTATAAAATTCATTCTCCTTGTACCACTCGTGCACTGCTGTCTCCAACTCCAGGTCGTCAGACGTGGTAAGGAGGTTCTCACCACGTTGGCCACGGTCTTTGTTGTGTTCCCAGATGCATTTTTCTGCATAGTCTTTGGCAAAAGCTTCCAGTTCTGGATCCCAGCTCTGAAATCACAGCATACCAGAATGTCATCATCATACAGAAGGGCTTTTTATATAAGCCAACTGATGGAGTGAATACTCACCACTAAAAATTGGTCAGAGTCCCTAGCCTGCCTAGCAACAGGCAGGCCTGGTGTTTTGCCCAGGACGAGTGCGCAAATGTCATCGCAAGGGGAAAAAATGAGGGACAGGATTCTAGGTCATTTTTCCAGCTTCAGCTGCAAACAATTTGCACTTTGTACCTAAAATATTACCCACCCCAATTAGCTATCATTGTACCTTACTTCCCAATTTGCTCAGAGATGTCTGGAAGGCTCAAGCCATTTGCAGGCACAACCATGATTGTTTCTGGCTATTGAAGAAGAATGGGCACTGGACACTAAAAGAAAATCTTTAGCTGTCTTTACAAATTCCAGCCAAAGGCAAAATGTGTATTTTATTTATGTATTTAATTATTTCCTACCTCTCTGTAAAAATTAGATGATAGATACCGGTAGATAGAGAGAGAGAGAGATGATAGATAGATAGATAGATAGATAGATAGATAGATAGATAGATAGATGATATAGATGTGTGTGTGTGTGTGTGTGTGACTTTAAAGTAGCTAACACTGAGGCTTTGCTGTTGTTGCTGTAGTAGTAGTAGTAGTAGGTAGTAGTAGTAGTAGTAGTAGTAATAGTAGTCAAGGCAACAAATGTAAATCAGGTTGGTTTAAAACATGCAGCCTATCACTATGCAGAATGCAGTGGTAAAATTCTGGACTGACCACTCCAGACTGCAGGCAGGACATTGATTCTTTAAGGCTCTGTAAATATGGGGAAGGGAATCTTCTTGGCATGGAGTGCACTAGCACACCAGCAAAAACAAAAAAAAAAGTGGTTAGCATAGCCCTTGCTTTGATGAGCTAGTTTACTACTTTCAGGAAGCTTTTTATGCAGAAGAGCATTTTCAAATGCTTCCTAGATGTAGTAAGCTAGCACATCACGGAGAGGGCTACCATCCAGGACTCACAGCCTACCACCTCATTTGGCACAATATGTAGAACAGTTCTGAGGCCAGTAGCAAAGCTGGGTAGAAAACTCCTCCCCCTTACAACCCTGTGAAGAGCAATGGATAGTAAATAGGCAGAACTCTTCCCTGCTGTGAAGAAAAAGGCATGCCCAGTTTAACAGCTGTGCTAGGCTAGAGCCAATGCAAACATCTGGAAAGCTTGTTACTTAACAGAGACCAGCAACTGCTTGCCAAGAGATCCCTCCAGTGTAGTGAAAGACAGTCCCTGCTTCTCCACTTGGGCTCCAGAGGCTACTTTAGCTATCGTTGCTAAGCAGGAAGAGAGGAGTGCTTTTATGTATGACAGTGTTTAAAGAACGTTGCGGAACAAACTCTGGTTATTTTTTTAAGGGAGGGTTTCAGTGCCTCTGAGCTTCCATTCAAAAGAGACTTGCAGATTTTGAAGCACATGCGCTAAGATGACTTCCTGACGTGAACCACTTGGCTGCTTGCAACATGGAGTGGTGTCATCTATTTAGTAGAGAGGAGGAAGACGTTTGTTTTGGTGGGGGCACAAGAAATGGTCCTAGTTCCACTCCACTTCCAAGTGTGAGACTCACCACTAGTGTAGACACTACACTTGACACAAGATCAGCATCCCTGAGATGACTTTCCCACCCTGTTCTGGCCTCATCCTTTTGTAGAACTCAACACCGTTCTAGATGATAGGCAGGATTCACATGGTGGGTTCTACAAAGCACAATACAGAACGAGAAGTGAGAATTCCATTATTGCTCTCAGTAGATTTGTATGGCTATGGCTTTTTCACACGCATGCTTGGAATTACTGCATTTATTTATATGCACAGTGCCATCACTGCTTATCAACACTGTATATCATGAGTGTTTGGCCAAGGGCCAAATTCCATTCTGGGGAAGCTCTTGGGGGCCAAATCCCAATGGTGGGCAGGGCTAGGCCATAAATACCATAAATACCAGCATATTTTAGCTTAAATCTCTTACCACCAATAAGTAAGTCTTAGGTAAGGCATTCCAACATTTTGGAATAGGAAAAACATACATAAAAGCTAGGAGGCTCTCTGTTGACGTGGTGTTTTCACAACTTCCTATTCCACCCAATCACCAAATGAGGAAAGAAAGAACAGCCTTCCCTTATTGTGAGTCCCTCCAAATGTTTTGGACTACAGCTCCTATCTGAGCCAACCAGCACAGCTAATGGTCAGGGATCATGAGAACTGTAGAACGTAACTTCTGGAGGGGCCACTTTGGGAAATGCTGCTCTAGAAAGCAGAAGCCACCTATTCCACTTCTATTGCTCCAGCCATTCCAGGTTCAGATTAGCCACTTTACTCATCTGGGGGGGGGGGGGGAGACAAGGGAGCAGTGCAAGCGGGGATTTCCACCTCATTTATTTGGATTTTCTAGGCTGTGTTTTAATCATCCGTGTGTTAATATTTTATTTGGTGGATATTACAGAGCAATTTAAGCTCCACAAAGTAATTCTATTGTAAAATAAGTGGTATCTAAAAGTTACAATGGTTTTAATGAGGAAGAAAAATGTCTGCTTAAATCAAGGCATATTACAGTACTAAAGGAGGAGTACTGAAAGGGACTGCAGAGAAGCTGGATGAATTCTTCTCATCATTTTTCACTGCAGAAGATATAGGAGAGATACCTGTGCCTGAACTGATTTTATCAGGAGGGAGTCTGAGACATTGAAGCAAACAGTGGTGACAAGAGATGAAGTTCTAGACGTTATTGACAAAACTGAAAAACAAGCAAACCACCAGATCCGGGTGGTATCCATCTGAGAGTTCCTAAAGGGGGAGCGCAAAGCAGAAGAACCAGGATACCAGGGAAGTGGAGACAGGGCAGGGGTGACAAATGAAGCCTGATGTTCTGACTGTTCTTCAAAGGTTCAGTGGTCACCACTGGAGAAAATCCCCCTTTGGTGGCAATCCCCCATCAGAAAAATGCTCCCTATAAATGGCCACCTGTTAAATTCAGGGGGCTTCAGGATACAGGCCTAGTTCTTCTCTGGGAATAAGGTATTACTATTAAACTAGTTTAAGTCTGCAGCATAGGAATTCCCTTTCTTTTGAAGAAACCCATTCTGAATAAGATGCCTTTGAAAGGATGGAGGGGAACAGGTTCAAGCCATTAAAACATGTAATTATTTCCCCTCTAGGGCAGAAGCAGAGGCTCTGGGAGGAGTTGAAATAGCAGGTCCAGCTTGGGTTTATTATTCCCTTTTTGTGATGTAGAGCCAGACTTCACATGCAAGCATCCAACAGCTGTATTTCATGATCCATTAAACTATGGCTTGGCAAGCACCGCTCAATGTATATACTTATGTATGTGAGTATTTCCATGGCAACCAGGCCTGCTGACCCAAACAAAAGTGAAAAGCATGACTTCAGAAGGGGAATTGGTAACAAGAGGAACTGACCATGGAACTATAAGACTGTTTCTAAAAAAGCCCTCCCTGGACCCCCTGGACTTTAATAACTATAGGCCAGTATCAAATCTTCCATTTTTGAGCAAGGTGATCGAGAGGGTGGTTGCCTCCCAACTCCATCAGTTTTGGATGATACAGATTTTCTAGACCCATTTCAAAACGGCTTCAGGGCAGGATATGGAGTTGAGACCGCTATGGTCGCCTTAATGGATGATCTATGCCTGAGTATTGACAGGGGGAGTGTGTCCCTGTTGGTACTCTCAGCTGCTTTCAATACCATCGACCATGGTATCCTTCTGGAACTCCTGAGGGGATTAGGAATCGGGGGACTGTGCTTCAGTGGTTCCGGTCCTATCTCTCGGGCAGGTTCCAGATGGTGATGCTTGGGGATAGCTGCTCTGCAAAGAAGGAGCTGCTATGTGGTGTACCACAAGGTGCCATCCTTTCCCCAGTGCTGTTTAACATTTATATGAAACTGCTGGGAGAGATCATCCGGAGGCATGGGGTGGGGTGCTATCAGTCTCCTCTGAATGAATGCTTGGAGGCAGTTACGGTCTGGATGAGGAAAAACAAACTGAAGCTGAATCCAGACAAGACGGAGGTGCTTGCTGACAAAGGCCACAACCTGGGTTTGGAGGTGTATCAACCAGTTCTGGATGGGGTTACACCCCCCCGAAAGACTGTGTTCACAGCTTGGGGATACTCCTGGATCCTTTGCTCCAAATGACAGCCCAGATAGATGCGACAGCCAGGAGTGCCTACTATCAGCTTCGGTTGATTCGCCAGCTGCGCCCCTTCCTAGAGTTGGAAGACCTAAAAACGGTAGTGCACATGCTGGTAACTTTGAGGCTCAACTTCTGCAATGTGCTGTACATAGGGCTACCTTTTTGCCTAGTCCAGAAACTTCAATTAATTCAAAATATGGCAGCCAGGTTGGTCACCGGTACACCTAGGGGTGACCACATAACACCAATCTTAAAATCACTCCAGTGGCTGCCAATTAGTTTCCGGGCGAAGTATAAAGTGTTGGTTATTTCCTTTAAAGCCCTACATGGCTGGGTCCAGGTTACCTGCGGGATCGCCTTTTCCCGTATAATCCACCCCACACACTCAGGTCCTCTGAGAAGAATTTACTCCAGTCAGCCAGAACTAGGTTGACAAATGTTACTCAGAGGACCTTCTGTTCTGCCGCTCCCAGACTGTGGAATGGCCTACCCAGTTGAATTTTAAGATGGTTTTAATAATGTATTTGTTTTTATCTGTTTTAATGGTTTATCTAGTTTATGATTTTTACATTTATATTTATCGTTGTTCCCCGCCTCGATCTGGATGGAGAGGCGGGTTAGAAATTAAATAAATAAATAAATAAGTCCTCTTCCATTAAAATAATAAGAATAAGAATAAGAACCCTGTAGCATTTGAAGAAGGCAAGTTTTAAGCGCCCACATTTTGGACTGAGGAAAGGAGCATTTCCAGAAGGCAGCTTCCTTAGAAACTTGAGTGCCACGCAGGAAGTGAGCAAAGGTACTTCTAGGAAAGTGGTACCATCTAGCCTAGGGAGTGCCACAATAGGCACTGTTTAGTCACCCTGGTTGCTGTGCCACCTGGATTGACCCAACTAGTCAATTTGGATAGCAGCAATCAGCACCTTCCCCATCTGTACTGCAAGTGCAATTGAACGTGATACTCCTGTGACCCACCTGAAACGCAAAAGAGCCTTCTGTTTGAAACAGCTTTTCAAAATCAGCAGGTCTTTCCCTTGCTTTAGGCCAGAAGTGAAATAAAACATACACATCAAGTTGCCACATTTTGTTTCAGCCAAGCCATAGGATCCATCTAAACTTGTCATTATTCACAGGTTCACAAAATGCTGCTGGCTGGCCTGAAGAGGCATATTCTCCTTCTAGTATTGGGTCTGCATTGGCTACCTATTTGTGTTCTGGCTAAATCCAAGGTGCTGGTTCTTACCTTTAAGCTCTAAACCAGGGGTAGGCAACTTGTGGCCTTCCAGATGTTTTAGCCTACAACTCCCATCATCCCTCACCATTGGCTATGCTGGCTAGCGATGATGGGAGTTGCAGGCCAAAACATCTGGAAGGCTACAAGTTGCCCACCCCTGCCCTAATGCAACATAAGGGCTGCCTTCTCTCATATGTTTGCTCCTATCCAAGTGAAAAGACTTGCTTTGTGTCCTGTCTCATCCCTCCATCAGTTGTGGAGTAGTGGGTGGATGGGCACAACAAGCCAGACCTTCTTAGTCACAGTTTGAAATATACCCATTTTTTCAATGGGTATGTGTGTCATATATTCTGCTATGAGTCATTGACAGCACAATCCTATACATGTCTATTCAGAAATAAGTCCCATTGAGTTAAATGGATCTTATTCTCAGGTAAGTGGGTATAGAATAGCAGCCTGGGTCACTAAAGATTCGCAAACTGTCAAACATGTGCTCATGTTCATCTCGTTCCCAATTCCCAATTCAATTTCACAAGTCTCCTAATTTGCATAGATTTCCTCAGTAGACTGAATCAGCCTTGCTTTAATCTGTGGAGGAAATTTGCACAAATTTGGGGAGATCTGCACGAATTTGGGGGAGATTTGTGCAAATTTCCCATTCAATCACTACTCGATTTTGACAAATCTCCCATTCATGCAAAGCAAGTGGCAATCAGAAATGTGAACAGGAACTGAGCATGAGATGAGCAGCAAGACAATGTTTAGAAATCCAAGTGATCTCATCCACCTATCCCTAGTCTCATCTTTTTTTTAAAAAATCAGCCAAATTTGTACATAAAATTTCACCATAAGGAGAGTAAGTGGTACTTCCAAGCAGTGGGGCTGCTAGAAGTCCCACCCGCCCTGCCAAGTCATTCTTATCACCTTGACTCCACCTACCCAAACTCCTTTTGCCTACTCCACCCATAGAAGTGCCATCTGTCAGCCATGGCATTGACATGGCAGTAGACTTCTAACACCAGATGCCTTTGGACAAATAGCATTCAAGTGCTGTTGGGGAGGTCCCATAACTCAGTAGTAGAGCACATGCTTCGCATGCAGAAGGTCACAGGTAGGGATGTCCGTTGCTTAGAAATCTGGTCCTTTGAGGGCTCGACGGACTTCCACTGCATTTGCAAGCCGAGCTATGGGCTTTCCCCAAACTCCAGATTTGCACAAATTGTGACCAAACTTTGCACAAACTGAAGCCAAAATTTGCACAAATTAAGCACATTTGCCAATGTTGCACAAATTATGCAAATTGCAGCTGTAATTTGCGCAAATTAATAAACACAAAAAGTCTACTAACTGGCTCAACTCGCTGCAGACCAAATTGGGCCAGTTAGCAGACATTAGCCAAAATTTGCCTAATTTGCAGCCACAAAATGCAGCTGTAATTTACACAAATTAATAAACACAGAAAATCCACTACCTGGTCTAACTTGCTGCAGACCGAATTGGGCCAGTTAGCAGAAACAACACCAAAATCCTACAAAGCAAGCTAATGAAAGCTTGTTGAGTTAGACAAACACACCCAGCAGATTCCTTTGACATCCCTAGTCACAAGTTCAATCCCTGGCATCTTCAGGTGGGGCTGGGAAATCTCCTACCTGAAAACCTGGAGAGATGCTGCCAGTCAGTGTCAACAATACTGAGCTAGGTGGACCAATGGCCTAACACAGCATAAGGCAGCTTCTAGTGTTTCTATGCTCCCATGTCCTGACTGAAAGCATCACAAAGGCATTTGGTTGGGGACTGTTGCAACCATCCTAGATTCTATGTGGGAGATCCCAATGGGTTAATACTTAAAGGCAGGTACTGGGCAGGGGCATACCTGCATTTTCCTCCCTCTGTGGCTAATACCAACTGTAGGGATGGGAGAATTTAAACCTGGTACTGGCAAGCACTCCCAAGCACAGCAGCCCTGATCAATCCCCGCTGCACATCTGATTTCACATCTAGAAAAACAAACCACAAGACCTGTTAACAGAACTCCCACATCGGCTTAGGCTTTTGGCAACAGAGTACTGTACAAGCTAGATATAAGTGACTTCTTGAAGGCTATGAAAAGAATGAGGTGGAGCTGCAGTCTCAGCCTCAAACATTTTTTTAAATCCCCCTCAATTTCCCTCAGATTAATTTCCCATTCAGATTCCACCCAGAATCTTTCAGTTTTAAAATGATCTGCTCCAAAATCTATTGTAGATATAAATATTTTAAATCAATTAATTAATTAATAGATTCAATTAATTTACACCCAGACAACTAATTTCTCCTCCTGAAAAGAAAGAAAGAGATCTCATTTTCCTCTCACCTCACTCTGCCTGCCCAATGCTCTCCATCAACGCAGTCAGATTCCCTGCTCCGCTGGCTCCAGTTTAAAGAGGTGGGACTCAGATTTAAAAAGGGAAGCTGCTGTCCAATCAGCAGCTACTTTATATCCCGGCCAGATCAGCATTCCTCCACTGTGCACAACCCCCTCTAGTATCCTCCATCTCAAAATTGTGCAGGTACCAGTGAGGTGCTCCATCTTCTGCCAAAGGCAGGCCAGGCAGATAATTATTTTTCCACTCCTGAGCTTAAACAAACCTGAATGATTATCTCAAGGGCAAAAGAGGGGGGTGGGGACAAGCAGCTTAGGATAGAACAAAACAAAATAAACCATATCTATATCTATATCTATAATTTATGCAGGCAAGACAGGCAGGTGGATTATTCACCTTCTCATGGATGATGACACAGGTACTATCCAATAGATGCCCGTGACAACTACATAACCATTTTACACACAGCATTTCAATAGTAATAGTGCTGCTACTAGCTGAAGGAGAAGAGCAAATCATTTTCAATCACCAATGGCAAATTGCTGTTTAAGTGCTGAGTTCCCTGCAGCAGCAGCACAACCTAAGTCCCCTCTACAAGGATTCGCTTTTGCGCCCGGTTAGGCGATTATGCGCATAATCGCTGAAGCGCATTTACACCTAATACCTCTGCACGAGAGGCGGCGAGAGGCGGCGAAGCGCATTAACGGATGACCAAAATGCGCTTTACAAGTAGTTAATGCGCATAAGCGCTTGTTCACATAGTCAAAATGCACTTTAACGGCCGGAGCAAAATAAAACTCGTGATTTAACACGCATTCGATAATGCGCATAATCAGAGAGATAACGTGCCTCTACGCCCGATTTGCGCTCCGTTCTTGTAGAGGTAAATTTTTTTAAGCACCTTGAAAGAGCTTTAAACCTCTCTTGTAGAGGCAGCCCTAGATATAAGAGGTCTGCTTTGTATCCCCTGCAACTAATGAGTGGCACGTGTGTAGCCAGCTCTTCCCCTCCCCACCCCTCATAAAAGAATCAACAGCTGCACCTGTAGAAGCCCAAATGATGCTCTGGTTAGAACTGGGATCCAAGGAGTTAGGTGCTTTTCATACAAATATAAGGGTGGGAGGGAACTTGTCCAAGTTTACACAACAGCTGGACATTACAGCAAGGCACACTACTCCTGGGGCTGAGCCTTGTTGCCTTCCTTAACTTATTATAATATTCATAACAGGATGCTGATAAAATGTGGATAATCCTTCCACTTCACAGTACTAGTAAAATGCTTAGGGCTAAGCTATCTACAGAGCCCAAACTAGTTAAGGAAACTGATCTCTGAAGTTTAAAACAGTGTAGTACACCTTGCACACAAATATATAATATTGGTTGTGACAAATACATGTCTTGTATAGTTCAGCAGGAAGCACTAGGCAGATCTACAGAGATCATCTATCTGACTGCTGAATTTAGCTACATCTCAACAGCCTCACATTTCTTTGTTTCCCCAGTCAGATGCTCCAAAAAAATGAAACTTTTAAAAGTTCATTTGATTAACACACACACACACAGGAGAAGGTGCTATTTCAAAAGACATATTCAGAGCAAGATGGAGATGGAAACCTTCCGAATTCCCAGGCTGCTGCAAAGTCCAGGACTATCCACAGCTCACTTACCAGTTTCAGCATGTTTGCAGCTGGAGGAGAGACCTGAGACCGGTACTGATTGTGCAGGTCCACGATCAGCTTCTTGTCTTTCTCTGTAAAGGACCAGCTCAGCTCCATCGGTGTGAGCAACAAGAGAAGGAGGGGCAGGAGGGGAATTCGCAGGCCTGAGCTCAGCATTGTGGCACTGTCTTGTTGTAACAGCCCACGGGTCTGGCAGACAGCTTTAAATCCCTTCCCAGAATAAGGAACACCCAAAGCCCGAGATCGCAAGGAGGAAATTTATCTTTTTACTAGAATGCTTTTCAGAGCCATAGAGGGAACACACCCATCTCACATAGTATCATGGATGGAAGAAGAATAATGGTCCTTCAGGGACGGTCAGGCAAGCCATGCCCATGCAGTGAAATCAATTGTGTGCATGAAACCTATGCATCAACTCTTTCTCCAGTTAAATGAACTTGGTTTGGGGACCATGCTGTTGTAACCTGATGCTTAACACAGCACTAACCCTAAAATCCAGCCCACTCAGACTTGTGCATATTATCCCCGCTTTCCGCTTTCTCTCCTAATAACTGAACATACAAACCAAATGCAAAATGACCCACTAGGATGTCTTCACCCGTTAGCTAAATTCTGCTGGATGCAGTGACTGCATATGGTGATGCAGCCGGTAATATTTGAGTAAAAAAAAAAAAAGTCTGGTTCAGCCCTGTGGTCCTTCCAGACCATTGTCTGACTACAGAACTCAAACTGGGGAAATGTAACAGGGCTAATCTATATGTCTGAACAGCAGTTAGCCCCTTGTGAGTTCGAGTGGAAGGGAAATTACAAACGAAGAATTCAAAGTGTTGCACACATGCTACAACTAGAAAAACACGAGTGACAGTTTAGTACTGACATTGATGATCAATTAGAGCAGCAGCAAAATGGATAGGGAAAGACATGCAGTATATTTATACCGCTTTGACATCATCTGGAAATTGAGCATGAAATGAGATTTGCATGCCGCCAATAGGATGGGACAATTGAACAAAGGATCCATGAATCAAGAGGCTGTCACTCTGCCTGAAGGATCGAGCATGAGCCGAAGTGCTCCAAAGAAGGCCATAATATTACATATAGAGCTGAACCTATATGAATTTTTGGGAAAAGTCTGGCATGCACGAGGGAAGCAGCCCGTATAGCTAATGGCGTTTCCAGACTATTTTATTTTTTCATAGTACTGTGACAGTTGTTATGTGTCACGCAAGATCCAAACATATTTCTGTGAGATATTGCTTGCTGTGAACATCTAACTTTCCCCAAAAAGAAATCTGAAATCACTTCTTCCAGGGAAATGCAGCTTTTTCTCCCATGAGAACATCCATTTCAAATTTGAATGCTGTGTAGAACAGGGCTGTGTGCCATGGGCAATTATTTGATGATTGTCTGTGAAATCACTAGCAATGAGCAACAGCGGCTGCCTCTCATTCCTGCACCATTTCGTGACTTTAAGGCATTTTTAATAAAATGCTTTCAAGGCTGTGCTTCCCGCAACACCTTCAAGCACTGGAGTATTCAGCCCTTGGTAAGGGCAGCAATGCGACCCCTTTTCCCCATACCAACATCCCACCATTTTATGAACTCTCCATTGTTTAACATTGTTTTTATTAATCATTTCTTCTTTGAAGCTTGTGTGCTCCCTACTCTCCAGTAAATGAATGCACACCTGTAACAATCTTTTCTGTTTCTTTTTTCTCTTAAAAAGGCAAACATGGGATACTGGCCTACAAGGCTTCTCACCTTCTTATACAGTATATGGGGCTATGGAGATCATGGTCCTTAACAGTTCAAGCAGAAGTGAGTGTGGGTGTGTGCTGGTAAAAACTTCAAGGAAAGACTGATGGCTTACCGGAGGTGTCGTTAAAGGGAAGCAGACTACGCAGAGACATACCTGGTCAGATGAGCTCTGTTTTATATAATGATTCGTAACAAAGTTCATTAACTAGCTCTGTTCAAGGTAGTCTCCAAGGGAATGGTATCATTTCAATTTCAATGTAGCTCATGTGATCGGACAGGATTACTGTAATTATTTTTAAAACATCATAAATCCTAGGGGAAAGCCAAATGCCCATGGCATGAAAAATAGTCAGCAGTATTTGCACGTAATGAAAATCAGTGGTTTCTCCCCAGTGAATAATTATAACCGTGACCTCATTCAAAAGAAACAGGTAGCTTCTGTCGTTCAAGTGGCCAACTGTGCAGTCCCACATATGGTGCTGAGGTATTCTTCAGGAAGTGTCGTGGCTGTAAGGGTAAATTCCCCCAACAGAAACAACCATTTCACCTCTATGAAAATTACATTAGACATGGGGTGAGGAATCACAGGCCCCAGGGGCCAAGTTGACCCTCTTGGATCACAATCCCCAGAGGGTGCTGACCCTTTCCCCTGGCTCCACCCTCTTTCCCCTGGCCATAACCCGTTTCCCTGAACCATCCATCATTTCCCGGCTTTTGTGCAATTTCTCTCCCCCCCCCCCCAATTCTAAATGGTTGAGGTGCCTCTCCTTAGTTATGGGCAGTAAGAGTTTTAAGCTCCGTTTGCCCCAGCCTCCACTAGAATGTGGCCCCCGAGAGCTTCTCCAAAATAAAAAGTGTCCTTCCAGCCGAAAGAGACTGCCTATCCCTCCATTAGATGTATGTATGTACAGTCAGAAGTGCCTTAACCAGGCATGATGCAACAGATCAGCAGACTGACTCTGTGAGAGCGGACGCTCTGCGTGGCCGACTCGTCCTGCTTCTTACGCTTCTTTTTACAGTCCATCTGATTCCAGAGTCTTTGGCAGGTTTTATTTGTCCTTCTTAGTTATGCTCTGAAAACAAACTTCTAGTGGTCTGGCGTCCCAAGGGGAGCTATCCACACAAGCCACTGGTTACATCAGTACTGCAGATGGTGTCGACACAAAAAGCATTTGCCGAAGTCCTGAAAAAAATGGAGCCCACTTGCTGGGTGAAGCAGGAGAGCTTGCTGTGAAGCCAGAAGAAGCTGTCAGTCATGACACCTGAAACTGGCTCAATGGACAGTAGCAAGGTTGGACAGGCCAAAACGTAACCCAGTGGCCGAGACAATTTCATAAGAGTCAGAGGCAGAGATGGCCCTGCTCCTGCTCATGAGGGGATCTGTTACATTGTGCCTTCTTGGTGAATGCTTGTCAGTGGGGACAGGAGTCACCCAGGTAAAATGGTTGTCTCCAGAAGAGGGTTGGCCTCAAAACCATGGCATTTTGGAAAGCATGGCTGTCGTGCCATACATGGGACTGCCCAGAGATAAGGCAGAAGGAATCAAGGAGTCCTAATCATGTTCCCAGATCAGCTGCCATGAGTATGAGTAGTGGTGCAGTGGTCAATTTGGAAATGTAGACATTCATCATGACAATCCCCATAGCCACAACGCCAAGGAGAGTCCAGAAAGGCAGGCAAGTGTTGACTGTGTCTGTGTGCATGCTCACACAAAGCGCCGCAGTACATAGCATAATATCCCCTTTATTAGGATCAGCTGGAACAGAATAGTGAGCTGGCGAAGAGCAGTGCAATGGTTAGCATGTGGCTGGAGAGGCCGAAGTTGGCAAGAACAAGGGAAAGGGAGTGGATGCAACAGGCCCCTAAACAGCAAGACCGTAAGTCTGCCAGCTCAAGGTTTCCCAGGAGTTTATTTTCCCAACATCAGGGAGAAACATTTTATCTCAAAGTTAACAAACCTATTCTAGCACTTTTCATCCCCACCGGGAGCAGGTCTTTTGTAAAGGTAATGGTCCATTCAAGACCAGCCACCCCTCAAAATGCTTTGCATTACAGTAGGGATTGCTCACCACTATGTAGTGTTGCTGGGAAAATCCATTTCCTCCTCTTGCCTGCTGTAAGGATTGCAGCTAAGCTCAAGAGGAATAGGGAAGCAGATCGTGTCATTGTCCCTACTAGTCAATCAATCAATCCGGTAAGCTCTGGATCCACTACACCACTGAGCTTAACAGAAGTTCAGAGACAGCCCTGGGCTTCTTGGAAGATCCCCCAAGTGCTTCCATCATTGCATTACATTTAAATAAGCCTTTTCACTGTCCCCCTTGCTGCAGACACAAATGTAACTTAACAATATATACCTGGCTTCTGCTCTACCGTGATCCAAGCAGATTTCTAGAAGATGAGTACAGGGATTTTTAAAAACAAACAAACAAACAAACTCAGTACACCAAGAATTGTTATGAAGTCTATTCAAAGCCAACATAGCACCACCAATGTATTGCATTGAGTTTATTGGCCAATATAACCTAGAAGAAATTGAGAGAGAAAGCAGCTCAGGGATGGAAAACACATCAGCCGCAGAAAAGAAATTGGAGATCCAAAGTGAGCTGCATAAATGCTTGGTTGCAGCATTTCATCAGGACACTGTGATGGGAGTAAAAAGAATGCCAGGGGAATAAACAAGCAGGTGAGCAGACATTCCAGCAGGATGAGAGAGAAAAGAGAAAGGGAAGAAAACAACAGATCAATTAAGATGACATCAATCAGAGATGCAATAAGTAACTCACTGAAGAGCTCAGTTTGAGGTCCCTCCCTATCCAATCAGGTCAAATGATACATAATGCTAATCCTGTAGTTTAGTATGGCATGATTTTATAACTTGAACTAAAACAGATTTACTCCTCTGCACCATGGTCCTGAAGAAAAAAACCCCAAACCACCCCACCCCATCTGTAAACTCTTTTTTGGCACAGCAGGAAAGCTATCATTGGCACCGAATGAGAGATGGGGTGGGGGGGGGGGGGGTTGTTAGGACTCCAGTAGGGGAAGAAGTTTAAAAAATCTTTCCCTGTGCTCTGTAGTCCCAATCCTGGTCTCTCTCCCATCACACACATCCAGTTGGTACTCACACAATGTCAAAGAATAGGATGGCTCTCAATTCAGTCATAAAATAATGACTGACTGATTTCAACATGTCTACTCTTAACCTGTTAAATTTGGATCCAGCTGAATGTTTAATGTAATATGTCACTTCCCCCCAGGACTACCTGCAATACATAAGCCTCAAACCTCATCAAACTGAATCTGGCCCATCATTTGCAAAGGTCAATTTGAGGAAGGGGGATCCCAGGAACAGAGCCTTCTTGATGATGGCTCCACAGCCATGGAATTCCCTTCCGGGGGAGTTCTGCCAAGCCACCTCTTCTTCTTGCTTGTAGAGCTTCGAAGACTTTTTTTCTTATTTCACAAGGCTTAATAAGTAACTTTCTGTTGGTATTATTTCATTTTATTTTTGATGCTGACATATCCTTAATTTGTTTACATTGTACTGTTTCATTGTTTGATGTTTTTATCTTTGTGACCTACCTTAGCAAAAAAAATATTTGTAAAGATGGGAGATGAATGACTGGAACAAATAAATACATACAAAAGGATAGAAGAAAATAGTCACACTATCACTCTCATGCACCTAGGTCTTTTTGCAAAATTGAAAAAGCAAGAAGCAGTACCAGAAAACGGTGCAGATTTGCATGTGGTGCAAGTGTTTGAAACTGGGGGATGGGTTTGCTTTTGATATGTTGATTTAGCAGTATGCATTGCCGGTTAGAAAAATCACGGGATGATTGTAGACTAAAAGCCTTTGTACACAATGCTTTTATTGTACACTTGTGATTCCTCACTGGATGGTTCTGGGTGCTTCACACAACATCCTCATTGTCCAGGGCCTCTCACGTATTTTGCAACCATTACAGCGGGGGGGGGGGGGGTTGTCCCTAATGAGGAAAGTCTAGTATGTTTCTGAATGGCAGCATGAAAACTCATATATATATGCAATTCTGCTATACCACAGCGCTACCTAGTGGTTGTGCAATGGAGCATATAGAAAGGTGGAGAAAGAAAGAAAAAAACCAGGAAAACATATATGTAATGGAGCCAATCTTAATCCCACACAGAATCCGTAAGCATAAGCTCCAGTAAAGATGCGGTTTAAAAACCTCGTGTAGAAAAACTCTATGTCTGAAGAAGGATGAGGCGTGCAATCATAGCCCTCTCCTCATATTGCTTCCAGCAATTCTGGCATGCATTAAACTTTAAAGGATCTAAAACAGCAACATGGAAATCTCCATGTAAGCATGCCCCCAAACTACCACATTGTGAAAGTTCTGTGCATCTCTTTGCTTCACCACCTAATGCTCATTCTGCATTTCTCCCAAACCACGTGCAGGATCTGCCACAGGAGTCATGTGATTTTCAGGGACTGGATGCACTGAAATCAGCCTCCCTCATACACACGCACACTCCAGATATGCCCTAACTGATGAAAAAAAGTATTTTAAGACCTCTTCTTTGAATATGGTGTACAGAGAATGGAGGTTTCCAGTTAATCAGGAAAAGCATAACCTGTAAAAGGAAGGAATGTAGGGCATTTCCTTCATGTTGCAGCCAGTGTCGCTACTGTATTCCAGCGTGGGCAACTTGTGACTTCCCAAATGTTTTGGCCTACAACTCCCATCAGGCCTTCCAAATGGTGAGGTATCATGGGAGCAACTCAATGGTGAGGGGTCATGAGAATGGTAGGCAAAACATCTGGAAGGCCATAGATTGCCCATCCCTGCTAAGTCCCAAGTGCCCAGTGGTACCTCCCCTTAGGAACATAGGAAGCTGCCTTATATTGAGTCAGACCATTGGTCCATCTAGCCCAGTATTGTCAACCCTGACTGGCAGCTACTCTCCAGAGTTTCAGGCAGGATTCTTTCCTCACCCAAAGCCGGGGATCAAACCTGGAACCAAACCTGGAACCTTCTGCATGCAAAGCAAATGCTCTATCCACTGGTTTCCCATGAGGCTGCAGGGTCCTCCCAACTTCGCACTTGTCTACTGTGGGGAGTTTGAAGCCCTTATATGCACTCAGATAACACCAACACTGCTTATGCTATGGCACTGAATAAAAATGCTTGCAATGAAAAGTGGTTTGGAAAGGTGGTTGCTTCACTGTAGAATCCCATCCGCAATTGTTCATTTTGGAACTGGTATTTGTAGCACCACATTATTGAGCACAGATCAACTTCCCACCCACAGACTGACGAAAGAGCCTGTCTTCCACAAGGCCTGCTAGAGAAATATTAGGTAATCATATGAAAAATGTGGCTCTCATTATTATTATTAAATACTTTAACACAGATATATGTGGTCCAACTATAATAAGCTTGGTTGTAACTGGGGGCGGCGAGGGGGAGAATACAACAATGTGGCTACGTAACAGCTGCATGTGCTTTACGTTTTGACACATTATAGACTCAGAGCCAAGATGACAGGCTTTCAATGAGGCCCTGTATCCACACACATAAAACATATGAATTGTCCTACTGGCTCAGAGTTGCGATATTGCTATCATCTCAACAGAAAACTAGAGCCAGATGTTTCAGAAGAATGCCAAGAACCCACAGTGGGCAGATGTGGGCTAATCTATATGCAGAGCAGTTTCATCCAAGAACTCAATATAGTCTCAAGGCCAAAAAGATTTGTTTTGGAAGCATGAGATACTCTAGTTCTAAAAATTCGTTGATGGCTGTCTAAACAACAAATCACTCATTCAATCTTCCTACATTGCACATTCTCAGTACTGTTTCATGTAAGAAGTTGTCTACATAAATATGTAAAGATGCTTGGACCTCACTAAGGCTGTAAATTGCAAGGGATCTTATGCATGGCAAAGAGGCCTGAAATTTGATACAGGCGTAGTCCAACACACCCTGCTTGTTAGAAAAATTTGAAAGTTAGGCATTTGTTCAACCAATCCTCCCTCCCTCCCTCTCTCTCTCCAGGGGGGTATTCAAAGTGGACCCCAAACAAAGTTGTTACAGTATTTCCAAACAAATGAGATGAAACTTGGTTCATAGCACCCTGGTTGCTAAAATAGGCTGTAAAATAGGCTCTCTAGAAATTGTGTGGTAATCAGCTTTCACCCTACTTACAAATTTGGTACACCTATAATCCCTCACATACTTTACTTTAAAAAAATTTAAAGTGGGTCATTTTATACCCGACAGTCAAAACCTGAGAATGAAAACATTACCTCATGATGGAGGTCACTAATCTAGCACAGAGGAAGTCAATTGGGTTGTGGGAGTTCTACGGTTCCGTCAGACTTGGAAAGGGCCGCTTTCAGTAGGAAGAATAATTTATCTTTGCCCAATTCAAGTCTCGTTTACTAACAAGTGAATATGTACAACCCATTCCAGCAATGTCACATTACTATTGGTAATGATTCTTACAATGGATACCAATCCATGTTCTCAGCTTGGACCCACTGCTATGCACAAAAGGAATAGTTTTGTTATTTCTGTGTTTTGTTAAAGTGAGACTGCTTTGCTTATGAATTGGAATTGGAATTGTCATAGTATCTGATTAGAAGGCCACATGTTCTTGCAATGGAATATTAATAAGTGAATGAAAAACAATAAAAGGATGAGACCCCAGCTATTTAGTGATTTTGATCTAACAACACACTGAATTATGCCTGAAAGAGAATAAGGAGCCGGTACAAATTCTGGGGGTCTAGTTGTCTCATTTCTGCATCAACTCCAGCTTCTAACTGATCATCAAGGGTACTTACTGTCTTGTGGTGTGTTATAGAAATATAACTTCAACAGTGATGAATTATAGTAATCACTAGGTATGAATCAGGCATAAATTATTAGTCTTCTCACTAGGTGGATGGAGCAAATGAATATTACTATTGGAACTTATTGCAACCTGAGTTTTGCTGCACCTTATCTGTTAGCTTAACCATTTCAGCTATATCTAAAGCTTAAATCAGACTTCCCTAACAGTAACCATTTCCAGAGGGCTACTGATAACCATTCTTTTCCAATTTAAAAATTTTATTTTTCAAACAAAGATAAAACACAAACAGTACAACTATACAACATACGACATTAAAATGGACTTCCGAATTTCTCCAACAAAAATATTTACGTTTTCTTAACGCTTTATCAAAATAAAACTAATGAAAAACGAAGCAAAATAGTGAGTGAATTTCCTGACTTCCTTATCTTTATCAATTGTTTTTCTTCCAATTTAATCACTGAATCCGCATGCAAATATGTCCTTCCCTTCTCTCTCTTTTTAAAAATCTATCAGAGGTTTCCATTCCTCCATAAACCCAGTTGTTGTTTTATCTTTTATTATCGCGTTAAGTTTTGCCATTTCTGCTATTTCTGTAATTTTCAATAGCCATTCCTCCTCTATTGGTACTTTCTCAGTCTTCCAATTCCGGGCATATATTAATCTTGCTGCTGGCTACTGATAACCATTCTTAAGGGGAGGAGCCATAGCTCAGTGGTATAGCACATCTTGGCATGCAGAAGTCCCAGATTCAATCCCTGGTGTCTCCAAGAAGGGCTAGGAATGAATCCCACCTGAAACCTGGAAAGTCACTGTCAGTCAGGGGACCAATAGTCGAAAGGTCTGACTCAAAATAAAGCAGTTTCTGTTCCTATTCTTGAACAAAGGAACTTAAGAGGAACACTCCAGCATGAAATTTCTATCTGAAGTTCAATAGAGATAATGGGTTTTTATCCTAATATAGCAAGGTTGCTCAACCTTGCCAGCCTTGAAGGGTGCATGTGATGCTAGCTCAGGGTCCACACAATGCATGGTGTATACACACACACACACACACACACACACCAGTGATCCTGATACATATTCTTTCTCCTGTCAGCAGCAGCAGGCAAATAGCAATCTCATCTCCTTCCCTCCCCCAACAATCCTAATACAGATTGTTCTTTCAAAACACAATCTGTATCAGAATCACCGGAGAAGGAAATGCAGCAGTGGCAAGCAGATTAGAGCACCATTGGGGGCCACAATTAAGGCCTTACAAGAGTCCTCAGGGCTGCAGATTGTGCACCCCTGGACAATGGGCATTAAACAGCTTACCAATGCCAAGTTCTTGCCACACAGCTGCAAGAAATACATTTTGCAATAATTTAGTTGCCACTTGATGGTCATCCTCAAAATTGTTCAAAATCAAGGTATATCACTTCAAATTTAAGCCAAATCCGTTATTTGAATAAGTGGTACCAGCTTCCCAAGTCTAATATAGAGAAAAGAGCAGTCCCAAAATAAATCTATGCAACCATTATGACATTTCCAACATTTGAATATATTTTATTTTGAAACATGTTTTTAAACTGGTCTTACATACAATTGATATATTTTATTGTATGTAAGAGGTGAGTGAAATGAGAATTGCTTAATTGACATATCAATCCTCTCCCAGTTCTAAGTCTGAAATTATTTTATACGATAATGACAAGAGTCCTTTTTCTCTGTGCATTTCTCCAATAATCCCTCACACCGTGTTAGATCTTTCATATGGTCCATTAAGTGTTAGTTTTTGCATAATAAATTACCCTCTGAAAGTGCCTACAGTGATAGCAGGATGGCATCCACCTTGTGTTTTCAAAACATCTCCTAATAGGGGACTCATGCATTTGAAACCATTTTGTCCTGTATGTTCAACTGTTGCCTTCAAACTCAACCAAGGATGCCGTGACCATATCACCTGCACTCCCTTTCCTCTTTCCAACCCCAGTCTTTACCAACAACATTTCCAGATGCTACAGAGTCATAAACACTGTAATCAAAATTAGGGAGATTAATAACCTATATGTAAATTGGCTTAGTTTTCAAAAAGTAGATTCCTTGGCAAAGATTTTTTTTAAAAATAATTTCATTCATTCATTCATTCTGGACAGAATTCATGAATCACTTTGATTCTTCACACCTGCAAAGAAGAGTGTGTTGAGATTCCTAAAAAAAATCATGCACACAGATTTCATTAATTCACGTCATGAGGTCGCACAAAGAAAACAGTGACCCTTGCTAGTGAAACCATTTCTTTAATAAGGAAGAAAAGCCACAAAGGGAAAAGTGAATCAACAATGGTATTTAATTGCAAAAAGTAAAAATTGACCCCTGCCCCCAAACATAAAAATCTTACTTATTTACTCTTTACAGGCATTTCCCAAATATTTACAAAAAGTTGCAATATATTACTTTATAATTGTCCATAAAACTCTGCATGAATTGCATATTTACATTCTTTCATATGAAAAGATCCATAATTGGGGGCATATGCTTGTCATACACACACACACACACACACACACACACACACACACCACTATTTCCCTGTCACCCCTGAGCCATTATATATGTATAACAATAAGCCATTTTACCCATATTGCCTGCATGGACAAATGACATTTAAAAAAATAAGTCATTTGTTCAAGTCTCAAAAGCATCAGGAAAGCCCAGCATTTCCCTCATTCAATAAAAGAGCAAATTATATTGTTTTCCTTAAAAGACCACCATTTTCTAGAACTATACATTTCCTATATAAAATATACAAAAAAAAACAAAAAAGTTGAAAACTCTGAGATGTATATGCCTTCCATCCAAAGCATTTCTTGACTCCCATGGTATGGTACTACAGTACCGACTGCTTAGTCTGCAGTGCAGCTGATTAATAGCAAGGATGCTCTCCGCCTGGCAGAATAGTGAAATCAAGGAAGACCTAACCCCGCAAGCCCTAATTCATAACTACAGCCTGCTGAAGTTATAGGTTCCAGGATTGTCCCTTTTCTTTCAAATCCAAAGCTCTCCTCCTGGAGAGATGAATCATGCACTGTTAGTATCTTCTCTCATTCTGCATCAGGCTTTATGCTATCCCTGCAATTGTTGAGAAAGGCTAAAAAAGCCACTTGGCTCCCAGTTCCATTTTATTCTAGAAAAGTTGCACAGGGGCTTTTAAAATTTGAAGACTGCCATGGTGGGAGGAGGGGATGCCATGATAATTTGAATACCAAATATCCATGAAAGTAGGAGCACATAGGAAGCTGGGCAAGTCTCAGCTTGCGATCAATAGGTTTCTCCCATCCCATTCACCTCTTCTTGCCAGTATATCATGTAAATTCACCAAGACAATGTGATTTGCTCATGAGGAAAAATCTTTCATTATTAAGAAATTGGCAAACAAGCTTCATATCTTGGCTTGTGAGCTATAGTAACCAAACGTGCCAACTCTCAGCACCATGATGAGCCTCTCTTTAGGATTCCTGTTACAGAACTCAAGAATGCATTGCAAGTTCAGACAAACATTGATCTTTGTAAACACTGCAGCACAGCAGAAGAGACGGTTTGCTTCTCCAAATGAGACTAAGAGCAGGCCAAGGAATACAGCTACGATCACACAGGGAACCCAAAACATTTTATGCAGAAAAGAATCTATCAATGGCATGAACAGTAAAAGCAATACAAAAGACTGCAGACGTATGAAAAATAGCAAGAGCCAATATTTGCATCTATTCAATGCTGAGATGCTCCATAACATTGTGTCAATAAATCATTATAAATAGTAACAAAACTTGGAATTTGTCCAAATTCCTGGGGTTCTCACTTGCCAACTTTTAGAAAGTATTCAATTCTGATTGTGCATAGAACACCAATTACTTTTAGGGTGCTTTTAAGTTTTTTAAGGCTAACGTGTCTGTAGAACAAGTTCTGACTCTTGAAACTTTCTGGATTAGAAAAATCATTCTCATCAGCTCTAAACCTTATTATCTTCTTGAAATTTCTTTTTCATGCTCATCCACTCATCAGTGATCAAAGCAGGAAGGTGACCACACAGCTTTTCTGGCCATTGCAGAAAGGGATCGGGACAGGTGCTAAAAAATGCTTTGGAATGGTAGTTTGCATTCCAGATCAGACAAGAAAACTCTGATCAAGTTAAATGTTCTTAATCAGCTGAAAATCAGAGAACTTGGACCTCTGATTCCTATTGAGCAATTACTTCTGCTTTTAATTCCTTGCAGCTTGTGGAAGAGAAGAGAAAATGTACTGGAAGTTTGAAAACAAATGATGCAAACTCCAGAGGGAATGAGGCTTGGACATGAGCACAGCACCTCCTAGACACAGATCTGGAGGAAATCTATGCAAAGACACGGTGCACGTGGAAAGCCTGTCTGTAAGCAGGATGGATTCATTCTCTCCTGTCCAACAGACTAACAATTTTGATGTGCATTTAAGTGGGAAGAGAGAAAACATTTTTTATGGGAACACTTGTGCAGCACATGTATAAAATAGCCTTTAAAACCATTGCTCTCTAGAGGCCCTGAGTTTGACTTTAAGACTGATTGATTCCATCACCACCACCCCTGCTATTAAGCAGTCAGCATCACTGACATAATTCCCTGAAACATAGGCATTTCACTACTAAAAAAGAAATGCTGTCTATGCCTTTGTACATTAAAAATGCTCTTCAATCTTTGTATCTAAGTCATTTGAAATTCTGCTTGGATCTGTTTCTTGTATTACTTGTATGAGAAACAAACTTTGCCAATGCACAGTTCAATGTTGTATTCTCTGTGTAGATCAACATGATTCCTTGGAAAAAGAACTTAAGAAACTTGCTAGCTTCGAAGTATAAATTAACATCATCATCAACAACAACAATAACAAAATAGCCGCCAAAGTATATGAAGATGTCAAACAAGGAATTCTTGTTAAATCATATAGAATGAAGCCTATCATCCATTGTCTGAGTAACAAAGCACTGCTATACATGTCTGCCATTGAGTAGTCTATTGCTAATAGCTAACTAATGCTATTGAGTTCAATGGGCTTCCCCCAGGTAAGTGGCTATAGGACTGTAGTACCTTGCTTGGGAGGAAGCTCTTCTGAACAAAGTGGGAGTTTCGTCTGAGTGAACATGCATAGGATTGCTTGTGTCTTAACCAGATTAGATCAGCATGATATCATGAAATGGTTATAAATTAATTTCTCTTAATTTAACACGAATGAAAAAGCAAATGGCACGTATTTCTTACTATTATTACATACATATTTAACAATGATACGTAATTCTGATGGAGAGGAGGGGGAAGGGTTTGGGGGTGTTGTTGCTTTTCTTTACAACCTAAAGCAGGTTTATAAAGTGTGATCATTTCCATTATAGAATAGAAAGGAGAAGAAAAACTGGTCAGCCATAACTGGTCAAGGGAAATACTAGGGGATGAGGCAGATTAAATACAAACCCTCCAAAAACCCAAACCTCCACAATGCTGCCTCCTATTTATATACTGATCTTTTAAACATACACAGATCTAACTCTTCATTGTCATAAGCTGGTCTCTCACTACAATCCACGAATCAGTTACACATTTTTGCAGAACTATATATATCACACACAATCAGAAACAGGGGGACTAAAGACAATTTTTGTCTATTTGCAACCCTTGATTCTGACAGGGGCCTTTAGCTGCTACTGTCATACAATTAATAATATCTCCAGCCTACTTTTCTAACCAAGATATATTGTTCCATTCCCTTCTTTGAAACTGACCTCTATTTACAAATTTAACACATTTTTGCTTTTTGCTTGGAAAGTTGCATTGTTAGCTTGTTTGAAAACAAAAGAATCCCCAAAAGCTCATAAACATGTTAAAATGTATGCCCCAGACATCATTGCTGGGTTCTAACTTCAGGCTGACACATCTGCAAATTAACTTAACACAGCAGGAACCTAAAGATTCACTCCTGGGAAGCACTACAACTCTAGACAGCACATGCTTGAAACTGATCCTCTCTAAAGACACTGGACAGATGAGCCCATGAGTAGCGAGAGGAAATGCACAAAGCTTGGAAAGAGTTCAAGAATAATCAGCATGCATTCTAACACATGGATTAAGATGTGAGAAAATACTATCAAAACACAGGGGGAAAGGAGAGGGTAAACATATACATGGCATAAACCTTTACAGTTTGCTTGTTCCAATCCTGCCCACAAATTATCCATCCATCAGCATCTTTTAAACAAGAGTTGGACAGTATTCAAGCAAAATTTGCATGGAGGTTTTAGACATATAGTTCCTAGGCTCAGGTGGACATGATCACGACAAACCAAAATGGTTATTGATTTGGGGTGCCCTCCCTTGAAGCCTCTAAAAGGCCTGATTTTCAGGGGCAGGGAAATAGTGTTCCGCATGTTCTGAAAGAAAGAAAACGCCAGCCCTCTAGCAAATTTGGCTGCTTGATGTAATTATTAGTCACTTTGAAAAAATCCTGGATTTGGCATTAAACTGATCCAGACCAGGGAAGCAACAAGAATATTTAAACATTAGTGAAGAGAAACGGAAAGAAGAAACTTGCAGAGTGTTTCTTCTTGTCAGGTATATGAACCACATCTCAACCACACACATTTGAAAGATGACTACATAAAGTCACACCAGTGTTTTGTTAGGTAGAGAGATATTGTGATTTTTTTCAATGGAAAGTGTGTCTGAATATTGTGATGTTGCAGAACTGTAACACAGAACCAGGACTTGAGCAAATGCCTTCCTCAGGGGACAGTGTGTCCCTGGACCTCAGGTGACATTTCAGTCATTTGCTCCTTTTGCAGAAGAGATCCAGAGTCAGCAGCCATGACATTACCTCTTCAGGATGTCTGGAAATGCGTATGTTGTGATAATTCTCTCTGTAGTGTCAAAAGGACAATGTTCACAAAGAACATACTACACATCTTCCCCTCCTCAAATCTCCACCATCTGCTTTCAAGAACAAATCTACACAAAACTAGAGAGAAATGACTCCTCTAACAAGACATTTGAAGGAAAGTCCAAAGTTATCTTGAAAGTCAGGAGAAGATGCCTTTTTAAAGTGCATGGCTTCCTTTGCTGCAGATGCAAAAAATAGGGGAACACATTCCTGGAAATTGTGGATAAATTATCCTTATCTCTTTTGTAGTTTGTTCCTTGACTTTGATCCCAAGTACTCTTACACTGCAATGAACTTGTTTTTCATAGTTTTTAACTGGCAGATCCGTCACAAACAGTAGTGGGTTCCAGTCCCCTGGAGTTAAAGAACATTGTCCAGTAGTCCACATTTGCAAAACCTTCAGGAGGAAAAGGGAGAAGACATTGGATGTTTCTGATCTGCATGATTATTCTTTTTAAAGACAATGCTCTTAATAAAGTATTTTCTCTATGAATTGGTCTTATCTTTCAAAATTTATTTATACTGTTAGGCTCTGTGGCAATCTCCCCCCCCTTTCCATAGCATGGTAATTAAGCTAGAAACAGTACTTCCTTTAATTAATAATAAAAAAACCTCCCTGCCTGTATTTTAGCTAATAGTGAAGAGAAGCATCCTGTATATTTTTCCTGCCCCACACTAATAATAATATTACACATTAAAGATCAACACATATGGCATAGGTTATACATATCACTTCATTTCTTTCTTCAGAGAACTAAGCCTTTACATCAAAAAATCCCTGGTACCTTTAAAAAAAGCTAATGAATGTATTGTGGCAAAAGCTTTCACAGAATAGAATCTACTTCATCAGATGGACCCAATGGTCTTGCTCTACAAACATCCATACTATAATGTGTTTGTTAACCTTTATGGTGCCACAAGAAATATGTCATTTGTGCTACAATTGTTCCTCTCCCAATTCTACACTCTCTTCCTTGAAATCTAGCTAAGAGCAGTTTGGTGCTCAATATGCCAGGAGTTTATTTAGCGGCATAGCATCACTATGCAATATATTGTACCCTTCCCCTGAAGAGTTCTTTGCCTTTTGACTGCTGCAAGACACAGAGCACAAGCTTCCCACAATGGCAGGGCATCCTTCCAGGGTGCGGAAAGCCAACTTAGAACACCACATAGTGTATACAGAGTTCATGTTTTTTTCCCAACAGACAGGGTGTGGAATGCATTTTCTCCTCAACTGCTAAAAAAAAGAGCTTAGAACATTTAGTCAGGCAAAATTACCGTGAGCTACAAGCTATGGCTTGCCTTTCCAGCTCATCGGATACAATACATAGCACAAAACAGCTTCCAGAATGTCACGGGGAACCCATTTGCCGTAGAGTAGCCTCATCTCGGGCTGCAATATCAGTACTCACCTACATCCCCAGCTTCCAGTTCTACTGTCAGTGTCTCACAATGTCCTCTGCACAACGAAGAAGGGATAACATGTAAGGTAAGCTGGCCACTTCCAACCACAAAGACACTCTGCAGCCTGTATGTCTGAAAAAATATAAAAGGAAGGAGGTTCAATTATCCCTTGTGTCCTTTCAGAACTCTTTTGGAAATCCAAAGAATGAAGCAACATTCCCCTGTGAGAACGAACCCAAGGGAAACAAAGATGCAGAAGAACTGTTTACTAAAGGGTCTCATAGCTAACCTCCAAGCACCTGACATTTTAAACAGACTAGAAGCTGGATGCCCACCTCTGCAGCCTGTTTGTACATTTAAATCTCTACTCCTGGTGATTATGTCTACCTGTGGGAAGAAATGTGCACATGAAGTGATCACCACAATCATTAATCTGGAACCTAGGAGCCACCAAACATAATGCACATTTGGACAGTTGCAGGAAGTTGTTCCCTGTGCATGTGTCTCTCCACATGGAGAGGCAACCACAGAAAGCAATCCCTGTCATTCTTTGCCTGGCGCCAAAAACAGTCTGTGTCAAAGACAGGTGGTGGATATTACAACTGTTCCTGTGCTCAACTTTGTTTGTAGGGAGACACAGATAGAAGAAATGGGCATTAGTGCTGCTAGTCTGAAAGTGACCTCACCCCCTGGATCTAAGTGAGGTAGTGGGGCAAACTGCTTGAAAAAAGCCAAGGGGGGTGGGCTTTGATGCCACTGATTGTGGCATTTGGGGAAGCTTCAAGCAGCCATGCCCAACCAAATAGTCTCTTCACATTTCCTTCCTTTGCAAAAGGCCGGGGTAGGTGGAGGGATGACTACAATGTTTGATTTGGCCAACAAGGCCAGCCAAAAATTATGTACTCCTGCAACTGGGGTTCAATCATCAGCCCCTATTGACTGCATCATACTTACAACAGGTTCAGATGGCAACAAAAAGAGGCTAGAATGTTCTCCACAATGGCTCCCATTTTGCTGATTTTTTTAGAGAGGTTGCAAGACTCATTTCTTTTGCCAGGCCTTTGGTGAAGTTTTCTTGTTGATGTTTGGATTACTTTTGTTTTGTTTTGTTTTTGTTCTCGACTGCTTTAAATTGTTTGGGAAAGCAATAGAAAAGTATTTTAACAAACATCACAACACTCACCTTATCCTGAAGCCTTGGATGGTGGATGAGAAAACAGCTTTTCAGGGAAACTATCTTTGGAAACATCAGCGAAGTGAAGATGGGGAAAATCTCCTGCAGTATCTGACTTTTATTCAAAGAGCTTTGCCTACAGTGCATTTTAGATAACCAGAATGCATTTAGTATCTTACAAACGACACTGCTCTAAATATCAAAATGTTTCAAAAGATACCCGTATCCATCATCCTGAGGCAGTACTATTGCCTTCATTTGGCAGAAGTGACATTTAAAGAAGCAGAAGCTAATGTACTAGGTGTAGTTTTGCCAGCGTTTAGATTAGAGTCTGAAACTCCTAGGGCTAAGTTCAGATCACCTATCCTATCTCAAGAAAACAATATTGTCAAAGAACTAAGAGGCCAGAACAATGATCAAATATATTTTTAAAACCTCTCCCAGAAAGAAAACAAATGTCAAGGTCATTTGCAAATGAAATGCTGAAGGAGAGAAATAAAAGAAGGTGTGACCTAGTCCAATTTAACTAAAACCACATGGGAATCCTAGCCTATTCATCACTCCAAGAAAAGAGAGGGCAGGGATACATTTTAGAAATCCCAGTGTGGGGACCAGTCATGATTCATACTTAGATATCGTGCACCCAAACTGTCCATCACAAGTAAATAAAATAAGAACAGCACTGAATGACAGAGAACACTGTATTTCACAGTTATGGAATGCCCAAGTGTGACTCAAAGCACAAACTCCTTATGCTTCTGCCACATCCATGCACACAATCACACTGTCTCTTCCAACCTGATCCTTAGAAGGGTGCTAACTGGAGGGTTTAAGTGAATGTCAGAGAGGGGAGCGGGGATACTGTATGGATATCAAATGCTTAAACAGTATTGCAGTGGGATTATTGATTATTATTTTAGTGTTATTTATTTTGTTATTGTTTTGTTGTATCACTTTAAATAAAATAAAATGTATAAAATTAAAAAATTAAAAAGTATTGCAGTGGGAAACACAAGACCTTGGACAGAGCTTTAGAACTCACAAAATGCAAAAAGCTATGTTCTGATCCAAAAAGCTTTATATTAGAGACTTCAGGCATTAGGGGCTATAAAACAAATCCACTTTAGGACAGAAAGACTTAAGATGATAGATCTCAGAGCTAGAGATGGAGCTGTACTATTTTTAAAATCTACTGAAAGGTTATGGCAGTTAAGTAGCCGTGCAATCCTATACAATTTTACTTGTCTCCCTGAGTTCAATGGGGCTTACTACCTAGTAAGTGTGTTTAAGACCGCAGCCTAAAGCTGTCACTGCCAAACCAACTGCCATGCAATTTTATTAGCTGCTTCTGGAGTGAGTGATTTCAAGATAATGCCCATGCTGTCATTGCTACCTTTGAAAATTGACTTCTGGGTGACAAAGGAGCCCTCCATTCATTCCCTCTGCAATGACTCCATTTGGGGCTAAAGATAACCGTTATAACAGGAATGGGCAAAGCTTGCACCCAGAATTCTGTGGAATAATCCGATTCTCAAAATGTGGATTTCTGAAGAAATCTGAGGGGGAGGGGATGTCTGGCAATTTCCATCCAAAACAGAAGGCTTATCTGAATCCATGAGTCACCAGGAGGCCCATAGTAAGCCTTGACAAAGGCATCTAGGTTGTGGCATATAGCGGTAACATCAATTGCATACTAGAGCCTGGCGACTGCTGCAAAGCCTCTGTGCAGCGTGAACTTTCTCCACTGCCCCTACATGATCATCTGGCACAGGGCAAAGGCCTGCTCCACACTGTGCAGGTTACAGGCTTCACAGAGGCTGCTAAGTCACAGCATATGAAGTTGTCATTGTGGTATAGCAGCATTTAGCACCTTCCACAAGGGCATCAAGAGGCCTCTAAATATGGGAGACTTTCCAAAATCAGGAGAAACCAGAATAGTTTTGTTGAGTCTCCCATCCCACTTCAATGTGCATATGTTCCATGAGGGCAACCCACACCCCGAATCTGCTGTCAAACTACATTTGAAAATAAAGTTATTGGCAAACCTATTTGTAATAACTTATGGAATCCTACATTAGAAGGGTCTCTCAAAACCATGTCCCTATAGGGCACATGCCATATTACCACATTACATACTTGAGTGGACCAACTTTACATTTGGGTCAAGATGAAACATCACAAGATAGAGTAAGAAGCCTACAGGGACAACAGCTCCACATTACTCTTTCTAGTGGGCTTCCTTTCTCCCAACTCATTCTCCCAGGCTTTTGGAAGATGTGCCAATGCACCTCAGCCAGGGTTACAATTGGGTCAGTTCTGGAAAGAGGTAGGAAACAACTACAGCAAAGAGCTAAAACTCACCATAAAATGTGAAATGGAAGTTGCTGCCGCAGACGGCTGCTCCATACCTCAGCTGAATCCTCTCGTATCACAAAATCTGTCAATTCAGGGTACAGATACTGAAAGTGCTTCATTTCCACGTAAGACCGGTACTGTCCTGTCTTATGAAAAAGAGAGGAGATGAAAGGGTATTTTCATGAGTTGTCTTCTCATATGCCCAAAGAGAATGCCACATTCTGTCAGGAATCCAACATTGTGAAGTTACCTTGATCAAGACAGGCTGCGGTTGCAGGGGTTTTTCCAATACCTGCCCTAAGTCAGCTGCCGCCACTAGTTTTTTCATAGAACAGCAACAGGAGCAGTTGACAGTCAGAGACGCATTCCGTCTACAATCTAAGCCCCACCAGTCTTGACACTCTTTGAAGGGGAAAAAAGGGCATAAGAGGTTTGTCAACTCCAAGATTTCACTTAAGCAAATAGCAACAGGTTGCAAGCATCACACTTGTTATCGTTAACCCTGCTGTGGAATATTATGAGACTAATATCTGAGGATAATTCAATGAACAGGAATTTTTAAAATTTAATATGGGCAAACTGTAGCCTACCAGCCCATCTGAGATCAACCAAGTTTGCATCTCACAGTCCCATCTAAGAATAAAGGCATACTGGGAATACCTGCATATCCTGCTTTTTTTGGATCTCTGCAACCCCTGACAATATTGGAGACATGACTAAGATAAAAGAGATCTAGATTTTTGCTAATCAAGTGCAGAGTATAGTTTAAGCTATATACAGACCATTCTTGAGTATCAGAATTTCTGTTCCTAATAATTCCAACAAAAACAAGGAGCAAAAACAAGTACCTCTTTCAAAATTCCCCTTTGATTCGGGAGGCTTATCTTAAATGCTTCTATTACAATACTACATAACAACACAAAATGAGTAGTTTTATCTTGTATTGGTTCAGCTTTTTGTTAATATAGCAGTATAAAAGTGACTAAGTTTCTACACAGTGCTTCAGGGATCTAATTTTGATCTTTCCCTTTTGCAAAAAGACTAGTAACTTCTCGGGTTCTACAGAACTATATGTCCACAGGAGAAAAATGAGGATTTTGCACTATTACACTTTTAGGAGAGATATTCTCTCCAGAGGCAAAACAAATCACAATGGTTAATTCTTTATAATTTGTTAATCTGTCTCTAAAAGCTGTACTTCATATGCTACCATTGGGAGGTGTACTAGAAAGATCATAACATGACTTGTTTGTTATTGGAAAAACTTGCATCAGAACCTAATGGAGACTTGATCAGAACATTGTATTCCTCTTAAGCATGTGTGCACACACACTAAACAAAAACACTTGAAGTTTTAGCAAGAAAAACTGCTTGTACACACATTCCATCCCCACACTCAGGCAAAAAGACAGAAATCCCCATCATCAGTCTTCACCATACACATTTCTAATGCAGAGGGAAAGAGTTAAGGAAAACTGGCAACGAAAGGAAGGAAAAATCCAAAGATTCATCTTGTATGACAAAATTCAGCCTCCATTAATACTTCCGTTGTTTTCTGTCAGTACATCCTGAGTCCAAACAATACCAATTTATGGTAAAAAAGGGGCATTAAAATGCTTTTGACACTTTTAAGTCTTTGATGGCCATTTCAGAAGGTTTACTCAGTTTGTAAGACAAACGTTTAGCCCAACAAGACAAAAGCACACAGTATTCTAACTGGCTGCACATTAAATCACATCTGCCAAACAGGGGCCAATTTCTTTTTGCAGCCAATCTTGTCATTTGCATTCTCAATTGGACGATTCAGAAGATTTTTGTTTGCCATGATTAACCCACTCAAGTGAGTACTCTAGTAGTATTCCAAGTGGCCTTTAAAACAAACAGTCTCAGATTTATTGTTGAGGGTGTTCCTTCGCATATCAGAAAGCCTGTGACCTGCATGAAAAGTGCATTGGGAAGGGAGGGTTTCACTTGAGTCTGGACAGGGATAGAAGGGGTGACATAGAGGAATAATAGAATGAGCAAAGAGCACAGACAATGCAAATGCAGGGATACACCAGACAATTGAATTGGAGCTTTACAAACACATGCATCTCTTTTTTCCAATTACACCCTGCATTCTTTTCAGATTATCACTGTGTCCAGGCACACTCTAGGGCAATTTGGGCCTCTAGTGCAGCAGACCCTGTATGTGATCAGTTTGTAGATTCTCAGAACCGAAACAGACTTGCTTACATGCTGCAGTTAAAGCATATGCATTAAAGTGTAAAGTTGTAAAAGCAGCAGCACCGTTCCAAATTTTGCCCCACCTTATGCCTATCCATATGCCTTCATATGTTACACAAGTTTGCATGCAAATAGCAATCCTTCTCAATTGTTTTGTGACCAGAAGCAGTGGATCTACAAATCTGGATGAAGCATGGAATACAACCTTTTATAGATTATGGCATGCAAAATCCTGAAGTGCTGTATTTGCATTATTCTAAAATATGTTTCTACCTCTTATGACTGTAGAACAGGGGTGCAGAACAGTTTAAGTCCCTCCACAGGCCTGACAACATTAGTGGGCCTGGCTATGCCCACCATCACCACTCCATCACCAGAGCATTTTGCCTTTTCTCCATGCTGGGAGAAGCATGGACCTGTGCCTCTCCCAGCATTGAGAAAGGGACTTGCAAGGCGCTGAGAGGAGTGGCTCCTCTGGGCTCCAGCTGAGTCCCGTGACTCCTCTGTATGCCTCTCACTGGCTGGAGATGTTGGGAGTTGTAGTCCAACATATCTGAAAGGCACAAGGTTGGGGAGGCTTGGCATAGACCATTCAAGCAAGTCGTTCAGATAACACACATCTTGGAAAGCTCCTCTCATCACTCTTAGGAATAGATGTGCTCAGAGGTCTAGTGGAGCCAGGGCTCGCAGGGATGGAGTCCTGGCACTTTTCGATTAGCATCATCTGCCATCTCACCGGCTCAGAATTCCCTGTTTCCTCTGAGCTTAGCTGCAATTCTCACAGCAGCTGGGGGGGGGGGGGGGGGAGGGTGAATTTCCCCAGAAACAATGCATAGTTACGAGGTATTCCTGCTTGTGGGTTCCCAGTCAACAGCTCATCGGTGAACAGAATGCTGACTAAATGGACCCTTGGTCTGATCGAGCTCTAATGTTCTTCTGTTCTGTTCTTATCCCTGTTGTAATGAAAAGTATTTGGGGTGGCTTGGTCTTGAACAAGCAATTAAGACCTATTAGTTCCATAAAAAATCTGCTGCTGATGGGAGATGAAAATTGCTAGGACAGGTTTGTTGGTATAGATCAACAAGGTAACGTGCATTTTCAGACTCTCCTTAGAGGTGTGACTATGGGAATTGTCAGGATGAGTGCCTGCACATCAACATTTATCGATTACACTAGTGGACAGGCTATTTCTAACTTTAATTCACTTAACATTAACTTGCAGCAGAGGCACATATCTTCACCTGCCAGTTCTGTTCAGATGTCATGCTAAGCCATGGTGGTTAAGCATTTTGAGCTAAACATTATGGCTTAGCGTGTTTTGTGAACCATGCCTAACCATGGTTGCTACATAACCACGTTTTAAACACTCTCACTAACCATTTGCTGCTAAAAGGGTTACCGGCCTAACCATGGCTTAGCATGTTGTCTGAACAGGCCCATCATGTGCATGCACGAGACTTGCAAAATCAAGACTAACCTAAAAGTACCATTATAAATGAGCTTCTGTTGCCATGACAGAGAGATTATGTAGCTGAAGTAATGTAATTCTTCCTTTATCTGCAGAGAATACAGAGACCATATCAGTTAAAAATCTACTGAAGGAGGATTTCTTCATGTTGTTACTAAACAGTACACTTCTTTGCCAAAACACCAAGATGGGTCTCTTGACCATCATTAAACAGTATAACCCCAGTTTTTATCTGTTTTGGCTCCAGAGTTAAAATTACCTTGTCCTGCTAGCTTCAAAAAAACCAAAAAAAAACCATGATTCTTAACTGTATGGATTCTTTTCCCCAATGACCAGGTGTAGACTGGAGCATGTCTGTTTCTTTCCATGCAGGTGATTAGACAATTTTATACAAAGAATTAAATATATAACAACCTTAATTTTTCTATAATGTTTACTATTCAATAATTATTAATCCCTTCACAGACAACAACATATTTAAGGCATGGTAAGGAGCCAGTTTTATTGGAAAGGGGCAAGGGAGCCATAAACTCAACTCACCTTAAAAAAAAGATATTGTAGAGCTGGAAAAAATGCAGAAAAGGGCAACTAAAATGCTCAAGGGAAGATTACAACAGCTGGGGTTGTTTTGCTTGGGGAAAAGGAGGGTAAGGGGGTCACGAAAGAGGTGTACAAAATTATGCATGGTGTGGAGCATGTAAATAGGGGACATTTTTCTCCCTCTCCCATAATACTAGAAGCCAGGGTCATCCCATGAAGCTGACTGGTGGGAGATTCAGGACAGATAAAAAAGAACTTCCTCCCACAGCACACAGTTACACTATGGATTTCACTACCACAAGATGTGGTGATAGCCATCAATTTGGATGGCTTTAAAAGGGAGTTGGATAAATTCCAGGAGAAAAAGGCTATCAATGGCTAGTAGTCCTGATATCTATGTGCTACCACCAGCATCAGAGGAAGTAAGCCTACCAGTTGCTGGGGAACACGGGTGGGAGGGTGCTGTTGCACCATGTGTTGCTTGTGGGTCCCTGGTCGACAGCTGATTGGCCACTATGTGAACAGAATGCTGGACTAGATGGACCATTGGTCTGATCCAGCATGGCTCTTCTTATGTTCTAATAGCATGGATCCAAAGATCCAATGCACACAAGCTGTGCCTTTATTCTGGAGGAAGTTAGCTCTGGCTACCACCCCACAAGCCTTGGCACGCCCAGGGATTCAAAATGCTCTATGTAGAGCTGCCTTTGGGAGCATTCAGAAATTTCAGCTGATATAAATTGCCACAGCTACAATTGTGACAGGGCCTGGTTTTCGGAGCATATGACTGAGACATTCAGTTTTCATTGGCTTTCAGTCCATTTCCAAGCCCTATTCAATGTGTTTGCCATTACCCTTAAAGCCCTAAATAATTTGGGACTGGGATGTAAAGGACCACCTTCTTCCACACGCACAATCCTGTCCACCCAATTAGGTCTTTAATGTTTTCGTGTTCCATTACTGACAGAAGTGCAGAGTATGTAAGATAGACCCTTCTTGGTTAATGCACCAAGGCTGTGGAACTCCTTATCCCAGGAGGCTCATTTGGCCCCTCTTCTGTCAACATTTCAATGCCTATTTGAGACTGTTTTCAACTGTACTTCTGGCACGCGGGACTAAAACTGTCATCATCCTCATCTCTCCACCAGCACAGTTCCTTGATCCAAGTTGATTCTGTTCACTGGTTTTGTTTTCTTACTGCTGCTTCAATTTTTGCTCACATGTACTATTTAATTTGTTACTATTTTATTGTTGTATTTTTATTGTTTGTTAACTGCCTTAAGGATCCCACTGTGTGGGGGGGATAGTAATGTGGGATATAAATACTTTAAACAAGCAAACTAGTCCCACAAAGGCCTTTGGACTGACATTTCCCAAACAGAGCATCTTTGCCACATGCCAAATTGCTTTCCAAATGGAAGGGACTTTCAAAGGCAGTTTGAGATGTCAGAAGTGCCTGCATTTCAAAGGAAAACATTCAAAATCACACTGGGTATAGCCAATCCCTTGGGTGTAACTGAAGTAGATCTTTGCGCCCTGGACTATATGAAGAACCTGCACAGATTTCTGTAGAAGTTGGACACACAAATCACAAGTGGAAGTGAAATATATGAATCTTAGTTTAATGCCTTTCCCACACGGATTACCATTTGTTCATTTTAAATAAATAAATAAATTATATGTATCATTGCAGATGGGTTACATCAAGCAACAAATTAGCTCAAAGAACATCAAATTTAGGTCTTTTTTCACATCAGGGGCTCAACAACTCCATGCCAACACTACATGTTTTTCACAGGTTGCCTCATATTTTGATTATCCATCCTGCAGAATCTGCAATATGCATCCACGTTGCATAGCTTTGGCAACAGCTTACACTGTTTTCTTGGCTTGCCTAAGTGCAAGTGCCGTGCTTGCACTGAGCTATCCTGTGCCAAATGATTTACTTGATTCAAGAGGAGTAAAGTTCTCTGCTAGCAGATGAGATCATTACAGGGGATGTGTCTATCTTCGCTGGATTTATGTCGTTGCACACATTCAACATTACTAATATTCTTTAAAGAAGAACTAACATCATATAGAGGCCTGACAAAACAAAAGCCTGCGCCAATGAAGAACAGTTGTACTACGTTCTGCAACAGCCAACATTGCTCTAAGAAGGAGTGACTTTTCCCTGCTAGCAGATATGCTCTAACTCAGAACATAACCATATAATGTTCACCATTGATATCTTCAATGCAGTCACTGTTCTGGGGATCTCAAAAGCACCGGTACTGAAATATAAAGCAATCATTATAAAGAGCATGGGGAAATGTCTGAAATAAATGGGGAAATGTCTGAAATAAATATAGATTCAATTCCAGTTAAACTAAATCATGATTCAGACTCACTCAAAAGTAACTATACCACCTCCGGCTTCATTTAGACATTTAAAAACTACACTGCTAGAACACTTTTGCATCAGCAAGTCATCTAAATTAACCTATGGAGACCTGGCTGGTATGAATCTCTCACCTTGGAGAGTAGCAGACTGGTTGAGTGATTAAAAGCACAGAACTGAGGAATAAGTCCCCTATGATTGTTCGCTTAAACGCATCCCCTAAGACTTCTAGCTTGTATAACCGGAAGGGAAAGACCTCATTGTCCTCCTTATTATTCCGACATATGTCACTGGAAGATTTCAAAGGAGTGAGACTGATAAAGTAACTATAGAACTGGTTTTAGTACAACATATCATGCCTCAGCAGAGCAATACTGTGTTAAATTCATTCAGTTGTTATAACAAGGATTCACAGACTTCTGTGTTATGTGTATTCAATAACTATTTCAAATTCTCAGCTTTTGGGGGGGAAATGGTTTTAGCTCTTAAGACAACAGACAAATGTTTAAAACTGGACTTCAGCATGAACACAAAAAGCTCAGACATCAGAAATTAATTTAAAAGAAATGCAATGTTTTTTAAACCTCAAATTTCAAAAGTCACAAGAGTTCTACTGTCAACCTCAAATCACCCCAGCTGGCTGGAATAACAATAGACATGGTTCAGTGCAAACCAGATGTCAAACTGGATTTTTTATGCCATATACATGCCTAGTATATGGTCAGCCTGTCCAAAAACAGCAAAAAGAAAGGGATACATAATATTACGCTTTACATAAGATAAACATACCAATCCTGAAGCAAAGATAGAAATGCTCC
The DNA here is from genome assembly GCA_029215795.1 of Anniella stebbinsi. Lineage (NCBI taxonomy): Eukaryota > Metazoa > Chordata > Lepidosauria > Squamata > Anniellidae > Anniella > Anniella stebbinsi. Next base: position 61,979,401 of record JARDYH010000004.1, on the reverse strand, counting down.
CTCTCAGTCTTGCAAAGCTGAACACTACCCATGCTGAAATTACCACTAGGATTATGTACACTCACATCTAAGAAAAAAAACTCATTCTACGTCCAGAATAGAATCATAGAATAGTAGATTGGAAAGGGCCTATAAGGCCATCGAGTCCAGCCCCCTGCTCAATGCAGGAATCCACCTTAAAGCATGCCTGACAGATGGCTGTCCAGCTGCATCTTGAATGCCTCTAGTGTGGGAGAACCCATGCCCTCCCTAGGTAATTGGTTCCATTGTCGTATTGCTCTAACAGTCAGGAAGTTTTTCCTGATGTTCAGCTGGAATCTGTTATTCCGTGTCCTGCATTCTGAGATGATCGAGAAGAGATCCTGGCCCTCCTCTGTGTGACAACCTTTCAAGTATATGAAGAGTGCTTGTTTCCAGACCCTTGATTATCCCCGTTGCCTTCCTCTGAACCCCCTTCAGCTTGTCTTCATCCTTCGTAAAGCGTGGTGCCCAGAACTGGATGCACTTGTTTCATTTATTCCCTCTCCAAAATGATCACAGATGGCAAACAAAGAAAAGAATGCAGAGAGGGTAGGGCTGTAGGACAGGAGTAACTATTGTAAACCCTCACATGCTGACATTTTGGGCAAGTTCAGACCTCTTCCGACTTCTCTGCACTACCAAGAAATGTAGAAACATATTTTCAAAACCTGGATATAAAGCTATGTTAGAAATCTGTTTTCTCCATGTGTAGTGAACTTGTAACTAATTGCTTAATAATTTAATCTATAAATACTATAGAATGCTCAAGAATGTATTTAAAATTGCTTAGAATGCATCCAACACTAAGCTTTGCATGGCAAACCTTATTTAAGGTGGGGAATTTTCCAAATGAAACACCTCCATATGACCAGCTATAAACCTATTCAAGACAGATAAATAAATACATCCCACAATTCTAAGTGCAAAACGAGGGAAGAACTTTTGGCTTTCCAGATTCCCACAATAACGTGGAGCTGGTCTGTTGTCTGAAATTTCGAGCAAACAATTCAACTACTGAGCAATAGCCAAAATAAAGTCATACGTTAAGAAGAACTTGTACCACCTATATCTACAAAACCAGCCAGGACATTTAAAAATTGTGTCAACACATATGTCTGTTACTAGTCCTCAGGTTATAATAATAACAAGGCTGTTTACAATGAGATTCAGCACACTTGAAACAACATTATAAAATTCTGATGAGAGCCCTGGTGCATTAGGTTATAGTTCATTCCACAATAGTGTAGGGATGCTGCAGCTGGGCTGATGCAAAAGGATAACGTCCTCATGAGACACTGGTATTTTCTGGTGGGAATTAGAAAGAACACAATAATCTGTAATGGGAATTTTTGTGCATGTTGCAGACTCAGTTGAGACTATCCAATGGATTGAAGTCTGAGGGGGCCCTAGAAATTCATTAGAAGTCAATTATGCCTCAAGCTAAACTAGGCAGCCAAAAAGAAAGAGATTGTTGATGAGAATTTCCCCAGATGAATAGACCGTGCTAACCACACCCTTGTTCATAAATTACAGCCTGGAGATAGCATTCAAGGGTTCTGAAATGCGAAGACATTCCATGCTGCTTCTATCAACCATTCCCTTTCAAACGTCCATTGCTATTTATTGCAGACAAGGCATATTGCTGATGTGTCATCTGAAAATGCCCTATTGCAATTTCTCCCCATCACTTTAAATCATGCACCTCTAAAACTGGCCAAGATTCTTTGCCAGGGTTCTATCCTGTTTTCCCCCACAATTCCTATTTCTGGTTTTCCCAAACTATCTCAGAGGAGGAGACACACCTGTCTACAAACTAATTTCTGACCTGTGTTTGCTATGTCAAAGGAGTTCAGATATGTGGGAAGATCCAACATTGTGGGCATATCTCCATTTTACTGTAATCTTCTCCTCCTTCACAAAAACAAATGGAGGATTTCACACTAGGGGCTCATCTACACCTAGAGACCTTTCAAGACAGGGGAGGGATGATCGTGAAATCTTCTGCCTCAGCGATCATCTCGCATGGTGCACACGCCAGCGAGTTTGCCCACAATTTAAGGAGAGCCATTCCGTGGCGGGTTTTTTTTTTTATGACTGCTGACTCTTGCGCGAGAGCAAAGTTGCAATCCTGCACAAAGATTAGTTTTTTAAAAAATACATACACACAGTGCTGAAAGACACTGAGACCCATCCAGAATGTGTCAACAATGCTCTCCCCACCCCACCCCCAATAACCATGGGCTCACTCCACACAGCTGGTTGCCTGTTCGCTGAGCACTACTACGTGCCAAAAACAGGAACAACTTCGCAAGGGGAGGGCACACCAGCCATGTACCTCGGGATTTTTGTGAGAGCGGGGAGGGGAGAAACGGAACAAAAGCTGTCATCGATATCCCAGGAAAACCGAGGGATCATTCCTAGATCACAGCGGGATTAGCTGTGCATCATGTGGCCTGTTAGGGATGACCTCGATACTATTCTGGAATAAACGGCTGGTGTGAATAAGGCATAGAACACAACCTCGTGCTAAGTGTAATCACATCACTCAAATAACCGTACTTCTCTTTGGGTTTCACATAATAACAGTTTATGATAGAAGGATGGGTCTAGTCTTTTGAAATAAAAAAATGGCTTTCTATACACATTCCAATTCTGTTTCTCAGGCTTTGAATGAGTCAGACTGATGAAACTTTTCATAAGCAATTTTGGACTATGACATCCATGATTTCTGATTCCAGAATAATGTGCTTTCAACACTTTGGATGAGATGTTCAAAGACAATGGGAATATACAGGTCCCACTAACTAAAATTAGAACACAGGGTGCTTACGCTTCAGCCATTACACAATCTTCTTTCCCCTAAACTGGACAGAATCCAGATATTACTTTTACTGGCAAAAAAAGAGCAGCAACCACAGATGTTGAGAAGTGAGAGAAAACTTTTCTTTTTTTATTATTTCAGAGGTGGGTGATGCAACGCCGTATAACATTCATCTACAAAGAATGTGGACATGAGAAGTTGACAGACCATATAAAAGGGAATACTAATCTAGTCCCCAATTTTAATAACCAAAATATTCTGGGGTCTTGTTAACTTTCTTGGCAGCAGATAATAGTGAAAATATCAAACTCATAGGAAGGTAAATACACCTAATAAATATCTAAGCATCTTCTCCTATATACAGCTCTCCTTGTGTTTGGGATCAAAAAAGAAAGCAAGATCTTTCTGTGGGTGTGACTACTCTCTGAAGTGTGATAACTTGCTACTGCTATTAGAAATGTTTGGGTAGTAACCATTTGATTCTGGAATACCCATTCACTCTTATTTTATGTTAATTGTGATTGATATTGGCGCATTTTAAAGAGTTAAAATATATAGCAACATCATTTATAAATAAATCCTTGTGACAACTTTTTCTTAAGGCAGGAAGGACCAACTTTTGTATTCTTGAGGGCCAATTAAGTACTGAAGTTATAATACAGCAACAGACACATATAAACAGTGTTTCCAAGATATCTCACATCTAACATGAGTCAGTCTCTGAACATAATTCCTCTCCATCAAAGCAAAGCTGCTTAGCTATGTTTGCTCTTTGAATTGTCCTTTTTATATTCCATTTAGAGCACACAGGTTGATATGGCAGCAGCTTTCACCCCCTTTTTATTATCTCCCAGTTTAAGAGTTGCAGGGAGCGACTATACAGCCAACAAACGTAAGGGCAGGGAAAGATATAGTGAGCTAAACATATTTAAGATGCAGGCTTTCTGGAATATGGAGTTGCCAAGGCTTTGACAGTTGCCAGGTTGGAAATGGTCAAAATGGTCTACAGAATAGCTACAAATATACAAATTCACATCAGCCTTGGCCAATACATTAGTCATCAGGTTTTCTTCAAATATATATATCAAGACATCAATGCAACACTTAACATCCTTATCTTCCAAGGCTTATTTTCCTTGACCCTCTTCCAGAGGAGACCTCAAGATACTTAATAGGCCTCAAGATAACCCTATTCCTTCACATTCCCTTCAATTGCCTTTTGACAGCCTTACACAAACATTTATCTCGCTAGAGATGTGAAAAAACAGGGGAAAAATGGAGGAACAGAGAGAGAACATAACCTTTTTCCCCAGAATTTTTGGGAAATTGGGGGGGACTGCTTTTTCCTGATTTGGGGGGGGGGCTTCAACGCTTTACATCTCTATCCCTCAAGTAGGACAGCTGTGCTAACTAGTACAACTGACTTGAACATCTGATGAGGGGGGGGGGGTGTTTTTACAGCTATATGCAAAAAGGCCTACTCAGTCAGGAACTTTGACCACATAGGAACCCCAATAGCGTAGGAGCCTTGACATGAACAGCTCCCAGCTGACATCCCTGCAGTATACTTAGCCACTGGTGGCAGTGCTACTCAGTGCACCCATTGTGAGGAAGGGGCTAGTTAGTGCAGCCCTGCAGCCCCCTCACCTGTCATGCTTTGAAAGAACACTTGAGGGGAACATCTGCATGGTGTCAGAGCATGAGTGCTATTAGATAAGCAATTAGTTTTGTGCAGTAGAGCATGAAAAGTCATTGCATTGGTACACAGAGCCTTGATAGACAACTTCTGAGCAGAAATCTCAATTCTCATGTAACAATATTTATGTAAGAATACCTATGAAACTATTTGAGCTGCAATCCTTCATGTGCCTACTAGGCTATAAGTCCCAATGAATGAAGTGGGACTTGCTTCCAAGTAATGATGCATAGGACTAGAACTCACAGTGGCAAACTACACATTACATGTGTAACGGAGCCCCAATGGTTTTGTGTTGTTTGTCTGTTTGCTTTAATGAAAAGCAGTATTGGAAGGCTTCCATTTCTAGTGGAGAGGCAGCATAGGAGGCACATAGCTCTTTCTGTGTTGGCCCTTTCCTCACTGCAAATTGCTCTCCCAGCTGTTTTTTCCCTGACAGATTCCAGATGCATATTTACCCTGGTAAACATGCATCTGGAACTGTGCAAAGAAAGAAGCAGTTGGGTGGTGTGATTTTTGAGGAGAAAAATGATTGGTGTGGAAAGAATAAAGCACACACTCCCTCCATTTTTATGTAACAAATACTTTGTCTCTTAAAAGAGATGCATGAGATTTCAGGACATATATCTTTGGTACACTTAGAAAATTGCTTCAGAAATGGAGACTCTGCACTTCTCTACATTTTTAAAAAGCCCAGCGCCTTACCAGGACTTTCTGCTTCCACTTTCTTTCTGGAATTGCAATCGGTTCAATTACACAGGTGGCCATGTGGCTTGAATTAAATACTTCCTCTCTTTGTGTGCTCTGTTCGCTTCCATTGAGACCATGCCATCTAGTGGAGGAATTGTTGCACAATGCCTAGTTTACACATTGGGAGATCCCATTTTTCCTGATATTACCACATTATCTGTGGTACATTTAAAAGCGGGATTTCTAGAGGATATGGTGGGAGATGTCCTTGTCGTTGACAGCATCATGTAATGGACCTGCAAACTTCTGTAAGTGGCCAATGACAAGCGTGCAATAAATCGCTCATTTAGAGGAGCCTTATGAAACCAATGAGGACGTGTTTCTGCAGAGAGAGAAGATTTGAGCCACTATCCCTCATTTTGTCCTCTATATAAGATCAAAGCTTAGAAGATTTTAATCTTCTGATCAGTTTATGGACAGGGAAACCTCTGTAACTGGTATGCTTTAAATATTATGTAAATTAGGCAACCTCTAGTGGTCTTTATATACCTTGGCCATGGGGGATGGAGTGGCGGAGGGGTGCTATTATGGGCAGGATCCTAGGTAGGTGGAAAGATGGTGTTAGGGCAGAAACTACTATCATGAAGGGTCAGGTAGTTGATGCTCATCATCCCCTCCCACACATTTTGAGTCGTCATGCTGACCTGCCTTCCCACATGCCAGGTCAGTCCATAATAAAACATAATTACCCATGATCTGATTGTGGATGAGGCATTTGACCTGGTGTGGGTGACAAAAACCTGGATAGATGAGCTCGGGAGACATGATCATACCTAGCTCTGTCCGCATGAGTATTCAGTTCCACACCAGGCCAAATGTGGGGATCAGGGGCAATGTTGCAGTTAACCATAAAAACTTCATCTTGATCACCAGGAAATTAGACCTCTTGGACACTGGATGGAAGGGCTGAACCTAGTGCTGGACCTAGTGCAGAGGTAGGACAGGGATGGGGTTGGTGTACTGCCTATTCTGCTGCCCAAGAGCCTCCCTGACTGAGCGGGTCTCTGGCATGGTTTTGGAGAAGGCCAGAACGAGGATCCTAGGGGACTTGAATTTTCATGCTGAGGCTGCCTTGTCAGGCCCAACTGTTCCTGGATGAAACGCATTATCTAGACCTATGTATGGAGACAGTGACAAGCTGAGCAAGAGCCAATAAACTGAAGCTGAAACCTGACAAGATATTCTGTGAGTCGGTGGTTCTTGAGTCCAGAAATTAGGGATAGGATAGCACTCCCCTAAAGAAACAGGTTCATAGTTTAGGGGTGGTGCCTTGATTCCAAGCTGCCACTAGAAGTCCAAGTGGCCTCATTGGCAAGGGACACTTATGCCCAGCTACAACCACTTGTGAACCAGGATAGCCAGTCCTCTGTGATGCATACTGAGTCACTGGGATAGACCCACTCATCCCAGATAGCCTATCACAACACGCTCTTTGTGAGGCTGCTCAGGAAGATGGTCCAGAAGCTGCAACTGATGCAGAATGCTGCAGCCTGGCTGTTGGTGTGAGCATCAAAGAAGGATCATATCACCTCAATCCCAAAAGCACTGCACTGACTGCCAATAAACTACTGAGGTCAATTTAAAGTCTTACTTGGCATATAAAGCCCTAAACGACTTGGGACCAATGTACATGAAGAAGTGCCTTTCAGGTTACCAACTGGCCCATGCCCTATGATTAGTAGGAGATGCCTTGTTCAATTGCAGAAGCTAGGAAGGAAGTGCCAAGAGACGGGGAATTTTCTGTGGTGGCACCCAATTTACAGAACTCCCTCCCTGGTGATATCAAGTTTGCCTCCACAGTCCAATTATTCAAACAAAGATTGAATACTTTTTTTATTAATTCAGTCATTTAGATTCTCCTAAACTCCTAGTGAGAGTTATTGCTGCTCTTTTATTGTATTGTGATTTTAAGGATGTTAGATTTAGATTATTTGATGGTTGTTTTGATGTTTGTGTTGTTAGCTGCCCTATGTTCCAGAACTGGAAGAACAACAACAGGATATAAAAATAGTGAATTAAAAAAAAAAAAGTTCCACACATGAAATTTTGGCTTTGAGTCATTTCTAATTATCTGCAGAAATGCCACTATGATAAGCAGAATGTAAAAACGTGAGTCACTGAGGAAAAAGTAGGCACAATTATGCTCAATTCTTTGGACAATTTATATACCACACGTTCCCAGGAATAATACAAGTACTTTTTTAAAGCAACATATGCAGCACTGATAAGGTTTTTAATCAATCTGCCTGAGAAGGCAGCATAGTAGTAATGTCCTTTCAGCTAGTTACAATTCAGACAGTTTTGTCCACACCCATGTCTGGTTTATATTAAGTCTTGGTGACTTATTATATCAGGATTATCCACTCCAAGACCTCCCTGCAGCAACTGAAAACTAAGTTCCACTAGAAAAGGCTAGGCTTATTTCAGGTTTCCTTGGAGTGCCTTCCTCTCTTTTGGTGACAGAAATCTGGATTGTTCGTTCCTTGACTTATACATTTCAATCACTTCAGTAAAATACAAACAAAGAAGGAGCTCTCTTAATCCACACTGCCATTAGTGGCCTGTTGGTAAAACTCACTTTCTGTACACTTTGTTGACATATTTCAAGTGCAACTACTATTTTTAAAACATTTTGCTGAGTGGGAGAGGACACAGCAGATCTCCAAGATTGTAACACTTTAGCATACAAATGAATTAGCATACAAATAATTCCACAGCAAGTGTTTATGATATCATTTATGCAAAAGTACTTGAGATAGCAGGTGAAGAGGTTTTCTGCATCCTGAAGAAGCCATGCAGAAAAGAGGGAAAAGCCTGATAAGTTTTCTTTGAATTCAATTAAAGTTGTGGGCAGATTTACCAAAGTGTTATTTTAAAAAACTGTGTGACAAGGGGGAAAATGCCAGGAAAAGATTCACCTGCTAATCTGTCAGTGGTGCAAGCACAGGATAAAAACTAGAAACCCTGCTCTGGGGCAGGCTGTTAGTGCCAGGAAGAGGAAGGGAGAGAGACAACAGGAGTGCAGAAAAACCTCTTTTGCATGTCTACTCAGAAGTAAGCACTGAATTCAATGGGGCTTATTCCCAGGAAAGTGAATAGGATTGCAGCCTTAGTCAGACTTCCCTTTTCAATACATCTCTTGCATGAACTGGGCTGAGATTGGTGCAAGTGTGACCCCATCCCACCATCAATTTTGTGAGGTGCAAATTTGTTAAACAATGAATAATGACTGGTTGGTTTCCACTTTTCAAATACCCAGAAGGAACTGTACAAATCTCCATCAATAAGCCAACATACCTGTGCTGACTAAGTCATCCTTCACAAGACTGGTCTCTGCCTATCCTTATTGGTCTGGAACCATTTTTAGGACTTTAAAAAGGTACGCTAGCTGGTTGCCACATTGCATAATGTGCTGATTGTGTCAGCAGACACTCACTGGAGCTAATTGAAGCTATTGTTATAAAAACAAAATAAAATCTTTGAGCATGCAGACGGGTCAATTAGTCTTTACTGCAGGTAAACATTATGGCTCTTAGTAGTACTTCTCATTTTGCTCCTTACAAAAAGCAGAATGTAATTTTACAATGACAGGCAGTAGAATAATTAATGAATGTTATTCCCCTATATAAATTAGTATTTATCATATGTGCAACCAGCAATGCATCCTACTTCTTGATAGCTGTAATGGCTAAGTAAATATATAAAAGATGTCCTTACTCTCAAGCATATACTTCTTGGTAATAGGTAAAGGCAGCAGTCTGATGTGACTAATGAGGGAGCCCCACGCATTGGCTCTGGAGAGTGTAGTTTCAGGTGGCGAAAGAGTATATGGCTGGATCATGAAGTACGCAGTTAGTAAAACTAACCCCAGGGTAACCAGTCCCTGCAAGAGAAGACAAGCATTAGATTAATCACACTACAGTAACTAGGCATGTATGCAAAGTGAGAACTTTCCCCTTTCAGGATCTCAGGGAGAATGTGCATGCATGTGTGTGCATGTGCGTGCGTGCGTGCATATGAAAGAGAGAGAGAGAGAGAGAGAGAGAGAGAGAGAGAGAGAGAGAACATGCACACACACACACTTTTAACACCAAAACTTACAAAATAAAGGTTTAGAACAGGGTTAGGTTTAGTGGTTTTTGACCCCATGAGCTCCAAGCCAGTAATCAAGACCAGAGCTGCCAGTGGGCTTGTCCTCAGCCAGAGGCCCCTTGTCCATTTCACAAACAAACACACGCACACAGAGCTGTTTCACAGGCTATGGGAACATAATTTTCATGGGGAAGCCAGCACATCACAGCAGCAACTTCGACACTTCCATGGCCAAGTGATTGTGTGGCACTGAAGGCTTCCCATATGGCCCATAGGTTGCCCACACATAATTTAGAGGCTGATCATTATTTATAGTTACACAGAAAAGATGAAAAATCCCAGATGAAGCAGATGTGCCCATTTCTCCCCACCCCTCTTTAGTTCATTTTTGAGTAGCAAGGTGCCCATGGCAGCCATTACATGACTAGCCATGTTCTTCATGGGAGACATTTTGTGGTGATGCCCACAACAGTTTCTCAAATTCCTATATGCACCTACAAGTCCAAAAAGAGAGGAGACCCATGATTTACTGAACTCCCCTAGATATTTTTGCCATATTTAATAATATGGCAAACATGCAGTCAGCTTTAAGCAATCAAATTAAGTCAGGAAACCATAGACCAATTCTAACATTCCTCCCAGAGAACAAGCAGGATAACTAAAGTTATGGTTGTGATTCTTGCATTTACCTAGCCTGTTATATTGTGACTGCTGTGTTCCATTCTACATTGATTTCCAACTGCAGTACACTTTCTGAAAGGATTTGGGACATTACAAGATCATTCACAAATGCTTTACCTTATAGAGAAACATGAGAAGAGGGTAACGTGGGGGTCCTCTTTGGGGCTCATTTTTTTCCAAGAGTTGTCTGATGAATTTTTCAATGGCCTTTTCAGACATACCACATTGATAACCAGTCTGTCTCACCAAGTCAATGGTCTCTGAGAGTTTGTCATAAATGCTGAGTTCACTGGCAGAAAGCTCCATGTCCTCTGGCGAAAAATCCTATTAGGGAAAATTCAAAAGTGTTCCGAATCAAAATATTTCAGTGCCACAAGAAAGATAGTGGGGGGGACAGCAATTTCCCAATCTAAGCAATCTTTCTTTGTGATACGATTGCAAAGCTGGGTCTGAGAACTGGTAAGAATAACCCATTCAAACACAAGGGAAATAGTTAAGTTTAGACAACCAGGCTTTTGCATTAATTTTTGTGAACTGCCCAGAGAGCTTTAGCTATTGGGTGGCATAGAAATGCAGAAAATAAATAAATAAACTTTCTAAAATATAGGGCTATTTTTATGAATCTCATTAAAATACATAATAGATCCTAGAAAATAGGATTCTGTTTACACTGAAAACAAAAAGAGTAGGCACAGTAGCTTTACTTCCTTTGCTAAATTTCTCTCCCAGTTTTAGGTGCAACCCTAACCTTTGCAGGTGCTTCACGTCTTTGAATACTGGTTCATGGGGATCAAACAGGGGAGATTTCCTGAAAACATCTAAATAGCCATTGTATGAAATAAGATACTAGACTAGATAGAGCTTTGATTTGATCCTGCAAAGTTCCTTTTGAATCTAAAGAAAGAAACTATACCATCATTCCTAGATTGTATCAAAGGCAACAAAAAAAATAATGGAAATGAAGAGTCACCTTCAGTTAACGGAATGCAGAGTAGCACCAGTGTTGTGAACACATAAGTGTTATCTATGCCCGCTCTTTACAAATGAGGATCTGACCTACACAAGCTGTTTATTATCAAGACATATCAAAAGCAATACACAAGCAACGTTACAGATCAACATTTGAACTTTCTCGATGTTTAGCATTTATTAAACATTCATTTTTGGAACAAAAAATCATTTAGTCAAGACTCTTCAGTCATCCTTTTTTTACTGAGATGGTAGTGCATTATTCGTGAAATATCAAGGACAGCCCATCCTTAAACAACAGAAAATGTCACAAAAGGACCCCAAGAGCATGAAATAACCAGAGCATTAAGCTCTTCCTCAAAGTTCTGGTGAATGATGGCGCCATGCAACCATGTACTAAAGTAGAGATCATTCATTTCTACGTTGGGAGTGAGATCAAAATTATTTGGGTGTTAAGAGGAAGGAGCAAACAATTAATGGTTGCATGATTACTATTTTTATATTATTTTTTCAGCAGAAGCTGTACTTTACCATTATCTCACTTTCCTTACTTGTGAGATGTTGAAAGAATGAGATGTAGGAGTCAGACCTCCACATCCTGCAAGAAAGAAGCAGCAGCAGCTTTGATCTGTATACAGTGCATGGTCTAATGTTCATAAGTACATAAGAGCCATGCTGGATCAGACCAAGGATTCATCTAGTCCAGCATGCTGTGGCCCACCAGCTACCCACAGGAAACCCACAAGCAGGATATGGGTGCAACAGCACCCTCCCAAACATGTCCCGCAACAACTGGTGTACATAGGCATACTGCCTCTGATACTGGACGTAGCATATAGGCATGAGGACTAGTAACCATTCTCCTCCATGAATTTGTCAAATCCCTTTTTAAAGTCATCAAAATTGGTAGCCATCACTACATCTTGTGGAAGTGAATTCCATACTTTAACTATGGGATGTGTGAAGAAATACTTCCTTTTATCTATCCAGAATCTTCCACCAATCAGCTTCACTGGATGACCCCAGGTTCAAGTATTATGAGAGAGAAAGAAGAATGTCTCCCAATAGACTTTCTCCATGCCATGCATAATTTTGTACACCTCTATCATGTCCCACACTTTACTTGTCTTTTTTTCTAAGCTAAGCAATCCCAGCTGTTCTAATCTTTCCTCATAGGGCAGCTGCTCACAGTACTCTTAAGTATGGTTGCAGCATAGTTTTGTATAAGGGGAGTTATGATCTTGGCAGTTATATTTTCAATTTTTTTCCCTAATTATGCCCAACATGGAATTTGTGTTTTCACAGCTGCCACACATTGGGTTGACATTTTCATTGACCTATCCATCACAAACCTCAAGATCTCTTTGTGGTCAATCACTGCTAGCTCAGATCCCATCAGCTTATACTTGGAAGTTGAGATTTTTGTCCCAATGTGCATCACTTTACATTGAATTGCATTTGCCATTGTGATGCCCATTCTCCCAGTTTGGAGATACCCTTTTGGAACTCCTCGCAATCCTGTTTTGTTTTAACCACCCTAAAAAATTGGTGTCATCAGCAAACTTGGCCACTTCACTACTCACTCCTAATTCCAGAATAAGTTAGGAGGTATTGGTCCCAACACAGATCCTTGCGGGACCCCATTGTTTATATCCCTCCACTGGGAGAATTTATCATTTACTCTTACTCTTTGCTTTCATTTGCTGATCCAGAAGACGACCTCTTGTCTTATTCCATGACTGCTAAGTTTGCTCAAGAGTCTTTCATGAGGGAATTTGTCAAAAGACTTTTGAAACTCCAAGTAAATAATGTCTACTGGATCACTCATATCCACATATTTATTTCCACTCTCAAAGAATTCTAAAAGGTTAATCAAACAAGACTTACCTTTGCAGAAGCCATGCTGATTTTTTCTCAGCATAGCTTGTCCTTCTATATGCTTACTGATTTTACCTTTAAATAATGCTTTCAACCAATTTACCTGGAAAAGACATTAAGCTAACTGGCCTTTAATTTCCCAGACCCATCCTGGATCCCTTTTTAAAAATTGATGTTACCATGGCCATTCTCCAGTCTTCAGGTACTAAGGCTGATCTTTGGAACATATTACATATTTTTATTGGAAGATCAGCAATTTCATAGTTGAGTTCTTTTAAGAATTCTAGGGTGGATATCATCTGGGCCCAGTGACTTATTAACTTTAAATTTGTCAGTAAGTTCAAGAATTTCATATTCTCTCACCAATATTTGCTTCAGTTCCTCAGACTCCCTTCTTGAAAATATCCATCCTATCTACATCTGTCCTATATCTTCTGCAGTGAAGACAGATGAAAAGAATGCATTCAGCTTCTCAGCAATATACTTATTCTCCTTTAATACATCTTTAACTCCATTATCTTCCAACCATCCAACTGCCTCCCTAGCTGGTTTCCTGCTTCTGGTATATTTAAAGATTTCTTTATTGTTGGCCTTGATGTTGATAGCAATATGCTCCTCAAAATGCTTTTTTGCATCTCTTCTTGTCTGCTTGTGTCACCTTTGTGCATGTTTGTGCTCCCTTTTGTTTTCCTCATTTGGGCAGGACTTCTGTTTTCTGAAAGAAGCCCTCTTTTCTTTCTCGACACTGTTCATTAACCATGCTGGTGACCTTTTGGACTTGGTGCTCTTTCCTAACCTGTGGTATACATGCTAGCTGAGCTTCTGTTATTCTGGCTTTGAGTAACCTCCAAGCATTTTGAAGGGATTTAACCCTCTTAACTCCCCGCTTTCAACTTCCTTTGTACCAGTTCCCTCATTTTAGAGAAGCTTCCTATTTTGAAGTCAAACGTGACCGTGTTGGCAATTTTCCACTTAAATATACATTAAAATCAGATAGCACTCTGGTCACTGTTTCCAGTTGGTTCAACAACATTTACATCTCGTACTAAGTTCTGGGTGACACCACTTAGGATTAAATCTAGGCTGGTCTTCCCTCTGGGCAATTCCACGACCAGCTGTTCTGGGACACAGTCATTTAGGGCATTAAGAAATTTAACCTCTTTGTCATGACTCGAACATGCATTTATCCAGTCAGTATGGATCCAGTCACTCATTATTACAACAGTTCCTCATCTGGAGGTCTCCCCGATTTCATTTTCCATCTCAAGATCATCCTGAGTATTCTGGTTTGGGGAACAACAGCCTGTTCCTAGTACTAAATTAGTTTTGGAGCTTGGTATTGTCACCCACAGTGCTACTGTGGAAGAGTTTCCCCCTTTTAGGTTTTCTAGTCTGTTCAACACTATGCCCTCTTTGACATACAGAGCAACACCTCTCCCTGTGCACCCTTCCCTGTCCTTCGTATACAGTTTATTTCCAGGGATGACTACATCCAACTGGTTCTCTCTGTTCCACCAGGTTTCCATAATGCCCACTATATCTAGGTTCTCCTTTAAAACCAGGCACTCCAGGAGACTTCTAGCATTTGCATAGGAACACCTGCACATTGTGTCCTCCCCAGATGTCTCTGGAGTGTGCATCTTCTGCTAATATGGTAAAACATGCTGACTATCATGTTTCACCATATTCTCATGGCCTTTTTTCTCCCCTTCTACATTTGGACAATTGGAAACATTTTCATCTTCATCCCCTAGAGATGATTCAGTCTGAACCAGATGCTTCCTCCTAGCTCCTGTCAGCTTTTTCCTATCTAAACGGCATGTTATATCCACAACCTTCGCACCAGGCAGGCAATTTACCACAAGAACTACACACCCATCATAAACTCAGGTGTCTATATGTCTAATAATCTAATCTCACATTACCACAAACTGCCTGTTCCCCTGAGGCACATCCTTGATGTGAGAGGCTATTGGGTCATTTCCCAAGTAACGGGCCCCTTCCGAGGAATCTTTCCCTCTTCCTCAGAATGACGCCCTCCTTCCACAAGACACACATTCTCAGTGAAAACAAAAGAACTGCAACCCAGAGATTGGAATACTGTTATTATTAGGTCCCCAAAGGTCTCATCCACCAACCTCTCTGATTCTCTTGGCTTCTCCCAGTTACCTACCTTGGCTTCAAGGGAATGAACTTGTTCCCTCAGAGTCAGAAACCCATTATATCAAGCACACATGCATGACTTCTGTCCAGCTGGCAGACAGTCATACATGTGGCATTCAGTGCAATACAGTGGATAATCGCCACACCCCTGCTAGCTTTCTACCTTCATAACTTCTTCATTATTATTTCTGTTATTGGGTTTGTTTACATGGAAAACTAAGTTGTTTACTAGGAGAAGGTGGGGAATTTATTTATAGTTATTTGCTTATATTTATAGCTATTTATTTACAGTAATTTACTATCAGAAGGGAGGAAAGAGTTGACTGCCCCAGCCTCCTCACCCTGTTGCTAAGCTCGCATAGGTGCTTAACTCTCTTGTGTGGTGATGCTTGTGTGGTGATGCTTTGTCACTGGGACTGTGACGTACGGCTCCTCATGTTCAGAGATCTTGATTCAGTGCTGGGAGCTGGATAGCTCCGGCTGCTGAATTCAGAGATTTAGCCCTAGGAAACAAACACATAGCATGATTTCCAAACAAGATGCAGAAACAAGAATCTATATCACATCTCCTTTGCTAGACTGGAATACCTGATGACGTTTGCAAACACAGCAATGCAATCTTTTTCCAGGTTAGAAAAATGCTTGTTATTCAAGGGTATTTTTAAAAACGGCATAGGCGCAATTCAAGCTTCTGTACAAATAAAAGACTGGGTTTCAAACTCTGAAAACTATTTCAGAGATGAGATTTAAAAATAAGTGATAGAGAGCATGGGTGTGTATACCAAGGGCACAATATTTTCAACTCTCTTCAAGACTATATCCTATCTCCAGGCTCCTTACTAGACGAGGCTTACTGGATTTTTAAAATATGGCTAGTGCTATTTTATGCATCTCTGTAAAATACACAGTAGATCCTATAAAAAATATCATTTTGTTTCATTTCTTTTACTTAAGCCATTGAAAACCTGAGAGTTGGCAAAGAAAGAGCTGGCTTCACTTCCTTATTTAGTTTTTTCTGTTACAATTCTAGGCACTGTTGTAAATGCTGGAATAAATGAACGGAAAGTCCGTACACCAAGCACAGAATTACATACCCCATTTGTTGAACTGTCAGTTTATAATTCTACACAGTATCATGTAAGTCCTTACAAAACTGAGCTCCTATTTTCTAACTCCCTAGAGCAAACTCCTACTGAGAAGCTTATCACATGTATTTCTAAGGGAAAATATCACATAATTCTACTGGTTGTTAAAGCTCATCAGTGACAAATGAGATGTGTCAGAGCTCTAACCCCCTTAGACAGACACAATGTTAATAATTGAGTATGACACTGAATATTATACTGCCATGGAAAGCCAGCCTTATTTGCACGAAGTAACTCAGATATTTAACTGTTCCTATTAGAGAATAGTATAAAACGTTACTGAATTTGTTTGAGATGAGAAAAGTATCACCCAAGTAAGTCAAGTACCTTCGGAAAATGCCTTACACAACAGAAGTGGCCCTCCAAATGTTGTTAGACTCCAGTTCTCATCAGCCCCAACCAGCAAGGCCAATAGTCAGAGGTGCTGGGAATTGTTGTCCAACAACATCTGGAAGGTTGTGGGTTCCCCATTCTTGATTTACAATATGTTTTTTTAAAAATACTAGTTATCATTTATGCACACACTGGATTTTTTTACAGTGTATACATCTAATGCGAGTAGTAGTATTTCAACTATCACAGGATTATGCCCAAGACTTTCCCTAAATGCAACTGGGTTGTGATCCTGACATCCTTGTGTTCCTCTACAGTGTAAAAGAGCAATAATCTCATACATGGCATAATGGCTTGCTCAAGCCACCAAGATTTGAATTAAATGTATACATCAACTTTGGTTGACATCCCTAATGTACCACACACTGTAGCCCTTACCACCATTTATTGATGTAGGAAATGGACAATATGATTTTCAGAATCGCTTGGTCCTACATTTCCACAGACATAATGGATTAAACAAAAGCAAGAATACCTTCCACTTCTTACAAATGCTTTAAAAAACTGCCATACAATTCTATGCATGCTTACTCAAAAGTAAGATTACTCTTGGAAGAACAGGATTACAGCCTCAGAATCACAAGTCCAAAGTATTAATTGGAATGTCACATCTAAATTTTTGTAGTTAGCTTTGCAAATCTCTATTGCAGTCCTTCATCCTCAAGGGCCTTGCTGATTATAATACAAGGGCTCATGTACCAGTGCAAAGTTGCAAGATGCAATTTTGCAACAAGAAAGGATGCTCCCCTGGTACAGTAACTCAGGGCAAAACAACTGTGTTCATGGACAAAGACCATGCAAATCCTAGTATAACGTGCATGTGGGTGGATAAAAATATGCCACAAATTGTAAAGGGAAATTGTATACCACAGAAGTGCTGGACCTCTTTTAGCCTGATGGCCGAATTCCAGTTTGGAGAAGCTTTTGGGAACTGCATTTCAGTACTGGGTGGAGCCAAAGGCAAAAAGGGTGGGATCAAAATACCAAAAATTGCTCTTACTATCAGTAACTAACGTTTAGGAGCAGCATTTCAATCTTGTAGAATGGGGTGAAACTACACAAAAGCCAGGAAACTACCAAATTATAGTTGTTTGGGGAAAAGAGGTGGGACCTTCTAGGAACCCCTGCAGAACCAGACTGGAATCCACACACCCCAAGAGCCAGATTTGGCCCCAGGGCCTGAGGTTTTACACCCCTGGTATAAACAGACAAGAGGATGTCAATCACTTTGCATCAGTACTTGGGGTGATGGCACCAATAGAACTTTACAAGCAGTAATAGCATTATAACTATAATTCCATGAGCTACCCAACAATTATATTTTTTACAACTGCACTGCTAGAAATCCCATTATGTCCCTTACCTCAACCCTGTAACACTTAGAACTCTCTGCATACATTCGGTGAAATGTGCTAACATCAGCATTCAAGTTTCCAAAACCAAAGTTTAAACCATGCCAAATTTTAAGGGAAGTATTTTATCAACACTAGTAACTGAGATTATGTTTAAAGTACCCTTCCTCAACCTGGTGCCCTCCAGATGCTGACTGGGACTGATAGGAGTTGTAGTTTAAAACATATCATGGGCAGCAGGTTGGAGAAGTTTGGTTTAAAATAAATCTTAAAAGCAGATGTTCTCTGCGATTTTACTATTTTACTTTCTGCACAAGCTAGTAGCAAGCCCATCACTTTCTAGAAAAGACACCAGACGGCATAGTTGCAGGCAGGCATTCACCTGCATGTAATCAATTACATACCTAAGGCACTCATCATAAATACCTTCATGCATTATGTGGCACGGTTAAGCTGGTAAACACAAGGAATCCGGGTGTCAACACACAAAAATAACAAAAAGTGCACTGGACTGGAGTCGTCACTTTCAGATTTGTGCTACAGAATTAGGCTGACCATATGAAAAGGAGGACAGGGCTCATGTAACTTTAACAGTTGTAGAGAAAAGCCAATTTCAGCTGGCATCATTTGTATGCAATTTGTACCTGGTGAAATTCCCTCTTCATCACAACAGTTAAAGTTACAAGGGCCCTGCCCTCTTTTGTATCTGGTCACTCTAGTATAGTGCCTGCAACTTTAACTGTTGTGATGAAGAGGGGATTTCTCCAGGTACTAATTGCATACAAATGATGCCTGCTGAAATTCCCTTTTCTCTGCTACTGTTAAAGTTACATGAGCCCTGTCCTCCTTTTCATATGGTCAGACTATACAAAATCAACTATGTTGGAACATGAGTGTGGGGCCACAACGTCTGGAATTTAGAGTTACCCCCTAACGCTTCCAGTGATGAAGGCATTTGTATTTTTCAATTCCCCTTCCCCCGCCCTGCTCTTCGCTAACGGTGGGATCCTATGCATATGTCCTCAAAAGTAAACCCCACTGAGTTCAATGGGGCTTACTTCCAGGGATGTAAAAGATGACAGCGTTATCATTGCTCGCTTGGTCACACTAATCATAAGGCAGCAGCCAGGAACACGCGCAGGAAGGGAGTGGGGGAGGCAAGGAAAACCATGGCTACTGGCTGGACTTTTGCCTCACACACAGACACGCCCCACTCTGCCCCAATGGCAGCGAGAGCCAACCTGGAGCTGGGCTCCCCTTGCGCCTCACGCGAGACCAGCGACGTGTCCCCCAGTCTCCGGAGCTACCGCCTCCTCCCTCATTTCGCCCTCTCTTTCGCCTTACAACACGTAGCCACCCTAGCCCCTGCGAGTAACACCCCCGCCCCCATTCCGGTCGCCCGGATTTGGCAGCGCCCCTCCCGCACCCGTTCGCCAGGCTCACCCCATGAACCGCCCAGACGACTCCCACAAGGCTGGAAAGGCGGAGGGAGGGCACATGGGACCGAGGCGCCCGTGCACGCGAGTTCGAACGACAGGCCCGTCGCTTCCTGCTTCCGGGATCTGGACGGAACGAGCCGCACTTTCGCCGCAGCACTTTCGCCACAACGGCTTCTTCTCCCCACCGCCAGTCAAGAAACGAAGCCGCTTATTCATTGTGCCTCAAGAGACAGCTGGCCATGGCCACCCCTTTATTCTGCTCCAGATTGCGCCGCCTGACCATGTAGGTGTTTACTCGTGAGGAGGCCCACGGCGTGCAGGGAAGCTTATTCACAAGTAAGGCTGCATACCCTGTGCAGGCTTAGGCTGCAATCCTTAGTAAGTATACATGTGAGAGGAAGTCCCAGTGCCCTATTGAGTTCAGTGTTACTTACTTCTGAGTAGATATGCCTGGGGTTGTGCTCTTTTCCTCCTTGGGCTCACTTCTGAGTAAACAAGCATATAGTCGAATTTAGTACTTCTGAGTTGACATACCTAATATTGTGCTCTTTGCCTCCTTCTGATGTTTGCCTAATGTTTACTCCTTCTGAGTAAACATTAGGGATGTGCACGGTCCAAAAAATCAGATCGGAACTGTTGTTGCAGATCGGATTGGAGGTATTTCGGATCAGATCCGATTCCGATCCGAAAATTGGATATCCGATTTTTGGATCAGATGCCTTTTAGTCCCTTTAGACTTGATTTTGGAGGGGGGAAAGCCTGTATCTTTGGTATTTTTTAAGACAGAATCATGAAACTTTGTTAATGTGCAGATGGGATGTTGCCAGTCATGTGCCCAGAATTGCAGACACAGGGGTTCAGGCATTACTTGTAAGTAAGCCTTCAAAAGTCACTTTTTCACCAGTCATCTGTTCCTTTTTCAATTTATTCCTGTGTCTCAGGGGCACGTTTAAAATGGGTTTTTGGCAGGTAAGAATATAGACCATGTCCCCAGTTGGGGAGCACACTGAAAGGCTGTACGTACAGCCCTTTTGCAGACACAGGGGCACAGTTTAACTGAAATGGAATTGTGAAAAATGGGTTTGCCCATTGCACGCAAACTGCAAAGTGCTTTCATTAGATCCCGTCCCCAGAAACTGAACTCAAACTTGGGGAGCGTACAGAAGGGCTGAACGTTGCTCTGCCCACTTTTCACAGACACGGGCATGTTGCTTAATGAAATTGAACTGTTAAAAATGGCTTCTGCTGGTAAGTAAGACCACTACAAAGTTCTATCTCATTAGATCCTGTCCCCCAAAACACCACACTAATGTGAGGAGCGCACAGAAGGGGTGTACATTCGCCCCTGTTTCACAGACACAGGGGCACGGTTTAACTTGAATGACAGGTGTTTTATTGAACTTTGGGTCTCTGTGGACTCCTCCTTGAGGGAGAAACCTAAGTCCCTTAGCTTAAGCAAGGAGAGCGACATGCTCTACTCGCAGGTTGGATCTGGCAGACAGCAGCAACAGCAGCAGCAGACAGGCATTCAAAGGGTGAAGTCAGGAACAGAGGGGACTCTATGAACTTCTCCTTGAGGGAGAAACCTCCAAACTCCACCAAAATCCAATATCAATTCTAGCTCCAAACCATGCTCCTTCCGCTCCAACTAACTAAACCCCACAGAGAGCCAAAAGGGAAAGAATTAGAATATATGCTGGGTTTCTACTAAGCCCTCCTCCAGCATTGCGATTGGAGGCTGCAGGAAGTCTTTAACAGGATTGGGTGATGCATTGATGCAGTGTAAAGCACAATTGGTGGATAAAGCTGTCAAACACACACACACACACACAACTCCCCCCCCCCCAATTTATGGAAGTTTAAAATAATAAACCGCTCATTGCCACTAAAGTCTTGCACCAATTTCTCTGGAATTTTTCACACATGAGTAGCCACATCCAATCTCCTATGTCAGGGAATTTCAACTTTCTGCCTCTTAAAAATAAAAAAGTTACCGCACATTATTTTTCTAAGTCCACTGTCAGTTTAAAACGCCATAAAATGGAGGTCCGACCCTCCGATTTTTCCGATCCGAATCGGGTCCCTTCGGATCGGATGGTTCATAGGATCGGAATCAGAATTTTTTCGTTTTATCCTATTTGGGCCGGATCTGATCCAGATTGTGGATAGGATCCGATCCAGATCGTGGATAGGATCCGATCCACTGCACATCCCTAGTAAACATGCATAGGATCGGATTGTAAGAAAGGCTAAGATTGCTTCTACGCACATTTGTGTGGGAGAAGGTCCACTGAGTTCAGTAGGGCTTATCCCCTGAGTAAATGTGTAGGATTGCAGCCTTAGTTAGGCTCCTATCGCAGCAGAGCAGCTAGATGAAAATTTCAGACAATATGTACTCTGGAACTCATTTATACAATTGGAACTTGGATGGCAACCTTTTGGTTTTTATGCTGAGGGTTTTATTTTTGTGCTTTAAGAACAGGCATCCCTTAAAAAGATGGGGCCTCTAGCACCCTTCAATGCAGGCTCTAGAGAAAGATGCTATGAGGCTTATTCCACATCTACAGTGAAAATATGGCTGGGTTTGGATGACATGATAATCAACGAGAGGGGTAAAGCGTGAACCGTCAGTTGCGTTGCTTATTGTGTCGTCTTGTCAGGCGATACACAAGTGATGGTTGACTATTTCCCCGAAATAGCCAATGAAGAAATACAACAGGTTGCTCCATTGACTATCCCGACAACTGTTGCTACACATGTTGTCTGGTGGGCTCCATTGATTATTCTCCCGTCCACAGAATCACAAGGCAAGAGTGGCAGAAACCCAGCCACTCTAGCCCCATGGGGCTCTATGGACAAGAGAAAATAATCCTGTGCCGGCGAGCGCTTCAGGAGCCCTCATTGTCCCGCTCCTTGGGAGGCAAGGCCAGGGCAATTGAGGCTCCTAAAGTGCTTGTCGACACAGGAACACACCGCCCCTGGGTAGTGCATCACCGATTGCAACGCACCAGGTTTTGCCAGGGACGTTTATCCCCCCTGATCCATCTGGTGATCACCTCAAGGGGATAGAAGGAGCCCCTTCCATCCCCTCGAGACGATCCCCAAATGGTTCGGTGGGAGGGGGAGCGGATGATGCCTTCCGTGGCTGGACATGAAACGTCCAGCCGTGCCAGGCACCCATCTGACAACATCGGAGCGATGCACAAGATTCCTAGCTGCTCCTGTGACAAGCAGCTTTGATCCTTTGGCATCAGCTCTCCCCCCCTTCACCTCAGCCGAAGGACTACAGGCAAGATCGGATGACCAAACCTGCATACTGCCTTAGCACTGGATGGCCCCTCATTGGGCACAGAAGAGACGCTGCTGGGAGAAAGGATCGCTTCGTACTGGAGACACCCCCCTCCCAGCGATGCATCCTTCTCAGAGATCTCTATGGCAACAGGGCAGGGGCCAGCATTTCTAGAGCCGGTCCTGCCCTGTTGCCATGGCAGCGACTGAGGATGTGGCTCAGCGCTAACAGCTCCTTTGCCAGGGTGGGGAATTGAGCGCCCTGACATGTGAGGAGACCGGTCCCAAGACTTCTGCTTCTGTGGCGGGGAGACTTGGGGCTGGTCTCCTCGCATGTCAGGGCACGCAATTCCCCACTCCAGCAAAGGCCCCCCTCGCCAACAACCACTGATGGGAGACACAGTGACCCAGTTGCCTAGCAAAACTGGCGGCTGCATCCCTTCTCCTGTCAACAGGAATCAGGGCTCTGTCGGAACTTCTTCCTGCAGCCCTGTCTTCTGATAGATGGGATTCATCTGCTGCTGGGAACCTCGTCTCTCCTCCATTCTTTGCTCCTCCCCCCATAATAGTGGTACCAGTAAGGTAAGCACTAACCAGCGCCGCCATTCGGTGGGGAGGAACTACAGGTGGTGGGGAGAGACAACAACTCAATGGTGAGGAGGCAGTCCTCTCCACGGAGTGGCAGTTCCGTGTTACCCAAGGCAAATGCGGATTTAGCATCCGTCGAGTGGATTATTTCCTCTCTGTTGACTAAAGTGTCATCCGAACGTGGCCTATGTATATGTTAGTGAGCACACTGTTTCTCAAAAGAAGATGCTTCAAGCCTCCTCTTCTAACTTGGAAACTCTGCAGGCATTGGTTACACACCCAACAACCTAGATTAGGGGATGAGGATGAGAGGTGCTTCCTCAGCAAAAAATAATAATTCTACTCATCCCACCTCCCATCATGTATTGTATTCGTATTGAGCAATTTCATCAGTTCGGATGATCGCATGAAATTGGCTATTCTCTAGGAAAGCTCTCCTCACAATAACCTGCAAGGGGGCATCTAAACAGCACTGCTTTTGCTACAATTCCCCCAAAGACCTGCAGCATTGCTGCTGCAAAGCAGCGTCAATAGGGTTATATGGCAGGAGTGAGCGCAGGCTATCCAGCCAGGAAAATCTGCAGTGCTGTTGTCACATGGCAGTAATGCGCAGCAAATATCAAGTCACTAAAAACCTCCAAAAGATTTTTTCTTTGTTTTCTAACAACTCTGTGCAACATTGAAATTTTGAAAGCCTGTAGCTGTGCATCTGCATAGCTACAGTTCATTGAATTTATGCATTATACACAATAACTGTCTTTACTTTCTTTCTAGAATCAGTCTTTAATGTTGCCTTGGCACAATCACAAGCAGAATGGTCGCATACAACATTAGTCCTGTCCGGTTCCAGGTTTCCTTAACCACACGCTAACCACAAACCTGTTAGATGAGCACCTGAGGCCACTGAATGCTATGCCCCATATCCCAGCAGTCCTTGCACTAAGGGAGCCAGCAGTTACGCCAGCCATTTTAGTTCCATCTCTACAGTCAACAGTCATTACTGGTATTATGCAGCCCTTGAAACTTCTAGTTTTCTGTGACTCAAATGCTGTTCACCATTCCAGATTATTGATCCCCCACCCTTTCAGCAGCCAGGAGTTATGCCAGCAGATTTATTTACATGGAAGGTACAGTGTCGATGTTCCGCTCTCGCCGCCATTTTGTGAGGGTCAGCCACTCTAATATATGTTGTCACACGTTTTGAGGAGTCCCCAGAGCCATCCCGTTTTCACCGCCATTTTGGGAGTGCCTCCCGATTTCCCTTACCCCTGTTGCCAGTTTTTCAGGACGTGGTTGTTTGGGAAAAATGCTGGTGGGAAGTAAAAAGGGAGTAGCTTCAGTACGCAGCCCTAGGAAATACATATATTGCTCGAACAACGGAGCCAATGACACAACATGGCGGCAGCAGCAGCCACCGTACTAGCACTGCAGCAATCAGGAGCAGCGAACAAGCCCCCGGCTAAAGCGGCCAGGACGGGCCACTCTATGCTGCAAGCTCTGTGATTTCGGCCCCTTAACCACAGGTGTGTTGCACACAACACCATTGCTTTCTCTCTTCAATTTGACCTTTTGTTGATCACATCCCACATCTTGCATGACCTACCCAGCACCATTATTTGCAAATATGTAAGTAGTGTTTCTCTCTGTCTGTCTCTCCCCCTTCTTTAATGACATGATAATTCATTTATCTTCATGCCACTTTGGGGACTTGGGTTTCTGCAGTATTTTCATCTCCCTCTTAGTAATCCATGACAACTACAAAATTATGACCCTAGTCTAAAACATTTTAAAGCCATAATGCTGCATAAATTTTATTTAAGCTAATGTTTCTTGTAAAGTGTGATGGTAGATAATTCCTTGATCCTATAAACTCAAATGAAATAACATTTAAAATCCAGCATTCTTGGTATTATTTATGCTCTATTGTAATTATCTCTGTGTTTAGTCACTGAAACACAGTTTTGGTCTTGTTTATAGGTTGATTAATGATCAGTGTATAGTTTTTTCTTCATACTAGTGCAATTTGCTTATAAACAACCATCTGTTTTCATTAGAAAACTAATTTCATCGTTGTTGATTTTTAAGTTGTTTACAGATTTAAATTCTGGAAGAAATACAAATTGGCCCAGCCTTGTTAGTACGATTGATGAATTTTAAATTGTGTTTGCTGCCATCTTGTGGCAAAAGTTCAAGTAAGAACAAACAATCTGTAAGGCACACTCAACTTCTGCTGTATTATTTAGTGAAAAGTAGACAGAAACAAGAAAAACGCCACCTTCTGTATACAACTGAGTTTACTAGAAATCCTTTTTTGCCTACGTGTAGCCATGCAAGGACTTTGGAAAAACAAAGAGTTGCTGGACCAATAGATAAATCATTACAGCTTGTAATTATCATTGTTGAATTGAATTTCCATGTGTTTATAACTCATTGAATGTTGTTTAAAGTACTTACTTTAAAGAGTGCCTTCTCCCATATCAACTTGCCCATCCTTTTAGCCATGCTGGCTGGGGATGATTGGAGTTGTAGTCCAACCTATCCGGAGGGCATTAGGGTGGGGAAGGCTGCCTTAGTTCAACTTATGAAACCCTTCTCAAGTGCCACTCCTGTCAGAAGTGAAGCTGGTATAACAAGGGAAAGGGACCTTTGCAGCACTCTTAACTATGGAACACTCTCCTTGAGAAAGCTTGCTTGATGTTCACATTGCTTTTTTTTAGCCACCAGGCAAAAAAACTTCCTATTCATCCAGACATTTTAACTTGCTGAAGTTTTTATCTCCTGGTTTATTTAAGTATCTTGCTCTTTTTATATATTAAAAAAACATTCAATGTAAATTGCCCTGGAATCATTTTCGAAGAAGGGTTGATTTTGAAATCAGTCAATAAAATATTGGCTCTAAATATACTATTGATCTAGGTTTTCTACTTTTTATATGGTGGGTTTTGGAAATGGGTCACAGAATTATTTTATGGTTTGAGATGTTTTAGTAAATACATGATGATGAGTTTAAGAAGTTCCTTCAGAACACCTTTGGGCAGAAATTTGGAATGATGACAAATCAGTCTATCACTAAGCTTCTGTCTGAACTTTCTTCACTAACGTAAATAAATGTAGATCCTTAACACGTGTGATTCCTATTTTCTGACATAGGTTGTGGACAGTTATTTAAATTGATTATTTTCTTTAACAGATAAATCATATATGTGAGAAAAAATCTATATGGGAAAAATAGAGAAGGGTAAAGGTAACTGTTAATCCGTTTTAATCATAAGGAGACAAGGACTGTACATTAATAATATGTGGAGTTTTTTATTTAAAGAATTTATAAACCATATCTTCATTCAAAATAGATTTCAGGGTGGTATACATAAACCTTTGAAATCAATACAATGTTTAAAACAAAACATTAAACAGCAGTACAATACATTTGCATTATATTCTGCATATCAGATTGGTATTTTGATGCCCTTAGCTTCTTAGCTTCTTCTAGGTGTAATATATTAATGATTGGATTCTTTTTTTATATGTAAAGTGCAATCCTATACATGTCTACTCAGAAGTAAGTCTCATTGTTTTCAGTAACTTCTCTTATGTAAATGTGTGTAAGATTGCAGCCTTTAAAATTAAGAACTCCTTCTGCTTCTTACCTTACCAAGCAGCAGCTCTAGATGCTGTAGATTCGCTCTAGATGTTAAGCAATTAAATTAAGAAGACCTGTGATTCTAATCCTGACTTTAACTAGCAGCCAGAAACACACTGGGCCTCCTTTTTCCAACTTTTCCATTTCAGATTTGTGTGTGTGTGTGTGTGTGTGTGTGTGTGTGTGTGTGTGTGTGTGTGTGTGTTTAGAGGAAGGGGGAAGTGTAATATTTTGAGATTTTAAAAGTTATAAATAGTTAAACATTTGTTCTGTTTAACACCAGGCAAAATCCAGTGCTGCATGAGTGGACTTCTGCTTGTTCAATGGGTTTTTTTTCCCTCCTTTCCTCTCATCTGCAGTCCCCCATCCCACCCCAAAACTGCTCCAGAGGCTCCTGTAACCCTTCAGTGCAGATTTTGAGGACACATGGGAGCTGTGAAGGGAAGGGAAAATCACCCCTCCCATTCTGCTGAAAGAAGCATTTGACATTGCAATCTTTAACACTTTTATTTGATTTCATTAAAGCTTTCACATAGTAGCCATAGTAGGAAGGCAGCTCTGTACCCACAGATGAAAGACAAAGAACGTTCACAAAAATGAGAGCTTCATCATGTAAGCCTCTCTAAATATTTAGGGGGCATTTGATATGACAAATACCAAAGAAGCCAATGTTAGCTCAAAACATTTTGCTGCCTGAAGTGGAGCCCAAATGGTCTACCACCGCCATCACCCACCTGGGCCAACAATTTAAAATGTTCTGCCACACCATTCGAGCACTACTTCCTGCTTTCTGCTTTCCTCCCGCTCATGGTGCTGTCCTGAAGCAGGTGGCTTCACCACCTGCTGCATGGCAGGGCCAACCCTACAAGAAGTTAGTCCACGAAGGCACGATAATATCCAGCTCATAATGGCAATGCTAGTGCCATTATGAACTGGATGCTATTGTGTGTTATCCTTAATTCACCAAAGCAAACTGGAAATTTTTGTTTGCCCTATTGTCATCTACATCCTACTGAAGTTCATGGCCAGATTCCTGTAGATTTGAGTGGCACCTTGTGAGTGGAAATCTGCTGAGCATCACTTAATACTTTGGTCTGTCTCATGACTTGTAGAATATAAATGCTTCACATTCCCCCATGAACAACCAAGAAGTTCCATTCTGTTATGAATTGGATCATCATGAATTTCCTTCTTTGAATATGTACAATAGCCACTGACAAAAGTTATTAATCACACATGTGCATGCATGCATAGAAAGTGGAAACAATGAGAAATTATGGTAGCTTTAAAAAACCCACTACAGTACAATTCAATATATACTCTTATGCCTATCATATATTTGCCAGCACAAGAGAGCCATGAACAGGAAAATGCAAACCAATGATACAATAATATGCATGGTAAAAATAATAAGTAACAAAGAGAAATAACATTCCAATATTAAGAGGTTTATAGTCCAATTGAAATTATGGAAGGTTCACAAAACCCTATGCAATAAATGGGCGGTGGGGTTGGGGGGGTTGACTCTTATTTTGGGGGAGGCTAAACTGGTCTCCTGAACCATATACAGTTCCCTGGGCAGTTCAAGGAAGTGAACTGAAACAGGGTGGTGCCACCCAGCAAGAGCATCTTTGCAATTCATGTGCTCAATTGGGTACTAGAGGGAATGAATAATGCTCTACAAGGAGAAGATATGTGGGGGGTTATGAATTGGGATTGCTGGGACAAATGGGAGGGATCCTTGACTGTTTGGAATGGTCCACCAAATGCTGAACTCTGTAGGTGATGGTGGGGAGCCAACAAATATAGGCTTATTTTTCTATGGCTGTATGAGTATAGGCTCAGTCCTATATGAGGCAGCCTCATCAAGTTGCAGCAATTGACAATTACTTAATTTACTGTTATAATAATGGGGAGCTAAGTTTTTGATGTTTTGTCTCAGACACCAAAATGTTTTGGCTGTAAACAAAAGGGAGAAGACTTGATGGGGGGGGGGGGATTAGTGGTATGTGATACATTGGTGACTTTTCTCTGGCTTATTGTCAAAGTGGTGTGTAGAGCAGTGGTTCTCAAATATTTTTTCCCCTGTAGACTACTTGAAAATTGCTGGGGGTCTTGATGGACCACTTAATAATTTTTTTGTTCTACAAATCTAAGCACATACTTAGCTCACATTTCAATTTTTTTTTAAAAAAAAATCAGTGCCAGCATCATTGTCAAAAGCAATGTTATATTATGAAAATCCTAGGTCTTATGCCATGCCACTGAGATAGTCCCCTTTAGCCAGTACACATGAAGGGAAAAATTAGTAGACTCCACCAATGCCATATTATGAAAATCATGTGGGACCTAGGCCAGGACCTTATTAGCCTGATGGATGATCTGGTCCTGATCCAAGCAGCCTCAATTTCTGACATAAAAATAAAAATAAAGAAGTGCACAGCCAAGTACACATATTCTCAACTATTCTGCAACCTTTCCAAGCAGGGCTGGTCCAGGTCATTTGCTGCCTGGGTCAGAGCAGTAAAATGCAACACCATCCCCACCCCATATCAAGGTACATAATACACAAGGCTGCTCAAATGGGTTTGGCACCTGAGGCAGAAAATCCCACTTCTCCCCCTCCATGGCAGTAATAGGGATGAACCTGTTTCCAAGGGCCAGTTTTGAGAACCTCTGGTACAGAGAATATGAAACAGATCTTGAGAGCTTTAAGGTCTGAGACCTGTGATATGATGGCAGACTTCAATGTAAAACTAGTCATGTGAACTGGCAAGGTTCCGTGCTATACAAGTTGGACTCAGCACCCAATTTCAGAAGGTACAAAATTAGCCACATAGCAGAGACAAGAACCTGCACAAATATACTATTTCTTAACACCTCGTGTCCACCTTTTGCCTTTTGATTACGAGCAGCATCCTCTTTTCTTTTTAGGTGGTACCGGTAACTGTAGAACCTCCTGTTTTAACTGGTCTTCATGCATTTTCAGCAACCTTACATTATAAACATGGAAATAAACAGCCTGCTTACTCTTTGCGCATGTCTAGAAAATTTTCAGACATTTCCAAGAACATTTTAAATACCTCTCTCACACACACTCTCAATCAAATCCAGATGATCCTTAAAAATACAGTTTACCCAAATATGGAAAGACAACTTCACAAGTTACAACATTCTTATCCAAAAGGAATTTCTGTGTACGAATTTAATGTACGATCTATGTACAGAATGTTACATATTGAATGTACTCTGTTTTGTGTCTGGCTAAATCATTTTCCCCCTCAAGATGTTCCATCTGTAGCTATTGTAATTGCTGTATGGAATTGAGCTGCATGAGTGTTATTGGTTATGGTCTGCGATGTCTTTCATGACAAGCAAAAACAAAACCCTCACGTTCACCCGGATAGTATTTCATGAACCTGTTTGGAATTCTATTTATTTTTATCCCCCATAGCTAATCCAGCATTA
The DNA here is from genome assembly GCA_029215795.1 of Anniella stebbinsi. Classification (NCBI taxonomy): domain Eukaryota; kingdom Metazoa; phylum Chordata; class Lepidosauria; order Squamata; family Anniellidae; genus Anniella; species Anniella stebbinsi. The sequence goes on along the minus strand of JARDYH010000004.1, from coordinate 61,949,017 downwards.
TCTTTAATAATATTTTTTTAAAGTAGGGAGATTGGAAGCAGACTTCACTATCCATGAACAGAATGGCTCCTTCCAGTCAGAGAAGAATTTTGATCCAGTGGATGGCTCCCATAAGTGGAAAGTGGGAGGGGACTTTTGCTTATTCCTCCCTCTGCAGCTCAAACACCACCTCCCACCCTGTTCTGGAGAATCCCCCGACATTCCAGAGCAGAGTTTTAGAGGGCACAAGGGGCTGCAGGAAGTGGGGGAAATGACCTCCCTTCCACCGGTGGGGACGTCTCCTGAGAGGAATTCCATTCAGGAGATGCTTGTGAATCCAACTCTTTTGTTTTTATTATTTTCTCCCTTGCTGTGCACTATCGTCCTATGCCATGCAACGGTTTGTGTTTTTTAAAAAATATATTTAATGTTTGTATTTGATGCACACAGAAAGGTAGCGTGTCCCCCACTCCCATGCTCCACACACACTTTTTTTGATGATGTGGAAAGTAGTTCAACTTGTGGCTATGAGCTCTATTCATTTAGCTAGGTCAGAGCCAGCTTTCAATAAAGCTTCACTAATTCATCCACAACCAGTTGAAGGCGACGATCTCAGTTGCAATAGGGTTTTTTTTATGAGACATTTATCTTCTATTCTAGATACAGGCTAGATAGAAAATCTTGTGTCTACACTTATATCTTCCATTCCACAAGGTGATATGTTGATGTCTACAACTTGAAGAAAAGCTGGGACTGGTTACTCACCTGACTAATTCGACCATGGATTCAGTCACATTGTGACCTGAGGCAGCACTGCATTCATAAAACGAGAGCCCATACTCCTATCACAAAAGCGTAAGAGACCATAATGACATAAACAACACTCATCTTTTATAAAAAAATTTGGCAACTTCTATTGCTATACTCAACGATAGGAACCTGATCCAATTTCTAGTACCACCACCTGATTAAATTTACACACTGAACAGCATTATCAAACATCTCTATTCCTGTTTTAGAGAAGAAAGTTGGACTAAATCAGGGATTTTGTCTACTGTCAACAAAATATATATCAAAGTGGTCTTATCATCAGCAAATGTTTCAAATGAAATAAATTGTGAGAAACTACTTGGTCTTTCCAATAAATCCCAGGTCCCAGGAGGCCAAGAAGAAATTAAGGAAATGCTATCACTGATTAGAACTACCATGAGATGACACCTCTCAGGGTTGTATCCAATGTTAATATAACTTAAGTCCCATTCATTTCAATGGGTCTACTCTAACTGTAAATTAGGAGTTGCAATTTTTCCAGTGATATTCAATAAAGTTGCATGCAATTGGGAAAACTTTGCTGAGAGTAGGATTTTTAATTTCTCCTTGAGATAGAATCCCTTTACTTCCTTCCTTTTTGGGCTACATCAGAGAAAGGGATTTTGTCACAATTAATTTTAACTGAAATTTGATGAGGGGAAAACCTGGTATAAGTAGACTAGAGATGTAATGAAAGGGTAATCTGTGTGAAAAGAAAAGAGGCACAGTAATTATCGCTGTAGCAATCAAGCAACCTAAATTATTTCCCCCAAAAAGAGGAGAATGTGAATGCATCTGATGGCCCACTCTCTAATAGCAGCAGTACCTGTATAATGGGAGGGTGCTTGCACAACATGAAGGCCAGAATTTAGTTATTTGAATGGTATCCTCATTCTACGTCGATTCTTGTGCAGATTAAGAGATAAGATAAGAGTTGCCAAGTTGTGTGAATGGTACTATATGCCTCTCTGTCCCTAGAGCCTTTATAAACTTTAGTAATTTATTCCCTACTCCTCCTATGTATCTCCCCCAAAACACCCTCCTGTTTTACACTGGGTTAGTGAAGGATTGTGCTGGTACCCTTATTCATGAAATTTGACTGTCTGTGGATATGTAGCAGCAATATTTGGCCACATAATTGGCTCAAAGACTACAAATGATCTCTATGGAGGGTTGGAGCCATGCCCAAAGAGAACCCCAGAGACTGTCACAGTCAGATGCTGGGCAAAACACTGGTCCAGTCCGCCTCTATCCCACCGGAATTACCCTGCCTCCAGCAAAGAGATGGAGCTCAAACAAAGGCATAGACTTTAAAAACCATAACAGGGCAGATGCTCTCCAAACAGCAGCCGCCCATGTCTATGAGTCAGCTGGTCTCCATGAATAACAGTGCACATGCCTATGCAGTGCTCCTCGGGCATTGTGTACAGAGGCAGACAAGGAAATTAGCTTTGCAAATCCCATTTGTTCACCTTCACCAGTGCAAGCTGGAGCATCTGAATCTTTTGATAAGGTCCCAAGACTCCCAACTGCCACCTTAAAGGCAGCCTCCCCATCCTAGTTTGGGTGTGCTATGCATGCTAAATAAAGCATAACTGGCTTTAGCTGAGAGAAACAAAGTCGCAGGAGGGAGAGGGCGCTATGATTATGTGATCACTTCCTAGTCATAGGCGAGCATGTGATTTATGGCGCATCCTTTTTCCTCTATGCAGCTAATTGAAATCTATCTCAAAACACCCATCTTGTTATATTAGTTATAATTTGTTCTGACTTGGGCTTGTTTTACCATCCATGGAGAAGGAATTACAAAGATAAAGACCCCCTCTACAAGAATTCGGTTTGACGCCTGGTTCTCCGATTATGCGCATCTTCTCGGAAGCGCTTTATGGTAAATGACTGTATGCAGGAGGTAATTGAGCGCACAACTGGTGGCCTTACCGGTTGTTTGAAATACGCTTTAGAAATAGTTAATGCGGAGAATCGCTTGTTCACATAGTCAAAATGCGCTTTAACGGCCCGCAGCAAAATAAAACTCGCTATTTAACGCGCATTCGATAATGCGCATAATCGGATAGATAACGCGCCTCAATTCCCAATTTGCGCTCCGCTCATGTAGAGGTAAAATTTTTAATGAGACTTGAAAGAGCTTTAAACCTCTCGTGTAGAGGCAGCCAAAGACAAGCTAATGCACGTACCTTGGCCAAGTATGCACCATCCTCTATAGGTACTCTCCTTTCTTTAGCACAGTCAGTTTTGTTACCAAGCAAAAGGACAATAACTTCATCCTTTGTCCCTTCCTGTTAAGAAACACACATATTTTCAAATATAAACTAAAAGGCCTCATGTGAACCTAATGACAGTAATAAAGCCCCCTTTGTTTCTATGGGAGCTATATCCTTTCCAGTTCCTGACCATGGAAGGAACTACAACGTGCTTATTTACCTTGGGAAAAAAGAGAGGTGGTGTATTTCTATCTCTCTAACACATTTTTACATCCTTTAAGACAATGTATTCTATCTATCTAAAATTATTCGTAGGCCGCCTTTAAGGCTGAAACCCTCTATTTACATGTCTGGACTGCCGTATCCCTTAGTATGGGCAAAACCTTTGCCATATCTCATTAAATGTAACATGAATCCTGTGAGGCTCATCATAACTGCTCCCATTTTACAGATGGAAGAACTGAGGATGTCTTTCCCAGGATTCAATCCTTCTAGGTCCAACACTCTAACCATTGGGCCACAAATAATGAGTAGGCACACTGTACATTGTTCTAACCCCTAAACATATATGTGGCCAACCCTAGCCCCTAGGGCCATATGTGCCTTCAGAACTGATACTAACTACGTTGCAGCTCAGTGATGACAAAGTAAGATATAGAAATCCAGCAGTTAGTGGGCAGGCAAGCAGCTTCTACTGATGAGCATTCAGCAGATGCACAAGGGCTATTATTTCAGCTGCTGAGTGGATAGCAGTGCCCACTCTAAAACAAACTGGGCATTACTAACTGTTATCCAGTCAGCAGCTGTGTGCCCCTACAACGCTGACGTAGCACCTCCTGTGCTTCTGCTGCTGCCTCATGATGCCTTTCAGTAAGGTCGCTGGGTTCTCTTTCCCTCTTCAGCAGTGGAAGCTAATAGTCAGCAAATTGCTATGCAACCCTTTGCTGGTCAGATTCCAGCCCCAAATAAGGATGAGTTTAGCCCAGAAGTGGATTTGTCCATTTCCTCATCCCAACTCCCTAATAAGCCGGGCCAGATCTACACCAAGCAGGACATGACACTTTGAAAACGGTTTGAAAACCGTATATGGCGTGTGTCCTGGGCTCCAACAGTTGTCACTACTGTTATAAACCATTTTAAAGCAGTAGTGTAGATCCTGCCCAGGAGGGACGTATGAATTGTTCTTATTTGTACGACACTGAATCAAGAGGTCATGCTGTCTTATGCTTAAAGACAAACCCACAGAGACAGGACTCCCAAGCTACCCCCATTTCTACTTTAATAATTCAGTAAGCCTGAATTTAATTTCCAGCAAATGTACTTTAAATAGATGTTGCTATTATGTTATTTTCATGAGTCAGCAAAATGTATCTCATGACAACAACATAGAGGATTGCTGTTACCTAAGAATATAAGAAGAGCCGTGCTGGATCAGCCTAAAGGCCTATCTAGTCCAGCATTCTGTTTACACAGTGACTAACCAGATATCCATGGAAAGCCCACAACAGAACAAGAGGACCCTCCTGCTCAAGTTCCCCAGCAACTGGCATACAAAGGCATATTGCCTCTATATAGCCATCATGACTTAGTAGCCATTGATAGCCTTGTCCTCCATGAATTTGTCTCATCTCCTTTTAAAGCCATCCAAATTGGCAGCCATCACTGCATCTTATGGTTGTGAATTCCATAGTTTAATTATGCACTGTGTCAAGAGGTACTTCCTTTTATCTTTCCTGGATCTCCGATTATTTAGCTTCATTGGATGATCCTGGGTTTTGATATTATGAGGGAGAAAAATGTCTCCCTATCCACTTTCTCTACACTATGCATAATTGTGTACACCGCTATTATGTCACCCCTTACTCACCTCTTTTCTAAGCTAGCAGTCCCAGATAGTGTAATCTTTCTTCAAAGGGGGATTGCTCCAGCACCTTGTTCATTCTGATTGTACTTCTATGAACTTTTCCCAACTCTACAATACCTTTTTGGAAAAGTGGTGACCAGAATTGTACCCAGTATTCCAAGTTGCACTATAGATTTCTATAAGGGCAGCATATTATTGGCAGTTTTGTTTTCAATTCCTTTTCGAATTATGTCCAACATAGAATTTGCCTTTTTCACAGCAGCCACACACTGGCCTGAAATTTCCAGTGAACTGTCCATCGCAACCCCTTGGTCGGTCCACACTAGCTCAGATCTCATCAGCTACCTTATTGTGTCACCACTGGAATGACACTATGGAGATTAAGGATGCAATCCTAAACACATTTACTAGGTAGGGAGTGAGCCTCATTGAATGCAGCATAGGATTGTGTCAGTATAGCTATAATTAGTTAAGCTCTATTACAATCATCAAGGGGGGGAGAGAACTAAAGCTAATCAACAATGGAGTAGTGTTGCTATCTTTACCTCGATACAATTGAGCCAGTACCGCACATCTGCAAAAGTGTATTCTGAAGTGATGTCATACATCAGCACCACTCCATCAGCCTTCCGGAAGAACTGCTTGGTGACACTGTGGTATCTGTCAGAAAAGCAGATGTACATTTTCCACAACATTTATATCTGTCTTCCAGAAATATGGTCCTCATCTACAAGAATTCGCCTTTACACCTGGTTAGGCGATTATGCGCATATTCGCAGAAGCGCATTTACGCCTAATACCTCTGTACGAGAGGCGGCAAAGCGCATTACTGGACGACCGAAACGCAATTTAAACTGTTGACATGCGGAGAATCGCTTGTTCACATAGTCAAAATGCGCTTTAACGGCCGGAGCAAAATAAAACTCGCTATTTAACGCGCATTTGATAATGTGCATAATCGGAGAGAAAACGCGCCTCTACGCCCGATTTGCGCTCCTTTCTTATAGAGGTAAATTTTTAATGCACCTTGAAAGAGCTTTAAATGCCTCTTGTAGAGGCAGCCATGGTGTGCGTGCAGTTGTGTGCACATTTGTTTGAGCATGTTTTTTTTTAAAAGAAAAAAAACAAAAGCTCTAAAAGCATGTCATCTTTTCAAAAGACGATTCAGGATTGTTATTTAATTTCTTTCATGTATTCAGAGGTCATAAAAAAATCTCAAAGCAGTTTACATAGTAAAATAGTGCAACGATTAAAACATTCTAAAATAACTTAATTAGAACCACATTTTCCAATGCTTTATAAAGTAGCAAAATCATGGGGAGAGGGTTTGTAGCTAAAGTGTTTTAATGAGGGACTGAAGATGTATTTAACATTTTGTACTCTCTGTTCTCTCACGTATTGAAACACGAACATAAACAAATGCAGTGGAGGCTGGTGGCTCCAGTGTTCAGTGGGGCTGTGAATCTACTCTGGGTTTCAGTCAGACCTCTAAAGGAGCTATCCAAGGTGCTGAACCCATTTGGGGCTTGGCTTCAGCACTTTGGATACTTTCAAGTTCTGACTGGTTCTGAGTGAAACCCAGAGCGGATTCACAGCCCACTGACATCGGAGGCACCATCCTCCACTGAACAAATACAAATGTGTGTATGTCTCAATGTACACAGGTAGGCAGTAGGTATATCTAGGCCTACTCATTCTATGATGCAATTACATATATATCAATCTTTAAGCCAAATCTCAGAATGGATTCTCACAACCACTTGGTTCCATGACTGGCTACTTTCTCATTTTCAGCACAGATTGCACTGTATGCGAATGGCCTATGGGATCATCTGAATAGACCTTTTCTGAAGTACCACAAATTGGGCCTCTTCTCACAACCCTCTTTCACACAGCAATTGCCACGTGTACTGGCTTCCAACCACACCATGTGAACAATTCTTGGCAGGAGGGCAAATCACTTGTGTATATACAGTATAATCTGCACTGAATTCTGTGCATGACTGGATATCAGCACTATGGTAGCCACAGGAGAAGACGTTCTTATTAATAGACACTTGACCCTAGTGACTATTCTCATGAACATCTTCTGATGTGGCACCCATGGTACTGAGGCCCAGTCTTGCAAAAAACATGACTAGGATTTGGCATGTTACCATAAACCTTCCAATGTGAGTTGGAAACCGGGGGAGGAAAAGCACAATTTCCATTTGTGATTAATGACTCAAATGCCATTTGCTACATGAACAGTATAATCCAGGGGGATGTCTTCACAGCACCAGGTTGGTGACCCGTTCCTCAGAAAACCCACGCTTTCCCTCCCCTGGGGTGACGTCTGGTAATCCCAGTGCTGAGGAGGGAGCGCAGGGTTTCTGGGCAGCCATCCAGGGACCAGAGCTGTCCCCACCTTCTTCCTCATGGAAGACTACCAATCACAGGTCCCCTTCCTCCAGGCACTGCCTGGCCACGGCTCCACTGCAACTCCGAAGCAAGACTTTTGGGCTGTTTTGATGCCGTCTTGCGCGTCCTCACCTCACTCCGGAGAAAAGAGTCAGGGTAAGTCCATGACTCTTTTTCTCTGCAGCTTTGGTGGAAAGCCCTGGGATGGGTGCATGATTGGAGCGTTGTCGTATAATTGACACCATACTACCACTCACCCATCCCAAGGCTTTCCAATTGCCATGTGCAATGGTTGTGTGGATTAGCCAACGTCTTCTTTTGTAAGTAGGGGTTTCCATGTTATGTAGAGCAGAATTTTGCATTTAGTTTGTTAAGGTTTGCTAATTTTCTATCCAGCCTTTCCACCAAATGGTGTCCAAGGTGGCGAATAAATACATCAGCTATGTAACAGATCTGGGAACAAATGCCTTATCCCTAACTGCTAACCAGTGACACTGGTTTTGGAATAAAATACTTTTTCTTGACTGTGTAATATCACATTCTTTTTCTGATTGTTCATTTATTTAGATCTATTTTAAAATAATCCAAATTTACAATCACCAAACATTCCTCTCCAGTTTTTCTTAGATGCAGCACCTTACACTACCTTTCTTGGCCAGCTGTGTCCCACAGACGTAAAGCAAAGAACTTGTTATCCACAAAGAGGTTTTTGATCCGATAGTCCATTCCTAGGGAATACAATGCATCCATTTACAATGCAGTTCAGTTCACTTCTCAAACGGTTTTCAAAGAGCTGAAGAGCACAAGCTGGAGTGCTAGTGATAAGAACAGAACACTGCACATCTCTTGTGCTTCCACTATTGACTTTTACAGTGATTAATAAAATCAAGGCCAGCACAGCACAGAGAAACTTGCTCAGCATCATTATCTATTTTTTGCAGGCAGAAAACCTGACATGGAGGCATGAATTTGCCTTTCTTCTATGTTAACGTTGAGCATTATGTCACATATGCCCCAAACATACACACACACACATACACACACACACACACACAAATAGGAGCACAGTCAAACTAAAAGACCCTGATAATAGGAAATGAGCTAGAAATCCCCTAGTGGGGTGGGGGGGGGGGAGCTCATACTGCGATTGTAATATAGGCCCTGTTCAGAAGACACCTTAAACCACAGCTTTAACCACAGTGAATAAGGCAAAAAGCCTTATTCACTGTGGTTAAAACCGTGGTTTAAGGTGTCTTCTGAACAGGGCCATATTCTTTTAAAAGTCTACTATGGCCCAGTTCTGATGACACACTAAGCCATGGTTAGACTGCTAACTCTTTTACAGCAAATGGTTAGTGAGCATATTTAAACCGTAGTTATGTAACCACCATGGTTAGTGTGTTGTCTGAACATGGTCAATACATGCTCATTTACAGTGTAGTCTCCTTACAGTGCAGAGGAACATCACAGAGACAAAAAGACAAGAGTAATACTACTCATTCCCATTTGAAAGCCCCCATTTAGGTTGCCACCCAAAGAGCCATCTTCAGCTGGAAACAGGAAGTGCCAATCGAACTGCATTGGGACTGACACCACTGTAGTCTTTAAAGAACATCCTGCTGAATGAAGTGGGCAGGGCCCATAAAAGCGTAGGCCATTTTAAAAAAATTGACAGTTTTTCTGGTGCCACGAGACCCTTTGTTGTCTTAATTATTGGGAAGTTCTGATTTGGAGCTATTTATAGTCTCTAAGTTGACACTGTGCATTTAAACAAAAAGCTTCCGCAGTATGCTTCCTGATGAAGCTTTCATTGTACAATTGCTCCCTCTCATCTATGGAAGTCCAGACATCAGGGTTTTCAACTCATAATCCTCCCAATGTTTTCCCACTGCTTCTTTTCTTTATACAAGAAATTGGTTAAAGAGGAAAAGATGGAGCAGCTGCATAATGTCTTTCGATTGGTAGCACTAGGAGCCCACCTTACATCTGGAAGTAATCCAAAATACATCATCACCATCACCATATAAGTCTCAAGTCTCCAACATGGTGCCTACAGACATCAATGTACCCATAGAAACAACTCTAGGTGCCCTCCAGGCTCTCTGACCCTCCTGATTTTTATTTAATTTTTTAAGATTTATTTTTTAAAAATGAACTTTTTTTTCAACTGGTGGAAACATGGGTTCCAGAGGCATTCTTAGATAATAAACATGGTGGTTGGGTAGTAGAGAGTATCCCTGAGGACTGGAGGAGGTGGCGGGGAGAGAAGGGAAGGTGTTTTGCCTGTGCTCTATGTCTCTCTGTCTCCCTGTGTTTGTGTTGCCAGTGTGTGTGTGTTAACTGGTCTGTTTGTTTTGGCATATTGTGTGTTTGGCCTGGGATTTGTGTGTGTATCGTAGGGTGACCATATGTCAGGAAAAACCAGGACATGTCAGAATTTTTGGCAACAAATCCGAGAAGTGAGGGGAAATTATGAAATCTGAAGAAAAATCTGGATTTTCCCATCCTCCCCCTACCCAAAGGGCAGCTCTACTTTATAGTCAATGGCAATTAACAAAAATGATTACAGATCTGTTATTTTTAAAGATGAAGAGATGAAACTTGGCACCATGATAGCCCTTAGGTAGGGGTTTAGCAATGCCAAATTTGAAGCAGATCTGTCCATCCATTGAGTTTTAGGAATTTTTTAAATTTTGAGGTTTAAAATTAAAAACAAAACAAAACACTGAAGCCATACCCTTCAAACTCAGGTTGTCAAACCTCCTCTTTGGGGTCTTGCACCTTGAGCAGTTTCAGCCCTTGGCATCAAGGAGATCTTGGGGTTTTAGCTAAGAAGTGCTGGGCGAGCAGGGCACCTTTCCTGTGGCAGATTTGATGGGCAGTTGGGCACCTGGAGCTCAGCAGAGGCGAGGCATCCACAGATCAAAATGTGGGAAAGGAGAGGTCAGTCAAAGCAGTCACATGTTTGTGCAGAAGTAGACAGGAGTTCAAAGTTTGGGGGTGAAAAGTGGTGCTAACACACAAGCCTTGAGAAGCTAATGTATATAAGTGAAAAATGTGAATGGGCAAAGTAGTGTCCACCTAATGTTAGAGTGGAGAAACTTGTGACAATCATACACAAGTTGTTGTTTTTTTAAAAAAGAACTTTAAAATTAAAAAAGCCAGCAGCTGGCAGCAAGCCCTGTTAAGCAGCAGCTTGCAGCGGAGTGAGGATACAATCAGAAAAGATATTTGAGGAAAGGGGAGAATGTATCACACACAGTATAGGAACAAAGTACAGCAAAAGCTACAAAAGTAGGAGTGAGTGAAGTTAATTTCAGATACAGTGGCTGTCCCACTTGTTATTTCAGTGATGTTAACATTAAGGTGTTATGTAGAACAGATTTGTCTTAATTGTGTGCTGTAAAATCAGACATGTGACCAAGGCTGTGTTCAGGTGGACACGCCCCCTGGGGGCAGACATGTTGGTGGAGATGTCCCCTTGGGGGCCAACCATGTTGTCCTCCTTTTTGGTTTCCAAAATATGGTCACCCTATAGTTTGTCTGATGTAGGTGTGTGGTGTGGGTGGGTGTTTTGCCTGTGTATGTGTTTCTCTGAGCATCATCACTTTGCCTTCTGTGAAAATAGTATTGTGTTTTATATTATGGGGGGCAAATATGTGATTTGGCATTTGAGTCTCAGAGCACACTTCTGCCTTGTACTCAGCTTCTTGGCCAAGGTACTTGTCTCTGAGCCTCAACAGTTTGCTTTCTGTGAAGTGAATGCTGGAGCAGAAAAATGGTGGGTTCAAAAGAGTGATTTTGTGTTTTAGAGCTGAGACCCCCCACCTCTGCCTTGTGCTTAGATGTTTGGGCAAGTTACTTTTTTGTGTCTGCTTTCTGGGAATTGGGTGTTTTGTAACTAACCATGTCCTCCATAGCAGCCATTTTGTGAATGGACAAGCCCCAAAATGGCAGCCATTTTGTCAGAGCATCCACACGTCCAAGAGAGGCCCAACTATAGCAACAACAAAGAAGCAAGTAAGTAGAAGCCAGGCTTCCAAAAGCAATGCCTGAAAATCTATCCAGTGTATCATGTTACTTCCTGGCGTAAAATAGTGGATTCATACCTACAGTCGCAGTCATATTTGCACTGAAGGAATCATCTTGAAACCGGCGCAAAAAGGATGTTTTGCCCACATAAGAGTCCCCTACAAAGAGCACATTATACACATGGTCTGGGTGAGGGCAGACAGCCGTGGTGCCTTTATGAGTTTCTTTTGTCCCTATATTCCCTTGGCAATCTTCCCGTTTGGCATTTGTTTCCTGACCCATTTCTGCCCTGCCATCTTGATTCTTCTCACACTCAGATCTATCAGCCCATCCTTCTGTTCTGTCTTCTGATGACAGTACTCCTATACCATCAGTGGTCTGTGTCTGCATCTCTGTCTCGGGAATATTCTCTAACTGGCTGTTTTGGAAATGTGAGCTTTTGGGCTTATGTCCTACATGCAACTTGGGCAGAGCTATCCTGGGTGGGTAATGAGCTGATGCCATATCTTTCATTGGGGGGCGTCGAGTCTCAGACATCTTTCTATCTGGTGTTTTCTTGACTAGAGATTGCTTTATCACTCCTTGTTCAGAATCAGCAGATGGCCATGGAGTCCTGATGATATCACTGTGCTTTAAAAATGGCTTGACATTTTCAGGTTGGATTACCTGTACTGAAAGCAAAGTGTCGCCTTGTAACAGGTCCTCTTTGTTGTCTCTGACTTGTGTTGCCAACACTGAATAACCAGGAGATTGAATCCCAGGAACACAACTTTCTTTATGGATTCGCTTTGGGGTTTTGACTTCTACTCCTGGCTCAAAAATGTTAGCTTTCTTCATCTCCAGAGCACCGGCCTGCACATGAGCTGGTCCTTCTCTAAGAAGAATCTTTGCTTGTGATGTAGCCTGACCAGTAAGAGTTTCAGAAATCCCCTTCTGAGGACCACCATTTTTTGAAAGAGCTTCATTCTGAGGTAGTTTTCCTCGCATGATACCTTGCTGAGAATTTCCATTTTGTCCCAAGGGCTCCTGTCCTCGAAAACCAAAGTCATCTATTTGTTGTTTATGTGATTCAGACACCTTGCTCATTGCTGCTATGGCCTCATGCAGCTCTTTAAACAAAGAGTTTTGACCTGAAGTCTCCTGGGGAAAATATTGTTCTTCTTCAACAGCCCCTGGCAAAGGATCCTCTTCAATGGAGATCATCCTTGTTCTGGATTGTGAGTCAGTGTTGGCCATTGATGCCTCATCATCAAGTGCCCTATGGGAAATGATGCATAGGATAGTACTTATTTGGTACATGCAAACAAAAGAAAGGAAACAAGGCTTTAAAAGGAGACAAATCCTGGCACAAACTGAGATCTCAAGGACTTACAAGATGGAAAGCTATCCACCAGGAGAAGAACAGTGCTCCTAAAATTGCTGCTTATGTAGAGTCAGAATTGAGTACCTCTATTTCAAGCACATATTGTTTAAACTTATAAATCCCATGAGGGATAAAAAGGGTAATGTATATCAAAAAGCCAAAGAAAAAACATACTGGTAAATAAATATGATGAATATTCCAAAAATAAAGCAAATATTCATTGAAGGGAAATGGTACCATGACATCATGATTTTCAAGGTCAAAGTTCATGCTTCTACCTCAAGGCCAACCTGGTGCCCTCCAGATGTTTTGGACTGCAACTCCCAGAATTCCTCACAATTGGCCATGCTGGCTGGGGCTGATGGGAGTTGAAGTACAAAATGGCTAGAGGGCACCAAGATGTAGAAGGCTGCTCTAGGCAAAAGGGTTAGCAATGACAAACACAATATTAATGTGCCATTTTCTATGAGGAAATAGAAAATTACTTGCAATCATATTTATTTAGGAGTAAGCCCCATTGAACACACCTTTTTCCAGAAATTTAATGTTGCATAATGGCAGCACTTGTAATGTTATGCAAATGGCTCCTTTATGGATGCCATTTACATAACATTAAATTTCCAGAAAAATATGAGGTGCCATTTGTGCACAAATTGACGCCTTGTTAAGTAAGAGCAGGGTCCAGGGGGTCGAGTGGTGAGGAGGGTCTGCCAGACTCCACCACCACTGGCAGATTCCCGTATCATCCCTAATCCCATGCTGCTCTTGTAAACTGAGCAACGTTGAACACTCAGCACTACTAGGAACAAGCACCTGTGGCTGCCTTGGAAACCAAAATCGTCATTGTTAAATAAGAAGCAGTATTCCTGTAATAGTCACCTGCAGCTGCCACACAACACTGGCCCTGTGGTGGCTGCCCGCAGCCATCTGCACCACTGAGGCTGCTGGGATGCATGATAGAGTGGTCAGAAGACTGAGGGGAGGGCTGTTGGATGAGGAGTGGTTACAAACTAGTTAAGGCAACCTTGCTTCGGACCGTGGTTCCATGATTGTGTGGCAGGCGCACTTGGCATGGTTAATGCTAACCACCATGCACCATGGCTAGCCTAATCATCCTTCCCCATGTAGTGTCTGAACAAGGCCAATCCCCCCCCCTCTCTCTCTCTGTTTCTCACACACACGCACACACATGGCTGATCTAATCTGTTTGTCCCTGGAGTACTGCACAAACATGCCTCCAGTTTTCTAGATGCAGCACAAATGGAAGCTCATGAGAACATCAGGGACACAAATGCAATAATGTCACTTCCTCAGTGCCAGAGCAAGGGCCCAGCTACACAGATAATCCACTGCCATCCTTTCAATCTCAACCTCACATCAATGCAGCCATAGATACATTTTGATGCTTACCGCTGACCCGAGCTGTCCAATGTATCCTCGCCCAGACTGCATCCCAGGATCATCTCCAGTTGAGAGTTGACCATCTTATTTGTGGGCAGAGGGTCCTTAGAAGAACCACAAAGGGAGAAAAAGAGAAGGACCATTTAACGCTAATTCCAGCTGTGAAGGAGACATGGCTAGGCAAGCAAAGAAGAAATACCTGTGGTCTTTGAGGATTCTTCTTGGAATCTTCCTCCAGGGATCTGTCCCTGCAAAGAGGAGAAGGGATTCAAACATTGCCATTTCCCCAACACACATATATGTGCTATCTCTGTAGGCTTGCAAGCTTAGTCGATGATAATGCTGTGCAATGGATGGAATGGCATGCATAGAGGGTGGAGGCTGAAACATTGGCGCAAACAGGAAATGAGCGTTTCTCAAGGGACCAGGGAGAGCAGCAAGTAGGGAAGGGTGGGTGGAAAAGTGACAAACCTTGAGAGCTCTACTCTAAGTGATATCCTGTCAGGAACAGTGGCGGGAATAGCATGCCCCTTCTACCCTGCCTCCCATGCCTGTTCCTGCTGATAGACTTTTTGCACAAGCTTTGCTAGAGAACAGAAAACAACCCGGTGTTACTGAGTTATCCCACTTTTATCTTGTTCTCAAGTCTGACCCTTATGGAGCTAATTAATGGATACTGCTGATTGCAATGAATTAGAAGTTCTAAGGAAACAACTACTTCTCCACAGACGCAGGTGGGTGGGTGTGAATACTCTCTTCCCCCCCCCCCCCGGCCAAGTAGAGGTGTAGCTCATTCAACTTTGAAAAGCATCCTTATTGTTTGTTTATGTACATACATTTATATCCTGCCTTCAAAGACTAAAGACAGCACTCTGAACTGAGCCTGGAATGGACTGGCAGCCAGTGCAGATGACAAAGGACTGGCGACATATGATTGTATCAGCCAGTCCTAGTTTTGGATTAACAAGTTTCCAGACCATTTTCAAAGACAGCCCCACATGTAATGTGTTGCAGTATTCCCAATGGGAGGTTACCAGAGTGTGAGTAACAGTCGCAAGGCTATCTCCATCCAGGTAGGATCGTACTTGTTATATAGGCCTAATTTGATAAAAAGCACTTCCGAGCCACAGAGGCCATCTATGCCTTGAGTGACAAGGACCAAGAGTATTCCCAAATGACAAACTTGGCCCTGTAATGGGAGTGTAACCCCTCCCAAATTCCCAGGTGGCCTCCCCTCCAGACACTGACCAGACCCAATGCTGCTTAGCTTCAGCAAGGTGGTTGTGTCATGTGTCCTCAGACCATGCCCTGAGCTGTCTCAAAGGTGCTTCCCACTATATATTCCTCCAGGGAAAGGTGTGACCTTGTGAATTCATGATAGGGACTCACCTGCCTTGTTTCTGCATCTGGGACACTGTAGCTTTCATGGCATCCAGCTGCTTTTGAGTCTTTTGAAGCTGATGGAGGGTTTGTTGTAGCTGGTTCTCGAGGACACTGTTGGTTTGCTTGAGCTGCTGTGTTTCAGTATTAGCCACCTGCTGCTTTTCCTTGAGACTGAGGAACTGTGTCTCAAGCTGAGAAAGGGATTTAGAAAAATGTTCAATCAAGCAGAAGATTCCTTCAGTCAACTGTGGAGGCTGGACTCTTCTACAACTAAATTTACAAAACTCATAGACCAGGGGTAGCAACCTGAGGTCCTCCAGATGTTTTGGAATACAATTCCCATAACCCCTCACATTGGCCATGCTGGATGGGATCTATGGGAGTTGTAGTCCAAAACTTCTAGAGTGCTCTAGGTTGCCTGCCCCTGTCATAATCTTGGCTGGCAGAGGTGGGCCATCCACACGTAGCAGCATCGCCACCTCTTTTTTCAAATAAAAACTCCTCTTCCTTTAATTTATTTTTATTTATTTTATTTATTTATTTACTGCATTTCTATACCACCCAATAGCTGAAGCTCTCTGGGCAGTTTACAAAAATTAAAACCATAAAAACCATTCAAAATATAAAACAACAACAGTATAAAAACATAATTTAAAATACAGCATAAAAGCACAACCAGGATAAAAACCAAGCAGCCATGCAGAAACTGATAGGGGTTTAAAATACAAATTTAAACAGCAAGGTTAAAAATCAAACTGAAGAACTGTTAAAACCCTGTGAAAATAAAAAGGTCTTCACCTGGCGTCTAAAGGAGTATAATGTTGAAGTCAGGCAAACCTCTCTGGGGAGCTCATTCCACAGCCGGGATGCCACAGCAGAGAAGGCCCTCCTCCTAGTACCACCTGTCTCACTTCCTTTGGCAGGGGTTCATGGAGAAGGACCCCCAAGGATGATCTTAGGGTCCGAGCAAGTACATATGGAAGGAGGCATTCCTTCAGATAACCTGGCCCCAAGCCATTTAGGGCTTTGAGACCTTTAAAATCGTGGGGCAGGCAGAAATTCAGCTGGCATCATCCCCCTCAGCATAAAGAGGCAGTGATGGAAGAAGCGTTGAATTTCTGCCTGCTGTGTAACTATTAAGGGCATAGGAGCCCTGTCAAAAAAAGACTTAAGTACATTTGTCTCCATTGCAGGCCATTTTGCCACTTCTGATTGGAAATGAACCTTGGAGATTAGTTACATTATCAATAGCATAGAAGTAGCCTGGCCCTATCTGAATAATATCTCCCAGGAAGGAGTGACTGACTTGTAGCCAGGTGACAATGGTTCTTGTTGTTGTTGTTTTAAATAGGGTGACCAACTGTCAGGATTTTTCCGGATTTGTCCTGGTTTTTGTTCTATCCTAGGTGTTAGGAATGACACACTTTCCCCTTTAAGACCACCAACAGTGTGGCCAGGGGATGACGTGCTTTCTGGAGGCCCCTATTGGAGCAACGGGGGGAGGAATGAAACACTTTCTGGGGCCGCTGGAAAGCATATCATTCACATCATTCATTGGCAGCTGCCAATAGCATGGTGGGGGGAATGACGCTCTTTCTGGAGGCCGTGAAAAGCACACTTTCCCGAAGAGCCCCCCAACCAGGTGTCCTCTTTTTTGGTTTCCCAAATATGGTCACCCTATTTTAAATTATTAATATTGTTTTGGACTGAACAGAAACAGTGACAAAATTATTTCTTTCAGGTTCCTGCATAACAGACCTCTGCAGCACATTCCAGATTAGTTCCTTGGATGCACTTCGTTTTAGCAACCGTAGAGCAAAAGCCAAGAACATGCCAAGGAGGCTGGGACAATCAGAGCAGGTGTCTTATCTCAGGGTATGTCCAATCTTGAACTACATTGTGCATGGGCTGTGGATTAGGGTGACCATATGGAAAGGAGGACAGGGCTCCTTTATCTTTAACAGTTGAACAGAAAAGGGAATTTCAGCAGGTGTCATTTGTATGCTGCACCTGCTGAAATTCCGTCTTCATCACAACAGTTAAAGCTGCAGGAGCTATACTAGAGTGACCAGATACAAAAGAGGGCAGGGCTCCTGCAGCTTCAACTATTGTGATGAAGAGGGAATTTCACCAGGTGCTGCATGCATACAAATGATATTCTTCTGAATTTCCTTTTTCTATACAACTGTTAGATACAGGAGCCCTATCCTCCTTTCCATATGGTCACCCTTCTGTGGATCAATAGTTTCATCAGTTCTGTTAAACAAGGCCATTATCCTTGGATCTATATTAACTATTCAGTCACCAAGCAGCTGTGTGAGGATGAGGATTTTGTTAGTTGGCTTACAACAGACCCCATCTGCCGCTTTAGCCAGAGGAGATGCTTCCAGAAGGTGGCGTTGTTTCCTTTGCATTAAGCCGGCAAGAGGGTCAGGTCTACCCTTTGTTCTGAAGGCCACAGCCTTGGGCCTGTCCTCTAAAAATACCATACTGCTGTGGAAAAGTGAAGAATGGGTCAGAGTCACGCTCTCTTGCCTGGCTCACATTACACCAGTATCTCACCTCTTTTTGAACACTGAGGAAATGCTGTAATTCCTGTTCCTTGACATCCAAAGCTTTCTTCATCTCTGTGCTGAGCAACTGGCTTCTGGTTTTGCTCTGCAGTAACAAATACGGTAAAGCTATAGCTTTCCAGGGTGTGCCAGTTGAGGGAGTTTTCCCACATGGATTTTCCTGTTTGCATTTCAACCAGACTATAAGTGAGACTTGGACCAAAACCTTGCAGCGTGAAGTGCTCCTATTCAGGATGCCAGCCAGCCAGTCATGCCCTTTTCAGGATACTCCATTCTGTTTCTACTCCCCACCCCTCGCCCCCCCATCCCCAATAGTAAGTCAGCATTCTGTGACAACTGAGCATATTCAATCCTCAATGAGCTGCTTTGGGACCTCCACCTCCAAAGCTTGTACTTCTGCAAACTCTGGTTTCCCCCCAAGAATGTTGAAATCTCCCTCTTGTGCATGCATGATGGTCCTTTGGGAATTTAAGGTACAACTGTATGAATGTTTAGACAGAAAAAAGTCCTGCTGGTTGGGGAGTGTGAGAAGTTCTAGGACTTACTTTTTTCTGTTTAAACATGCATAGGATTGCACCCTTAAGGAACCATGGATAATGAGTTCACTATTAATATATACCAGGGGTGCAGAAACTCAAGGGTGGGGCCAGATCCAGCTTGCCTGGGATCCCAATATGACCCTCTGGGTTTCCCAAGATGTTCGCATCACCTCTAGGGTGACCATATGAAAAGGAGCACAGGGCTCCTGTATATTTAACAGTTGTATAGAAAAGGGAATTTCAGCAGGGGTCATTTGTATGCATGCCCTCCTCATCACAACAGTTAAAGCTGCAGGAGCCCTGCCCTCTTTTGTACTTGGTCACTCTAGTATAGCTCCTGCAGCTTTAACTGTTGTGATGAAGAAGGAATTTCACCAGGTACTACATGCATACAAATAACACCTGCTGAAATTCCCTTTTCTATACCACTGTTAAAGATGCAGGAACCCTGGCCTCCTTTCCATATGGTCCCTTAGCTCCTTTCTCCTGACCACTCCTCATTCCCATTTTTTGTGTAATGTTCCTCCACCCCATTCTCAAAGGTTGAAATGCCTCTCCTAAGGCTTAATTACTGGCAGTGAGAGCTTAAAGCAAAGCACGCTGGTATTTTTGTCTTTGACCATGTTGGAATGCTTCCCCTGAAAGTGGGCCTGTTCAGACAACACGCTAAACCATGGTTAGACAGCTAACCCTTTTGCAGCAAATGGTTAGTAAGCGTGTTTAAACCGTGGTTATGTAGCCACCATGGTTAGGAATGGTTCACATGACATAACGTTTAGCTCAAAATGCTTAACCACCGTGGTTTAGTGTGTCATCTGAACAGAGTCAGTTTCTCCAAAATGGAATTCATCCCTTGGGCTCAAAGAGGTTCAACACCCCTGGTATGTAGGTAATGCAAATATAAAACATACATTGGCAGGAATGAGGAACGCTGAAAGCAGAAGACCAAAATGGTGTAGCTATAGACTATTCTAAAATACATTCAATGTCTTTCTTTTTTATCCTATATATCAAATTCTCATAAGATGGTGCAGGAAATAAGAGGAAAGGGCGTAGTCCGCTCAGGGAAAGCAGCCACATTGAACTCACAGGACATATTTATATACGGTGTGGGTGTGTGAAAAAGAGTTTTGGCTTTGGCTTTTCGTGTTTGCCAGAGACCTAAGAGTCTCCAGATTTGTTCTGTTTTCTGTCCACAGGGAACATGGTTATTATAGATAGGAGATAATAAGAGATGGTTATAGCTCTAGAGAATCGTTATATCTCTATCGAGTTTGGACTGGTTCAGCTGTGAGCTGAGCAAGGGAAGTCAAGTTTTATAACAAAAAACACCACCTCTAAACCCTTCAGATGGAAAGTGCTCTGAAGAAAGCAGTATTCATGGCCTCAGACTTGCTCACCCTTCACCACCAGACTGCCTCCCACTTTCTCCATCCACAGTCCCCAATGCCATCCTCTTTTCCCTGCTTTGGGCTCTTCAAGGTAAAGGGAAGTCTGCTGGATGTCCATACTGTGTCTCCCTCAGGCAGATTTCCCCAACCTGGTGCCCTCCAGATGTGTTGGTCCGCAACTCCCATCATTCCTGGCCAGCATGGCCTTCAAGCAAACATAACTGGGTCTCCCAAAGTAGTGGCAGACCAGCCCTTTGAATCATCCCTGCCCACACCAGAGAAAGATATGTATTCCTTCTCCAGTTTTTGGATCAGATTCTTCTTCTTCTTCTCTTGAACCTCTCATGTTGTTGATGAGACAGATGAGACACCTCCCCGCTGGAGTGATTGCATAGTATAATAACACTGTCATGTGATGTTATATGGGTACATAAATGGTGTAATCCACCCCGGGCTTTAGGGAAATGGCAAAAATTAAAACAGAAAACCCAGCACACCCCTTCTCATAAATCCCAGAAATTACGTGTGACCCAACAGTACACCAACCTCATACTGCAGCCTTTGTTTCTCCCTCTCTATTTGCTGTTCCATTTCCTCTTGTAGCTGCTGCACCTCCTTGTTGTGATCAGCAACTCGCCTAATGCAGAGGACCAAAAAAGAAGACTTTAACGTGGATTTGTGTACCCAGATGACACATTATTAAACCCACATTGATGGGTTTTGAGGTTCTAGTAAAAATACGAAGTAGACCTGATGTCTGCCCATTCCTGATCTAAAGCAGGAGTGAACAGAAGGTAGCTCTCTGGGTAATTTGCAGCAGATCCAGAAAAGTTTCTGACTCTCAGTTGTTAACGACAGCGGCAACAAAATGAGTCCCACCCGCCAAATATAACGCTGAAATTTAAGAAAGCTTGTGGTAACCAGAAGTGGGTTTTTGCATGAAAGACCTATGAGATCCATTCAGTTCTGGTACTGAAAACAAATTCCTGGACTCAGAATTCTTTAATTCTAAACGTATATAATTTTTGCACCAGTCTCTAGTTGGTGGATCTCAAGTTTCCAGCAAAAAAACCCACCTCAAAGTAGATCCTGCACGCCTGAAGTCTGCCCACCCTGATCTAGAGCAGGTGCAGGTCTTTGCTGCCTGGGATTATTATCCTTTAACCGGAGATGCCGGAGACTGAACTTGCGACTTTCTGCAGATAAACTGTATTGTCTACTGCTGAGTTGTCCCTCACCCATTCATTCTATCTACAGATGCATTCACCAAACCCCTCTCTTCCCTTTCCTACTTCCCCCCAACGTGGAAGTCCGTATTTACAGGAAAAACACTTTCTATACCTCCATCTTACGTTAGGCAACCTACATTTTCAGCATTAACTGTAACTTCTCTTTTGCATGCTTAGCTTCCTTGATCAAGTGAATCATCTTAGCCAAGAACTCCGTCAGGTTTCCCAGCAGATGTGGTTCATCTTGCTGGAGCTGAACCCACATCTTCCAGATTTCTGACTGACTATAAGAGAGAAGATTGTATTGTTTTCTGGTGAGTATTCTGCATAAATGTTGATCTAATTGAGCTCTCAATGGGCCTCTCTTTCAGAACCTGATTCAACAGTATCTGAGAGAATTTTTGCTTCATTCTAGTTCTAGGGTGGACATGAGAAAATCAGCATGTGAACAGGGCAAAGGGGCTGCAAAGCTACAGTTGCCAATGCTGGAATATCTATCATCTCCACACATGCTGCCTTGAAAATGACTAGCTAGTAGATCAAATGAAAGAGAGTCTAGATTGGATTAACGATTACACTATGCATGCCAGAGGTGTATAACATCAGTCCCCAGGGCCAAATCTGGCCCTCCAGGGGCCCCCAGAAGGTCACGACGAGCTCCAGCAGACCAGTGTTTTATTACACGCTCGTTACTGGGCACTCACGGATTTTCAAGGGTCTTTCTCACGTCGTTGTCTGCCTCCTGCGCACCTCCAACCCCTTCTAGCCTTCTTCACACGAAAAAAAAATCGTCCCAGTAAGTCCGACTTATTTTTAAAGATGGAACTTTCCGCTATCTCCTGCTATATGCAGGAGAAGCAGCGTGATCAAAACGGCCCACTGAATGGGTCACATGTAAGTTATTTACTTCCTCTTTCAAAAAAGGAAGTAATGAGGGACAAAGCACGAGCGGAGAAGCAATGGTAAGCAATCGCGATTTTCCCCCATGTGATGATGCTCGACATCTTCTGCTGACCCCACCCTTTTCTTCCAACCATTGATCATTGGGTGATTTCTTAGCTTTGTGCAGTTTTCCCCATTCCAAAAGGTTGAAATGTTTCTCCTAAGGCTTGGTTATTGGCAATAAGAGCTTTAAGCTAAAATATACTGGCACTTTGGGCATTTTGGCCCTGCCCCTTCAGCTTTTGGCCCCACCCACCACTAGAATGTGTCCCCCAGGGAGTGTCTAGAAAATGGAATTTGGACCTCAAGCTGAAAGAGGTTCTGCAGTACTGGATAGATCAGGGGTAGACAGATCCAAATCTAGCAGAAGACCACAGGGTGTTTTGCCATTGATTGGCAAGTGTTTCTGACTCTCCCTTGTTTAACAACAACAAAAAGGCTCCAGCCCACAAAATTAGGCTGCTGAAATGGAGCTTACTAGAAAACCAAGAACGAATTTTTGTGAATGGGACTGTGAAAATTCTGGTCCTGAAAATAAACCTTTGCTTACACAAAACCTGTTCCTTAAATTCAAACTATATGCCTGTCCTTGAGCCACTATTATTTTGTACCTTGCTGTGGTTGGTGGAACTTGAGATTCTTGTAAAACGCAAAGTAAATTCCACAACCTTATCGTCTGCCCCCTCTCCTGCTTTAGAGTATGCTAGCTTTCACCAACTTGATGTCCTCCAGATGTTTTGGACCTCAACTCCCATCAGCCCCAGACAGCACAGACAATGGTCAGGAATGCTGGGAGTTGTAGTCCAAAACATCTGGAAGGCATCAGATTGGGGAAGGCTGCTACACAGCTTATGAGATGACTCCCTACAGAATATCCCCTTCCACTGTCAAGGACCATATAGTAATTCAAGCTTAGCCAGTGTTCAAGGCCAAACCAAATCTATTTCTCTTTCACCTATATCCATTCCCACTGCTTGGCTCTGAGGCTGTCTATACATGTTAAAAGCCCGGGTTGGCTGTGCGGTGGTGCTGCATCCGTTATACGATGCAGCATATACCTCGTAGCCACCGCAGGGCTTTCCCACGAAGCTTTGGATTTAAAAAGTCAGGGACTTACCCTGACATTTTACACTGGAGAGAGTTGGCTACGGCCCTTCCCCCATCTGTCCTCACTCCAACATCGAGGCAAAGGCATTCCCAGGTGGATGGCAACCCCTGATTGGTCACCGGAAGGCCGGGCAGAAGGCAGGGGGTGGTCCAGGTAAGCCGAATGGCCACCGGAAAGCCCAATCTGCCTTCTGCGTCAGGATTAGTCACCACCACCCTGTAGCAGCGAAAACATGGGGTTTTCCAGAAAGCTGCAGCAACCCGGTGCTGTGAAGGCAGCTCCTCTCTGGGAGATTCTGTATGAAACAGGCAGAAGGTTATCATGTTCTTACTCTTCGAAGATTCTGTCAGCTCCCAGTTGGTTTATGAAGGCCTCAAAGCACTTTTGCTCCTCAATATTAGCTTCCTCCAGTAACAAATTTGCAGGAGCCCTCGTTGAAGCTCTCTTCCTCTTCCGGTGTTCTCTCATCATCGTCTGTGAGCTTAGAAAATGCCCTGTTATGTGGAAAACAGTGATCACATCTCCAGACAAACATGGCACAATATAGATCAGTTTAAATCGATATTTGGCCAGTTGGGCCAAATAACTACCTATGGACAGAGGTGTAGTAGATCTGGGGCTCACAGGGATGCAGCACTGGCATTTTTTTTTATTACCAGAGATGCTAGCATCATCTGCCATCCCCCTTAGAATTCTCTGTTCCCTAGTAGCTTAGCTGCAGTTCTCACACAGTTGTTGGGGAAATCATTTTTCCCCAGCAGTAGATTGCATCCAGTTGGAATACACAGTATTTTGGGGTGGCCTGATCTCGAATGGGCAATTAAGACTCATTAGCTTTACAACAGACCTGCTCCTTGTAGACATAAAAACTGCTAAAACTGGTTTGTTGATATGGATCAACACAGTTGCCTGAATTTTTGGACTCTCTTTTGGGGTATGGCTGTGGGGACTGACATGATGAGCACCTGCATTTCAAAGTTTACCATTACACCACTGCCTATGGCTGGTGAAAGGTATGCTCAGCCAGAGCTCCCACCACTTGCAAGCTACACAGGGGCTCAGTTCAGACGACATATTAAGCAACGGAGGGGTAAATAACATACTGGCCGTGCATTAGGCAGGAGGAGCTTCACAGACGACATGCTGCAGCCAGCACTGCTCTGCACCGGCAAACGCTCCGGCTGCTACGAACTTGCGGCAGTCATTTTGGTTGCAGCCTCTCCTCCCTGTGTCTTCCAGCCGTATCCCAGCAGGCACCATGAGTTCTGCCAGCTGCATAGAGCGGCCAGGGGTTTTTGGCTGCTCTAGGCAGCAGAACTCTATTCCGAAATGGAATAGTCCACGGAGAGAGGGGAAGCTGAATTCAGATTACACTTTAAACAATGGGGCTTCGGGCTCTGGAGCAACAGCAACAGACGGCAAAAGCCATCGCTGCGTCGCTCAATCCTAAAAAAGTCGGACTAAATGCCCAACTTTTTTAATGCGGAGCTTTGGGGCTTTGCCCCTAGATGGCTTTGGATTGGCGGCAGCATCATGTAACGCAACTGCCACCATTCCGAAGCCACTGCGATGGATACTGTCCATCTAGAGGCAGCCCTGGAGTGCTTCCAGATGGACAACTCATGTGCAGCTATTCCATCTTTCCCTCTTTAGTAGATCTTTGTGGCAAGAAGAAAGGTGGAAGAAGCGGTGGAGGGAAAGGGGAGGGTTACAAATGGAAAATGATACCTGGACCTGTCATAAAACTCTATGAACAGAGCAAGGCAATTGCACATTAAAAGCCTCATCTGGAAGTACGCTTTGTCAGTTGGAACCTAGACATGTTTACTCAGGAATGAGTCCAATTGAGTTATAGGGGGTCTAGTGCCAAGAGGTGGGACATAAATGGAAGGAGGAGGAGGAGGTGGTGATGGCCATCATTACAAGACGTAGTGATGGCCACAAATCTAGGTGCTTTAAAAGTGGGTTACACAGATTCCTCGAAGAGAAGGCTATCAATAGCTACTAGTTTTGATGGCTATATGCTACCTCCAGCATCAGAGACTATATGCCTATGTACACCAATTGCTGGGGAACATGGGCAGGAGGGTGCTAATCCATTCATGTCCTATTGCAGATTTCCAACAGGTAGATGGTTGGCTACTGTATGAACAGAGGGCAGTATCTAAAGAAAGTCCTACATCAATGGGCCTATTCTGTGTAGGAGTACCGCTGGATACTGTCCAGAATGCTGGTATAGATGGACTCTTGCTCTGATCCAGGATGGCTCTTTTTAGGTGCATAAAATTACAGCCAATAACCAGCCCCATTAGTGCAATACACTAATCCAATGCATACTGAGCCCTTCAGTGAACTCTTCAGCAGTTAAGTAGCCCTTGTTGTCATCATCAAGGCCATTGAAGACAAGCTCCAGCTCTTTTGTGCTCCAAGGTAAGTCTGCCGCCAATTTCTGAAAAACAATACCAATGTACAATTAGTCTCTTCTCAAGCAACTAGTAAACTGGGCCATATCATTTGCTGCTTTTCATCTATTAGTGAAAATCTTCCTGTTCTGGCAAGCTTTGTTCTTGCCAGGCAGATGATGTCAGATGCAGCGAGCCCTGCATCTGGTTTTATTTGCTGACCCTGGCTTAATTTATATTTTATATGGCTTTGCTTTTATATTGTTTTATGATGCAATTGTGCTTTTTTAACTGTTGTAAGCCATTCTGAGCAATGCATATACATTGAAAAGGTGAGATAAATTTATTCATTTAAACATTTATAATAAATAATAGGAATATATATATATATATATATATAATCCAATGGAAAGGAGTTACAGCAATTCATCCTACATCTAAGGCCATATTCACTTAAATAGCATTAAGTGATTTTTTTTTTCTCAAGGTCACAGAATGATTCAATATAGAACAGGATTTTTGCCAGGAAGCTTTATTCATTCACCATTAAGCCAGTCTGCTTTTTCCTTTCTCAATCACACCAAATGCAGCATTCAGCCCACAAAGGTAGGCAACCTACGCACCACCAATTTACCTGCATATCAGCTTGTGTAATAAAACCTTTATTGTCTTCATCGTGCTCCTGGCAGATGTCCCAAACCTTTTCCATGATTTCAGAATGTAATGGCTCTTCTTCTGAGATTGAATATACTTGTGCTTTCCCCTGTGCACCTCGTGCCTGCTTCCAGCGGCTCGACCCAAACTTTCTATCTTTAGCAAGCCTTCTCTGTTTATCCATGGCACTCCTAAAGGTTTGCCCAGTTCTTTGGAAAGAGAAAGAAGAGGGCGCAGTGTTTTCTTGTATCCCAAATGGGCTCATATACACAAGAGACATCACCTATTATTTATTATATTTGATTGCATAAATATGCCCCTCACATTAAAAACAACAACTATGGATAGCCATGCTGGTCCGTGGGGGTGGGGGGGTGGGGGATCCAAACAACCAACCAAAATTCCACAAAAGTATATAAACTTTTCAGGCTAGGGCCCTGCCCTCATGGCGCCACATTGCCTCCACTTTGCCGCTAAACCCCGCAGTTTCACTGCTGCGGGGCAGCGACGGGTAATCTTGATGGCAAGTGACAGCATGGGCTTTCCGGCAGCCATCCGGCTTGCTGGGCCGGCCCCCTGCCCTGCTTTTGGCAACCAATCAGGGGTTGCCATCCATCCCGGAACGCCTCCATATCGATACCACAGCGTGGTCACACAGCAGAAGGGCCATGGTGACCTTGCTTTGAAGAATAAAGTCAGGGTAAGTCCCCAACTTTTTTAGTGCACCGTTTCATGTCAAAGCCCCATGGTGACAAATAAGACATATAGATAGCCCCCTTGTCATACAAAAAGCAGGGGATACCACCAGACCAGAAGAAGAGGATTTTCTGCCACCTGAACAGGGACTTTACACTCAGTGTTCCATTCCCTCCAACCACTAAATAATACTTACAACTTGGTTTCAATTGTCTTTACCTAGTGCACTACCTAAATTTAATCTCTAGCTTGGACTGCCATGTTTCTCTGTAATTCTGCCCACCTAGGCTGGCTATAGGCCTCCAGACAGAGGACTCTGCATGTTTAGACAGAAAAAAGCCCTACAAGTCCCAGCATGCCTTAGACAGTTAGGATTTTTCTTTGTCTAAATATGCATAGGATTGTGCTTAAACCCTTCCAGGGGTACCTCCACAAGAGAGGTTTAATGCTCTTTGAAGGCTCATTATAAATTTTACCTCCACACCAGCGGAGCGCAAAACGGGCGTAGAGGCGCGTTATCTCCCGGATTATGCGCATTATCGAATGCGCGTTAAATAGCGAGTTTTATTTTGCTCCGGCCGTTAAAGCGCATTTTCCCCGTGTGAACAAGCGATTATGCGCATTAACTTCTTGTAAAGCGCTTTTTGGACATCAATTAATGCGCTTCGCCGCCTCTCGCCGCCTCCCGTGCAGAGGGATTAGGAGTAAATGCACCTCCGCGATAATGCGCATAATCGCCGAACCGGGCGCAAAAGCGCATCCTTGTGGAGGGGGCCCAGGTTTGCCTGAGCAACAACAGCATTCAGAGTCCAGTTCCTAGCTCTACCTCAATGGTTAACTCAAGCTCAGCTCTGACAATAAACCAACAAAATTTACTAGTGGTGGGAAATGTAAGATGGCCACAAATTTTACATACATTTTTACTCTCTGTCCTGCGCATACATATTGATGTAAGTTATTTGTGGCATATTTCATGATCTAAAAGAAAACAAAAATAACCCTTGCAGAGAGGCCATAACTAGAGATATAAAATTTCCAGGAATTTTGAGACCATGCGGGGGGAGGACCCAGAGTTTTTACTGGGGGGTTGGGGAGAGAAAAACAGACATTTTGGGGGGAATAGAAAAATAAGAATGTTTCTTTTTTACAGAGCTGAAGTCCCTTTGTTGCTTTAGGACAACCTTCCCCAATCTAGTGTTCTCAAGATATTTTCCTATCAGTCTCAGGCAGGATGGCCAGTGGTCAGACTAGTAGATATTGTATTCCAAAACATTTGTAGGGCACCAGACTGAGGAAGGCCACTTTGGGAACGTTAATCAGCCTTTATGTTCCTAAAGTTATATTATGTATAACTTTATTTACTAATAAAATTAACATATTTGAAAACATTCAAAAGTGAACTCAGTAAATTTGTAGTTATTGCCTGAATAAACTATACTTTAAAAATGTAATATACAAACATGATTAATTTTATGAGGAAACCGAGTTTTGCATAACATAGTTTAGGTTCCTTGTATATGTCTGACCAGAGGGAATTTCAGGAAGTAATCCCTGAACCATCTGAATCATCCTAGAAGCCAGAAGAAGCAGGAAGAACTAGAGGCAGAGGATGACAATCCGGAAACATAGGACTCTGTAGAACAAAACCCAAACTGTCAAGAACGTACATTTTCTTCCATATTATGATCTGGTGACTCTATTCATAAGTTGGGAAACTGACCATGACTTGGAGCTTCCCAAAATGTTTATCAGTAAAAGATACATTGAATCAATAATTTAACAAGAAATGGGATAAATAACCATGTTTAGAATCGTGCAGAGAGGATTAAAAAACATTTTTCCCATGTCTTCATTATTTCCAAATATTTTTACATTTCTAGTCTTTCTATAAAAGTCTTCTTATTACATAGTTTTTAAAAATCATTTGGAGAATAAAGGCTTGGTAACAATATATAAACAACTTACATTTTTAAAGGAAGTGTTTCATAATCCAAAGGTTCATTTTTTCAAAATTGTTTGGGGGGGAACAAAAATAGTACTTTTTTAAAAAATTGGGGGGACTGTTTTTTTCTGGATTTTTTCTAGGGATGGTGGTGGTTCTGGCATATTCTTTGCACACAGAAAGTCCCAAGTTCAATGCTCAGCATCTCCAGTTAAAAGGATCAGATAGCAAGTGATGGCAAAGACCTCTTTCTGCCTGGGACACTTGAAAGCTGCTGCCAGTCAGAGCAGGCACTACTGGGTGACAAAGGCAAATAGTTTGAACAGCTATGAGGTAACTAGCTAATTTACAAATATTTACCTGGCTGTTGATTAGTGGGAGATCATTCCTTGCCATAAGCAACCAGGCAAGAGACTATTTACAAGCCTCCATTAAACCCCGTTTTCCCTCAGCACTGCATGCAAAGAGCTCTCTGCTACCTTGCCTTGCCTTGATCTACATGTGCTTTGCTTCTCAGCATGCTACCACAACATTTCCCTTCACCCAGCCATCCCAAGCTGCTGCACCATGAATGCGAACCTAGCTGAGATGTTGATGGCAACCTCCACATACAGTATGTAGCGATATGATCTATGTTGTGGTATTAGGTTTTTTCTGCATGAGGCATTTATCATTTATTTATGGGTTCTTTAGACTTCTAGTTTCACTTTTGTGTCTAATCAGCACTTTTGGTGAGTTTTTTTATAACGGGAAATGCAGCATTTAATTATGGAAGTGGGATTTCCTCTTGTGTATTTGTGCTATTCTGCTATACCACAGTGCCACCTAGAGGTTATGTAGTAGGAAAACAGGAAAGGAACTGCTCCTTGTATAACGCTTGGATTTCAATTCTCACTGTATGTGGTTCTACAACACCTAGTCAAAAGACTGAAATACTTTTTTACTTTTAAACACTTAATTAACATAGGTACTATATATCAGTTTATATCTTTTTAAACCATTTCATACAACACAAGTCTAGAAGTCAAATGTGACTGCTAGCTCATAGCTTCACTGGTCCCAATATTTAAAGTAGAAACTAACGATTAGAATTCACCTGCTACTATCACAACCCGTAAATAATAGGATGATAGGCCAAACATACGTTTTAAACAAACCAAGTTTTTAGTACACATTCATGATATGAGACGGCAATTAATTGAGAGAGGATATCCCAACAACATAATAAAACAGGCAGAAAGGAGAGTAGATTCACTACCACAACAGGAACTGTTACAGGACCGGGAACCTCAACCCATTACCAGACTCACATGTGCTCTTACGTATTCCAGTAGGATCCATTCCATTATTAATATAATTAAGAGACACTGGCATGTTGTGGAATATCTACTTAGGTGCAGCCACATACCTTTTTTCAGACTTAAACGTACTAAGAATCTTCGGGACCTGCTGCTCCACATGGACATTGATCCACCTCACATTATATCCAGTTCTGTCACTGGCCACTTTAGATAAACAGGTTGTTCTGTATGTTCATTAGCGCTTCAAACCAAGATTTTTGAGCATCCAAGGGATCATTGTCTTTTTAAATTACATCATTTTTCCAACTGTGCAACCAAATGGGTGATTTACTTGATAATTTGCCCCTGTGGACTGCTCTAAACTGGAAAGACTGCACGAAGCATCAGAACACGTATCTCTGAACATCAGATAATGGATGCACCTCTTGTGCAACATTTCACGGATAAGGCACATGGGTATGATGATTTTTTATTTTTGGTCTTGGAAAGGGTTTACCCTCATAAATACAACTGGAATTATCATGATCAGTTACTTCTAAGGAAAGAAGCGGAGTGGATCTTTAAATTGAATACAGTACATCCACAAGGTCTGAATGTCAGCCTGGAATTCTCTTCTTTCCTTGCCAGATAGGGATTAGCAATTAGTGCAGCCCCATCATTAGCCTGGTTGTTAGGGATGATGTCAGGTCTCTCTTGTTGCAAAGTCTACCTGATGCTCTAGTATATATTCAGCTGGGGCCAATACATGTGATGAATTGGTCATCAGCTTGAAGCATACTTTTCCTTGCTAGGGCTTAATGTCTGTGAGTGTTGTCTGTAGTTTGCAATCTTTCTATGGGAGTCTTTTCTGCTAAACTCAGTAATTAATTACAGTAACTTCTTATATTATACAGATTGTATTACTAGTGACGGAGGGCTTTTCCCCATATAATTAAGAGACTGGCTTTTCTCGTTTTACTCCCACGGTTGTTGCTCTTACTTGGCGGTGAGTTGTCATATTATTTGAGTAATATCTGGGTTAGTGAATACATATATAGTTTGGGATAGTGAATATGTTTGTTCTATATTTATGTTTATCCTTCAACAGATGAAAAAAAATGCTACCAAATCTGATGAAGTGACCTCGAAACAGGACATATCTGGATTCCTGTCAACAATGGATAATTAGAGGGACATTATTTGTACAGATAATTTGTTGTATTATTATTTGATGTGAATTGACGTGGGGTGTTATCACCCAGTGTATTCATGAATGTGTACTAGAAACTTGGTTTGTTTAAAACGTATGTTTGGCCTATCATCCTATTATTTACAGGTTGTGATAGTAGCAGGTGAATTCTAATCGTTAGTTTCTACTTTAAATATTGGGACCAGTGAAGCTATGAGCTAGCAGTCACATTTGACTTCTAGACTTGTGTTATATGAAATGGTTTAAAAAGATATAAACTGATATATAGTACATATGTTAATTAAGTGTTTAAAAGTAAAAAGTATTTCAGTCTTTTGACTAGGTGTTGTAGAACCACACACAGTGAGATAATTGTATTATTTTCAATTGATGCAGTTGTGTGCTTTGGCACTCTCCACTGTTTACAAGTACAACTGCAGCCTCCCCTTTTTTTCATGGATTTCAATTCTGCCATGAAACCGAAAGCAGATACAGGGGATTAACAGACTCTTGTAGAAAAGCTCATACTCTTTCCATGACCCCATACAGTCTAATTCTCTCTATTTATCTGGGATAGACTGTGTTTGTTCAAATGTTGCTAGTGTGAGCTGCTGATGTTGTAATTCTTTAGGGCTCAGCTGCCAACCCCAGATCTTTCTAGACAGGTAAACCTTTGAGTGGGAAATTGATGTATATTATCTCTAGCACACATGTATGCAAATGTATGTGCATGAATACTTTGGCACACAGCCTGCTATTTCACCCACTACAGCTGCTGGGGTATATTGACGATATACTGTTTAGGGGTGTGCACATCAAAAAATATCGTCATTTATCGTTATCGTCATTTCGGACCAAAAATATTATCGTCTTCATTGATATTGTAGGTGAACCGTATCGTCTTCACGATAATTACTGTGGAAAAAATGATATTTTTTGCATCCCTATTTTTAAAGGAAAAAATGCCTATAACTTCTGTATTTTAAAAGTTAAAGGCTTGAAACTTGGTCACAGTACTTATGGGGTATGCCTAAGTATGTGTATGAAATTTGAGATCGATCCCTCCAACCCTTGATTTTATATGAATTTTTAAAAGATCGTTTCCGTTCTGACAGGTCTGAATGAATGCGCGTGGTGAGCTGTCATTCTGATTTGTCAGAACTGAAACGATCTTTAATAAATTCATACAAAATCGAGGGTTGGAGGAATCGATCTCAAATTTGGCACATATGTGTAGCACATGTTCTGGCAGATCAGAATGACAGCTCGCCATGCACGTTCATTCAGACTTGTCAGAACGAAATGATCTTTAAAAAATTCATATAAAATCGAGGGTTGGAGGGATCCATCTCAAATTTCATTCACATACTTAGGCATACCCCATAGGCACTGTGACCAAGTTTCAAGCCTCTAACTTTTAAAATACAGAAGTAGGGTTGCCATACATCCCGGAAAACCGGGATTGTTCTGGATTTCAATCAATTCCAAAATGTCCCGGCCAGTTGGTAAGGAATCCCGGATTCAGAGTCCGAGTAATTCAGACCCCCAAAATGGTGCCTTGAGCCTGCTTAGCAGAGCTGCAGCAGCAGAGAAAAAGACAGATCCATCTGTCGCCTTTTCCAGAATGCCACTGCTGCTCCACAGGCTCAGATGAGTCACTCACCATGACTCACTTTATCGTGCCTGTGGCTGCGCAGAAGAAGAACGGCAGGGAAAGGCGGGCTTGTTCTCCTCCTCAGGCTGCATGAGAGTCCCATGCACTGCAAAGGAGTTTGGTAGCTTGGCTGGTTGCAGCCAGAGCTTTGGGGTAAACACCGGGCAGAGCCCCTGGGCTGTTTATGGGGGAAGGAAAATAGTTTTGTGGGGTGTGCTAGGGAGGGAGCGGGGGGATAAGGGGGGAAGGAGAGGAAAGGAGGGAGGGATTGCGCTGTTAGATAACTAAAGCTTAGACAGCTTTTTTCCTTTCCCTCGACCTTTTAAAAATCCTAGCCCCCTCTCCCCCCCAAAAAAATTGCCCTGGTTTTGCGGATCCAGAATATGGCAACCCTATGTTATAGGTATATTTATATGGCAGTCTGATAAAACGATAAAATCGCCCGAAAATTATCGTCTCCGATGATTATCGTAGGTTTTTGTATCGTATCGTCATGTTAAACACATGCACGATAATGACCCTATCATATCGTTATCATACATTTTAACGATACGATACACATCCCTAATACTGTTTGTAAGGCAATTATGTTATTCTAGTATTTCTTTAACCAGGAGGAGGAGGAGGAGGAGGATCACCCTCTTGGCTCTTACATCAGTGAAGTACAGATTATTGCTGGATAAATGAACACAGCATTCAGGCAGGTGCTGAAGAGTCTTCAACAACATGCAACTACTCATCCCTTGAGATCATCTTCAAGGATCTTTCTCCCAGTGCCTCCATCAAATGATATGCAGCAGGTAGCTACTGTGGCTTTTCGGTGGTGGCACCTGATTGTGGTATACTCTCCCAAGAAAGACTTGGTTCACCAGGTGCCTACTTTGTGGTCATTTCAGCACCAGGCAAAGACCTTCTTTATTTTCTCATACTTTTTAGGAGCTCTTAAATCACAGAACCTGCAATTCTGTATCTGCTTAGTTGGGAGTAAGCCTGCTTCTCTTTAAAACTGCAGCTTTATTGTATTATGGTTGAACTGTTGTGTTTAATATATATTTCCTGGCTGGGGAATGCTGGGAGTTGCAGGCCTTTTCCCCCCTCTTTAAATATGCATAGGGTTGTGCCCTCAAACAGCCAAAGAACTTTGTTTTGGGGCAGCTTATAAATGAAGCGGTGGAGGGGGTGGGACTCATGAAACAAGCCCTTGACATGAGAACAAGGGCACTTCAGGCATGGCCCTATTGAGGTATGTTAAATCTTTGGAGGTTATGCAAGATGTAATGGCTCAAGTGACACTTTTTATTGGGCCAGTGGTGTTGGTAGGTTAGGGGAAATAAGTGTTCAATGTCTATTTATTTTAAGTATTTTTATCCCGCTCCTCAGCCCAAAAGACTTCTAGAGTGGCTTACGTACAATCAGTAAAAGAAGACAGTTCCCACCCACAGGCTTACAAGCTCAGTATACATGACAGGGAGGGAAGAGGGCTGGTGGAATGGCCCTGCTTTTCACTCAGTAGAGCCTACTGGAATGGCTGGTGTTGGTGACAGCTGAGAGAGGAGGAGACTTTCATGGAGAAGTCTTTCAGCAGGGCTGGTTGCGTTTCTTCAGAAATTGAGAAACAGTTTGTGCAACTCCAAAGCTTGCTTCCCTATACCAGCCTTCCCCAACCTGGTGCCTTCCAGATGTGTTGGATTGCAACTCCCATCATTCCCAACCAGCATGGGGGCACCAGATCAGGGAAGGCTACCTTACACACTAAAATGGGTCCTTTGAAAAGTATCATCTGAATCATTTCAGATCTTAATCTGCCTTCCTTTGGGACTGCCATGTTAATTACATTTCTAACTAATACTAGAAATGCAGGGTTCAATTATCAGAAGTCACAACTTTATAGCAACACATTTCTAAGTAGATGCATCCTGGGAAACAAGAAGTATTTGCCCTCAAAGAGGAACAGCATGGCTTCCCTATAGTATTGAGATGAGTCACACAACTACCCAGTTTGAACAGCACACTGGTAACCAAGCAAACTTGGCAATATTAATAACTTGAAATTGGTCAGTAAGTTTCATTTTGAGATTGTTTAATATCAGGTCCAGGCACCTCTGTTTTAGCGGTCCTTGGTCATATCTTCCTCCTTCCGTTTCTTAAACATGTTCTTTTTGAGTCTCAGTTGATTAGCTATGCAGCCACACACATGTAACACCCAGGTACTGTTATCTGGCGATGTTGAGGCATGGGTATGTGACAATGAACCCTATGTTGGACCCAGTGCCACTGACCAAAAGGGAACATGCATTAAAATGTTGAAGAACCTTCTCATGTTGCAAAATTAGAGTCACCTTGTCTAAGAAATCATAGTTGTGTAAACAACCAGTCTGGATTCACACAGCCAGTGAATGTGATGATTTCCAGCATCAACGTCTAACTCCCCTCCCTATTAACATATTGCTCACATACACAGGCAAATATTGCTGCTAACAGGAACAATAAAAATGCTCCTACAAATGGTGGCATTTTAGTTGATTTGGGTTGTCACAATAGTTGACCAGGTCTTCCAAAATTTCTACGTGGTTATATGAATTAAGCACGGTTAACTGAGTAAAGGAATCTCTTGTAAAAGATGCTTCTTGTTTCCCATTTCACCTTTTCTTCTTTTCTTGTGGCAAATGCTGATTTCTCAGGGCCAGCGCTACCCTTGGGTGAGGTGACTGCTTCAGGCAGCAGAAGTGTTGTGAAATGGCAAAAAATCATCAATCATTGATTTATTATTATCAGACCAGAGCCAAAGTTAGTCATATGTAGGAAAGAAATGAATGGGACTTACATTACTCATATTTTATGGCCAGGGACGGGGAGAGGTGTTTCTGAGATTTTCTGTCTCAGGTGCCAAGATAACTTAGTTGGCCTTGGGTTCTATGCAACTTGACAATGGGGAGGATGCCATTTGGTGCTCCACCTCAGGCAGCAAAATGTCTTGGACTGTAGCTGAGCTTTCTTTACATACTCAAGAGTTATTGTAATTTATTCAACATTACAACAGAACTCAAGTTGGAGAAGCTGATATAAAATGAAAGGTCCTACCATTGCTTGCAAGGGCCCAGACAACAACCACGAGATTTCCAATAGTAATCTGGACTTTCAGCAATGCTCACCACCACACTGTATGTTTTAGGGTTGTCGACCTTTCTTTTATTTTAATGTTTTGGCTTTTGCACTTATATCTCATCCTTCCTCCAAGGAGCTTAGGGTAGAATGTGTCAGTGGAGGGCAGGAGGTAGATTTGGATCTGCTGGTAGATCTCTGGGTGATTTTCAGTTGCAGTAGATCAGCAAGGATTTCTGACTCCCAGTTATTGAACAATAGCAGCAACAAAATTAAAACACACACATCAACCCTGTTTAGATAACACACTAAGCTACAGTGGTTAAGCATTTTGAGCTAAACATTATGGCTTAGCATGTCATGTGAACCATGACTTAGCATATTGTGTGATTCATTCCTAACCATGGTGGCTACATAATCATGGTTTAAAAACACTCACTAACCATTTGCTGCAAAAGAGTTAGTGGCTCACCATGGATCAGTGTGTTGTCTGAACAGGCCCAGCCTAAGTTATATTGCTGAAATGAACAAAGCTTAGGGGATCTGGGCTTCAGTCACCATCGTGTTGCTACAAGGAGAGGAGCTTCTACAGTGTTGCAAGCAACTTCCATCTTGTTGCTACTGCCTGGCCGGGGAGTACTAGGGTGACCATATTTTGGAAACCAAAAAAGAGGACAACATGGTTAGCCCCCAAGGGGGCATCCCCACCAACATGTCCGCCCCCAGAGGCTGTGTCCAGCACCGAGGGGGTGTGCTCATCTGAACATAGTCTTGGTCACATGTCTGATTTGTCGCACACAATTAAGACAAATGTGTTCTACATAACATCTTAATTAAAATCACTGAAATAACAAGTGAGACATCCAATGGATCTGAAATTAATTTCGCTCACTTCTACTTTTATAGCTTTTGCTGTACTTTGTTGCTAGACCCTGAGTGATACATTCTCCCCTTCCCTCAAATATATTTTCTGATTGTATCCTCACTCCACTGCAAGCTGCTGCTTAACAGGGCTTGCTGGCTTTTTTATTTTTAAAGGTCATTTTTAAAAACTTGTGTATGATTGTCACAAATTTCTCTAACATTAGGGTGGGCGGTGGACACTACTTCGCCCATTCACACTTCTCACTTATATACATTAGCTTCTCAAGGCTTGTGTGTTAGCACCACTTCACACATCCAGATTTTGAACTCCTGTCTACTTCCTGCACAAACACGCAACTCTGAGACCCTCTTTCTAATGCCCTGCATTGCATGCCAGCACCAGATGAACAGATCTGCCTCAAACTTGTCATGTCTAAAGCCCTGCTTAAGATCTAAAGTCCTACTTAAGATCTATCATGGTGCCAAGTTTCATCTCTTTATCTTTTAAAATGATTTTTTTTAATTCAACCTCAAATTTAAAAAATTCCTAAAATTCAACAGATCGCTTTCAAACCTGGCATGGCTAAAGCCCTACCTAAGAGCTATCGTGTTGCCAAGTTTCATCTCTTTATCTATAAAATGGTGGGTTTTTAAAAAAGTAATTTTAAAACCTTACACTTTAAAAAAAATCCTAAAACTCAACGGATAAATGGACCTGCTTCAAATTTGGCATGGCTAAAGAACTAGCTAAGACCTACCATGGTGCCAAGTTTCATCTCTTTATCTTTAGAAATGACATAGCTGTAAGCACTTTTGTTAGCAGAGCTGCCCTTTGAGTGGGGGGAGGATAGGAAAAATCCAGATTTTTCTTCAAATTTCATAATTCCCCCCCTTCCCAGATTTGTTAGCAAAAATCCTGACATGTCCTGGTTTTTCCTGACATATGGTCACCTCTGCATCTGCTTCCTTGCAGACTCAGGTCCAGTTAAGCTACCCCCCTACTCCCAGCTGCAACAAACTTTGGGAGCTGGGGCATAAAAGGCAGACTTGAGGGGCATATGAGGGTTTGTCCCCCTGCTCAGAAGGGGAAAG
Organism: Anniella stebbinsi; assembly: GCA_029215795.1. Taxonomy (NCBI): domain Eukaryota; kingdom Metazoa; phylum Chordata; class Lepidosauria; order Squamata; family Anniellidae; genus Anniella; species Anniella stebbinsi. Next base: position 61,910,906 of record JARDYH010000004.1, on the reverse strand, counting down.
GGGGCTGTTTGTTTTCAGCTTTGGCCTGCAAGCCTGCCTATAATTAACACCTCCGGAGGGTACTGCCAGTCTCTAGTAGCAGGGATGTGCCTTCCAGGGAAATGGGGAGGCAAGGGGAGTCAGGGAGCAGCCGTCAGAGTAATACGGGGCAGTGGGAGATATGGAGGGGGGAGACAGCTGCACTGTAATAAGAGAAGGTGCAACAATAGGGTGCTGGCTGTCGCCAAATGATCCCCCAACTCAAAATAACCTGGATGGCCTTGGCAACAGACTCTCTGGGTTGAAACTGTTGCTGGTGAATGCCAGGTCGGTGAATAGAAAAACAACTGCTATCCAGGATTTGATCCTGGATGAGCATGCTGACCTGGCCTGTATCACAGAGACCTGGTTGGATAAAGCGGGAGAAGTTAATCTCTCTCAGCTCTGCCCAGCAGGGTTCTCTGTCCAGCAGCAGGCAAGGCCTGGGGGGTGGGGAGGTGCAGTGGCAGTGGTCTATCAGGATTCCATCCCCCTGACCAGGTTCCCTGTCCCACAGTCTGTGGGGTTCGAGTGTGTGTATATGAAGGTGGGTGCCCGGGACAGAATAGGGATTCTGTTGGTGTACCGTCCACCCCGCTGCTCAACAGTCTCCCTTCTTGAGCTAGCCAGGGTAGTCTCAGGGTTGGTGCTAGAATCCCCTCGGCTTGTTGTGCTGGGTGACATCCACGCTGAGACTGCCCTGTCGGGAGCGGCTCAGGACTTCATGTCTGCCATGACAACCATGGGTCTGTCCCAAATAGTATCTGGCCCTACCAATGCTGTGGGACACACTTTGGACCTTGTTTTCTGAGCTGGATGGGGTGACAGGGATCTGATAGTGGAGGAACTTTCTATAATTCCGTTGTCATGGACAGATCACTACCTGGTGGGGTTTAGACTTGCTGGCACTCAGACGCTCTGCAAGGGTGGGAGGACCAATTAAGATGGTCTGCCCCAGGAGGCTGATGGATCCAAATGGTCTCCTGATGGCTCTTGGGGATTTTCTTGTTGCCTCGGCAGGCAATTCTGTCGAAACCCTGGTCGATCTCTGGAATGGAGAAATGACCAGGGTGGTGGACACGATTGCTCCTGAGCGCCCTCTCTCATGAAATGGAGCCACACCAGCCCCCTGGTTTTCTAGGGAGCTAATGGCAATGAAACAAGTGAGACAAAGACTAGAGCGACGTTGGTGGAAAACTTGGAGCGAATCCGAACGAACATGGGCTACAGCCTATTTGAAGGCCTGCTCCATGACAATACAGGCAGCAAAAAAAAAAATTTTCTGCCACTATTGCATCTGCAAAGAGCTATCCAGCGGAGCTGTTTCAGGTGGTCAGGGGCCTTTTACATACTGGCCCCAAGAGGAGAAATTAGACCTTTCAGCAGCCCACTGTGACCAATTCACCCAGCACTTTGCAGACAAAATCACTCGGATCCGCCCTGAATTGGATGCTGTAGTTGATGCAGACCCAGTGGATGTAACTCTGGCACCTGCTTGTCTAGTATTATTGGATACTTTTCAATTTGTACAGCTCGATGACGTGAACAAGATCCTTGGAGAGGTGAGAGCCACCATGTGTGTACTAGATCCTTGCCCTTCCTGGCTTATAAAAGCAGCCAGAGGGGGTCTGGATGAGTGGGGTGGTCAGTGCCTCCCTTTGTCAAGGCAGAGTACCAGCCTGCTTGAAGGAGGCAGTGGTAAGACCCACATTGAAAAAAACCTCCTTGAATCCCACCATATTGATAATTTCCGGCCAGTCTCCAATATTCGATTTTTGGGCAAGGTATTGGAGCGTGTGGTGGCCTCCCAACTCCAGGGATTCCTGGATGAGATGGATTATCTAGATCCATTTCAAACTGGCTTCAGACCTGGTTATGGGGCAGAAACAGCTTTGGTCGCCTTGGTGGATGACCTACGCCGAGAACTGGACAGGGGGAGTGTGTCCCTGTTGGTTCTGCTGAATCTCTCAGCGGCGTTCGATACCATCGACCATAGTATCTTTCTTGGCCACCTTGCTGGTATGGGTCTTGGAGGTACTGTTTTACAGTGGCTCCGTTCCTTCCTGGAGGGGCGAACCCAGATGGTGGTGCTAGGGGACCCCTGTTTGACTCCTTAGCCATTGGCCTGTGGAGTCCCTCAGGGCTCCGTTTTGTCCCCCATACTATTTAATATATACATGAAACCATTGGGAGAGGTTGTCTGGAGTTTTGGGGTGCGGTACCACCAGTACGCTGATGACACCCAGCTCTACTACTCCTTTCCACCTAACTCCAAGGAAGCTGTTTCAGTGCTAAACAGGTGTCTGTCGGCAGTAATGGACTGGATGAGGGCAAACAAATTGAAGCTTAATCCAGACAAGACAGAGGTGCTCCTGGTCAGTCGAAAGGCAGATCAGGGAATAGGGACTCGGCTTGTGCTGGATGGGGGTACACTCCCCCTGAAGACACAAGTTCGCAGCTTGGGTGTACTCCTGGATTCAGCCCTGAGCCTGGATGCCCAGGTTTCGGTGGTGGGCAGGAGTGCATTTGCACAGTTAAAGCTTGTGCGCCAGCTGCGCCCATTCCTTGAGATGTCGGACCTGGCCACGGTTACACATGTCTTAGTTACATCCCGTTTGGATTACTGTAACACGCTCTACTTGGGGCTGCCTTTGAAGAGTGTTCAGAAACTTCACTGGTTCAAAGAGCTGCGGCCAGATTGTTGACCAGGGCTGATTACAGGGAGCATACAACTCCCCTGTTAAAACTGCTCCACTGGCTTCCAGTTTGTTTCTGGGCACAATTCAAAGTGCTGGTTATCACCTATAAAGCCCTATACGCCCCGGGTCCAGGTTAACTGAAAGACCGTATTCTCCCATATGAGCCTGCTCATGCTCTGAGTTCTTCTAGGGAGGCCCTTCTCTCAGTCCCACCAACATCCTAGGCACACCTAGTGGGTACGCGCGAGAGGGCCTTCTCCGTGGCTGCTCCAAGGCTCTGGAACTCCCTTCCTAAGGAAGCCAGACTGGCTCCCTCTGTGCTGCACTTCCGGAGGCAGGCAAAAACTTTATTCCAGAAGGCTTTTTGAAATATGCTGGACCTATGTTACTGTATGGTTTTGTTTTGTTTTGAAAATTTGTTACTGTTTTTTTAAAAATGTAATGTTTTAATTTTACTGTGGTTTAATTCTATTTTAACTTTTGTAAGCTTATATTTATATGTTTTAATTGTACATGTTTTAACTTTGTGAACTGCTTTGAGTCCCAGCCCTGGGAAAAAGGCAGGATATTATATTATTATTATTATTAATAATAATAATAATAATAACAACCTGGAATGGATTTGTATGTGGAAGGACTGTGTGCTCCAGTATGGTATTCAAAACAAGTACCTGGGCTCAGAATTCTTTAATTCTATCTTTGGGTTCTGGTTAAAAACAAACAAACCAAGAAGAAGTAGGTTCTGCAAGCCTGAGGTCTGCCCATGTCTGGCATGCATGGTGATCCCTGCCCTGCCTTGTTTTATCTTTACAATGACCCTGTGAGGTAATAATAATAATAATAATAATAATAATAATAATAATTGTTATTATTATTATTATTATTTATAACCCTCCTCTCCCTCCAGATCGAGGCGGGGAACAACAACAATATAAAACACAAGAATCACAAACAGTTAAAATTTTAAAAACAAGAAAAAACACATAATTAAAAACATCTTAAAATTTATCTGGATAGGCCTGCCGGAAGAGAGCAGACTTCATGACTCTCTTAAATTCCTGAAGACTGCTAATTTGTCTAATGTCCTCCAGCAGACCATTCCATAGTCTGGGAGCGATGGAAGAGAAGGTCCTCTGGGTAACACTCGTCAGCCTAGTTCTGGCTGACTGGAGTAAGTTCTTCCCAGAGGACCTAAGTGTGCGGGGTGGATTGTACGGGAGAAGGCGATCCCACAGGTAACCTGGACCCAAACCATGAAGGGCTTTAAAGGTAATAACCAACACTTTATACTTCGCCTGGAAACTGATTGGCAGCCAATGAAGCGATTTTAAAACTGGTGTAATGTGGTCACCCCTAGGTGTACCGGTGACCAACCTGGCTGCCATATTTTGAACAAGTTGAAGTTTTCGGACTAGGCACAAAGGTAGCCCTATGTACAGTGCATTGCAGAAGTCAAGTCTCGAAGTTACCAGTGTGTGCACTACCGTCTTTAGGTCTTCCAACTCTAGGAAGGGGCGCAGCTGGCGTATCAGCCGAAGCTGATAGTAGGCACTCCTGGCCTTCGCATCAATCTGAGCTGTCATTTGGAGCGACGGATCCAGGAGTACCCCCAAGCTGTGAACACAATCTTTCAGGGGGGGGGGGGGGTGTAACCCCATCCAGAACTGGTTGACACACCTCCAAACCCAGGTTGGGGCCTTTGACAGCGAGCACCTCCGTCTTGTCTGGATTCAGCTTCAGTTTGTTTTTCCTCATCCAGCCCATTACCGCCTCCAAGCATTCATTCAGAGGAGACACACTATCCTTAGCTGATGATGTTGTCGAAGGCATAGAGAAATATATTTGGGTGTCATCGGCGTATTGATAGCACCCCGCCCCATGCCTCCGGATGATCTCTCCCAGCAGTTTCATGTAAATGTTAAACAGCATTGGGGAAAGGATGGCACCTTGTGGTACACCACATAGCAACTCCTTTTTTGAAGAGCAGCTATCCCCAAGCATCACCATCTGGAACCTGCCCGAGAGATAGGATCGGAACCATTGAAGCACAGTGCCCCCGATTCCCAATTCCCCCAGGCGCTCCAGAAGGATACCATGGTCAATGGTATCGAAAGCCGCTGAGAGGTCCAGGAGTACCAGCAGGGACACACTCCCCCTGTCAATACTGAGGCGTAGATCATCCACTAAGGCGACCAAAGTGGTCTCAACTCCGTATCCTGCCCTGAAACCGGTTTGAAATGGTCTAGAAAATCAGTGTCATCCAAGACTGCCTGGAGTTGGAAAGCAACCGCCCTCTCTATCACCTTGCCCAAAAATGGAAGATTTGATACTAGCCTGTAGTTATTAAGATAGGTTAGAGTGCTGAATGGTGACTGGACCAAGGTTGCTCAGTAATAGCTCCATGGCTGCATGGGAACTTGAGCCTTGGTCTCTCCAATACTCAGATACTCTAACCACTACTACACCAGAGTGGCTCTGTTTGGGGGTTCTGGTTTTCACAGCTGCCTAATAATATTCAAGACGTGACAGCTTTTCTTGGAATGGAGATGCAATGCAAGGGAAAGCAGCAGTTCAGCAATACAGTTTACCAGTTAGTGAGAGCTACTAGCACTCGGTTAGAATAAAAAGGAACCCCAAATTAAAGCCTTTCAACCAAACAATGTGTTTAAGAATATCAGAAGAGCCATGCTGGATCAGACCAAAGGTCCATCTATTCCAACATTCTGTTCACACAGTGGACAACCAGCTGTTGACCAGAAACCCACAAGCAGGACAGGAATGTAACAGCACCCTCCCACCCATGTTCCCCAGCAACTGGTGTGCACAGACTTACTGCCTCTGCTACTTTACTACTCCCCTTTTACTAGCGAAGACATCTGCTCAGGATGTCACAATGGAGATGATGACCTGGGTAGAAGCCATAAACTGAAAATAAACACCAGCCAAACTGTTAAAAGAACTTACCAACAAGAGCACCTCAGGGGGTTTGCTGCTGCAAAGTGTCAGACACCTCTAAAATGAGGTGGTTCCCTTATTTTTCAAGCGGAAGTTGGGCCAACTGCAAAGAACGGAGGTTGTGGCTGCTTGTTGATTTCACCAACTCAGACACATACTCTTGTCGCTTTCCCTCTTGCTCAACTCATCCTTTGGTTGTGGACTTAGCTACAACATGGCAGTACTGAACTGCATTTTATTTAACTGCTTGTCCTACAAATCTTTTCTGAAAATCTTGCTTGCTTGTGACATTTACTGCAAGAACAGAGCTGTCTCTAAAGAGGCAATTTTTGTGATAGCCAACAATAGATCAGCTCTCAAAAGTTTTCTTCTCAACTCTGGAGAGATTGTATTTCAGAGGAAATAAAGGAGTGGCAAAAACTTCACAGTTGTAGTTAAAACTAATGGAAATTGCCTTTTTGTTTCACAAATGTCGAACAAGTCAGGCAACATTAAATTTGTTTATGGAAGTGACAGATCTAGAAATATGGCAGTATCAACAAGATGATTCTAGTTACACCCTTCTTTGATGCAAACCTGTATCCAAGGTTTTTGTTTCAAGCCCAAGCTGTTCTGAGGACTGTTGAGAACAATGGTCTTTGAGCAAGCCATTACCATTCCACGTAAATAGATCTAACTGGCTAATGGCTTGTTTCTCCTTCCTGTCAAATTGTTGATTTTATCTATATATTGATTTGCCATTGTTAACTGACACATCTTTTAAAAAGTGATTGAGTTCCAACCAATTAGTACCCTGCAGATGGTGAGGCTTTCTGAACCTAAACCCTAGTTTATGGGGGAGAAGTGCTTTACTTTCCAAGGGGGTGTCTTATGTGTGGGGAAAGCCCCGGGGTGACTCCACAGTGGCGTTGCATTATTTATATGGTGCAGAAGCCACTGCGGTGCCATCCTAGGGCTTTCCCCCAATATTCCAAAATTAAAAAGTCAGGGACTTACCCCAACTTTTTTCTGTGGAGCAAGGCAACAATGGTGCATCTTCATCTGTTGCCTTGCTCCGGGCTTGCAGAGGAGGCATGGCCCGGTCGACGGCAACCCCTGATTGGTCACCATCTACCTAGACAGTGGGGAGGGGGTGGGCCAATGAGCCAAACAGCTGCTGGAATGTCTCCGTGCATCCTCTGGCATCCGGAGAAACAAATGACGTCTGGGAAAGCTCCAGGTAGGAAAAAACACGGGGGAGAGACGTTCGTGCAGCTCCGCAGCAGAGTGTGGAACAGCATGCACGTGGGGGGCCTCTGCCTCCTCCTCTGTTGCAAACCCCACACTTGCTCCTTGCAGTGGGGACAGACATGCAGCAGCACAGGTGCAAGGGTTTGGGGGCTCGCAGCACCAATGCACCATCGCATAGACAATCCCCAAGTTATGGCGCAGTAAATATGGGCTCTTAGTAGTTTATATTTTGCCATATAAGCAATAGGATAGCATACTACCGAGAATGCATTTTGCATTATTGTTTCTTTCTAAGTAAAAGTCAGTCAAGCTATGTTAATTCTTCCATCAGACCTGCAGCAACAAGAGTTTTACTTGATAGAATTTCTGTTTTCCTATTCCCACCCTTTTCTTTTCCCTGGGCCTCCTCCTGTCCTGCTTTCCTTTAGGCTCCAGTTTCTCAGCCCACTCATTATTTAGATTATCTGTCACAAACCTTTATATCTTGCTCTTGCGCCCTTACTTTCATGTAACTTCTAGGATCTGTTCTTATTTCACTTCCTTATTTTTGCCCATGCAATCTATCCAATTCTTAGCCCTGGATTCAGTGGGTTTCCCCATACAAACTTTTCTTTCGCAGAAACGGAAAGCTTTTTGCAAACATTCTATGGCGTTTCCCTCTGAAGTCAATGTTTGGGAAATTTTATTGCATAACTGTAGCTGGATAACATTTACAGCTACTGTGACACTTCAGCTTAGGAAATCAGAAGATAAAATTATTAGCCTAAGGGAATAAGAAACTCTGGCTTTACCAGTTGGGGTGCTAATGTGAAGTTCTCCAATATCTTTGGCTGAGGATGCACATCTCCACTATTGCTAATGAGCATGGCATTTATTTGGTAAGCAAACTCCTATGGCACCCTCCGCAGTTTCCAAATTTCATGGTTATGACAGCCCCTTGCCCAAGGCTTTGCCTTACATTGCTCCTTATACCCCCTTCCTTAATCATCTCCGTTTTGAAAACACATTGCCAGGGCAAGAGTCTTCACTGCCCACAGCATTCAAGTTGTGTTCAAACCCACATGAAGACCGCATGAAATTCACACCGGACAAAGTGTTGCTCCATTATGAAGTGGCTTTATTTTAAGCCCTAGGCTTAGTCAGTCAGTTCAGCAGCATCGTATTCACAAACAAATGGATAAGTGCTCAGAGTCCTAGCATTACCCTGAATGTAAAAGTGCATTGGTCAAAGTGGCCAGGCCCGTCCATGGCAGCTCTAACCAAAAAAATGAGAGGGGAATAGGCAAATTTATGAGATTAAGAAAGTGCCTGAAGCTGTGCTTCGGATCAGATGGCTCCGCAGATCACACACTTGCATGCTTGATATGGAACAGCCTGCATCCCCACAGCCATGGACTTTTCAGTCTGCCAAGCGTATTTGGGTAGCCGCCCTCGCAGAAACCATGCGAACTTGTCCTTCATGGTTAAAGCAGCCAAGGCTTTGTAGCTCATCCAAGAGCTCTCTCACAAGCCACAGATCTATTTTTTAATAGTCTAGTATGGCTGATAGCACTTGAATTTCTGCTGCTGTATCATCCCCCTTCCCTTATCTCAGGCTTGCACAACTTGCAGCCCACCATGTCTCAACTTCTATTTTCCCCACCTCCACTTTTGACTCAAGAGGCAAAAAAGGTGAAGGAGGTCTCAAAAGCACACATACACACTTATGTGGTCTTGTCCAAGATAAAATTCTACAGGTCTTGAAGCAGAAATGTTTCCCCAATGGTTGTAGCCATCTTCTCCCCCCACCCACTCTCTGCAAGATAGATGGCAGTCAAATGAAATGCACCCTTCATGGAATAAAAATGGCTCTCAGGGGTCTGAGCACAAGCTCTGGTAGAAACGAAGCAGCTTCCTCATGAAAAACGCCACTGTACCCTTCAGGGTTCACAAGATTTGGCCAGTGAAATACTGCCCCTACCAGGTTATTCCAACAGCATGGAGGTGAAGGACCCATGCAAAAGTGGTAAAGTTACAGATTTGGCTTGCACATTGCCATTAGAGATGGCTTTGAATTTCTAAACCTGCATTTCAGATTCTAGCGTTAAACATGGTTTATGGTTTGGGGTTTGTCAATAAGGAACCAGCAGCAACTAAAGGGCCAGCCCCAATTTCCAAGTGGAAAACCTGCAAACCAGATTACCTCACAGCAAGAAATTAAAGTTGTCATTCAAATGATGTAATTGCTAGTTTGAAAATGCACCATCCTTTGAGGAGAGCTGGCAGGAACTTACGTAGCCATAGAAGTTGTGGAAAGCAAGTATAAGCCAAGTCCTTTATCATCCTCTGTCAAAAGTGCCCATGCCACAGAGAGATAAGACAGTGGAAAGTCAAATGGTGAGCCACATCAACCCCTGCTGGCACTCACTGTGAACCAAACCCCACATTATTCTCACTCACTAACTGCTACACAATTGTATGCTGGAGTTTTTGTACTGTAGAAGCAAGCTTGGGTAGCTTTGCTGGCAGAACTATGCCTTCAGGCCTACTCTATGCTGAACTGTAAGAAAGTAGCGAGGTATGTTCCAGAGCTCAGACTTCTGGTTTCCATAGCCCACACCTTCCCCTCAGGCTAGTGTTATTTGTGTGATTTGGTTTAACAGTATTCTTGGACAGTTTTACAACAAATGGAAGTTTAAGGAAAGGCACTGCATCAAGGCTGAAATGATCGTACACTCTGCATCCTTCTTCAGCAGTAAAGGTATTGATTTGTGATGCTGGTGATGCATCTAGTGCCCACCATAACAACAAGGTCTCCAGCTTTAGAAAAGCGAATTCAGAATTTGCTTGCTAGACTAGGCGAAATCTAGTCCTTTTCTTCCCTTCACCATGTTTGTTTCAACCTAACAGGATAAGTAAACACAGTAAGAACACAAACCTTGGAAAGCACTATCCTTTACAGATGCTTATACTTTAGGCCTTGCACAAACAAAATATTCATACCACAAGCAAGCCTTTACCTGAGGCAAATATATGAAAGCAGAAAGTGGATGGGATGCTAGGCAGAATCACGGCCACAAGCAGAACTTGCACCAATTCTTTCCTACATCCATCGCACCAGCCCCCTCTGTCAGCACTTTAGATATGCTTCCCCCTACCCCAGCAACTTTTAAGTCTATTGTATGATAAGGCTTGAAAATATTCCATTGCACATAAAGCTCCAGTGCTATCAAAAAAATAAAATTAAAAAAGAATTCTACATCCTTCTGAAGTGTTACACTAGTCCACTAAAGAGTTTATAATATAAGGTCTGTGAGAGTCTTCAGAGCAGGAGTCCTAGCTCTGATTAGCTTCTCCTACAAACAGCCATCCTATCCTGGTGACTCCACTGGGGATTGTATCCAAGTAGGCCATTCCATTTAAGTGGTGAAGACAGGACAGCATCTTCAGCCAAAAGACAACGTGGATGCATTTTGCTTGTAGTGTGGTTATCATGGGTTTGACTTATAGGGGATAGTTCTCCGCTTTGAGCTGTAGAAGTCTGGGGGAGGAAAAGAACATAAAGAGAAACTGAATCAGCAGCTAGAAATGCAGAGAGTACCTGGGAAGTATTCATACACAGCTAAGAGCATTCTGCTCACAGTTTTTGGGGAACCATCAGCAAAGGTCCTGGAATCCCGAGCGCTTTGGTGCAACTCAACAGTGTAATTCTATGCATGTTTGCTCCAAAGCAAGTCCCAAAGATGTTCAATAGTGCTCACTCCCAGGGATGTGCAGATGGGATCATAACTATGGTGCCACAGACTCATTTACTTTACATGCATTTGGGGATCTTTGCCCCACCCAGTCACACCTATTTAGGCTGCATATTCTCAGGGACAAACACCCCATCAATAATCTTAGGTGCTACCACCAACTATCTAAGAACTCTTTGGCCAAATGGAATGAAATGCTCCAGTGTTGCATCACTCTACAATTGTCTGCTATGGCTAGAAACTCAAACGGATTTGTCCCTGCCCCAAATTTCCCTATATGAATCAACATTAATCACATCAATGTGCTCAATACTCTGAATAATCTACATGTGACATGTCAACAGCAGACCTCCAAACATTTAGTATTTGGCAGCTGGCATACCACTGTATTTAACGATTTAATCTTCTGTAATAATTTAGATAACTCAATAGGGCGTTCTCCTATTTGTGTCAAACCAAAATATCTGATTTTGAACATCAAATTCAGGAGTTCACATGCTGAATTTGAAAGAAATAGGTTTTCAAATTCAGCTCTAGCTATATGGCCATTAGTGACATCCTGCTCCCTGCATAAAGTAAACACAGACGACAAACAAAGCTGGCACATTCTTACCTTTTATACTCGTCTGCTTTCGTTTTGAACACCTTGGGGAGCCAGGCTGGCAGGCCTCAAGACCCATCTGCACTGGTCTCTCTGTCTTTGTATGCATCTTGAGGCGCATTGGGGAGCTCAAGCTATTTTCCCCAGTGCAATTGTGCTTTGTGTGGCTCAGCAGGTCTTGAGATGGCAGCACCTTTAGATGGGATACCTTTTCCCATTTGTAGGTCCCTTCAAGTGGGGTTTCTGTTTCAAAGTCAAAGTTCCACTTTTGCTGAGCTTCATCCAGCTGGGTCCTCATCAAGGATTGGAAATCCTTTTGCAACTGTTCATGATCAACTGATCCAAAGAGGTTCCTGCAAAGCTTCTGGCTGCAGGGTGGTCGTAGGACGTTACTCTCAGACAGAGGCATGTTTCCAACTAGGAGGAAAAGAAGCAACATTTTAAAGATGAGTAGGTCACTTTTTACCCCAATGGTGCCAACAATAATGTTACAGTTAAAATACAACAAATGTCAATTAAATGCCAGGGCATCACTAATCATACCAGGTCAAACATTTGGCAAAATAGCATCATTCAAACAGTATAATTAAAGGCCTGCAGCATGAAGGCTGGATGAACCTCCAGAGGGAAAGGAATGGCATTGTCTGGATGCCACACTACAGAAAAGAACCTGTCCTGGATCACCACCTGTATGTACCTCTGCAGGTAGCAGGACCCAAAGCTTATTATAGCACTTCAACAGGTAGAGCCCATCAACAGGTAAGGCTTTAAAGGTCATGACAGCTTTCAAAATAGAAGAGAGCTATCTAATAGCAACTAGTAAAATGCTACTGTTCCTTGAAAAATTAAAGGACTTGCAAAAACTAGTCCTTTATGCCAAGATTTTAACATTCCCAGACCCTTCTCCCATTTAATCTTTTCCATGCAGTCTTCTTATCAGCTGTATCCAATTAAGAAACCATTACTAGAACAGTACCAACTGACACTATCAATATCAAGGGCAGGTGCAATATGAAAGGAGAAAGCCTTATGTATAAAACTTGCATTTTACGGATAGCCTATTGTGAAATGAAACTCTCAATTTCAGATATCCACTGCTTATAGATGCCCTCCATGCAATTAGTCCTAGGCTTGCATAGTGTATAGTATCAGAGTATCTCCTGTGTTTATACAGTATAATTTGGAAAGGAGTGGATGCAGACACAATGGCTCGATTCGGACGACACGCTGAGCAACAGTTGTTGAATTACCTACTGACGGTTGTTGAAAAAGGTGGTGATCTACAGACAACACGCTGCAGCAGGCGCTGCAAGGAATCCGCTACCACCCCGATTGCAAATTGCCTACTCGTCTCTGACTGACAGCTCGGCCGCCATTTTCCCCGCTTACCGAACTCCGTTAGTCCTCCAGCAGGTATCCCAGAAGGCACTGCGGCCGAAAACCATGGGTGCCGCCATTGAAGCCAATGCAGGACACGCCTCCCAAACCCCATTGGCCGCCTCAGTCAGTGGGCGGAACTCAGCAGCCGCGGGCAAAGAGGCAGCCAGGAGGAACGGCAGCACCCCAAAGGGATTCTCGGGGCCCAGCAAAGGCTCGCTGTCCAGCCTTGTTGGGCGGATGAGGGGGGGCTCTCTGGTCGCTGCTTCCCCTGCCCTCGTCCTTCTGGGTGATGCGAGGGTGGAGGTGGCAGTGCAGTGGGGGTCTACTTTGGATGGGGTGTGGGGGCTGCCCCTTGCTCCAGGGCACCTGAGGTTGTTGCTTATTCCGTCTCCCCCTCCCCCCCTTTGCCGTAGTGCCCTTCTGGTGTGCTTCCCTGTCAGTTTGGGTAGCTGACTGGGCACCCTGCGTGAGTGCTTGCAGCTGCCTGGTGGGGGAGGCAGGCATCCTGGTTGCTATGGCGGCAATGCCGGGGATCTGGTGTGAGAGTGCTTGAGCAGCCCCCGCTTTCTGCCTCTCTTGCCGCTCCACTCTCTGATCTTCCATGCTCAACAACTCACGATCATTGATTCAACAACGCACCGCTCCAGACGACACGTTTGTCAATTGACAATTCAACAACCAACTCGCAAAGTGAGTTGTTCCTCTCAGTTGTTGAATGTTGCTACTTTACCAACTGTGGGTTGTTGCTCCATTGTGTGGTTACATTCAGACGACACGTTTAACAACGCAACGGGTTGTTGCTTCAACAACCTACAGTTGTTAAATGTGTCGTCTGAATTCAGCCAATGACTCAAATTTCCATACCTTGTTATGTTTTGAAACACTGTTAAGAGATTTCATAAAGAGATAGGACCACGCTGAAGGAATATTACATACTAGCCCAGATTTGAAGGACTCAAGAGAGCCAGAGGCACATGGAGGAGACAGAAGCTTAATTTTTAAAAAAAAAAAAATCCATCCACCATTGTCTTGGCACCATCATAGGATGAAGCATCCAGCACAACCAAGTATCTGTTTTAAGAAGCATATGGCTTTTAGCATTGACAGCTTTTATTAATTTATTATATTTCTATGCCATCCAATAGCCAAAGCTCTCTGGGCAGTTCACAACAATGCCAAATTCCTCCTGCTGAGTATATACAATGTAGATTATCCCGCTGCCACGTACGTTAGAATTGTACCAGTCAACAGGTGCCAACATGTCAATACATTACATAATTTGGTTTGGATGTGCTGCTTCAGCACATCCAATGTCCCCAACCACACAGAGCCAATGTTTTGATCTCTAGTCTCTCCCCCAACCCCATCCATCTACACTGCAGATAAGGGTGGTTACTAGGGCCTCCCCCCAAAGATCTTAAAACCAGGCTGGCTCGTATGAGAAAAGGTGGTATTTCAACAAGCCTGATCCCAAATGCTACAGGGTTTTATAGGTCAGATCCTGCACTTTGAATTGTGCCTGGAAACAGACCAGTAGCCAGTGAAGCTGTTGGAACATGTGACTCATGTACTCTCTGTAACGAGTCCCGGTCAACTATCTAATCATTGCTTTCCAGAGCTGCTGAAGTTTCCAAATGGTTTTCAAAGGCAGCCCCATAGGAGATCAGATACTTCCAGGAACAGGTGCAGTTGGCACACTAGCCTCAGCTATGCAAATGCACTCCTGGCACTGCCGAAATCTGGGCATCCAAACTGCAGAGCCGAGTCTTCAAGGGGAGTGTAACTTCACCCATCACAGGTTGAGTCCTTATTCTCTGATCTGCCTGCTGACTAAACAGGAACTTGTCTGGGTTAAGCAGTTGTTACCAGTTTTCTTCAGTGCTGAATGCCATTAACGCAGGATAAAATGCTGCAGAACAATCCAGTGCCCCACCCAGCCACTGCAAACAGTCACATTACCATTTTAAGTCTCCTGAGTGAAGTCACCTTTCATGTATATTATGTGTATATACACATATTTGTGTACAGAAAGTTTGGGTCACCAAGACGTTTCATTGAACTGCATGCTCATCCCTCCATTTTGTTTGGGCAGTACTTTTCCAAACCACTGCCATCTACATTGGCCAACAAGTATGTGATGTTGCCTTCCTTCAATGTTCAGGCTCAAGAAAAGGCAAAAAGGTTAAAAATAGCAGCAGCCTTCACAGTCTCTTTATAAACAGCTATGTCGGATGACCTCATTGAGAGTTTTAGGCATACCAGAACAAGTCCTGGCAAGTAGCATTGCTGCCAGGACAAGCCTCAACTTGATATCTTGCTAAGTCACCACTTCAAGCCACTGCAGTAGAGTGCCTGACAGGCACCTTCAATGGCCAAAGCTGTTCACCCTACAAAAGTCTGGTCCCAAGCAAGTTCTGGATTGCATTTTCCTCTGAAAGGTTGGTAATAAACCGAGACAAAGCACTAAGGTGATAGCACTATTAAAATGCGTAGACCCATCTTTTGTCAGGCAAAGATTGTTCAGCACTCTCAAGCAAGCGTGTCAAGGCAAGTCACATGACCATTACAACCCACAGTAAACTACAGAAAGTCTAAAATACCCTGGATCCCTGCCAGTCATGGGAACGTACTACCACATACTTTTAATACACCACCACAGAAGCCTCCAGAGTTTCCTCAGTGGATGTTCCCCAGGCTCTGAAACTCCCTGCCTAGGGAAGCCAGCGCCATCTTGACTGCCTGCTTGCATAATGACATTTTTATACAGACAGGCTTTGGGTTTTATGCTGACTTTTGCTCGGCTGCAGTAGATTTTAATAGGTGGGTGTTTATTTCTTAATTTTATTGATGTGTTTGATTAATTTGCTTCTATGTTTTTAATTATCATGTCACATTTTATCTTTTTGTTGTTGTCAGCACTCTTTAATATTGTTTGCAGTGAAGATGGGATATACATTTAAGGGATAAACTGAAAAACGTTAAGTAGAATCCTATGTTCACTGGTGCATGAACACATACAAACCAGCCAATGTGCTTTCAGAGGAGGCTTTTGTGCCACTGCCCTACCTCATTCATGGAATTTTATGGGACAATCCAGTTGATGTCACCTTCAACTCGTAACCCTCCCAGTTTTCCCGCTTGTTCCATCTTTTTACCATTAAGAAAAGAGAAAATGAAATAGCTGGTCATTCCGCTCTCACTGGCAGTACCACAAACCCTCCATCTGGAAACACCCCCACAGGCTGGCAATACATGCAGCAAGTTTTTAATGCATTTCTTACAGCAATCATGCCCCTGGAGTCCTGCAAATTGGCCCTGACAATAATTCCAGAGAACTTGCATAACCTTGGCGATTTTGAGGTAACGGTTAGGATTTTTGTCTTTTCATTGCAGAGGTCCTAACCTTGGACAAGTTCTCTAGGCAGCTTCCCCATCACTACATCTAAACCCCTGAGGTGGGGGACTGCATCTACAGTATCACTGCCTGCCGTGGAGCTGTTGAAAACCTAGGGCTCCTACATTATGTTCATTACTGATGCCTCTGGCTTGGCAGCACCACTTCTCTGCAGCCTTCCTCAGCCTGGTATCCTCCAGATGTTTCTGGACTTCAACTCCCATAATCCCCAGTCAGCATGGCCAATGGTCAGGAATTCTGGGAGTTGTCTTCCAACCTATGTGGGGAAGGCTGCTCTAGAGCTTCAGACAAGAGTCTTTCCCAATCCTACTTAAAGGAACCTGGACCTTCTGCTTGCAAATATGAATTAAGACTCCTCGTGTTTAGGAGTGGGGGCGGTGAGAGGAGAGGTTGACCATCCTAACCACCGCACAACTTTACAGACTCGATTTACCCTGCAAACATGTTTTAGTTGTAGCCTGTTAGAGTGCCAACCAATCACAATTTAGGTCACCGCTGTTGAAAGTTTGAAACCGTAGCTTTTTTCAAAAAAAAAAAAAAGTCTCTAGCGGTTCAGAGAATTGTCACTGCTGCAAACATTGTGACCGCTTGGCGGCCTCGTTCTTTATGCCCAGGGAAAAGGGAGAGCGAGAAGTCAGCCTATGTTTATCGAAGTAAAGCCGGGCCTTCTCAAGCTGGAGCCGAGCCAACAGGAAGAAGGGAGGGGGCGGGACTGTTTATCGTGACAGGAGGAGCCGAGAAGGTGTGCGAGACGCTCACCCCGGGATTACGTCATCTGGCACCACAAGCAGCTGCGTCACGTGCCGTGTTGGACGTTGCGAAATCCCGTTTGCCACACAGACCTATTTCTGAAACAAGCGGCCAGCTTACTACGGCTCCGCGTCACCGCCCCCTCCACACCCACCCGAAGCACTGCGCTTGTTATTTGGGCTGTTTCAGGTGTTTCCCTCTCTCCTCCTTCCCCACCCCGCCCCGCATCCTTAAAGAGGGGGTGAAAAAACACAGTAGAGCGAGCAGAAGCGCGAGCCACTACCTTCGGGATTTGGGCTCGAGTCCCACAAGGCAGTTTCAGGAAGTCTGTAACCAATATTAGTCCTACTTAGAGTAGACCCACTGAAAGGAATGGGGCTTAAAATCAGTACTGTTACATTGTTACTCCAAGTCGGTCTAACAATGGATGCAAATCAGGTGCTTCCTCAAGAGAGAGAAAAGAGCGATGTGGGGGAGGGGGACACGGCAGCTACCCAAAGGCGTAAGCCATTGAGCTGTGGGTCTTAAACGGCTCGGACTCACTGAGGAAAAACAAGTGCTCCTCGTTCTCCCTCCCGCCGCAACCCCCTGCGTGTCGTCGCCGTCGAGTTTGCGCGCGCCTCTCAAAACAGCGTAATCAACCGGGCTGATCCTTTCTAAACAGAGCAAGCACAAAAATAAAACTCGGGTCGGGAACAAGAAGTTCCCAGCCGAGAAGAGAACATCGGCGGGCTGGGCGGAGAGTCAAAAGAACTCGTGCGTCTTTCAAGTCCCACCCAGAAAGTGCCGCCTTCTGCTCAGGGAAGGCAGTGGCAACAAGCAAGGCAGCCCCGGACGAGATCGCAGCCTCTTTTACGCCAAAACATCCCCAGCCAAACGGGGCGCTCAGAAATGCCCCCGGATGGACCCGTCAGGGCTGGGCCTGGACTCTTACATCAGCCCGAGAGAGTGACTGTCTGTCACACTGAGTCACAGCCGCCGCCTGACCCCTCCCGCCGAGCAGCAGCCGCCGCCTTGCCAAGGCATGCCCCGACACACTCCCTTAGCCATGCAAAGTCACCGTCCGGCTACCGATGACAGCACCCCCTCCCGTAAGGCACCGGAAGGATCCACAGCTGCACTTCAAAAAGGGAATTGCCACTACCCCGCTCAGACTCACCGCTTCCAAGAAAGGCGCCCAAATAAGTCACTCGTCATCAAAGAAAGAATTCCCCCTTTCCTGCCAGGACTAGCCATTTCGCGCTTCTGTCGAAGACCATCCACCCGATTATTAGCCAAGAACAGGTACTATTTGAGTGTGTCACCACGGAGATGTTTTGGTTTCGGTGTGTAAAAGAACTCAGGTTACGTGCAAACAGGCGCGCACATCACTGCCCCCTCCGTCTCCATAAACGCTCCGTTTATACGTCGGGACCCTTCGGGAACAGGATAACATCTACACCACCACCCTCAAATCTGAGCAAATAATGTTGTTACATTTTGATAGTGAATTGATCTAGTTCTCCGAGCTTAGGAGCCACCAACACTTTCCTCCTCCGATCGCGATGGATATGACTGTCCTACGCACTTCAGGCAAAAGCGCACGGCCAAACCACCTCCCGCTCTAAGTCTGGGAAGGTTTTGAAGGTAACTCGAGCTTTGAACCCGTTTCAAGACTACCCCCCTTAGTTATCTCCTATCGGTAGATAGGAGGACCACGCAGTGAAAGGAGAGAATCATGCTGCAAATCTCAGCCCTGTTAGAGGTGGAAAGAACAGGTGGAAGAGGATCTCTAAAAGTCCGCTAAGACACCAGGATCGGGGGGGGGGGGAGTGCTCAGAGAATCGCTATAGCGACTAGGTTTACGACCGGTAGTTCACGGATACTCCTTTTCCCCCATCCCACGTCAAAATATATAAAACAAATCACGCAAGGTTGGTTGGAGCGAGCACGGAAGGAAAGGACGTGATGCCCTATATGCAGAGCATCTGAAATCCCCAATGGAAGAGATACCAAATCCCAAAGCGATTGGGGCCTGGGGAGGGCGAAGGACATCAAAAAGAAGCGAATACCACCTGCGTGTGGTTTGGAATAGCTAAGAGTTCCACAGAGTAGTCGCGGAGACAGCATAATGCGAATCAAATTTAGCCCCAATGCTTGTCCATAGACGCAACACCCACCTCTACGCAGTATTAGGGACAGCCCAACACCACCCGCCAACCGCAAGACCAGGGAATAAACTGCACTCACCTTCCTCGCTGCACCTCGCTTCGCTCAATCCAGCCAAGGCGCCCTCTGGTCAGCAGCTCTGAGCTTAAACAGTAGCTTGCGGTACTACATAAAGCCTGCAAAAGCCCATCCCCTTCTGGTGAAGACGGGGCGGGGCTTCGCTTCTCCCGCCCAGGAATTTCCAAAGAACCTCCTTCATTGGCTTGACTGCCCGCTCCCCCTCCCCTTCCTCCTCCACCCGAGAAGGAATCGACCTTCTCCGCAAGAATATGCCAGCCGTCATTTCTAACCACACAAAGAGCTGTTCTATTCATTCGAGGAGGTTTTATATGCGCGCCTGAAACCTACAGCCTGCGATGCCAGTGTAAAACACCTGACCGTTTTTAATGGGCTCCGTGTTTGAGGGTTTCCGTCTAGGGTTAACAATATTCACACGTGGCTCCAATTGCTTGAGAAAGGCTCAAGGGATTTTGCTTTTTAGTCTCGTGTGTGGAAAAAGCTGTGCGGGGTCTTTTCACTAATGCATTGAAAGTCACTTCAAAGATGACTTTGGACAATACCCCACGCCACACCCCACACGGTAAGGCTTTTGTTCCTTAGCTGACTGTTTGACAAGTAGAAATCTCGCAGGCGCAGCAAGCACACGGATGCACCGGTAGGACTGACAGCATCCGATAAATGCCTGCTTGGCACATTCCAGCTCATTCACAAAGGGCTTTCAACCGCTCTCTCTGGTTGCAAGAGAGAACAGACACACCCCGAAACGGTTGACCTGGGCCCTTGGGCAGGGGTGGGCAACTTGTGCTCCCCCACAGATGTTTTGGCCTATAACTTCCATCACCCATCGCCATTGGCTATACTGACTAGCATCTCTAATGTGGTGCCTTTGAGCACCTCTTTTGGTGCCCAAAAGTTTCCCTGCCCCTCCTGATTTTGATTTCATTTAAGATTTTGTTTAATTGTACAAAACAAAATAACTGGGAGACTGACATGCTGCAAAATAAAGTGCTGCCCTCCAATGCATCTTTATTTGGGTTCAAAAGAATGGTGTTGTGTTTTGGAGTTCAAATCCCCACCTCTGCCTTTTACGTTCTTGGGAAAGTTAGTTTTCCTTTAGCCTCACCAGGTTGCCTTCTGGGACATGGCTGTTTTGTGACTGGCCATGCCCATCATGGCAGCCATTTTATGAACGGATGAGAGCCCCCCCCCCCCCGTGGTAACCATTTTGCGAGAACACCCATGACACTCTCAAAATTCCAAATGTGCCCACCAATCCCAAAAGTTTGAGGGCCTCTGCAGTAGACTAACCATGTTGGGTGAGGCCCACTAATTCACTCCAGCTGGATGTAGAGCAAAATCTGCTACAGGAGCCGCTAGTATCAGGGCTGATCCAAGACGTTTTGCTACTTGAGATGGAGCAGTAAATCCCCCGTCCCCTGCAATCAAGGTACATAGTATTGAGGCCACCCAAATTATTCTGGCATCCAGGGCAGAAAACCTCACAGAAAACCTTCTTGACAGTAATAATACAACAATAATTAATTGAATAACTAACAACTTGTTTTTTCATGGCACCTCAGATCAGATGCCCCAATGGGACTACCTCATTCTGCATAATATTTTTTAAACCTTGTACAGTACCTAGTTGTCACAGGTATTCAATAAATGATCTCTGCATGATCCCCAATGGAATTAAAACTAGATTCCTGTGTGTTCATAGCTGCATTAAAGTTCTTTGCATTCTCTGTTGGGGAGATTGAATTAGAATTAGACAAGCCTGGTTTTCTACTCTACTCTCAAATTGCACCATTAGGAGTTCTGCTGTCTCCCAAGCTCAGCCCATGAGAAGAAGAGGGTGACACATAATAAGAACTCTAGGGTGGCCCCCATCAGAGCAAGGGGTGAAGAATGGAGGCCCACTGTTATTTTCTGACTGATTTCAAGTCTCTTCTTCTAGGTGACCTTCAGTGTAGCATTACTTAACCTCTTTCCCATGTATTGAAAAATGCCAGTGTGATGACATCAGGAATCCTTGTTGAGCCATAATATGATTCTGTGCATGATAGGCTGCCACCAGCTCCAATCCCTGCCCTCCTGATAGGAGACTATACTAATTTAGACAAGATATTTCTCTCACTCTTACACACATGCTTTTCTACAGGGCCGGCGCTACGATTAGGCAGATTGAGGCAGTTGCCTCAGGTGGCAGATGCTGGGAGGCAGCAGCAAGGTGTTGGGGGAGAGAGCTGTAGGCAGGTGGCCTGTCCTGTACCCCCTAAGGTAGCCTACTACTTTCAGATGGGGTGGGGGTTGTTGTTCCATTGCCCGAGTTGATGAATCAACTGCTAATTCAGTTGGCTTTTGTACATGGAATGGGAGAGGGCACCATCTTGTCCTTTGCCTCAGGCAGCAAAATATCTTGCACCTGCCCTGTTTTTCTACAATCCCTGCCCTCTTCTTCTCTACCTTCTTGATCATAAAGAGCCTGGCTGTAAGGACCAGATTTCAGAAAGGCTAACGCAGGGATTGTGTTGAACCTCTTTCAGCTCAAATTCCATTTTGGGGGAATTCTCATGAGACATATTCCAGTGATAGGTGGGGCTGAAGGCAAAAGTGGCAGGGGCTGAAAAGGTCGTTGTATTTTCGCTCAGAGCGCTTGCTGCAAGTACGTAAGTCTTAAGAGAGGCATTTCAACCTTATAGAATTAGGGGAGCAGAGGGAGGAAAAGCACCAAAAGCCAGGGGGAAGTGGGTGGAGCCAAGGGAAGGAGTGTGGTTATCTAGGGAACCCAAGAGGGAGGGATTTGAGGTTCTGCATCAGGACCTTTAGAATTGGGGAATCTACATCCCCCTGCCCCTGCATGATAAAAGCCCCTGTGTCTTTAACAGCTGTGTGATAGATAGAACTGCACCAGTCAAAGCTTTCATCACTGTCTGCAACTATATGCTGGGGGAAATTATACCTGTTGAATATCTGCTTGTCATTCAGCTGGACCATCCTCATTTTTGAAACTCAGTCACTATAAAACATATTATATTTCCCCTAGTATAACACATAGCCACTGTGTTATAAACTATATTTATTTGTTTATTGCAACTATAGGAAAGGATAGTATAGAATCTCTGGGTGAAATGCAACAGAAGTCCTACTTAGAGTAGACCCACAGGAATTAATTGAGTTAGTCATGACTTATGTTGGATTTCACCCTCTGGCTATGAAGAACTTTTTAATTCTGGAGGGAGAGGGATTATTAGCAGCAGAATTATTTAGACAGCTTTCAGCTATTTCATATCTAACAAAACATCAGTGCCTCCTCTAAGACCCCATTATCCTCTACTTCAAGTTCAACTCACCAGAAAAGTCAATTAAAACAGCTGGTATCCAGTGGTTTGGGGAATTGGCTTCTGGGGACAAAATCTGAATGCAGTTTACCCCTTGAGCATTCATAGTAAAAGTGCCTAGATAAGCAGATTTCAAGCTGAAGTGTTCTAATAAGGAACATGTTTGGGCATGCCACACTTGAGAAGCTGCATCCTTCTGGCTGAGGTTCGTCCTCCTAGGCAAATAACATCACTTATTAAAAACTAGAACACAGTGTGGTCCTACTGTGGTCTCCTTCTTTAGGTGTTTTGCTTTACATGAGTTACACTGACTGTGGTGTGCTTTCACTTTTGTTCAAATTCAGGACTACCTATTAAGGCCTTGGTTCTACAAAACCGAGCCTGTATGTGCTTATTTGTACAGTGCAGTCATTGTGAATGCTACTAGGTAAAACATCTCTGTGTTTAATGCTGTGTGAGAGGAAGAAGTTCAATAGATTCAGCTTCTTCCAGCATTACATATCTATTCAGCTGTGGATCCTGTTTAATTTCTGTCTTTTCTGAAGCTTGTAGGAGCATTAGAACAGAGGTGGGCAACTTGTGACCCTCCAGATTTTTTGGCCTACAACTCCCATCAGCCCTAGCCAGCATAGCTAAAGGTGAGGGATGATGGGAGTTGTAGGCCAAACCATCTGAAGGGTCAGAAATTACCCACCACTGCATTAGAGCTGTGAGATCAGCATCGGAGGCACTACTTGTGTGCCTGCCTGTAAGAGGAATTAAGGATAACAGGGCCTTCTTGGTAGTGCCCCCCACTGCACACATGTGGAATTCTGTTTCAACTGATGTCTGCCAGGCTCCATCTTACAGGCCTCTTTACCTTAGCCTATAATTGAGTTTGGATTCTACAGGGACCTTTGTGTATGGTGCGCTTTTATTTTAACTGTTGACTTTTTTATTTTATTCCTGTTATTGTTTTATTGTGCTTTATGGTTTTAGGTTTTGTTGTACATCAGCATGGGAGGATTTTCTCTAAAAGGCAGCATGCAACTCTTTAAAATATGTAAATAAATAAAATGTTCACGGTCTAGTGTTTAGACCAAATTATATGCTATACTATCTGCTATAAGTTATACAATTTGTTGTATATGTTACAAGAAATCTATTTCTATTGTAGATATCCATATCTAGATATAGATAGATAGATATATATATGAAAATACGATCCAAAAATATTTCCTATCTATGAAGTGTCCCTATTCTTTGAGCCAGCTACTGCACCCTTAACAACTGATCAGCGACTGGCTCCTTCTCCAGTCCTATTGCTTACCCCTGGCCCCATGGAAAAGAGTTCCCTTGTTGTGCCCACGGCTCTCTCTCAGATAAACAGAGCAAAGAAATTATGTTTTTTAAAAAATAGAGTAGGGGGGATGGGAAGGCATTAATGCCATGCCAAGAACTGCTGCTGCTACAACCTAGCAGTAATGGGTGTAAAAAATATATATATCACCATATGTTTTCAAATACTGCCAAAAGAGTAAACACTCCTATTACAAGAACAATAGCAGAAGCTGTCTTCTTTCTTTCTTTTTTAATAATATCACATGCCTTGTTCCATTGACGGTCATGGCCTAACAGTGCATTCTAAAACATAGAAGATGTGTTACTCGGAAAACTAGGCCATCTGATAACAGCCAGGTCATTTATTCTTCCACTGTTACTTTTAGCACTAGAGTAATGATTCCTAAACTGAGGGGACACACACACCCATCCTAGTCACACAAGATGCTGGAAGGCAAAAATTCAAGTAGGGAGAGCATATTACAGCAGACACAATCAGAGAGATTTCCCTATGCAGCAACAGAATTCAGCACGGAAGCCACCCAAATGACGATGCTAAACATGGAAGATGCAGAAGCAGGGTGTGCGTGTGTGTGTAAGTGCTTTCCTCCAAGGAGTTCAAGGTGGTATATATGGATCTCTCCCCTGCCCTGTTTTATCCTCAACACAACCCTATGAGGTAGTTTAGCCTGAGAGATATTGCTTAGCCCTTGATGGCTGAATGAGGTTTTGAACCCAAAACTCCCCAGTCCTGGTCCAACACTCTAGCTCCACTTTGTTAATATTAAAAACTGTCTAGTTCCTCTCTACTTTTGTTTTCCACCTACCAAGGAACCTGTGTGGGTGGAGATGGTTTTGAGTCACAGCTGAATTTTACATTTTCAAAAACAGGAGATCAGCCATTGTTTGTTTGTTTTTCCCAGCACCCTTGAGAGGATCTCAGATGCAGCCTGAAGCCATCTCTGTACCTGGTAAAATCTACTTCGAATGTCTGCAGCCTCTTTCCCTTTTCCATCTTAACCAAACACACACTATAGGGCTTGAACATTCCCCCCTCCCCCATTTTCTCTTTTTTTTTCTTTGTTTACTGTCTTGCCCAATGAAAAGTTCTGGAGAATCTAAAAGCTTATGCAGTATTTTGCGACCTTTAGTTGGCCTATTAAAGGAATTATGGTGATACAGACTTTGGAATTTTCATTTGGATTCTTTTTTCTTTAGGGTCACTTTTTGTATGACACCACATTGGCTCTCACGTTTCCTTCTCATGTGGCTGCCTGGTTTTAGGAGAGTATCTGAGATGTCCTATGGTAGCTCTCTGCTTATGCCAATGGTGAATTAAGTGCTCCAGTTCACACATCTGGACATACATAACAGCAGGCTGTAGACATGCAGTTGAGTGCAAGGATTCTTTGCACTCGTCTGCCAAAGAAATGGTTGCCAGAGGGTTGGGAGACTCAGCAGGCAATATACATTTGGAAGGAAACCCAAGTTCAAAAAGTCTGAGAAATGTTGCAATATATTATGGGTGTGGGAAACCAAGTAGGAACAGATAGGGGTATGGCAGAATACTGCACCAATGTTGCAGCTGCTGGTGTGCAGGCAGTGCTGGGCATAATGGCACTGTGATCCCCAACCGTGACAAGAATGAAAGGGTACAGACAATGGCTTTCATATGCACACAAATGAGACCTGTAACAAAATGTTGCAGTGTGAAGCGCTCCCATTCAGGTTTCCAGTCACTCCATTCCATTCCCCTTCCCTTCTGGTTTGCAGTCACCCCACTTCCAACAGGCAGCATTCTACAGCGTCCGAGCAAGCTCATTGGGCTGTTTTGGGGTTCCCTCTTCAGAAGTACAAAAAAAAAAGTTGTACTTTGATGTTGTCCTTTTGTAAACCTTGGGGATTCCCCCAAGCTTGCTGAAACCTCCCTGGTACTATTTGTCTACATAAGGACAGGAACTCCAAGAATGAGTTTGCAATTAGTATATTATTTCCTGTGGTGAAAATCAGGCAGTGTTTACTATGATTGTGTCTATTACCTCGTTGTTTTTGTTCAAGTCATCTGAAATGGTAAAACCCCTACTGGCCACAGATAAGGAAATCAAGGCCCTCCTCTTGACGGCATCTGATTGGCTTCGCACTGGTGGCGTCAGGTGGCGCAATGCACATTTGCGCTCCTTTTGCCCATCTACAGCGGAAGGAGCGTCACGGCGGGTTTTCTTGCTGCTGCCGCCACTGCTGCATCTCTTCAAAGGTTAGGTTTTTTTAATTTTACTTTGTAAAATGGGGAGGGGAGGACTGCAGAGGCATGGAGGTTAGTGTTTTTTTTATTTTACTTTGTAAAATGGGGGGAAGGGCTGTGGAGGCGCAGAGATGGTGCTGCAAGCTTATGGCTTGCTGTTCCACACCCTTTCCTGCCCAGCCCATGGTGACCAATCAGTGGTCACCATAGACTGGGCAAGCCTCGCAGAAGCTCCGGAGCAACAGTGACAGACGGTCGTCACGTCGCTCAAAGCTAAAAAAATCAGGCTAAATGCCCAATTTTTGTAGTGCGCAGCTTTGGGACTTGTTTCTAGATGGCTTCGGAGTGACGGCAGCGTCATGTAATCCACCCGCCGCCACTCCAAAACTACGAGGGAAAGTGATCGTCTAGAGGTACCCAAGGTCTGTTTCATCTATTTCCTCTAGCTTAGAGCATTTCCTAGCTAATCACTTGTTGGGCTACAAAAAAATTCAGGAAGGAGAGATACTTGTGTATTCCCTGTCACTTTCTCCTCCCTCTGAGAATCTAATCTGAATATAAAAGAGCCATTGTTATCTGTGAGAGCTGTAATCAGCCCATCTCCTGACCTAGAGCAAAGAAGTCACTACACACTGCAGGACTTTTATTGTTACCATGTGTTGAGAGGTCATCCTTTCCCCAGTCCTAAAGGTCTTTGTCCATTCAAGGCAGCATCACGCCTTTCTTTTGCCTTCACTCTGACCTGATGTGGGCAACATGGTTATTATTGCAGCCTGGCTTAGCGCTGGGCAGCTGAGTAACTCTGTGATTGAGGTTGCTTTGTATTATTTGAATAATGGATTACAAACTTGTATGTTTCTAGGCCCTGTTTGGCATGTTCCATCTTTAAGAATATTGTTATGGACTTCCCTGAGCAGTTTGAGGCTAGTGCTACAGAACATAATTGCCTTTGGATAAGAAAACACTGGTGCCTTTGTATTATCTGGTTTATTTACAAATCTACATGCAGAACATTGTGGAAGCAAATGGGCCTTCTTCAGCAGGCAGCAAATCCCCAAAGAGTCATTATGTTGCTTCCACAAGGCTGCACTCCCGTTCCTGACTACCTCCAATCAGAACACTCTTTCTGTCTCTTGCTGTTTCAAAACTCCAAGCTGCAGTTTCTCACACAAACCGTCTACCAAGCTGTGGCTTCAGGCTCCATTCCCTGCAGGTAAATTGCCTACACAAAGGGCCATCCACAGTCATTCCAAAACATAACTGCAGTACCCCACTGTAACTAATCCAAAATACAATGTACCCAAAATAATTGGATATTATTCTCCCTCTGTTTACTCCTGCTTCCATTTCCCTACTCTTCCTCTCATTTGCTTTTTGTCTATTTTGAGATTGTAAACTCTTTGGGGTAGGGCCTTGTCAAACCTGTTCCTTGTAAAGCACTATGTGCATGGATGGGGTTGTATAAATAATAAATATTAATCAACATTCTTTGTCAAGGTCCTGAGCCAGCAGTGATCAAGTCAGCCGAATTCACAGCTAGCTAGAACAAGAAGTAATAGTTGTTTCTTTCTCCTTACAGTTCTTATAAACCTAAATATCTTTAAAATTATACTTCTTTGCCCTGAATATTCAAATAGATTCAACTCAGATATCAAGAAAGAGTGCGCACACACCCAAAACATGTTCCCAATCCTGAAAACCAAGCAGCCTCAGCAACTAGGCTGGAGTAAGCAGAGAAGTCATAATCCTCTAATGAGCCTCAAAACTTTGAGACTTAATGGTTTGTTTGAGCCTAGGGCGACCATGTGGAAAAGAGGACAGGGCTCCTGTATCATTAACAGTTGTGTAGAAAAGAGAATTACAGCAGGTGTCATTTGTATGCATGCAGCACCTAGTGAGATTCCCTCATCACAACAGCTAAAGTGGCAGGAGCCCTGCCCTCTCTTGTATCTAGTCAAGAGGACAGGACTCCTGCAGTTTTAACTGTTATGATGAAGAGGGAATTTCACCAGGTGCTGCATGCATACAAATAACACCTCTTGAAATTCCCTTTGCTATGCAACTGTTAAAGTAGGCTGACCATATGAAAAGGAGGACAGGGCTCATGCAACTTTAACAGTTGTAGAGAAAAGGGAATTTCAGCCAGTGTCATTTGTATGCAATTTGTACCAGGTAAAATTCCCTCTTCATTACAACAGTTAAAGCTGCAGGGACCCTGCCCTCTGTTGTATCTGGTCACTCTAGTATAGTGCCTGCAACTTTAATTGTTGTGATGAAGATGGGATTTCACCAGGTACTAATTGCATACAAATGACGCCTGCTGACATTCCCTTTTCTCTGCAGCTGTTAAAGTTACATGAGCCCTGTCCTCCTCTTCATATGGTCAGCCTAGTTAAAGATACAGGAGCTATGTCCTCCTTTCCGTATGGTCACCCTATTTGAGCCTCAAAAAAGTCTTAGATCTTTGGTGGGGTTTTGTGTTATGCTTTCTTCTCCTCCCTTTTTTTTTTTTTTTTGCCTGTTCCAGCTTAGATGTTATGGCCACCCAACCTAGGCTACAATCCAATAGAGTTGCACTTAAATCCCAAATCAATGGGTTTAAGCACCCCTGTATTGTACGGTGGCCTTAATTAACTGAAGATAATGCTCCCATTTTTAATAAATGTGAAAAGAAAACAAACAAACCTTGCACATTTTTACAGTGGTTCAGTTCAGACGTTGCGTTCCAATCGTGGCTTTCAGAATAGCCAGCAACAATATTCTGGCGATGACAGCCCATAATGTTATGGTCCTTACCACTGCTTCAGATACTTTGCTGGGTTGAGTTGTGTAAATTTACTCACAGCATGGGATTTAAAAGGCAGCCTTCCACAAATGTAAACCTGACTCCTATTTCTGCAGTCATGCAAACCATGCCCTTATGCAAGGATAGATTAAAAAGACATTCCAGCAACTCAGATGGAGCACTGGAATCTCAAAGGGACAGAGGCAGACGCCACGCTCTGAATTTCCCTTCAGAAAAGTCTTTGAGGATTCATTATGCCATATACTTTCTGGATCTTTTGTGGCTATTAGAGGCAGGCATTACACAACAACTCTCCACCCGCTGACCACATTGTCAAAAAGACTCAACATGTCAAATGCTTGGCAAGTTCTCTGCACTTACCTTTCAGAGATTTGAGCCGCTCATGGAATTTCAATCCCACAGTGACAACGCAATCCTACGTTTCAGTTATATTAGCTGGAGCCTAAGAACCCAGAACTGGGGAATCATGAGGATTAGGAGAGGGCCATAGCTCAGTGACAGAGTATCTGCTTTGCATTCAAAAGGTCACAGGATCAATCCCTGGTATCTCCAGCTAGGGCTAGAAAAACGCCTACTTGAAATTCTGGAGAGGGCTGCCAGTCAGTGTCAGGAGTAGTAGATGGAACAACTATCTGACACAGTATAAGGCAACTTCCTATGTTCCTAGTTGGGTTGAGGACTTTATGCGCCAGGGTTACATCAACATAACATTAGCTAGTGTAAGCATACCATTGGCACAACTCCGCTGGGAGAGAGTCTGAAAATAGGCAGTGCCAGGGGCATGTCAGGGGAGGAATTGAACTTAGCCAAGGTCCCAGACTTCTTCAGAACTTCAAGATGATGCAACATGATGCCATTAGCCATCTGCCAATGAATCCATTGGATTGGACAGTACGGGTATGTTCAGACAACACACTAAGCCATGATTAGGCCACTAACCCTTTTGTAGCAAATGGTTAGTGAGCATATTTAAACCATGGTTATATAGCAACCTTGGTTAGGAATGGTTCATACAACATGCTAAGCCATGGTCCACATGACACACTAAGCCATAATGTTTAGCTCAAAATACTTAACCACTATGGCTTAGCATGTCATCTGAACAGGGTCTATATATCAGAAAATGTAAATATACTGTATGGTATAATCATGCACATTTGACTCTAAATTAGGGATGTGCACGGACCCCAAAAATCGAATCGGAACTTAAGATTTTGTAAAGTATCATATCGTTAAAATCAGATGTCTGTGTTATCGGATCCGATCCGATAACAATACAAATTCGGAAGTTCCGATTTCGATATCGGACCGCCATTTTAGGTGTTTTTCCCATAGGCTTGCATTGGGAGAAAGAAAGCTTTCCCTCAAAGCAAGTCTATAGGGAAAACACCTAAAATGGCGGCCCCGCTTGTGCTCCTTGCCTGCTGCCGTCCCACACTGCCATCTGCTGCTGTCCACTACTTCCGTCTACTGCTAATTAGGCTTTGCGGCCTGGTTCTCTGCCCCTCCGTTTCTTCCTCCTCCTCTGCCTTCGTAATGTTGCCTGTCTCCCCCACCCCACCCCTGGACGGACTGAGGTGACAACGACGACGGAAACAGCACGTGGCCGGGGGTCTGAGGAAGGTCGCCCGCAACGGGGCAGCGAAGGGGGGAGGGAGGTGGATCTTGGCCAGGGGCGACGGCTGCGGTGGCAGTGGATGAGCCGGGGAGGCTACTGCAAGCGGCGCTGGAGCTGAGGACCAGAGTGGCAATGGAGGTGAGTGGGGAAGGCCGTTCCTCGCTGGCAGCGGCCTCCCTGGTGCTGGTGTTGGCGGACTGGGGCGGCGCAGACTGGGGCAGCGCTGGAGAAATCTGGCGATTCTTAGACGCCATCGATTCTAATACGCACTCCATTTTTACAGACATAAATATGGGGGGGGGAAAGTGCGTCTTAGAATCGAGGAACTATGGTATGCCCTTTTTGTTTGTTTAAAAAGGCCACAGAGTGCCACTGTCAATCTACCTTAGATTCTGGGCCTCTCAAATATATTCACTGTGAATACTATCAGTGAAAGTGAGAGATTCAGGTAACCAGTCTCTGATATAAACAGTTGATTTTCTACACTACACCCATCCTTGTATGGGTATATTCAATTCATTGGCTATCTTTCCATCCAAATGGATGCTCAAAGTGGTTCACAAAGACCAACAGAAGCAATAAAAACCATTTAGAATATACCATAAACCACCAGCCAATGAAACAAATGAGTAGCAATCAATGTTGAATGGACATTTGAATATGAAGGCTATTTCAGTACATTCATTACTCATCATTCCGGTAAATATGAAAAGAAAAAGGGAAAACACAATCCCTAGACACATCACTCGTTCTGTGATCAAGGTGGAGATCTTGGCAAACCAGAAAACCTGGATCCCCAGCTGCAATGCCTGTTTTTATTTTGTTTTTAGCACTGTGACTGCAAGTGATATGAGTAATCTCCCAGCAAGAAGAACGTCAGAGAGGGTGGATCTGACCAGAGAGAGAGAAGGATTCATTAGGAGAGGAGGATTCAGTAGAACATGCCTGAACATATTCCTTCTGCTTCTTGGTTTCTTGCCCTTCCAAGGCTTTTGGTCATTTTTCAAAAGAAGCCGACACAAGCATTTACTAAAGAGAATATGTTGAGATTTGGCTAACATCAGGCTACCCACTGAAACTGAGACAGGTGTTGGATGAACTTTAAGGACTTTAGAAGAGCCCTGCTGGAGTACATTGAGGGCCAACTTGGCCAGCATCCTGAGAGCTTTATCACACCTACATTTTTCCCTCGGTTTGCTTCTGCGGGTTCCCCCTCCATTTCCTATGCGAGTCTAACGTGCTCGGCATTGCTGTGGTACCTCAGCTTATGCCTGTTGAATATTAGTGTTTCCAGACTTTGCCCGTTCAGGGATAAATTGAAACAGAAACTAAAAACTGCGATCTCAGGGCGGGAGAATAGCATGACAGGGATTGACGTCATGCGAGTCCAGTGCTGAAGAAGTGCAGCAAAGTCGAGGTGGGTGTGCTTAAACCGCCTGTGTGATGACGGCCTCAATCAATTAGGTACATCTGGGAAATTCACCAGCAGAGCATGCAGGGCTGATGTCAAAGGTAGGCATGGTCAGGCACCATCCAAGGGCCCACACCCCAATAGTGGCCCAGTGTCAAGAGCCCCCTGGAGTTGCTCTTCCTCACCATCCTTGCAACCTGCTTGTTCACTTGCCTCTCACTCAGGCCCAGACTACAGTAGTGGTGAGAAGGAGAAGCAGTAGATTCCACTCCCTACGTGCTCATTGGCTTTTTGTCTATCAATCAAGCAAGTGGCAGCTATGATGAGAAAGAGGATGAGGAGCAAGAGCAGCTGGTAACAATGGCAGTGAGAAGGTAGACTCACTGGGGGAGAGAGCCCATTCAAGCTGCCTTGCCCAAGGGACCTCAAAAACTTGCACATGAAAAACTGCTGTCAGTCCATTATGGAGCCAGGTACACCTCCTTCTAGTGCTGTTTGTCCGTATGTGTATCAAGGACCTACATAGCTTACATGTGCAGGTTTCACTTCGAAAAACACAAATAAGCATTAACAGCCTAAAATGGAAGACACTGTGCACAGACCCGGCCCTATCATGGGGCAAAGTGAGGCAGTCTCCTCAAATGGCAGGTGCTGGGAGTTGACAGCAAGGTTTTTGAGGCGAGAGCTGCAGGCCACATGGCCTGCCTACACCTCCCAGCTACTCTGATGCCTTCCAGTGTGATGGAGGTTGCTTTCTCATTGCCAATGTCAAAGAAAAATTCAACTGCCAATCCAGTCACCTTTTGTACATGGAATGGGAGGGTGTGCCATCTTGCCCTTGGTTTAGGTAGGAAAATATCTTGGGCCAGCCCTGACTGTGCTTCGTGGGGTGGTGGCACCTTTTTTTTTTTTTTTTAAGAAATCCCAAACTGCCTTGAATTATATCCAGTTAATAAGCATTGTCTTGTTCTATAACTGCCACCTTGGCTACAGGACACTTTGATTCATATCAAAGCAGCTGAAGAAGGCGGGAGACAAAATGCTTTGCTTTAAATTTCAATTTTTCTGCTTTGTTAGTCATGTTACTAAATAACTTAAATAAATAAATGCCTGTGAGAGCACTGCTGTAACGACAGCCCGATCCAAACCAATGGGATAGAGGGTGTGGCTACTAAGTCACAGGGTGTGGCTTGCAAGCAGGCAGGAAAAACCTCTAGTTAGAAGTTAATCACTGGGAAATTATATTGCATGTTATTCAGTACCAGGTAAACCAAGATTCTTTTAAAGGGGTAAAGCGCCAAACATGCGTCATTCTTACAACCACCAGATGAATGGGGTTAAGTAGTGTTGCAGCAGATGAAGACTGAAGAGGTAGATAACAAAACCCATTTATAATGAAAGCAACTAGGAACAATAGTTCACAATTCCTAGCCTGCCCTGCAAGGAAACTTTAGCCCTGGAAGTGTGTAATTGCCTGCTATTGGTTACTATGCAACACACTTTAAGCCAGAAAACAGAGTATTAAAAGAGTTGGCCTTATAAAAAAAAATAAATCAAAAATGGGTGTTTGCTGGTTTGTGGTGCTATTATGAATGGTTCGACAGATATTGAAAAGCTTATATACCAATAGTGAACTCAGTCTCTGAGTGTGGGTCCTTATGTAAGCAAAAGGCCACCATCCACCCACGAGGCCCTGCATCAGCAGGCAAGGGAAAACCCCAGAGTTTGCAGAAGTGCCAACAACCTTTAAGGAAAAAATCCATACATGCCAGAGCTACCAGCTCAATGAGGACTGACCTTACTGGGTGGGCACAGAATGCTGATTGACTTTGAGGCCCAGGAGACTGAAACCCAGAGGGGAGGGGAAATGGGATATTCTGGAAGAGAGCTGGAACCCCCTTGTTCCTTAAGGGCACAATCCTATGCAAGTTTAGACAGGAAAAAAGTCCTACTACTTCCAGCATTCCACAGCCAGCCATCTGATATCCTCCTGTAACAGATATGGTACACTTCCATGTATCCAAGCGGGAAAGCAGATGATCAAGGTAAGGTCCCAGTCAGGGTTTTTCCCTGACAAGGCTCAAAGTCACTTGCTAGGAAGATTTGATCTCTTTAGCTATGGCATTACAAGTAGAGTGACCATATGGCAAGCAGGACAACAGTTGTATAGAAAAAGGAATTTCAGCGGGTGTCATTTGTATGCATGCAGCACCTGGTGAAAAGATGCAGGAGCCCTGCCCTCTTGACCAGATACAAAAGAGGGCGGGGCTCCTGCAGCTTTAACCGTTGTGATGAAGAGGGAATCTTACCAGGTGCTGCATGCATACAAATAACACCCACTGAAATTTCCTTTTCTATACAACTGTTAAAAATACAGGAGTCCTGTCCTTTCCATGGTTACCCTAATTACAAGCCAGTGTGCAAACCAGAACAACAAAAAGTCTTGCCTTTTCTTTTTAGCTAAAAGAAACCACCAGCAGAACTCTGTCTTTGTACAAGGTTTTACCAGCGGATCCCAGATTTGACCTGGATGTCGCTCAACAATTAAAGTCCTGTGTGCTACTATGTCGCTTGCCAACAGCATTATCCACCAGGAGAAGCCAGGAGCTATTTAGTGGGTCTTAACCTGCCATATAGGTGTTCCATTACCTGAAAACACTCTTTATTTTTGAAAGTTTTCGTATTCTGACCTGAAATGCCCAGGGGAGTCTCCTGTATCTTTTTTCCAAAGAGGCAGAGAAAGGCTTCCTGCTAGCAAAGCTAATGTTTCACACCTCTTCTGCCAAATATCATGCCTAAAGAGATATTGTCGTCGGTGGAAATTGGGCTCTCAAAGCTGCAATCCTATATATACTTATCTGTAGTCAAGCCCCTTTGTGTTTGCCAGTGCTTACTTCCAAGTAAACACGCATAGGAGGTTTGCACCATAATTCTCAGATGCGTTTTGTTATCTCTACTGACAAGTATCTTTTCTGAGAGCAGGGAAATGTGAACACCCTTAATGGAACTCATGCTTCAGTAAGAGCCTAAATGAATCCAGTGTTCAGCTGAATGGTGCTCACATCCGTGGGGGGGAAATGTTTCCCCATCACCTCTTTGAAGTGCCTCTATTAAGTGATTTTATACTAATAGGATTTTCCCATGAAAGAAAGACAAGAATGACAAAGCACTGAATGCTTGATTAACTCTGCCCCTCTACTAATTTGGATCATGTTAATTGACTCCCTCCCTGCTATGCCATATTCAGCCATTGTCCGCTCCATTTATGAAAGCATCTTGATAGGACCCAAAATGCAGCAGTGTGTAAACACAATCCTGCCAAATACAGGGTGGATGAGACATTCTCCGAAACAAGTTCTCGTGGCTCCTGGTGACATTGCTGGATCCAGGCTGTCTGCTTGATGAATTGCACTGAATTGCTCATTTCATTCTTGCCTCCCCCTCTTTCTCTCCATTCATTTTTCACCCATCCTTGTTTCTGGGCTCATTCACAGTCATTAACGTAATTGCTTTAAGAACGTTTCATTAATGTCTGGTGGAGTTTTTTGGCTGGCAGAAAAGAAACGTCATTGTTCCAGTGCACTGCATTCAAAAGGCAGTAAGGACTACCTCCTCCAAAATGTTTTTGCTGAGTCACCCCAATTGCTGCACTTTAATTATGACTAAGTATAATGTCTACACCTATTACTTTCACTGTTGACTACAGGGGACCTAATGCTTGCAGGCAACATGGCTGTGTGTCCATTTCTAGCTCCACATCACCAGCAGGCTGCAATCCTATGCAACTTACTTGGGAATATGCCCCATTTCAAAACAATGGGATTTATTCACAAGTAGGTGAGTAGGATTTCCAGCCACAATGTTTTAAGGCAGCCTTCCCCAACCAGATGCCTCAGATGTTTTGGACTACAACTCCCAGCAATCTTAGCTAATAATGGTCAGGGATGCTGAGAGTTGTAGTCAAAAACAGCTGGGTGGGGCACCGAGTTGAGGAAGGGTGTTTTAAGGGCTCTTAGGCTGCAATTCTATACCCAATAGCCTGGGAGTAAGTTCCTCTGAACTCAGTGGGAATTACTTATTCGTAGAATAGGATTGCACTGTTAAGCTGCAATCCTCTACTCATTTACTTGGGAGTAAGTTGCATGGAACCCACTCCTTGCATCTCCATGCAGATGGCAGTTGTACCTCTAGATTTTGTTTTTTCCAGTCATGCAGATTAGAGGTACGGGGGTGGGGGTGGGGGGAGAGATCAGTGATCCTTAAGGCCTAATTTCAATGTCATTTAAGTGTGTGTGTGTGTGTGTGTGTGTACGTGTGCAGGGGAGAACCTGTGTAGGTTGACACCCAGCCAGCATGTTGCCTATACCAGGTAAATATAATAGGAGCATCCTGACCATGGATTCTGGTCATGCTAATGCTGGGTGTGCAGTGGGCAACAAGCTGGTTTAAATGTTACCAGCTCCATGTGAGCCCATACAAGTGCATATTTGCACATGCAGCATCATTTTAAAATTGAGCTTCTCACACAAGGACAATTTCCTGACACTGTTCTCCATGTGTCAAATACAAACAAAGTGAAGGCATGCAGAGGTATTTCTGGTGGGCACTCTTGTTCTCTGAGATTCTCTCCCTTGCAAATAAATGCAAACAAAATTAACTCTCAACCATGGCTGGTCTTGTGCTAATTGCTTATCTCACCACCTCAGTGTCCCTCATTCAATCACCTGAAAAATGGGAGTAACAATTATTTGTCTTTGATCAAAACTTCGTGCAACTCTGCTGACCATTTAAGTCATTTTTTATGTCAGAATCTCCGATCTGTAGTAATTCAGGTGTAGATTTATTGTTCTGTATCTGTGGTGGGAAATGTGTGTCCCTCCAGATGTTAGTGGACTGCAGCTCCCATCAGTCTCCTACCCAGCACAGCCAATGGCAAGGAATGATGGGAGCTGCAGTCCAACAACATCTGGAGGACCACACATTCCCCATCCTAGTTGTACATATGTATTTTATCCCAGCATATGGTTCCTGGTCTGCAGAGGAAATTAACTCCGCCTCTGAGCTATCATTTTGTAACTGGATCTATCTTCTGAGCTACAATTTTGCACCTGGTTCCTGATGATAGAACTCAGCATTCAAGTGAAAAACAAAGTAGATCTCAAAAACCTGAAGTCTGCCCACCCCAGTTTAAAAACATGAAACCTGATGCTGAATTCTGTAGCCATGACCAAATTATGTGACTTTTCTTTACCTGCATATGGAGGACTTATATGGCCTGGCTGGTTGACACTTCTCTTAAGCATCCTCTCTCACTGTTAAGAGTGCAGTTGGCTCCCTAGTTATCTGGGCAGCTGACTAGAGTGGTGGTGGAAGAAAACCAATTACAAATCTAAGCAAACATGCCCATTTTAAGTTCTGATGGTTGTGAAGATATTGTAATGTTCCACCACCATTGCATCTGCATAGTATTAGTCGTCCAGCAAAGCCCCTCTGAGTGATAAAGGTTCGGTTACATCATGGTCCTCACAGTAGAGTGCTTGGTAGCCTTGTTGGGAACGATAGGATTTTTTTCTATCTAAACATGCATAGAATTGGACCTTAAATGACTTAGGATCAAGATACCTGAAGAACCAACTCTTGTCATATGAACGTACCCACTCCCTGAAGTCTTCAGGAGAGGTTCTCTTACATAGCCTACTGGAAGCTGAGGCTTGACTGGCAGTAATGAGAGAAACAGTCTACTCTGTTGCCATGTACTGGTTTTGGGATGCCCCACTCTGGAAGATCCCTGATAGCATTTTACACCAACCTGAAGACTTTTTTGTTATTCTATCAGGTCTTTGGCTGGCTGGAGGTGTGAGTTATTAGTGCTGACACTATTTTGCTTCCTTGTGTTAATTAGTGTGCAGTATCAGTGTTCTTTTTTTAGTGTGCAGGGGGACTTCTGTTCGACTCCTTGGCCGTTGGCCTGTGGAGTCCCTCAGGGCTCCGTTTTGTCCCCCATGCTATTTAACACATACATGAAACCGTTGGGAGAGGTTTCTCGAATTTTGGGGTGCAGTGCCACCAGTACACTGTTGACACCCAACTCTACTTCTCCTTTCCACCCAATTCCAAGGAAGTTGTTTTGGTTCTAAACCAGTGTCTGTCGGCAGCAACGGACTGGATGAGGGCAAACAAATTGAAGCTTAATCCAGATAAAACAGAGGTGCTCCTGCTCAGTCGAAAGGCAGATCAGGGAATAGGGATTCAGCTTGTGTTGGATGGAGTTACACTCCCCCTGAAGACTCAGGTTCGCAGCTTGGGTGTACTTCTGGATTCAGCCCTGAGCCTGGATGCCCAGGTTTCAGCGGTGGCCAGGAGTGCATTTGCACAGTTAAAGCTTGTGCACCAGCTGCACCCATTCCTTGAGATGTCAGTCCTAGCCACGGTTACACATGGCCAGGTTACATCCTGTTTGGATTACTGTAATGCGATCTACGTGGGGCTGCCTTTGAAGAGTGTTCAGAAACTTCAGCTGGTTGAAAGAGCTGCGGCCAGATTGTTGACTGGGGCTGGTTACAGGGAGCATACAACTCCCCTGTTAAAACAGCTCCACTGGCTTCCAGTCTGTTTCTGGGCACAATTCAAAGTGCTGATTATGACCTATAAAGCCCTATACGGCTCGGTCCAGGATATCTGAAAGACCGTATATCGCTAATTGTTTTAACTGTACATGTTTTAATTTGTAAGCAATCTTGAGTCCCATTATTAGGAAAAAGGCAGGATATAAATAAATATAATAATAATATAATAATTATCATGGGCTTTAATTGAGTACCTGAAATAAATGTAGATATATGTGCACAAACATACATAATGATGTTAATCATCTTGTCAATGCACACACCAAATTCTCATAGATATATAAAGTGTGTGTGTGCACACGTGCACACGATGCAGTTATATTTATAAGCAGCACTGGACCATTCCTTCTGACTACACTTGGCTTCCAAATTTGGAAAAAGGGAACAGACAAGGGTTTTTCTGATCTTATGTTAAAAAAAAGAGACACTAAAGCTATCTTGCCCAAACTAGGTCCCTTCAGATGTGCTGGGACTACAACTCCCATCATTTCCAGCCGGCCTGGCCATGCTGGCTCTTAATGATAAGAGTTGTAGTCTACCACATCTGGAGGGTCCCAGGTTGGAGAAGGCTGCTATACAGAGATATGATGGGAAACCCTCAAACTCTGCAGTTTGTAATAGCCTTAAGATGGGTTGTGCAGACTTAATTAAATTGCACTGAGTGCAAAATAGGTTTCAGGTAACAGGAAGGGCTGTTGGGCTAACCTTCCCCATCCCCTCTGTTATTTTGCTTAACATCCAACCTGGAGAACATAAAGGCTTGCTCACTGCTTTAATTGGTCCTAAGAAAGGTGTAGTCCTACTTCTTGAGATTATATATATATAATCTCAGAGGAATGGTATTCATTTTAGAAATCTATGCCTGCATTGAATTGGCCAGAATTTCCATCCTTACTGTGGGACCAGATTGCACCCAGTAATTGTTTACTCCTGGCTGCAGTTTCCTCAAAATCCCAGGCACAGGGAAATCATCACAGATGTGTATTAGCTGCCAAAGACAAGCCTGAACTTGCTCTTCTCCATTAGTCTAGCTTCCAAGGATCATGCTGTGCCCTAGGCTAGGTCAACAGCCAAGTTTATCTGTAATGATACAGCTAAGGCTGTTTTAAGTTGTCTTTAGCCTAGAGTTAGTGGTGGAAAAATTGTACTCCCTGCTTCCAAGATGAGCCCTTATCTGCCCAGAAGGAAGAGAGGAAATTGGATTTCTAACTCAGGAATTGCTGCTCATGATGATGGATCTATAACCAGTGAACTGTAATTGCAGCCCTAATATCAACACACAACATCCTTCGGCCAACCACAGCGCTAGCCGGGCCCACTACTACACTGATGCCTATCTGGACAGTGAGGAGGCAGGCTCCAGGCAGCTGATTCTGGAAGCTAGTGTCCAGTTTCATTTCCCAGAATGCCCCCACCAAATTGTTCCCCTGGGGCACTGCAGGAAATTAAAATGGTGACATCACCTGCCAGTTTAATGTCCTACAATGCCCTGGAACAATGCTATGTCAGAGCATTTGGGGAAATTAAGAGGTCAGTCTCAAGGCACCCAGGAGTCTTCATATCACCGCTGCTGCCCACCATCAGGTAATCCTATGACCCAATGACACAAGAAGAGGCCCACCAAAGGACATTTTGTTAAACAAAAACCTCAATGTATAGTTAGCCCTATATAAACGCCAGTCTAGACCAGAGGGGAGGAGGGGCAGAATGATTTGTAGTAAATCAGCAAGGATTTCTTATTCTGAATAGTTTAACAATGGCAGCAATTAAATTACCCCCCACTCCAATAGTATACTAGTGAAATGACAGAAGTTAGAGGTAACCAGGAGGTAACCAGTGCCCTCTCGATCCCTGTCCTTCATGGCTGGTCATCCAGGGAGGAGATGTGGTTAGATCGCAATTACAATATATTATTAATGCATCTCTCAGGGAGGGGAGTTTTCCATCATGTTTAAAAGAAGCGGTGGTACGGCCGCTTCTAAAGAAGCCCTCCCTGGATCCCCTGGACTTTAATAACTACAGACCGGTATCAAACTTTCCATTCTTGGGCAAGGTGATCGAGAGGGCGGTTGCCTTTCAACTCCAGGTAGTCTTGGATGACACTGATTTTCTAGACCCATTTCAAACTGGCTTCAGGGCGGGATACGGAGTTGAGACTGCTATGGTCGCCTTAGCGGATGATCTACGCCTGGGTATTGACAGGGGGAGTGTGTCCTTGTTGGTACTTTTGGACCTCTCAGCGGCATTCGATACCATCGACCATGGTATCCTTCTGGAACGCCTGAGGGGATTGGGAATCGGGGGCACTGTGCTTCAGTGGTTCCGGTCCTACCTCTCGGGCAGGTTCCAGATGGTGATGCTTGGGGATAGCTGCTTTGCAAAGAAGGAGCTGCTGTGTGGCGTACCGCAAGGTGCCATCCTTTCCCCAATGCTGTTTAACATTTATATGAAACTGTTGGGAGAGGTCATCCGGAGGCATGGGGCAGGGTGCTATCAGTATGCTGATGACACCCAAATATATTTCTCTATGCGTTCGACAACATCGTCAGCTAAGGATAGTGTGTCTCCTCTGAATGAATGCTTGGAGGCGGTAATGGGCTGGATGAGGAAAAACAAACTGAAGCTGAATCCAGACAAGACGGAGGTGCTTGCTGTCAAAGGCCGCAACCTGGGTTTGGAGGTGTGTCAACCGGTTCTGGATGGGGTTACACCCCCCCTGAAAGACTGTGTTCGCAGCTTGGGGGTGCTCCTGGATCCGTCGCTCCAAATGACAGCCCAGATAGATGCGACGGCCAGGAGTGCCTACTATCAGCTTCGGCTGATACGCCAGCTGTGCCCCTTCCTAGAGTTGGAAGACCTAAAGATGGTAGTGCACACGCTGATAACTTCGAGGCTTGACTTCTGCAATGCGCTGTACATAGGGCTACCTTTGTGCCTAGTCCGGAAACTTCAACTAGTTCAAAATATGGCAGCCAGGTTGGTCACCGGTACATCTAGGAGTGACCATATTACGCCAGCTTTAAAATCGCTCCACTGGCTGCCAATTAGTTTCCGGGCGAAGTATAAAGTGTTGGTCATTACCTTTAAAGCCCTACATGGTTTGGGTCCAGGTTACCTGCGGGATCGCCTTCTCCCGTACAATCCGCCCCGCATGCTCAGGTCCTCTGGGAAGAACTTACTGCGGTCGGCCAAGACTAGGCTGACAACTGTTACCCAGAGGACCTTCTCTTCTGCCGCTCCCAGACTGTGGAATGACCTGCCGGAGGAGACTCGTCAACTTAACAGTCTTTTAGAATTTAAGAAAGCTATAAAGACTGTTCTCTTCTGGCAGGCATATCCAGTGTAATTTTTAGAATGTTTTTAGGATGTTTTAGGATGTTTTAATGCAGTTTTAATAATATTTGTCATGTTTTAATTAGTTTTATGTATTTTATCATGTTGTTGTTCCCCGCCTCGATCTAGACGGAGAGGTGGGTAAGAAATAAATCGTTATTATTATTATTATTATTATTATTATTATTAT
Organism: Anniella stebbinsi; assembly: GCA_029215795.1. Taxonomy (NCBI): domain Eukaryota; kingdom Metazoa; phylum Chordata; class Lepidosauria; order Squamata; family Anniellidae; genus Anniella; species Anniella stebbinsi. Next base: position 61,869,029 of record JARDYH010000004.1, on the reverse strand, counting down.
TATTATTACTATTTTGGTGTGGAAGGGCTGTAAAAACTCCATTCAGTTCTGGTACTTGAAACAAATTCTTGGGCTCAGAATTCTTTTCTTCTTCTTTTTAATGCTGTGAGCAACATGCCGGCTATGTTCTCTCTCTCTTTCTCTCAATATTTTTTTGGGGGTATAAAACAGTATTGGAAAGAAAGTAGTCGGCTTCACAGTGCAACATTATAAAATCTGAGTTGTACAAATGGGGCAGGGGGAGGGGATATTGCATATGCAATAAAGGGATACCAAGCTTCTATAAGTCTGGGCTCACCATTCTTGAATTCTAAATGTATGTCTTTTGCACCAGCCTCTGATTGATAGATCTCAGGTTTCTAGAAAACACAAAGTAGATCCCACAAGCTTGAAGTCTGCCCACCCCTGCTCGATTCACTTAGGGCAAGTATTAAGCTACAGTACAAACACTTTGCTTTTAATTTCTTTGATTGCATCTTTAGGTTCACTGGGTATGTTAAATAATGAGCCTAATCTCTTTTTAGTAAAACCTGTAGTCCGATCCTGAGGAATTGCTGAACATATCTCACCCCAAATTAGCATCTTTATCCTTTTGTAAAACTTACTAAGAATATGGTAGCATTTGGGGAGAGTTGAGTAGTTAAGATTTGAAGCTGTAGGCCTTATAATTGGATACCCCAGGTAGATTAGATCTCTAAAGCTGAGCAACTATTCCTGATAATAATTATTTCTATTGCTCACACAACAGATGGTTGTAGCTACTATCTACTATCTATACTGCAATTTAAGGTGGGTCCAGTTCCAGCAGAAGAGTTGGGACTAAACCCAGGGTTTGTCCTGGAGGATCCCCCACCTCTTAGTAGCACTAATCAATTGGTGGGGGGAAACAGAATACCCTCCCAAAACTTGTTCACTACTGAGAGCAAATCAAGGATGGGAAGAAACTTATTTCCTGCTTACAATTGCAGGATGTCTGCAATACTTGTGGGAGGAGGCTCAATTTCTTTTGCTCTCAATTCCTTGAGACAACTAGCAAGCATGGAGGACCTCTGGAGAGAGGGACAGAATCTGGATACGAAAGAACAGCAGGCGAATGTCTGCTTTTTCCTTTCTTATCCAAACTGCAACAGCAGATGCAGCGCAGTAGGGTACAGCCCCCATTGGATTCCAGGGGGAAGCAACATGGTCCCCTAATCCCCAAAGGTTGTCCACCCCCTGCACTTGACAATGGAGAACCTTAAAGATCAGAGATCCTAGATGCAGGCAGGCTGACAGAAATGAGCAGAATGAGCAGTGGATTGAGCAGAATGAGCAAGTGAGAGATTTTCTGAAACTTCTGAGAATCCTTCTTGCCAGAAGGCAAGGCACATTCACTCCTGGCAAGGCAGGTTCCTCATACCTACAGCTGAGCATAGCCTACAAAAGTATAGAAAAGCTATATAAATGTGAAAATGTGTTTTCATCTTACCACAAGGACAGCAAAATCCAGGCAACTGACTAAAAATGTTGATTCTCGACAACCAAAGGAATTTACATCATGCTTTTGTTTAACATGTTTTTAAAATGTAGTTCCCAGGCACTTATGATGTGCTCTTCCCCAGACTTAAGAGATTATCTCAGTGACTGGTATCTTTCCTGATGAAATATTCTGAGTGTGCATAGGCATACAAATAGAAGCTGATCTAATGGAAGATATTACTCCTGCTTTGACATCTATCATAGCTATGGAGCTGATGATACTAGAAGTCCACTACCAAACATCAAGCTGATTAGCTTAAATTAGTATGTGATCCATAGCATCACATCCTACAACTTTTGCCCTCTCTGCCACAAGATTGCCAGGTCACAATGTTGTAGTAACCACAGGAGCTACAGCTGGCAGAATTCTCCCTTCTATGCAACTCTTAAAGGTCCAGGGACAATTTCTCAGTGACTACACGGTAACCTTATGCTCTCTAGTTGTCCCAAAGGTTTCCCCTCAAACCTGTGTGTTTCACCTGCTTTTTCCACATGTCCCTGAATCCACTGCTTATTCTGCCCATTTCTGTCAGCCAGGTTGCCTCTACGATCAATGAACTTTAAGGTTCTCCATTGTCAAGTAGAGGGGTGTGCAAACTTTGGGGGTCAGGGGACCACATTGCATCCCCCTGGAACCCAATGGGGGTGGAACCCTACCCCCACTGCATTTGCAGCTGCTGTGGCAGCCAAAATTGCAGCAATTTTACAGGGAAGCAAGGTTTGTTTCCAAACAAAATCACATTTCCTGCTTGTGCTGCCCACTGCAGTGGCCAAATTAGCAGCAACTTTTACTGCTAATACAAAACTGATGAGGGCGGAGGGGGGGAAGAGTTGATGCAGCCATTCTCTATGTAGCTCAATTGCAGTGGTGGCAAGGAACACACAGTGAGAGCCACAAAATGTCCTTGGGGGACTACATGCCCACCCCTGAACTAGTACCTCCTTCCCTGTCAGGTTCCCAGTACTTAAGTTCCCTATACAACTCCTCTTTCCACAGAATCTGTGAAGTTTTAACCCCTTCTATCAAGGGGTGGAATTATCCCTTCTATCCCAACTAAAGCTGGACTGTGGATATTTTGTTGACAACTTTGATCCCTAGGCAGTTGGCATGTTTGTGGACATGAGCTCAAGCAGTGTTAGAGGCTCGACTGCCACAAGCTCAAAACAATGCAGATGGCCATCTTTCAACCAATTAAAACTCATCCAACCAGTTACATGGCTTATTTATGTCTGTTCTTTTGATTGACTTGTCAGTCTAACCTATTAAGAATATTTGAGCACTAAGGACCTATGGGAACTGTACTGAGAACCCCACATTCACACACCAAGGATGTTTCCAACTGACTCAGGACTGTTCTCAGAAGTTGCAATTCAAAATTGACCGTCGTCACTGTTTGTAACAAAACTTTTACCACTCTGTAAAGATGTGAAGACAGGCTGAGAATACAGCATCTGTATTAAAAAAAAACCAATTATCTCTGGCTCCAATGACCTACTTTCCATTCCATGGTTTCCCTTCTGTCATGTATCAAGCTTCACTATCATATGCAGGATGAAGTGCCTAGCATGCCCCGCCCTATTAGTCCTGCCAAGCACATCTCCCATTCACATCACATGTCCTACTTACCTGAGCTGTTGGGAGATGTTATCTTGTTTCCACTTATTGCACAAGCCATGTTCCTTGGGACATCTCCAAAGTGGCAAGAGCCTCGTCTGATTGCTGGAGTCTCTTCTCCCACTTAACCCCGTTCTTCTGATCTTGTAGAGGGGTGGGGAACTCAGGACCAAGGGCTAAGTCCAGCCCTTCAGGGTTTCTCAAATAGCCATGCCCTTCCCTCCAACCATCAATTATTTGTGGTTTCTCAGCTTTGTGCATTTTCTCTGTTCTAGGAGATTGAAGAGCCTGTCCTAAAGCATACTGGCAGTAAGAGCTGTCAAGCTAAAATACGCTAATTTCTGAATTTTTGGCCCAACCCTTTTGCATTTAGCTCTGCCCCCTTTATTTTCAAACTCACCCATCACTGGAATGCAGCTTCTCTCAGCTCTCAGACTGAAAGAGGTTCACCATTCTTGCTGCAGATAAAAGATTGTGTTTTCCCCTAGGATTTTGTCAGGTTTTCCACATTTCCTTAACTGAACCTTGATCTATTCAGGGCTCAGGAAGTTCTATAACCTTCTAGTTTTTGTCCCTCTCCCATAACCCTTTTAATAAAACTTTTCAAATGAAAATTGGGTTTGTGTGTGCGATTTGCTATCAACAATTTTTCTTCTACATATAGTGGTTCATCTGTTACATGTTTATTTAAAGAGGTAAATGGACAAAGTGTTTTGGGCTCTGTTCGGTGGTGATGATAACTGTTTGCTAAGACAGTTATTTCCCTCAAAGTAACTTTATCTTGCATGTCTGTGGGTTCCCATTTGCCCCAGATTTAGGGTGAATTTAATGGGTGCTACTACATGCTAACCAGGTCTGCCCAGCAGGGCCTGTGGTATATTTTCTTCCAACCTCCTACAAAACTAAAAATATGATTTGATCAGTCAGGATAAACAGACTTATGAAACAAGCACCTTGTGTTTAAGAGAACATTGGGCTCATTAATAGATAGATATAGTTAATCTTAGACAGCAGTCTCCAATGCTGTGTCAAAACCCACTATTAAAACTGAAGATTAAAAATCACTTTAAACACCAACCTCTATTCTTATTACCAATAAAACTTGGCACAATAAAAAACACTTTTCATGCAGTAATTTTTGCAATAAACTCACATGGTTGTGAAGTTAACATTGTTCTTCCTTTCCTTATATTGGGAAGTGTAAAACAAGCTGGAAATATTTAAAAGATGTGGGTCTATGAACAAATCAAGAGTGCTGGCACTTGGCTTTAGGTCATGAATCTGTAGCTCCCTAGAACTGTGATAGAAATTGCTCTGCATATACTACCTGCAAACATTACACAATGTTTATTCACTAAAAAGCATGAGTCACAGAGAAAGGCTACTACAGAATTAAGTTAAATATGTAAGGGACACTGATCACAATGTATTAGCCTCCGTACTGCCATCTTTCAGGTATACTTTAAGGTGGATTCCTGCACATTGAGCAGGGGGTTGGACTCAATGGCTTTATAGGACCCTTCCAACGCTTTACTATTCTGATTCTAGAACTATTTTATACAAAATTGTTCTTGCATGAACCTAATCATGAACAAGAATTTTGGTATATATCGACAGGGTTCCTGCATCTTTAACATTTGTATGCCTGGAGCACCTGGTGAAATTCCCTCTTCGGCACAACAGTTAAAGCTGCAGGAGCCCTGCCCTCTTGACCAGATACACTGTTGTGCTGAAGAGAGAATTTCACCAGCTGCTGCATGCATACAAATGACACCTGCTGAAATTCCCTTTTCTAGACAACTGTTGAAAATACAGAAGCCCTGTACTCCTTTTCATACTGTCACCCTAAGTATATACTATAGTGCATGCTGTTTGAACATTCATCTGTTTCATCAAATCTGTACAAAGATGTGAAGTCATGAGTGGTAGCTGCCATAGCTAAATGCATTTTCTTCCCAAAATAATGATTTGTGTGTGGCAATGCCATAAATTGTCATAACCTGAATAACAGCATGTCATTCTTTATGGAGTGAACACCATATAAATTATTCTGTCAATATGTTGGCTGCTGTATAGCATGCATATGCCTCTCATTACACCCTAAACTCCCTTGTTCATGTATCAGGTTGTGTGTGTGAATTAAATAGCATTTTAGCCATTTTCCCCCACAAAAATCTCTTCATATTAAGAGAAAAATCCACTAACTGCTGTTTTATGTACATACCCTGAGGTTTTGGGGGGGGGGGGGGGAGAGAAGAAAAGGAGAAATCCAGATCCGTTGTAAGCACCTTTTCTTGTTAAGAGGCAGTGATCACAAGGTTGCAACCAGGAAAAATGTCAAGGGATGCAACCAGGCAGTGCCCACTTAATAAGATTGCTACTTCTGATAAATCCCTAGCTGAAACTTGCTAAGTAAAAAGGCAACCCAGACTGCTTTGTATTGTACAAATAGGACAAGGGCATCCCAGCTACCTGCATGACTTGCCTAGACCAGTTCATGCAGCCATCAGAGGCAATTACTGCTTAACAAATGCCCAATTTACCAGGATTTACTGTACTAGTGCTTTGCAATTCTGCTCTATAGTACATCATGTTCCTTTACACTAGTTTCAGACCTCAATGTCTGGGGGAGTTTTCTACAATGAAAATACTTATTGTAAATAAGGTAAAATTTAGAGATAGGGGACCCACAAACTACAATGGGCAGGGATAGGCTTTGTGGAGCACCTAGTCCAATTTGGACTTCCTCTGTAGCTTGCCACCGAGGTTTGTATGGGCTAGATCTAGATGCTTTAAGGTTAACTTTATCTCCTTCCCTTCATTTTTCAGCAAGGCTTTCTACCTATGGTTGAAACACTGCAAGCTAATATGCAGGGATTCAGTAGCAGAGTGCGTAATATATATGAAGTGCTTTGAGTCCCTAGTTTCAGCAGAACTTAACTTTTCACAACTACTCCTTCTGAAATCATCTCCCAAATAAGGCTATATTCCACCATAAGCCTACAGAGACAACTCTACTCCACGACGAGGTGAGGTGTGTATGGAATGCGTTATCTACAGCTTGACAAGGCACACTGAAACTGTACAGGAAGCCTTGAATGAAGACTTTTATTTCCCTTTTGATGTTCCTGCTTAAAATAAACGCCCAAAAATTAACCATCTTTGGATGACCATATACTTATCTTTCAATGGTAGATAAGGAAATTAAACCAGATCTTTTCAAGTAGTATGGATTTAATCTAAATGCACAAGACCAGTCATTTCCTGGGGTACACGACCAATGTACATTTTGGTGTTCTAATTACATGCCATAAATGGCTTCTGTTGTGGATAAAACATTGCATGCAACATCTGTTTAATGCAGAGCATTTAAAGCTTTGTAGACATGACAAAGCTAAATTTTATTCTTCGTTTTGAATCCCTGGATTGCAAGTTCACTTCTGTTATACAGGTTTGAGTGGTTCATTAGTCAAATGCAAAGGCCCATCTCATGCTAAGCCAGACATTACTATAACTTGTTTGGATGTTGGAATAGCCATCCTTTAATATCAAGGTAATTACCTCCAGATCAGACATATTTCAAAAGGAGCTTTGTGTGATCTCTTATGTATGAACACTCTCTGAACAGCCAATTAACGAGACATTAACACAGTGAAATTTGATTATGGCTTCAAACTGTTCACAATAGCAGATTTGAATTAAACTGTACACAAGTCTACCTGAATGTTATATTTTGCATGAATGTCAAGATACAAAAGTTAAATACTTAGAATGATTTGTAACCAAAACTTTAATCCAAAGATTTCCAAGAGTTTACAGTGACATGACAATTTATGCACAATAACGACATTCTGCATCTACAATGTACCCTTATGCACCCACATTTACCAAGCCATGGGTCCTTTTTGGTCTGCTCAAAAGTGAAAATTATTAGGCAGCTTGTATTTTTGCAGTTTAGGTAGCACTCTACACAAAAAGGTACAAAACTTAATCTACACTTTACACGATAAAAGGTAGTTCTAACTAAGCTGGTATAAATCAGAACTTGAACAGTTTTAGAAAAAAAAGTCTACCTACAAGGCTTTCACAGTCCCTTTCTAATAGTTCTAATTCCACTATTCTGACCAACTAATTAAGCCTCCAGGTTTCACCCTGCACAGATTGCCCATTTGTGATTGCAGCAAATGCTCATGATTAATAGTCCTTGAGTGTTGAGAATTTCCTTTCAAGTTTAGATCCTGAAAAGATTCCAAAGCAATTCAAAAACACTAAGAACATTTGCCACTGCATGGCTTTTGAGGTTTTATTTGGTAAGTCTATGCAAGGTAATTGGCTAACACTAAAGCAAATAGAAGTTATGCTTAAGGGTACACTGTAAAGCAACGGGTTTATTACACTTCATATGACCTGCTCAGAACCATATACAGATTCACAACTGTTACATTTGTCACCTGTTACAAGAGACAAGGAAAACAAAATTTGACAGGTAAAACATTTTAAAAATGCACCAAGCTTATGAAGTCTTAAAGAAAACAATATTCTGTACATACTCCTTTCTTCAGATCTAGTGCGACTTCCTGTACATTGCTCTTCTTGAAAATCTTATTTCCGGTCATTTGACCTGGAGCGGCTAGATAAAATATACATTAAAGATTCTCAGTCAAACAATGTAAGTTAATTTTCCAATGCAATATACTTCAACATCACTATCTCAAGCTTATCTTGATTTTCTATCCAAATAAATTTTAAGTTACATTTGAAATTTCAACTTCATTACTGCACTAGTGGGATTTATTTGGTAAACACACTTCAGAATTACTCTAACGTCTCAATCCAGAGACTAGATGTTCTTACCTACGAGATCTGGAAAATGAACGAGAAGGCTTATGATTTCTCTCCCTTGATAATGATCTCTCTCTCCTTCTATCTCTAGAAAGGGACCTGAAAGAGAAATTCAGAATTACAAGAGAATGTATATTAAGATTGAAGTGATTCTGGAATAAAATAGTTCACTAATATAAATGCATTTTCAGAGGCCTTTCTTGATTCCAATCCTTGAATAACACAAATGTTTTTCTGTTACCCAAGACAGTTAATTTAAAACTGAGTTCCCAATTAATAATTATGGCTAACGTGCAAACATATAATTACAGCTGATGTGCTTTCTATTTGAGTAATCAACAGCTTCAAAACATTAACTTGTACAATGCTCTGAATTCATACTGGAAAAGAAGTCCATTTTCATTTTTAAATGTATTTGTAACTCAACATTGATACTTATTTCAAATGCAAGGTAGTAACTTCATTTATCACAACACGTAATGGCAGAAAAATTCCAGACTTTTTAAAGTGTAATTTCTGAATAGGCTGTGATTTGAAGAAAATGAAAGAATATGGCAAGTCAATCGTACAATCATTTGATATGTAAACTGTCTTGGACAACTTGAGCTACTTTCAAGTGAAGTGTTTTAGAAATTTTAACTACTTTCCATTTGTTATTTTTCTTTTGCACTACAATGTCATCAGTTTAAAGTACTGGGGAAAACCCCTTATCCTATAGTAAATTTCTAGACAATCCAAATGTAGTATCAACACTTTACCTGCTGCGGCTACGAGAGAAGCTTCTCCTTCGTGGAGATCTACAATCAAAACAGAAAAGTGAGTATTTATCAATTCAACACTACTGGGGTGAGGCAATTCCCAACTTGTCAAGTCACTGTTGGGCCCAGTGAATGTGCCAAGATAAATGGCACCCATCGTCGAGCAAAATGGAAAGATTCAGGCATTAAAAAAACCTCGGTGTGATCAGCATGTTTCCAACCATGAGTTTGCTTTAACTAACACCACATCATAGCAAACCTGTCCAATGCAGCACTTCCATCGCAACTAAATCCACTGTCTAGAATACTATACCAACGTCCCATAAGTAGTTCCAAAATTGGTATAAACCAGTATTTTGGAACCCATGCAAGGTCAAGTCCTCAACAGGACATAAGGTACCAGTGAAAGACTAACGCACACAGTGACAATGCCATTAAACGCCATTAGAACCGCATATTTGTGAATGTAAATTTTAATCTGTCATAGTGTGTTTAGTCTAAAGAATCTTAGTTTGCCCAGTTTATCCCAAAAAGTAATTGTTCTGAAACCGTTAGTAAAACAGTTTAAAGGTGAAAGGAGTTGGCAGATTTTGTAAGGAAAAACTAAGTTAGCAATTAAGTGTAGCTTGCCATCTCGCATGCAAATATACTGCAGTTTAGTTACTTATATTAAATTTCCTTAACACCCTTAAAAGTTTTATTTAAGCAACATATGAATGTTACCACGAAATTATGCACAGCCAGCCTTTGATTGAGAAAAAATAATTACTTATAAGCCGCTTACTCCTTATTTTAACCAGCAGTAAACTGTATAAGCAGGAAAAACTTACTAGTTTTTGGTTTCAACAAGCTAGAAATGGTGAGGTGAGGCTGCCGGACTGACTGCCAAGAAGAATTTGCTGAAAAGGTTTTGCCAGATGTTGCGTTGTATTTAGTTGGTTGGCGAAGGGGGTGTTGTGGATTTTTCCTGCTTTTTTGTTAGCCGAAGGCTGCTGCTGTAGTTGTTGTGAAGACATTTGGTAAATAAACAGCTGAGCTGATTGGCCGGGAATGTGTGGGCGGTCGAGGTGGCTGCTGCCGATTTGGTTAAGGTTGGAGAGAAGGCTGAGAGAAAACAGCATGCTCGGGAACCAAAGGGCGGTGCAACCTGACGACTGGCCATGCCTGGGTCATGTGAAACGACACCAGCCAAGCTGAATGGGGCGCGCTGGTCACATGACGCTGAAAGGGCTAGTTGACTGGCTAATGCAGACTCAGAGGGTGGTGAGAAGAGACATGATGGTGACTCTGTAACGGGTTCATTTTTATTAATAGATGGACCAAAAAGCATAAAAAAATGAAAAACAAGCCATCAGTACAACCATCTATTAGCTAACAAATACTCCTATTGTGTTCTACAGTGAAAGGGAATAGGTTTCACTCTTATCTTGTATGGACTTCATTCACCTGCAACAGGTTAAGATCAGCCATTGCAGAAATCAGGATTTAAGTACTGAAGTGAATATTTAACACCCAGCCAACTTGTCTGGGTCAGATAATGCATTATCAAATAAAAGTCTGCTTTATTCTGAAATTTAGTCTTGCAGAACTCATGGAAGTCATATTTCAATGGTTCTACTACACTATCAAGTTTAGCTAAGTAACTGTTCATTGCTTTAGCATTCTTTAAACAATTGCCTGCCTGGCATTACTTGTCCTAAAGTGGAAAAAACTTGAGTGAAAAAAGCCAAGCTGTTGTAAGTAATGTTTACCAACAATGGAGTAAAGGAAAGCAAAAAAAGTTGGAGTACTGGGAAGAAAAAGTGACTAGAAGATGTATAGACTTCAGAAGAAAAGATGACAATCCATGTTAGAGGGCACTATCAACTGGTATAGACACCTAAGGATAAAAGTCAGTATTCAACACAGCATATCCCTCTAACACATTCTTAATACTTTAGAATTTGGTAGTTCAATATTGAGACTCATCAATATGCTTTTAAAAGCCTATTATGCCAACATCACTATGCAAGTTCTTTGATCCTAGATACCTGCGGCGAGGTGGAGGACTTCTCCTGCGATAATCATCTCGAGGACGTCTACCCCATGAGGGAGGCGGACCACGGTTCCGACTACGTTTTTCACCATTGGACAGTTCGACCCTGACACGACACCCACAAAGTGTTCTGCAAGACAAGATGGTGATGGTCAATAACAATATCCAAATGGAGCCAACAATGTCGACAATTTTTGGAACGAACCTCTCTGCTTATACGTTTCTCTTGACAACTACTAGACACAAAACTTTACAAGCCAGGCTATTGGTTGTGTTTTGCTGAAATGGAACAGATTGGAAACCAGTACTTCATTCTCAGGAAGCAGCCAGCACTTTCAAGTGCTTTTATGGTGTAGAGTGCACACTGGACTTCAGTATTAAGCTTCCTTATAGAAACCAAAGTTCTTTTAAAAAATAACATGCAGAAATCAATGCTGATACTATCTGTAACGACTGAAATTTGTTCACACCCTGAGTTATTTGTCCTCCAGACTTAAATATTTGAAGACTAAATCAGAAACTGAATTGTCAACTTCATATGTAACATGTCTAGATTACTTTCAAAATAAACCCTCACTATGCAAGACATTATTTTACACAAGTGTAATAGATTGTGCTAGCAGTTTGGATTACTTCACCTTGTAGAATATCAGTTGTATTTCTTAACATCACCATACGCATACTACAAATTCTTTTCAACAAGCCTATTTACAACGTGTTTTTCTGTATTAATTCAGTGTAGTTATTATATTGACTTATCAGGGCCCACACACAAGCTCAACCAGAATGTAAATGGACTTTACCTCCCATCTAGTTCTCTCACTGCATCAGCAGCATCACGTGGGTCTTCAAATTCAACGAAAGCAAAACCAGGGGGATTTCTAGCAACCCACACACTACGCAGTGGTCCATAATAGCCAAAAGCTCGTTCCAATTCAGTTTTGTTGCCATTGTTCCCAAGGTTACCTACATAAACCTTGCAGTCCAGTGGACACGAATCACGATGCATCTCTGAAAGAAAGGCAAGGGATAAAATCGTCTTCTGTTCACAGTAAAAATTAACCCACAATAAGGCTTGCCACCCAACAGAGGACTCTCTTAAATTATAAGAGATTTATAACAACTCTAGAGTCTAGCATTCAGATGTTGAAAATGCACCGTGGATGACTTATAACTGACAATGCATTTGAGACAGGTCTGTATATAGCTAGTTTTGTTTCCAGAAACCAATTATTTGAATTTGGAGCCCAAATCAATATTTTAAAAAAACTGAGAGGCGGGAGCAGCAGCATATCTTTTTCCCTATTCAGGACGTTCCTAGTTTTTTTTAAAAAAAAGCGAGAAAGGGTTGTGCTTGCAAAGGCGTGAATTTTCGATTTCCAAGGCACGCCTCTGACCATGCGGCCCGGTAGGGATACGAGGTGGGCCTCGGGTTCACTCACGAGGTAAATTTAAGGCTTATAATTAAGCCAGGTTCGCGGCGCGCTTTCAAAGACGGTCCCCGCCCAACCAGGCATCCTTCGACCCCCACGACTCTCCCTCCCTCGCCTCGAGTCTGCGCATACAACCACAGTGCCCCTTGTGCCCAGTCGGCTCTTCTTCCCTTTCATCCACGGGACCATCATCCCGACATAAGACCTGACGTTACTTCGACCATACAAAATGGCGGCGGCTCTTTGTCCGCTGTCTCAACCGCGAGGCTTTCCATCCCGACCCAGCCCCTCCCTCACCGGCTTCCGGGCCAGGAGTGCGAAGGACTCTTGAAAAATACTACTACTCTCTCTCCTTCGCTGCCTCCTTTACTTCGTCCCTCAGCAACCTAAGTTCGATCGGTGTCTCTTGCTTTCCCGCCAAGACTCGATTTCACTGCCGCTCTCACTTCTTCGCACTGGACAAAATGGCGGATGGTACTTACACGCCCTGAGTTTATATACGTCCTGCCCACATAAGCACGTGATTAAAACTTCCACCAATTACAAGTCGCTTCTCCGGTGATCGACGTTCGTCGACGCCCTACCTTTTCCCAGGCGCGCAGCTCCGCCTCAAGAAGCAGCTCCTCCTTTACTCCTATTCACAAAGCTATGCTCCTTATTACCCAGCAGGCAAGGTCGCACTCACCATAGCAACCAGAGAAGAGGGGAGGGAAGGCTTGGCAGGGCCGGCAGTACCTCACGGAGGCACTAGAACAGATCGGTTTTATGATGGAAGCGTGTCGCTCTCAGCATTTTCTTCCAGTACATAAAGGCTGGCGAGGCTTCAGCCACTTACTCCATTCCTTCCTTGACACAATTGTTCAAGCTGCCGAGTTCAGTAACTGCATTTAAAAGCTCCCGGATAATCTTGTTTGAAGGGATCTCCCAATTGAGCCTCTGTGCAATTATAACCAGAACCCCCCGTGGATTGTGGGCAAGAAAAAAAAAAAACAATGCTTAAAGGGGAGGTGCTTTAGTTAACCATTCTTACCGAGGACTGCCCTTTGAAAACCCATGGGGCTTTAACTTTCGAAGATCCTTGTTTATAATTTATTATTTGCCTACTGTAATTCTATACTGCCTTTTCTGGGACCAACAAAAGCGGTTTACAAAAAGTTCAAAACATAAAAACCATAGTCAAATAAAAAGAATAAAACATTCAAAACTAGGATCGGTCTGCAAGATGCATCAGGACTGATTATTAAGTGGTCAATGAAACACACTATAAATGCTCATAAGACACCACTTTATGATCTTGTGGGGCCATCTTTACATGGTAATACAAATTACCTCACTTATTTCCAAATGGGAACCTGATTGGTCGTGATGGTGCCTAATGTATTCTCTTCTAAAACAATAGTTACTGAACGTTGCAAACCTATCCATCTATTCAAAATTAAGTCCCATTGAGTGCAATGGGGCTTATTCCCCGGTATAGGATTGCAGCCTAAGACTTTCAATAAAGAAGAAAAGTAAATAATGATAATGGCAACAAGTCAAATAATGGCTGAGTTCGGACAACACTTTAGGCAACGGAGGGGGGAAGAGGCAACGGATGGTACGTTATTTTTGCAGTGCCCGACACAAGACACGTTGCCCTCTCCCATTGCACGGCTGAAACTCCCGACCTCATAATAAGCAATGGGGCTCCGATAAAAAAAGGAGCAGACCATTGTTTTTCCCCATTGCTTAATAACGTTATGCCAGTTGTGTGTGCGTTGTGTGTTGCCAGACACCACACAATAAGCAACACAACTGATGGTTGCCTCTTCCCCCCTCCGTTGTCTAAAGTGTCGTCCGAACTCAGCCAATATGTACCTTTGCATTCTACATAGGAAAACAGGCCAGTCTCCATGCAAAAGAATAGATGGGCACATATCTGAAATCAGAAAAAGCAATATTAAAAACAAAACAAACTGTGGAGGGACATTTAACACTCACAGGACACAGTTGTCACCAATCTTAAAGTGGCCATTCTAGAACAAAGGAACTTCAAAAACATTTCTCCATGTGAAACAGTTATGCTTCAACTCATGAAGAGGTTCAACTTTTATCTCCTCTAGCTTGAACAAGGACAAAGGATTTTTTAAAAAATCATTAAAATCACACTACCTCACCAGTGCAAGGATGTTTATGTTACTACCCAACAGCTGTTCTGTGAATGGCCATAGTTAATTATCACTATCTGTAATTTCTGTGTTTCATTTCCCTCTGACCTCACCCAACTCTCCACACCCCTCCCCCACACCCCTTCTGTATATAACACTTCATGCAGCTGGGGAAGTGGTCTGTGGTCCATAAAAGCTAATACCATAATAAATTTGTTAAGTCTTTAAGGTGGCATAAGACTTCATTGTTTTTGCTGCAAGTCTAACATGGCTTCTCCTCTAGAAATTGTAATAGGATTGCAGCCTTAAACACATTAACTTGATGTAAATCCCATAGAGTTTAATTTTAAGATTGCTCATTTAGTTATGAATACCTGAGGTGCTAACCCCTTAGTAAATCACATACAGGACTCGTTAGTGTTGCCACCATTTTCCCCCTAGTTCTCCTGGTGCCCTTCAACAGAAATCTGATGTACAGAAATGTAGGAGGTAAAACTTCCCACCACTTACCTCCTGGCACTACTGCTGGATCAGACCAAGAGTCCATCTAGTCCAGCATTCTGTTTACACAATGGCCAACCAGCTGCTGATGGGAAACCCACAAGGAGGATATGAGCGCAACAGTACCTTCCCACCCGTGTTCCCTAGCAACTGGTATACATAACCGTATTGCCTCTGATCCTGGAAGTAGCAGATAACCATCGGGACCAATAGCCATTGATAGCCTTCTCCTCCAGGAAATTGCCTAACCTCCTTTTAAAGCCATTTAAATTGGTGGCCATCACCCATCTTGTGGTAGTGAATTCCATAGTTTAATTATTCACTGTGTGAAGAAGTACTTGCTTTTATCTGTCTTAAATCTCTCACCAATCAACTTCATGGGATGACCACAGGTTCTAGTATTATGAGAGAGAAAAATGTCTCCCTATCCAGAGTTTCCACACCATGCATAATTTTGTATGCCTCTATTATGGCTCCTCTGACTCGCCTTTTTTCCAAGTGAAACATCCCAGCTGTTGCAACTTTCCCTCCCTCATAGGGGAGTTGCTCCAGCTCCTTGATTATTTTAGTTGTCCTTTTCTGCACTTTTTACAGCTCTACAGTATCTTTTTTTAGGTGCAGTGACTGGAACTATACACAGTATTCTAAGTGTGGTCACACCTTCGATTTGTATAAGGGCAATATGACATTGGCAGTTTTAATCTCAGTTCCTTTGCTAATTGTGCCTAACATGGAGTTTGCTTTTTTTACAATAGTCGCACACTGGGTTGACATTTCCACCGAGTTTTCTACTACAACTCCAAAGTCTCTTTCTTGGTCAGTCACTGGTTTGCTACCTCTTATCCCAAACTACACCCAGCTCAGAGTGCATACTGATGGAGACCTTGCTCCCATAAGATGTGGCCTACCAATACTATTTGGCTCTTATTGCTTTAATTTCTATTATTTTATTATAGTATTTATTTGCATGCTTTTGTCCTGCTCTTTCTCTAAAGAGGGCCAAACAGTGTGTACCATCTAGCCTGCTGTGCAGCCCTAGGCTAGCCTCAGTTCTGGTAGAGGATGCTGCCCCATTGCCAATGTTGAAGTAAAATTTAACTGCTGGCCTTGACAGCTTCTGTTCATGGAATTGCGAGGGAGCTCCATCTTGTCTTCTCCCTTAGGCACAAAATGTCTTGGGGCAGCCCCAGAGCCCATCAGTGTCCCTGCTCCCACTTTCAGAGTCCATTTTGGAACCAGTTCAAAGTAGGGGGGAAGGATCCATGGGGTGGGGGAAAAGAAGCAATACGTCTTTCAGAGTTCCCAAGAGTAATGGCTGCTGCTGCCTTAGTGTGTGAGGCAGCTGGTGAAGGGACAATGAGGGGGGAAAGGAGGTGTGCAGGTGTCAAAGAAATAACTCAGGCCGTTGTCTTTTGGTCTTTATTCAGACTGGATATCCAGGAGAGCAGCCGCTGACAAGCCACAGCCGACTCTGCCGGGCAACAGATAAGAGGGGCTATATAGGGGTCAAGGGATGCTACCTGGCAGGGCTGGCCTATAGTATGTGAAACAAGGTGGGGGGAAATGGTCACAAGCATTGCTAGCATAAAAGAGCAGGTCACAAGGCCTCCTCACCTTTTCTAATATGGGATTGTATTCTGGATACATTCCTGTGACTGTCTGCATATAAAATGTGAGCTGTTCCACCCAGCTAGGGCTCCATCTGCAGCTCCTATATTTCTGGCATCTATTGCTGGGCATGGATAAGGGCACAGGTGTTGGAGCATGTCTGCCATTTTTGCCCGGTTTGGAATTTCAGTGTAGTGTTTCCCCCTGAGCATATATCAGAGGTGGGGAACCTCTGGCCCACAAGCCAAATTCAGTTGGCCCCCAGGACCTCAAACGAGGCTCCCTCCCTGCCCAAAGAGAAAGGGACGGAAAGCAAATGAGTCACAGTCTCAAGGCTGTGGCTCTGTAATTTCCATGATTGGAAAAAGGGAGGGGGAAAGTCAGCTTCGGATTCAGCTGCAGCCTTGAGGCGCTCCTAGAGGCTAGGGCAGAGGACATTTTGCTCCTCCCTTGCCTTCTGACTGGGGAAAGTGCAGGAGGAATGAAGGCAGCAGAGAAAGGCAAAATGGGCCAGGTGATGACAGGGGCAAGGCTTAAGGGGAGGCCACCTCCTGATGTCATACAGCCCTTTGGATAAATCCTGTTCCCCCCACCCCACCTGACATATAGGGCATGGTGGCCGTTGCAATGCTATCGTGGCAGTATATCTCCACCTCCCCTTCGGCCGGAAAATAGAATTACTTGTCCCATTTCCCATTGTATAATTCACAGGTAGGCAACTTGTGGCCCTCCAGATGTTGGTGGATTGCTAGTGCATCAGCACTAGCCAGGATAGCCAATGGTGCAGGATGATGGGAGCTTCAGTTCAGCAATATCTGGCCTAACTGATGGGACTTCTGCTCATTCCCAATATTAAAATTCTATCAACTATTAGTAAATGGTATACTTTTTCTACAAAAAAGCATTCACATAACTGAAATCTATATTCTGCTATTTCACCATGACTACTTTTTAATATAACAGTCTCTTCACATTGCAATAGCAGATACTCCTGCTACTGATTGAGGCCCCCTCCACAAGGATGCGCTTTTGCGCCCGGTTCCGCGATTATGCGCATTATCGCGGAGGCGCTTTTACTCCTAATCCCTCTGCACCGGAGGCGGCGAAGCGCATTAATTCATGTCCAAAAAGCGCTTTACAAGCAGTTAATGCGCGTAATCGCTTGTTCACACCGCGAAAATGCGCTTTAACGGCCGGAGCAAAATAAAAGTCGCTATTTAACGCGCGTTCGAAAATGTGCACTATCGGGGAGATAACGCGCCTGTACGCCCGTTTTGCGCTCCGTGCTTGTGGAGGTAAATTTTTTAATGAGCCTTCAAGGCTCATTAAACGTCTCGTGTGGAGGAGGCCTTTATGTGATGGAATGAGTCTTACATGTATGTGTGATGCTGTTGGACTTTGCCGCCTAGTGGCGAGCAAGGAAACCTGTTTGCCTTTCTGGAGATGAAGCCAGTTTCCTATCTGCTCCCCACTGTTTGTGCATAACCCCATCTTTGCATCTGCTCAACTAGTTTGGGGCTTCTCCTGCAGCTTCTCCAGTCCCACGGTGGTACATCCTATTCCAAAGAGAGCTGAGAAATAAATCCCCAGAAGTTTACAAGGTGGAAATGCTAACACATTATCACATGCTGCTTTCACTGTTATATATTGCAGGTTTGATATCAGTTTTCTTATGATTGCAACTAAACATCGGCATTTTGAACCCATTAATATGACATACTGCTCTGGTTTACATGCAGAAAATTCTGGTTTACATGCTGCATGTAAACCAGAATTTTGCCTGGTTTACATGCAGCAGTTGCAATCTTATAAGTCAAGGATAGGAAAGCTTCTGATAGTTCAATTAATCAACTGTCTTGTCCATTTTTCTGGTATTTTTTGACATAACACTTTTTTTGCACACACCTTTTCTCCAGAGTGGAGGTGTACATATCCCACACCATGGCCAACCTCTTGGCATGCTCTCCAAAAACCAACACAAATGACCACTACTAGCGCATCCAGCTTATACATTTTATAGATTTATTTATTTTTTTAAAAAAATCATATACATATATAGATTTTAAAATGTGAAATGTTTTGGTATAAAACACCAGCTCCGTGTTGTAATTCCTTGGCCAAGTAGGTATGCAAATCTTAGCCATATGCCTGCAATGTTGAATCTAAACAGTTAGATTAATCCAGACTTTCCCAACCTGGAGCCCTCCAGATGTGTTGGGCTGCAACTCCCTTAGTTCCCCGCTAGCATGGCTATGGGAATTATAGGAGTGTGTTTCTGGAGGGCACCAGGTTGGGGAAGGCTGGTAATAAATCTAAAATCATTAGGTTGAGTATAAAGGTGCCCATTTATTCACAAGTACATACAAAATGATTTTAGAACAGACATTCCTCCTCTTTCACGCAGGAGGCAATACCCTGCCTTTGAAAGTTCATGTGTGTCGAGCATCAAACGATGTGGAAAATTTGGAAGGATGTCTGTGTCATTATCAGAAAGACATACTCCTTTAAATTGTTTCAACAGCATAGATAGTTCGGGATTGGATAGCATTCAGCATCTGAAAACAGTAGGGGTTTCAGTAAGTCCAATCATGCTATGAGATCCCTTGAAAATCCTTTTTGTCTTCTTGTTGGTTTAGTCAACTGGGATTGTAAATAATTTGTTTCTGATCCTTCTAAGTTCTTGTCTGCTACAATTTTCTTCTGTATGCTCTTCTGCGCACAATCCCCCTCTCCAGTTATACTATGTAAAAGCACCATACACACTGATTGTGCTATATAAACAAACAAATGTGAGGTGCACTACATTTAGGTGTGGATCGTCAAATCAAGAGGATACCACCACTGAATCTGGAAGAGCTCCTGTCTGGACTGATCCTTTCAGGGTATCACCCAGTGTCTTCCATAGGGCCAAGTTGATGTGCAAGTTATGTAACATAAGTGCATGCACAGACTTGCCATGAATATCTGGCCATTCCCACTGTACAAAACACCAATTAGGTTTAGGATATCTGTTGGCTTAAGAAATTAAATTGTAACTTCCATGCCATGTTTTGTCATGGCCAGATCAGCAGATTTCTCATAGAAGAGAGGTAGGAGTATAAGCTGCAGGATCTACAAGAGTGATAATAAACCATTAAAGAAAAACCTACAGATGTTATTCTGAACTACTGAATTAGCTTAAAAGGCAAATGCAATTCTAGGTTGAATGAAGAGACTCTTACCTGGAAACCAAGTCCTACAAGGAAAGGTTGAAGAAGTTGGGTACGTTTAGTCTAGCAAACAGGGGGTGCAAGGTGGGTAAGCATCCAAAATGAACCGAAAAAAGGGGAAAAACGTCTCAGAGTGCTGTAGACAATTTTATTGTAAGCAAGCATCTGGAGATGTTTCTCCCCTTTTTCTAGTCTAGAGAACAGACAAGAAATAAAATGATAGCCATCTTCAAATATTTGAAGGGCTGTCACATAGATCATGGAACACATTTGTGTTTTTTTGGTCCAGAGGCAGGGATCCAAACCAAGACGTTCAAATTACAAAAAAGGGGATTTTGACTAAACGTTATGAAGAGCTTCTTAACAATATGAGACATTGGGTGCTGGACCAGACTGTCTTGATAGTAACACTACTTCATTAGAGGTTTTTAAACACTGGATAACCACCTATCAGAGATGCTGTAATAGTGGATTTCCTGCATTGGAAGGGGGTTGGACTAGATGTCCTTTGAGGTACCTTCCAGTTCTAGAACTATTGTTTATGTTTGCCATCGACACTGAGCATCTGGAAAGATTTAAAATTCATATTGGGATACTAGTCAAAATCCAAGAAAGCTTCTAGCCTAAATTTGAATATTGGGGAAATGAAATCTCACACTCACATTTTGGCACTTTTTATCTATCTGGTCACTACATTAAGGTAGCAATCCTTTGCATGTTTAGACAAAAAAAAAGTCCTACAATTCCCAGCATTCTCCAGCCACCACACACATGACACTTGGAGAAGTGTTGCCTGGATACTCTTCTTAGAGTGAAGTTTGTATCTGCTATGGTTTTAATGAACCACTGAAATCATTCTTCCTGAACAATTGGTCACAGACAACATAGACTATAACCTTTGCCATTATATTAAAGGTGAGCAATGGGGATTTGATATTTTGTTGGACTTTCTAGGCACCCATTTAGTGATATTTAGATTCCAGGTTTCTCATGGGTGGGGGTGAGATAGCTAATGACAAATTCAAAACAAACCAAATCTATGTTATTGTCACTGCAGTTAGCAAAAGGGTTGCAGATGGGATGTTGCAAAAATATTTGTATACAGTATTCTCTGTGGACCAGAACCAACTCCCTAACTCAAAATCTTAGATATGCAGAGAATAATGGTATCATTAATGGTGATGACAACAATAGCAATGAATAAAGTGAAAATAAAGCCTCCAAACATCTTAACTGTACATCATACCAGCTTCCTTCACTTCTAGTTGGGTCAATGTAGTGTACAACACCGAATGCAAAATGTTTTCCAGAGAAGACAGGGGGCTTGTGTATACACCCTGTATACCCCATCATGGCTGCGCAGCCGCCAACTCACAGCCATGTCAAGCTTTTGCCCCCGAAACTGCGCTTTTTCACGGTGTCGTTTTACCACAACTTTTTCAGTTGCTTCGAGGTCACCACATTGTTTCTTCATCTGACAGTGGTGGCCTTGGTTCAGGTCAAGGTAGTAGGTGTTGCTATGGGTGGATCCAAGTGGCACAGGAACATAGGGACGGGCTTGACAAGCCAAATGTCCCCCGGTGCTCATTTTTCACTTGGGTCTTCATGGTGCCTCTGTTGTGTCCTCCTCCCACCCCGGTCTCTCTCCATCGATAATTTTTCCTGGGCTGGATAGCCTGCGCTCACTCCTGCATGTAATTCTATTGTTGCCGCTTCACAGCAGTGATGCTGCAGGGTTTGGGGGGAATCAGGAGGCAAAGCGGCATCATATAGACATGGCTGGGTTAGTTTGTTTGTTTGTCCCCCCCCCCCCCCAGACATTCTTGAGGTCAGTCCAGGAAGCCAGCTTTGTGAACCATTGGTCCCTTGCTGTTGCCTGGCAGCTCTGTGGCCCAATGGGAAGCCAGTGTGGCTTGATGCATCCACAATTTCTCTACCACAGCACCCAAACTTTAAACAAAGAGCAGTCTGGATATTCCAAAATACAACTTCCCAAGCACAGCGGAACAGAGTAGCCATGGCAGTACGCTTGACCATAATAGAATGTGATAAGTGGTCATTCAATGAACATCTTTCAATTTCTCGGGCTGACATCCGCTTGCACAGATGAATGAAATCATAGTTCTTATGAGAATGGTAGTTGTCCCTAAATGGATGTCCATTAAATGAACTGAGTGACAAAGGTGAACAGTGAATTAGACCAGATGTTTTAGACTTGACTTTGGCTAGTGCTTATTAGTCTGGGAACATGTAACTAGGAAGTCCTGCTTTCACAGATAGATAATTTACTTTAGCTTTAGGGTATCCTGGAAACTAAAAAGAGGTCAGAAGTACCAATTTAGTAACCTTTATTTAAATGTTTAATTGGTTACAGGTTTTGACCTTTTCAATAAATGACTCTTATGCTTAGCAATTGAAAGTCAGGTAACAAAGTTAGGAGCCTTTAGTGAATAGCTGAGAAACACAGTGGCTCAAAATAAGCATTTCTAGACAACTGATGGTACAAGGAAGAATTAGTTGTCTGTAATGTTGATATTTAGCAGCTACTTCTTTTGTTATAAATTCCTTGAAAATAAACTTAATTTTAAATGTAGCTATAAAGAGGCACAGAATACCCATGGCAATACAGCTATACCAATATATTGCAATATAGTTATATGGTATAAAGCTCTGTTGGGGTTTGAAGTTGTTGATATGGCTATTTGTTTTGGTGTTTTCAATCTGCTGTACGTACCTTTTTTGTATTTTACTTGTACTTAGCTTATTTTAAATTCTTGTAAGCCCGCCTCGGAAATTACAAATTGAAAATATACTTCAAACAAATAATAAATGAATATGGCAGAATCCTGTCGCTGTGCAACAACAGTGGTCATATATATCCTGACATCAGTTGCAATATTAAGTACAGCAAGTTACCTTATATCAAGCACTTAAGTGTGTGTACCTGCAGAAATGTTTCTATAAACTGCTACTGGGGTCGTATTTAAGTGAGTCTGCACCTAGGTTATCTTGCCATGCCCCATCACTATGCATTACATATAGCATCTCTTTATGTAATATGCCTGCACTATAACTGGGAAAGTATTGCTTGTGCAGTAGCAAAACCCTATCCTTTTGTGCCAGAGTGATGGCCTGGGTTAGGCTGTTATCACACACACGGTTTTAAGCACACTTACCGCGACTTTGATCCACTTTCAGCGAGGGACCCGCATGACGTCGTCCCCCTCATGCTGTTCTCCCACCTGGAGTGCTCCGTTTTTAGTTTTTGTTTCGATTTAACCCTGAATGGACAAAGTCCGTTTCAGGCAAGTTCAGCAGGCTGAGCTGAGGTATCGGAGCAAAAACGACCACGTGTGATTCAAAAGGCTACACTCACATAGGAAACGGAGGGAGAACCCGCAGAAGCAAACCAGGTAGGTGTGATAAAGGCCTTAGTTTGCAAGCTTTGGTTGGTGACACTGAGCACTTGCAACAGCGTTCATTTTGTGCCACATCCTGTACGTTTGTTAAATGAGGTCACCTATAACATTGCTAGACAATCTTTAGTCCACTCAAGACCAATGAGTTATCAGTCCTGGTTTTGGGGTGGTCTGCATGAAGTGTGGTCTTAATTCAACTTTCCCCCATCTGTTGCTCTACAGATGTTTTGGACTATAATTCCCAGGATTCCTGATCACTATCCATGCTAGCTGGGGTTGATGGGAGTGCAATTTGCTTAAATTCCAGAAATCTTGGCCATGGTTTTCATAATTCCCACAAGTTGGGCAAATTGCACCTGAAATTTACACAAATGTCTATTTACGCAAATAAAAAAGGATGGGAAATCCGTCAGCTTGCCCAGCTTGGTGTGGGCTGAGTCGGGCCAGCTGGCAGAAGTCAGAACGGAGTCTGGGGAGCTGAGCTGATGAACGCTCACCGAGCTCCACCCCTAACCAGATCCCTCCAATGTTCCTGTTTTTTTCTGAGCAACATATGGTGTTTATGGGGCAGAAGCATTTTTTTCTGAGCAACATATTGAAGTGGGCTTGGGATTTATTTATTTTTACCAGACTCATATCTGCTTGCTGCGGAGTTGTGTGTTTGTATGTGTATGCTTTGGTGGGTCTGGGGTTGCAGAAAAATAGCTGTGGACTTTTTTCTTTTTTTCTACAATTTGTGTTTGTGCCTGCATGGAGGAAAAGCAATGGATGCCCTGTTGCTTTTATGCAGCAAAACTAGATGTTGTTAGTTCTGCTTCTGCTTGCCCCTTAGCAAGATGTGCAAGTAGGATTAACTTTGTGGGGGCTGTAAGTCGCAAGACTTCTGATAAAATCTGTAAATGAGGCAGAGCACAGTAAAAGCCTTGCCCAGAAGCACCCCAGGTTCCAGGACTAAGCCCTGATGAGCCTTGACTCAAGTTCAGGCCTGTTTTGTGAGACCAAAATTAGTATAAATGGGCAAATGTTTTAGAATCCAATAATCACAACTTCATTTACTCCATATTTTCCTTTATACTTTGTTTCCTGAGCTATTTATCTAAGTGAATCAAACTACTTGTCATTTTAAAAAAAACACCCTTAAAATACACTAGTTTTAGAGAATGATTAAATCTGGCTCCTTTGAATTCATATCCTTCCATAACATGCCTTCAGGTAGCAAAACACAATGTATTACATTTAACCCCATGTTTTCTACATTTAGAATAATCTCAACCAAGAATAATAGCACAATAAATCCAAAGTTACAGTATATTCACAACCAATAGCAGTCAAGCAACTTTCAATAATAGGGTAGGCATGCAAAATTCCAGTCATTCTGACACCTTTAAACTGGATCCAGGCTATAACACCTGATACTAGAAAGCCCAAACGAATTATGCTGAGATGCTGGTTCTTCTGTAGTATTATCTGTCGTGTAAATCCGTTTGCTTACGATCCTCTAACTGGGGAACAACTTATAGGATACATGGAGCAACACTACCGGCAAATAGAATTGATGGTAGCAGAGGTGGGAAAATTGATAATATTTAGGAGGTGAGATTTATGTAGATGCATTAATAAAAAAATGCAATAAATAATAAATAAATAAATATTACACTTCATATTTTCATGCCGAGTCTTGGCACTGAAAATATGTTGTAGGTATGCACCACTGTAAGCTTTGTCCCAACTTATGTTCCAACCAGAACACACCAAAAAATGGAGTTCACATTACTTTGGTTTATGTGCTCAAGTCTTCATCTGTCATTCTTTCCCTCTTGCTAACTGGCTACTCAAAATATCCAGCCGATTCCGACTCTGAACATAGTACACATTTCACCCATTGTGTTGTATTCAGTGTTAGTCCTATTAAGAGTAGATCCACTGAAATGAATGGGATTTTAGTTAGACTAACACTGGATACAATCCATTGGTTCTGATCCTGAAATCCATCTTAAAAATTATAAAGCAAGAAGTTCTTAAATATGGCTGGATTGTGCCCCCAGTGATCTAAAGTCTCCCATTCTTCTGCCCTGCTCTTGATCAAAACTCCGTTTGTATGATTTTATGATCCTCTTAAAACAGGATCATTGCAACAGGATGAACAATATTTCAAATATAGGAGGTCCTAGTGCCTTAATCACCAGCAGGACAGTAGATTTTATTGTCCAAGGTTTATTGTCTGCAACAGAAGCACATATTTCATTTATACAAGGGGTGGAAGGGGGGATGGTCTTAGTCACAGAATATGATGCACAGCCCCTACCTATTGTTTGTGTGGCCACAGAGTGGCTATAAAAGAAGCTGGGAAAACACTGCCATTGCAGTATAAGTTTCACTAGAGTTCTGCTAGCAACGAGGGAGACTCCAACAGATCAACTCTACTATATACCAACAGAAAGACCAATAGTAAGTACTGTGTATGATAATACCTTCGGGGTAACTCTTTAAAAGATTTTCTTTCAATTTGTATGTAGTTATTGTCTATTTGTAAATAGACAAAAATAGACAAAATTGGCCAATAAGTGATCACTGTACTTAAAAAACTGAATTAGTAACTTGTGTCTTTCAATATACTTTTTTTTGCCTGCACATATTTTTTGAAAAGCAGTTTAGTTCAGATCATCATATTTGCTTTGCAGCTTCTAAAAGCCTGCGATTTTAGGGGTATGTGATACTATTGGTTTTCATGTGTTACACTAACTCAACTTAATATGGCACAAATATAGCTTTTTAAAATATTTTTTCTGGTTCAAATCTGTCCTAGAAATACAAATAGAACATTCAGTGTAATTCTATGGCTTTGGATATATTGATACGTTACAATCCTTCTGGTACCCATCTTGTTTCATTTGTGTATGTGACAGTTAATACGAATAGGCAAAGATTAATATATCTTTTAAAATAGATGTATCTATTTATGGCACATTCTTATCCATGTTTAGACAGAAACAAGTCTCACAACTCCCAGGATGGACTCTGTCTAAACATGCATGCAATTGCATCCTTAATCTGGTACTATTAATTTGCTACTTCCGTTTAATTTTACTAGCTATTATTTAACTGGAATATATTATACTTACATTTCAATGATTATCATTTCTTCTTGTTGAATAGTTTGCAGGACAGAAGATGCTC
Organism: Anniella stebbinsi; assembly: GCA_029215795.1. NCBI lineage: Eukaryota > Metazoa > Chordata > Lepidosauria > Squamata > Anniellidae > Anniella > Anniella stebbinsi. The sequence continues at coordinate 61,842,767 of JARDYH010000004.1, read as the reverse complement.
TTGTCCCAAAGGTATCTACAGATGGTGAAATTTTTGTCCATTTGTTTTCTTGCTTGCTTTGCAACATGTCAAGAAGATGAAAAGTAAGAATTATTTTTTAGATAAAATGTTGATAAGCATTATTTTAATGTGACGAATTTTCTACTGCTATGCCTTTGAGATGTAAAGCCTGATAAAATTTCATGTTATTTTACAGCATATTTCCATAGGGGAAAGGTCACTATCCAAACAGGAGGTTTAACTAGTCTGTTTTCAAAATTATTAGTCTTAAAACTTTTAATGAAAAATTTGGCAGATGCTTTTAAAGACAAGATTATCCTATACTGCTGGGGTGGACAGAATTCAGGCTTGCAGAATCTTCCACAAGATTCACCAAACAGAGCCTGGTATAAAATACGTACATTTAGAATTAAAGAATTCTGAGTCAAGGCAATTGTTTTGAACAGAAGTTGCAGCCCTTCCACACAAAAATCCACTTCTGATTAGACTTTCTTCACATCAGCAGGGCTGGGGGTCATTTTGTCGCTGCTATTGTTAAATAACTGGGTGTGAGAAATGCTAGCTGATCTTCTGCAACACACCCAGAGACTGACAGTAGATCCGAATATATATTCTGCCCACCCCTGCTGTAGTGAAAACTATGAATTTGCTACGGTAAACTACAAGTCTTAATGGTGCTTATTCCATGGAACTTTGAGGGTTTAGAAAGCAATGAAGAACCTTGCTGTCAAATCACATATGGGTTTGGACATAACGAGGAACTGTGATATGTTTAAAAGAGGATGCTTCTAATCTCCTTATAGACACATGTCACAGCTTTATAGATGAATGGACTAGACACATGGATAATAAACAAATGTGGCTGCCGCCATCATGCCTAATTTGCGCTCATAAGGCTCTACATATTATAATGGCTGGAAATATTTAGTTTAGCTAATAACTAGCTATGGCATCTTAATTTTACATTGTGAGAAAAGACACTGGTCAAACCATTGATGTTTTCCCCTCCATGAACTTGTACAGACATATCTCCTTATCTCTTCCTTACCCATATTTTCAAGGTTCCCTCTTCCTCAAGTTTCCCAAAGTTCAATTCAATGAATTTTAGATGTACTTCCAAATCAGATCTATGTGCTGAACATTTTGGGGACTGTGCTCCCTGCTAGGATACCTAAAATTCAGTAAATGTTAAGAATTATTAGATGTGGTGTTGATAGTGAAATGACCAGGTTCGGATGATCACAGTGGGAGAAGCAACCATCGTGGCTGTACCCCCACGTGTCCGCTATTTGCATTATTCCCTGTGCTGCAGTGAGGGTTGGCATTTTAGCCAAACCCAGCACACGTATCCAGGGCCTGGCTTCACAGTGCTGCTTTGCCGCTCCTTCCCCCAGGGAAGTCTGCAGTATCAGTGCTGCAGGGTGGGTGTGGGAAATCCCCAAGCCAACAGGGAGCACTGGGTTTGCCGGCCATCTGGGTACTGGAGCCCGCCACCCTGCCCTATTCCCAGACTTCCAGCGACTAATCACCGGTCACCATCAGCCCCGGACCTCTCCTGGCTCGACACTGGAGCAAAGTCCCCTGGCAGAAGAGCTGCAGTGACCTCGCTTTGAAGAAAAAAGTTGGGGTAGGTCCATGACTTTTTACCAACGCAGCTTCGTGGAAAAGCCCAGTGGTGGCTGCGAATCAGTGGCTGCATCCTATAACCGACACAATGCCAATTTGCAGCCACCGTGGGGCAAACAAGACGTTTAGACAGCCTCCCATTCTACAGCCTATGGTGTGCGCTAGACATTGTATTATTATTATTATTATTATTATTATTATTATTATTAGCATTTATATACCGCCCCTTAGCCGAAGCTCTCTGGGCGGTTTACAAAAATTAAAAACACTGAATATTTAAAAAAGATATACAAAATTGAAAAAGCATAAAACAGATTATAAATACAATATCCATTTAAAACAACTATTCTGGGTCAAACAACAACAACAAAACCCTCAACATACACTGTAGGGTTCGATCTCCCTCCCTGCGATGCGCTAGGTTCAGATGACGTGCAGCATGGAGAATAATGCAGATGGTGGTCACGCATATGGACAGCAGCCACAAAGGTTGCTTCCCTCATTGAGATTGTCCGAACTCATTTGATATCTATGTAAGGTCATAGAAGAGACAACATTAACGGTAAGATCCTATGCATGTTTACTTGGACGTCTCCCACTGAACTCAGTGGAACATACATAGAACTCCAACCTTACAGTATAATCCTATACATGTCTATTCAGAAGTAAGCTCCACTGAGTTCAAAGGACATTACTCCCAAATAAGTATGTACAAGATCACAGCCTAACTGTGCAAGCCTCCAAAGAATCCAAAGCCCTGCCAGGCTCATGCAGACAGGGCAGAAGAGATGGAGGAGGGCCTTTTTGTATTAATTTCCTGTTCTGTTTTTGATTTTCCTGAAACTGTTTCCCTCCCATTGACATAAATAGGAGGGAAATAAAACTATGCGAGCTGCAGGCCTGGCATAAGTCTTGTTCTGGGTGTGTGTCGGGAACATGGGAGGATGCCCAGAAAATATCCCCCAATCCTCCCTGGCTGGGTGAGGGTATCTGAGGATGGATTTTCCCCTTAGAGGATGGCGCTCATGCTCTCTCTCTCTCTCCTCGCAGAGGGGAAGATCTGAAATATCCCATGGCCCCTAGGTTGCCTGCCAGGGACCACAGGCTTGCATCCTTACATTATTTAAATCCACATAAAGGTGGACAAGGAGCTGTGGGACAATAATTGGGATGACAATGACATATTCCCATTGGATTATTTTGGGACTGTCAACTTGTTGTTGGTCAACACAATTCTGGAGGGAAATTTGTTTTTCTAATGCAGGTATCAAGCCTTCCAGGGGTTAACATTGGTGTGTGTACTTCTAGTTCAGACTCTAGGAATACTGTGCAAGAAGTTGGACGGTGCAAGATATTTCAAGAAGATTGAGCACCATCACTTTCTGTGTCTAGTTTCCTCATCTTTAGAAGTATCAGTAATTATATTTATACTTCTCTGTTCAGTGGTCTGTGGGAGAAAATGAGCTATACTAACACTGGGAATGTTTTCTTGCTCTTATTTGAATGTGCCTCTGCCTCTCAACAGTTCTGGGTTTTCACATTTCAGTAAAAGAGCAGTGACGGAACACCAGCTCCTGAATGATAGAGGAAGAGCCCTTCAAGGGCTAAAGCGACTGATGTGGCTCCACAATGTAATGGGGGGAGTGCATACAGCCAGTGGCAGAGACATCTCCCAGGCGCACATTATGTGGACCTCACCGAAGAACCAAGACCTCTCCAACTTCTACGACAGCACGGGTAGGGAAGTGATGCCAGACACAATGAAACCACTGCTGCTGGGACTGCGGGAGAAGGAGTCGCCTTTTGCTGTGCTAAGGAAAACAAATGTGTTGCAATACCTAAAGAATGTAAAAGGTAGTCAGGACATGCAAGATCTTTCTGACTTATTACAAGTTGGAGATCAAGATGGCAAAAGAAATCTCAGTTCTCAAACATAGATCTCCTAACCCAGCCTAGTGCAGTCTGTCTGTTACTTGAGATATATAGACTGGTATCTTGAGAGAGAACAAAAATAAAGGTGAACCACAAAGAAAACATGTTGGCGCCATTTACTACCCCTTAGCATTGTTTAGACAGTCTCATTGAGAGGCAGAATGTCCCCCCACCCCATAGTATGATTAAAAAGGCTAGGTAAAAAGAAACACACTCAAGAGTTTTCCATTCTATACATCACAAGCTTTTCAAAGTGCTAGCAATATTTCCAGGGGTGCACAGTAAATATGATTGCTGCTTTACTCTTTACACTTGCTAAATAGATTTATTGAGAGAAGTGTATATTCTGATTATCAGAGTATATTTGCAGGCTGGCTAGCGGAACCTGGAAGTTGGTAGTCCAACACATCTGCAAGGCACGAGGTGGGGCCTCAGGTTCTTTGTACATGTTTATATTGTCTTCCTGGAGCAAATACAATACTTATAGTTTCGGGTAAAGTTGAAATCCTATGCAAACTTACAGCGCAATCCAATACATGTCTAATTCAGAAGTAAGTCTGATTGAGTTCAATGGAGCTTACTCCCAGGGAAATGAGTATAGGATTGCAGCCTTACTTGAGAATAAACCCCATGGAACAGGGTAGGCAACGTGTGGCCCTCCAGATGTTGTCAGACTGCAACTCCTATTAGCCCTAGCAAGCATAGCCAATGGTGAGGATTCATGGGTGTTGCAGTCCAACAAGTTGCCTACCCTTGCTGTGGAACATACTTCTGAGTAAACATGCATTGGATAAGACGGCAAAATTCTGACCATTCCAAGGAAATCAAGGCATCCAGACTGATGCCACAGCCTACCATGAACATTTAGCTGCTTAGAACATTTACAGTGGAATCCAGAAACCTCTCTGCATGTGTGCAAAGTGTCAGTAGATCTTGTGTTGGCCAGAGTAGGATGATTATGTGGGGATGGGGGGATGACATTCCGGTCTCCCCACTGCATGAATCTTTATTGTGATTCTCCTCAGCCCCTCCATTGGGAGGGATTAATCATGCCAGCTCCATGATGGATTGATCCTAAGATCTCCCTAGTGAATGAAGGGGCTGCCTTGTCCCACCCTACCCCCCAGAACACCCTGTTTTGCAGCCTACTACTAGCAGCTCCCCCACTGGCAGTAGAATTATACCTGCGGAGCTTTCCACATGTGTAATCGGGGCCTCCATGTTGGATGCAGCTCCCCCACTGACACCCCCCTTCCTTATCCCTCTCAGATAACTGTCTGCAGTATGCATATCAGGATTGCTCTGCTGATGGAAAAGTCAATATATATATTTTAACTAAAATTCTGGCATAACTCTGAAGATGTGGAATTAGAAAAAATCACTGCAATTGACTGACCACAAGTTTGAACAAACTATGTCAGATAAAATATCCCTATATGAGTAGGTAGGTTACCAGGTTCCAGAGGGTTGAACGTGTGAAGGATTATATAAGAAGACTTCCTGAGTCTATTCCTATTAAGCTAGAGATGTATTTTACTTGCTGCAGTGTTGGGAACTGTGGATCTAACATCGCAAAGCAGGACTGGGGTGCAGACTGTACATCTTAAATCCAAAACAGTTTAAGACTACACAAATGCTTACAACTATTCAAGAACTCAACTCCCTGGCAGGACTCTAAGCACAAGTCTACAACCCATTTCCTCCTAATCCAAGGGAAGAGTGTGAGGGGACATTATAGACCATTCTTCCCCAATCTGGATCCCTCCAGATGTGCATGACTGATCTAACACATCTGGAGGGCCACCAGGTTGGGGAAGTCGTTAGAGGGTGTTATACTTTAAAATACAGTACACAGTTAATTCACTAGGTCCAAATAAGCACAGGAAGAATGCTATACTAATCCTAACACTCCGCATGCAACCATAACCATGAAAAAATATTCATATTGGTGCAGATCGTGTAATTGTTGTTCACCGCTCACCGCCAATCTATAATCATTGAACACATTGCATGATCTATGTGATCTGAAACACACCAGATATGAAGCCACCCTGCAGATTTGTGTCTTTGGAGACACTGCTTGAGACCTTATTAGCTGATGTGGGATATAACTTTTATTTCTTGCTTTTTATTTTGGTATTGTATTTTTTTTTTATTGTATACCTCTAATTTTTTGGGGGGAATCTCTGAAGGCTGTTACTCATGGAGGTAGAATCCAGCATTCATGTTCCTTTTTGTTATAGGTAAGGAAAGCAATCTTTCAGTTTCCACTGTCACATTTCAGATCACATAGATCTAAACTAATTCAGGAAAATACACAAAACTCTTAATTGTATTGTCCTTAACACAATTATTAAGGAGCAAACCTAACTAAACACACTGGGACTTACTTCCAAACAAATATGATTAGGACTGAGGTGTTAATAATGCCTTACTTTGAGAAGGGAACATATTCAGTGCCACATTCCAAAAGAGTAATAAAGGGCACAAAACGTATTTTATTTGGGCAGTATCCAGTGTTGCCACTGTGCCTCCACTGTGTGTGTCGCACAAGAGGAACCCACTGCAAGCACAACAGGAACCTAGCTTTTCCTAAAGCAACCCTGGAAACAAGCCCAAATGCTTGTTTTTGGAAGAGGGCAGGTCAGCCAAACAGCCTTCTGCTAGCTCCACTGACCTGTTCTATTCCGGAAATTAGTGTTTCAGCTAATTTCGAATTGCTTTAAGAAGCTCTGGTGGTGGGTTATGCTGGAGCAGCATTGAATACTGCCCTTTGTCACTAATAATTATTGAATATGTCTGAGTAAAGCAACAGGTATAAGTGCTAAAATATATATTTCAAGTACAAATGCAGTATTGCTATAGTTTTGTTTTTCAAGCCAACAACAATGTCAGTGTTTCTATATATTAAATATAGAATGTTACTGTAAATATAACATACAAGCTCAGTTAAAATCATCCTGATAATGACTAAATGCGGATAAATATTACCCACCTCGAACAAGCCCTCCATCCTCAGTCTCATGGAATATATAAACATATATATGTTTTGCATGGAATGTATTAAAATGTTGTACTTCCTGTAGAAATCTAAATGAAAAATAAAGCAAGATTTTGCTAATCCCTACACATTTTCAAAGAAAATGGAATCAAAGTTACTGTTAAAATGTTCTTGAAAGGAAACTCCAGCATATCTTAGCCTTGACAATAAGTATGAGATAATGGCTTCCACAGCCATATATGAGTTTGCCATCACTGTTATCTCAGTTATACTATACTGCAGCAATTGGTGATTTAGAAGTAGAACTGGATTCTTCGTTTAAGTGTCATGATCAACTCAGAGTGTGAGCAATTATGTGATATCACACACTGAGAAACAAAGACTAAATTAAATGATACTTTTTATTGGATAAATTAGCAGTTTAAAATGTTGCTGGAAGCTTTTGCAAGATAAAAAAATATATTACAATTATACTGCAAGATTATTTTATAAAGACACATTAGTCTAATCTTTTATATGACTTAGGAGTAAATGTTTGCTTTGAACCCAATGAACAGTTAATTGTTCTGATCTGGCTGACATAAGGTGTGTTTAACTCTTAAATATTATTATACACAGATGTCACCATTAATTTTATATCATGAGAATCAGCCAGCTAAGAGCCAAGGTTTGACAGAAAAGTTTAGTGCAGGACTGTTGAACCTCTTTCTGCCCAAATTCAGTACTAGAGCTCTTGGGGACCACATTCCAGTGGCGGACAGGACTGAAGGCAGAAGAGGCAGGACAAAATTCCAGAAATATCAAAACTCCAGCATATTTTAGTTTAAAGTTTTTACTGCCTGTAACTGATCCTTAAGATAGGCACTTCAACCTTTTAGAATGGGGAAAATGCACAAAAGCTGGGAAACAACCAAATGATTGGTAGTCAGGAAAGAGGAGGCATGGCCACCTGGAGAACTCCAGAGGGCCAGATTAGGTCTTCAAGTGGGCCAGATTTAGTTCACAGGCCTGAGGTTCAACAGCCCTGGTTTAGGGTGCAAACCTATGCATGTTTAGACAGAAAAAAGTCTTACAACTCCCAGCATTCTCCAGCCAGCATGGGGAATGCTGAGAATTGTAAGACTTTTTCCCATCTCAACACGCATAGGATTGCACACTTAGTATCTCTTTTTCCTCAACTCACACAAATTAATGACTAGAGGCCAGAGATTTTACACAAGGTAGATTCCACCTTCTGACTAGAGCCAAAGGCATGTATCAACCCTTCGATTGATTGGACAAATCCTTCCATTGTCCATAGACAACGGCTGAGTTTGGACGACACTTTAGGCAACGGAAGGGGGAATAGGCAAATCACCATCCATTATTTCACCGGTATTCCCCCCCCCCCCGTCGTTCTGGCAGTTCATTGCTCCTCCCTCCCTCCCTCCTCTCAGGAGGATACATCAGCCAGTTCTGCCAGCTGTAGAGGAGCAGGCAGGGTGTTTCAGATGCTCCTGCTAGAGGGCTCTATGTCCTTTTGAAATAACACACGTAACATAGGAAAATCAGCAACGGAGCCTGTCACATGACATAAGTAATGGAGCAGCCCGTTGTTTTTCTCCATTGCTTATTTTAAAAAAATAGTGCACCATGAGTTGTTTGTCCCCCTCCAGACAACACAATAAGCAACATAACAGGCAGTTGATTCTTTACCCCCATGGCTTATTGTGTCGTCCGAACCCAGCCAATGTGTCTGACTGACAGAGACATCTACTGAAGTGAACTACTGTGGTTTGTTCTTCCAGACATGTTTTAATGAACTGCCTGATTTTTACACTCTAAGGTTGTAGCCATATTTGTTGCAAGAAAACAACCAAGACTCCTGTGGTAGATTAAAGACTAACAGACTTATTTTGCCATTCATTTTGTGAATTAGAGCCCACTGCATATAGCACAGTGTGCTCTAGTCCAGAAAAATGTACACTAGATACACTGGGCATACCATCACATCATGATTTTTGAACAGTTATAACTGCTAAGATTCATCATCCTTATGAAAGGTAAAAGTCCTATGCATGGTTACTTTGAAGTACTGCTGCAATTCTATAGCTACTTACCTTGGAGTAAGCATCACTGAATTGAATGGGACTTACTTCTGAGTAGACATTTATGGGGCTGCATTGTAAGTCTAATTGTGCTCATAGCATCAGGCCTAAACACCCATGCAGCACGATCATAAGCACAGCAACTACAGTTAGGGCTACAGTCTTATCGGGGAGTAAGTCCAACTAAAATGCGACTATCTTTGAGTTATCATGCTGAAGTTGGAATCCTACTCACACTTAATTGGAAGAAAGTGCTTTCGAACACAATATGGGTTACTTTTCTATAAACACGCGTAGGATCGGGCTGCGCGATTTGCATCGCGCGGAAAAATATACGCTCTGACTTCCTCGTACGCGGGGAAAAAAACACCCAACTACACACACCCTTCCTACTTGCCCGCCGAAGAAACAAGCAGCTAGCGCATGCGCATCGCCGCCGGCTAGACAAAGTAAACCATTCCCGCCCCCTTGAGCTACGGACAAGGAACTTGGCATCAGTCGAGCTTCGCCCCTTGAAAGAGGTGGAGTTTAGGCGGAAATGGCTTTTGCGCATGCGGAGTACACCAGAGTTCCTAGTTGGCGTCTGTCCCGTCGCAAGCTCCGGCTTTTCTTTGGGTGAGGGGGATGAGGAGGGGGCGGGGTTAGGTATCTGGGAACTACTTTCTCTCTCGTGTTTGGGGCCTGAGAAGGAATCAGACGGCGAGGCTTCTCGCTGATACTCCCCTATCCCGGTAGGAAGGGGGGGGGCTGGTAAGTGACTCTCGCCCCGGCTTGTCTCTCCCTCCAGCTTTAGCTTCTGTATCCTCTCCTTAGAAAAAGTTCTATTCCCCTCAGGCTGAGCCCCCCTGTCCCTCTGTTTCCATAGTGCCCTGGTCTCAATCTACACCCCACCTCGGCTTTGTTGCCCAGGCAGGCGGTCTTGTTATATCCACGCATCGCGGTGGGTAGGTGGGATTACAGTCTCCTGGTCCTTCCTTTGAGCCTTCCACTCGCCTCACCCTCCTCGTTACCACGGTCCGGCGGAGTTTCCAGTGGGGCGGTCGGTCGGTCAGTTGGCCGGCCTCTCCCGGCTTTTCCTTTCCTCTTCCTCTGCAACACCTGCTTGGCTTTTATTGCTTCTCATAACTTTTTATGTGGGAAATGGACCATGCAGTCCCATCTCTTCCTTGCCTGTTTGCTCAGAAATAAGGTCCTACTGACTTCAGGGGGGATTTACTCCCAAGTAAATGTGCAAGGGATTGTAACCTTAGGCTGCTATGTTTATAGTCATTCTGTCTGCATAGGGGAAACTCAGCTTTGAATTCGCATAGTGAGATTGGGTTTTTGTTTTTTTTGTTTTTGGATATTTTATTATGGAAAGTTCAGCTGCTCAGTAGGAGCTGCAGTTGCAATGAGAAATTAGGTGATCCAATGGAAATTCTTCCAAAAAAAAGTGCTATTTTAAATTATTGTGTTCAAAGGACATTGCAAAAATAAGATGCCATTTAAATAGCACTTCTTGAAGAGTTCTAGCAAGGTCTTGTTAGGTTAATTTGCGGAGAAATTCAAATTAAATTGGGCAAACTTTAAAAACAGCTGTACATTATGCTTTCACTTTAGTGTTACCTGGTTGTATTCAGTAGGTGGTTCTAGGTTGGCTTGTTGCCCTTTGGAGGAGCAGCATGAAAATAGACTCAGGAACTTTATTTCTGCAATTATTCAAGGCAAATTAGTTCTTAGGCTGCACTCCTATGTAAGGGACTTAATTCAGAGTGAGTATCCACAGGGTTGGTTTGCAAAACTGACTATAACTAAGCTTCATTGAAACAAATGGGGTTTGCAATATTTTGACATGAATATACTTTTGTTTGAACATGTTGGTAGTGTTTTAAATGACTAGGAATGCAAATGTATGAGACTTGTAATATTTGTAATACAACCTGACAATGTAATTTGGAGGCATGCTACTTATCACATTTGTTTCCTCCTTGTTCATAACCTATGTACAAAAACAGGAAGTCTGACATACAAAATTATTTTGTAACTTTGTGGTCTGCTACTCTCTGTAGCTTCCAGCTTGGATGAGTGCTTGTGATCATATTGTATTTTTGCATAGCTTTGTTTCTTTAACCTGGTTCCCTCCTTTTTTAATTTAAATAATCACATAGTTTAGAATTCTTGTTCTAAAGTTTATATCATGATCAAGTTTTTTTGTTATTAAACTTTCCTAGCAATCATGGCGATGACTGGTCCAGCACCTTGCTCCTCTATGAGCAACCATACTAAAGAACGAGTTACAATGACAAAAGTGACACTAGAAAACTTCTACAGTAATCTGATAGCACAACATGAAGAACGGGAAATGAGGTAAAAAATCCCAGCTGCATCAATATGCAAAAAGTGCTATTTTCTTAATCTCAAGATTTAAAAGAAACAGTGGGTTCCCCGAATGCATTAATCTTCTCTTATCCTGGTAGACAGTTCTTTGTAGCACTTTTCAGTCTACAGAATGCCCCCCAAACAGCTTAGTTACGTTACCATAATATTTCTCAGCTACCACACTGTCCTCTGATTGTGCATTTCAATCAATTGCAATTGCTTGATGAAAACTATTAAAAGGATTTTCCTGGAATAATACTTGTTTTTCCTTCTTTCACTTAATATTTTCTTTTGATTTCAATGTGTCCAGTATAAACACAGTTTGCATTGCGAAACACACTTGGCTCTGTTGAGCATGATAATAAAAACCAGACTCTCCACACATATTTTATTGCCTCTTCTGGACTTTGTTCCCTTTTCAATCTTGTATTTTGCATTTATTTCTAAAATCTATTTTGTATTTATTTCTAAAATTCATTTGCTTTTTTCTTCTACAAGTAGTTTTGCAACAATTTAAATATATATAATAAACATTGTGTTACAAATTTATTTTAAAATTTGGAATAGTGAATACATATCTCCCTCTTCAGTCCAGAAAAACTCTAAATGACTTAGAAAATCTTTACTGCACAAAACAATAGAAAACAGTAAAATTATGCAATAAAAATAGAGAAGCATGTTCAGTGTTAAGATCGAGATTAAAATAAATAGGTCAAGACCATCTAAAAACTTGCACAATGAAAAGGTGTTCACGCTGTCAAAAAGGCATCAGATTTGGTGCTAGGGGCCTCTTTGAGGAGATTATTTCAAAGCTGGCCGTTGCAGTTGTATAGGCCCTATCCCTGATCACTACTTACTTCACCTCTGAAGCTGTGGGGAAGAACCAGAAAAGCACTTTTAAGGAAGATCTTAATACTCTTTCCTTTCCTGTGGGAGGAGTTATTTATTAAGGTACCCAAGTTCTAAGCCATTTAAGTAAGATGTCACTTTTTCCCTTAGGAGAGTGGGAGCAACATTTCAGGCTTTCAAACTGCTCTTTCCTCACTCATACAGATTCATCCCCCAATTCTATGGTCAGCTTTAAACATGGTGCTTCATTACATCTGCAACAGCAGTAACCAAGCTTAATGATAACTAGATTCTCTCATACCTAGGGTTTATGATTAGGAATTATGGAATATTATGCCTGCATCAGATGATAGATGCAGGCATAATATTTATTCTGGAATCCATTGATTTTTTGTAGGTCCCAAGAAAGTTAACGTGGTAAGCTCTTTAATTCTGATAATGAAGAAGGGCTTTTGAATTTTGTAAGAAAATTCCAAATTGTGTTTTGAAAAACACTAAAAAAAAATCAAAAAGATTGAGACCTTGTACTACTGTAATTGCACTGCTATTTCAGTGTTAAATTATTTGCTTTAATTTCCATTGTTCTGGATTATTTTACTGATGTTTTTGTTAGCTTTTATCATTTGTGAACCGCTGTGGAAATGATATAGCAGCAGCATATAGGGGTGTGAGTGTGTGTGTTTTTAAGTACAATACGTAAGTAAAATAGATGCTGTTCCCAAAAGACAGTAGAAAGGAGGCTGTATAGACTATCTTGGAAGGTATGCTACTGAGATGGCTGCTACTGAGAAGGCCATCTCCTAGTGGAAGCTAGTCCATCCTCCATATAAGATGAAATTTGGAGCAGAACCTCATCAGAAGGACTCAGATGCTGAGCAGGCGGAGAATTGAACAGGAGGAAATGTTCCCTAATATAATGAAGGCCCAAGATGTTTGGGGCTTTCAAAGCAAGAACCAAGTTTATATAATATACAACTGGGACTTTTGGACTTAGTTTTCTATAGAATAGAATGTCTGCTTGTTCATTTTTTCCTTGCGAGGAATTTGGGAAGAGTTGAGTTTTGTGTGTAAAATGTGACATGGCAGTGGGAGAAATGAAGAGACGTAGACTTAAGGGCACAGAGTTATTCCAATTATAGGATTCCCAAGATTGTCTCCCTCTCATCTTAAAGATATGTAGGCAAAACAAAATATTATATTGAAATATAACATGAGTTCAGGGCTGGTGTCAGATGTAGTCATGGTCAAGCACCTGCCAAGGGCCCACACCCCACCAGGGGCTCATTAACAAGAGCACCATGCAATTGCTCCTTTTCATCATTGCAACCTGCTTCACCTGGATCTTGCTTTGGCCCAGGCAACAGTAGTGGTGAGAAGGAGGAGCAAAAGAAGCCACTGTCTATTTGCCCCTGGCTCTTTGCCTGTCAAGCAAACAAGTGGCCACAGTGATAAGAAGAAGAGGAGCAATAGCAGATATTAACAATGGTGGTGAGAAGGTAGTCTCACTGAGGGAGGGGGCCCATTGGGTGTCTTGTCAAGGGCCCTCCAAAACCTGGAGTTGGCACTGGATGAGATCTTCCAGATTCTTTCAGGCACTGGATTCTTTTCAAGCTGCAGGATTCTATATTAGGTGACAGGTTCTACACTCTGTGGTGTACTTGTGAACATGCAATGTAAATTTTGTATATCCCTGATGACATACCGCTTGATCCTTACAGTTTAAATAGCTGAATTCTTTCCACCTTACATACAGTTCTGTGGTTAATTTAAATTTGTACTTATTACAGGCACATTTCAGTTTCATATTAGAATAAATAGGGTGCTAAATGTTTTCTGAAAATGCTCTCCTGTGCCAGAGGAAATATATGCACTTTGCATGTATTCTTTGTTCCATGCAGTACAACTGCTACTATGATCATGTACAAAGTTACTACCTTCTCGTACATCTTGGCTGCTTACAGCTTTTTTCTACAATCTCCCTGGGCTACAACTTCCATTCTTTCCCTATTGAAAGTTAGCCATGCATGCACACAGTAGATTTCCTTCAAGACTGGGTATGTTAACAATTAAAATTTGAATTGTCAAACAGGCATGGTTAGGGTTGGCAGAGTATTTATCGGCGTATAATAGTCTCTCCCTTTCAAGTATCTGCTTGCTATTACTATTGCACACTTGTGAGATCTCTCTGAATAGCCACACACCATTTTTCAGTCAGAGAACTCAAAATATTATCAGCTCCCAGCAGTTGCAAAGGTAGCCGGAAGATGATATTGCACACACACACACACACACACACAAAGTTGCATAAGATGCCATCTTTCTACATACCTTTGATACTTTTATTTATCTTTGTTCTCCCCTTTTTCCAAATTGCTGAGGATGATATATATGATTTTCTCATACCACACACACCACTGGAACAGACTGGCTGCTCCAGGGTCACCCAATGAGTTTTGTGACTGGAGGTTTGTCCCTGGGCACCTTGAATCTAAGATAATACTCCAATAACAACATGGTATTAGGGGTGTTTTTTATGAATCATAATTGCTCAGATTTTTCTTGCAAGAAATAGAGAGTACCTTTTTGGAAACAGCTTCTGTTGTAATCTCTTTCTTGATACCAATTCTGGATTTCCTGGAGTGATCAGATGCCCATCTCCACACACACCCCATTTAGATTTTCTTCTCACAATATAAAGAGTAAACCTTCATAGCTGTCTTCGGACCAAATAATCTCTAAATATAGCCCCTGTAGTTTTGCATGAGTCCCCTCCTCACCCACTTCAGCATAAAAGGTTGTGAGTCGACTCCTGTCCTAATATTGTGTTGTTATAAATAATGCACACAATTTAGTGAGAATGTGAAGTAGGTTTTCTAGCAGTCTACATAAGAAATCAATGTTTATGTCAGAATTATTAGAATGGTCTTGTGGAGCTAGCTACTTGCCTACTGTGAATTAAGGATTGGCTCCAGGAGTAGGAACCTTCAAAAATTGGTGTGTGTTCGCTCTTTCTCTTCCCTCCCGCAATTTTTAAGGTCTCTCATTACTTAAGTAGTAATACTGCTGGGCCGTCAGGATAATAATGCCTTTTGTGACACTTAATTTTTGTAGACTTATTTGTAACATTGTTTCAAAAACACTGTTGTAAGATGCACTTCCCCTAACCTATTTTCTCCATTAGTATGTGGAGAATGAGATTACATGTTTATCAGTGCTGGACTGGAGGCTGAAAAAGCTTATGGTTGCTGAGAATGCAGACTATAGTAAACAAACTTGGCCACCCTATCCTAGAAATAAATTGCAAATGTGGAGACTTCTATTAAGTCAATGTAGTTGCAGAAGTGTCTAGATTTTCTGTAATCATGAGCCACATTGTGGTGCATGTTCTAGACCTCCAATAGGAGTTTCTTCCAGAGGTTTGGGGGCACTGTAGAGAAGGCATTCTCCTGTGTGGACACCCACCTAATTGCTCTCACAAGTGGGGAAATGAGAAGGGCCTCTCTTTCTGATCTTAAAGTGCGGGCAGGCTGGTATGGGTGAAGTAACTAGGTCCCAAACTGTATAGAGTTTTAAAGGGCTCGGAAACACACTGGTAACCAGTGCAGTTGGTGCGGTATAGGCATTATATGATCAAATTGCCTCACCCCTACCAGGACTTGGGTGGCCACATTCTGCACCAGTTGAAGTTTCCGAACCGTCTTCAAAGGCAGCCCCACATACAGAGCATTACAGTAGTCTGGCTTGGACATGACTAGTGTGTGGATAACTGAGGCAAGGTTTGTCCTCTCCAGGTAGGGCTGCAGCTAGCTGGTAGAATGCGCTCCTGGACATGGGAGCCACTTGTTATGTTTTATAAATGTAGATGTCATAGCCCTATAATTATATATGCAATAAAGTTGTAGCTTTTCCTACACCTTACATTGCAGTGACCACCGTGCAGCATGATGCAGTTGTGTTGTGCACTGTGGATTGGGTCTTAGATGGGCTGTTTTGGTGTAGCCTCTGTAACTCTTGCCAGCTGCCTACTCAAGCTCTTCACCACCACAACCCCATCTTGACCAAAGCAGCAAAGTTTGGCGGTTGACTTAAATCAAGTCTGATAGCTTCCAAAACCCCAAGAGGTAGGATTTTTGTCTTCAGAATGAAGAGTTATGAGCCGGGTCATATGCAAAAAATAAAGCAGAAGAAGAGGATTCTTCGATGGGGCACTCCGGAGGGTATGAGCCTTGCTGTCAAGGGGCGGAGATGTAAGTGGAACCTGGTGCGAGAACCAAAAGAATTGGCTGAAATTTTTTAAAAAGAAGTCCCTTTTAAAACTGGTTAAAATATACAAAGATGCCTCGTGACTCTGCTGGATATGTGAAGAACAAGAAGGACACTCGACTATGGGCTGGAGACTCGTAAAAAAGGGGGGATTGAAGCTGGAATATCTTTTGGGGGGGATTTAATGGATGATTAGCTGGAAAGAAATTGTGGAATCTTAAATGTATACACATAAAAATAGAATAAGCCCAATGTTACCAAAAAAAGATGATTAGATGCTGGAGTTATTGGAACGGGGAGAGGGGTGGGGGTTGAAAAAACTAATTATGCTAATATTGAAAGAAAAGATAATATCTATGTTTAAATCTCTTATAAAATGAGCTGTTTATCTGTGGATTCAACCAATAAGAAAAGGTTTGCATAAAAGAAAGAGGGAAAACCTATTTACCTTTTTTTTAGCAAGAGAAAAAAAATTGTTACTCGCTTCTGTTGTGGAGAAAATTGCAAGTCTAAACTTTGTATACTCTTTCGCTATTTCTTTGTGTTTTTTCCTTTTTTCTTATTTTGTACTGTATGTTTCATAGTTTTATAGTTTGTGCTTTTTAAAAAATAAAAAAATTAAATCTGCAAAATTGTCAATCCTGTAATCACATTACTTTTCATACACTGTTATCATAAAGTATCAAAATTAATTGCACTTCTCTTCTGTTTTGTGCCCTTCATTGGACAAAAGACTTGGATGTATTTAACAAATGCCGTATAAAAAGCACAATGTGGGCAACCTCATTTCGCAGAAGTTTGAATGGAAAAAGTATTTGTCTTGACCAGTGTGTTTGCTGGCAATGGAGCCCTGGCATTCCAAATCCCTGTTCCCTGACTTTTTTTCTGGGCAGCATTACTTGGCTGAAATTGGATTCATGCACACACTAACTTATGGAGACTTTATTATTTAGAAAACTTTTTTATTTTTATTTTTTTCAGACAAAAGAAGCTAGAAAAAGTGATGGAAGAAGAAGGCTTAAAAGATGAAGAGGTATTGAATGCTTGCTTGGTGGAGGTTTCGTATTGGATATTTATTTATTTATTTATTTATTATTTACTGCATTTCTATACTGTCCAACAGGCAAAGCTCTCTGGGCGGTTTACAAAAATTAAAACCATAAAAACCCATTCAAAATATAAAATAACGACAATATAAAAATAATTTAAAATACAGTATAAAAGTACAACCAGGATAAAACCAAGCGGCCATGCAGAAATTAATATGGATTTAAAATACAAATTTAAACAGCAAGGTTAAAAATCAAACTGAAGAACTGTTAAAATCCTGGAAAATAAAAAGGTCTTCACCTGGCGTCTAAAGGAATATAATGTAGGTGCCAGGCGAACCTCTCTAGGGAGCTCATTTCACAGCCGGGGTGCCACAGCAGAGAAGGCCCTCCTGGTATGTTCCAATGTTTGCTGTGTATGACTAGGGGTTAGTTGTTGGAAGTATTACAAAACTACCTTTTTTTCCTTTTGAAAAATAACTAGAAAAGAATGAGGAGATCAGCCCATGCCAGAAAGGAAACGGAGTTTCTTCGCCTGAAAAGAACCAGACTTGGTTTGGAAGATTTTGAGTCGTTAAAAGTAATAGGCAGAGGAGCATTTGGAGAGGTAAGACCTGAAGAAAGTAACATTATTACACATACTGATGAAAAGTCCACTGAAAAGCATAATCAACTTTTACCCCTCCCACAGCACCAGTCAGCTGCCCAACTAGAGTAAGAGGAACGTCTTACTATCCTGTAATGAATAATCTTCCCCTGTATAGTTTACTTTCAGTGTATGTGTTACATCAGTGTTAGCAATTTAGTGTATCTGCTTAAAGAAATGGACAGCTAGGCATTGTTGCTTGGTTCATATTGCAGTTAGCCAAATGAAGTGCAGTCTCAAGCTGAGCTCCATAATGTCTGTTTGTTAACTATATAGTGTACAGAAGTTATTTACAATATTCAGATAGTGTTCTAAACATCAGTAGGCAGCATCCTATTGGCTTCTCTGAAAAGTAGCTAATGGCATAATCTTGGTTTCCCAAAACTTCTAGCTCAATTAATTTGCTGTTTTTGTACCCGCTCCCAAGTTGCTCCATGGCACTGTAGTGCTATAGTAATATCATTCTTCTTTATCTGTGCATAGTATCCAAATATTTTTTGATGCATCTCAAGTCTGCCTTCGTGATATGTACTCTCAGTATCTCTTACCATAACTGATTATAAAAGATAATGGGTAGGGAAAAATAATAATCCATTAAATGCCCATTGTCAGAGAAAATTGGTCTCCATGGCAATTGAAGCTAGCTATGCTACACTAATATAGAGGTAGGATCTTTCAGCCATATAGTGCTCCTTTTTTGTAATATTTGCTGCTTTCCATAACTGTTAGCCCTAACTCAAAAAAACCAAACAGCTGAAAGGGGTCTTAATGGAGACATTGTCTATCCTGAACTTCTAGGTTCGGCTTGTTCAGAAGAAAGACACTGGGCATGTGTATGCAATGAAAATCCTACGCAAAGCAGACATGCTTGAAAAAGAGCAGGTAATTACAAATGTAATGTTAGCACATTCTTACCCTTGATGCTGATTAGTGGTGGAGTTCTTCCTTGTTGGAAAATAATCCCTTCTGGTGATCATTGAGTAATAATTTTGGTAATGTTCCTTTTGGTTTTTGCTATCAAAAATGTATGTTTGTTGATTAGACTTTTTGAACCTGCATCCAGCTCTCAATCTTTATCTAAATATCATTAACAATATTTATTATTTACTATACAACAGTGCAGTGCTATGCACACTTACTTGGGAGTAAATCTTATAGAATTTAGTGGAATGTATTTGCCATAAATCTGCATAGAATTGTGCTTTAAGTCTCACATTAGAGCTCTAAACAACAAAGGTTGAATAGATGTATTCTGATCTAATGTTCCATGAGTTTTCATATGTGTATATTGAGCTGTACAGGGCAGATGAAGTCCAGAATTCTCCCATTAACCATCTCAATTTTGGCTCTTGGTAATGAACTTAGACGCGTGCAAATGGAAGTTAGCCCGAGTTGCAGGACTAAGCACAACTGATTTAAAACAACCAGGCAATAAGAAAGTTGTCAGAAAGCATATGCTTGAGCAGGTGCTCCAGTTGTGTATTAATTAAGACTCTTTGCTTACCCATGTGGATGCAGAATTTGCACACCAGCAGTACTTACTTATTTGGGGATTTATATCTGGCTTTCCCCTTCCAAAATGGAGATGCAAAAGTGGCTTACAAAATATAAAAACAACTAAATTAGAATTAATGTCAATATCAGTAAATTGCAAAAAAACAGCGATAAACACTAATAAGCTTGTCATTAAAAACAAACCAAAGAAGCAGATGGCTCAAAAGCTTGCTGGAAAAGTTTTCAAACAACAGAAAATGGGAAGTGCCGGAGATGACCCAGTTTCTGGGGCAGAGTTTTACATACTGAGTGCCATTACACAAAAAAGGATAGTAGACTTCACAAAAGGGCCTTCCCAGATCTATGAGAGTGGGCAGACTCCTATTGGTAAAAGCAGTCCTTTACGTAACTTGGTCCTAGACTGCTGAGGGCTTTAAAGGTAACAACCAGCACATTGAAATACTTTCAGAAATATCCCAGCAATCAGTGCTGCTGGTATCGCAAGGGGATAATGCAGTTCTGAAATTTAGCACTGGTGAAAAAATTTAGCAGCATTCTGCACTAATTGAAGTTTCTGAACGATTTTCAAGGGCAGCCCCATATATAATTAGTGCATGTGTTACAAAGGTTAGGGGATGTATCCAATGTTAGTCCTACTTAGAGTAAACCCACTGAAATTAATGGGACTTAAGTTAGTCCTAAGTGGGACTAACATTGGATACAACTCTAGATCTGACTGCTCCAGGAATGGGCACAGTTGCTTCAGTAACTAAAGCTGAGTGAAAGCGTTCTTGTCCGCAGCCACCAGCTACATATTTTATCTGCAGTAGAGCCAAGTCCAAAAGCACCATGTCTAGCTTCTCACAAACATCACACTTGAGTAGAGAGGGCTTAAGAGCCCATTGCTTCCATCTTGGAACTCTTGAATGTGAGTGGGCGGTTCCAGTGTTGCTGGCTTTACAGTCCTTGCTCAACTCAAAACATAACCAGTGTTAAACTTTAGATGCTGTCTAGCAGTCTAGTGGGTCCTGAACACCAACTGCAAATATGTGAAAATATGTATTTACTTACAAACTAGGATTTATTTTTTAAAAATGTATTTATATCCTTTTCCAGGTTGGCCATATTCGAGCAGAGCGTGACATTCTAGTGGAGGCAGACAGTTTGTGGGTTGTAAAAATGTTCTATAGCTTTCAGGATAAGCTAAACCTCTACCTAATCATGGAGTTCCTGCCTGGAGGTAATTATTTTAAATAGCAGATGGCTCCTTTTATTTTCTAATGTTATCTTATGCTACTTGTACATGTCACTGCTCCAGTCTATCAGTTCTTGGGGGTCTGACTTTGAGTTCAGCATGTGCTGATAGTTGCTTATTGTCTTGCAAAATGAAGCATATAGTTTGATCTATGGTCAGCAAATCTACATGAGAATATAATTAATAATAATAATAATATCCTGCCTTTTCCTTGTACTGAGACTCAAGTGGTTTACAAGATTAATACATATACAATTAAAATATATAAATATAAATTTACAAAAGTTAAAATATAATTAAACCCACAGGAAAATTAAAAACATTTAAATTTTTTTACAAAGTAGTAACAATTTTTAAAAAATCTAATAAATTAACACAGGTCCAGAGTATTTCCAAAAGCCTGCCGAAACAAAGAAGTTTTTGCCTGCCTCTGAAAGTGTAACAAAGAGGGATCCAGAGCCTTGGATCAGCCACTGAGAAGGCCCTTTCCCGCATACCCATCAGGTGTGCCTGTGATGTTGATGGGACTGAGAGAAAGGCAGTTTTGGCCCATATGAATCCAGCTGGTGCGAGGCGTTCTGCTGAGATTGATATTTTTGCTGTGTAATGTTTGTCAAGGTGTCCATGTGTGTTTGAGAGAGAAGGAAACTGAAGCATGACTGCTTTGGCTCAAATGTCCTGCCATCTTTACTGCTCAATAACTACCTTTTCAGAGCTGTAACAAGATTCCCATTTTCTAATCTTTTTACTTACTAGCTGCAGAAATAACTTGAAGCTGCTTGTGCAGAAGTTGGATAAAACTGTATTTGCTTACACTGTAATTAGGAGCATGTTATAAACCTGGTTAAAGAAAATTTTTAATAGAGCTGGTGAAATTAACAGCATATTCAGAAGTTAACAGTCATTCTATTATAGGCTGTTATAATTCTGACGGGATGAGCATCTAGTTGAGTCTAATTCAGGTCTCCTTACTAGCAGTTGCAAACTTTTCCCGAGACCGGTACTGATTTTGCCTAAGGCATCCTGAAATAATCCATGTAAATTTTCAAGTTGTAAGGTAATTCTGTCCATGAAGTTATTTCCTTGCCTATATTGGGAATAAAATGTACTTAAGAAGTAAATTAAATTGTTATGAGGAAAGATTCTGAACCAAACACAGTAAGTTCATCTTAGAATTTAGCTCAGTAAAAACAACTACTAAAGTTAACATTACAAAGGAGCCGCATGCGACCTCACTTCACTTCCTGTTATCTGTACATACAGGTGATATGATGACATTATTGATGAAAAAAGATACTCTAACAGAAGAAGAGACTCAGTTTTATATAGCAGAGACTGTGCTAGCTATAGATTCAATTCATCAGCTGGGTTTTATTCATCGTGATATCAAGCCAGATAATCTTCTCTTGGACAGTAAGGTATGAGTATTCTTTACTAGTTGGCATTATCTAATAAGTACTCCTTTGCAGAAATACAGTAGCTTGCTATTTTATGGCATTACTATGTAGTTTGGAAACTCTAAGGCGGGGTGGGAAACCTATGGCCCTCCAAATGCTGATGGACTACAACTTTCATAATCCTTGACCATTGGCCAGGCTGGCTGGGGATGATGTAATAGCATGCCAACCACATGAAGGGCCACATGTAATAGCATCCCAACCACATGAAGGGCTAGAAATAGAACAGCATTGCTAAGTAGTTATATGAATTGAACCTGTTACTCAGCTCTGCTTCATATGTTTAAGAATCTTCCATTTGGAGACCTTGTTGTCATGACAATGCAGTGATGTAATGTAGGAGCTGGGGGAAGGCAGTAACTCTGTCAACATCCAGTCCCCATGAGGCCCCACTCAGATGTGTTCTGCCCTTCCCCCCAGAGAGAGAACTTGTGGGCTTCCATATAGGGTTATTTTGTGTGTGGGATTTAAAAATATATGAACCAGAGTTCAGATTTGGGCATTGGAAGATGATTCATGATAGTTAGATACTATTTTGGTTGCAAGTTAAAAGTTTTGTTCTGATTCTTCTTGTACATATTCTACAATATTTTGTCAGGGATGGGGAACGTGTGGCCCTCAGATGTTGTTGGACTGCAGCTCCCATTTCTCATTATTGGCTATGATGGCTAGGGCTGATGGGAGTTGCAGTCAATTAACATCTGGAGGGCCATGTGTTCCCCATCCTTCCCTTAAGTGAATAGCTGCATTCACACATCATATGTAACACCAAACCTTCTCTTTGTTATAATGGTCCAAGGATCTGAATGAAATGAAGGGCTTTCTGCAGATTGATCAGATTCAGTCATTTCATTTGTCCGTTGTCAGCTTCCTTTTGCTGATAATGAAAATATATGTGGATTTTTCAGAGAACCCCAAATCATAACCAGCAGGAATCTAGTGGAGCTTTCCTTTAAATAGATTTAACGTAGTATTTTTAGGAAACATTTCAAAAATTACTTTAAAAACTAGCTGTCACTGTCTCAAACTGATTAATTATTAAAAGCTGGGAGGAAACAAATGGATATATACATTCTATTCAATTTAATCAAAAAGATCTGGATGTTAGCTGGATAAACCATGTATTTAATTAGTATGACAGTCTATATTCATTCCTGCTATGATATTCTATGCTTACACAAGAATCACTTAAGATAAATCTTTTTTTTTTTCAATTTTCCCTTTTCCTAATTTTTGCAGGGAGCTCATCTTTCTCTTTATATATAGTCCCTGCTTATTTTTTCCATGGGTAGATGTGTTCATGGTGGAAAAATTCCATGTGGAAAAAAAATCAGATGCCCTATAATATATATGGTTTAAAAAATCCCATGTCTCTACAGTATACTGTTTTATATCAATTTGCTTTTTATTTTGTTCTTCTTGACCTGCAGGGCCATGTGAAGCTATCAGACTTTGGTCTGTGCACTGGACTAAAGAAAGCACATAGAACAGAGTTCTATAGAAATTTGAGCCACAATCTTCCTAGTGACTTCAGTAAGTTGTGTTTTTCTAGTACCTACATGCTCTTGGAAACTTACTATCTCAATAAAGGCTGGGAAAATGGCTGTTTCCAATAATCGCCCAAAATACTGATAGTGTTGCAAATCAGTCTCTTCAAGATTATTTTCTGTTCACTTTCCCATTCACTATTGAACCTTCCTGGAGGAATGTGTGATGAGAGTAGCTTATTTTTCTTTCCTCTGTGATTTCTGTGTATTTATTTAAAACATTTTTACTGTGTTCTTCCATTCTTCAGCCAAAAAGTGGCATACATAAGATAAATAACAATCCCTAGCCTCAGGCTTACAGTCTGAAAGACATGACACAAAAATAATAAAGGATGATGAGGGAAGAGTAAAATAAAAAACTTAGACAAAAGTTCTTAAAGTTACTGTGTTCTTATAATGACCACTTTCAGGGCATCCAAAGATTTTGCTGCTGGAGGCAAAGGGTAAGATGGTGCCCCCTCCCATTCCATGTATTAAAGCCAACCATACTGGCAGTTGAATCTTACTTCAACACTAGCAGCTTCAACACTAGCAGCAGGCCAGCATCTTGGACTGCAGCAGAGAAAAACGGGCTAGCTTTGGGAGCGCAGGGAAAGGCGTATGGCACACACTGCTCTGTCCTGCAACTTATCACCGCTGCTCCCTCTAACCCTGTAGCATCTGGCACTTGATGCAGGTGCCTCACTTTGCCTAGTGGTAGGGCCAGCTCTGACTAGTTTGAATGGAAATAGTTGAGGGAGGAACCCATTGGCCCTGGGATCTCATGAGCCAATGGGGTGATCCTTCTTCCCATTTCTTCCTTTTCCACCAACTGACATTTGTACAGTCCCAGTTAATTTGGACAATCAGAGTGAAAATAGTCTTTATCAAGTTACTTGTTCTGATTGAAAACTTCTTTACTGAAAACTTCTTTACTGTGCACTATCACCTGTGTGCTACGGTCAAATTTCTAGGCAAAATAGCGTTTCTCGGTGAGATGGAAAGTAAATGTCTATGCTGTTGGCTAGTGGAATCATAAATATTCATATTTTTGACAACTGAACACGTTGAAGAGCTTGGTAGTACAAGTTCTTCGTGGTCTCTGTTCTTCACACAATTGGGCTCTGCGCCTGCGTTTCTAGCTAGAGGCGTTTCTAGGCAGGACCCCTCCCCTACCGTCAACTGTCATATTTCCAACAGTCCCCGCCTCCCTCAGTCTCTCTTCAACTGCCAGTTTGGTAGCATTGTGAGGGAAGCTTTTAGCTATATTTGGATCGTTAATTCGTTCTTGAGGCGTTTTGATATTTCCTTCTTTCTTTCTGTTTCTGTATTGTACTTCTGCCTTACGTTTTTGCGTTTTATTTACTCACGATCTTTGGATCGACCTAGTGGGCGTATGGTCCTCCGGGCTCCGTTCAGGAACTGTACGAAATGTGGCAGTAAATTACCTCCCTCTGACGGGCACAGTCTGTGTTTATTGTGTTTGGGAGAACGGCACAAGGTTCAGTTGTGTCAACATTGTCTAGCCTTTTCAAAGCAGACGAGGAGACATCGCTCAGACCGTTTAAAGGCAATTTTGTGGCGTAAAGCATTGGAGGCAGTTGGAGACAAGTCGGCAGCTATGGCTGAGACTTCAGCAATTTCACAGGCAGTGATTGCTGTGTCAGATTCGGTGTTGGAGAACAGTCCCCTCCGCAACCAACTGACGTTCCGGAGGTGCCCCTTACGTCAGGGAGGAGTATAGTGGCACCTCTGACAATAAAGCTAAAGAAAAAACATAAACTGCCAAAAGCTGCAAGTTCCTCCACGACTGAATCAGGGAAAAAGAGGAAATCATCGAGTAAAAAGACAAAAACTTCAAAACGACACTTAAGTGAGACAGAGCTCTCTCAATCGATACCAACCCTTGCAGAGCACTCGATGCCTAAGACTGTCGATGCCAAGTCCCTCAATCAGGCGTTACGCCACAGTCAGGAGGCAGGCATTCAGTCTCCAGTTCGACTACCTATGGTATCGATTCCTCAGATTCCACCTATCATAGAGCAACCCCATACGTCATCCATGTCGGAAGGGGAAATTAGGGATCAGTCTCCATGTCAACCTTCGGTTTCATCTAGATCATTACGTTTACTTGAGGGTAGTGAAAGCCAATGAGGCTCTCCAGGGTCAATGTATACAGCATTGACAGCGAGGGGTTATGTCTCAACATATATGTACCGGTGTCAGGAGAGGTCTTGTTCACCTCATAGATGGGAGAGGTTCTCGGAAGGGAGACGATCTTGTACTCCATCATCACACGGTACACCTAGTAGACGATATTATGTACGTGAATGTTATCACCCAATGGAGATTGGAAGGGAGATGAGGGTCCCTATGCCATCACATTCGATGTCGAGGCCACTTCAGAATGCCACTTCACGTCCGTTAAGACCATGTCCACGAGGACAAGTTACACCTGGTTTGAATATGAGATCGTCACAAACTGAGCAAGTGAATCTAGCATATGGAGTTAACCCAGTGCCAATTCAAGTGATACCGACAACACAAAAAAACCCTTTAAATCAAGGATCAGTTATGCTGCCATCAGGCTCTCTACCAGTTCTACCGGTTACATAAACAATTAAACCAGTCGAATCGCTTTCAGAGGAGTCAGCATCTGATTCCGCATCCTCTTCCTCCTCTCAAAAGCTCGCAATTTCATCTCCAGATGTAGCAGTAGCATCTCATGAGTCAGTTTCTCCTTCAGAGGATTTGGGGAAATTTAATGATCAGGTACTCCGTATGGCTCAATCATTGGGGCTATCGACGCAACAGTCCGCTCCGGAGGTGCAAGATCCTGTCTTTGATTCTGTTTCATCTGAGCCTTTTAGTCCAGTGCCGATTCCACTTCTCCCAGCATTAGTGACAGTTATTAAACGATCATGGAAAAGTCCTTCATCAGTGCCTCCAACGTCTAAGTGGTTAAAGGGGCTTTATCGTGTGCAAGAGGAAAATGCACAGTTCTTGTTCTAACATCCAGCTCCTAATTCTATTGTAGTAGAGGCTGCATTGGGAAAGTCAAAGCGTAAACATTCTTCACCTGTAGATGTGGAAGGTCGTCGTTTAGATCTGTTTGGTAGGCACTTGTACTCATCAGCATCTCTTGGGTTAAAGGTTGCTAATTATCAGGCAGCGATGTCAGGCTATCAGCTTCTATTATGGGATAAGATGGGGAACTTGTTTGACTATCTTCCAGAGGACAAGAAGCAATTAGCAAGGATGTTTCAGGCTGAAGCCTTGAAACTCTCGAGACAGCAGATTAATACTAGTAGGCATCAGGTAGATTGTGATTCCAAGATTTTAGCAGGTTCCATTGCAATCCGTAGACACGCTTGGTTATGGTCCACGGGACTGCTTCAAGACACTAAAACGAGAATAGAGGACTTACCTTTTGATGGACAAGGGTTGTTTAATGCAAGTATGGATGAGTCTCTCGACTCAATACAGAAGGCACGGAATACAGCACGCCGAATGGGGTTTCCTCAAAAACAGAATCAACAACATCAGAATTTCTACCAACCAAACCAACAGCATTGGTATGGGAATCAGACAGCATATGGGTCAAACCAGCAGAAGTTTTCACACCCTAATAAGTTTAAACAAAATTATAGGAAACCCCATCAACAATCAAAATTCCATGGAGTGCCTTTGACTCCCAGATACGATTTTTACCGGCACAGACTCAGACTCTGCATTTCGGAGACAGACTAGCAAGGTTCGCTCACAAATGGGAGGAGATTACATCGGACAATTGGGTACTCTCAATTGTCACAGGAGGATACAGGATCGAGTTCAATACTCTTCCTCCTGTCGGTGTCGTGAAATACACCTCCCCTTCGGTAGCACTTCTTCTAAAAATAGAGGTGATGCTGCAGAAGGGTGCCATAGAGAGGGTGAATCCTATTCATCTTCGAAGGGGATTTTTCTCAAGGTATTTCACGGTCCCGAAGAGAGGAGGAGGTTTGAGACCGATATTGGATCTCCGAGTGCTGAATACTTATATCAATCCAAAGAAATTCAGGATGATTTCATTATCTATGATAATGCCACTCCTATCAAAGGGGAGTTGGTTCGCCTCAATAGATCTTCGCGATGCGTACTTCCATGTAGCAATTGTGCTGCATCATCGTCGTTACCTAAGTTTTTTTGTAGAGGGAATATCATATCAATTCCGTGTTCTACCATTTGGATTGGCAACAGCACCAAGGGTATTCACGAAATGTGCGGCAGTGGTGTGTGCATACCTACGTCTCGAGGGAGTAGAGACTTAGCCTTACATAGACGATTGGTTATTGGTGGCACTGACAGAGTTACAACTCAAGGAGTCAGTGGAGACTACTTGTACTCTTCTGAACAACCTGGGCTTTTACATCAACCAAAAAAAGTCCAATTTGCAACTTCAACAGGTGATAGTTTTCATAGGGGCATGTCTCGATTCAACAACAGCACATGCATTTTTAGCGGAGAACCGTATCAAGGTCCTAAAGATATCAGCTGCAGATTTAATGTCTCGGAAAATTACATCAGCGTTCCATGTTCAAAGACTATTGGGGCTAATGGCATCAACGACTGCGGTCGTTTACCAGTCTCGTCTATGCATGCGTCCGTTACAGGCTTGGCTTCTCCGCAGTTTCGATGTTACTCTAGAACCCAGGAAAACCAAGCTACGGCTACCTTCACTGATTCGTCAGTCCCTGTTATGGTGGACATTTCAGGACAATTTAAACAAAGGTCAACCTTTCCGTCAGCCTTCACCATCAAGAGTGGTCACCACGGATGCGTCCCTGTCCGGTTGGGGAGGGCATTGCTGAAGCTTGGTTGCACACGGAGTGTGGGACCGCAAGGAGAAAGAGGAACACATCAACCTTTTAGAACTAAGAGCAGTTCAAAAAGCTTTGAAGGCTTTCAAACCGGAGTTGAGAGGTCGTATGATTCAAATAACATTGGACAATACTACAGTAATCTTTTACATAAACAGACAAGGGGGAACAAAATCGATTCCTTTACTCAATCTGACAATGGAAATTATTTTTTGGTGTATCACCCAGAAAATACAACTCACAGGAGTTTATATAGAGGGAATACAGAACACATTGGCAGATAAACTAAGTCGTCTTTCGGTGACATCTCACGAATGGGAGATAAAATTGTCGATACTCAACCATCTTTTCGAAAGGTGGGGCACTCCTTCAATAGACCTCTTTGCTACACTACAGAACAAGGTGTGCAAAACATACTGCAGTCGAGCAGGGAGGAGTCAAAACTCCCTGGGAGATGCATTTCTCCTGACATGGAATGGGGCACTATTGTACATGTTTCCCCCATTCCCACTGATAACCAGAACCATAGCCAAGATTTCGATGGACAAATCACATTGTATTCTGCTGATACCATGGTGGCCCAGACAGACTTAGTTCGCACCCTTACTTCCAATGTCCAAGGGGGTGTTTGTGAAGCTCCCCTTAATTCCGACATTACTGACTCAACAACAGGGCAGAGTGCTACACCCCGATCTCAAAATGTTGAGGTTAACGGCATGGAAAATAAGTTTGTAGATATTGCGTCCCTGCCATCTCCAGTAAGAAGAGTACTTGAAGCATCTCGAAAACCTTCCACTAGACTGTCTTATCAGGCCAAGTGGAAAGCATTCTTGAAGTTTGCATCGGACAATAATTTTGATCGATTAGAGTTTATTTAGCAGCAGTTTCTTCGTTTCCTTCAACTGCTGAAGGGTTCTCTTTGTTTTCTCATCCATTGATGAAAAAGTTTTTAAGAGGTGCCAGGAATATGGCACCTTCAGTTCGTCCAATAATACCAAATTGGAGTTTGTCTGTTGTCCTCAATTCACTAACATCAAAGCCGTTTGAGCCACTTGCAACAACTAGTTTGCATCTATTGTCCTGGAAGGTGGCATTTTTAGTGGCAATCACGTCAGCTAGAAGAGCAAGTGAACTTTGTGCTCTCAGAGTAGATCCTCCATACTTGTCGTTTCATTGTGATAAAGTTGTACTCCGACCAGATCTCAAATTCCTTCCTAAGGTTGTAACAGATTTTCATTTGAACCAAGACATTGTTCTTCCAGTGTTCTTTCCAACCCCATCGACTCAGTTAGAGTCTACTCTTCATGCTCTCGATGTTAGGAGAGCTTTGATATTTTACAAAGCAAGAACTGAGGCTTTCTGCAAATTGCCTAAGCTTTTTATATGTTATGGAGGGAAGAATAAAAGCATGCATTTATCCTCTCAAGGGTTTTCATCCTGGGTTGTTAAGCTTATTCAGCTAGCATATCAGATAGCGGGGTTACAGCTTTCTGGTCTTGTGAGAGGACATTCCACCAGGTCTCTCGTGACATCTGTGGCATTTGACAGAGGGATTACCCTTCCTGATCTATGTAGGGCAGCAACATGGTCAAAACCATCTACCTTCATTCGTCATTATCGGATGGATGTGAGGGCTCGAGCTGATGCAGCATTTGGCCGATCGGTGCTGTCATCAATATTGACATAGACACCAACCCACCTCCAGTGAGTAAGCTTGCTAATCGCCCAATTGTGTGAAGAACAGAGACCACGAAGAAGAAAGACAGGTTGCTTACCTGTAACCGTAGTTCTTCAAGTGGTCATCTGTTCATTCACACAACCCACCCATCGTCCCCTCTCTGGTGTCAGGAATTTCTTTTTATGATGCCAGAGACGGATTCCTCGGTATCCAGGTTGCTTTTGGCGGTCTCAGAGATACTGAGGGAGGCGGGGACCATTGGAAATATGACAGTTGGCGGTGGGGGAGGGGTCCTGCCTAGAAACGCCTCTAGCTATAGAAGTTTTCCCAAGATTGCTCCGCGCAGGCGCAGAGCCTAATTGTGTGAATGAACAGATGACCATTCGAAGAACTACGGTTACAGGTAAGCAACCTGTCTATATCCCCTATGTACTCCATGGATGATTGTGGTGATTATATGGTAGGTGTGCATGAACTCTTTCAGCCAAAGGGCCAAATTCCATTTTGGAGAAGCTCTCGAGGGGCTGGGTTCCAGTGGTAGGTGGGGGGCGACAACAAAAGTGACAAAACCAGAATTCCAAAAATAACAGCATATTTTAGCTTAAAGCTCCTACTGCCAATAACTAAGCCTTAGGAGAGGCAGAACCACTCAATGATTGGTGATCAGGGGAAGGGAAAGAGGCCATGGATTAGCATCTTATGTATCTAGTCCCTCTAATGTCTTGGTAGGAGGCCCACAACTACCTTTTTCAGAGGTAGTTGTAGGGATGGTTGTGTGCTGGTGCAGTTCTAAAGTTCTTTCTTCAGGGACTGTACTCCAGATAACCCTGGCATGGGTCTCTCTGTTGCACTTGAATAATATTGAAACCAAATTTCACATTTAACCTCCTCAGTCTAAGATATTCCAGTCATATGGTGTTTTCAAAAGAAAATCTAAGTTGAAAGAGCAGTTCTGACTAGTGGCCAAAAGCAATACCTTCACAAAATGGAAGGCATGATATGTGCCTACTATAATAAAGTGGAGCCATTTTTGGAAACGTGTACTAATTAATGCTTAACTTGCATCTTAGCACCACCCATAAGCAATCTTTTTTTACTGCAGTATCCTTGGATATTGAGTGAGGGTAGAGAATGGAGGTCACTGGACTCAGAGAAGATGTACAAAAACTGGACCTCTTCAACATATCAAAACAAAGCCACTAAAATGTAGCTAACAATATATCTGTTTGTCTTTGACCTTCAGCTTTTCAGAATATGAACTCCAAAAGGAAAGCAGAAACTTGGAAAAGAAACAGACGGCAATTGGTAGGTATTGCTCTATATAGAGACCATGTTATGTTTGTTTAGAGCAGATGTAAGTGTCACTGTGCTCAGTAGGGCTTACTCCCAAGTAAATCTGCATAGGCCTAAGTGTACCCTACTTCAGAAAATAAAGTGTGGGGGAGTTGGAAATAGAAGCTGCCAATATTGTAGTAAACAAAAAACTTTTTATTTGGGCATACAAACACTGTATATATCTCAGAATTTGACCTGCAGAAACAGAAAAAATATGTTTACAGAAAAATGTTGAAAATGTAATATGATCAAGGAGTACTAAAGTGAATATTCAGTTAGACTTGATAATAAACTTGAATGTTTGGTAGTGTTCGTTTCCTACACATGCTTACCTGGAAATAAGCTCCAATGAACTTGGTTTTGATTTGCTTCTAGGTCAATCATACATGGGGTCAGGATGCAAGTATCATAGTAACTGTATTCTGACTCTTATTTACTTTATATACCGCTCCACCCCAGTAACATATCCTTGAAAAATGCTACTTTAATTCAAGTTCATTTTAATAATTAGCTGCAATCCTGTACACACTTATCTGGGAGTAAGGCCCATTGAACTCTGAGTAGACATGCATAGGATTGTGCTGTAAATGTTTCATAACTTCAGATTCTAGATGTATGAGCTTCCTGGACTTCAGAAAATAAAAGATTTGCATAAACTGAAACAAGCTTCTCAACTTCTGCACACTTTATTTTGTTCCTTGATATTGTTGAGTTTTCAAATAGACTTCATATTATTTCATTTGCTGCAGAAAGAAAAGGCGTGTGAAGCAAAAGGAATCATAGGCTGTTTTGTATTAAGCCCTTACCACTACGTTGCAGGAGCTATATGTGTGGCATATACCACTGGTTGCATTTTTGAATAAATATTTGAAGATGTGATATATTCTTTTTTGCAACATTTCAAAGTGCTTTACTTTTGTAAATCAAGAGTGTTGCTTGTTCAGTACTCCAGTACAGCAGAGCTATTATTCCTAACTTTTTGCATCAAAAAGATTTGCAGTAGTATGAATTGGCAGTATTTTGAAACAGTGCTTTAAAAAACACTTCATTCATTCTGAAAGGGTATTTCTAAAGACATATTGTTAACAACCTTCAAGCCCATTTCCAATCTCAAAAAGGGAGGGGGGAATGGTTTGAATGTTTCTGTTTCCCCTCCGAGATCTTCACATCACTACTGATCCCTTAAAGAATTTCCATATTAATTTTGTGCTTCTCTTGACTAATATGCGCAAGCACATCAAAACATCAGACTTAAATAATTTAAAGAATAATTTACTGTCAGGAAGAGAGACATAGCGAAGCTTTGTTTTATGGCCGTACCATTTCCCTGCATCCTGAAGAATGAGGACACACAACATGGTTTGCAAGCACTTTCATGGATGATTATTTCAGAAGCAGGTTGTTTTGCATATTTCTCCTTGTATATTTAAGCCTTTTTTTCACAGATAATATACTTCCGAAACTGTAACAAATGTTTGATTTCAGGCCTTCTCTACTGTGGGAACTCCAGACTATATTGCTCCAGAGGTCTTCATGCAGACAGGCTACAATAAGCTTTGTGACTGGTGGTCACTTGGGGTCATCATGTATGAGATGCTAATAGGTAGGAAGCAATGCATTATTTCTAAGAATAAAATATTTTAATGGGTCTCTGTCCCTCGCTTGGCTTCTAAGTAGCTATGTTCCATTAGATACACTTTCTTACCATGATTTTTATTTGCAGTTGTGTTTGACCCTAAAGCAGAGTTTTAAGCGGGTGGGAGATGATAGCTAGGTATAACCTTCCTTAATCACGAACCATGATTTCCATAACTTATTCCACAGGTTACCCCCCTTTCTGTTCAGAGACTCCTCAAGAAACATACAAAAAAGTAATGAATTGGAAAGAGACCCTAATATTTCCTCCAGAAGTTCCAATCTCTGAGAGAGCCAAAGATCTTATTCTAAGGTATCTGCTTCTATCAATAAGTCTTGGAGGAGAATGTAACTGACACTTGTTTGTGTTTTCATGATGCAAATTACAGAATTTCTTGAGCATTCAGTATGCATTGGTTTGGTTTACCCCTCAGTCAATCACACCACCTTTGCCACTTCACGAACAAATGCTTGGAGGATAAAGCTATCAATGGCTGCTAGTCATGATGTTTATGTATTACCTCCAGTATCAGGCAGCATGCCTTTGAATTCCAGTTGCTGCGGAAAACAACTGGGAGGGTGCTATTGTACTCATGTCCTGCTTGTGAGTTTCCCAAAGGCATCTGGTTGGCCACTGTGCGAACAGAATGCTGAACTAGATAGGCCTTTGTTCTGATTCAGCATAGCTCTTCTTATGTTCTTACTGCGAGCTTCCAGGAATGTTGGAAACAGTTTGAACTTTTCTTGTGTTTCCTCCACCTTCACTGGCAACTCCAAGAAGTGAGACAGCCTTCCCTTAAGTTCTTTGTACCTTGCAGATAATTTGAGAAGACAATAGCTATTCTCCCTTGCATTGAACCTCCTACAAAGGTCAGCAAAGATGCATACTGCTTCCAGCCTTCCTGCAAGACCAGTGTTATGGAGACAATTCACACTTGCTCCTAATTTTCTGTGCGCTGGAGATTCTTGGTGGTTAGGGTGTACTCTGTGTATTGCATTTCCTAGAAGTGCAAGAGACTGGTACTATTTGATGTACCTCGAAATCCAGCCTAAAGAATTCTACATCTGTCTGATGACTTCTCGATAAGGCAAAGAGAATTTGGGAGTGGCGGAAATGATCTTTTATGTTTCAGATACCTAAAAAGAAATTCAAAGCTCTTGAAATACTTCCAGTCTTCTAGGTGTGGGGTGGTTGAGATCCTATCCGTTTTGCTGTGATCTTAGCCAATAGAGTACAGCAAACACAGCAACACTAACAACATTGATTACAATTTTTTTCAAGGTATGGAGGCTTGCCCTATAATAATTTCATTTACTTGGAATTAAGTGTTCCTTTATACCAGGGATGGGAAATATATGGCCCTCAAGATGTTGCTGGACTGCAGCTCCCATCAGTCCTGGCCAGCATAGCTGATGCTGAGGGACGATGGAAGTTGCAGTCCAACAATATTGCTGGTTTATGGACAGTAATAAAGATTTGTTGTTGTTGGCAGTCCAACAATATCTAGAGGGCCACATCTTCCCATCCCTGCTCTATTCTGGCAGAAATTCCCTTTTCCATTCAATGGTGTATATTATTATTATTCTACTTTTAAATTTAGTGCTGAATCTTTTTCTCTGCAGATTCTGCTGTGAATGGGAACACCGAATTGGTGCCCCAGGCGTTGAGGAAATTAAAACAAACCCCTTTTTTGAAGGGGTTGACTGGGAGCATATCAGGTACAATATTTTATTCTAGGATGCTCACTTTGTTTAGCTTTCTAACTCAATAAATCTTGCACCATGTCTAACCAAGACTGATTTTTATCAGGGAGAGACCAGCTGCAATATCCATAGAAATCAAAAGTATCGATGATACATCAAACTTCGATGAATTTCCAGAATCTGATATCCTTAAACCAGCAGGTAAATACTTCCTCTTTGTCTTTTAATTTAATTTTTATATAGGACTTTAGTATTCATTTCTTTCTCAAGACTTAGCTATTTCATAGAAAATAGTCTTTAACCCACTGTAGGCCCAGTTCTGCAAGTCCCCGTGCTATCACTTGCATTAAATGTAAAGTTGACTTGGTGGGCACTTTAGAGCTACAGGCCAAAATCCAATGCAGTTAAGCATGTATTTAAGCCTGTTTTTGATGGGTTTGCTCCAAAGAAATGCTGGCAGAAGCTCACTTGCTCTTTATGCATTTGTCTCAGACTGATTTTTAGGGACCCCTTCCCCTCAGTCTCCATGCCACAGCCCACCCCATTCAGCTCTTGAGGACAGCTGCTGGATGGATATGTCAGCTTCTGTCAGCAGCCCTTACCCTTGCTTTTCACTAGATCCAACCTGGTGGAGATAAGCACAAGTCATTGGGGTTGTGGCTGAAGTGTCTTGTGACCTAATTTTTCTGTGTGTGATACTTCTAAATCATTTCTCTCCTCCTTGCTGATTCCTTATTTTTAATGCATTTTCTGATAATAGAAAGCAGAAAAAGTTTGTGAAAGTGACATGAAATCGTCAAGGGTTTATTTTACCCCAAAGCAACGTGGTTAAATGCATGAAAATGTTTTTGTGAGGAAACTGCTTATCTTGGTTCATTGTCTTATTAACGTACATCTTTATTATATGCTAGACTTGATGTCTTTCATGGCCTCTAATGGCATGAGGATGATGTATATGTGGCTGTCTCTAACATGCTTCAAACGGTAATAGTACACCTTGGAACAAAACTAAAGGATAATATTGGAGTACAGGATTTTTGCATTGAGCAATTTTAGAAAATTCTTGACAGTAAAGTTGTTGTATTCTGTTAAGTTGTTATCTAACTTCTATATTCTGCTTTTCATCAGTGACCACAAGTAACCATCCAGAGACAGACTACAAGAATAAAGACTGGGTCTTTATCAATTATACCTACAAGCGTTTTGAAGGCCTGACAGCTCGAGGGGCAATACCATCCTACATGAAAGCGGGAAAGTAGTGGCTCATGATGGAACTATTCCTGGACTTCCATTCTTGCTTGTCGACACAAGTTTTCTTCTATGCTTCAAACTCTACCTGAGGGCTGCGAACTCTTGAAGAGTGCAGGATGACATCTTATGCAGTGTGTTTACATTACAATGGATTTATCTATGGAAAACTTCTACAAACTGTACTTACTGTCTGCCTTTGCAGATTTTATTGAGCATATAGGTTCTTCTGGCTTTAGTTAAAATTCTTAAGACTGTTACTTACCAACAGGGAGGAAAGAGCAGGCTTTTACTTACTAATGTGGCAAAGCATAGCATGGTTGTGTTTTATGTGTTCTGTCTTAGAAGTGCTGTGTGAAGGTACAGCACTGTTCTAAGGGCTAAGGTATTATAGAGGAAACAGAGCAATAACTAGTATGAAGTAGACCAAACTCTCAGTAACTTATCCCATGTGAGGGCAAAACCAATATTGCCTTAAAGGTCACTCTAGTGTTTTATACTTCCTTCAAAAGCTTTTTGGATAGCATCTTTTCAACCCAACAATAGCCTCAAAACTTGCTGCACTTTACTTTTGGTACTAAAATAATGATCCTAAAAGTATTAAGCTTTTTTCTAAATTTCAGATTTGTGGAATATTATGCTTTTTTATAAATAATTTCAAGAGCGCTGGGGGTGATTTCTTGTAAAATTTATTTTATGTAACTAACACTTTATCTACCTGGTAAAAAGCAGATCACTGGTAATAACAGTGTTAGCACACCCTAGCTAATACTGTAAGAAAGCCTGTCCTTATAGATTTGGTAGTAGAGCAGGAAGAGGACTTCCTTCCCTCTTTCACTAATCAAAGCCAGGAAGTTGCTTCAGGCAGAGAATGGTAACATATATCGTTTTAGCTAATGGTGTGAGATACTTTGGTGCTTCATCCTCCTGAAGCTTGGAGGCTGACAGCCCATAAGTGCCTTCGCAATACTTCCCGTTGAGATCTCCTAGGGTAATGGGAAATGTTTTAATTAAACTTGATGTTTCAAATTTTCTTTGTGGTGTAGTTCCACACTTTGGACTTTGCTTGTGCCATTAGATGGCATTGATCCTAGTTTAATGCCATTCAGATAGTCCAGGTGAACTCCTGCCCTCCTAGTCTCTGCAAGATATAGGAGACTGCCATCATTTAGTACCTCATTCACAATTGCCACTTGCTGTCCTATGCATGTAACTACCTTTGAAATAGTTCTAGATGATAGTAAGCTTCACATAGATGAGGTAGTTGTATAGGAAGAAATCTAGTGCATTTGGGAACCAAAAAAGAATAAGGAAAGGAAAACTAACAGTTGAGGCCTAAATTTATGTTTTGGGACATTCCAGATACACCAGAATATTTATCAGGTGGTTTAGTGAAAATGTGAAGCTTTCCTTTAGTAATGTGTTCTGGCAGTTTTATTTATTGATGAATAAGTAGGCTAAAAGCAACTGAAGTGCTTAGTCTCACATCAGGTTTAGGGACCAGGATTAAGTTGTTGAAATTTAGGAGGCACTTGTCAAAGACCATTGTAGTCTCTGCCTCTAGAAAATCTGATAAAGCCTGCTGTGGTATCTCAGTGACAGATACCTTAGCCATTCTCACTGAAGTGGTTAAATGAGATTTGATTCTGTCCTTATCCCACTAGAGTCTGTGGGACTGTTTTCCCAGAATAATTAAAACTGTTTTAGTAGTCATTTTACCATATAGAGTGACATGTTCTCTGAAATGCAATGTACCATGTGCCTCCCAGATAAAGTGGTCTTAAGTGCTTGTCTGAAATGTCATTCTCCACCCCCGTTTTGCCCATCATTATTGTTGCTATATGTTTTTGCTGTCTGTCTTGGTACTCTACTAAATCTTGAGAGATCCTGCTACTTAACCAGTTTTCTCAATGTGGAACTACACAGAAGTTTCAGTAAGAAGGAAACTAATTAAATATTTTGCATTTAAGCTTTGTCTAAGAAAAGTTTTTAGAGAGGCTACAAGGAAGTAACTCTTGAACCTGCTTTCATGTACCCACTGGGCCTGGTTTATGTTTATTACTCCAATGACGTGTCCCACCTGTGGTGGGGCTAGAGTTTTGCTTACTTGCTATATAATGATGGGTTTAAATTTCTGGTGCTTGCTAAATATTGAAAACATGTAGCATACATAACTGGTGCTTATAAAGCCTTAAAGAAAAAGCTGTAGAAGACCTCAGGATAACCTAATTGCCTAGAGAGCTGCCTAGCCAACAACCTGCACAAAAGGGAAGAAAACATTGGTGCCTGCCACTTCTTTAAGGTTCTTCTGCATTATGACTATATAGAAAAGCATCTCTGTGCCACATTATGACAAGCATTGTATGTTTGCGAGTAAATTAAATTACAGTATAAGACACAATTTTCTTTTACTATTAGGAATTCCTGGAATATTTACTTTGTGTTTTGTAGTGAGAATGAATTGAGCATATTCCTGCAAATGAGAGTCTAGTCCTGAGCCCTGTAGTTTCAGCAGAAGCCAAGATCACAGTTGACTCTCCAGAGCTCACCTACTGTGTTCGATTGACACTATCACTGCGATGAATGGAAGCTACTCACAAACAAGCACAGTATGCATCAACAGGCTTGTGGAAATTAGATTTATGCACTTGAAAATCTGTGATCTGTTCTATTTGGTTTTTTTAAGCAATCAACCCCCCCCCCCCCCCCCCCGGCAATTTTGCCCTCACATAGAAGCATTATAATTTGGATTCCTATGGCTTTTTTAAAAAAAAGAACACTAAAGCAGGGTATTCACCAAGCAGGCCATATATTTGCAAATGTAACATTGGCTTTCTTAACAGCAATTAAGGGAGTGGTACACATGAACATCCCTACAGTAAATGTCCCATTCCCATCTTTAACCACAGTTAATATTACATTGGTATTGACCTTAAGGTGAACTACGGCTCCCATTTAACTAGGATTTGAAACCATTATTTTATGTTTTGATTAAACAGGAACCCTGATAAAACTTAACTGCCATTACTGTCAAGGCCAATGCAGATGGGAGTACATAATCATCAGTTGGCTCCCAATCTCATGTTGCTGGCTCTGTCACTCTGCAACACATAGTAAATTCTTGAGAAAGGTCACTATCCTAGTAGGATGGTACACTTCATTCTTTGACAAGGTCTAGATCTAGTAGCCAAGCAATTACACAACTTACTAGTTCAAATTAATACATTTTGCTGTTTTCTGCTTTACTGAACTATTAAATGCTGGTGTTGCTTCAGCATACCCCAAAAGTTGCAATGGTTTTGGCATGTGTGAGTACAGGAGAAAATAAACTTCCTGACTGAAATAAATATAAGTTAAACTGTCAGTTGTGTGTGATTCTTAGCAGAGTATTGCACTTAGGTACTGATTAACCAATGTGCCTGGGTTCTGCCTTATTTCGACAAGTGAAAATTATTTTGTATCTGCATACAGCTGTTACTAATTGCAATGTACAATTTGGTATTCTTTGTATGATCCTTGGGTTTTGTGTGAAGACCCAACTCTTTTATAGAACAATCTTTGCATTCTGAACTGTTTAAATTCCTCTTCAATAAATGTAGTTTTGCTAATGTTTTGTGGGTTCTTTGACTGGAAAAATTATCTACAGCTTAGATGCAACTAGAATAAATAATGAAAAGGTTAACTTATTTCAGTTGCTGAATTTAATTTCTTGCAAAAAACTTGAAACCAAACTTCTTAGTTCAGCAGGGAACATAGGGGGAAAAGTGATATACAGTACTGGATGATTGGGGGAAGGCTGGGAAGTGTACTTAAATCCTGTCTCTTAACTTGTTATTGCCATAAAATGTTGAGAATAAGTGGATTCAAACAGTTTGCCTTGCAGTGTGCAAACTTGCTTTGATATAATGTAAAACATATCCAGGGCTGTTTCATGTGTTATAGAATTAGTGGGGCACCAACTGTACCCTGCAGAATGGGATATGAGTATACTCTTTGTTTCTACAGTGTGTGCACCTGGGTGGAGGGAAAGGCCTGGGTTCAATGTGGTACTCAATTCTTTAGAAGACTGCGTTTTCTGCACATTTCCTTTGATGCTCGTCCACTTCAGTGTGGCTGAGCAGGCGTCAGAAGAAAAAACAAAGGAAGTAGATAAGCACAAAACATTCAGATAAAAAACATTTTAATAAAGAATATGAAGCAGCATGTAAACGTTTGCAGAAACTATAACTACAGAAACTATGTCTTGTAAGCACTGAACTAAATATAAAATGAGAAACTTGTATTTGTACTTTAATGGCAGATAATGGAGGAAGTACAGCTGTGATGTAATTCCTTCAGAGAAATGTTCCATTATCTGAACTCCAGTAGACTTCGCTATGTATATAAAAAAAATCTTGCAGCACATAAAAAGTAAACACGTTGTATTTCTTTGGGAAAGCAACATATATGTGAATAACATTTGAAGCATATGTACTACATCTCTGCATGTTCAGCACTTAGCTAAATTGGAAAAAAAAGTGTAATCCTGCAAAGGTGCCCCCAATCTACAAGTCATCTTGGCTTTTTTTGGAATGGGTACTCTTCCATTCATTGTGGTACTTCATGTTCAAACAATAAAAATTAAGTCTTGGTTCTCAGAATCCTGTTTTAAGAGCTAGTTCATATTTTATGTGGCCATTGGGTTGGATCCTGACTAAGACTTACCTATTAAAACAATGAGCATTGGTTTTAAACTAAAGGGTGACTAAATCTGGATCTAACCTGGAGCTTCTCAGCAGGAATCTGTTTAGTAACAAATCTGTCTTGCATGCAGTTGCTCTGTCTTGCATGTAGTTGTGGCAAACATTGTTACCGTGTATTTTTTTCTTCCTTAAGCTATACTGAACATTCATAGCTTTCTCTAGGTTGTTAGAGATCTTATCAACAATTCTCATTATCCCCACAAAACTAGTTTCTGCAAAGGAAAAACGTGTCAAACCTGTTTTAAAACAGGCTTAACTTTGTATTGGTGATTTGCCTTTAAGTAAATGTTTAATCTGTGTGTGAGAGCAAGTCTCACTAAAGTGAGACCGGCACACTTTGCTAGCTCAGGATACTGTACTTACCCCAATTTGATTTCATCTTTGAATTGAGTACTGGAAGTGTTCATATGCAATTTCATGTTTTTGTTTGCTGTTTTAAATGGTACGTGATTAAGTCATCCTAGTGGACATAATCAGCAGGATACCTTCAAAAAGGATTGCAGACCACCTCACCTTGCTTGATAGCAAAAGAGGCCCCTCTGTATGCCTTTGAAAAACCTTTCTGTAGGCACGTTTGTGAAAAGATCACTGGATGATTAAATAAAATCACAGCTAAGTCTGAATTTTACCAAATATTTGTCTCTTTCATTAAAAGAAACTTTGAAGTAGTTCTAAGGCTGGAATTCTATGCGTACTTTCCTGAGAGTAGCCTCATTGAACACAGCTGGCCTTACTTCTGAGTAAACATGTTTAGGATTGTACTGTAAATTACTTTATGTACAGTAGTGTACTAATACTAAGATCCATTAATCTTTCTTAATAATAAAACTGGAAAGATTAATTGAAGGTTGAATGGACAGACTGACCATGAGCTCATTGAAGATAATACTGCCTTTGGCCAGTTGTTCTTTCCCAGAAAGTATAAAGCTGCTTTTTCTGATAATAAAACCATCTACAATATGTTGCAGAATCAAGTGGTTTGATTCCTACATTGTGATCCCAAACAGATGGCAACCAGTCCTTTTTGTCCTTCTGAATCCACAAGATAGAGCTGCTTGCTTGCATGCATTGAAAGCACATTTGTAATTAATTGTGGGTCTTATGATTGCAAACTAGTGCCACGTTACCTGTTCTAAAATCACAAGTTGCTGGAAGCCAAGACACCTTTTGGGGCAGTATTTCCTTTCTTTCATAGGAAGATTCATTTGCATATCTGCATATCAAATAACCTTTTCCCTCTGTGTTGCAGAGGATGGGAATAATTATCAGCTTTTAAAGCAGCTTGCTATTACATTATAGGCTGGTATAAGTAGTTCAGAACTATAGTGTTCCCTCTCTCTTGGCACCCATATTAGAACCAATTCCATTGTCCAGAAAGGCCATGCAGTGCACACTTCATACATTTCCCACTGGACTCTCCCGGCATGCTTTCTGTGCTCACCCATCAAAAATCTCGCTGCACATGGAAAGCTAGCACAATTATGAAAGATATGTCGGTTTTCCCCGCATAAAAAAAAATGTTATACTAGGGCAGCCTCTGCCAACCCAGTGCATTCCTGATGTTTTGATCTACATCTCCCAGCATTCCTGACCAATGGATATGCTGACTGTGTCTGATGGGAGTTGAAATCAAAAACATCTGGAGGGAACCAGGTTAGTGAAGGATATACTAGGATATATTTAAATTTATGGTTTTCCTCTCATGGCCAATGTCAGCCTTCCCCAACTTGGTGCCCTCAAGATATTTTTGACTTCAACTCCCATCAGCTTTGGCCAGCATGACCAATGGCCAGGAATGCTGAGAGGTGTGGTTGAACACATCTGGAGAGGGGAAGGTGGACTCCTTTAGCATATGCCCGTGCTGAGCCAATTCAAATGTTCAGCGTTATCTTATAAGCAAGAGGAAAGAACCCAGTAATATATATGCTTCCACTGGCAACATGAGACTCCTGAAATAGTCCCACCTGCACATACGCTGTGTAACAATACAGATGGGAGGATTGCCAAGGCTATGCTATTGGAACAGGAAAATTCTGGTGCAATTTGCCTCTGCACCACCAGCCTCTGGGCTACTATTGCCCTTTTGGGGGAATCAAGCAGCCAGTTTTTAAAAGCACCTGCCTTTTTGCCCACAACGGGAGCAGAAATTAGCACTTGCTATAGCCTTAAGGCATTCTGGCTAATCTATGGGACCCTTAGAAGAGAGGGCAGTTTAGAAGTGCAACATGTCAACAGAGATATTTCTTAATTTGCACATCTGCATATCACAAATTGTACACTTCAGAAGATGTAATGGGACCCAATAATTTAACATTTTGTGCTCAGGATGAGAGTAATTTTGCCGAGTTGAAAATGCAGCATTTTGGGGATGCAGGTTGGCATTTGGTTTCTTGAACAATACCATCTCTTTAGGACACAGCTTTGTACGGTTAATGTGGGCTTCTGCAGAAGTTCCCAATGTGCTGAGTCATGTTTTCCCATGTATAAACTAGGACTCAGAAATGTGTGCACCTCTGTACCATAGTTTTAATTTCCTTTTCAACAGCTCCCTGAGATTAAGAAGCAATTTATAGACTTGGCATATGAGCTGCTAAGCAAGAAATTAAAAAACAACTCTTATATACTGTCACTGCATGGGTGCACACCACCTCATTGAAAATAGCCATAGGATTGATCCAGAGTAGCATTTAGCATTCTACTCTTGGTGGAGGTGGAAGCCAGGTGATCTTTGGGATTCCTCCTTCTCCTCCTCCTCCTCCTTGCAGCTCCCTGTGGCTCCTGGAGCAGCCAGAGAGGCAACACAGGAAGCTTGAGAAGGAAAAGGGAATTGATGAAGATAATCTCCCTGTACCTTTGCTTCAGTGAGGAGCCTTCACTGGACCCCAAAGTTCTCCATGAACAGAAGGAACCCTTCTGTCCACCAAATGGCCAATCTGGATTCAATTCTTAATCTTTTGTTCTCACCGATAACAATTGTACTACGACAGTAGAGTCATTCATGATACAATACTTGGTCTTTTTGTAACTGAGTGATCACTGCTGAGCTTTGACATATAATTGCATATGTATTTACATTGTAATAAATGGGAAGATTTAGTTTTGCTCTTTGACAGGATGAGGTATAACTCAATCTCAAATCCAGTCCCCAGAGTCCAGATCTTCTTTGGTGGATGACTGGGATCCTCTCTACTTGAAGCGACTGTATGTAGAGATCAAGTTGCAGGATGACTGGTAGCAGACTGCCCTGGGTATTTAGTCCTGACCCAGCAGATCAGCCAAATCCATTTGAGAGAACTTTGCACTTATCCAAAGTACTACTCTGGTAGATCATTAGGATCCATTTGAGAAAATGGTGCATTTAATCTATCAAGTTCATCCACCTGGGGAGGGTGGTGTAGCATAACTGCCTGATCTTCTGCTACATCTTCACCGACCACAAGGTTTGTTAGAGATTTGCTTCTGACACACTGGAAATCAACATGGCGACTCTTCCCTTCTTCTTTTTCCCAAGACATCTGGATGAACGGGCGTTGCACATAGTTATAAATGACTTCTGAGCGCCCTCCAGGCCTCCTCTTCACTTTCTCTTTACAGGTTGGATAACCTGAAACATGATTATTTTGGCATTGTTATTTGAAAGACTGCATTCTCCTGTATGAGTCTGCCTGGATTTTAAGATCCTCAGGAGAGGTCCTTCTCTCAGTCCCACCTCTAGCAAAGGCATACTTGACAGGATCACAAGAGAGGGCCTTCTTGGTGGCTGCCCCCATCTTTAGAAGTCCCTGCCAAGGGAAGCCAGGCTAGCTCCATCTCAGTCA
Source organism: Anniella stebbinsi (assembly GCA_029215795.1). Lineage (NCBI taxonomy): Eukaryota > Metazoa > Chordata > Lepidosauria > Squamata > Anniellidae > Anniella > Anniella stebbinsi. The sequence goes on along the minus strand of JARDYH010000004.1, from coordinate 61,798,205 downwards.
TCCTTCTGCTAGCAGGCAAAGACATATGTATTGAGGCAAATATGGGGGGGGGGGGGCTAAACTGATTTGCTGCCACATTAGGCTTTTAATCTGGTGGGTGCTATTATTTTCTTTCTTACTGATGTGCTTGTGTGTGTTTGTGTTTTATTGGATGTGTTTTTAATTGAGCACTATTTGGATGGAGAATTGGAAATAGACTACCGTACTAGCCAAGTCTGTCAGCCACCATTAATCTCTGAGGTGCAGAGCTAACTGCAAATCAGAGCCCCCAAATGGAGCACAGCTCACCCCAGAGGCCTTGACAGCAGCGTTCAGAAACAGGCAATGCTTGGTGCTCCCTATGCATAAAATCACAGATCAATTGAACTGCTGCGATTTGGTAACACCAAGAAGCAGGGCGAAGGTTCTGGTTTCAGAGAGCAGCAAAATTGGAACACAGGATAGACAGAGCCAAGTAGCAGCAAAACCAGTAAAAGGGAGCTTCTAAAAAGGAAAGTGGTGCTGATTTCTTTTTGAACACTGTTATTTAGGAAACACTATACTCACCTTCAATGCCAATTCGAATATTTTTCAGGCCACGTTCTTTCAAAACAGTTTTTGCAACATCCCGATTCTCAATGTATTTGAAGAATCTGTAGAGCTTCGAACTATATAGAACTTGGGGGTGAGGAGAAAGAAGCCATAATTAATAATCTGCATCTTCTGAAAATATTAACAGTAGCAGTAGTAGTAGCTAGTTGCCTTTTTTAAAAAATGTGTGCTTGAAACTAATGGGCAATTAGGAACGATTCAAAATTATTCAGTCAAAAGCAGACAGAAAACAGTGCTGAAAGATCCTGCAAAAAGTGGGAGAATGGGCAATAAAATTTATTAATTCAAAGGAGGTAAATGTGTGCATTGTAAAAAACAATAGTGCATGGAAAGTGTTGCATTTTATAAATAATTATGGGTAAAATAGCCAGTCAGCTTGTGGCCCATGTATTTTACAACATTTTAAGACTGCTCTATACCAAACAAGATTCTCAAGTGGTAAACAATAAAAAGAAAGAAAAACTAACAAAAATTCCTAATAAATGTATTTTAAATTACATTATGTCAATAAAACTGTGGCTGGTCATCAATCAGTAAAGGTTTGTGTGCTGTGCATTGTGAAATTATGAGTGATGAATGATACATTTCATTCCCATGCTGGCGGGGAATAATGGGATTTATAGTCTGACACATTTGGAGGGCACCAGGTTGGAGATACAAACCCAGAGTTAGATGTGCTTGAACCAACCCCACTGAATAAATGGGCGGGAGCTTGCTTATGTATATTTTGGATTGTGGGTCTAGGCCAGCCCAAGGCCCCACTATAAGGGACAGTGAATGATGCAAGCAGAGGGGAGCAGAGTTGTATTATTTGTCACTCGCTGCTTCACTTGTACATGTATTGGTGACACTTGCACAGCCACATTCCACAAAGCACTCACAATAGCAATGCATGAACTTGCTTCAGGAAGAACTGCATTTTCCTCATGACAAAAGATTGCTGGAGATGCTAATCCCTGCAATGAGGGAAGATGTCTAGATCTCAAGCAACACATGAGCAAAAGCTGGACACTGATTGCATGAATAAATTATTGTATTAGCATACAAGCTTATATCCAGATATACATAGTGTCCCACAATCAATAGAATGTTTATGTGTATAAGCACACATTGACCCAGTTTGCACATAACAACAACCCATGGCTGCTTAACCTATGAGTTGTTGGAGCCATGCAGGCGCGAGCGCACTACCTGCCGCTTCCCGCTGCCTCCACTGGGCATCCAAGTTTAGAAAACAAGCCAGGAACCCATGCTGGGTTAGCACTCCGGGTTGTTTCCCTCCCTCAACAAACCAGAGTTCCAGGGTCTCAAGGTCAGATGCAAAGTGGAAGCAGCAAGTGGGCAGCTCATTCCCTCCTGTGCAGCCCCAACTAACCATGGTTGGTTGTTATGTGGGAACAGGGAACACAATGATTCTTGGGAATCAGCCTTTGCACAAAGTAAAAATCAATGCTTTCTTTATAAAAGCGTAGATTCCTTGGGAAATGCATAGATATTTATTACATACTAGAATAAAACAACGCCTTTTGAAAATGTGGGACAAGAAGCAACGAATGTTATATAAATTATATAAATGCATTATGCATAACATATAGTTTATACTAGTTTTAAAAACGATTGTCTACGATGATTTGGTTTCAGTGCAAATCACTTACTTTGTGAGTATTCCTCTCCCATCGGTGGCGGATAGTCTTCATCCCAGTCCACAATGTCTTCATCAGTTAATACCACGATGTGACACTCACGTTCCCCTTTCTTGGCACTACCCACCATTATAGGCAGGATGAGCTCTTCCAGATAGCAATCAAACTGCTTGTGAGCCCCGTCATTAGACAATTCATGCAACAGTGCACCTAGCAGGAAAGAAGTCATACATGAGCTCTTTGCATACAATTGGAAGTTACAGACCTAGCCCCATAAGCCTCAAAGGCCATCCTGACGACAGGACCTGTAGCAGAATGGCCCTGATAGATACAGGACTGACAAGTCTCTCCTTTATGTTTTGTTGCACTTACTTAAATCCTGACACTTGATTGTGTTGAAGTCAAAGTTGATACAAAGATAGTCGCATGTGTCTCTGAGATCAGGAATAGAAATCCCATCAGGGCAGTGAATCATTCCAGTTTTGTAATAATCCTGAAAGTACAAATGGTAAAGCATGACTATTGTTAATCTACTTGTTTATATCACTGATATCCTGTTGTTCCTTCAAAATGTTCAAAGTGGCCTATCCAGGGCTCCCCCACAGTCTCTCATCCAGGAATTCAGCCTTTCCCAACCTGACAATCTATTGGACTACAATTCCCATTATTTCCGGCCAACACCCATCTAGAGGGTACCAGGTTGAGGGAGGCTGTGGCAATTGATCTTTGCTCAGCCTGAGCACTGTTAAGGGTCCACAGGCCCTTGATTCATTCTATTTTATTTTAAAAACTCCACATTTTTAGTTAGCGTCATGTTCTCCCATGCCCCATGATTGAGAAACACTATGGGAGAAAACAGAAAAGGTCATTCATGCAATAAGGTATGATGTAAGCGGGATGTGCCATCGTAGAAGTTGGAAATGGGGAGGAAACAAGAGGGGGGGAACCAAATCTATAAACAGAATGGAAAATGCTGATTGAGAAGGAATTTTTCAAACAGCAACTTTGTGGGCTTCCTCACCAGCACAGTCCGGAAGACAGTTGAGCTGATGCCTTCTGCAATTTCATATTCACCCTTCTCATTTGGCCGAGTAAAGTTATATTCTCGTCCTGGCCCAAACATTCTGAAAGGTAGCAAAGTACCCATAAATGTATTTAGACACTTGTACTTCAATACCAGCTGATGTGTTGAAATAAACAGACCTCCACCAAGACTTATCTAAAGAAAGAAAGCATAATCAGAAGAATGCCAAGCCATTATTTGAGCATGCAGTGGCACTGAGGTCCTTTGGTCAGGAGATGGGTGGCATCTTATGCCCCTAGAAAAAAAGTAGGCAACTCTCAAAGGCTCTGTTCAGACTTATTAATTGTGGGCCAATAAAACATGGTGATCTAAGAATGAGTTGTGTGCCCACACACTCCGGCCTTGACTCTCCACTCCTCCACTTACATGCCTGGCTTTAGCATTTGTATCCTTATTTCTGAACCATGAAACTGTGGTTTAAGTGCTGCTTATAAACCAAGGTATGACACCAGGCTCTAAGTACTAGATGTGTCTTTAAGCAAGTGATTAAAAACATGCTCTAACTGGCCAAGCCTCTTTTGTTTCCAAAAAGTAGCTATGGGTTCTCTCAAAGGAGATCAGGTGGGTGTCTATATAACACCACGTTGGTGTCTCCTTCCCTCAAAACTCTGCAGCTTCACTGCTGCAAAGTGGAAGCAATAACGTTAGACGGCAGGAGAGAAAGCGCACTATAAGCCACAGTGCCAGCAACAATTTGGCTTGTTAATTCCACCCCTTGCCCTAATAAGGAAATGCTTACCAATCCTCCCAGTTGTATAACCCAAACCCAGGCCACCACTGACACACAAAAAAACCATGTGGTGACCTCGGAGCAAAGGAAAAAATCACCATAAATCAACACTTTTAAAAAGCACAGTTTCGGGGGGAAAGCCCATTATGACTGCGAGTTGGCGGCTGCTTCATATAAATACCTCTGCTATTTTAAATCTGCATTTTAAATCTCTGCATTGCTGCTCAGTTTTATTCTGGTTGTACTTTTGTATTGTGGTTTTTATACTGTGGTTTGAAGCTTTCATATTATATTTTATGCTATACTTATGGTTTTAACTTCTGTGAACCGCCCAGAGAGCTTCGGTTATTGGGCGGTATAGAAATGAAATGAAATGAAAGAAAGAAAAAAAACACAGTGCCACTGCGCAGCCACGACAGGGTAAATTGAGCTTATAGACACCCCCTAGGACCTTAGCATGGAGGATGGCCAGTAACTTCCCCTGCTGAAAATTGCCTTGCAAAGCTGCTATTTGCCCCATTTAAAAACAATTTTAATTGGGGCAAGTAGCAGCTTCCAGGAGAAGAATATCAGCATGAAAACAGCACTAGGGAAGGGTTAACACACACAGCCCTCCCAATTAATGGCTGTTAAATAAAATGATTTGGCTATTCTATGCATGTTTTTGAAACACATTATATCCAGTTTGACCCTAAAATTATTCCCATCTAGACCAGTAACGTTCACTACACAATCTATGGAATAGGCCCTTAATGCTTTCATCCTGAACTGCATTGTGCTCTATCATCCCAAACACATTTACCGGGAATTAAGTCCCATTGACCTCAATGGGATGAATTTCCAAGTAAATAGTGAAGATCCTGTCATGTTGAAATACATCCAAATTCCAGTGGGTCATCTAAGTACGTGGTCGTTATGCACAAAGCATTTACTATGGCTGTTCTAAAATCTGAACGTCTTCCAAAATGAGAATCAGGACTGGATCCAGAGTAGCACTTAGTGGTGTTCTGCTTGTGCTGGTTTTCCTTTCCCCTCCACCTCCCTGTGCCACATGAAAAGCCACTCTGGAGGGCTGGGAGACCCTCTGGAGCAGCATGAGAGCAGATGCAGGGGTTGTCCACTTTCTCCCATCTCCACTGGATCCTGCTCCTTTCTGTTCACAAAATGGGCCAATCTGGATCCAACCCTCTATTTCCATTTGTGAAGTCATCTACAATTTTTAGAAAGTAATAAAGCCACTTACCTTCCCAACATTGTATCAGGATGAGCAGTGAAAATCTGGGGATTTACCACAAATCGAGTACCATCTACAACAAGAGTCACTTTCTCTGGTGCTTGGACTTGTACACTGTTGTTCAAGCAATTACAACTGTTTCCAAATTGTTCTGACGCAGGATGGTAGTCTGGATTTCTTTTACCTCCTGCTTGGAAGAAAACATTTTAGGCATCTTCAAGAGCATTTGAATACTGAGGACTTGCAGGGTGAGAAGCACATCTAAGCTCTGTGTCTAAACAGAGCAAACACAAGCAGCAACTGAGTAACTGGCATGATCCATTAGATTTTTTAAAAAATCTTGCATATAATGTTAAATGACTCATCAAATAGCTAAAAGTATGAAACTGCCCAGAGATGTACTGAATAAATATAAATAAATAATGCCAAGAGAAGAGACACTTCTGACTTAGTAGATGATCACAGAGGATTGTTTAAAACACCCTGGCAAATCTGTATATGCAGACGTCGATGACACATGAATTAGCCATGCATATGCACAATCAGATCATATGCACGCATGCTTTTCTATGTTCATGTTTGCACACTGCTGGCATGAGTCACATTTAGTTTAACATCCCAAATTGCCATCACATTACTAGAAAAGTCACATGCTGAGAAAACGAAGATCCTCCAAAGCAGGGCTGGGGAACGGACGGCTCTCCAGACACTGATGAAGTACTATTCCCATCATCCCTTGCCATTGGTCAGGCTACCTGGGTCTGATGGGAATTGAAGTCCAAGGTCATCTGAAGGGACACAGTTTCCACAGCCCTGCACAAAAGGTATAACTCCCTTTATGTTTCTGCACAAGCAGAAATTTCTGATATGGGATTTTATTGTTGTAAATTTCCTTAGAAGGGCTCCTGCCCTGAAAGGCAGATTAGAAATATATTAAATATATATTAGAAATATATTAAATAAAAGTAAAAAAGTAATATGAATTCATGGGATCAGGTGACAGAGCCCAGGATCAAGTAGGAGGACAAAACTGGGACTAAGCCCCATCATTAGCTTCATCTAGGGTGGCAGCCACGCCCTACAATTAGACCAAGGTAGACTCATAGCTCTGATGAAGATGGAATGGAATCTCTTCCAGCACTCTTGTAACTGGGAGTTTCCAGGAGCCTCCAGGGTCTCAGGAACTACCAGGTCAGTGCAAATCAGTGCCAGTCATTCCTTGTAAGGGCAACAAGTTGCCTGTCAAGTGAGAAGGAGCCCAAGAGCTCTATGGCTTTAGGACTAGCTACAGCTTATGCCACCAGATGTTAAATGCATAATTTGGTGTTGTGTGATTCTTGTTTTAACTTTAAATAGCAGCCATATGTGTGTGGGTGTGGGTGTGTCAAGATCCATGTTGTGATTCCAATGAAAATCTTCCCCTGCACCCACCTGCCACACTACTCAACTTGCTATATGGCATTGAAGGATGTCAACTAGATTAGATTACAGCTTTAATTTACCTTCTGCCTTTCTACACAGCAAATTGGATACAAGGGGGATCACAATATACGGCACACAAACAGTTACAGCAATACATAAAACAATCAATCGACTTTTCAATAAAAACACATTTTTGACAACATTCCAATGATATCTAGAACAACAATTCATTTAAACAAAATAAAAAAACCGACTAATTTTTTTGCATAGATATTAAAAACCAACTAGACAAAAATACCAATAACTATCAAGCCAGTAATGGGAGTTATCGAAAAACCAACGAACTGTTGTGGCAACCCATCTTAAACCCACAGCAACTTGGAATTTCACCAGGACTGTGGCTTAAACGTCCCTGTGTGCCATACTCCTGATCATGGTTGGGTACCCACATGGATACTATTTAATTTAAAACAAAACAAAACCCTGCAACACCAAAACAACACTTCTGATGTAACAGCTACATTCACATGGAATGAGAAACCAGGATTTTGCCAAATCCCGCCTCACATAGCCCATGTGCTCCGCTTGGCTCCTCCCACTAGCATGAGTAAGTACTCAAACCGGAGGTTGTTGATTTAACATGTTGCCTGAACTTGGGATCCTGGCTTGTGTTGCTCCCAACACAACCAATAACCTGGGTTTATGATCCTGGCTTGCAAAGGGAGCAAAAAGCCAGGATCCCAGGTTCAGATAACATGTTAAACAAACCATTTTTGGTTTGCTTAGCTATTTGCACTTGTGGGAAGAGCCAAGTGGAAGAAAAGGGGCTTCATGTACTAGGATGCAGGCACAAGTCACTTGGGGGCTGTCTCGATGATGACGCACTGGCACCACAAGTCCCCAAAACTTCACGCTTGTGCTCCCGCGGGGTTGTCCCCACTCTAAGGAGCGACCGCTGGATTTGCATCCTAAGAGGAGGAGTCGCCCTACCCTGTGCACCACCACGCCATTGCGCATTACTGCACGAGTGCCGCTGCACATCCCTTCACTTTTTTGTAAACCTTTTCACCTTTTGACTTTCCCTGCCAAGTGTTTACTTCTCCCCATGCCGGAGAAGAGCGGAGGTGTTCCAGCGGCCATTCGGCTCACTGGCCTGCCCCCTCCACCCTGTCCAGGCAGATGTCAACCAATCAGAGGTTGCCAGCTGCCTGGCCATGCCTTCACCACAACTCCCGAGCAGCAAAAGTCGGCAGATGCACCGTCGTCATCTCACTCCAGAGAAAAAAGTCAGGGTAAGTCCCAGATTTTTTAATTTTGGAGCTTTGGGGGAAAGCCCTGGGATGGCTCTGCAGTGGCTTCTGCATCGTATAAACAACACAGCGCCACTGCAGAGCCACCCTGGGGCTTTCCCTACATATAAACATCTCCTTAGAGAAAGCCAGGATTTGACAGAAACATGCCTTACCATTTCATGCCAAGGCGTAGCTTGGCTCAAAACCAGATCCACAGGATTGGGCTGCATGTTACACATTTTAAAATAAACACCCTGTTTGAACTTACCATGATTTCTGCATAGTGGAGGAATGTTAATGGTTTGGCCGCCCTGTTTTACGTTGCTTTCTCCCAGATCACGGATTACAGCAGTTACATTTTCACTCAACTGAGGAGATTCTAGATTGTTCAACCTTTCCACTGCAGTGGTACGATTAATACTCATTTGGGAAGTCCGCAACTGAAACTGGCTGCCCATCTGGAGAAAGATCCTGTAAGTAAGAGATAGGATGGGGGTTACATCCAGCAGAAACCTCTCAGCCTAATGTGCTCGAAGGTGTGGTCCACATCACAATCCAATTACATTTATTATATTGAAGGGCCTTTGGTCCCCTAACAGAAATGCATTCTTCCTCACTAAACACTTAATAGTGTGTCAGCCAATTGTGTATACTTTTGCTAAATGCGAAGCATGGATTTTCTTTCTTCGAGCTGCCCCATCAAATATTTGAATAGTTTAGAATAGGCTAAGATTGTGGAACTAACAAAACCCCTGGCTTTTTCTACTCAGCAAAAAAACAAAACAAAACGCAAGGAACATCCTTCAGAGAGCTAGTATAATTTTGCAGCTAGAAGATGATGGATGAACTAATATGTCCCCATTCAAAATCTCACTTTGGGCACTCCACAATCTCTCAGGCTCATCCCCTTGCCAATATGGAGATAATGACACTTATGTATGTTACATTGCTGTAGGCAAATTCAGTGCCCTGTTTAGGGCTAGAATTCCAATAATTACTGCCTATTTACCATGCTGGCTGGGGCTGTTGGGAGCTGTAGTCCAAAACTCTGGAGGTTACCAGATTGCCTTGGGCTGCACTTATACTTACTTGGGAGTAAATCCTGTAGAATTAAGTAGAATTTATTTCTGAGTAAATGGGCATAGGATTGGGCTGACATATGTGAAGCTCTTCAATCTCTCAAAAACAGTTGAATAGTATTATTCTTAATTAAGGAAAACTTTTAAGCCACCTGCCTTTTGCACCTCTTGATTTATTTCCTGCCCTTCTTCAAAAAAAAAAAAGGCACTGGAGAACCTTCATGGTTCTTCCTCCCTCCTGCCCATTTACTGCTCGGTGAGGTAGGTTATCCTGTGATTGGCCCAAGGTCACCCAATGACTGAGTGGGGATTTGCACTCAGGTTTCCACACCCTATCAGGCTATACCCACCCTCTTCACCAAAACCTGGAGCAGGTTCAATGAAGGTGAACATCACACATGATGATTTTCTTACATCGATGTACACTGATGGACAAAATAAAATCAGTGTACACTGCCATGCATTAAGACTGTGCAAGTGTCTATTCTGGCAGTTATATACTTATTGAGAAGCTGACATTGGCAGCAGGTTATCAATAATTTATACCCAGCAAACTAAACATCTGGGTGATGTTTACATGGACCCCTCACCACCACACACCAATGAACACCTACACAGGGAAAATGTCATGTGTGAAGCAGCCTTGAGAAACACATCAGTACTTCCATGGGTCATTCCTGTGTCAGGAACGAGTAGCATAGAATGCACAAACTACAAGACACCAACTTTGTATGCTGCCAAACAAACTTATGTATCTTTCTCTAACCTTGTAGCTTATTGTACCTAAATAAACTACAATATTACAGGGGAAATATTCAAGGTCTCTCTGTAAAATTGATGAAATGACTTTCTGTAATTTAATTTTTGTTTTTGTTTTTAATTGTTTTAATCCTATGTAAACCACCCAGAGAGCTTCAGCTATGGGGCGATATACAAATGTAATAAATAAATAAATAAAAGTTTAATATACGCTAGATTTAATATGTGCTAGTATTGTTGGTATATTTCCATTTTAAAATAAATTCAATTTCTTCACATACAATCTTGAAACTGTGACCTAAAACACAGGGACAAAACCGACATTGCTTTAAATTTGTGTCCAGCAGCTATGTCCTCCTTTCATTTTTACTCTAGAGAAGGTAGGGGGCCCTCCCTCGCACATTAGGGTCTTGATCTAGATCAGAGGGGGCTGTACCTACCCTAGAGTAAAAATGAAAGTGGGAAAAAAATGGAGCTGCTAGTCACACATTTAAAATAATGTCCGTTTTAATTCACAGATTAATACACAGAGAAAAGGATTTGAGGCTACCATGTGAATTTCACCCATTTTGTCTTTTAATGACGTGGTTATTTGCAGTATGGCCCAGAAACAGCATGTGGCCTGCAATGATTTTTCTTCTAGTGATCTGCCCCTTTATCACTACATCGCCCACACCTACAGTCACTTATTATATCCCTATTTTACATCAGCAGCACCATAACCACAGCAGGCTTAACCCAGCCATGCAAGCTAAGCTATTCTTGGCCAATGAGCACTGCTGCTCTAGCAATCAGTAGTGGGTGGGTGTCCGTCCAGGTGGCCATTTATACATGGCCAAAAAAGAGGACACCGATTTGCATGAAATGTGTATATGCAATCTAAATGTATATCTGCAAATGTAGAAATAATAACTATGGGTAAAATCCAACGTAAGTCCTACTTATTTATTTATTTATTACATCTTTATACCGCCCATCAGCTGAAGCTCTCTGGGCCGTGCACAGTTAAAAACCATAAAAACAACAATATAAATTTAAACACCAAAAAGTTAAAAAGCCAGTGTAAAACAAGCTACATTAAAAACCAGGGAAAGCCTGTGTAAAAAGGTATGTCTTCAGGAGGCGTTTAAAAGTTGTAATGTTTTCTGCCTCCCAAACTGCACGAGGGAGGGTTTTCCAGGGGGTGGGTGCCACTACAGAGAAGGCCCGCCGCCGAGGTTCTTCAAGGTGGCATTCCGTTCATCTTGGAATGGCCAGTAGGGCCTCCTCTGAGGATCATAGTTGTCGTCCAGGTTTATATACTTTGAGTACCCATCATGATGAATGGGATTTACGTTAGTCATGACTAACTGAAGTCCCATTCATTTCAATGGGCCTACTCTAAGTAGGACTTACATTGGATTTTACCCTTTAATTTAAATAGAAATACAATACTTTCACCATAGTGGGGAAGACTGTAACCAGGTGATCCATGTGCCTGCTCAATCAGTCTGCTATCCAGGCACTAATTGTTCATGAATAATTTCAAGGCCCCTGCTGCTCTTTCTTTTTACAGTTCTTATCTTTAAACCAGAATTGGACTGGGCAGCCCTTCAAACGAAGGATGCTATCAAAGAGAGGACTGTCTTCTGACAGCCCCTCAGAGGGCCATCTTCTGTAAAGCAGGATATATGGCCACTTTCATATATATTGCGTCAGCTGGCCATAACAAATTGTGCCTTTGGGGGAAAGGGTTTGTGGGACAGAGAGAGAGATCAAGAGGGTCACTGACTGTGTGTGTCACACCCAAGGTACAGCAATGTGTTTACATAAAACAAGATCTTGCTTGGCTTCTTCAGGTGTTTTTCTCAGGATGTGTTATGATAACTAAGTTTCCATGAAACCTAAAGGGCTGCATTTACTTCAGTGATGATTATTATGTTTTTCTTTCGTTATTATAAGCTTCCTTTTTTCTCCCCAAGTATAAAGATTACTCATGTTATTTAACTAAAAAACACAACTAATTGTCTTTCAGGATTTAGTATATGTAGAGATGTGAGCTGCTTGTGCAGTGGGGCTTTCCCATCGCCTTCTCCCCACGGCAGCTCCCCCACCCCCACCCCCACAAGCCTATCCAGAGGACAAGCTACCTCTTCCCAATTTCCTCTCCCTTCTCAGGGCAGCTCCCTGGTCATTCCTGAAAGTCCCCAAGAGCACTGGAGGCTGGTGACTCTGATGTCTGTGGGGCAGTGAATCTGCTTTGGGTTTCAGTCAGAACACTAAAGGAGTTATCAAGGGCGCTTCTTCAGTGGGAAGACTCTGCTGGATCCAGGTGCCTTCTGTGAATAGAATGCCCTATCTGGATCCAATCCAAAAGCCTGAATTTTAAAGATATTCACAATGGGGACTTGAGAACTGTGTGTGACCAACCACCCAATGTTCTCTTAAAAGGCAAGTCTGCGTCAAGCAAGCCAAATATTGCAGCAATATTTTTCAGAAATGATTGCAAATAGCAGTTCCATAAAAGTGTCTTTGGAAGCTAATTGACACTTCAGACTAAAAGTCATTGTTGTCGTCATGACCGTTTTATTTGGACCCTGCTTATCCCTCTAAAAAGGAAGCCCAAAGTGGATACCAACTTCATACAACAAAAACAATAACTTCAAAAGGCAAACAAGATGAACATTATCTGGCAGTAAAATGGTACAATATGATTGTAAGTAAACATTCAGTTCAATATTTAGGAAAACACCAATTCAGTTAATAAGCAATACAAAATTCTTCAATGATGTATCAACAAATAACAAGATTATAAAATACTACTTGTATTTTAGCCAAAAATAAATATTTCCTGACACACACTCCAGCAGCGAATAATAACCATTTGGATGAACAGTTAAAGGGAACAAACCCACCCTACAGCCAACAGATTCCAAGAGAAAAACAAGGCAAAAGCAATTAAAATTTCTTGATTGATTGCATTCATTTCCATCTTTTCTCAAGTGTACATGGTGCCCTACTTCCATTTTTATTCTCACAACAACACTGTTATGGTTAGGCTGAGTGGTAGTGACTGGCCAAGGTCACCCAGTGAACTCCATAGCTAAGTGGGAATTTGAACCTGAGTCTCCCCAATCCTACTTACATTGTAATCATTTTCTCCATTGAAGGGGCAGGGGCAAATCTAGTAAACTAACGGCTGATTTAGAGGGGGGGGGGATTAAAACAGGAAGTCAAAAGACAAAACAATTTTCCCCCTCATCTTAAGGACCACATCCTACAGTATGAACCTACCTGTTTATCTGAGGCCCTGCTCTAGGTTGCCATGACTCCTGAGGTAAGGCAGGTGCCCATGCAAGAAAGGGCCTTTTCAGGAATTATTCCCTCTCAGACACGTTTCACTGTATCATGAAGATATTGCTGTTCCAGAAAATATCTGGGGATATGGTATACACTGAATGCTCCCTGATGCTGCAAATTTTGCTATCTCTTCTAGTTGTTTTAGAGGTTATGTGTTTTTTTGCTACGACGTCTTTTTGATAACACTGTATTTTAATGTTTTTATTTTATCTTATTATTTGGCTGTCTGAGTGTGCATGTTTGTTAACTACCTTAATTTTGTCCAGGTGACAGAACAGGAGGGTATATGTGGTTTAAAATAAATAGTTGGGAGGGGCTTTCCTAGGAGTAGCAACAGATTCATTAGAAATCTCAGTGCTGCAGTCCAGAATACATTTTCGCGATATTGGAAAAAGCTTCTGTGGATGGACAATACAAACATGGACAAATATTCAGACATATATTGGAGAAATGGGCAGAATGACCTACACCTGAGTTTCTTATTAACTAGTACTGGAATCAACATTGTGTAATAATATTGGAATTCTTTGTATTTATATAAAAATAAGCCTGAAAAAGAAATAAAAAACAAAGATGCAGTCCACAAAACAATCACACAATAGAACAGTGTCACTGACATCGTTTTTAAAATTATTATTTCTTAAATTTGGGATACAATTGTTCTGGGATAAACGATGCTAGGATTATGGCCTTGGGATTGTGAGAAATTCTATATGCCATTTTTTGGGTTGGATTGCTACTAGACAGATCTACTACAAAAGCATCCCATAACCTTTTAACAAAGGATTACAAGAGACTGTATACAATAAATCTCCTTCCTGTTTTGTGCTGCTCCTTTGAAGAGCTACTCAAAGGCCTACACAAAGCATAGGAAGGTGACATCCGTCCAACACAAAACAATGTAGGATTTTTTAAATTATGCCTTTTAATATGCCAAAGCAACGATTCTGTCTTCCCCTGACCTCCCTTTATAACTATGCACACTGAATTTCCCTGTTCTTAAAAATGCCAATTTTGGGACTTTACATAGATACTTTTTACACATCGTAATTAATCTGCATTTAAAGTAGCAGAAACCTTCCAAGTTTTTTTTTAAAGCTTTCTCCTTCAGGCCCAAGTCAAGAATTATATGCATGGAAAACTTCGAACAATTGAAACACTGACCTAATCAATGTCAAATTCTATTCTTGGAATCATGCTCCCAAATTTTGAAGACAAATTAAAGATTCTATACTTACCTACAATCAGTAAATGGTCTCAGCTGACAGAACAATCTGGAAATCTTGAAAAGTATTTTTCATAAAGAACGTGGACAAATCGAAGCGAAGGAATAGCTGACAGTTTAGGCTGTTTGTGCTATGGCGATCAAAGTCTCCACCCCCTATCTAAACCCAGATGGTGATTCATGGGCAAATTTCAGATTAAGAGTCCCTGCTCAGCACACCCGAAAACAAAAGCCAAAACGTTTATATCCTATCCACTACCAGCATCTAGATTATGTTGAAATACTGACAAAGAAAGACTATGGATTCATACTGGATGTCTTAAAGATTTATTTCAGAACTCCGCTTCCCCCCGCCACCCCAGAACTTAGTATTGCTCTGTTAACTGCTTCTTGATACAACATGTTTACGTTTAAAATATCTTATTTCATCACACTGTCTTACCAAAAGAAAACACATCCAAACAGAATGAACTAGAATGTTCAGAAGGGAGGAATCACAGGTTCTCATAAACAAAACACATTTGTAAAGAAGACACGCCAATATATGTCACACACCTTTTCAGATCCGTTTGTTCTTCGGAAAAAATATTACACTCCGTTTCTTAACCCACCTGAAAATAGCCCAAGGAGTGTCCACTATCACACTGATCCCTTTTATTGCAGAAAGAAGATTACTTAAGGATGAAATTCTATGCACGTTTAGACAGACAAAAGTCCTACAACTCCCAGCATCCCCCAGCCAGCATGGGGAATGCTGGGAGTTGTAGGACTTTTTTTCTGGCTAAAGATGCATGGAATTGCGCCCTTAGTCGAATTAACTAACACTCTCCTAATTTTATAGAAACAATTGCAAACACAGATTACAATCATACACACACTAGTAGTGGTGCACGTAGGTAATTTTAGACTGTGGATGGTTTATGAGGGCTCCCTTTGGACGGCCATGTGTATTATTTCTGTACTGAATCACAAGTGACCCGCCACCCCCTCGCTTTACAAGGGCTTCGACATTCTTGATGAGCAAAAACAAACAAAAAAACCCTCTTGGCCAATCCTGATAAAACAAGAAATGCTCGGAACAGGCAGCAGAGATGCACCACCCATCGGGCTTCCTGAAATGCATTAATGTGGCTTGGCAAAATAAGACGTGTGGATTTATAATTTTGAATGAACAACATGTGGAATTCACATGATTAAGAAATTGGTCTTCGATGATTTCATGTGCTTTGAGGGTGGTTCAAGTGAGTAAAGAGGCAACTAATATGCAGGAAGTGGCATTTTGGTGCATGTTGTTGTGTGGAATGGTGATTTTAATCAGTGGTAATGGTTATAAATATTAAAAAGGAGTAAATGCCATTCCAAATTAACTAATCAGAGGTTAGAGCCTATTGGCATCCATCTTCCTAAATGATTGATGGCCTGATTGATGGTTCTAAAACAGATAATTATTTCATGAGAACTTCTCGCGACCACAGTTGTTGGTATGTTCTCCAAAACCTAGCAGCTGCTTGGGCCAATGAACTGCACTCATTTCCAGCATCCAAAGCTACAGTGGCCATGTGTCCTACATTTCAGAGGACAGTCCTCTATTTGAAGGCATCCTCTGTTTGAAGAGCTGTCAGGTCCCAGACCGATTTCAAGAAAAGAACCATGTGAGCAGAGACCTTGAAGTTGTCCATCCACAGTTCGCACCTGGACAGCAGGCACAGGTCATATGGTCACAGTCTTTCCCAGTATGGTGAGATAGATTGTATTTCTATTTAAATCATAATAATTATTTCTAAATGTGCATCTATGCATATGCAAATTTTATGCAAATCTCTGCCCTCCCCTCTTTTGGGGGGATGCAATTCCTCTTTTTTGGTAGCATAAGTAGCCATCCTCATCAGAGCTCATTAGCTCCTATTACTATTGTACACATATATCAGCAGAATAAATAATATTTAGTTAATTAATAATTCATATTTTTGCCAATTAAAACACTGAGTACAGGTGCCTATTTGAACTATTAATTATATTTCCAATAGTTATCTAAAATAATTACTAACTGATACATTATAAAACATTTCTGGGACAGTTCCAGCAAACTTCTGAAGAAAGCTAAAAACAGTAATGAAACAGTTAAAATAACAGCAAATAAAATTCCACAGATGGGGTGCCACCACCAAGAAGGCCCTCCCCCTGTCACTACACACCTCACTTTAAATGGTGGGGGCACCAAGAAAAGGGCTTCTGAAGATTAGCTGAATGTTTAGGCAGGCTCATGTTGGAGCAGTTTTTTTTCCTGGTATGCATCTGTGATTTCCACATCCGTTTCATTAGCACATCAAGTGCTAGTCACTTTTACATTTGTGCGTTGTTGCGCTATTTCGCCTTGTTTACCTTTTCACCTGCGTCGGCTTGTGCTTCCTGGTATCGCCACTGTACCAGCTATATCTCTTTTCCCATTTCCTCTCCTGCTATTGTGTCTGCCCCACCCGCCCCTTCTCCTTCCCCCTGCAGTTCATTGGTTGTTGTGGTTGTGATGGACATTGTGATGGATGTGGGCATGCCCCCTTACTCTGGTTTTGTGGTCTAACGCTTTAGCGATATAGGGTTTTATTGGCTGGGAAGTTGAAACAGGTGGATGAGAGAGCAATACGAGTGGGGTTAGAGCAGCAAAAGTCCACTTGATCTACTCAGCACACTTTCCTGGCGCGCTAGAGGAGACTCGCCCCCGCCCTCCTCTTTCATCAGCAAGACCACCCTTCAACGAACACCCCACCACAAAAGTAGGAGTTCCGACATAGTGCGAGGACGGCAATACACAGGGACAGAAGAGCGGTTTTATCCGTATGGAGAAAAAATATTGCACTTTCCCCATCCTAAAAAAACATGGAAAAGGGAAGAGGCGAGATGACTGCAGGACAGGGATAGCGTCATGTGAGGGTCGAGGGGCAAAACGGTTAAGAGGGCAGGATGAAAGTGCGATAAAACGCTGGTGTGATCGAGCTCATGATGTTTAGCTCAAAATGCTTAACCCCATGGGTTAGCATGTCGTCTGAACAGAGTCACTCTGACTTTGCCTCCTGGGTCACATAACAGACACATAAAAATGGGCTGGAATTTGTGCCTCCCCTAGCAACTAGTCAGCCTTCTTACCTCACACCTTTCAAATCTTGAACTTTGGTAAGGAATTTTCCAAAGTGTCTCACAGTTATCTTGAACTTCCCCCAGAGGGGGAGCTGTCTAAGTCTGTTAAAGCAAGAACAGCTAGCACTTCCAGAGGGATAGCTGTGTTGCGTCTGCTAAAACAACCAACCAACCAACCAACCAACCAAGCCTTCTACATGACTCTTTACAGTTCACATGGTACTAACTTAAGAGAACATTGGACTGGATAGGCCTTTAGTCTGAAGCTGCCTCTACAAGAGAGGTTTAAAGCTCTTTCAAGGCGCTTAAAAAAATTTACCTCTACAAGGAGGGAGCGCAAATCGGGCGTAGAGGCGCGCTATCCCTCCGATTGTGTGCATTATCGAATGCACGTTAAATAGCGAGTTTTATTTTGCGGCGGGATGTGAAGCCGGCGCCCTGCCTCCCGAGTGCTGCTGCTGCTGCTCCTGGCTCCGCTCCTACCGGGCTCCCGCTGACCTCTCGCTCTCGCCGTCTTCCAGCTCCCTTTCCCCTTTTTCTTGCCGTTCCCCCCCTTGCTCCGTTTCATTCAAGCGCCCGGTCAGTTCCTTCACTCTCCAGCATAACAACTCGCAGGGACCTGCCTTAAAGAGACAGGCGTCCACCCGCCCTACCTCCCCCCTCCCCTCTCCCTGCCTGCCTCTCGTGCAGAGGTATTAGGCGTAAATGCGCTTCAGCGATGAAGCGCATAATCACTTAACCAGGCGCAAAAGCGAATCCTTGTGGAGGGGACCTGATTCAGCATGGCTCTTCTTATGTTCTTAACTTCAGAGTCAGCTTTTCCATGTAGTGCCAGAGGAGCAGAACTTCAAGCCTTCCCAGTCATTCCGTGGTTTCCCAGCTCATGTGCAGTTCCCCCCTCTCTCTCCTAAGGCTTAGTTACTGGCAGTAAGAGTTTTCAGCTGAAATATGCTGGTATTTTTGCTCCTGCCCCTTTGTCTTTGGCTCCACCCACCATTGGAATGTGCTTATCAAGAGCTTTTCCAAAATGGAATTCAGTCCTCAAGCTGATGGAGCTTTAACACCCCTGGTAGATGCAGACTAGGCAGCACCACTCAAATAATTCTAGGCTCTTGCACTGTTTCCAGCATGGGGAATTATGGAGCACGCATTCTGTTTATACAGGAATATACCTCCCATGGGGCAGCAAAAACTTCTCCACAACCCTGATTGATTGATTGCATTTATATACCGCCTTTCGATAACCAACCAAGATAGTTTACAAGAATTCAAAAAAGAATAATACACAAATCTGAACATATCAATCAACCTTTATTTACAATCAACACAACAGACCATTAGTACAGCATATTAAATATACACATATTAATACATATTAATAAAATGAGAGAGACAAAATCATTAAGGTAGTGAACAGTAAATTTGTCTCCGCAAGGAGCATGATCAGCCCACCATAAGTGGTCTAGTGAGGATAATCAGGGTCAGGAATTCGGCCACTTGCTCAATAATTAACTTGTTGGTAGCCTGGAGTAAAATAATCATAAGGGACTCAATAGAGTGGCCAGGGAAAAAGTGTGATGGGATATATTAGGTCTTTTTTATTATACAAAAATAACAAATGTTAAAAACAACCTTAAAAACTATAACAGTTTAAAAAGCCAAATTAAAAAGATGTAATTTGGCTTTTTAAGAAGAAAGAAGAAAGACTGGGGACCAATTGGAACTCTAGAGGAAGTGTGTACCTGAGTTTGGGAGCAACACAGGAGAAAGCCCTTTCCTGCTTGCCCGACCAGCAGACCTCTGAAAATGAGGGTGTCTTCAAAAGGGCCTCTCCTGCTGATCTTAGTATCTGAGCAGGGTCACACCAAGAGAGTCAGTCCCTCAGATAGCCAGGCCCTAAGCCATTTAGGGCGTTAAAGTTTACAATCCACATCTTGAACAGAGCCCAGAAATAATTGGCAACCAGTGCAGATCTTTTGGTATTAGAATGATGTTATCCCGATGCAGTGTACCCGTCAGCAGCCTAGCTGCCACATTTTGCACCAATTGAAGCCTCCGGACAGTCTTCAAGGGTGGCCCCATGCAGAGCGCATTACAATAATCTGGCAGTGATGTAACCAAGGCATAGGTAACTGTTGCCTGCCAGATCAAGCCAACTCAGGAACAGCCACAGCTGGCACACTAGAGTTAGTTGAGCAAGCACACTCCTTGCCACTGATCCCACCTGAAGATCCATAGACAGGGTAGGGGCATGGACTGTGGTGAACTTCCTAAAGGAAAGAAATCTTAGACAAAATGATATCCAGGGTGAGGAGCATCTTTGACACCCCTACCCTATTTGTTCTGCTTTTGAATACCTTAAACTGCATTTCAGGACTTTTGATGTACAATCTGCATGCATGACTTATCCCTGTCATAAAAAACAATGCATTTGCAGCATGGATCCAATCACAAATCACTGACACTCACACACTTTTGATCACACACACTTTTTGTTGAATAGGCACTGATGTTGTAAATATGCCTGTGAATTATAAGCAATGAACACTAACACACTGCAGGTCATCAAGGGCCTCCTCCACACGGGGCGTTTAATGAGCCTTGAAGGCTCATTATAAATTTTACCTACACACGAGCAGAGCGCAAAACGGGCGTACAGGCGCGTTATCTCCCCGATAATGCGCATTTTCGAACGCGCGTTAAATAGCGACTTTTATTTTGCTCCGGCAGTTAAAGCGCATTTTCGCTGTGTGAACAAGCGATTATGCGCATTAACTACCTGGAAAGCGCTTTTTGGGCATCTTTTAATGCGCTTCGCCGCTTCCCGCCGCCTCCCGTGCAGAGGGATTAGGAGCAAAAGCGCCTCCGCGATAATGCGCATAATCGCGGAACCAGGCGCAAAGGCGCATTCTTGTGGAGGGGGCCCAAGTAGCATTGCCAGCTTTACAAAGAAAGATGAATTATTTGTACTGCTGCAAGGATAATTGACTAGACAATCGCTCCCCCAAATTCAGTGCCCTCCCAAACTTGGCATGATTTCCAAGCCAGATCGTCATACCTGGAAGTCCCATTGAACTTAATGGAGTTCACATGTGAATAGACAAGTATAAGGTTGCACTACTAATAGCTAGTTGTTAATAGCCTCTTCTAGTAATTGCCTCCTCCTCCTTAGAAGAGACTGCCTTATTATGCATTTTGAATACAATGAAATTAGGGGCTCCATCACACCTATTCTTCCCCCTGGTTTGCCTCCGTGTTTTTTTACCTCCCTTTCATGATCGTATCTATACTGGTGAGCTCTCTTTTTGATCTCAGCTGCTAGTGCGCCTGTCCCACCCGCCCCTTCTCCTTCCCCCTCCAGTTCATTGGTTCTTGTCCTTGATGGACATTGTGATGGATGTGGCAGCCTTCCCCCTCCCTCATTGGAGCTCCTATAACAACGAAAATGCTTACGTCGGTGTAATTTTTAAAGATAAAGAGATGAAATATAGCAGGGTGATAGATCTTAAGGAGGGCTTTAGCCTTGCCAAGTTTGCATCAAATCAGTTCATCCCTTGATTTTTTTTTAGGTATTTTTTAATCCTCAGAAGTTTTTTTTTTTAAGTCTAAAACGGCAAACTAGAAAGAAGTGCTCTGCAACCCTCTGCTTACTTCTGAGGTCTTACTTCTGTTTACTCAGCCAGCCAGCCAGCCAGCCAGCCAGCCAGCCCCCTTCCTTAGCCCACGCCATGATGATCGACGGGTTTCCCTTTTAAGATGCCCAAAGACCCTTTGGCCCAGGCAGGGTCCTAACGCACTCCTACGGCTATGCCAGCGCCGTTGCTTTGGGTGCACCTACTAGAACATCTTTGTGACCGGGTCCGTACTCCTCTCTGCCGTTTTCCCCATGGAGGCTCGCTATAACGCGGGGTGGGGTGGAAACAAACCCAAGGCGGAAGAAGCGGGCACGTAGGCGAGGCCGAGCGGCGATCTCTGTGTGGCTGTAGCTGTTTCACGGGCCGAACTCTAGCAACTTTCGGATCCGGCTTGTTTCATTTTCGTTTCCCGGAAAGTTAAGTCATCGGAGACCACGCTACTTTCTGCGTTCGCGCAGAGGAGGGGGGGGGGGGTTGTCGGGAAGTGGGCAGAAGCAGGAGTAGCATCCAAAGGCTCGTACCGAGCCCCCAGAGCAGGGACTCCTCACCTTCCACCTGTAATGCAGGTAAGAGCTGTAATGGAACCCCTGAGCCAGTCAGAAATTGCCCCACTCCAGGTACTCCTCTGTCTCTCCGTGCCTTCCTCCCCATCCCCTCTCGGCAGTTAATCCGTTCAATCTCCGTTTGTACTCAACACACACCCGGTCTCCACATATGCTCACAATACCTATGGCCATCCCTCTATTACTCACCCCGTTTTATCCCGTTTTATCTTCGTTCCTCCCCTCCCCATCTCCTTGAATACACATCTCAAGTACTGTCTCCTGCTCCCAAATCCCTCGATCCCCCTCCTTAGACTTCACCTCAGCCTCCAAATTGTATCTATCTAGGACCCACCCACTCTCCAGTTCCTCGTGGATTCCGTGGACAACTTCGTAAACCTGCCATTTTTTCTGGACTGTTTTTGAATTGTTTCTGAATGGGCAAACTCCACAATTCCCCGCAGAGGTCATTTCACAAAGCGAAAGACAAAACAACAAGCAAGTTGCTAATATTCCTTAGGAGGTAGCATTTTGGAGGGCAAAATTAGGGGGGGGGGGGAAGGAAAGAGATATACTTTTGAAAAATGAAGATGAAGAAGCAAAAAAGATCAGTTGGAACTTATCTCCTTGGATACTTTTATTTGTTTCAAGACCAACTTAGTTTGGGTGTCTTTCTTTGGAATATGTTAGGCTTGCAAATGTTGTTAAAGCACACTAGAAAGTGGGAAAGGGCTATTTTAAAATCCACCATACCTGGTCACCATACAGCATTTTTGACAGTGTAGGTTGTAGATTCACATTACATTTGCTGGTAAAGCAAAGAAATTAGGCATTGCTTGTGAAAACAGCCTTACCTTCTATCAGTTAAAGGATATTTTGGCACAAATGGAGAAATAAAATGTTAGCTGAACAATTTGATTAAATATTCTGTAGCCAAAAACAAAAAAAGAGCATTAAACTTATTTTCATTTGTGTAAACCAAAGATTGTTGTTGACAATGTAGTGGTTTTCTTAAAAAAACATTTGAAATAAATTTATAGTGTGGATGTCTTTCACTTTTATTTTCTCAGTACAGTGAATTTGAAACACATTTTTATGTGTTGCTGTATAAGGAGTTCATGCAGTCTAGTAAACCTTAGTTATCACAACAAAAACAGCCATCAGTATTGCGGCACTTTAATGACTTGGGGTGCTTTCAGGTGAGACTTTTATCGGGCCCTCGCCCTGCCTCATCCATTGAATTTTACGAGGGGTCCAGACATAATCATCTTCTACTCGTAACCCTCCTGCGTTTTCCTACTACTTCTTCTGTGTTTTTTCTTACTGCAGAAAACCTGTTGAGGAGAAAAATATGGAATTGCTGCACAATGTCTGCTGATTCATTGTGCTCTGTCTGGAAGGACCCTAGCACATTTATTATTATTTTTTTATTATTGTTTTTAATCAAGTTTTATTTATGATTATATTATAAGACACCTTTAGTGCAATTTTTCTTGGTAGAAAGGCAGTTTACAAATCAAATCAAATAAATAATGGTATAAGCTTTTGTGAACTGGCCATGAAAACCTACCCCATAATAAGTTTGTTGGTGTTTAAAGTGTCAAAAGACTCTGCTATTTTTTTCAGCAACAGATGGCTGCTCTAATTATAAGACTTATCTTGAATCAATCTGTCCTTTTCCCCCAGAAGGCATCTTTTTAAAATACACAGGCTATAGTTTTCTGTTCATTTACTTTGTAATAGTCCTATTGGCTTCAGTGAGAATGCACAATTAAAGAGAGAGGGAGGAAGAGAGAGAGAGAGAGAGAGAAGACTTTTTAAATTTATAGAATTGTAGGGGTGAAAGGGCCCATACAATCCAGCTATGTCTTCACAGATAAATTGTGTTTGACTAAGTTATAAACATAATTATGTAAAAGCTTTAAATTTAGCTGTAGCATATGAGAGCTGACATATTTATTCTTTTTCAGCAATAGTCTTCCCTCTTTTAAAGTTCAACCTGCTTCCTTAAATTAGCTTTTGTGGCATGTACATTAGCAGTGATTGATTACTCCAGAACTATATGCTGTCGTCTTTAGTACAAGACAATCCATTAGATCACAAGTGAGCAAAAGGTGAAGTACATTGACAGTGCAATTCTATACATGTCTACCTAGAAGTAAGTCTTCTTACGTTAAATGGTTTGGAAGCCACATGGGCAAGTCAAGTTTTGGATCTGCATTTGCCCTGTCCACCCATCAAAACTTTGTTCTACACCCTCAAGCTCTAGTTCAGCCTTCCCCAACCTGGTATCCTCCAAATCTGTTCGCCATGTTGGTTGTAATGTTGGGAGTTGTGGTCTCACACATCTGGCAGACCCAAGGGTGTGGAAGGCTGCTTTAGTTATGCTTCTCTGGGATTTCCTTTGTAGTTTGTCATCCAAACTGGTTTGCGCTTGCTTCTTTACTGCACAAAATGATACAAGAAGTACACTGGGACACTATGGAAATACAGATGATTTCATACAGGGGATCCATATAGCTTCAATATCTTTCTCTTCTCTTAAGGGTGAAGTGGCAGCTAGTTCTTCGAATCCTGTGGTAACATCTGCTTTGCCTCTGCAGTTGCAGCCCGCTGCAGGGATATCATTACAGTCTCTTTGTGATGGACAAATCTGCATGTTGCCAGGCCGGCTCAGTGAGTAGAAGAGGCATCATCTAAGAGACCACACAGAGCAATACAAATTAGCATCTAGACAGCAGTTCTCATCTGTACAAATAACTTTGTGGAACAGAAACTGGCAGGTCATATACTGTGGAGGCAAATCCACTCCCAGCCATGTTATGAAAGCACTTTTAATATATGGATGAAGGAAGATATACATTTCTTAGAGCAGTAGGGCTGGTTTGAAAGCACTCCCAACGTGTTCAGTGCAAATGTACTGTTTTCTCTCGGGGTGAGTTCTGAAAAGCCAGTTCTGCAATTTTGTAGGGTGTTTCAGTTTGAAGCATGAAAAAGCATGCACAGGGAGGGGAGGGGTGAATGGTTGGACAAGAAAGACAGCTGAACCAGTGTTCAGTTTGCTGTGATGTTCATGTTCGCCATACTTTGGGTGAAGAACCCCCTGTGACTTTGCTTTAAATACTTCATCTGTCTTCACGCATTAAGCAGGGGTGGGCCACGGGGTTACTTCACCAGATGTTTAGCCTACAACTCCCATCAGCCCAAGCCAGCATAGTCAATGGTGAGGGATCATGGGAATTGTAGGCCAAAATTTTAAAAATCATAAACATAGATGGAGGTCCATATTATTCACCAAAGGTCTGCCGGAATAAGAAAGTGTTTGCCTGCCTCCAAAGACGTATCAAGAAGGGAGCCAGTCTAGCTTTCCTGGGAAGGGAGTTCCAGAGTTTAGAGTTGCAGGAAATAAAAAACCTATTTGAATGTCATGTCTGAAACCAGCCTTGGTCAGGGCTGTGTATTTTCCCATGATTGTACTGAGCAAACACAGAGTTCAGTATTCCAAGGAATGCAGAATTTTGCACTCTGGGCTATTTGATAAAACACCATTTCCTAGCGGCAAAGATGGGTAGTCGCTACATGGGAAAAGCTCAGCAGCTGGGGGCAGGAGGTGCATGAGATAACTGAGCAGGATTTCCATGGCTTGGGGTAAGGCTTCTGTGCCTTGTGCAGCTTTTTGTGAGAATGTGGACTGAGGTTTCGCTTCAGCTTCAATTCTAATCTAATTGGTGCCTACAAAAATGGGCATGAGGACATGGGTCTTTGAGGCATGTTGCCTAATACGTGTTTGCCTAGGAGGAGGGGGAGAGGGAAGGGACCATAGCTCAGTCGAAGAGCACCTTCTTAGATCCCAGGTTCAATGTCCAGCATCTCCAGGTGAAAAATAGCAAGACCATAAGAAGAGCCTTGCTGGATCAGACTAAGGGTCCATCTAGTCCAGCACACCAGCCAACCAGCTGTAGACCACAAACAGGACATGGTGCAACAGCACCATCCCACCCATGTTCCCCATCAGCTGGTGTATATGGGCTTTCTGCCTATATACACCAGTTACTGCAAAGCAATGGGATAGATTCTCTGTTTTGGTGCTTGGAGGTCCCCAGTCTTCCCCAGCCTGGTGCCCTCCAGATGTGTCAGACTACAATTCCCATAACCTCCCTCATGATGGGAGATGTAGACTAATACATCTGGAGGGCACCAGATTGGGGGAAGGCTGGAGTAGATATCAGACTGATGGATGATCAGTTGCACATGGTATATGATCAACGAGAAAGAAAAGAGAAACCCATCCTTTGAAAAGGGAATGATGATAGTCTTTTTGAAACTGCTAGGAAGGGATATTCTTGGAGTTTGGGAAGGAGGAGAAAGAGAAGATCTAAACATCATAACAGACATTATCTACTTTGTTCCTGTGATAAATTCTGATTTTGTGTGCAGAAGGGGGAGGAACTGTGTGCGGATGGGAGTGGGGTGGGGGTTATATCTGTAATGCTATTTCAATATCAGTCTGGTTTGCTTTCAGGAATCCAGCCGTCCCTTTGGAGCAAAGATGATGTCATTCACTGGTTAAGATGGGCTGAAAAAGAATATTCACTCCGGGAATCTGATGCAAACAAGTTTGAAATGAACGGGAAAGCCCTTTGTATTCTCACCAAGGAAGATTTCAGATTTCGGGCTCCTAATTCAGGTTAGAGGGGCTAATTCCTTAAGGGAAAGGAAGGACCCTTTCCAGATTTGACTGGCTTACAAGTAAAGAGAGTTCAAACAGCTTCCATGCAGGTGTGGTTTTAGGTCTAACACTATAAGAGAGCACGTAGAACGAATTTGTGAAGCCACCACATTGGTCAGTAGATTTCTCCTGTGAGCACATCACCTTGAGGTTGAGTTGTAATTGAACAACTGCCTGTGGTGAGGGTGAAATACACCCTAAACTGCAATCATATGGGTGCAACTTGGGAGTAATAAATCCCATTGAATAACAGTGGGGCTTACTTCTGAGTAAACAGGTATTGGGGTGCTCACAAGGCAGTTTCAGATCAAGAGGATTTACCATCCTAAGCCATATACTTCCAGCTACTTATCCCAGAATTTTTCCACAGAAGACAAGAGGAGTGCAGTGGTGACAGTAGCCCAGAGTGTATAGCCTTATTCACTTTGGCCAGAGCTGCTATTAATTAGGCCAACCAAGGGAAGGTTGCATTAGATTGTCCACAATGGCTTCTTTTGCACCTTCATCTTGATCTCCCCTCTAGTCGCCATCCTGTCTTTTCCATAATGGTCCACTGAGGGCAGCAACAGTGGTAGGGTTAGTTTAATTCTTTATTCTGAGCTGATCACTAACACTCCAGTTCATAGTTGGGAATATACTAAAAAGGCTTACACTAAATGGCTGTTGGAATACATTGGTTCATTCTGAATAGCCCTAGGACTACGAGCTTCATCACACCTAATCCTCCCCACCTGGTTTGCCTCCAAGTTTTTTTAACTCTGAAGCAAATGTGCGTCAAGCTTATGATCCCTTTCACCTGAATACCTGCTCTTTCACTCCAAGGTCCTTAGCTCCATTGCTCTTTCACTCCACTCCACTCCACTCCTCCCTTTCTCACTCTCCTTCCAGTCAGGTTCTGGCAGATGAGTACTTCTACCAGACTGCCTTTCTCCTTGGCAAAAATGGAAAGAACATTTAGTTTGGCTCTTTGGGGGCACTGAGGGAGTACAATTCTGTCTCTGCAGAGATTCAGGCGTTGTATGTTTTAAAAAATGCTTTGGAGCCTGGGATGCAAGGTTTGGGTTTTATATTGAGGCTTGGAGCTGGCTGCTGGGAGAGATTGCTTTTCCCTGCCAGGACCTGATGCAATCCATTGAAGCCCCCATTCCTTTAAAACTACACTGAGGTTTATCGCGGATTTCATGCATTTAGGGAAAATAATCCAGACTTTTAGCATTCTAGAAAAGGTTGGGGAAGAGGCAGTGTGTCAGCAGGACAGGCACGGCATCATGTGAGTACCATGCTGCAAATCTACACAACAGGTATGGCGAGAGTGCAGTAAATCGCTGGTGTGATGGAGGCCTACATTAAATTTCCAGATTACCATCAGAACGCATTCAAGTAGCCTCCCCCGACCTGATGCCCTCCAGACGTTTTGATGTACAACTCCCAGGATTCCTATTGGCTATGCTGGCTGGGGCTGATGGGAATTGAAGTCAAGGTAGCTGAAGGGCATCAGGTTGGAGAAGGCTGCATTAAACCAAGGATTATTGGCTGCTTAAAGAAGTGCTCTTTCAGGACCATCCCCAAATGGCCAAACTGAAAAGTATTGCTCTCTAGATGGCTATTGAAATGGCTTGGACAGACTGAATGATGACCTTTATGAAATATTAGGAACTGTCCTCCTAAGTCCAGGTCAGGTTCAGTCCTGGGACAATCTGTGGGGCACAAGAAGTCCTTTGCTCATGAGGAACCTTCCTTTGTAACCAGGCAATCCTTCTGGCGTAGCTCTTGAGACGACGATACTCTTAGGGGCTAGGTGGTCATTTAGTTTCTGTCTCAAAGGGATGGACCTGCAGTTCATATTCATTCTTATGATATAAATCTGGTGGAACTGGTCTTTCTTTGTTTCTTTTCCCATAGGAGATGTTTTGTATGAGTTACTCCAATACATTAAGACCCAGAGAAGAGCCCTCGTTTGCAGCCCTTTCTTTAACTCTCCCTTTCAGGATGCAGAACACAAACTGTCCCAGAGCGCTCCGGAAGGTGAGTACTATGGAGCAGTGGCTTAATCATGGTAAATTACCCTCGGCTTGCACCCCAGGACTGTGGATCCAAATGGTGCGTCCCATCCCCCCACCTCCCAATGTTGGGTCCCTGCAGGGACCTGGTCCTTTAAGGGAGGGTGCATAGCTTAGTGATGGAGCATGTGCTTAGTGGGCAAGAAGTTCCAAGTGTGATCTCTGGCATCTTCTCTCCATTAAAAAGATTGTAGGAAATAGGACTGGGAATGACCTCTTGCTGAGATCTTGGAGGGTTTCCTGAGCTGCTCTCCACAATGTTCTCGTTTCCTGATATAATCTCACTCATGGGAGGCTGGTGGCTCCAATGTCAGTGGGGCGGTGAATCTGCTCCGGGGTTCAGAAGCTATCCAAAGTGCCAGGGTTAAGAGTTCTGACTGGTTCTAACTGAAACCCAGAGTGGATTCACTGCCCCACTGACATTGGAGCCACCAGCCTCCCCTGAATTCTCACCCATGCTGTAGCCAAAGCAGCTCCACAAGATTTGGGTCCCCTCCACAAGGATTCGCTTTCGCGCCTGGTTAGGCGATTATGCGCATCATCGCTGAAGCGCATTTACACCTAATACCTCTGCACGAGAGGCGACGAAGCGCATTAACGGATGTCCAAAATGCGCTTTCCAAGTAGTTAATGCGCATAAGCGCTTGTTCACATAGTCAAAATGTGCCGGAGCAAAATAAAACTCGCGATTTAACGCACATTCGATAATGCGCATAATCGGAGAGATAACGCGCCTCTACACCCGATTTGCGCTCCGTTCTTGTAGAGGTAAAAAATTTTAAGCGCCTTGAAACAGCTTTAAACGTCTCTTGTAGAGGCAGCCAAATACTAGGGAAGGAAATTGCCCAGTAATGGAGCAATTGCAATCTTCCTGCAAGGCTGGCCAAGGAGATGATGGGTGCTGTGAAGCTTCCTCTCAGTTGACAAAGGCCCTTTCTATACGTAAGGGGCGATCCCAGGCTTATTTGCTTCTGGGATCTGGGGGCGATCCCAGACTTACTTGCTTCTGGGATCGTTGCCCAGTTTCTACACAGGAAGCGCAACGTCCCAGAAGCAAACAGGAACGTCGCACTTGTCGCCCACATTTGCACACCAATGCAAAAGTAAGTAAAAAACAAAACAAACAAAAGCCCCGACCCTACTCCCCCATCCCCGATGCCCCTAGACTCCCCCCGGCCCAGCTCCTTCCCTCCTGCAGACCCCCACTACTTGCAGGGAGGACAGAAGAAGCTCACACTGCCTGCAGTCCTCAGGATTGTCCTGGGACCACAGGTAAAATTGGGATAACCAAGGTTTTGGTTATCGTG
The DNA here is from genome assembly GCA_029215795.1 of Anniella stebbinsi. Classification (NCBI taxonomy): domain Eukaryota; kingdom Metazoa; phylum Chordata; class Lepidosauria; order Squamata; family Anniellidae; genus Anniella; species Anniella stebbinsi. The sequence goes on along the minus strand of JARDYH010000004.1, from coordinate 61,768,402 downwards.
GTAAATTGGAGGAGTCCGTGCTCTCAGGATCCCCTGTGCATCATTTGGATTCACAGGAATGAGCTAGCGACGACCCTGGGAAAAAATCCCCAGTGTGTAGGAAGTCCTCCCTGAACAGTGGTGGTGTTTTCTGCTGCTGTGGTTGTTTCACCAGTGGTGGGGCAGAAAACAGGATAGTGGCTGAGGATCCAAAAGGTCCTAGACTCCCTTGTAACCCTGATATGCCCCCAGACCCATTGGAGGAAATAGGCTAGGGGGGAAAGATGGGGGAGCATGAGCTAGGAGGGCTTAGGAAATGGCGGCAGGTCCATCATGGATCTTTCCCCACTTCCTCATAGAATTGCTCTACCCTTATTATTTATGGTATTTTGGTGGCCGATAATATGCTGAAAGGTGCCCTGGTCTCCTCACAGGCCTGAAATGCAAGTTAGAAGGTCTCCCAGCTGATGGCCATGCACTACCTACAGAATGTTTGATTGTCACTGCGAGTCATCCAGGCCATGGAGACCAATCCAGGTCTTCCACCAAAGCTTTCTACAATCCTGGGGCAACCTCTCTTCCTCATCACAACGCAGAGATCAGCTACAGAGCAAATCTTGTGTGTTCGTTTCCTGTGACATCGTCAGTTCCAGTTAGTGGTAAAATTGCAGGTAAGTATCGGTTCTCTGAGACAGGTAACTCTGTTGTCAGCTGGCTCTCAAACATGATTAAGGTTGGAGGACATGCAAAAATTTTCTTTTATTTATATGGAAGAAGATAGATGATATAGAATTTAGATAGTTGAAAAAGCACACATCTATATGGCTCTTTGGATCATGAAATTTTAACCTCATGGCCCCACGTTAAGGCCCTTTAGTTTTCAGAAGCTTATGTGGAGTCCTTAGTACAAATAAGGACTACATCTGTAGTTTCTATCTATGGCCCTTTCCACACCAGCGATTTTTCCCTGGGTTGTCCCTGTGCATCAAAATGATGCACAGGGGATCCTGGGAGCAACCAGGGATGACCCTGGGAAAACCACGGGATAGCGGAAACCGCAGATATCCTGGATTTCCCACCATCCTGGGATGTGAAATGGGCACGGAGCTGCGCAGGATGGCTCCGTGCCCATGGAGGTGGGCATGGGGGAAAACAATTCCGCCATCCCTAGGATGGCAGGGGGCACTCGGGGGGGGGGGTTATCTTTTCCACCACGTGAGGACTCCTATCTCTTAAAAAAAAAAAACCAAAATGGCAGGCATGGGCATGACGTCTCTTTCCTCCCGGGACGTTATGCTTCCTGTTTAGAAGGTCAGGGACAATCCCAGAAGCAAGTAAGTCTGGGATCGGCTCCCCTCCTTGCCTCTACACCCTTAGGTGTAGAATGGGCCTTAGTTACAGCTGAACTACACATAACAAAGGAAACAGGCTTCCCCACGCCAGGTTTTGCATAGGGTGATCATATGAAAAAGAGGGCAGAGCTTGTATCTTTAACAGTTATGTAGAAAAGGGAATTTCAGCAGGTGTCATTTGTATCCACGCAGCACCTGGTGAAATTCCCTCTTCAGCACAACAGTTACAGCTGCAGGAGCCTTGCCGTCTTGACCAGATACAAAAGAGGACAGGGCTCCTGCAGCTTTAACTGTTGTGATAAAGAGGTAATTTCTCCAGGTGCTGCATGGATACAAATGACACATGCTGAAATTCCCTTTTCTATGCAATTGTTAAAGATACAGGAGCCCTGTCCTCCTTTTCATATGGTCACCTACTTAAGAGTAGCAGCCTGTAAATGCATTCCTCAGCTCACTTTAATGCTACGGAATGAATGACTTAAGCTTGTGTGATCACTACAATTCCTTTCTTAACTGACTCTCAGACTGCAGATTACTCTGGGATTATGTCTACCAGCTCCTCTGTGACAGTCGATATGAACCATTTATCAAATGGGAAGACAAAGAAGCCAAGATCTTTCGCGTCGTTGATCCCAATGGACTAGCTAGACTTTGGGGAAATCACAAGGTACGTAATAAGCTTGTCATGCCATCCCTAATCAGTGTGAAACCAGGGAACATTTTTGTGTCATACTTAAGAGGAATACATATTTAAATCCAAATTACTTGTACATGATCATGTGTGACGTTCTCTTTGGGGTGCACAGGTGAATAGACACGCTGAGGATGTCAGATTTCTTGGTTGGGAAGAGTTCCTTGCCAGGAGATCCACTCGTGAGTAAGCATCCCTAAAGTAATTACTCATGAGTGGACCTATCGTCAGTAGGAGGACTCCAGATAGTTGTTTGAAACAGAGCACTGTATCATTATCTAATGATAATCTAATTTGTGCAGTTCATTAAAATAGGTCTGCTATAAATAGGACTAGCATGAGACAACGAGCATCATCAGACAAATGTTTTATAGCACGCTCATTACTGGCCACTCACAGATGTTCGCAGGTCCTTTTAACGCTGCCATCCACCTCATGCATGTCTCCTGCTCTTTATTCCATCAAAAAATAAGACCCGGAAAATCCATTAAAAAAAAAAAACTAAAACAATATCTGTTGCCGTTTCCTGCTGTATGCAGAAGCAGTGCAATAAAAACACCCACTGAATGGGACACGTGGTCATTGCTTGCTTCCTCTTTGTTCCCCGTGTGAAGAAAGAGGAAACTGCTCATCCCTATTGTGAGACAGAAGCAGGAGGCAAAGCGATGGCAGGGAAACGTGGTTTCCCCCATGTCTGATGAGACTCAACGTAATGGCTGGGAAGGGCTTCATTTCAACTGCTTTGGCTGGAGCCCTCTTCTTTGAGGTGCTTGAATCTGGGGAGGGCTTGAGCCTGCCATTGGAAACGCCAGCTTGGACATCCTTCCCAGGCAGCTGTTCTATGGCTGGGAAAAGCTCCTGGTTGAAGCTCTCCCCACCCATATTTCTACTCATGAATGCCACCCTTCACTTCAGGGGATGGGACAAGGACTGTAGATGCATGTTGGCTTCAGGGCTACCAAGGAACCCTGGCAGTAGAAAGCAGCAGGGAGGCTTTAAATACCTTCAATTGACTGAGGCTGGGAGTTTGATAAGCTGGGGGGAAGCAAGTACTTTGGTCCAGGGCCTAAAGGGGGAGTGAATTGGGAGGTTTTCTATTGTGTTGAAATCCAGCTAGTGTGTGTATGGTGTGGTGGGGCTGAGGAGAGATCTGTTGTAACCCAAAAATATATTTTCAACATTGCTTAATGTAGGGTGACCAGATAAAATCCAGGTCAGGGCTCATGTAACTTTAACAGTTGTAGAGAAAAGGGAATTTCAGCCAATGTCATTTGTATGCAATTAGTTCCTGGTGAAATTCCCTCTTCATCACAACCGTTAAAGTTGCAGGGGCCCTGCCTTCTTTTGTATATGGTCACTCTAGTATAGTGCCTGCACCTTTAACTGTTGTGATGAAGAGGGAATTTCACCAGGAACTAATTGCATACAAATGACACTGGCTAAAATTCCCTTTTCTCTACAACTGTTAAAGTTATATGAGCCCTGACCTGGATTTTATCTGGTCAGCCTACTTAATGGAAATACCTCCCCCACCCCAAATATAGCCAGATGTGCTTCTTCTGCATCCCTGGCAACGGTTAAGGATCTTGAATAGCAGGAATGGGGAAGGCCTACTTCTGCTAACATGTTGGGCCTTGGCCACTTGAAATAGACAACAATGGGTAGATCAGCCTTCTCAAATCCAGATCTAGCCTAATGTTTTTGTACTACAATGCCCACCATAAGGATCATTGGCCATGCCAGCTGGGGCTAATGGGAGTTGTAGTTCAACAATATCTGGAGGGATCCAGGTTGGGGAAGGCTTAGCTTGATGGACTCATGGTCTAAGTCATGCTAAGGCAGCTCTTTATATCCTGCAAATGCACAATTCCAAATGACATCTACAAAACCAGTAGCTTCTCAATCTCAATTAAAACCTAACATCTGCTGTGATTTATAAAATTTGAAATTAAGTTCTCAAAATATCCTTCATTGAGCCCAGCAGGCTATGTCCATTGAACTTTGGTTCTGCAGTGAGATTCCCTGGTTCTCCTTTGCTAATCCAATGTGAACCATTTGAACAATGGTCAAAAGAGGTCAGAAGTCAGTATTATTCTCTTCTGAATTTACAGAACCGTAGAAACATGACATATGAGAAGATGTCAAGGGCTTTGAGACATTACTATAAACTCAACATCATCAAAAAGGAACCTGGACAGAAACTGTTATTCAGGTGAGGAAGGAAAACAAAAAGCAACATGCAAAGTGAATGCATTGGGGTGATATTGCTAGAGAACAACATGATGAGAAGTCAAATGTAGGTGTTGCGTACTTTGGTGGAACTCTGAGATCCTACGGCAAGTGCTGTGCTTCATAGTGGATCAGGATGATAGGGGTGACTCAGTTCTGCCCCTCCGGGAGCAGAAAGGAGTCCCAGCCCCCCTGTACAAGATTTCGGTTTGACGACTGGTTCCCCGATTATGCGCATCTTCTCTCAATCGCTTTTACGCCTAATCCCTATACACGGGAGGCGTTGAAGCGCATTACGGGCTGTATGAAAGGCATTTTAAAGTTTTTGACATGCTGAGAATCGCATGCAAATGTTGCTGAAAGTAATGTGCTTTGTCCCAGAGAAACTCCCCAAACCGGTTCCCTCCCTTTATTCTCCCGCCCACCAGAATCTCCTGCCTTTGGTTTCCTGGTTACCTGAAAGGAATGAGCTGATTAACATGTTCGGCTACCTGTCTTCCCCCCTCCTTTGCCCGATTGCCATGACCTCCTCAGGAGTAAATGGGAATGTGTCTTGCACACACACACACACGCACCAAAACAGACAGGGGGATGCTGCTTCGTTCCTTCCCCCTCCACTTCCCAGCGAGCTCAACAATTGTAAAACACACACACACACACACACACACACACACACACACACAACTCAGCTCAGGAACCCAGCAAGAAGCGAGGGGAAGTTATGTCGGCTGATGGCTAATTATACGCACATCTGCACATCCTTCCTACCCCCTTTACTTCTCATAAAACCACCTTCATCTGGCCCCGTGTCTCCATGTTAAAAATATTTCATCTGGGTACTTCAAAGAAACTTTATTTTTGGTTCACGTTGGGTCACCTCTTCTTGGAGCTTCCATCCAGAGAGATGGAGTACAAGGAGGAAGTTGCCAGGAGGAGAGAGGAAAGGAAACTAAACCAAAAAGTGGGAGGTTTTCTCAGCGAAGGGGCAGTTCTATGCATGACATTATGACCACAGTCCAACCCCTGATCATTAATGCGTCTCCTCAGAAAGTTGTTTACACGGACATAAGGCGCTCTTACTCCCGCCGTAAATTAAAACTTGCTAATTAACGTGCATTCGAAAATGCGAATAATTGGAGAGAAAACACGCCTGAGCCCCTGATTTGCGCTCCGCTCTTGTAGAGGTAAATTTCCTAATGCGCCTTGAAAGAGCTTTAAATCGCTCTTGTAGAGGCACCCCTAGAGGTTGTGGGGTGCAGTACCAGTACCAGCCAGCCCTACACCCTCCCAAAGCCATAGTTAAAACAACACATGGGTCTTTGGAAAATCTGTTCTGTTTGGATCTAGACTACACACTACATTAAATGCATGGCATGTACCTGATCCTACTCCCCCTTTCTTTTTACTTTAGTGTAAGTGTGTTGGGCCCCAATCCAAATCAGTTCTTGTGTGTGTGTGTGTGGTTGGGGAGGGTGGCAAACCTTCCTACCAGACACTTCTACCCCCCTTAATTTGCCCCTTTCAGTTGCAGGGCTTAATGGTTCCAATGGAGGGGTGTGTTTTTAGCCCCCGCCCCATTGGGTAGGGGTGGGGATGGAAAGTGTCTGGGTAGGAAGGTTTAGAACTCCGCCTACATAGGCACAGTGGTCCAATCTGGATCGAGGGCCTACATGCTTACACGAATTTTTTTTTTAAAAGTTAGGATCAGGTACATATTAGGCATTTGACATAGTGTGTAGTTTAGTCCTAAATTAGAGGACCTTTCTCTGTGACGAGGCTTGATGTATAAAAGACAGCAAGGAACTGACATTAGAGACAGCAGGTCAAAGATGACTTTGGAAGGATTGAGCCAAGAATCTCCTTCCCTAAACAAGAACCCCTTAGCTGAGGTGATGGGCCAAATTACATGTGAGTTTAGTCACATGTTCAAACAAACAAGCTTAATCTGTCTGATTTTATTCTGCAGAAGTAGCAGCCATGGCATGCCAATCTGAAACTTGCTTCTCAACCAGATTGTGACCTCATGCTGTTTTTTTGCTAAACTTCCTACTGATTGCTTTTTATGCCCCCCCTCCACAACTACTGTTTACTGCAAAAAGCACAGGTGGGCGCAAATTGCAGCTGAGTAGGGAGTGATTTTCCACAGAAAACTGGTAGGTTCCCAATTTGGATCAGGAGCACATTCTAGAATGGGCCCCTGCGGGTAATTTTTCTCCAAAATATAAGTGGCCCGGTTAAGCACACTGCAGAAATCAGTGACCCTCAAAGGATAGGAGTCACCTGGGGCTGGAAGGAGAACAGAACAAATACCAACCACTTGAATAGTGTTGGGCTTTTTTCTACAGACCCAGGAGGAACTGAATTACAATCCCCTACTAAAGCCAAGCATTCAAATGATATGATCTCAAAAGATCAAAATACTCTTCAAAACTCAGGCATAAATTAAGTGTGAAGACAGTGCTTCAATTTTAGTATAGAATTTGGCTTCCACATTGGCTCAGCAACCCAAGTTATGGCTTCTGGAAATACAAAAACCTAGTTTGTATGTAGATTGGTTTATTTCACCCAGATCCCCAACAGTTGGTATGAGATCACACTGGTTGTAATGTGGTTTGATTTTCTTTTTGCTGTTTACTGGTGGTGTTACCAGTCGTGAGACTGGGAAGTATGGCAGATCATAATTCGATTTTTTTAAAATCAATACAAAATATGTTTTGTCAGTGTGTTCCTCCATCATACAAGCAGCTAAGCATCTTTATTTTCCATATAATAGAGCTAGGCCATTAGCATCTCCTTTTCAGTACCATCTCCCTTGCTAAATTAATGCATGAATTTTTTATAGATACAGACCCTGTTCTGGTCAATATTTTTTTGTTTTTTTGCTGAGATTATAACAAACCTTGATTGGATCATCACAATCACGCAGAGCGATTTATTAATATTTTAATTTCAGATTCCTGAAAACGCCTGGAGAGATCAAACATGACAAATCCAGTAAATTTGAACAGCTGGACAATGAAGAGCAAGAAGGGGAAGACTGGAAAGATGATGTGTTGGAAATCTCGCATTAGACATTTGCCAAGCCACAGTAGTATCAAGAATGTGTTTTATGTGATGGAAAGGTTTTTTTAATGACTGGATGAAGTAAATTAACGCCTCAGGGGCGTATCTATTCTGTAGCTTACTGCAGCTCAAGTGTGTAGAATTAATCCACCAGACCTCTGCTGCCTTTGAACTGGACCATCTACTTTTAAGCTGCTGTCAAATTGTAAGTGAACTCTGTGTACACAAAACAGTTCAGAAACAGCGGTCCTCAGAATCAGGTCTCCCCGCGCCCCCATCTTGTAGCTGGCGGTCTTGCTAGTGACTCTCTCAAAGATCAGTCTTTTCACACACACACACACACACACACACACACACACACACCATTTTATATACATCACAGAGAATTGTACAGTTTTGCTGCCAATGCACACACACCTGCAAAGTGATCAATATTTTGTACCAGATTAAAGCAGCACAGCGGCAGGCATGAAAAGGCACAAAATCAGGCCTGTTTGGCACCACAAAAACCAATTTGGCTTTCAGGCTTCAGACATTTTTGTCTTGGGTAGGAATGATTGCCTCCATTGAAGGAAGTGCAACCTGAAACTTTCAAACCCGGTAGAAAGTGTTGGCTGTGTTGTTTTTTTAATCCAGTTAAGCCCTGACTCACTGCTAATGTAGATCAAAATCAAGGTAATTATTGCTTTCACAACACCTTATTTCACAAATTGTTTTCATCTTTAGCTGGTGAGGTTGCTATTCCAGTTCTGTTTGTTTTGTTTTGTTTTTACAGACGGGAAATGGAAACTGAGAGAGAAAATATCCTTTCTTTTTTTTTAACCAACCTTCTAATATAAACAAAAAAACGTCCATCACAGCCACACAAAATGCCAACTTTCCCCACTGGGCTCCAGAAATTTGTTAAAATGGTGCATGGATAATAGCAAGAATCAAGAATCCCAGCCACATAAACATGAGAGGAAAGTCTGAAACTTTTACTTGTATTGTTTTATTTTGTATTTAAGTGCTTCTTGAAAAAGTTGCTTTTATTGATCACTATCAAATATTTAATGTCTGAGTGGTTTTCATTTCAAGATTACTGGTGATGATTTATATCTTTAACTGTGGTCTCGCTCTGTTTGCATGTAACTAGTCTCCTTCACAACTAGTTGTCTCTGGATGAGCATTCAGGGCTGCATCAAAAGATGCATCTGCCTAGTTCCATGGGGCCTAGATAAGCAATGCAATGTGGATGCAAATACTCATCTGAATATGTATAACTTACAGTTGTGTAAGTTGCTTCTGAAGGTTGATTTCCCTTGCGGCTGGGTCAAGCTCCTGCTCTATGGTTTATTATAGTGAATGCAATGGATCAAGCAGCAGGACATGCCCCACCTCTTTCAGTCCAAAGGCTGAATTCAGTTTTGGAGAAGCTCTCAGAGGCCACATCCTAGTGGTGAACAGAGTCAAAGGCAGAAGGAAGCAAGGTCAGAAATACCAAAAATATCAGCATATTTTAATTTAAAGCTCTTACTGCCAGTCAATAAGCCTTAGGAGAGGCATTCCAACCTTTCCGAATGGGTAAAAACACACACACATAAAACCCGGGAAAGCATCACATGATCAGAGGCTGAGGCCTGAGGAAAGGGATGTGGTCATCTGGGAAACCTGTATGGGCCAGATTGGGACTCCCAAGTGGGCTAGATTTGGTCCACAGGCCTGGAATTCGACACCCCTGCTGTAGAAAATTCTAAGGAGGTAAAGGATCCTGAGCCAAGACCCAGGTGGGTTCTCCCTCACTGATCCACACTGGATTCATGGGGTGGGTGGGTGTGACAGGACATTAGTCACCTTGGTGGCCTTTGGAAGAAACAAAATTATTTGGGAAGGGAGGGGCAAGAAAAAGCTGCCCATTTCTCCTTATGATGTTGCTCTGTGCGTGGTTCTAGGATGTCAGAGAGGTCCTATTCTATTCCTCTTCTAGTGCTTGTGTTGGGACTAATATCCTGGTCAGCAGATCCTCACATGCAGTATCAGGCTGTATACATAACAGCTGCATACAAGGATCTCTGCATGGAACATGTAATCTGTTGAGTGGGGAGAGCAGAAGGTAGAACTAAGTTGACAAGGGAGACCACCGTAGAAATTTTTGAAAAATGCTGGGTTAGGGGATGAATGCTAATTTAGTATTTGAATTTTAATGTCTGAATTGAATGTGAACATACCCTTGCACTAAAGCATGCACTAATGTGCTTTGCTGCAGCAGAAAGAAGCAAAGATCGTTGCACAGGTAAACAGTGAAGAGGCTTGCTTTGTTTTGCAAAAGAGATGATGCTACAAAATAAATTGAACAGGAAGCATGAGTCAGAGAATTTGCTGATCTCCTTTATGATGCCATTTTACTGTGCAAACTGATTCATCATCTCTACTAAAAAAAATGGTAAGGTTCCAGTTTTACAGACGGGAAGTTGAAATGGAGAGATGAGGATTAGGCTAGTCCACAAGAGATCCCCTGTCCTAAATTCGACTCACTATCTTGGAGATGATGCTGGCTATTTCCAGAATGAAATACAAAATTACATAGAACATAAACTTATATTGTCAAATGTAAGAACAGAAGAGCCATGCTAGATCACAAAGGTTCATCTAGTCCAACACTTTCCACACAGTGGCCAACCAGCTCTTGACTAGGAACCCACAAGCAGGACATGGTGCATCAGCACCCTCACACCCACGTTCCCCAGGAACTGGTGTATTTAGGCTTGCTGCCTCGGATACTGGAGGTAACACATTGCCATCAAGACTAGTAGCCATTGATAGCCTTCGCCAAGAATTTATCCAACCCCTTTTAAAGCCATCCAAGTTGATGGCCATTGCTACATCTTGTGGTAGTGAATTCTATAGTTTAACTATGGAATTCACTACCACAAGATATGCTTTTATCATCGCTATTTACATAGGGTTAGATTTAGATATGTTATGTTTGGAGTAGACTCACTGAAATCAATAACAAAGTTAACTCCCATTGGTTTCAATGCACCTATTCTAAGCAGTGTAGTTCCAACTCACTGTTTTCATATCAAATGGCTTTTGATGCTATATAATTAAAATTACTTATGTTTATGACACAGCAAGGCATCTGAGATTGCTATTAAATGGCAAAGACCCTAGACAGGCTACATAAGACCAAAAGCCATTCTGTTCTGATAGCAGCCAATCAGATCCCTATAGGAAGCTCACAACAGGACATATAATAGCACTCATTCCACTCATGTTCCCCAGCACCTGGCATACAGAGGCATACTGTCTCTAATACTGGGGAAGGTATATAGCCATCATGACTTGAATTTGTCTAATCCCTCTTAAAGCCATCCAAGTTTAATTATGTACGATGTGAAGTACTTCCTTTGTCCTGTATCTCCCACATTCAGCTTCATTGGATGATCCTAGGTTCTAGTTATTCATGTAGCACTAAGGCCGTATCTTTTTCATTTGAACTGATTTGACTACTGCTCTCTCTGATTAGAGACATGCTTTCTTCCCTAGCAAGTCTCAGCAAGTTAACGATCAAATAATTAAATATACATGGGGCAATTTCTACAAAGCTCTACACAACATGTGGAGCATCAAGTGGTAATGTGGATAAACTCTTGGATTCCAGACCCAATTTTACAAACTGAAATCAATGCCTTATACAAGCTTTTTTTCAAAAAGTTGTTTTATGATGGTGTGTGGGATGATAAACCACCTGAATAAGATCAGGTCATGCTGCAATCTCATATAAAGTGGATATACATCCTTATATCAGGCCCCCGATGTGACAGTTTTCAGTAGATATGAACACAATTAATGGCAAGTTCATTTACTAGGCCCCTGTAAGATGCTATCTATAAAACAAGTATAGACAGCTCTCAATCAATACTAGGCTTTGATATATTTGCTTTAAAAGCATGGAGAGGGAAGGATCAATTGTGTTTTCTTCCTAGTATCAAAACAGCTATTGATGGCTCAGAAAATGAACAATAAAGCTACAGGGATTGAGTCACACCTGTGTCACAAGTTGAGAACTATGCAATGTATCTTCTGGAACGCATTGAGGGATTTCATGACTGAATGCTCCTTCTCTATGTACTCCAAATCTCCCCGCTAATAGAAAACTAGAATTCTTTCCCTGTACATGCTATTTTTCTGTGTCCAAGAGATTATTTCTTTTAGTTGGGAGAACAATCAGACATGCATCCTGGCATGGTCTAGAAACAGCTTCACCATGCATTCAGCTGAACTTGGCTGAAATCCATTAGTTGGAAGGAAAAAAAAAACACCACTCACCAGCTTGGTAGAAATTGAGCATGCCTGAACTCTGAAAGCAAGTTTTAGTCTGGAATTCCAATTCAGATCTTTGTTAAGTGTTGCGCTCCTTTTAGAGGTATGAGACAAGACAACACAGCTCAGATTGACTACAGCCAAAGCCATGCTGCTGATTTGGAACTAGCAGAGTTAGTGTGATCTCGTATAATGTAGAGCAAATTCTCTCCTACAGGTAGACTAGGCGGTTACCTGAAGCAGCACAATTCAAGGGGCACATAGTTTGGTCCAAGGGTCAATATGCATCACTCTTGATTATGCATCTTATAAGGGAAGATAAAGGCTTTAAAATTATTTGGAGTTGCTGAGCATCCTTGTAGTTCAAACTGAAGTATGAGTATGATTAGACCAGAAGTCTACAACATATTTATTTTATAAACATTTTATTGGCTGGATAGTGTACACAGTACTTACAGTTGTATCTATTAAAGACAAAATACACTTCAAAATGCAGCATAAAAAATTATAAACTTTTGAACTATATACAAACTTTGCCTTACAATTTCACAAATATCAATGCCCCTCATCCCCATTCACAACTCAAGAAATTTATTTTTTAACATGCAAAATATCTGAAAAAGTTAAGCATTAGGGGTTGCTACTCCGCCCCATAAGTATCAAACTGCTTTAAATGGGTTCAATGTTCCAGTGCTTTATAGGTCAACAGAAGAATTTACACTTGCCTCAGAACTCACTACAACCTTATCCTTAATCTATCTCCAATTAAATATTTCATGGTCTGGCTTTTAATCAAGAGTTTGCATTTGGCATTGCTTCTGTTTTTAACCTAGGAAAAGAACATTTTGTGACATATTGCAGTTTGTGACTCCCAATAGTAACAAATATTTTGAAGTAAGTTTGACCTACACATATGAAGTCTAAGCCATTGGTATAATAGATCCTATCAGGGCATTTTACACCATTACAGAAAAAACTAACTATAGGAATTCTCTAAAGACCAAAAATTAAATATTATCTCCATCATCTACATATAGCTATCACAAATACCAATTTTGTTTTTGTTTTTTTAAATGTGGGGAAGTTGCAAATGTCTTGTTAGGGTTTTACACACACAAACAATAAGGAGAACCTTGATTCCCATAACATCCCAGTTTGCAGTGATAAAACTGACAACTGAAAGGGGGAGCTCATGGGGAAACGTCTTTAATCGAGTCTATACAGTAGTTTACCCTCACCATGCCTATCACTACCTTAGTACGTACCAATGCTTTTAATATTTACAATAATGCTGAAAAACAATACCCCCCAAAGCATTAATTGTTCCTTCACTAATACAGTCACCTAAACCCTAAGTTGAATATTTGTTAGAACCAGTGAAGGGAAATGCTAGATGACACTGAAGCAGCCAGCTGATAAATACCACAGTGCTAATCAAAGGCACCCAGGATGGGGAAAAGGTAGAGGAATGAATACAAAAGCTATCAGATTTTATTTTTATTTTTTTAAAAAACAAAAACATCTAGAAACATACAACTTGCACGCAGGCTTAAAAATGCCATGAATAGTCAGTACAAAATTAAACAATATTTGCTTCCAATAGCTTAAATTAGGGCACTGGAACATCAGGTAACCATAAACAACTTAAACTCTGTTTCGTGTGAAGTTTCACAATGCGTTTTCATCAAACCCATTCCAGGGTTGGCATCCCTGTTGAATCAGTTGTTCTCTTTCCTAGGACCAATCATTCGCATAAACTCTCTCAAGTCCTCCCTCTATTTTAAGAAATGAAATGAGGTCTTGCGTAAGTGGCCTTCCCCAAGCCACTGCAAGATCAAGTGAAGAATAATTTCTACTTTTTTCGCTAGGGAGAGCTTCCACCAAACACTGGCACCTGTTCCAAAGCCAAGAGATTCCTCTAAAAAACTTTATGGTCAACACCCAGGCCTCTTCTTCTCTATGCAGCACTCCTGTATTGCTACTGCTTTCATTGCGCAGTTCACCTCTCATTTTTCAGTGATGCGCCTGCTCCAGTCCTCCTCCGCTTTCAATCCTGGTAAGCAATGCAGGCTTAAACATAAGCCTGTGAACATACAAAAGCAGAATATAATGCTAGCTGGACCTTATGGCAGTACCTAAATGAGCAGTGATAATGTGAAAGAAGCAGCAAAGAGGTGCTTGCCAGAAAGAATCTCGGCTCAAACGCGAAACATTGTTCTGTCCCTCCTCATAATGATTCAGCACCAAATAGTCAAAATTCATCTGGGCCCATCACAAGAGGGAGGGAGTGCCATTTCCAACAGAAAATGATAGCTACGGAATTGTTAAGTGCCAGATTTACGAAGATCAGTCAGTATGTATAAAGTTTGAAAGAACTGTCCATATCAATTCTCATATGCAAAACAGTCTGAGCTACAGCAGGATGCAATGGTTGGGGCAATTATATGGGTGTTGCATCTTGACTAATGCTCACAGAACTGTATCTAATCCGCTGATCTTGTAGAACAACTGTGTCAAGGACAGGGCCAGTTTGTGTATCTGGGAATAAATGCAGCCATTTACCAAACTGTGGGACGATCCAGTTGGTGAGCTTTAGCACAATTTCAGCCATCCCAAGCATTTTCTACCTTCAACACCTGCTTATTGCTCCCACCTATGAACATTCCCAGGGCCATTATGCAATCTTCCTGCTATCCCTTGGAACATGCATGCATTATCCTCAAGTCACATAACTTTCCCAATACTTTTTACAAGGATTGATTAATTTCGTCCCAAATGCTGGGTGTCAGTTTATATAGAGTAGAACTCCCAGCATCTTATCATAATTTTAATCAGAGAAGATGCTTCTGCAGTGGAAAGTTGTACTGCCAGAAAACAGAAAGTCTGAAGTTGTGAAGTTCAGCCGGGACCGAAAAGGCTACATTGCGAAAACAAAACCATGTCAGTGCTGGCTGCTCCAAATATTAGCATTCCTGGGCGGTTCGAGAGCCATGGCTTCCAAATGGTGCTGCTAGCCCTATTTCAACATGCCAGTTATTGCTGAGGCAGTGGCAGTTTCAAGCTGGGCCACTGTTATTGTCACAGATGTTAAAGGCCTGCTGGGTCAAGACTTTCCAGCTCCCTGGTCTGAACTGGGTGAGTGGATAACAAAAGTCCAGAGATGTTTCCGTTTGCCGAGTCCACTGCAGTTAAAATCCTAAAATAAACCACTCAATGAGAGTGTAGTATTTGTTCTGGAAAATAGAACAGGCTGTGCATATGGCAAATTTTCCCATTCTGAAGTTTGTTTGATAGGTAGTATAGGGAACAGTTGCAGAGAGACAAAGTATTTGTCCAGATGCTTTGTTCTTTAGCTGGTTGTTAGGATACTCTAATCATCTGTGTCATTGCTTCTTCATTTGCCTGGCTAGGATCCTGTACAGAGGGGAAAAAAAGTGTTGTAACCTGCAGCCTCTTCATCTTAGCATCAAACAACAGTAGCCTGCCCTTTAAGGTAGACACCTAACTGTTTAGTGCTATAGCATTAAACTAGATGCGGAGGAAAATGTATGTCAAGGAAAAGGTACCAGCTAGTGAGGGTTTTGTGCTACAGTTCTTGTTCTGGAATGTGCCACACATGTTGGAACAGCAAGAACCAGCACATTTCTAAAGATCTACTAGTAACTGTAGGATACAATAAGTTTAACTATGGTGTAGTCCAGAGATGGTCAACTGGTGGCAGACAGGCTGCCCCGGCCTCAAGTTTTTTTCACTGCCTCCAAACCTTTTGTTTTTGCTGCTGCTTGACAACAGAAACCTATTTCACAGCAATTCCAACTGCCAGTAAGAAAATGTGTTGTTGGTGTCCAGGAGCACCAATGCCTACCCCTGGTTTATTGCATATAGCAATGATTCCTTACAGTTTAAAGCCATTCTTTAAAAACAAATCACACCAGCTACAATTTGGACTGAATCCTATCACCACCAATTGGACAAGTTTGATAGTAACAAGTCCAATCAGCATTATTAAGAGTATCTAAGAAATTAAAAGTACACGTGTGTGTGTGTGTGTGTGTGTGTGTGTGTGTGTGTGTGTGTATACACACACACTTTCCCCAACCAAAGGGCTGTTTTCTGAATTGGATTACATCTTTGCATAGTCACTTGTTCCTTTTCATAAATGAGTTAGGAAATCCCTCTCTGTGTGACCCATAAGGAATCAGAAATGTTTTGAAAGCAGATCTGCAAACTTAACAAAGTGAAAGAGAAATGACCAGCGTTTGGAGCTTGTTTTCAGCTAGTTCTAAATAATAAATTGAGAGTATATGCATATAAATACCAGCTAAAACAAAAACAACATAAAAAACAAGGGAAGTTTTGCTTACCTGCATATCAGGGCCATCCTTTTCTTTGGGTGAAAAGAACCGTCCGCCTTCTCCTCGTTTTCTTGCCATGGCATGACGGTGCCGGGACTCATGCAGATATTTCTGCATACAAGATCACAAAATTGTAATGATGAAAGGGATCCCTTAAAACTAGCACAAATATCACAAGCAGAGGGCACGTGAAAATGCCCTGTACCAGATGTAGGGCAAGAAATAAATGCAAAAAGACTGAAAATAGCTTAAACAAGAGGGGAAGGGTAAAGAACCTTGGCATCACCCAGTCCACTTGACCTCGAAGAGAAGCCCTTCCCATCATATAACGCAGAAAACAACCAGATCCAAAGACCCCAATCCAGTGAAAGTCTCATTGAAAGCAGAGGAACTATAGTTGTGACTAATTTGTTCCATCATTTCAACAGGCCTTTGTCACAACTATGTTTTGTTGGATTGAGGTCTGAGAATGAAAACACCCCCCCCCCCCAACTCTTTGTCCTTCCCACCGAACATTGTTTTTCCAGTTGCGGATACCTCAGATGATGCCGCCACCCACCCCCAGAAACCAACATTTAAGGAGAAGGAACATTCCAGACCCCAAAACTACTGCTAAGGGGGCATATTAGAACTCATACTCTGGTATGTTTGAAATAAAACCATCCAGTTCTGTTTTGAAAGAGGGATGGCGTGGCAGGCTGTGCCATGTTCTGTGGTTGCCACCCTCTTCTCCCAGGCTTCATGCTGATGGGCACATGGATATCCGGGAACCACCATCTCCAGCAGTTTTGCAGTTGTTCCCTACATCGATCAGATGAAAGAAAGGGTGGGGTTTGAAAGCTAAGGCCCTCCCCAGTTTTTGGAAGGATGTTCGTGTAGCCTCTGCCCTTCCCTCAGCGTCTGCCAACTGAGACAGCTGCCTCACTCTGCCCAATGGCAGGGTGAGCCGTGTACAGTTCACCTCCCCCTGCTGCACCACCTTTCTTCTTTTATTTGACAAAAGAGACAGAGAAGATTAAGGCTGGGGATGGGTGCGCAGAGACACCTATTCTTTCCTGACTCTGAAAAGCGGGGGAAGGAAATGATTCTGCAAAGAGCTGGGGAAGGAGAGGAGAGAAAAGAGTGAGTTTTTATGGTAGATTATTTGGCTAGGAGGGACGAAAGGAGTGGAGAGGGAAAAAGAAAAAAAAATCAGCTATTCCTTCCCTGGATCTTCTTCCTCTTCATCCTGAGCAAGTGATTCATTAAATAAGACATCATAGAGATACAGCTTGTGCGGCTCACACTTTAGATGTCTAGAAATCTTTGGGTTCTTGTCTATATTTTATATTTATGGGTTTCCTGAAGAACATATGTACAATCTTTATGTAATTGTCTGATCCTCCACACTAAAACAGTGACTCATAAGATTAACTGAAGGTTTCTTTAACTTCGTCTCATAATATAGATGTTGTCTAGTCCTTTAATCCTTCAAAAGTTGCTTGTTTCTGCAGTTATTAATGCTTGAATCTGTAGTTCTTAAACACAGGTAATGCAAACTTGGAGCATTATTCTAAATGGGCCCTTTTTAGTGACTTGTACAGCAACGTTAACAGTTCTCTACGCCTGCTGGAAATGCCACGTTATAGATATACAGTTGTATATTCAACACATTGGTTGCTCATAGTCATTCTGTAACAGACAAAGATTCTCCTCTACCGCTTCTAGTTGAACTTGTTGCTAGTCAAAGTGCATGACATCACCTTTTTAAAGATTACAGCAGTTCTACTCTAAAATCTTAGGCAATCTGCTTGTTCACTTTCCAGATCAGTAATCTAGTCCAACATCTAACTGAAGTTCAGGACTATGTCATCTTTAGTGCAGTAAGGAAGAAGGCTTCTGATGCAGGTGTGCACACCACTTTACAGTGTAACTATGATATTCTTTTAGTACAAAATGATAAAAAAATATTTGATCAGTAGAAGAAAACTAGATGGGTGAATTAAAGCCTTTCCTAAAGCAGTGTCCTCCAGATCTTTGGGACTACTGCTCTCATCAACAGTGACCATTTGCCATGCTATCTGGGGCTAATGGGATTTGTAGTCCAAAACTATTATAATAGGAATCCAAGCAGTTACAATTATACATCACAAACATTAATCACATTCTGCCTTTTGTGAACGTTAGGGATTTTAATCTCACCCTCCTCTCTTTAGGTATTTTCCCTTCTGCCTCCAGTTTAGCTCTTGCTTGCCTCCTTTTCAAAATTCGGTGGTACTGTTTAGCATTCACATATAAGGGCTCTTCTTCAAGCATCTCAGCTCCAGGCAAAGGTATCCTCTGGATAGCTGGCACCGATCCAGCACCCGGGACCATCTATATTAAAGTAAGGAAACACTTTGATTAAATGAATGCAACTCTTACTATAAGCAGCATAGAAACAGCAGGTATGAAATTTGAAAATAAAAAAGTTGGATCCTTGAAATCAGAAATCAAAAAAATTCTGCTAAAAACAAAAACAAAAAACAAACCCACAATAATGCAGTTATATATTTCTTCAACCCCCATAATCAGATTTAGCATAAAAGCACACGGTAGTTCAAGCATTAACCAGACTAGATTCAAAGAAATTCTAAACATACACTACAGAAAACCTAAGAACAAAACCAACTTCCTAAACAATATAACTACAGGCCCCATTATCTATGAGCAATGCAAAAGGTTGCCAAAGTTGAGTAAGTGAATATTTATTCAATAGATTAATCCCAGCAGTGGAAAGAGGTATTAGAAAAACACAATACGCACCATGACCATCCCACCAGAATTAACCACATTTCCAGCAACAGGCAGCGTCACAGTTACTGTCCCTTGTCCACTGCTGGTTGTGTTGGTGTTGGCGCCAGCCTGGACTATCTGTGCTCCAGCCAAACTGGCTGCCGGAATGGTGATCATGCCTGTAACAGGGACTGTAACTTTAAGAAACAAAAACAAAAACAAACACATACACAAAAGATGAAGGGAACATAATTAGTCCCACTTCGGATGTTATTCACTTTGTCCTGAGAAACATACCAATTTTGGGGCGGGCTTTTTTGGGGGGTTTTGCAATGAGATTTTTTTTTAAGAAATATGAACGAACTAATGTGTAACCAATTGAAAGACATGTTCATCAAAAGGGGCTAAATCAGCACAACATTCAGAACTTCTGTCAACTGGTTTGTAGATAAGGCAGTGACCGGTTTGGACGATCGGTGGGGGGAAACAACACAGTGTCGGTTGCTTCCCCTGAGCCAATGTATGCCGGTTGTGTGACCAGGATCACTCTAATTACCCACGCTGCGGGTTGTCTTGTTGTCCAAACCCAGTGCATAGCATGGCTGAGGCGACTTTTCACCCATCTACAACCCATGGCTTGAGTAGGGGTTGTAGGGTGGGTGAGAAGTCATCATGGCAACACCGCATGCTGGGTTTGGATGACATGGCAACCCGTGATGTGCGTAATTAGGGTAAACTGTGGTTGCATGATCAGCATGGGCAGAGGAAACAACCAACACTGCGTTGTTTCCCCTGCTGATCGTCTGAACAACCTCAGTGTATGGACAACACAAGAGATGCACTTTCTAGGCTTACTTTCCCTTGGCTGTTATGTGAGCTGAATTCCAGTTGCTGGGGGACAACCAAAAGAGTGCTGTTGCTTTCTTGTCCTGCTCCTTAACGTTTGCCCCATGAATAAGCCGAAGATGTATACTTTGCTAATGGAGGTTAATTTCTGGCATAAATAATCAAGGCTAGTGGCCAATGCAATCAAAAATCCACATAGAACAGTTTAGTCCCAATAAAGTAAATCGGACTAGTATCTTTTACACCCAACTTTGCATCTTTATTTATTTGTGGAGTGGATCCTAAAATCCACAATGTTCCTGCACTCTGAGACTCTCAGCTTTTAGAATCTCTCAACTTTCCCTTTAAAAGGGATTTTTAATGCTTTATGGCTGTGTAAAGAAATGTGAAAACATGTGAGTGATGCCTGAAAATGTTTCAGAAGCTATGGCAGGGTGCAATGCCTCCTAGTGGTCAATGATCTGTCTTACAATGCTCTGTGTAACACTTTATCTCCTAAGATATAAAAATTGAATTTTCAAAAATTAAAATATGTGCAAAATGTGTATAAGCTATTAAATTATATTGAATTTTTACTTTCTCTCACTAGACTGTTTGCTACTTTAATACATATTTTTATTTTATTTTTAGGGGATCAGAGTACACACAACCCCACCAAAAGATTACATTCAAGTTACTAAATTTATCCTTGCTATGCAGCTGATTTTTCAATCTTCACAGCATAAAATTCTGCACCTGTTTGTGTTCTCTAAATTGTATTTCCAAAAGAAATCCATTCACCTGTATCACCATAGTCTATGAAAAGATGTCTTTTGTTGTACAAATATGAAAGTATGGGATAAACAACATGTGATTTGCAGGTTGTACATGCATGTGTACGAACTCACATACATACCCACGACTTAATACAAGCCTTGGGTTCTTACTAGAATCCTAGAACACTCAGCTGTCATTCAGAGTAAGAACTATCACCATAGTATCACAGTATCTATCATCTACAATTCTAATAAACAGGATTTAAAATATTGACCATCAATTTTAACAGCAACACCTTGATGCTTAAAGGCTAAAAATGCAAACAAGAGTGCATGTTGTTCTGGAAATTATCAATATTATTTCAGAAAATGCCAGAGTACCCGGTGGCATGTAAGTTTCATACCTTGTTGAAGAATCGTTCCATCAGCATTAACAGGTTGGTAGACAATTGTCTGGCCCTCTGCTGTCTGAGCTACCTGCTGCCCCTGGACTGCAATTTGTGGTTGGGTCTGCAAATAAGAGAATCCTGTTAGAGAAAACTCTCAGGCTGCAATCCTATGGTCTCTGGAAGTGCATTTTGGGAGTTAAAGGGTTTTTCAGATCCTCCCTCTCCAAGAGACCCAACCTCAGAAGCCTCTGACATGAAGCTGCAGAAAGGTCCACAGCTGGTGCTTCTTTGATGTCAGACAGACAGCATAAAAAGGAGGCCTACCATGGGAGTGCAGGGAGATGCAGTGCGCCCATAGGATCCAAAATCTTCCCATGCCCCCAATACCATGTTCCCCCTGCCCCACCCACCCAAAGTGAGGAAGAACTACACCAGCCCTGGAACTGGCACAGTTCATGTCCCTTCCTTTGGAATCAATGGGAGGGAAAAGTAAAATAGAAGAGAAAAGACCACACACCTTCCCCTTCCTCCCTGATGCAACCTAACAAGGCAATGGAAAAGGTGGTTCCTCTGCCTTAGTTCCCTCTCCCCACAATAGGTCTGCCCTGAATGCAATAAAAACTGTCATGCCTTGGGATCTTCTAATTGCACACCATAATATAGCTGCACCAAGACCACCATTCTTGTACATTTTGTTTCACTGTAGTCCTTTGATGGCCCCTGCAAATTCCCTCCCGCACTTCATACATTACCTGAGTCTGGCCAGCCGTGACTGCGGTCTGTGGCTGCTGGATGATGATTTGCTGTGTCTGGCCCTGCTGACCCTGGACTTGCACAGCTTGCCCACCCTGAATCTGAATCTGACCAGGTTGGACCAACTGAATCTATGGAAGGATGAATGAAAGAGATAAAAACAACAAGCCACAATTAAACCTGAAATCTCTAAACCTAATCTTGGCATTATCTACTTGGCAAATCTGCCAACATACAAAATCTCTTTATTCCTTTTTAAAATCGAGGCCGAAGAATGCATTTCTAGACAATGAATAAAGCAAAAACAAGACAACGCTAAAGGGAGATTTATCTGTGCTACTATATTCCATCAGTTAATATGCTTACAACAGGACTGTCAAGGAGCAGGGTCAGAACAATATTTTAAAAACCCTAAGAGCCACTTACCATGTTTCATTTATAAGAGCTTCCGCCCTCCCAGTCCTAAATAAGAAAGCCTGTACATAAAGCAGTATTATAGCTCTCAAAGTGAGAATTTAGTAGAGTCATTTATCTCCCTCCTCATTACAGAACAGTGTGTGTGTGACAACTTGAGTATCCCAGCCTAGTACCTCTACCATGGGCCATTTCCAGGGACATCCCTTCCTCCTGTCATGCCTGGCCCAAATGAAGGACCCTTCAGAGCCAGGAATTTGAGCGTGGCCACCTCTCTGAAGAGCTGTGCTGGCCACTTTCCCCGATGCAGCTCTGCAGAGAGCTCCGCCCCTTGCTGGCTCACTCTGGGAAGACCTGAAGAGCAGGCAGTGGCAACAAGGTGGGTAGGGAGGGAAGACATGGTGGAGGTGGTGACATTAAAGGGAGGTCCTCCTGGGGGGAAGTGTGCAATTTGCTGTTCCTCCGGCTGGACCTTTTGCATGTCACCAGCGGCCTATGGGCCTTGCAGTGAAGACCCGGGCCCTACTGTGGTACTGCTATGTGTTCTCCCTTTGATTAAAAAAATGCCAAGTCCTTCTCTAAAGCCGATTTGCTATTTGTTCAAGTCTCAGAAATAATTCTACTCCACAGCCTATTTATGTAGGAATAATATGTTATCCCACAACATATTATTGCCTTATGAAATCCACTGACAATAGCACAGGTGGCTCTTAAAAGGGAGTAAACTATTCTATCGAGAATATGTCTACCAATATCGATCAGCTAAAACAACTGAGAACAGAATCTGTACATTCAGTGATATTATACTTCCAATCATCAGGTGATGGGGACAAAAAACTCCATTATGCCCTGGGGCATTGATTTATTCATCATAATCTACACCTTATTCATCATAATCTACACCTTATTCATCATAATCTACACCTCAAGGAATTTGGGCATACGGACCTGCTGAAGCCCTTGTGATCCTGAAACTGGTACTTGCATAATGGTCTGGCCTTGACTCCCAGGTACAGCCTGTACCATAATCGGCTGACCAGTTGATGTGATCAGCTGGCCTCCACTCACTTGTACCATCAGTGGCTGACCCTGGACCTAAAGTATAGGAAGGAAGAAAACTACAGTGAAATAGATGACCAATACACCATCTCCATCAGACATCAAGAGCTA
Organism: Anniella stebbinsi; assembly: GCA_029215795.1. Classification (NCBI taxonomy): domain Eukaryota; kingdom Metazoa; phylum Chordata; class Lepidosauria; order Squamata; family Anniellidae; genus Anniella; species Anniella stebbinsi. The sequence continues at coordinate 61,745,347 of JARDYH010000004.1, read as the reverse complement.
CTTTTTAAAACATTGTAGAAGGGGCAAAATGCAGCAGCAATGAAATTGTTTCATGCATCACCACAGGCTCAAACTTCAAGCACTTTTTTAAAAATTGCTTCTTGGAATATCTCAGTTGCACCTTTGCATTACAAGTTATCCAAAAATGCCAAGTTTAAGAGAAAGAAATATTCCATCATCAATGGTTATACTGGTAACAAGCAAATAACACATATAGCCAGAGACTTGAAACCTTATGAAGAACTCAAAGGTCACATCTGGTTTTATATCTTAATAACTCATTAAACTAGATCAGATTCTATGGTACCTTAAAGATTAACAAACGTATTACAACAAACTGCTATTTTTGGCAGTAGCACCACAATCTTTGTAATAGGTAGTTCGGTCCTCAGCCATGCTGGGAAGGAAGAAAAGGGACAGCTTTACAAGACAAAGCAGAAAAAAAGTGTTTTAATGACTCCCCTGCCTTTGAGAAGAGGAACCTTGCAAGGGAAGAAGGCATCTGATACTTTTACATCAGATAACTCTCAGCTGATGGCAGCGGTGAGAGGTAAAGGATAAAAAAAAGTAATCACCCTACTTAGAGCACCTCTCAGCTCATCAATCCCAGCACAAGGGAGAGTTGAGGGACAGTGCAGGAAGGTATTAAAAATCTTGTGCCTCTCTGCAGAGATAAACAAACTCAAAGGCAGAGGTATCAACTACCACCTTTAAACCCTCCTCAAGTGCATCGTCTGATTGAAGATCCTATGCTACTGGGAAGATGGAAGCTATTTAAAACTGGATGAAGCAGGCAGGCAATATGCTTTGAGGCCTGTCTTGCATAGCTGTTTGCAACATGGCACATAACACATAACAGACTTAGTTTTCCAGGCAGCTCACATAGCACATAAGGCACCTGGTATTGGTAGTTCTAACTGGAACCCTCAAAGTATGAGACCTGAATATGACCTGGACAATGGCCTCATTTATCTTCCTGATACAAAATGCTGTGATTTCCTATGAATATTTAGACTAATTCATGTGAGGTTAGATTTCATTTAGACACAGAATGAGAGGTATTTGTTAAAATAGATCTATGAAGGAACCAACAAAAGCCAGCTCTTCCTTTCTGAAGGTTTTCTACAGAGCTTAGAAAACAGGGAAAAGAGTTGAAGATAGGCACAATATAATCCCCAAGCTACGTCTAGAGAAAGTAAGTGCTTTTGATCAGTTTTCAACTCAGAATCATTAAAAAATATTAATTCAAATAATTTAACAAGCAAAAGTCTCCAAACCAGGAAAGCCTTTGGTGATATGAAGAGATAGAGATTATCAATTATCTTCATAACATTCACCATTAAACACACACACACACACACACACACACACGCACTCTTGTCTGTCCTGACATATCTTATCAAATGGGATGGTGTTCACAATGACATTAAGAATTTCACAAGAACAGAAGTCTGGGTTTGAAATATTTCCTCCTCAATGGATTTCCTTTTTTTTTTTTAATAATTTATAGATCTTTGATTACTGCAATAAAGGTTTTTTTTTTTTTTAAATCCTTAAGAGTCTTTTAGAAATATTTAACTTGAGGAGAACCCACCCCCTTCAAATATGTGTCGTTTTTAAAAATAAATTTCCTTAACAAAGGGAGGTTATAATGAAGGGTTGCAAGTCTACAGAGAGCTCCTCCCCTCCCCACCCCTTGTTGCCCTCCCAGTTACTCATCTTCAACAGCAGATGTTTCACGGAAGTGGTTTGCTGCATGCATTAAGTGGAAGATCAGCTCCAACATTTTTGCTAATGTTAACTGTTATCCCTCTAGTCATCCTAAGCCATAGCTGTTACAGTGCATAAAACTGCCACTATGTTTCTGTTCCTATTTCAAGCCCCAGTGCAAACACAGCATCAAACATGAGGTGATGGGGGTGATTCATGCAGTGCTCACACAAATACAACAGATAGATCACCACTACCTGGAGGGTCTGGACTTGCTGGCCTGAGGCAGATGCCACCTGAGCCTCAGTCTGCAACTGGACAGCAGTGACACCGCCCTGCTGCAGGGAACAGGAAGAGCTTGAAACTTTGCAGGAGGAAAGGAAGAGCTCAAGACAAGAAACATCCTTACCACTGGGAGAAGGATGACAGGCCCTACAAAGGGGAACTATCTGGTTCAGTTCTAATGTGATGAGCCTCCCATGCTTTGGCCTGAATAATATTCATAGGCTAAAGAATGAAAAGCATTGCACTGCTGCCGCCCTCATACCAAGTCTGGAAGCTCTTGTAAGCTCTCAGTAACGATGAATAAATAACTAGGCAATTGGTGCCTCTGAATTCTTAAGAATGGATCTGAATATCCTGTAATTGCATTGTGCCTAGATCAGTATTGCCTTTACATTACATGTTAGGATGTTCCTAAGGGGAAAAAAGCGCATAAATATAAGAAGCAGGGACAAGGTAAGACAAAGGAAAATAAGATGCTACCTATTATCTTACCTACATCAATCCGCACTGTAAAACCACGTATTTGCTGCATTACAGTCTAAGCTTTGGAAGGGATCTAAGGATGTCTTTATGCTTCTCCACAAGAAGCATTATAACAGTTGATACCAAATGAAGCATGAGTATCATATCTGGATTAATGGTGAAAGAAACCACCTACTCCAAAAAGCAAATAAATCCAAGATTTCAAGAAGTGATGCTGTGTAAGACAACTAAACAGTCATTTTTGTATAAAAGCATTCAAGATTTCTTTTTCCAAAGGCTACTTTACAACCTTGTATCAGCTTAAACTTTGTTAAAGAAAACTCAGAACACTTTGGAAGAATGGGTGAGAACAATAGAAAAATGTGCATTTGAAAAGGGTTGTATCCAATGTAGTCTAACTTAAGTCCCATTCATTTCAATGGGTCTACTTTAAGTAGCACCAACACTGGATATACCCCAGTGTTCCACAAGTACATATTGTGGTGGATTATCTTACAATGTCTGAAAAGACCAGTTTTTGAAAATATATCAGTGGGAGGAAGGTCTTGATGAAATCGTAATTAGCAAGGAAGTGACTATTCTTGTCTACGCTTAAGGCAGAAATTAAGAACCAAAGGCTTTAAGTACACTATCTCAAGTAATTTCCCATACCTGTTGCTGAATTTGTCCAGCCTGCACAACTATTTGTTCTGTCGAGCTATTGCTGTTTGCTGTGTACTGCTCCATAGTTTTTCTAGTGCCGATCCTTTAGCCAATCCTCAGCTGGAAACCTAATGAGAAAAAGAGAGAACATTATTTCCAACACTGATTGAGAATTAATTTGGAATTAATTTACAGAGCTGAAAAAGTCACCTATTCTATAGATTTTCTCTTCCCCTCCACAAATCCCATTGTTATGAAAGATTCAATAAATTTAAACATAATACACTTTGGAAATCTTGGGTATAGGCAATACAAATATTGAATGCAGCTGTGGAAATGAATTAAAGAAAGATAGTTGTTTCAAAAAGTTCATTGTTTTGTTTTCTTTACACATATAAACTTAAAGCTGCTTGGAGCTTTCATAGTAAAGGGCCACAGGAATAAATCATGTTATTATCTTCCAACAACCCCCTTTCAGAACTACCACAGATGTCAAGAAAAGAGCTAAAGATCCCCTCTGCTTGTCTTCCCTTATTCGTTGCCAACAACACATAAAAGCAATGCAATATGACATCTGTGAGCCCCCTCCTGCTTAGAAAGCCTGCAATCAGCTGTTCTTGTGTGTCAGCCTTTATGAAGTAGCCTGTCCTATTACACTTTGGCCCTCCTACGACAACTTCTCACAGATTGCATTTGGGAAGAATGGCAGCTCTAAAAATGACACCAGAAGCTCCAACAGACTGCAAACTAAAAAAGAGAAAGTGAACGAAAATCACTGGGAATACAGGGGACTGCCCTGGAATAAATCCCATTTGTAAGCGCTCAAAATATACCCCCTTTTGAAATTCAGATGTGGTGGAACATCGGTGCAAGACTGCAGTCTGAAGTATTTAAAATTAAGAAACCAAACACCAAAAGAATTTATAAAATACTTTGCATAAAATATTTTTTCTGTAAAATAAATACCACTGCAAGAATTATGTACAATGCTTTCATCAGGAATACATTGTCTCCAAGATTATACAACAGAGAACTTGAAGTAAGGATTCCTTCCAAAACTAGAACTTCAAAGAGTAGCTCCGTATCCAAATAAGATTGAACAACCACCGCTCCAAAGCACAGGGTAACATGCGGGGTTACAAATTACTTTTATTTATTTCATTTCTATACTGTCCAATAGCCAAATCTCTGTTTAAATACAATTAAGTAATTCAGTGTATAATGGGAATTAGCCAATGTTCTTCAGGGCAGCCTTCAGTGCTGTATGACCTTCTAGTTGCTAACCTGAGTTCCTCTTCCTCTTGTAAGATGCAATGTTTCAGGCAACAAGGAGTGAGGTTAATGCACACATGGGAATGAAATGCATGCTCTTCTGATGTTACCTGAGTTACTGAAAACTGCTGCAACATGACTCTTTCTGGTGGCATGGGTAACATTGGAAACCCCAGACTACACAACAGAAATCTATGATGTAGCTGTGCCCCAAATTGGGGCAACACTGATGGGGAAAGGAGCCCATCATGGATTCTTGTCCATGTTGTCTGGGGGTTCTGATGATACTTTAGTAGTATGCGGAGTCACACTTGAGTGAGTCCCATGCTTTTCATGTTACGTCAGAACGGCCCTACTGCTTTTGTGATAACAAGTGATGTGGGCAGGAAATTTTTTGCAGTGCCTTATTTTTCTGCAGAAAAACTTCCATTTAGTAAATTCTTCATAAAAAAGAATGTATCACAATTGCAAATATAGTATTAGACAAGCTTGGCAGTTTCAAAATTGTAATTAATGTTTTTCCCATGAACAGCCCTAGAAAGTATGTAAGAGAATACATACGTAATTGAAATACATGGTATGTCACATATGAAACGGAATTAACAAGTCGTGACAGTGAAACTGAAGGTGCCCTAACAACTTTAGTGGAAGAGAGTTGAACTCTGTTGAAATGAGTGGCTGCTGATATATCATGCACATTTCTTTAGGTTACTAAAATTAGTGTGTCAACAGTTATCATTACATTTATCCCCCACTTAAATTTACAAAATATAAGGGCAGTATAAGCTATTGTCTGAAAAATATTACAAGATTTTAATAAACATTTATACACAATGTAAAATTTTTAAACTTTATTTTTATATCATTTTTTTTCAGTGCAATGAGAATGGGCTAAACATAGACTTAAAATTTAAAAGAAGATAAACACAATACAGTTAGAATGAGTAGAATACATACAGGATTGCAAAACCATCAAGCTAAAAGTATGTTCTCTTAGTATGTTAGCACAATTTTATAATGATCTGTGGAGAGGCAAGGGTCTGGGACATGTGAACATACCACAAAAAGGGGTTCCATGCCACATCAAATGTTTCAGGTTTTCCATGACCTTTAACAACTTTCATATTGTAGGTAAGCTTGTCTATTAATAAATGACTCCCAAACCTCTGAAACCAAACATTGACAAAAGTCCATAAACCTTTCCACTGGCTTGAAATCATTGCTCTTGCTGCTGCTAAAGAGTGAACAATAACGTCTTTATGCAGGGTATACTATAAATCCTTTGAAAAATACCCAGAATTGCCAGTACTGGAGACTTGATGTTTTGTTTGGTCATACTAATTTTTTTGAAGACACCTTAAAATGTCACTACCAGAGGATATGAATACCACACATGGATAAGTGTACCCATTCTGTGACATCCCCTCTAACATTTATTTGAAGTTGTTTTGAAGATCTTTTTCTCCCTTGGCAGGGGTTAAGTGCTACCAAGAAAGTACTTTGAAAGTCAGTTTCCTTGCCCTTGTACTTATTGCCTTCATGGAGTCAGAAATAAAGCACTTGTCCCAAAGGGAATTGTCTATTGGTATCCAAAATCTACTTCCAAACATGCTTTTAATGCTTCAGATGATCCATAAAATAATTCAATCAGCAATTTGTATATCTTGGGTACCATGCCTTTAAACTCTAGAGACTTGGAACTTAAAAAGCATTTGAAATTAGTCAGTGGACTTGTTACCTCCAGCAATGCATGAGGATGAAGTACAAGGTTGCGTATTTGCATATATTGGAACCAATTAAGACTTGTATCTTCCAATTCCTCTTTCATATCAGCCAGAGATATATTTTGTTTATTGTGAATAATGTTCCAAAAACAATTCAGTACTTTTCCTTCCAAACTTTATAGGCTGTATTAACGTGAATGCCTTTTGTCCATGGTTTTCATATTGGAAAAGTTGAACTGTGAAAGGACTTCTAATCCCATGTATATGTTTTAATATGATCTCATTAATAGGAAAACCCTGCACCTGTTTATTCCACCTGTAGCTAATCCTGTTGATATACATTTATTAATTGGTGTAATTGAAACGCTTCATAACACTTCTTAAAATTTGGAACCCTAATCCTTTCTTTCTCTTTCTATACACCATTTTTATTACATCTGGGTCTTTTCTTCTTCCATATAAATCGTGTGTGTGTGTGTGTGTGTGTGATATATATATATATATATATATATATATATGCCATTTTCTAAAGATAGTGTCTAGGATGTAAAAAGGGAATGGTTTGAGATAGGAGTTAGTTTTGGAAGTAATGTCATTATGACAGCAGCAATCTCCCCAAACCAAGGAAGGTGGAAAGATTCCCATGAATGTATTTGATTTTCAGTTTGCTTTGTAACTAAGAAATGATTATTTTTAACCAGATCTGTATAGGTTTTGTGATACTGATGCCTAAATATTTCCATGCCTAGTTACCCATGCAAACTGAGATATCTTGCTAAGATGTGTTTGGTTATCCATATTTATATCCAAAATTTGATTTCTCATAGTTAACTTTAAAGCCTGAAACCTTACCACAGCTACTTACTTCTCTCTGGATTTCTTGAAGTGACAGTTCAGGATTACTATTGGAAATTGCCACATCATTTGCAAACAGATGCATTTTATGCTCTTCATTATTGATAGTGATGCCAGTAATTTTGCAATTATTCTTTAATGAAATTGCCAGAGGTTCAATAGACAGGGCAAAAAGCAGGGGCAATAGGGGGATCCTTGCCTTGTTCTTCGCTGCAGTGTAATAGGGGATGAATCTAACACATTTGCTTTGATCACAGCTCTTGATCTTTTGTAAAGTTGTTCAACTGTATGCAGAAAGTTAGTCCCATACCCATTCTAGATAGCATTGATTTCATAAAGAACCACTCTAAATGGTCAAAGCTTTTTTGATCATCTAAAGAAACAAGTGCTGGTATTGTTTGCTTTGCATATATATAGTATTCAACACTCTTCCAATATCGTCTGAAACTTGTTGGGCATGAAGCCTGTTTGATCTTTGTGGACATATGCCCCCATTAGATTGTCATTGGGCTATAACTGAAGTAAACAATGTGGCATCTTGGTTTAGCAATGTTACCGGCCTATAAAACTCTACCTGTGTTGCAACCTTATGCAGTTTGAGTACTGCCATTATCTTACCAGTTTTCCATGATTCCAAAAGTGACCCTTTTTGTAAAATGGAACTGAACAGTGTAGCTAAATGTGGGATAAGTAAATCCTAGAAGTCTTTATAAAACTCACCTGTTAGGCCAGCTAGTCCTAGGGATTTTCCATTTTTAAGTTAATCACAAATTTAATTTCTTTCTGATATTGAGCTCTCAAAGAAAACTTGATGTTCCTCTGACAGTATAGGGATGTCAACAGAATTCAGGTAACTAAATATTCTATTGTTCTTAGCTAGTCATCTTAAAAGTTTTATTTCCAAATTCTTAATATTTTTGCTTTAAATAAATTAGATCTTTTTGGGCTTTGTGGGTTTCAAGATCAAGTCCCCCCTCTATTTTTTAAACGAGAGTAACCCTTGTTTATGTTTAGATTAAAGTTCTGTCAGCTGATTTCTTCTTCTCTCATTTCATGGCATCCCATGTTGTTGAAAATCTTACACCTGGTGTTAAATTTTCTTTAAAATAATTTGTCAATTCTCTTTGTACCATTTCTCTTATAATTTGAACCTGTAGTAACAGAACATTAAATCTCCATGTAGTTGATCTAGGGGTTGCATTGTTTTCAGCACAGTGCATGCAACCCATGCATGGTCAGAGATTACCCTTATTCCAATAAATGCATCAGTTAGTTGATTCACAATACCCACACATGCTAAAATGTAGTCAATGTGTGTACATGAGAGTAAAACGTGTAATCTTGTAATCCCAGATTTTTGTGACACCAAAAGTCAAGCAATTGATGCTATTACAACATATTTTGGAAATATCCGAAGTACCTTTGTCATTAGTGATTGGTATATTTACTTGCCTGGATTTACTGTTAATCTGTAAACTTTCATCTGCCATGACTTTGCAATGTTAGAGTCTGATCTTCAATTTGTTGCAGGAATTATGACTCTGAATTAATTTTAGCCTTGAAACTGTTTCTTGAACCAAGCAGTGTACAGATAGCTTTTATAGAAGATATTTGTTTTATTGGGGATTATAAATGTAGTAACTTCTGCCATGAAACTCTGGAAAGCTGATTTGTGAAACCTGATCTACTGCAATAGAGAGTTTCAATGTAAACAGTGATTTGTGTCAAACTGCCAGAAGGTGCTAGGAAACTGAGCCCAACATAAAGTGTCTTTAGTTTTGGTAAGCACAAATTGAGAAATGGTTTTATTCTGTTGTTGCCCATTCTGCTGTCTGAAAAGACGTAGCCTATGGGATCTTCTAAACTATCTTTCCAATATGGAAGTCACAGGGGTTGTTACCTTACATACTTGTTCTCATAGTTGGACAGAAGATCACAGAAATAGGATTGCACTAATATACTATCAAATGTTTGGACTCATGAATGAGATGCCATAACTCCTCAGAACATAATCAAGAATAGGTACAGAAGCAGCAGCTTGTCAGAACGAGACAACACAAAACAAAATTAATGAAGTGCATCACTGTCAGTAGCGCAAGCTTTACAAGTAGATAGAAACCTGCGGGTATCACCACTCACCTTCTGCCATCATCTCAAAATCTGACCTTGTGATTATAATACACATGCAACTTCTGTTTTCTCCAGCGTGATGCCTGCAGCTATTATTGCACCCACAAAAGCATTCTGCTGTCCCCATGAACCCTTTCCAATAAATGTTTTATTTTTGAGTGGGTGGCCAGGCAGCGCCAACAACACTCCAGCTGCCCATCACCTGGGGCCCAGAGGCATTCTTCAGGAAGAGAAGGTAGTGGGTGGGTGGAGCCTTGCTGCTACTTTGCTTTGAAGTGCGTCCAGCCACCCACTAAAATTGCTTTAAAGACAAAAAGAAAGATAAATGGACCACTGCTGCCTGGTAATCTTGGCAAAGTGCAGAGGGGAAAAGAGAGCAATGCAGAATAAGCACGATGCTAGGGTCAGGGGAGAGTGAATGGAGTTCCATAGGGAAAGAGAAGATGCACACATAAATGGGGTGGCACTGAGAGAATATGAGTGCAGGGAATAAAAGGCATGTTCTCAAAAAGAACTCTCTCCACACACACTCAAAAATCAAATCCAGTAAAATAGAATTTTAGGCATTTTTTTTGCATAGAATCCCCCCCTCCCAAACCACTATCAAACATGGACCTGACGCACAGATCCTTATTACTGTCACAATGCTTACAATACTCACCAAACTATAGGTCACCTTTGTTTGCACAAAAGTTCTGTGATCTGATGGTGGCTTTTTTGGCCACCATCAAATCATGAACATCTAGTAGGGTCTGTGCTTTGGATCTGTTTTTGTGCCTTGGTGATACTGAACCTGATTGTTATTGTGCAGTATACAGATGCCAATGTAAGCTTTCAAGCAGTGGTGATTGTGGGGGATGATAACCCCATATGCAAAAATCACTCAAATTCAAGTGCTCCTATTTTAACTGGATCTGCCTCTTACCAAGGTCCAGTGGAAAAATAGTGTGAGTGGTCCTTTGTGTGTGTGTAGTGGTGGTGATGGGGAGCAAACCAGGGGTCAGTACCCATAGCACTTACCAAATTCCAAAAATGGCCACAGGCCCAAAAAGGTTAGGGATTTCTGCTCTAAATGAAGGCAGAGAGATTTAGCAGCTTCACCACTGTGAATTTCCCTCCCTTCTGAGACATGTCCAAATCCGAACATCTTCTGGAAAGTAATGCAAGACTTACTGATTTGAGCTGGCTTTTGTTGGCCAGGCTCAAACGGATAAATGAAGGGAGAAGCCATTCTCAGGATGCAGACTTTTATTATTTTTAAAAATAATTAAAAGTCTGCACCCTAAGAACGGCTTCTCCCTTCACTTCACCTGATTGGATGCTTTTCTCCCCCTGCTTTTGCTTTTAGGCTCAAACAGATAAAAGGGCAATTTTAATCTGGAGAATTTAAAATCATCTCCAATGTTTTAATTTATTTTTTTTAAAAAACTTGACAGCTTTTTCTACATTGTAAGCAACCCAAACCTTTGCCATATGGTGAGGCAGAACTCTAGCTACCATTTTTCATATTTTTTACTGTTGCAAGAGCAACTATTTACTTAATATCAAATGAAGAGATGGAAAGAACTGGGCATGTTTCACCTGGAAAAGAGAAGATTGAGGGGAGACATGATAGAACTCTTCAAATGCTTGAAAGGTTGTCACACAGAGGAGGACCAGGATCTCTTCTTGATCATCCCAGAGTGCAGGATGCAGAAGAATGGGCTCAAGTTACAGAAAGCCAGATTCCGGCTGGACATCAGGAAAAACTTCCTGACTGTTAGAGCAGTACGACAATGGAGCCAATGACCTAGGGAGGTCATGGGCTCTCCCACATTAGAAGCATTCAAGCGGCAGCTGGACAATCATCTGTCAGACATGCTTTAAGGTAGATTCCTGCACTGAGCAGGGGGTTGGACTCGATGGCTTTAAGGGCCCCTTCCAACTCTACTATTCTGATTCTATGATTTTAAATGCAAACAAATCACATTTCTTGAGGGGTACTAACAATATATTTGTTGATCTTTAAGGTGACACAAGACCCATAGTTTTATTGTAATAATACCTTATCTTATAGCTGTAGTTAGTTCATATTTAAACCCACCTTCTTGAGCAGAGGTTTGTTACTACCAAGCACCTTCACTAGGAGCAGATAGTAGAAAAGCCCCAAGAAGCTGCAAGCTGCAAACTAAATTGTGAGCAAACGGCAGGATCAAGAGGCTGTGATAGAGTTAGCTGGCTGGTGTTTCCATCTTCATCTATTCACCTCACGTCATGATCGTTGGGGGAGACAAAGGGCATTTACACAAAAACTGGAGCAAGACTCCATCACATGGGAGGTGCACAAACTACATGTCTTCCATCAAACACTAAAACTAAGATGGTACCAGATATACTGACACTGCCTTTCTTCTGGATTAATTTGTGAGGTCAAGAAGGGGGACTAAGGTGCTAAACAAGTATGGAACTTCATATCACTGCACAGGCATTATCATTCTTTCTTGCTTTCAGCAGGAGAATGTAAAAATTTATCATGGAGGAGATGGTTGACAACTACCCCACTAATACAGCCCAGAGTGGCTGATGTTTAAAACTTCACCCTTTTCATTCTCTTAAGACTTTAACTGGAATTTCAAGATTTATTAATGCACCAAAGAATACACATAGCTACTTATAAATTTAATTTTTAAAAGGTGTGTAATACAATGCACTCCCTAGCTTCAAATTCCTGACTAGACCACAAAGCAAGTAACTCCCAAGTCTTAAGGTTCAACATTATGTAATCATATAACCATGTGGGTATAAAGGAACTCCGCTAATTTATCTCACATCCTTCATAGAGAGAAAATATCTGCATCACTTAACTCAATGTAAAAAAACCAGAAACTAGTATTTCCTAAACTTGCAGTTCAGGTAGAAGACAGATCACTCTTCAAACTATGAAAATACATTTAATGGGTAACCCTGCTTTTGCTTCAGGAAGTACATCGAGAGCCACATAACATTACAAAATGATAACTATACTGCACATATATTCTAACATGAAAGAAAACATACTTTTTTAAAAAAACTGTTTGTAAAAAGTTAGTTTTCTCAGGTTATGGGATACACTACCGGTGCACACAATATATGCTAGTTCTGCAACATGCAAAGCAGCCTAGAGAGAGATCTAGCCTGACACAGACCTGCAACTATGTCCCCCAAAATCAATTCCAAAACTGTTTATTTAATCCATACACTTTAGCATTCCTAATCAACAGCAGTGTTCGTCTGAGATGGATTTCAATTCTTTTGCCATACAAAATGATGAATAAAGGAAAACGCCTGCCTTTATATCTAGAGGGGAGGGGGAATCCGGGAAAGGCCCTATCCCTTGCAATACTGCTCACCATCAAAGACTATTATTTTATTACAAAGACAAGAATTTGGCAGAGAATTCCGGGTTCACACAGGACAGTGAGCCCCGTGGTGATGTTTCAGCCCGTGGTCTTAAGGTTGATCTAAGGCGTCCGAATAAACCTGACCTCGCTGGACAGTGGGAGCCAGAAAGAGGGTGACGAGTCCCACACTGGTCACAAGCGTGTCAGCTTGGAGGATGAATGAGGCCACTAACCCTTATCTGGAGAGCCACCCGCATAAGGTAACTTTCCTACAGGCCCATGGTTTTCCCTCACTCTGTTCCTCAGCAGCTGCACCTTCTCCCAGCGGAGTCCACAAACGGGCATCCCAGAGGCTTTTCCAGCGGCCTCAGGGACACCATGTCAAGCGAAGAACGGCACTAACTAACCCTACTCGTGTTTGCCCACTAAGGGTGACCTCCACGACACCCCGTCCCCAGGCCAGTCAGCCACCCATCCTGCCTCAACGTAAGTTTTGGGCGCCCAACGGGCCACAACCACTCGCTGCCCCACTGCTCGCCCAGCCCTAGCCCGCGCGCGGCCTCCTGACTGGCCACTCGGCCCCGCCAATCCCGGCTCTTGGGCCGGCGCTCGGGGGCTCCATATTGGCTGCTCGCACTCACCGTGCGTTGCTCCCCCGGTTCGGGTCCCGCTCTGATTGGCTCCGCCACCGGTCCCCGAAACCCAATCAGCGCCTCCACTCAGCCGCCGCGCAAAATGGCGCCCAACCCCCGACGCCCAACAAAGAGAAGACGAGGGCGCCCCCGCACAGGCGCCGCAGAAGAGCTCCTCCCGCCGAAGCTTGCGTTTGTTTGAAACTCTGCGCGCATGCGCAGAACTTTCGTATGCGCGGGAGTCAGCCTGTTTTTATTCCCTTTCAGTCCTTCTACACTTTAGGCGACTGCTCTACGCATGTGCAGGTCTGGATTTTTTTTTAACGTTTTTTCCCTATGGTAATTTCTGGCCCCTCCTCGTGAATACTTCGGGATGATGCCATAGAGCGCTCTGCCTAGAAGAGCATATATGGTAGTTGCCATTTTGTGCTTTTCGCTGGGGAAGAACTGGAGTAGAGTTCCCCAAGCGAAGATTGCGGGTAGTAAATAGGTGACGAGGCGGGAGGAAGACTTGTCTTTATACGTTCCAGGAAGCGGTTCGCATCGCTTCTTCGTTATAGTTGACTGACGGAAGCCCACGGGGGGGCGGGGATTGGAGGTGAAGCCGTTACGACGGGTAGCGGGAATAGGGTTAGCTGGCGCCTTTTTCATGCAGTTTTCTTGTTTATTCAAGAACGTTGTAGACGCCGGCATTGCGCTGAAACTCTTAGCAACGTGGGTGTAATGAGTTGAAAAAAAAGTAAAGGCCCAGAAATTAAAATACAAAACATCTCCTTTCCCCTCTCCCGTTTTTTCAAGATTACCTAAACATTTCCTATGCCCTGATTCGTACTTACTGATTTGGGTTTGCAGCTACCTTTTTCCAGTAATCATTTTTAATTTGTTTGTCTTTTCTGACATGAACATGAATGCTACGTTCCTTTCTAGTGCTCGCATCTGAAGAAATCCTGAAAAGCCTTCCACCGCGCTGTAATGGCTAGCACCCGGTCTGCAAAAGAAAAAAGGGTGCGTAGTGCGAGTTTTATCTGTTGTAATTCAGTTCTCTAGGTGGTGATGGTGGCTGCTGTGTTAGATGTCGTAGCATTAATCAAGATCTCTTTATTTTTCTAATTGCGTGGCATTTCGTTTTGTGCAGAAGAGGTTGATGAGCCTTAAGCGAATTATGTTCATAAAGGCCTATTGGACCAGCCTTTTGCTAAGGGTTTCTTTTGGATTGTTATCACGTTCTTTTGGATTGTTATCACGTAATGAACACTAAACTTTCAAATCTGCTTTCTTATTTATTTTTCTAAACGTATGCGACCTCCTCCTGTTCGTGTTCGAAAGTACACTTGACACCGCGTTGCTTGAAAACAAAGAGAACGGGTTTTCCTTCTGTTCTCAAGTTGAACTTCTTTCACTGGTGCCGTAGCAGAGCCGTTAAAAGCTTGGAGCTTAAAATATCAAACTGTGACTGCCACCTAACGGGCTCGTCAGGAAATTGTTCACACATAAATTGGCAGTTTTCCCAATATTACTAAGAAAATCCAGTATAAATCGCTATTTCCCCATAGTTTGAACAACCTCCTTTAAAAAGTTAATTCTTTGTTTTTGTCATTTTTTTCTACAAGAAACTACCCCCTTCCCAGGGTCTTAACAGAAAATCATTATGCAAAATAATTGCTCTTTTTGCCCTCTACAGTTTTATTTATTATGTAGATTTATTATAAAACAATAACTTTAAAAAGACTAAGTACTCAGTACAATTACTTCCAAGTAAACATGTATGTACTGTAGGGCTTACTCCTTATTAATTGTATTTAAGATTGCAGTATTCTCCTCTGGCTTTCCCTTGTTCCAAAGCAAAGTAAAAAATTACCATTGATGTTGGAGCAAATCTTGTGAATAAACAGTTCTTTCCTGTAACCGTTTAAAATTATTAATTTGTTCATTAGCACTATATGCCACAATTTCTGCAACCGTGTTGCATTGCAGATACCTTTCTGTTTTCAGAATTTTTGCTAATAATATTCTTGAATTGATAAATATATTTCAACTAATATCAAGTACTCTTCCAGATTTCGCAGAAGAATAACCATCTAAGTATCTAAGATGTGTAGTATGCCTTTTCATTAAGCTTGAAGATATTTTCAATTCCACCATGTATGTACAAAATGACCTGCTTCAGGCAGATATAGCAGGGCTTAAACACAATGGGAATTACTTCTCAATAAACATACATAGGATTACATGATGTCACTTCTTTAATCACACCTTTGCTGCTAATGGACAGTCTATGACCTGGTCTACACATAATGAAAACCCATACAGGTTGAGTATGGATTGTTGTTGAAACGTGAGTTGTTGTTATGTACAAACCCTGCACTTTGGTTTAACTATAGGTTGTTAACAATGAACAAATCAGGAAGAGAATCCATGGTTTGTTGTTCAGGTATGAATAACCCCATGGTTAAACCATAGTGCAGGGTTTGCACATAATGACAACCCACAATTCAGCAACACATAGGCTGAATTCGGACAACATGATAGTCAATGGTGGGGTAATAATCAACTTTACAGTTGTTCATCTAGGGGGTACTCCCCACACAACATGGTAATAAATAATCAACTGTGGTGTGGATTAGGATCAGCGCTGAGTTGACTATGGCAGCATTCGGACTACACGATAGTCAATACAACTGACTATTGTTTCCCCCGCCTGAATTGTCTCCCATGCCTATAGTGAAGGTTTGTAGTTTATGACAGGGGTGGGCAACTTGTGACATTCCAGATGTTGCTAGACTGCAGCTCCCGTCTGACCTAACCAGCAAAGACAATTGCAGCTCAACAAGATCTGGAGGGCCACAAGTGAAGGCTTCAGGTAAGTATAAGTAAATTATTTCTGAATTCAGTGGGAGTTACTTCTGAATAAATGTAGTTATATTTGTAGTTAGTAACTTGGGCTGTGGCACTGACATGTCGCTTTATGTTCTAACTCAAATGCTTTTTCTCTCATTCATTGTGTTTTCTCTTTGGCTTTTTAAATCAGATTAAGTACATAAAGGGAGACCTTTTTACTTGTCCTGAAACAGAATCCTTGGCTCACTGTATCAGTGAGGATTGTCACATGAGTGCTGGGATAGCTGCCATTTTTAAGAAGAAGTTTGGTGGTGTTCAGGAGATCTTGAGCCAACGTAAGTGGTGAAGGCAAGCTATTTTTTAAAATGTAGGTTGTTCTTATATCATTATCAAATCATCTGTTGGATTAAATATAGCCAAATATAAATTTACTAAAATCAAGTCTTATCTGCGGTCTCAATTTCAAAACCACGTTTCCTAAAGTACTGTTGTGGATTGATCCTTCTTCAAGTAGTATTGAAATATGGGCAGCCCCGATATTCGACACTTCAGAATTGGAAATATTACTGATTATTCTAGTGTTAAAGTCCAGGATTCTGCAAACAAATATGTTGATATTTGTGTGGGTAATTTCATTAACTTTAATCAAAAACAACATTTGCAGTTCTTGTATGCAGGATCATACTTTCTGATGTCTTATCAATAATGGGCATTATTGCAAGGTAGGGTTTGGTTCAATTGTTTCCTGGCCTTCAAATGATATAGAGCACAAGAGGGCTTGTGTCCCATCTAGGCACTGATCGTATGAGCTGGTGTAGACATGAAGTTCCTGTGATCTATGCAACTCCAGCAGCCCTTTTATGAGCTGCTGCAGGTGCACTCACTGCATGTTGTCCATCTCTGTGTGGAGATACTGGTTTGTACAACCACTGTCTCCATATGTTCCTGATTTGGATTGCAAGACATTAGCTGCCCCCCATACTCCCATATAATGGGTGATTATGTGGAGGTCAAGAAGTGACTGAACAGAGGCTGGATCACCCAGAAACAGTCTATCTAAAAAGTGATGCAAGGCCCACACAGAACAATAAATGACTGAGGTACTGATCTTCTGAGCTAACTAACCTTACCCTGTGTCTGTGACTTCAAAGGACACTTATTGATGGAGCAGGAATCCATCAGTATCCAGTGAGTTTCAGGTTTGATATCTGAATTTGTGTATTTTGTGGAATGCATGCTGTGTTTAAATTAGCCTTTTAACATATTCTCTTTAAATCAATTCAGTAGTACTTTTGTCTATTCTACTAAAGTGTAATGTATTCCCTTGTTAGAGGATGTGTGGCATGCTGACTATTTTGGTTATGATACAGTTTTTAGAATGAATCCCATAAGTGCTTGCAATTGTTTCAGTAGCTCTGTTCCTTTTGTATAGCCATGTTTGTTAAGACTATGCCTAAGAACATTTGGCACTGATTTCTGTACATTGTTTTCGTATGTGTTTCCATGTACTCCATTTTTAGATCTTCTACCCAAAGCAAGCCACTTTGGGTAATCTATGCATAATTGCACAGAAGTGTGCTTCAGTACTGGGTAAGAGGGGATTGTTTCATTGGTTTAGAATATCATTTTTTTTGCAGTAGACTCCTATAAAATAGCTCAGGCGTTTTTGAAAAGAATAATGTACATTTTTGCAGTGCTTTTGACAATCGGCAATGCATTGATTAAAACATTGTTTTAACTCTGTTATAGAAAAGAAGACTGGAGATGTAGCTGTTCTGAAGAGAGAGAATCGATATGTGTACTATCTGGTAAGAGTAGAACATGTGATATGATTTGGGGCACGTGAACTGGTTCTAGCAAGGAGATGTCTCTACAGATAGCATTTCTCCATCTTCATTTATGACAGGCGAATGAAAGTACTCTTACCTTTGTGAATTAATATCACTGTAACTTCAGTAACAGTTTGCCTTTCATCAGGTGATGTTGCTGTTTCAGTGCTGCTCGGATGGCCTATTTTTAGTATCCATTTTCAATAGTCTGTGCTATCAGGTATTCATATTATTCATACTATATACAGCTAGCACCTTTGCTTGAAACCTCATAAGAAAACATTGAGTGATTTGAGAAATGGTACTTCGAGTCTTGCTTCTCAAGCCCAAACCTTATTTAGAAGTAAAATTTATTAAAATCAATTGACATTCCAATTGTGTATTATTTGAGTGTAAGATATTTATTCACATACAACTGTGGAGCTTAGTAGACTGAATAGTATTGAAAAATGAAATTTAGCTTGATTCATCCTGGAATTCAAAATATTTCTTTACATATGTATATAGATAATTAGCCCCCCCTTTTTTAATTTTACTAATCCATCCAAACTACAGTATATTTGGAAGTTCCATTAACACATCGAAGAGAGTGACATTTTGGTTGAATCATATTCTCCAAAACATTCCTGTGATGAAAGATCTGGTTCCTTGTTGGTTAAATGTGTTTGTAGTTGAAATATTACCTATATCTAATATCAGAGTCTTAACAGTGCAATCCTGTGCAGGTCTACTCAGAAGTAGACTGTACTCCTGAAAATGCTTACTAGGGAGTGAGTGTTTCTGAATTCAGTTGAACATATTTTGAGTAGACATGTGGAGGTTGTGCTGTAAAGGAGTCTAATCTAAAATGGGGCTGACCTACATTTTATTTTTCACTTTCAGATTTCAAAGGACAAATACTTTCATAAGCCTACATACGACAATCTACGGAAGAGTTTAGAAGCTATGAAAATCCATTGTCAGAAGAATGCTGTAACTTGCATTTCTATGCCCAAGTAAGCACATTCTCTATTGGAAAGTTATTATTGTATTTTTGGTATGGACATAAAGTGGTGTGTTAGATCTTCAAACACTTTATTGTTTTTCTGTGGAGCTGAAATGCATTACAAAAACACAAAGTTCCAAATAAGATTAAGAGTGGCAGAAAAGAGACAGGTCTAGTTATTTCCACTTTTTAGAACTGAAGCAGAACATAGTCCTGTATAAAAGGTAGCTGCTTTAAACATCTAAATACTGTAGTTTTTTAGCAGTTGAGTACATAGTTTATAGTAGTTCTGAGGGCTATAAGTAATTCTTTTTTGTGTGTCATGTGTCAGGTAACATATGCCTGATTCAGACATCACACCACAGCCAAAACATGATTTGTTCATCTTTGAATGGGCTTAATGTTTTACTACTTTCACCTCCCTTTGTACATTGACTCCCTCCCTCACTTCCCAGTTTGTGGTAACTATAATTTGTGATGACATCTAAATTTGGCAGACCACTGTTACCACAAACAATATGTTTCTAATTCTGGTCTGAGACATACTATGGTTTGCAGTAATCATAATTTGCCAGACTTGGACGTCTTGGTAAACTGTAATTGCTGTGAACCATGAAGCAAAGGAGGGCATTGAAGCATGTGAGAGGTGGAAATGCACAAGTATAAGCCTAATTCACGATGCCCAAACCATGGTTTCACCATGACCTCAGAACTGGATCGTAGACATTCTGGACACCAATTCATGGCTGGCAGATCTGCTGAATTCATTTTGTTGTGGCATTTTTATGGTTTCCAATGGGAAATTAAAGTCACAATTCTAATTACGTTTACCTGGAAGTAAGTGCTATCAGAGGGATAAATTTGAAAGTACACATTTATGATGGTGCTGGAAAAGGGATTATCATAGGGTGTTTAGGATATATCAGCAATTGTGAGTGTGTGTAGGTACTTAAGCATGGGGCTCGTATCACACGTCCACCTAATACATAGGGCTGCAGTCAGGCAATTTGAATTATCCTTTTTTTTGGCACTGCCTATGTATTGTATACATCTCATGAAAAATTCACAAAATACTTGGATTCTTTATCTTCCAGAATTGGGTGTGGACTTGACCGCCTGGACTGGAGTAAAGTTTCAACAATGCTTGAAGAAGTATTTGAAGATACAGATGTTAACATCATAGTTTATACCCTTTAATTCTTGGGACAGTCATCTTGTTTCCCTCTTTGTTGAATTCTATTTTTGTACTTGATTTGGGAGAAGATAATCTTAGTCCCAGTTTCCTTCACTGTTCCAGCCATTTCTCACCATTACTAGTGTCCAATCATAAACAGTATTTTGGAGAAATGCATAGTTAGCTCTTTCAGGAATTCTCTGTCTAAACAGCAGATATGTCTGTTGTTCCTTTCGTAAATGAAGCTACTAGTTTGAAAGACAAACAAAAGCCTTGCATGGCTATGTGTTGGTTAGTTTAGCACTTTTTGTTATGTAGTCTTTAACCGAGCATATACATCTTCAACAGTTTACCACTGAAGCACCATAGTTGTTCATCTTATTCTGAAATACAAGTAAATCTTTACTTTTGTATAAATTTCCTTTTTGAAACATGAGCAATGTTATTTATTTATTTATTTATTTACTGAAACAGTGCAGTACGTCATTGCACGCATGCAAGGCCACGTGCAAACCTGGTCCCGCTGTTGAAATTAATTGGGAATCCTGCATATTTAAGAGCTCCATGTACAAATTGGCATGTATGTGGAATTCTGAATCAATTCTGTTCAGGTCATTTGTTTCACAGAGCAGATGTTGCTAAACTGCAAAGGAACAAATCAATACTAGATAACATAATTGAGCAATACATCTTTAGGGGGGGCACTATATTTAACCTGGGATTTTTCAAGGCTGTGCCAATATGTAGCCTTCTGTAGCACTTGAGTTTGCAGGGAAAGCCAGGCTGAAAAATAAGTTTGTTTTATTCTTGGGCCTTAACTACTTTATGTGAGATTGGACATAGCTTTTTTCTGAGCCCAGGTTTATTAGATAACCTGGATTTGTATTGGTTATTTTATGTTTCTTTTCCCCACCCTTTGCTTTGTAGTAAGTGGCTTTGCTAATTTTCTAGAGTTTTCTTGTTGTATTTATTTTTTGAACCAATCAAGGTCTCATTTGGTAATGGACTTTGTTTGCTTCTACTGTCTGCTTATGGAACACTGGCTCATAAAGCTTAATATGTAGGAATACTTAATGCGAGTAGTGAATGTAATTTCATATCTGGAGAATCTTATCAGGACCGGAGTAGGACTAAATAAGCCATCAGTATTTCTTACCTTTATAATTCTATTGTTCAAGCTGCTGATGCAAATTGCTTCCTTGCATCAATAAAAGTTTAATTTTACTGCATTGTGTTAGTCCCTGTATCTGCTTTGTTATACATGTGTTAACAATATTGGCATATTTTAGCAGTGTACATCAGATTTGGATGAAACCTGAACTGAATCAGGCTGATGCAGACGGATTCAGGATTTGTCTGAGGTGAAACAAGGTTCCTCTGAATCATCCCAAAGCAAACCTGTGTTGTCCTAAAGCTTTGGAGGCAAAGGGAAAGGCAAACAAATGTGTCTGTGAAAATCACAACATTTCTTCCCAAGCTTCCCATGTAAGGAAAACACCAGGTGACAATTTTGGCTTCTAGTCACAGGGAATTATTTTACCAGAGTTCTCCAATCACACTGCTTTGGGTGAGGGACATTGGAAGCAAGCTGATATATTACTTCAGTCTGTTCTTTGCTCCTTGCTAGTTATCTCTCTCCAGAGTAGAAGTGTTTAAAGAGTTGTGCTGGTTTTTAGAAGATTTTGAGCTTGTGTTTCACTTACCTATTCCTAAACCAGTTCCTTCATTATTCCACCCAATGCTTTCCTTTCCAATTCAGTCCTATCCTGAAGTCCTTACCCTTTTCTCAAATCCCAATTTTAGTATGTTTTCTTTATTCTTCCTGTTGTTTGAGTCTGCCTTGAATCATGTTTTTTTTAAAGTTATATATAGGCAGTGCCTTTTTCCTTATCCCTTGTCTTGCTCTCCACATTTGGACCCTAGTTGTATAGGTTTGATTTTGATTTAAGTTCGGTATTGTTTGTTTTACTCTCTGTGTGTCTAGGCTCTGACTGCTCTAGAACTTTGCTTTCTGTCTGACTCATGTGTGATTGATTGTTCCATACAGTTTTCATATAAATTGCACAGAAAGAACACAGTAGGGAAGTCAATCCTTTTAGAAAGCCCCCAAATTGGGAAGAATATTCTTGCACTACCCCCCTGCACCTATTTGTCTGAAATTTGACAGGCCTCATCCCCTTAGAAGGGCTACTATGCCTGCCCATTTTATTCAATTACGTCAAAAAGCAAAAATGCTATCGCTGATTATTGATTTCCCAGCGATCATTAAGGGTGAGGCATGCACAAAGCATAGGATTTTCTGAGGCAAGCTTGACTCAGAACCAAGACAAATTGTGCAGCCTTTGAAGTAGTCCAAGCCAAATTGGGCTGCTTTCTGAATTGCTAAAGCAGGGTTTGAGCCAAATATTGCGGTTGATGTACACCCCTAGTCAGTTGCCTTGTGTGGCAATGGCTAGGGCTGGCCCTATTCACTTTTGGAAAATATCCCCACAATTTAATCAGAGATATCACAATGACCAGTATTGCTCATAACGTGTCTTGTCCTAGCAGCATGATGTATTGTGCAGGCAGTAAGTGGAGGGGCAATATCTTCTTAAAACCTGAGTTAGCTTTACCCTGTGAAGAATAGTTTTTACCGTTACTCTTTTGAGAAAAGTATTCACTCAAGCTAGGTTCAATAAAAGGTATTTGTTTTATTTTCTCATTTGCTCTTTTATAGTATGAATACTTAGAACAGATACTGAACTTTGCTTGACGCGTTTGCCACAGAGCAAGTAGCCAGTATATTAACCTATGGATGTTGGTTCTGCATGATGAAAGAAAGATCAAAACATTTTATGCTTATTTTCTGTTTCTTAAAAAAAACCTGAAATTTTTAAAAGCAGACAAATGCTAAATTTATTTAATTTACAGTCTTGTTTTGTAAAGAGCTTTTTGGTGTGGTTTGACTTATTTTTCAATGATGAAACAGTTTTGCACTGCAAATCTTTAACTTCATTCTACATCATAATGCTTTTTTCCGTCTGTTTGAAAAGCAGCAGTGCACTTCTATGAGTTTCAAACAACCAAATGCTTACATACATCATAGTAAATGTATTTTTAGTCTATCAGAATGGTGGTATGTCAACTAGAGACTTGTGTTTTCTGTTTCAAAGTGGCTCTGGAGGACTGAAGGGGGGAGTCCCAGATGTCAAAATATATCATGCGCGTCTCTCCGTAGCGTTGGCAGATTTCGCCTGGAGAGAGAAATGGAGACTTGAGTTGCTTTTCTCAAAATATACGGAGCTTTACTGCTCAAAAGAAGCAATGCCTCACTAATTTAAGCATTTTGCAAAAGACTGATAATTGTTTTCTTTAATTGTTACATATATAGGCGGGGGTGGGGATTTTTTCTTCATCCCTTTCCAGGTTCCTAAAATAAATTTCATGTGACACGTTTTATGTAGCCGCAGAGAATTCCTTGTGGTCTTATCTTACAATGGATCGAGCCTTCCTGTTAGTAGTTTATATGGACACTGGTATTGGACATTAGTTTTATACTGCTGAGGTTCCAGTTGAAGTTTATAGTGATGCTTCATTAGATTAAAACTATTGTGAAAAATACAAGCTGTTTCCCCCTCTTTTTCATTGCCTGACTTCAATTGATGGGATTTATAGCCAATATGCATCTATAACTTGTTAGTTGTAAATTGTAATGCAAGTTATATATTTAGTTTAGTTTGGTGATAGAACACACTCTTTGCATGCAGAATGCCCCAATTTCAATTCCTAGTATCCATGAGTAGAGCTAAGAAAGACCTTGTTGGTAACCCTGGACAGCTACTACCAGTCAGTGTAGACGATACTGAACTAGATGGACCGATGATTTAATTTGGAATAAGGTGGCTTCCTATGTTCTTGCTGCCCTAATTGAAAATATCAGAGAAAACTGGTTCCATGTAGCGAGGCAGCGAGGCTTCCAAATGTTTACAGGAGCTGTGTGGCATTGCTGCCATGCGGAAGATTTTCAGAGGCATCTCCCACTATCCGAGTATTTTATGCAGCAGGCTTCCATATGGCTGTTCTGAAACCAGAAAGGAAGAAAAATGTGTTCCCTGCTGTTCTGCCCAGATTTGCCTTTTCTTGCTAACATTGGACAAACCAAAATGTATTTTGTTTCTTAAATTAGATGGTCTGACATCTGAGAAACTGCCGTAGATAGGAAAATTATAGCTTTCAAAAGTCATATATACTTACATAAACCTCAATGCAAAACTTCAGCAAGCTTTTCTTCATAATACAAGAAATTCTCTTGAATGTCCTCCCAGGGTGTAAATGGCTTTGGTTCCTCACCTTCCTCCTGTTCTGCAAAATTCTTCCAGACATATTCAAAGTCTTGAGGCTTCATGATCCTCAGTTTACAGCCAGCTGCTTTCATTTTCTTCAGAGCAGCTTGGATTTCAGGTTCTTCCCACATGAAGAGACGGCTCACTGCGATAGAGAGTCGCAGGTTCTTATTCTTCTGCAGTGCTTTAATTATTTGATCAGCACAGCCAACACAGGGGCTAGAAGAGACATACCAGGTGACATTGTAGCGCACACCAGACTCGCATGTGGGCAAAATGGTGTTGAAGAAGGCATCTTCTGCATGGGCTGCTGCATGTTCGTCCTCCAGATAGCCCCGTATGGTTTTTGGCTCCTTGCTTTGAATCTCTATGATATAGCACAGGAATGTCTTGTTCCTGCCTGAACTGTATTCTACATTCTTGAATTGGAATTTGAAAAAGAAGGCTGGAAACCGTTCCCTGCATAGAAGAGCAAAAGTCTTAGTGTTATACAATTTATAACACACAGTCTCTTTCATCTACTGTTAAGGTGTTAATTTTATTCTTGAATTAATTTAATAATTCTATTTTCCTTTGAACTACATGAAAAGTAGTGGAAGAATTGGGCAATAGCTACATTTCCTTAATATCTTTAGAAGCCACCACACTATTGCAGGTAAAGTTTTGGTATAATGAAACTAGGCAAATCAAGGGGAAAGTAGATACAACCTACTACTGCTGTTACCAGCTTTACTTTCAACCTGTAGTACAGCCTTCCCCAACCTAGTTGAGCTCATGTGTTTGAACTCACCAAGAGATCTGTTTAGACACATATTTAATCCTTCTGTTCATCAAAGAATAACGTAAAAAGTGGATTTCTAGTCTAGTCTAGTTGTACTTAACATAGATACCAATATTATATGCTGGTTTGTGGACATGCCAGTAGACTGAGCTCTGAGAAGCTAGTTTTCCATTATGATCATGAAAGGCTTTGAAACTAAGTCCCTAAAAATGAATGCTGATATACTTGCCTATCTACTCTGGGAGGCTAGGTTGGCTCCCTCTCTGTTGTCCTTCTGTTAGCATGCAAACTTGTGTTTTTTTCCAGGTAGGCCTTTGATATATAAGCTGGTCTGCTGCTGAATTGCTTGGTGCTGCTTCACTCTTCAGTTGTGATGTTTTAATTGTGTTTTTAATTTATTTGCTTTGATGTTGTATTTTAATTAAGGTTTTGTTTTAATTCATTTTTTATTCTTAGCTGCCTTAGTGCCATTCTTTGTCAGAAAGGTGGGATCTAAATTAAATAAATATTTTTGTGTGTGTGTATTCATTTTGGCTTACTGGATATTAAGATGTTTATCTTCTTCCCTTTTCCAGCTTCTTTCTTACAGCCAAGATGCCTCATCTAGGGCTATTCTATCCTTGGTGCAACACAGACAAGTTAGCACTTAATCCCAATGCATATTTCCTTTCCCCCAGTGAGATTTCCAGTGCTAGGAATCTTCTGACCTTTCTGCAGCATAGGTACAGACCCTGCTTGGCTCATAGATGAGTCAAGATTTGGAACCTTCTATAAGCTTGGAATCTTCATTGCCTTGCAAAAAGCTATTCATTCTGCAGATTGAAGTTATTAAAAGTAGGTTCACTGTTGGGAATGTAAAACAGAGGTGAATTTCATGCATGTGTGTTGCAATTATTTTGAATTTTCCCCACAACTACTTACATGCCACACTGTGTCCATTCTTTTATAGTTCTTATGAATGTATACCATCAATTACATTTGGCCATAGCAGGACTTCTGTTATGCCATCACCTCACATTTCCTCCAGCTGTTGTTTCCCTTCTCTAGTTTGAGAACTCTCTCAAAATTGCAAACCTCAGCTACTTGGGTTTTCAGCTGAAAGCAAAAGTTCATTCTAACATTATTTCACTTAGTTTACCTACCATGAAGTAAGATGAGGCAGCCATCATAGGGTGCCTCTAGATGGGCAGTTTCCGTCACGGTGACTTCAGAGTGGCGGCAGGTGGATTACATGACGCTGCCGCCACTGCAAAGCCATCTAGGGGCAAAGCCCCAAAGCTCCGCACTAAAAAAGTGCGGACTTTTTTTAGGTTTGAGCGACGCGATGACGACTTTTGCAGTCGGTCACTGTTGTTCCGGAGTTTCTGGGAGGCCTGCCCAGTCTATGGCGACCACTGATTGGTCTCCATGGGCTGGGCAGGGAAGGGGTTGGACCAGCGAGCCATAAGCTCACTGCACCACCTCTGTCCCTCCACAGACCTCCCTCCCTTTTCCCCCACCCCATTTTAAAAAATGAAAAAATAAAACATTACTGCTACAGGACCGCCACCCTCATTTTTTTAAAAAATAATAAAATACACTTATTGAGGGAGAGGGGGGCCGATGCTCCCTGCTGCCCCTGGGCAGCCATGCGCCCAGCAGCGGCGGCGCCAGGAAAACCGCCTTGGCGCTCCTTCCGGTGTAGATGGGTGGAAGGAGCGCAAATGCACGTCGCACCAACTGCCGCCGCCAGTGCGAAGCCAACCAGATGCTGTCAAGAGGAGGGCTATGTTAGTCTATTTCAACTCCTCACTATCCCTTAGTGTATAACCTCATTGCCTCATTCATAGAATTTTACAAGAGTTCCAGATGATATTATCTTCCATTGGTAGTCCTCCTGTGTGTTTTCCCATTGCTTCTTATTGCTTTTTTCTTACCAGAGTAGCTGCACAATGCCTTTTGTGCGTTAGTGTTAGGAGCCCCCCAAGTGTAAGCACTTTTGATATCGGATGTCCACATGATTGTGACTGTAATCTGCCACTGCCAAGAAGGAGCAAGATTTGCACTTTATCTTCCTCCATCCTTTAGGCTGTAGCTACTGACTAATAGGTTAATTTACATTGTAGAAGAATGAAATGTAAATGAATGGATCCATAGAAATCTCAAAAAAAATTACATTGGCTGCTTTAGGACATGTCATAATGCTGTAGAAAGCAGCAGGAGGATATTCTTAATTATAAAGACTGGTCAGATTCCCAGCACAGTTTCTACAGCTGCACCTGTTTGGAGCGGCATCAAAAAACCTGGCAAGGCAACGTAGCTTTACTAATCCAAAGATGGAAATTAAAATGCTTGAACTGCCATTGGATAATTAGATAGAAATGCTGGTATGTTTGGTGTTTTTAATCTCCTCATTAGCTGGATGTCAGTCTTTATCAGACTGAAGCTTATATATAAATAGAAAATTTTAATTGGGATTTCTCTTTGCAGCTACGGGGGTTATGTAGGGTGCTTCTAGATGGATGACTCCTGGCACTAGCAATCAGAAGGCATTGTGCAGCTATTCCATCTTTTTCTTAACAGATTTTCGGCATTAAGGAAAAAGATGGAAGAAACAGTAAAATAAAACATGGGAGGGTCACAAGTAGAAGGCAATGTGAATTGCTGTGAATGAGACAAGGCGATGGCACAATAAAAGCCTTATCTGGGAGCATCAGACTTGGGGCAGCACCTTTTTTATTGGCAAAACATTTAAAAAGAAAACTTGTGAAGGGGAAAAAATCCTGTTTGTCTTGCTGCAGATTTTTAAAAAGTTGACAGGACCACTGAAGTAATCTAGATGTCAGCTATAGGTTTCAGCAAGGCCGTTGAGGCCTTGCAAGTTGTAATTAGATTTAATTCAAACTAGTTTGGAATGTCAAATCTGTGCAAACTTATCTCTGTCAGATTTCTCAGGGGAGAACTCACTCCCTGTCTCAGCCTTGAGGCTGTAAGGCTTCTCTGGAAAATGGATAAAGTGTTTAGAAAGGTGGTGGTGGTGGGGTCCTTGTTGAAGGGGTCACTCAGATTGTAGCATCATCTTGGTGGGCTGAGCAGTGCTGCCCTGCTTAGACACAGCCATGGTTTATGGTCCAGAGCCCCTGTTAAGTGATTTTGAACAGGCCCACACCTCCCTTTATAAGCTGGATCAAAGGCGAGGAGCCTTTGTGAGAACTGTCTTTCGACTCGTGGCCTGAAATCCCCCCCCATTTGGATCCATCATCCTTTGGGACTTTGAAAGCACTCTGCACATGGACTCTCTTTTATTTGGACTTTGGATTACTAAGGACTGTGCCATGAAAAGTGCTGTGCTTTTCATAGACTTGAACTCTTGTTTGTTGTGGATTGTGTGTGTTTGTTCATCAACCGCTCAGTGTAAGGGTAGACTGGGGTTGATTTTTATTGTTGGACTTTTTCTCTGCAGACTCAGGTGTCGGGAGTTCCCTGTGCTAAAGCACCAACATGGGACTTCTTGTGCCTGAGATTTTTTACCCACCCCATGATCTTGTTTAGGCTTTGGCTATGTTCCCTGAGTTACCGACATGTGGCCGCGTTTGAACTAGCTCCCTTGGGATGGTTTGTTAAGCCTTTCAAGAATTCCCCACTGTGATTGCCTGCTGGAACAGACCAGGAATCATTCCCCTCCCTTGGTTGGGTTTGGAACCCGTTTTTGGAACCGTTGAGATGGCAACTGGGAAACGAGGTTGTTATTGTAGTGAGTAGTATTTTGAGTGCATGTTATCTTGGAGCCTAAAGCTTTCTGACCATCAATCAGCTTTACGTATTTCTGAAGTGTGTAATCATTAAGCTTTTCACCATGAGATTTCCCCCAATAAAATAAGTCTCACTGATGTGGATGTCTTATGTCAGTTTGCCAGAATGTGTGAATGCCGGAGGGAATGGGGAACACAACACAAGTGTGTCCTCTTGTATTAAGTAGGCATTAATCTTACCACTTAAGAGGAATTTAATACAGTGAATAGTTAAACTTAGGTCTGGGTTCAAATTTCAGCTCACCATAGTCTTATTGAGCGGCCTTTGGCAAATCATCATTATTATTATATTTATATCCCGCCTTTTTCCCAGGGCTGAGACTCAAAGCGGTTATCATAATTTCTTAGCTTCTGTTCCCCAATTGAAATAGAGGTAGCTGTGATTATGAATGTGGCAAGGATTGTGAAGAACCTCAGCTATGTTTAAAAATCTCAGCAGTCCAGTTAATATTTAACAAAAATTATCAATCAATCAATTATCTTAAACCAAATTCAACAACAACAACAAAGGCAAAAGGGCTTTACTAATACTGATCGACCTAACCCAAATGCGTTTCAACCATTAAGGTTTTTGTCAATGTGAAGAATTTTTTTGACCTTAACTATAGCTCAAAGAACAGCAACAAATTTTACGACCCCCCTTTTTATCATAACTATAGCCCAAAGAACAGCAATAAATGTTATGAAATCTCAAAATAAGACCTGCAAGACAAAAATATAGAAAGTTTCAGATACTTGAGGTTGCCTTTATTTATTAAACCAGGCACAAATATGGACTGATAAAAGTTTTCAGCACCAGTAAGTCTACACTATGTAGCTTATCTTTCTTGCCTGCTGTGGTTGATAACTGAATGCACCAAGGGGGAAGGAAACCCTCCATTCCCTCCTGTTCCTGAGGTGTATAAAAGATGCAAAATCATACAGAATAAATTAAGTAACAGTATCTGATTACAAATAAGTGAACTATAAGCAATCCAAACCAAAGTATTCTCACCGGACCAGATTATTTCTAGTTGACGCATCCATGTGCCAACCCATAAGGTAAACAAAACTGTAGATAAGGTACTGTTATTAAAAAAGTTAAGCACCTCAGGCTTGGGTACAGTACGTAATTCATTGCTCTGAGTTTATGGCTGTTAAATACAGAGCAATGGATTACGTACTGTACCGAAACCTGCGATGTTTAAGAACAGTATCTTATCTACAGTTTTGTTTACCTTACAGGTTGGCAGCTTCAACTAGAAATCATCTCCTCTGGTGAGAATACTTAAGTTTGAATTTCTTGCAGGTCTTGCAGGTTATCAGCCTCATAATATATTTTTTTGCTGTTCGTTGGGCTATAGTTACGGTAAAAAAAATGGTCGAAAACAGGATTGGGTTAGGTCAATAACTATTAGTATAACATACTGTATTGGAATTGTATGAGAAAAAGTCTGTTGTGAAACCAGTAATGTCACTATGCGTGTATGCAAAATGGTGGACTGTCAAGTTCTTGCTTTTGCATACTTTTACAATTGTATTAGCAAAAAAATGTACATACATTTTTTACACTTTGTATTTTAGACTAGTTGTTTTATTAATGTTTGTTTTATTGTAGCAGCATTTTTATCCTCAGTTACTTATAAGCTTCCTTAAACCCATTTTGCTTTTTTAAATATTTAACACAAACATTGGTTAACATGGCTCTTGCTGAGCATCTAAATCAGCAAGCAGAAGTTACTTGGAAAGAACGCTCAAATGAGTGGTGCTATCAAAGCCTGCAAATGAATGTCTTCTGGGCATGCTGGAGGTGCAGAACCCAAAAGTCTCAAGTGTACTGGCAGAACTGGATTGTGATCCAAAAAGGTTTATACCATTATAAACTTGTTAGTCTTTAAGGTGTCACAAGACTCTTGTTTTGACTAAAAGTACTACCCCTCTGGAAATTCATATGAAGATGTGAATCCTACATAGCAAAAGACAGTAGAACAAGTTATAAACTATGAGAACTTTCAAAAGTCTGGGGGATGGGGTTAGTATTGGCCTTCAATTTTCTTGGCCTTTAGTCACTTCATTTGTGAGTTCTGTCTTTAGAGCTGCCTTCCCTAACTTGGTGCCCTCCAGATGTTTTGCACTTCAATTTCAATCAGCCCCAGCTGATGGCCAATAGTCAGGAATTCTGTGAGATGTAATCCAAAACATTTGGAGGGCACCACCAAGTTGAGGAAGCCTACTTTAAAGTGAAGGCTGAAATTCTTAATTTATGTTTTTAGATCTAAAATACCTTTTTAATGTAATCTTGTCTGGGTTAAAACTGACAAAGAATCCTGTGGCACATTAACTAACACATTTAATACAGCGTAAGGTTTTTTGAAATACAGCCCACTTCATCCGATGCATGAAGTGTTATCCAAGAACTCAGGATGATACTTCATGCATCAGTTGAAATGGGTTGTAGTCCACAAAACCTTATGCCATAATAAATTTGTTAAGTCTGTAAGGTGCCCCAAGACTCTTAGCTGTGTTTGCTGCAGCAGACTAACATGACTACTCCTCTGGAGCCTGTATGGATTAGAGTTGCTGAAGTTAATTCTCATGAAATTGAGGTAATAGCTATAGATGAAATAATGTAATCCAGCAAATTCTATTATTCTAGCCTTAGTCTTTGCCAAACAAAAATTCATCTCAACAGCATGATTTCTTTCAATTATTCATCATTCACACAGAGCCAGTGTGGTGTAGTGTCAGACCAGGATCCAGGGACACTCAAATCCCTCTCACCCGGGAAGTTACTGGGTGAGCCAGGGTATGTCACTTTCAGCCTAACCTATCTCATGGAGTTATTGTGAGAATAAAATGGGTGAGAGGACTATCAAGTACACTATCTTGAGCACCTTGCGGGGCATGATAAGAAATAGATAATATAAATAAATAAATTGTTTATTCTCAGTTCCCCAGAGGTGCATCACTTATTTGTCTTTCTAGCAGTGTAAACAAAGCTGTCAGAACTGAAGAAGCTCACTTCCATGATCCTATTTGATCCGTGATCCAGCGGACCAGAAGCAATTGCCAATATATGGAACATGACATATACGTGTTAAGGATTATTTACTGCACAATTCTATGCATATCCACTTAGGAGTAAGTTCCAGTGAGTTTAGTGGGACTTACTGTCAAATAAATGTATAGGATTGTAGCTTAGACTCCTAGCTGCAAGTAATTCAGCAGCAGGTGTTGTTAAAGTGGATATTTACAATTTGCCCCAAACTGCCTTGCTGCTATTTTTGGTAGTGAGACTAAGGAATTAATAAAATTTACTCTTTAAACTATTGCTCCACCCTAGCTTAACGTCCTAGAATAGAGCAAGATGATACTCATCAAAAGAACAGA
Organism: Anniella stebbinsi; assembly: GCA_029215795.1. NCBI lineage: Eukaryota > Metazoa > Chordata > Lepidosauria > Squamata > Anniellidae > Anniella > Anniella stebbinsi. The sequence continues at coordinate 61,713,163 of JARDYH010000004.1, read as the reverse complement.
AGCTTATAGGCCTTGAAACCAGGAGCTGCCCAACACAACAAAGCATTGTTTCAGGGCTTAGCTGTAAACTCCATTCATCAGCATTTACTTTGGTGTTCTGCAACATCTGTACAGATCGGCTCATAGCGATTAGTAAAAAATAAATGGTGTTGCAAGATACTGATCCAAATTGCCAGCTGAAATAGAATTACTGTATTCAGATCCTGGTTTGTCTCATGAATGAAATATGTTGGTAAGGTAATTAAAATAAAGATGTATTCTTTGCTACAGGTCTTACTTGAAATCATATGTACCACATTTATATGCTGCTACTATTAATCATGTTTAAAGAGCAGATTAATTTTTTTCTGCATTAATTTTTCCTCTATATACAAATAAAGATTGCATTATATAACAGTGACATATCACTATTCTGTTTGGGCTTTCAGATCGACTTAGTTTTCACTGGGGCAATTGGTCTTTTCCAATGATTTGATTTTAGATACCCAGATATGAACCAGAAAATGCTGCAGTTACTCTCAGTTTAGGAATTGGATTAGATCTTAAGTCTCTGTAGTCCTAGGCCTCCTCCACACGAGACGTTTAATGAGCCTTGAAGGCTCATTATAAATTTTACCTCCACACCAGCGGAGCGCAAAACGGGCGTACAGGCGCGTTATCTCCCCGATAATGCGCATTTTCGAATGCGCGTTAAATAGCGACTTTTATTTTTCTCCGGCCGTTAAAGCGCATTTTCGCCGTGTGAACAAGCGATTATGCGCATTAACGTCTTCTAAAGTGCTTTTTGGACAGCAATTAATGCGCTTCGCCGCCTCTCGCCGCCTCCCGTGCAGAGGGATTAGGCGTAAATGCGCCTCCGCGATAATGCGCATAATCCCCGAACCGGGCGCAAAAGCGCATCCTTGTGGAGGGGGCCCTAGTCAATGAAAAAGTTTTGTGTGTGTGTGTGTGTGTGTGTGTGTCTTTTTTTAAGTGGAGCTGCTTATGTGGAAAAAGTTAAACAAATGCATAACATTCCTGCAGGCTCATGGAAGGCTGCACAACAACTTGCTTTATGATTAAGTTCATAAGTTAGATTCCCCCCCCCCCCCCGAGGGAGAATAATAGTTGTAGGGCCATAACTGCTAATTATTAAATAAATGGATTTGCCACTGATACGCTTTCAACTCATCCTGCTTGGATAAAATTTAAGATTCTCCCATTTTTATTACAAAGCTCAGAAACAGCCTGCTTTCCTTTTTAATTAGCAAAATCTTGTACCTGAAGCAACCCTCTTTCTAAAGAAGCCCACAAACATTGTGCTGGCCAACATCTGCAGATCCCTGAGCAAAAATCTTCTTTTGACTTCCATGCACTTGCTAGCGACGGATATGAGACAAAATAGGTCTCTTACCCTGTTACAATTTCAAATGGTGGCAGCTCCTCTAGTTCCTTTGGCTTTTCAGCCTCCTCCGCGTTCTCTGCGTTCTCTGCGTTTTCTGCATTCTCTGTGTTTTCAGCTTTTTCGGCCTTTTCTCCATTCTCGGAGGCTGGGGGCTCCTCCTGCCTCTCTGCCATCCTGTTGCAGTGGGTGACCAAAGACCACAGCGGTGGCCAAGAGCTGTGCTCAAGCTTCAGAAGCAGAAATGTGACCGGTGGGGGGGGAGGGAGAGAAGAGCTGGACGTTCCAGTTGTCAGGAGCTATATATGGACTAACAGCAGTGGCAGGAATGGGAGCAGGCTAGAATGACTCCAGCACTCTCAGATGTCGCCTCCGCTTCACTTTCACTCTGGCCCTAGCCTCTTTCTTGCCCCCTTTTATTTTGAATGTGAAGTGACGAGTTCAGCGTGGGCGAATTAGGTGATAGATGGAAAATCCTGAATGCAGAAGTAACCTATTTGTCCGTAGCCATGACAGAAATCTGGCTTCAAGCAGGAGAGCTGGCCACTATCCTACGTTCCTGGACTAAACCAATGTGCCCTCTTCCTGCCCTTGAGGGACCACCCTTCCAGAGTAGACAGGAAGAGGCAGGTTCAATGCCACCATTTCCTTTTTTATTTTAAAAAAATGGCTTTGTTTATTATTGGTTGCAGCTGAGCCAAAAGTTGAGGGGGCCTTTTGTTAAAACCTCCTTTATATTCCTGCCATGAAAAATTCAGCTTTAAACTTCCAGTTTCCATAGGGCTTATACTGAGAAAATGAGACCCAAAGTTCAGTTAGCATCAGCACCACACACGGAAAATATTTTAGGTGAGAATATCTGAACCTCCACTGATTTAAGCATTCTTGGCCTCTTTGTGTGTCTGAGAGTACGTGTGTTAGGCAGGATATTTTCTTTGTTTAAGATTCAAGAAGTGCCCAGTATACTGCTATTGTACTTACAATGTGATAACATTTGTTAATAAGAAATATATAATAAATGTCTCTTAGGTGACATCTTCTGTTGCTTCTCTCTACAGTCAGTCTGACTGTAAATGTTTTCCTCAGCTGGAAATCACAGTCAAGGTACCAGGACCAATGTGTGCTATGGTTGGATTGGAGATTTTAAAAATTGAATGTGCAAATGAATGTGTGAAGATGAAAATTATGCAGCTAACCCAGATGGGTTATGCATAGGAGCCTGTTTGAGACATGGGAGTGAGCATGCCATGGAGCATAGGAAACTGCTTTATACTGAGTCAGACCACTGGCCTGTCTAGCCCAGTATTGTCAATACTAAGGTGTATCACACGTGTGGTTTGATGCACACCCACTTAGACTTTGCTCCACTTCTTCAGCGCTGGACTCCCGTGACGTCATCCCCGTCGTGCTGTTATCTCACCCTGAGCCTGCAGTTGCTTGTTTCTCTTTTGATTTATCCCTGAATGGGCAAAGTCCGAAACGCAAATTTGGAACAGGCCAAACTGAGGTATCACAGCAATACCGACCATGTGTGATTCAAAATGCTAGACTTGCATAGGAAACGGAGGGGGAACCAGCAGAAGCAAAACGGGGGGTGGGGGAAGTAGGTGTGATGAAGCTCTCCCTGGTAGCAGCTCTCCAGGATTTCGGGCTGTATTGCTTCCTAGCCTGGAGATGTCAGAAGTTGAACTGGGACCTCCTGTGTGCAATGCATGTGCCCTACCATTGTGCTATGGTTCCCTCCCCCCCCCCCCCCCAACCTGTGAAATTTGGAACAAGTAAAAACAGTGGATTTGGCTCTGGATCAGGAGGAAGTAAAGGTCTGATGTGAGGTTTGCTGATCCTGTCCATTGGAGCTTAGTAAGGCATGCATTCATTCTGAAAAAAATATGGAGCAAAGCTAGGCTTTGTATTTTTACAAGCATGGGGTTGGGATATCTGCATTGCTCTGCACTGAACTATCCAAAACTTCCTGGGGATGGTGATTCTGTGGAATGGCTTTCATGTAGGATTTAGGCATTAAAGATTTTAAAAATCCACCAGCTGTATTATTCTGAACGTAACCACATTAATAATGCAAGGCAGTAGTTGAAATACGTACACCTGGACTTTTTATAACAGATAATTTTACACTTTTTACTCCGTTGTGCATTGGGGGCTGCTGCATTTGCTACACAGACTCCATGATTCCAAACACTTTCTGAACTCTCTAATGTAGTGTTTCTGAAATGGTGGGCTAGGAACCACTAGTGGACCTCAGCCCACTTTCAGGTGAGCCTCAGAGGTGCAGCCTACCCAGTCCTTCGTTATTCAACTGCCTCATGCATCCAGCCACACCACAACCTTTTGGTTGGACCAATGTCACAACCAGCAGCTCTCTGCTTGCACAGTGCATTGGCATCTGTGGGGATGAGAGCTGGCTAGAGAGCAAGACTGTAGCATCCAAAGTTGGATGAACAGGAAAAAGAGAAACAGGTGACTGATGGCCAGAGTGGTTGGAGAAGTGTGAGGGAAGGTAGAGACATAATGGAGGTGAAAAGGCCAGACAGAAGTGTGAGGAAAAGCAACACCTGGGGCTGCTGCTGCACCTTTTCCTGCCTCAGAAGAACTACCTGGCAGTGGGCAACGAAAACCAGAGAAAGCAAGGGTGTGTGTGTGTGTGTGCACATACATGGGTTGGGGAGAAGAAGAAAGAAGGTGAAATTAAGTGAAGGCTGGATGACCAAAGTTCTTGGGGGGGAGCAGGAGGGAGGGTACATGGGGCTGTCTATTTGTACTGAAAGCCCCAAGGTGGCTGCGCAGTGCTGCTATGTCGATTATATGATGTAACAGCCACCTTGCAGCCATCGCATGGCTTTCCCATGAAGCTGCGAAGCAAAAAAGTCAGGGACTAACCCCGATGTTTTTCTCCTGAGCAAGGCAAGTACAGTGCATCCGCCATCTATCCTTGCGGCGAAGGCGTGGGCGGGCAGGTGGCAAGCCCTGATTGGCCACCAGAAACTCTGCGCTTTTGCTGCTGTGTCAGAATTAGCTGCTGCCACCCCGCAACAGGAAAAGCGCAGGGTTTTATTGTGTCGGCAACCTGCCGCTGCATAGAGAGCCACCAAATTAAATTTGGAAGGAGAATAGGAGAAGAAATGACAATGACTTTAAGAAGCATGTGTGGGGAAGGGCAGGTGAAGTGGCTTCACCATGTGTAGACCTGCTCCAATAGGAGGAAGCCCATAGGCAAAAGTTGTGCCAGGAGGATTATCTTCTTGTTGCACCTGCCGGGTACCAAATGATGCCAGGGGCGTGCCCACACCCCTTTTGATGTCATTCAGCTGGCGATTGCCCACCCGTTTATAGTTTTTAAAATTGTATTAATAAAACAACCCTTTATTCTCTTTCCAATTTCCTTCAAAGCCTGCCCCCCCAGCCCTTTTCCCCCAGAGAGGGAGCCCTCCCTTCCCTTCCCCTCTAAACATCTGTCTTCGGGCCTCCTTTACTCAGTTTCTTCTCCCCCACTCCCTCCAGGCACACTTACATACATGCACATGCACATACTTACTCTGCAGTTCCTGGTGCCCAATGCCAGGTTGTTTTCCTGAGGCAGAGGAGTTGGCTGTCACTCCAGAAAGTAAAGCGGCAGCCCCAGGTACTTTCCTTTCTTTCTCCCGCAATCTGTCCACCCTTTTCGCCTCTATTCTTTCTCTTTCCTCCCGCGCACTTTTCCGACCACTCTGTCATATGTTTTGTCATTTCCCCCCCTTCCCTTCCTCCAACTTTGCATGCTAGAGCCTTGCTCTCCCCACCCACACATGTGCCTATGCTGCTGCTGCTTCTGGCATTGCTCCAACCAAAAGGGCAATTGAGTGAAGAGATCCTGGGCAGGCTGTGGCTTGGAGGCCCATCTGAAAGAGGCCTGAGGTCCACTTTTGGTCCTTGGCCCACAGTTTGAGAAATGCTGTTCTATCCATGGGATCAGCATCAGTTAGCATGTGGCACCACCACTGATCGCTGTGCCCTGGCAAACAGTAATTGTGCATTTGGCAAACTGCTTCTGCTGGGGTTTTATTGTAAAAATGAGGCCATGACAATCAAGTTTATAAAGCTGTCTATCAGTTGGATTTGATCTTATGCTGAAAGGGATTTTTTTTAACAGTATGGAATATTTTCCTTAGAAAGTGGATTGTTTTCCTCCTCTCAGTGGTAACTATGTTCAAATTCCAGCACCCCAAACCAATCGCTGTCACCTTTGACATTTTAGGGAGGAATTGTGGGGATGGGAATCCTGAGCTGATGAGTGATAGCTCTTCCCTGCCCCTTCTCGTGTCCCTCTGACCCACTTTATTTTTGGAAGCTCTTGAATGCTGGATTAATCAGGGTCCCATCATTCTTGCTGCTTTAACTTTCACCAGAGCCAGCCAAGCTGTACAGATCAATGCTGAGCTTTAATCTAATCTCCGGAATGTGGTGCTGGGATTGTGGTTCTATCTCTTTCTCAGCTGCTGTTGAACTCCTTCTAGGGCAGTGCCTGCAGTCATACAGCCAGATCACCGCAGGCTAAGTGTAGAGACCAACAATAGTGATGGTGTAGTGTTTGTACAATATAGTGGTGCTTTGCAGGAAAGAAAGGCTGTCTGTTTTTTGCTATATGTATATATCCGCACATGCATATTTCAGTAACAAAATGAAAGAATTGCAAAGTACGAGTATTCCCATTCAGAACTTTAGTAATTTGATAAAGAAATAGTCTATGTAATGGATTTATAACATGTAATATCCCAGCTTCAACAGGAGGCTGGTCTACTAATGTTTTCAAACCTGGTAATTTCTCATGGAGATTCTACTTTATAAATAGGAGGCAACGTTAGTCAGTATGCAAGAAACACCCCTGAAAGGGTAGGCTCTCCTCCTCAGGATCCAGAATACACCTAAGGGAAGGTTGTAGCTCAGCGACAGAGCACATGTGAACAATTTACCTCGTTCTTTAAGGATAAAGTTGCCCAGATTCTTCTTGAGCCAGACTCCAACACTGGGAGGTGGATGTAACCTTGGAAATGGCCTGTCCAACTGGCCTGGATTCTTTTCAGCTTGTGGATCTTGAGGAGCTGGACAAGGTGTCTGGAGAAGTGAGGACTAACACTTGTCTGCTTGACCTTTGTCCATCCTGGCAGATTAAATCAGCCAGGATGGGACTGGCCACATGGTAAAGAAAAGTGATTGATGCATTCATGTAGGAGGGGCATGTTCCTTTTGCTTGAAGGAGGCAGTAATAAGACCTCTATTAAAGAAAGCTTCCCAGGACCTAACAGATTTGAGAAGTTACCGAACAGTCCCAAAATATTCAATTCTCGATGCATTTAGATGATATCATCTGGACCCATGCCAGTCGGGCATAGGCAACTGAGATTGTTTTGATTGCTTTGGTGGATGACATACACCAGGAACTGAATAGGAGGATTGCAACCCTACTAATTTTCCTGGACCTCTTAGTGGCTTTTGATATTATCAGCCATGGTATCCTTCTGGACCACCGGGTGGGCTTGGGACTCAGAGGCACTGTGTTAACAGTGGTTCTGGTCCTTCCTGTCACGTCATGTCTAGAAGATGGAGGTTGGGGGACTACAGCTTGGCACCAGTCTTTGGTTTATGATGTCCCACAGCATTCTGCCCTGTACCCTATGTTGTTTAACATCTACATGTAACCGTTGGGAGATGCCATCAATATGCTGATGACACTCAGCTGTATGTTTCTTTGTTACCTAACTCCAAGGAAGCAGTTGACAGCCTAGAGCCTTGCACCAATTGAAGCTTCCAGATGCTCTTCAAAGGTAGCCCCACATAGAGCACATTGCAATAGTCGAACTGTGATGTAACCGAGCCATAGATAACTATTTCCAGATTAGACTGACTCAGCAATGGCTGCAGCAGCTGGTTCACTAGATATAGTTGTGCAAGTACCCTTGCTGCCACTTGAAGATCTAGGGACAGCGTGGGTGGGCGGGGGAGCTTCAGGACACTGGGGAGCTTCCAAAACAAAAGAACTCTTAGAACACATTTTGTCCAGGATGAGGAGTATCTTTGACAGTCCCATTTGTTCAAAATGTAATAGCTAGGCTAGTGCACAGTATCCTGATCACATCATTCTGATACTAAAATAGGCTGACCAGGTGGCTCGGGATTTCCCGGTCCTAACCGGGAATCCAGAGGCCAACCGGGCCAACCGGGGGGAAACCGGGGTGGCGGGGGGTCACGCGGCGGTGGCAGCGAGACCCGGTGGAGGTGGAGGAGCCCGGGAAGCGGACGCCCCTGCAGGTAAGCACGAAGGGGGGCACTTACCTGCTGGGGCGGCCGCTTCCCGGGCTCCTCCGCCACCTTTGCCGCCGCTGCCGGGCTCGTAAGGCCAGAGGCTGTGCGGAACAGGCAGGAGAGGGCCGGATCCGGAAGTGACATAACCAGCCCTCTCCCGCCTCTTCCGCGCAGCCTCTGGCCTCCTTGGGGCTCAATCACGATGGCGATGAGCCCTGAGGAGCCCGGACGCCCACGCCCGCCTCTTCCGCGTGGGCGTCCGGGCTCCTCGAGGCTCGTCGCCATCGCGACGAGCCCCAGAAAGGCCAGAGGCCGCACGGAAGAGACGGGAGAGGGCCGGTTACGTAACTTCCGGATCCGGCCCTCTCCCGCCTCTTCCGCGCGGGCGGCGATGGAGGACCCCGCGCGGCCGCGCGGGCGACGGAGGCCGCGCGGGCAGCAACAGAGGAACCCGCGCGGCTGCGCGGGCGACAGAGGAACCCGGGGGTAGGTCCAGGCTGGGTTTTTTTTGGGGGGGGTGGCTTGGTGGGGGGGTTGTTTTTGGGGGGGGTGGGGGGGACCGGGATTTTTACTTTTAAAATCTGGTCAGCCTAACTAAAAGATCTGCACTGGTTGCCAGTTGTTTTCTGGGCTCAATTCAAGGTGTTAGTTTTAACGTTTAAAGCTCTAAATGTCTTAGGACCTGGCTATTAGTGGACCACCTATCTGTCTCGGAACCTGCTCAGTTACTAAGATCAGCAAGAGAGATTCTTTTGTTGACAGCCTCGCCTACAGAGGTCCGCTTGTCAGGCAAGCAGGAAAGGGCTTTCTTCCAAACTCTGGAACACACTTCCTCTAGAATTATGACTGGTTCCCAGTCTCTTTGCATTCAGGAAGTGGAACAAGACCCTCTTTTTAATTTTAAGGTTATTGTTTAATCTTTTACTATTACTTGTTTATCATTTTTGTTTTCTGCATTTTTGTAAACCGTCTTGTCTGGTTCCAGAAAGGCAGTACAGAAATTCATTCATCCATCAGTCAATCAATGCCAAAAGCGCCATGTTCAATCCCTAGCATCTCCAGAGAGGGCTGGGAAAGACCCTGGAAAGCAGCTGCCACTCATTGTAGACAGTACTGAGCTAGGTGGATCGATACCAATACCGATTCATCATAAGGCAACTTCCTATAAAATCCTATGAAAAGAAAGTAGATATTCTCAAATTGACTGTAAAATATGTTGTTGTTTTGGGAATTGTGTTTTTGTATGGATTAAGGAGACAAAAAGGGTAGCTACAACCTACAACTACATTTTGTTGAGTATGTAAATATTTTTCCAATGTACTTTTATGGGGCCAGATCTTTGGATATTCAGGCTCCTATATATGTAGTAGAGACTACATGAAGAAGAACCCTTTTAGAAAAGTGTGAGAGGGCCAGCTTCCTTTTGGAGCTTGGGAAGATATTGCATGTTATTTAAAACTAATGATTGGATTGCCTCTCTATAACGTTTCTGTGGTCCTCCAATCTTGCAATTCTTTCATTTTGCCGCTTGTGGACTGTTCACAGAGAGTGTTCTGATGCAATTTTAGCATATGCAATTTTTGATTCAAAATCAAAATTTGATTTGATTTACTAGATATGTCTCAATATCAATCAGTATCTCTGTTGCATTGCAAAAAAGTCCTACAACTTATAAAATAATGAAAAAGATCTAAAAAGATATATTGCATAGTCCACTATCTTCAAAACATACTAAAACTGTCACTAATAATAATCTAGTAGTCTATTTTAATGGCTCATTAGTCACAGTTTGAGAGCAAATCGTAACTGCATCCACTGCGAATAAGGTTTCTTCATAAATTGCTGTCTTATTAGCAGTCAAACCTACCTCGAGCTCCACCCATTGATTGGGTTTCTTAAAATTGCAAGTGTATGTCAAATATCTTTTGGTGGTCTGTTTTTAAGGGCTGTTTTTTCTGTCAGTTTGTGTAAATGCTCTCTCTCTTTTGCTGGGCGTACTCCTCTGGATATTTTCTAATTATTTTTATTGATTTAGTTCAGCTTTATTGTCTGTTATAAAGGAGACTGCAGGAGAGAGAACCTTGCAATCACAGGCTCAGGAAATATTTAGTTGGCCAGAAGCAAAGTTGAAATAAGACACTGCCTGTACCAGGCAGAATTGGGATGTGCTCTTTAGAATAAAAAGGACAGCTGGCGATCAAAACAAAACATATCCCTGGATACTGGCAGTGATTCATCTGCTTCCCCCCAGTTGTAACTACTGCAAGACAAACAAACGATAAACAAACCTAATTAGTAGCAACATAGAGGACAAGTCTTCCTTTTCTCTACACCAGCAACTCTGCCCCGACTACTGTATTTCAGTGATTTCATGGACATATTGGCAAGGCTTCATACCTCTGTACAAATTTGCTCATACTGTAGAACCATACCCAGCATTGCAACAGTATGGAGAAGTTATAAGGAAAGAAATGCTGACACTCTTGTAACAGGTTTGCTTGGACTGTCTTAATTGGTTGGTATCTGTTTATTTTTCTGGTGCGCATCAACACCACCCACTACTAATTGGCATCCATATTAAGGTTCTCAGAAGACAAACAAATTTGTTAATCTAGTGGAATCTATCACTATGTATATACTTGAACAACCTGGGGGCTAGGTATTATTTTACAGAGGGGGAAACCTGTTTGCCATCTAGAAATATTGAAGGATTGTGATACGGGCTTTCACTAGTCCGAGTCCATGGAAAATAAGAATGGGAAATAGATAGTTTAATATCTATGGCATTAATTGTGCTTTCCATTCCTACTTGACTATAGATTCATACAAGCCAAGCCTATGCATATCATTCAAAAGCAAGTGCCATTGAATTCAGTGGGACTTACTTCCAGGTAAGTGTGTATAGAATTGCACCCCTTGCCAGCTTTGTGTCTAGGAAAAAAAAGATACAAGCAAGACAATTGTATGGAGTATTCTTTGTATATCAAATATCTGTTTCATATATTATATTTTAACTGTGTACACATAAAACAGCATTGGATGTATACAATAAATGAGACTTCTCCTGTGTGTGTGTGATATGCATATGTGTATCAGGATTTGGTTAGGACTCCAAGCATGCATTTGCTGTTCTAGTTCTAGAAGTTATGCACATCTCCATCCTAGTTCTATAGAACCTCCTTTGCCTTCTGTCAGATAAGGAAGCACTATAGCTCAATGGTAGAGCACAGGTTTTGCATGAAGAAGGTTCCAAATTTGATCCTCAGCATCTCTAGCTAATGTAGGGAAAGACACCTCTCTGAAACCTTGGAGAATTGGTGGCAGGGAGTGTGACAATACTGAACTTACTCTGTTTCTTTATCCTGATCTTCTTCTTTTTCTTCTTCTTCCGCTTCTGTGGAATTTCATATCAAAGTGCTTCTTTTTCATAGTTCAACCATTGGTGGATTGGATGGACCAATGGTCTGACTCAGTATAAGATGGTTTCCTGTGTTCCTAACTATGCAGCCTCTATTTGAAACATGAATGAAGAACTAAGAAAGCTTTAAGCAGCATGAACCCATCTAAATTTTGGAATGGAGCCAATGGAATTACTCAGTCATAAAGGCTTCACAGAATTCCTCAAATTTCAATGATTAAATACAGGTCCTTCATTCAAACACAGCATGCTGCTTTACACACGGCTGCAACTTAGCACCAGCCTGTGCCTGAAGAATGAATCTTCAGGCACAGGCTGGTGCTAAGGCTAAAAACTATTTACATGAAAACGTATCCTGGTATGATCTTTTGAGTAAGATCAAGTGAAGTATCAGTGTAGCACCCAGTACACTATCTCCATGGGGGCAGGGGGAACTGGCAAGTGCTATGTGTTTGTGTCTGTCTGAGTGTCCATGTATCGGTGGAGAGGCAAGCGATTCAATGGAATGTGATGATCTCAGATGTATGCCAACATCAAATGATCTGACTTGTTGAGCGCCACAGAAACAGAATAAATAGAATGTTAGTCATAAGTGTGCATATAATATAGTGTTTAATCATGCAAGTAATTATTTGTTCAGTTTTCTCCAAACTCCTCCTACTGTACAGAATACAGTAACTTGACTATATAGACCTCTCTGTGGAGGGCATTCTGCAGTATTGGTGGCAGAACCAAAATGCTCCTTTTTCTTGTGCCCATCGCTGAACTTCAGCCAGTGGGAGGACTCAAAGCAGAACCTTAGATAATGGATGGAAAATATAGGAGGGCAGAGTACTTAAGGAACACAGGGCCCAAGTGGCTTTGGGCTTTCAACGCTAGAACTAGGAAGTTAAACTAAGTCTAGAATCAAACAGGTAACTAAGTCAGATTAAATAAGACCACAGTTATATGCTCTGTCTGTCCTATCCCAGACAGTAGTTTGGCAACAGCATTTGAATCAACTGAAATTTCTGACACTTTTCAAGGGCAGCCCCATGGATAACGCATTACAGTAGTCTAGTTCTGGAGTTAACAGAGCATGGCCAAGTCTATTTTCTCTAGAACAGGGCGCAGCCGGTACATTTGTCAAAGCTGGTAAAATGTATTTCTAGTCACCACAGCAATCTGAGGATCTAGAATTTGCACCAGAACAAGGAGCACCCACAAGCTGCAAAACTAAAAAGTAAGAAAGAGTGCAGTCCCATGCAATGCAGGATATACAACTATCCCTGGAGCAACTGGTACACCGACTAATAAATACCTCTAATTTGGATTATGTTTTATTTCCTTCTCCCCAGTCCCTTACTACTGTCAAACATAATTTCAGGGTTTCCATTGCTGTGTAGAATATGGGGGAAATGAGATAAATTTGATATGAATTTATTTCATTTCATTACCACCCAATAGCCAAAGCTTTCTGGACATTTCACAAAAATTAAAACCACAAGGTACAGCATGAAATGTAAAATATGGAAGCTTAAAACCACAATATAAAAGTACAACCAGAATAAAACCAAGCAGCAATGCAGAGATTTGAAATACAGATTTAAAACAGCATAGCTAAAAGACTAGGATGCTAAAATACTGGGAAAATAAAAAGGTCTTACCTGGTGCCGAAAGGGATACAATGTAGGTGCCATGTGAACTTCTCTAAGGAGCTCATTCCATAGCCGGGGTGTCACAGCAGAAAAGTCCCTCTTCCTGGTAGCCACCCACCTCACTTCCTTTGGCAGGGGCTCACAGAGAAGCACCCCTGAAGATGATCTTAGGGTCTGGGCAGGTATATACAGGAGGAGGCGATCCTTTGGATAATATGGCCGTCATCACATGCGTGGTTTTAAGCACACCCACCTCGACTTTGCTCCACTTCTTCAGCGCTGGACTCACATGATGTTGTCCCTGTCATGCTGTTCTCTCACCCTGAGTTCACAGTTTTTAGTTTCTGTTTCGATTTATCCCTGATCGGGCAAAGTTCGGAAACACTGATATTCAACAGGCTCAAGCTGAGGTACCGCAGCAATACTGAACACGTGTAAATCAAAACGCTAGACTCACATAGGAAACGGAAGGGGAACCCACAGAAGCAAACCAGGGGGAAAATAGTAGGTTTGATAATGGCCTATCTGTATTATTGCTATAGGTCAGAGTTCGGACTGCAAGGTCAATGATCAAATGGTTGCCTCGAATTCGCAAATAGAACATTCTGTAGTGAAAATCATTTAAGGACTGGTATTATAAAATCGCTTTGTTTTACATATGTTTTCCTTTAAACTCTTACAATTGGAATCAAAATGGCATTTTATACTTCTCTTGTATTAGAAAGAGTATAGTTGTTTGCTGTTCTACACATCACTAGATGGTGCTATAAGTCTCTAAATAGCATAGACGATCGGCCAGATGATATGAAATAAATAGTTTGGATCAGGCAAGTTGATCCTTCAAGGGGCAGTTTCAATGTAATATATTCCACCATTTCTTATTTTCCCCTTCCCATGAAATGTAAATCCACATATCTTTCCAGGCATATGTAGCACCTTTACCAAATCGTTACCAGATATAATAAACTGTGAAGTTGGAAAAGTTTGCACATCATCATGCCATTCATCAATACATATTCCCTGGGCAAAACAAAAACAATAAAACACAATATTAAAATATACAATAATAAATAAAAACCTTAAACAAAACATTAAAATGCAACATTAAAATATCTAGTACGAAGAGCCCAGATTTTAATACAGCAGTTGCTTAAGAGGCCTGGTTGAATAAAAAGGTCTTCAGCTCGTGTCAGAAAGATGATATTGAGCGTCATCACGCGGGGAAATCACGTTTCCTTACCGCCGATTTTCTGCCTACACATTTGTCCCTCATTACTTCCTCTTTTGAAAGAAGTAAACTACAGTGGGCCATTTTGATCGTGCTGCTTCTCTTGCACACAGTTGGACTTACTGGGGTGTTTTTTGTCATGCGAAGAAGGCTAGAAGAGGCGGGAGGTGTGGAAGAGGCAGATGATGTCGTGAGAGGGACCTGTGAGCAGAGAAGACCCTCTCCCTGGTAGCTACCTGCCTCACTTCACTTGGTTGGGACACATAGAGCATGTTCTTCTTCGTGGTCTCTGTGCATCACACACATGGGCTCGCGCCGGCGCCGAGCCTCATTTGGGAAATTTCTAGCTAGCTTAGGTTTTCGGCGGGAAACCCCTCCCCCCACCATCGTAACGCGCATGCTCAGGGTTCCCGCCTACCTCAGTTCTTCTTCGACCGCTTCGCTAGTAGCCTCGCGGGAGACTTCGTCCAACAAAATCGTTCGTATAAACCTGTTGGAGATAAAATATATTACAAATAGTTAGCTTAGGTATTAGTTAGTTAATTAAAAAAAAAAGTTATATTTAGTGTTAGGTTAGGTTAGTTCAGGCTGTTGCCTGCTTCAAGATGGCTCAGTCAGCCCTGTTTAAACATTGCTCTCAGTGTAGGGCCAAATTAACGCTGACTGACGGCCGCTCGTTATGCCTTGTATGTCTGGGGGAGAGTCATGTTGTGGACTCATGCAGGCATTGCATGACTTTCTCGCGCCAGACCAGACGAAATAGAGCTGACAGGCTCCGCAGTTTACTTTGGAGTAAAGCCCTGTCTGCTGTTGACCGCCCTCGTTCGGAGCCTATGGAGGCTCGCGCTGATCGTCACCTCATGGCTGAGCCGACTTCCCGAGGCAGGGACAGGTCAACTTCTGGGGAGCGACTGCAATCGCGCTCAAACCCAGCATCACTTCGTTCCTCCCCAATTTGGGAGGCAACACAGGAGCTGATGGACCCTCCTCGAGAGGGGTCCTCTTCTCAGCCAACGGGAGCCATACCCGCTAAAAAGGCCAAGAAACTGAAAGAAAAATCATCAAAGTTGAAGAAAAAACTGTCGCAATCGAAGTCGAAAGCGTCGACATCGACATTGGCAAAACGACCCCCGACGTCGAAACCGACATCGAAGTCCTCGACGTCGACACCGAGGCCGACGCCGACTACGCCACCCTTGGCTTCGTCGTTGCCGGCGCAATTGTTCTCGACGCCTCCACCTCGAGCATCACCAAGCCCGCCGGCCTCGGTACCGCTGGGCTCAAAACGCTCGACATCGGCTGCTAGGGCTAAGTCCCTGCCACCACGCTCCCTTCTTTCACAGGAAGAGGAGGATTTGACCGACATGCTCCCTATGGACCCGATCGTCGTCGATACCGATAGTCAAGCCGGCTTCGGTACCGAGCCAGCAAGTCCACCGGTTTCGGTTCCACCAGCTTCTCCGGTCTCGAGAGCGTCGACTACTCGCACCTACCGATCTCGGTCTCGATCCCGCTCGCGATCGCACTCCCAGGCCTGGGATGTTCGCTCGGATCGATCTCGTGCGACCACTCATCGGCGCTGGCAGCAACATCCGCGCCCGAAGTTTGATCAGTATATGGGAGAGAGGTTGCCTCGGACCGCTACTCGTGACACCCGAACTCTTACCGCACGACACCGTAGTCCGACATCGGCATCGAGACAGCTGGCGGTACCGGATCGACGTCGGGCATCACCATCTTCGATCGACGATTATGCTTCGGACTCGTCTTCGATAATTTCTCCGGCCCCATCGGTACCGTCCCCTTTGGATGGCGTGGGAACAACGGATAGGGCTTCCCCTTCTTTGGAATTAGGGTCCTTCTCGGACCAAATGCAGCGAATGGCGCAATCCTTAGGTTTGGAATTACATCAGCCACAGGAAGCGTTACCAGATAAAATTTATGATGTGATGTACGAAGATCCAGTGCCACAGCTAACACTTCCGATAGTGCCAACGCTGCTTAAGACCTTCCAGCAGTCCTGGACTAATCCGGCTACGATTGGACCAATTTCCAAGCGACTGGACGCACTGTACAAAGTAAAGGAGGCGGACGCTCCTTTTCTGTTTTCGCATCCTAAACTGAACTCTGTAGTGGTCGAGTCTTCGCAAGGTAGAGCGGGGAGGAGTCACGCAGCACCCACTGACAAGGAAGGCCGAAAATTAGACTCTGTCGGCCGTCGAATTTACTCATCCGCTTCATTGGGATTCAAGGTAGCAAACTACCAGGCTACTATGGCCAGGTACCAGCTGTTCCTTTGGAACAAGATAGCTACCTTGACAGATTACCTTCCCGACGAACAGCGTGAATTGGCTCAAGTGTTTCAAGCTGAAGCGAATAGACTGTCCAAACAGCAGTTAGCCACGGCTAATCACCAAACAGATTGTACGGCAAAGGCAATGGTGGGAGCTATCGCACTGCGTCACCATGCATGGCTCCGTTCCTCTAATTTACCTGCGGAAACCAAATCGCGTATTGAGGACTTACCATTTGATGGTGAAGGGCTGTTTCATTCGACAACCGATAATGCCATGGATGTAATCCATAAGGCTAAAATGACTGCACGAAAGATGAGTCTTCCAGGCCAACACCAGCAGAATCCACAACACGCTACCCGTCAGCGCCGCTGGTACAGGCCAGTGCCATATCAGCCCAGACAACAGCTTGATCGCTCGCAGCGTTATCAAACGCAACAACCGGCCTCCGCTTATCAGTCTCGTCGGCCAACCTCTCGGTTTAACAAATCTCGTCGCCAAGAGGGTGTCAATAAGCGGCGCCTTTGACTTTTATCACAACCTTATTCTGCCACAGGACCCAGCCAACAGGTTGCGTCCGTTCCTTCCGGCTTGGTACACAATTACCACAGACCGGTGGGTACTATCGACCATCACAAACGGATATCGCATAGAGTTCGAAGTCCTCCCTCCTCTAGGCACCGTGAGATCAACCGCACCGTCTTTAGCCATTCTTCAAGAGACGGCGAGTCTACTTCAAAAGCGGGCAATATCACGAGTACTCACTCAGCATGCTCCAGCGGGGTTTTATTCCCGCTATTTCACGGTTCCAAAGAAAGACGGAGGACTTCGTCCTATTATGGATCTCAGACGGCTCAACAAGTTTATCAAGCAAAAGAAGTTCCGCATGGTGACGTTAGCTCAGATAATACCGCTGCTACACAAAAACAGTTGGTTTACGCTAGTGGACCTAAAAGATGCGTTTTTCCATATCCCAATACACCCGTCGAATCGCAAGTACCTCAGGTTTCAGGTCGGAAGCAAGTCCTATCAGTTTTCAGTACTGCCCTTTGGCCTCCGGACAGCGCCAAGAGTATTTACAAAATGTATGGCAGCAGTCTGTGCCCATCTAAGGTCCAACGACATCGAAATGTACCCTTACCTGGACGATTGGTTAATCGTCTCTCCGTCTCGTCACCAGGCGCATCGCGATGTTCGTCACGTAACGTCCTGTCTCAAAAACCTAGGCCTGCAAATAAACACAGAAAAGTCTGTTTTAACACCGACACAGAGAATTCAGTTCATAGGCGTCCTTCTAGACTCCACAGTAGGGCGAGCATACTTACCACTAGAGCGCGGACAGTCCATTCGAGCTCTGGCATCACGTCTCTGCCGTTCCCCTACAACAACAGCGTTTGCGGCACTTCGTCTACTCGGCCTCATGGCAGCGTCGGTCTTCGTTGTGAGATGGGCCCGCCTACACATGCGGCCTTTGCAACAAGTATTGCTCCGGCGTTTCCGGCCTTGGCACAATCCTCGCAGGGTGATACTCTCGATTACAGCTTCGGTGGTCCGGTCCCTCCGATGGTGGTCCAACGCGTCGAATCTATCACAAGGACTCCCATTTCACCAACGCGACCCGGCATGCGTCCTGACAACAGATGCTTCACTTGAAGGATGGGGCGCACACCTTCACGACATAAAAATTCAAGGAAGATGGTCACGTTCAGAAGCTCGGCTGCACATCAATCTTCTAGAACTCCTAGCAGTCAAACGATCTCTGCATGCGTTCCTACCCTGCCTACAGGGGCGTCGTGTTCGTGTAATTTGCGACAACACCACAGTCGTGTGGTATATAAACAAAGAGGGAGGGACGCGCTCATCGCCGCTGCTTCGCCTGGCGCTAAATATACTACACTGGTCCATCAGGCACCAGATCCACCTGTCAGCGCTTCATATTGCGGGAGCGGACAACAAGATAGCAGATACCCTCAGCAGACATTTCTCCAACTCCCACGAATGGGAGTTATCCAGAAACGTCCTGTCACAGATCTTTGCAAGATGGGGAGTTCCAACAATAGATCTGTTTGCAACGGTGGCCAACACTGCGTGCCAACAATATTGTTCACGAGCGGGGATTGGACCTGCATCGCTAGGAGATGCATTCCTCTGGGATTGGTCCAACGGCTTCCTGTATATGTTCCCGCCTTTCCCGCTGATAGGCCACACAGTGGCCAGGCTCAACAGGTCTACAGTGGACGCAATTTTAGTGACACCATGGTGGCCGAGGCAGCCGTGGTTCACTCCCCTGTGCAGAATCGCCAATCACCAATGGTGGCACCTTCCATCGATTCCCCACCTGTTATCAAGGGAAGAAGGTCAAGTGCTTCACCCAGACCTCCAGTCTCTGCGTCTAACGGCCTGGAGGATCCAACGGATTGGCGATCAATGAACTTGCCACATAACATTCGTTCCATATTTGAGTCGTCTACTAAACCGTCCACTAGGATATCGTACGCTCGAAAATGGAAACGCTTCCAGTCGTTTGCTGCCGAGCGGAAGTTTATAGCTGAGGACTGCCCGATTTCAAACATTATAGATTTCTTATATTATTTGCATTCGCAGGGATTAAAGTTCAGCTCGTTGAAGGTGTATTTATCAGCTATCTCTGTAAACCATAGGAAAGTCGACGGCTTTTCAGTGTTTACCCATCCTGTCTCAAAGACATTTTTAAAGGGACTTCGTAACTTGTTTCCACAGTTGCGCACGATAGTTCCACAGTGGAGCTTGTCGTTAGTTTTGACAGCCCTCACTTCAAAACCGTTTGAGCCTCTAGCCACTATAGACTATCGACTGCTCACTTTCAAGACAGTTTTCTTAGTTGCCATTACTTCGGCTAGGCGTGCCTCTGAACTGGCGGCGCTAATGGTGGATCCACCGTATACGCAGTTTTTTCCAGATAAGGTGGTGCTTCGGCCTGGTCCATCATTCCGCCCTAAGATTTCTTCTACGTTTCATCTAAATCAAGATATCGTTCTGCCTACTTTTTTCAAGGCCTCCACTAACCCGTTATGTTCCACGTTGCACGCTCTAGATGTTCGACGTGCACTGGCTTTTTATAAAGATAGGTCTTCCGTATACCGCAAATCAGAGAAACTCTTTGTTTGTTATGGGGGTAAGATGAAAGGCCAAGCGGTTTCGCCTCAACGTCTTTCCCACTGGATTGTGGACACCATAGTTCTAGCCTACCAGGTCCTAGGCAAGCAGCCGCCTTCATCGTTTACAGCACATTCCACCAGAGGTCTCGCTGTGTCATCAGCATTATCGCATGGGTCCACTATCCCTGACGTCTGCAAGGCAGCTACCTGGTCCAATGCATCTACCTTCATCAAGCATTACAGGCTAGATGTTCGGGCAGCACGGGATGCTTCCTTTGGGAGAGCGGTTCTATCCTCGATCTGCCAGTGATTATCAGCGTGCATCCCCTCCTCTGGTAAGTCTTGCTGGTTAATCGCCCATGTGTGTGATGCACAGAGACCACGAAGAAGAAATGCAGGTTGCTTACCTGTAACTGTAGTTCTTCGAGTGGTCATCTGTGCAGTCACACAACCCTCCCACCATCCCCTCTCTGCAACGCTGTTCTGTATGCAGAAGGTGACATACGTGTGTGTTTCTGTAATATATTTCCTTAGTTGCGAGGCTAGTCGGTCTCAGAGAACTGAGGTAGGCGGGAACCCTGAGCATGCGCGTTACGATGGTGGGGGGAGGGGTTTCCCGCCAAAAACCTAAGCTAGCTATAGAAGTTTCCCTAATGAGGCTCGGCGCCGGCGCGAACCCGTGTGTGACTGCATAGATGACCACTCGAAGAACTACAGTTACAGGTAAGCAACCTGCATTTCTTCCAAAGATTACTTCACCATGAGTTTCTCAAAATGCCTGCTTTTGATTCTTTTCATGAAAAAGCGGGGCTGTTCTCACAGGTGCATTGTTGTGAACTCTCTGAACATCTTCCATTTTGTGCTCTCTTTGGCCATCTTGTTATCAGCTTATCTCCACAGTACACTTTATATTTGTGGCAAGCAGAGATGTCAAAGCTGAAATGTAGGCCTAATCCTACAGGAAAGCTAGCCCTAGCCAAACACTGTGTTAGTCCTGATCCAGCACCCACAGCAATAGCAGGATATCCTGAGCTGATTTAGGCCAGGAAAATGGTGCAGAAGAAAAAGTCCCTTCCCCAGCACTACTGTTATATTCAAAACTGGATCTACTTTTAACTCACAGCTGCTTTTAAGTAAATATAGGAACATCCCGGATCTCTCACTTCTTGTGCAGTCTGTCCTTTTAAGTTCTAATAAAACAGTTGCAGATCCCTTTGTACCTGCAAAATAGAGGGCCCCAGTTCACCTCCATTTTCAAACACAACTACTGGCTAATACTGAAAACTTACTCATGAATGCATTTATATTATTATTATTATTATTATTATTATTATTATTATTATTAAAATAAAGATACTATATTTTCTTCGAAGACAATACTACATCCTAAAAATACTGATGGAATAACATTGAGTATGGGAGATAAAAATGGATCATCTGTCAAGATCCAATTTCATAAAGATCCTTGACTTCTAATTAAGATCTGTTGAGGTTTCAGTGATAAGAGGGCCAGAATCTCATGTCAGATTTGCCAGACTCTCTCTAGTTTTTCTATTATTTCTATTCCTTTCTATTATTTTGATGTCTATGCTAGACCATAAAATAAGTTCCCACTCGTTGTTTACAAAAAATCTGGTATCTAGAGGTGAATGCCTTTGAGCATGTGCAGAGTTCTTTCCCAAGGGATAAAAGTCTTTCTAAAAATTATCTAAGAGCAATGTGCTGAGGGCCTTCCCTCTGTGAATAAAGCAATTCTTCATTCCCAGTGGGCTCTCCTAGAGGCATTCAAGAGGCAGATAGACAGCCAGCTGTCAGATATGCTTTAAGGTAGATTCCTGCATTGAATCTCAATGGACTCGAAGGCCTTATAGGTCCCTGTCAACTCTATTATGCTATGATTCTGTGATTCACTAGGAGATTGTAAAACCTGCTGTCCTATGGCTGAACTTCCACCTGAGCATCTAGCATGACAATAGTCCCAGAGAAGTCACTGCCTGAGGTGTAGCCTAAGGTGAGATGGCAGCCAGTCATTTGAGTGAAGTCAAGACAAATGGTCTCTAAGGTAGGCAGCTTGTCTTTAAGGCAACTGGAGACCAATACAAAAGAATGCTGTCCCACCAAATGGAGTCTTCAAAATGGGGCCAGCAGCCTTTGCTATGATTCTTTTATTAAAGAGCTGGACTCTATGAAACATTATAGTGCGTATGTGTGTTAGCATTCACAGCTTCAGTGCATGTACACATGTGATGGGCTACAAATGCAGCCACCACCTGTATATAAATTTTAGCTAGCTGGAAATTCTAGATCTGTGCCCCGGTGTTTGTGTGCAGTTTGTGAACCTTCAAATACATAAGCGGCAATGTTAGTCCATATTAGCAAAGATCCCAAAGACACAGTCAAGTAATACCTTTATTATGACATGGCAGAATTCACAAAGTCATGAGTAAGTTTTCAAGTTCTTCAAAAACCAAAAGAAAGGGATGGGGAGAGGAATTAGGGCACGATGTTAATCCCCTCTTCCAAAGTCTGTAGTTTGTAACAGTCAAGATGGAGTGCAGAAAGAACTGTGCTGACTTAGGCTGCAACCCTGTGCACCAGACATGGGCAACTTGTAGCCCTCCAGATGTTTTGGCCTGCAATCCCATTAGTCCTAATTAGCATAGCCAATGGTGAAGGATGATGGAAGGTGTAGGCCAAAACACCTGAAGAGCCACAAGTGGACCACCTCAAATATACACACTTACCTAGAAATAAGTCTTATTGAACTCAGTGGGACTTACTTCTGAGTGGACATGCATCAGATTTTGCTGTTAATTAGCTCAGCCACACTGCTGGACCAAGGCTTATGGGCACAAAGAAGAAATCATGGCTGTTCCCAATTTTTTTCCTCTTTTTTTGTGGGGAGGGGGGAATATCAAGTGAAGCAGTTACTCATTTCTGTCTCCAGCACTAAACTGGATTCCTTTAGTTTAAACAAACCCCATCTTTGCTTGTGAAACATCTCTGCATTGTGAATACATGCAGTAGTAACTGGCTCATAAAAAGAAAGAACAAAAACCCCACAAGATGAAAATACTTCCTATTCCATTCCAAACATCCCTTTTCATATATTCCATGGTGGTGGCAAACCCAGCTTTATCAAAGTGTCCACTCAACAGGGAGCTGTGACCAATCCCTGTCCCCCCAAAATGTACTAGTGCTTGTTTTAAAAATGGTTTGGCAAGCCGTGTATTTGGTCACATTCATTCTTTACACATATAATGTATTGCTTATTTATATAATATCAATGTATATAGCACAAATGAAGATCCTTGCTCTAAGGAGCTTTCAATCTAAAATGTTGATAGTGGGAAAAGAGAAATTGGAGAGGGGAAGGTAATAATGTATATACTTATAAGCAAGAATGTGTGAAGGAAGCAGACCTCACATGTAATTAGCACAATCTCTTGTTAGTACAATTTTTAAAGATCACATATAAGTTTATTCTGCTCATGTTGAGCCCTGTGCATCTCCAGAATAATTCCCAAGATTTTTCTGAAGTAGCCTTCTAAATATAAATTGACAGAACAAAGCAAAGCTACTTCCAAGTTTCATTGAGGACATAACCATCATAACCATATGATTATAAGCTGACAACATTAACTCATTAAGATATTGAGGCTGCAATCCTGTGCCCACTTACCTTGAAGCAAGACCCAATGAACTCAGTGGGACTTCCTTCTGAGTAGATATGTATAGGATTGCACTTTGGGTGAGGACAGATGTTCTTCATCATGGTCTTTGTGCATCACACATATGGGCTCTGTGCCTGTGCGGAGCCTCCTTCGGGAAAACTTCTATAGCTAAAACGGCGTTTTAGGCGGGAACCCTTCCCCCACCGTGTAGTATGCATGTCCTAATGGTTCCCGTCCTACCCTCAGTCTCTCTTCAAACGCCATAGTGGTAGCACTCATGAGGGACTTCTCGGCTAAATATTGAGACTTTTCTCTTGATTAGGTGTTTTCTCTTCTTTTTTCTATCTATTCCTTTTTAGTTTGATATATTTCTTCCTTTCGATTTGTGTTTTTCTTTATAACTTCACGATCTTTAGATCGCCTGCTTTGGGCGTATGGCCCTTCGTGCATCTTTTAAGAAGTGCGTTCGTTGTGGCAGTAAACTACCCTTATCGGATGGTCACAGTTTATGTCTTCTGTGTCTAGGTGAAGGACACGTAGTGGATATGTGTTCTTTCTGTAAAGCTTTCTCAAAACAAATGAGAAAGCATCAGTCCAACAGATTGAGGGCAGTGCTGTGGAGTAAGGCGCTGGAAGCTGTGGGAAAAGACGCCCCTATGGACACAGCAACTACTGAACAACCTGAGGCATCGGTTGTCCGATATTCCAGTAACGCCGGGCAGCGCTTATACTGCGCCGGTGGTGAAAAAAATATCTAAGAGAGCCAAACAATCAAAGGGCTCATCTGGCCTTCGTGAAGAGCCTAAGAAAAAGAAAGTGCATAAGACAGCTACGCAGCCAGGTGTCAAAATGTCAGCAGTTGCTACATCTCCTGTAAGAGGGTTACCAACTCCAGGCCCATTAACTCTTGAAGTCGACAGGCCAACTTTGCCGATGGTCAATGCCAAAGCAATCTATGACATTCGAGATTGAGAGGTTACAGTGCCTGTTACAGTACCAACAGTGCCTCTGTTGTTTTCTCCTATCCAAAGTTTGGTGCAAACAGGACACCAGCAGGTGATATCCACCAGCGAAGGAGAAATAAGAGTTATGTTCGACCCCCACTGTAATACCACAACCAGTGACATGGAGAAAGGCAGAGAGTGGAAAAAACAAGATGCCCTTGGGCATATAGCTGGAAAGATATTACATAAAACAACTCTTTGGTTGTAAAATATAATTACGGTATATAATTATAATGACGCCTTTATCTGACATTCAAAACCACAATAATCACTGGTTGGTAAGGCGTACAAATATATATAACGTCATGCATATATTTATAAATTTTATACAGCATAGAACAGAAAACTATTTTAGTAGAATACATTAATGCCAGTCCAGAGAATACATTTATACTGGAACGTAATTAATGCTTGTTGTGACAGGATTCCAGATAAACTCCCGTTTCATCTTAATTTCGTCAGACAGGTCATGTATATTCAACTGGTATGTAAACAAACTGTGAGTATATATTTCCAATCTCCCTGCACTTGGCTGCTATCTTCCGTTTCCGGAATTCTTGCTCTAGTCACTCCTTCTCATAGTTTCAATCTGGCAATTCAGCAGTCCAGATTGAAGCTATGAGAAGGAGTGACTAGAGCAAGAATTCCGGAAAAGGAAGATAGCAGCCAAGTGCACGGATGACCACTCAAAGAACCACAGTTACAGGTAAGCAACCTGTTCTTTTCAAGCTCAGTCTGTATGGCAGCCTTACAAATAAGCACCATTGCATTTTGTAAAAGATCCCCCATCTCTCCATGCTCAAGTGGTAAATATTGTGTCTATTAAATTAACTACCTTCCATAGTACCAGATCTCAGGATCAAAGTGTTTCACCAAATAACTTCAATTTTACTAGTTCCTTATTCTTTCTTGTTTCCGTTTTCTGGATTGTCTCTCCAGATGCAGTAGATGAGAGAAGATGCGAAGGTCAGCCAGGCAAGATAAGGCAGCATCAGTAGAGTTGCAGTCTTGTTAATAGGGTACCAGGAATACATAGTGCCCAGCACTAGCTCATATAGACCCACAATGTCGATCAGGGCCTGGAAGAGAGAAATAGAAATGTCTAAATACCAGAAGGAGCACTTCCCCGGTATGAACTTACCAATATACTGTGATCATCAACTGAGGCCCTCCTCCAGGTGCCTTGTGGAAGGGAGGCTTTGGAAGAGGACAACAAGGAAAAGGGCATTTTTGGTGGTGGTACCCTGACTATGGAACACCCTACTTTTTAAATCCAGCAGCAGCTTCTTTCTTTGGCAGCATGAATGCTATGCAGGTGGCTGTTCCAATAACTTTCACAAAACATTTAGAAGAATTACAACTATTTATCCCAAATATTACCAAGTTGCAATGAGACTTCCATCTGTACTTAATATTAATATACCAGAAAAGTCAGCATTCTTCCACAATTCCCTATAGAATACACCAGGGGTAGGCTGAAAGTAGATGTCCAGATGTTTTGGACTTCAACTCCCAGCATTCCTGATAATTGGCCATGCTGGCAGGGGTTTCTGGGAATTGAAGTCCAAAACATCAGGAGATCTACCTTCTGCCCACCTCTTTTACAACCTTGTTGCCCTCCAAGTGGGAGTTGTAGTCTTAACACATCTGGAGGGCACCAAGTTGGAGAAGGCTAGCCTACACTTTATCCATCTGAACACTCCAGGAGCGCCTCCTCTTTGTCCCCAGGGCAGCATTAGCTGTTTGAATGCACTAACTGACAAACTCTTTCTTACAGATTCTCCCCTTCACACGTGAGGATTTTGCTGTTTAATAAGCCTCATAAGAATAACGAGCTCACACTGAAGCTCTGACACTGTCTCCATGTTGGAGAGGGTACAAAGAGTGGCTCAATCAGAATGGCTCATGTTTGGGACGGAATACGAAAACATGGTAGCTTCACAGTCACACAGGACTTTCATACACACTCACACCACTTTCACAAGGAATGGCTTATTGAGCGGTCTGATAAATGGTTCATATTTGGAGGGAGTAGGGAAATAGATAGACTCACTCTGCCTCACATACCAAGAAGTACACAGGATTATTCGTAGAGAGACCAGCCCTTGCTGTCAAAACACCACCGCTCACTGGGTTGCCCCTCACAGTGGGTTGGTGCGACTGCTGGACCCAGAATTGATCCTGGTTCTCAGTCCAATTCAGGGCAACCTCACTCTCATACAGGGACTCAGCTTTACCCAGAAAACAACCCAGAAAATAACACAAAATTCCGTTAGCTTAATCTAACAGAAAATTAGGTCAATCTAACAGAGCTGTAGTAAAAAAGGAGATGAAGCTTACCCAGAGTGGAAAAAAGAGATGGGATGGCAAAGTCAGAGCCCCACAGTTAGAGATTTCAAAAGGCCTCTTACCTTGGGTGTGTGCACAGATAGGGTTTGGACAAAGCTATCTATCAAACCTCTTCTCCCCTCAAGGTGTGCTCATCCCGGACAAGAGCCCCCAAATTGTCAAGGATAAAAATCCACTTTGGTTGTAAGGCAACTCTGTTTTATTGAGCATAATACAGCTGTATGGAGAGAGTCCTACAGACAAAGAACTTCTTAACTGGCAGTGTGAAAAGCAGGTATATTTATACATAGTAGCATCTTAACTAACTAGCAGTTAGCAAAGTTCTAAAGCAAAACAAAGATAGATCAAAGAAAACGTCTTCATTATACTTTATCAACAGGTGGCCCATAACTCTTCTAGCAATGTCAGATTGAACTAGTTGGTCAGCCCTTCTTATCAAGCTAGCCTATTTGTCTCATACTATATCAAAAAGGTCTTGACAGTTAGAAATCCCAATTAAGCATTTCCTTCTAATTAAGCAGTTTCATCATTACAGCACATTCAGGC
This sequence comes from Anniella stebbinsi, assembly GCA_029215795.1. Taxonomy (NCBI): domain Eukaryota; kingdom Metazoa; phylum Chordata; class Lepidosauria; order Squamata; family Anniellidae; genus Anniella; species Anniella stebbinsi. The sequence continues at coordinate 61,686,201 of JARDYH010000004.1, read as the reverse complement.
ACATATAGGGTGACCAGATAAAATCCAGGTCAGGGCTCATGTAACTTTAACAGTTGTAGAGAAAAGGGAATTTCAGCCAGTGTAATTTGTATGCAATTAGTTCCTGGTGAAATTCCCTCTTCATCACAACAGTTAAAGTTGCAGGGGCTCTGCCTTCTTTTGTATATGGTCACTCCAGTATAGTGCCTGCAACTTTAACTGTTGTGATGAAGAGGGAATTTCACCAGGAACTAATTGCATACAAATGACACTGACTGAAATTCCCTTTTCTCTACAACTGTTAAAGTTACATGAGCCCTGGCCTGGATTTTATCTGGTCAGCCTAGACATCATTCCAATCTCATCATGCAGTTCACTTGCAAGAACCAAACTACATACAGAGGCCTACATACAGAGCAGATATATCAAGGCTTGTGGCCTTGCTTTCTCACTGATTAGGTCAAGGGGTGGTGCTCAGAGCTGTTTTTGTGATGGGGGTAAAAGCAGCACCCCGATCATGAGGCTACTAACTTCACACCCTTATCCATACAGCCAGCTACTTCCATTTAAAACCAGTCAACACAGCTGCAAGGGATTGATGTAATTGGAGGGAATCAGTTGCAAAGTGGGAACAAGCAATACAAGCCTTTTGCCTTGGCTTGTCTAAAATTCCTTGCTCTTGCTATGAAATATACACTATAAACATTCTGGAATACTTTGCATTAAAGAATCACATAGACTGTGAACAGGAATAGTGTTTTGTGGTTGGGGTCAGTCTAAATTATCTCCAGGGGTCCCTTCCTCAGTGCCTCTGATAGCAAAGAGATTGAGGATTTTCCCCAACTCTGTTACTCTTGAAGTTACTAGGCCTGTTGAAAACAGATTTTATAACATAAGCATGAAAACAGTGAATACCCCTTTTAACTTGTTAAACCAATGAAAACATGCCACACAAGAAGTCTTAAGATATGAATGGTTTATAAAGAAAAGTAAATGCAAAAGAACATCAGATGCAGAAGTGAAATCTGAAACATTACTACTACTACTACTACTACTAGTAGTATCCTGCCTTTTGCCCAATGCTGGGGCTCAGGGCAGCCTTACAAAACTAAAACATATACAGCTAAAACCTATAAATAGGAATATACAAAAGTTAAAAATATAATTAAATACTTTTCAATATTAAAGTGTTTAAAACATTTAAAATACATAACAATTTAAAAGTCAAAGGTACAGACAGAGGTCCAGATTATTTGCCAAAGGCCTGCTGGAACAAAAAAGGGGTTGTCTGCCTCCAAAAACACATCAAGGAGGGAGCCAGTGTAGACTGCAAGGATTAGAAAGAATATGCATGTGTACACTATGCAAAATACGCGACAGCTCAACTGTTTCTAAACCTTATTAAAAAAACAGGGTGACTAGGCCGAAACCAATGTTGTAGGCCCAGAAGCACTTTGAAAGGTTTCAACATTGTACTTAAAACTTAACACCGGCCCAAACTAATTAAATGAAGTGTTTGAAGCTTTCAACTTTATAGCAGCATGGACCAAACACTTAGAAAAGAGGGAAGGAGCACACTGTGTGTGTTTGGGGTGGGGATGGATAGAAAGGGATGTATAGCCACCTATTCCCAGGAGAGATCTGAAGATCAGGTTACCATGGATCCAGAGTAGGGTGACCAGATCGCCCGGGGTTTCCCGGTCCTAACTGGGAAACCTAGGCCGATCTGGGCCAACCGGGGGGCGGCGGGGGAAAACCGGGGTGGCGGGGGGTCACGTGGTGGTGGCAGCGAGCGGCGACGAGCGGCGGTAGACCCGGCGGCGGTGGCGGAGGAGCCCGGGAAGCGGCCGCCCCAGCAGGTAAGTGCCCCCCCTCGCGCCTCGTGCTCCTTACCTGCAGAAGTTTCCGCTTCCCTCCGGTGCTCGAATCTACTGAGAAACAGGCTTCGCGACCTGTCTCTCAGTAGCGCGCGCAAGAGACAGGCCGCGAAGCCTGTTTCTCAGTAGATTTGAGCACCGGAGGGAAGCGGACGCCTCTGCAGGTAAGGAGCACGAGGCGCAAGGGGGGGCACTTACCTGCTGGGGCGGCCACTTCCCGGGCTCCTCCGCCGCCTCCGCCGCCGGGTCCTCCGCCGCCGGGTCCTCCACCGCCGGGCCCTCCACCACCGCCGGGTCCTTCGCCGCTGCTGCCGGGCTCATTAGGCCAGAGGCCGCGTGGAAGAGGCAGGAGAGGGCTGATTACATCACTTCCGGATTCGGCCCTCTCCCGCCTCTTCCGCGCGGCCTCTGGCCTTACGAGCCCGGCGGCGGAGGACCTGGTGGCAGCGGAGGACCTGGAGGCTGACCCGGTGGCGGTGGTGGGGGACGCGGGGGCGGGGGACCCAGCGGCGGCGGCGGAGGACCCGGCAGCGGCGGGGTACCTGGGGGCAGTGGCTGACCCGGCGGGGGTGGCAGCGGAGGACCCGGCGCGGGCGGCGGAGGAAGAGAACCCGATAGGTCCAGTCTGGTGTTTTTTTGGGGGGGGTTGGGGGGGTGGCGGGGGGGACCAGGATTTTGGTTTCCAAAATCTGGTCACCCTAATCCAGAGGAACCACACCCTGCTTCACCAGGGAGCAAAAGAGCAAACTGGCCTTATGAAGATAGCCCAAAATACTCTCAGAGCCAAAGGAATGCATGTTCCAGAAGAGAAAAAAGAAACGCTTCTTCTTCTTCTTCACTCAAAAGGTCTGTGCTAGAGGCAGTGGCCATTTCACCCACCCACCCCACATTCTAAGGCAGGAGGGGGGGGAGCGACGCTACTGAGCGTGCCTCGCGCTATGAGGGAAGCATTGACTTGAATGAGAGTTTAAAATATTCCTTAAAAATCAACCGAAGGGAATTTAAAAAAAACGAAACGCTTTCCACCAACTACAGTGAAGGAGGAAGAGGACCCCACCACTGGATTAATTAATAAAGCTCTAGAAATTATGCAAATCGTGAGCACAAAACTCAGAAACAAAGTCATTTGACAAAAGCAGGGAGACAGGTTTGTGTTCCTTTTCTACCTTAAACTGTTCTCCTTCCCTCAATCTTTCACCAATCTTCTTGAAATTTTCAGGTAATGTAAAACAAACATTTCTTTCTGGCACCTGTACATTTCAGAAAGGTTGGTGAAACATTTTTGATTTTATGGCTGTTAGAATGACCCCCCCCCCCAATTATCATTTTAACATGGTGGAATGTGGTAGTTTTTGGAGAAGTTTGTGGTCAATGTTGGCATGGCAAGGAGAAGCCGACACTGTTCTGGTCAGGAAACTTAGACATTTCTATTCAGGAGTAAGAACCATAGAGCTGAATGGAACCGAGTCCCAGGCACAGGCGGTGGTGGCCTTGCTCACCTTCTGCGTGAGGTGTTTGGGCACCCTCTCTTCCTCCCACTTCACAGTTGAGCAGAGAACCGCCCCACCCTCCTCTTTTGTCAGCAAGACCACTCTTCAACACACATGCCTCCAGCAAAAAATGAGATGGTTCAATTATAGCGCAAAGACAGCAATATATGGGAGGGAGGCGTGGCTTTATTGCACACAGGGGAAAAAATGGACTTTCCCCGATCCAAAATAAGATGGAAAACAGAGGGGAAAAGGTGAGAGGAGTGCAGGACAGGGACGGCGTCACATGAGTACCGCGCTGCAAAAACACATACCAGGCATGGCAAGATAAATTGCTGGTGTGATGGACTCAATGTCATGGACAGAGGCACATGAGGCAACAGCCCTCAGTTCATTTCCCATGTACCAGGATCTTTTTCCCAAAGCCCTGAATATCCATTAGTGCTAATCGAAGGCTTTTTACTAGCTTAATTGCCACACAAGGAACAATCTTCATGGGGGATTGCAGCTAGGGATGGAAAGGTTAATCCCCCTTCATGACATGCTGCAACACACACACACACACCCTGCAAGATAGTTAAGATTAGTGGGATTATTTGGATGAGAAATTTATTTGGGATTATTTCAATGAGAAATCAATTGCCTGGCTTGGCTTTCTATGAAATGTAAATAAATCCTAGTAATTACTTCCACATTTGCATATATAGATATATATTAGCATATGCAATTGATATGCTGTGAGCCTGGCCTCTGAACCTTTTAAGTGTCTAGCAAAACCCCTCATAATAAATGAAGTAGCTCTAGTTCTCAACAGTTGAAAGAGTCTCTCTGGATCGCCCTGTTTTTTTATTATTTTTAGTAGAAGCTGCCAGCATATTCTGAGGCCCTGAAAATGTGTGCATTTAAAATAAACAAAAGTGAATGCTAGAATTTTCAAGAGTTTGCACATTCCACAGTACATTCACAGCCCAGCAAATTCTGAGACAGCCTGCCGAGAGGTCTCAATTAAGTAACTAAAATATAGGCAATACAAAGGTACTGCAAATTAAAGAAGAACATTGCCAGCTTTAGTTTATGAGCTCCGAAGAATATAGGAGTCCATGCCCAGTTCAGGGCAAGCTGAGCTTCATAGAAGCCCAGTGGCACAACTGCTCTGCTGTTGAAGCCACCAAGGTCCTTCCACACCAGGTATGAAGCATAGCTGCAGAAAAGGAAACCACTCAGTACTTTGCTTTGGGATGTCACATTATCTGCCTTGGTTAAACAGGATTAATACTCTCTTTGAGCAGATCTTTCAGGATAAACTTTACTCCAGTTCAATACAGCTCAGAAGGCTTATGCACCTTTGTAGCTGTCAGCAGAAATCTCAAACATACGCATAATGCAGTCCAATGCAATCAACAAACCAATGGGTCCACAGTTGAACCTCTGGCTTATAAATACTGTCAGAATGTACTTTAGACCCCAGAGCTAGTTTAGTGTTACATCAGATTTGGTAATCATTGGATGATCTAGCAATCCTTCCCCAACCTGGTGTTCTCCAGATGTTTTGGACTATATCTCCTAACATTCCTGACCAGTGCTGAGCTGGAGCTGATGGAAGTTGAAGTCCAACAGCAACTCATGGGCATCAGGTTGGGGAAGGCTGATCTAGCAGTAGTTCTGAGCATCCCAGGAACCTGCATTTAAGGGACAGTGCAGATAGTTCTGAGATTTAGGGCACAATCCTATGCTTGGTTAAAAAGGAAATGTCCTTCAAAAATTGTCCAAACAAGCATAGGATTGCACCTTTAGTGCAGCTACTGCTGTCATCTTGGCTAGAGCATCAGCAAATGCAGCATCTTGCTACTACTTTATTCAGTACAAGAGACTATAGGAAAGTTATTCCCAACATGAAATGCAGGAATGTAGAAGGAAATGAGGAGCAATTGCATCAAGAATACTACATCATGTGCAAATAAAGCAACCAAGAAAGGATTGCAGCCTTAGATGAGGAGGAAGGAGGTATTCAGGAAGCCTTACCCCATGCTTGTATATAATGTAGTCCAAGCAACTGGGAACATTTTATTTGGTGGACGCCACGACGGTTTCTTCAGACTTTCAAACCATGTGGGCACTTCTTTCCGGGTAAAGAGCCAGCCAAGGAATCTAGTAATGTCCAACATGTTTTCTTGGGAGTATGCCTCATTGATTTAAAATACACTTGGGATTATAAACAAACACTTTCACAGAGTTGCCAACAAGTCTCCATGAGAGTCAAATGTTTTAACTATGGCCTGCTGGGTAACAGGTATCTTCTCAAAAAGCACATTCTGGACAGTTTTTTTTTTATAGCCCCTGCAACCTGAACACTCTTTTAATCACGACCACCCCCCAAAGTATGTGTGTTTGTGGAGGGGCAGGGAATAAAAAGGCTATTTTTGGTCACTCCATTTAATTCCAATGGGAATTTCCACTTGGGATGTTTTCTTTACTTAAGTATTTCCTATTTTTGGTTTGTTTAGAACTTTCCTACCAACTCTACAGACATCTGGAATCCTAGTTACTGTTGCTCTATGACCATGAGTCTCACAACTTGGCATGATCACACAGTGGGAAAGAATATGCATCCAGTGTACATCATTCCTTGCAGCCCTCATGCACTGACCACGCTGCGCTGGTCCCTTGCTCGTCTTACCTGTCTACATTATAGGCAGCAAAATGTGTAAGTTCAGTGCATATTGCGCAATCTGCACAGCAGGAGATGCATTCTGACAGTGCCAAAATGTCAGTCTAGGCACACGGACAGCTGCCTTGCACCAAGAGCTCCATCGCACCTACATTTCCCCCCTGATATGCACCTACGATTTTGACCTCCGTTTCATTAGCGTAGCAAGCGCTGGTTACTTTTCACGTGTGTGCATTGTTGCACTATTTAATCTCGTTGCTTTTTCGCTCTCCCACTCCACTCCACCCCGCCCCACCTTCCCCCTCCAGTTCATTGATCCCCCCCTCCGCCTTGTTTGGGAAACACATCCAAAGGAAATCAAAGCAGGGCATAAACCTCTACTAAGAGTTGTCTCCTTCTTTCTCTCTCCCCATAAGCCCCCTGTCAAGTGAATCGGGCTCATCTTGATGACTGTTAGGTGTCGGATACTTCGTAGACAATTCACAGGGCTGGCCCTGTGAATTGTGGACTGAAGACTTGGCAATTTGTCATGAGAAAATGTATCTCTGCTTCTCCGGTATGTGCTTATCTCAAATGGTAGGCCGAAGGCCTTGAACGTTCTCTGGGAATTAAATTATGCTTTGCAAAGGTGGGGGCTATCTTCTTCACACTGTGGCGTCATCAGAAGAGGTTGAACCGTGCCGCCCTGTTGGCACGTGAGTTTAGATTACAGGCCTGAAGCCCTGTCTATCAAAGTAGCTTAGAATTTGCCCAGCCTCCACATTATATTGCCTTGGTCCTGAGAGTAATTCCGTTGCTAGGAATTATCTCGTCTATCCTCTTGCTGCTCTGCTACTGCTGTGAGTTACTATTCTGATTTGGAATTGTGAGATGCACTCTATACATGTTCTGTTAATGTTTGGACTTGTTACTTCTAAAGAACTTTGCCATGAGAAGTGCACTGTGGCTTTTCATAGATTTGGACTTGAGATTACTGTTCTGGATTCGTGTTCTATAGCTTGCTGTCTCTCTCCATGGAGCCAAAGTTACGGGCAGAGGGAGGCAGAAGCTGATCGTTGCTGTTCTGAAACTCGTGTGTGTGTGAGACCTGTGAGAGGACCTTCCTCAGAGCTAAAGCTACGTGAATTGGGAAGGCTCCCTAGGTCGAAGAGGTTCATTTCCTGGCTTCTGGCTTCCGTGGTCAGCTCAGCGTTCCCTGACAGGCTGAGTGAAGATTTAGTTGCCAGTTGACCGATATACTACTGTTAGGAGGCCTAATCCTAGAGTCTCTCTATGTTCCAGAGGATTCCAGTGCAGCGTGGCCGCTCCTGCCCTCTAAAGACTAGAGTTAATCTCTAAATGTCAGTCCCTGAGTGAGTGCTGTTCTCATTAAGCCGTTCTACCTGAAAGCTGTGTGGTCCGTCTTCAGCTTCAAGTGTGTGTTTGCAGAAATGAAACCGTTATGCTTTGAATCTCCGTGTGATTACAATAAAAGAAATCTCACTGTTATTGTTGTGTATCAGTGTACCTGAAGTCGTGAGCAAGAACTTTAGAGAGTTAGCCAGAGTCACGACAATGACGGCGCATGGCACTGTGAGGCCCCAACCCCATGCATTTGTGCTCCTTCGCAAAGAAGCGAGCATGGTGGTTTGCATGTGAGGAGTGCCCCTGCACCGTGCCTGCGCCTCCTTGCATTACTGTTTTGTTTTTCTCTTTTTCTTTGGAAGAGGCACCGCCCGTGCACGGGGTGCCCATGCCTCCTCACCTCTCGTGCCTCCTCGCATCCCTGCAAACACGTTTGTTCAGAGTAGTCTCTTCTCCCCTTCTCCAAGTGTAGGAGATCAGTGCTCGTCTTTGATTGTCAGAAGGTTGAGCCTGGTTAGACGGGATCATTTATTAATTTCCTTTACTATGATTAGCCTAATGGTTTTGGCTGTAAGGAATCAGAAGCATTTTAGAGCCAGCTTCCTATTCCCCGTCAGGGGTGGGGAAATGGGGGGATGAACACAACACTCTTGGTTGTTCCTGCCCCTCTGGCTAGGAAAAGCCTCCAGAATAGATATGCCACTTTTTTCTGATTGGGCTTCAGCTACTTTAACAGCTGTGTGGCAGGCAGAAATTCAACTAGTGAAGCTTCTCCATGCTAGGGACAGCTGCTCCTGTTGACGCTCTCGCTCTCTGCTCAACACACAGCTATTAGAAGTCACAATGACAACAGCTATTAGAAGACTAAACAATGACAACAATGGGGGTAGAAACCCTGCCAAACTAATGTGACAACTTTCCTGCAAGTCACAGAGTGAAGATGATTAATATTCAAGAAAGCCTTTAGAAAAGGGATGCTGGGGAAATAAAAACTAATGGATATATTATATATATATATCCTTGCTCAAACAACATTTTCATTGGCATATAATAGGCGAATAATGGCTACCTATAGATCAGTGATGAGCAGAAAGAAGAGCTTCAGATTTTTTGGGGCTTTAATTCCCAGCATTCCTGTCCATTGGCCATACTGGCACAGGCTTTTGCGAGTTGGTCCCAAACTTCTGGAGCTCTACCTTCTGCCCAGAGGTCACTTTATATTTCTAGATTAAGCCTCTCAGAGATGTACCTGTGTTAATCCCATGCAGCAAACCCAACAGACAAATAGCACGTGAAATACTGGCACACTGATGACAGAAAGCGTGGACTACAGCCCCCGTTCAAAGTGTTACAGGAGGACTCTCTGTTCTATTTCTAGAAAGGCGCAGCAGGCTTGGTTTGACTTTTCTCCTTGGAAGCGCGAAGCACTGCACGATTGGCTCGGGCTCTGCAGAAAGACTTGTCTGGGTCCTTCCCCCGCATCTCTTTCTTTTGGGGTGGGGGGTGGGGGTCGGAGGAGGAGGAGGAAAGCGTTCTGCTTTGGGAGGTCTGGCAAAGCTACCCTGATAGCTGCCCACGGTGGCTTGGTGGGTCCTTTACCTGCTTCGAGCGGATCTTCCCCCCACCTCTCCGGGCAAGTGCCACAACTCGCGAGCGAGTCAATGGATGGTTGCGCTTTCCATGGCTTCAGCAGTGAAATTAGTCAGGCGCTGGGGCGTCGCTATTACACTCAAACGGCAGCAGAAAGAGAGGGCGAGGGGCCGCTGGGCGCGCGTCTAGGTGGAGCGTGTTTTATTACTGCTCTTTTATCCCACAGAGGACAGATGCTTACTTGTTGTGATATAAGCCTTTATTCAAAAGTGAAGCAGAATCTGCTGAGCTAATTAAGGTTCCTCCCACATGACCTCTGTATGGGGGTTGTGCTTCCAGTCTCCATACATTGGAACGATAACTTCCAAACTAAACATGTGGAACTATTAACTCAATAACATTGTTGAAACTGACTGATAGTTGTGTTATCTGTCATTTAATACAAAATCTGCATATCGCTTAGGTGGCTTGATATGGCTATGAGTACGCGTGCTTTTAACTAGATCAGTGCATACAGAAGTATCTTGATCATGTAACTTATTGCTGTTCTTTGTTGGTGATGCATTTGTAGGTGTTTCTTGCTTTTGTAGTTCAGGATCAGGAATGTGACATGCATTTGCACGAGTGCATGGAATGGCAGAACAATCCTGTATATCATCATCATCCACCATATCTGGATTATCTTTGAGTTCGTGAGGTCTCAGTAAACGAATGAACTTGCGATTCCTGCGATATGAGCGTCTATGAACTTCAATATTAAAAGTGCGTGGATTTACTTGTCCAATACAAGTTCCTTTTGTCCAGGAACATGTCTTGTCGTGGGGAAATAACTGGACACGTACAGAATCTCCAATGTATATCAGTAGTAAATGTTTTGCATTCCGGTCATAGTAGGTTTTAGCTTTGATGCGTTTTTGCTGCAGTTCATCTATTACTTTTGTTGCAACTTTAGGTTTCAATAGTGCAGGAGAAGTAGGTATCAGGGATCTTGTACGTCTAGACATGAGTCTTTGTACTGGACCGGTGGTCATGCCAGTAGTTGGAGTATTTTGCCACTCCAGAATAGCTTGCCAAATGTTCTCTTTATTTCTTGCAGTTTTCTTTAAGAGAGTTTTTGCGATTTTGACAGCTGATTCAGCTTTGCCATTGGATTGACTGTTATAGGGCGAAGATGTTATGTGGTGAAATTCCCACTCTTTTGAAAATCTGGCAAATTCTTTGCATGTGAACTGTGGTCCTCCATCTGAAATCACACAGTCAGGTATTCCTAGTCTGCTGAAGTGGTTCATGATTCTTTCTATCACAGTTGCTGCTGTGGTATCTGGCAGCTTGTCCATTTCCCAAAAATCTGAATAATAGTCTATTAAAATGATATAATTGTTACCATTTTCAGTGAAAAGGTCCATTCCCACTTTGCTCCATGGTCTGTTAGGAATACTGTGTATTACCAGTGGTTCTTTCTGTTGATTTGCTTGGAATTCAGCACATGCATCACAGTTATTTACAAGGTCTCTGATGTCCTTAGCAATCTTTGGCCAGAAGATCACGTCTCTAGCTTTCCTCAAACAGCCTTCTATTCCAGAATGACTGCAATGTATTTTTGATAATATTTCTTTTCTCATGTTCTTTGGAATGAGTATCCATTGGCCTTTGAATATGATGCCATCTTGGACACATAGCTCATCTCGATAGTTCCAGTAGTCTCGAGTGACACAGGAGCTTTTTTGGGGGTGTCTGGCCAACCTACTAAAACAGTAGAGATCAATTCTTGTAACTCGCTGTCCTGTAAAGTGTGCTCCCTGACTCTTTGAAGTCCTTGCTGTGAGATGGGCATGTACTCAGCTTGATTGATGCTTTCTAATTCCTCTTGTGTTGTTTGTTCTTCAAGGGAATTTAGTATCTCATAATCTTCCTTATCATTGTGTATTTCTTGTGGCAATGGTGCCCTGGACAGGAGATCTGCTATGTACAATTCAGTGCCTTTTTTATATTGTACATCCAGGGGATAGCATTGTAATTTGAGAAGCATGCGTTGAAGACGTTTAGGGGCTGATAATAATGACTTCTTAAAAATAACTTCCAGAGGCTTGTGATCACTGTCAACTCTGATGGATTTTTGACCTCGTATATACTGGTCAAATTTTTCACAAGCAAACACTATTGCCAGACATTCTTTTTCAATTTGGGTATAGTGCCGTTCAGTCTGCGATAAGGACCTTGATGCAAAAACAACAGGCTGTCCATTTTGCAAGGGTACAGCACCCAGACCTGTGTCACTGGCATCACATTGGATAGTGACATATTCAGTCATGTCATAGTATTTCAACACAGGTTGTCTGGTTACTAAATCTATGATCCGTTAGCGGGCTGCATCATGTTGGGATAACCACATCCAAGGTGCATCTGCGTCCAATAATCGTCTAAGAGATTCACAAATGTCCGAAAGGTGGGGAAGAAATTTGGTAAGATAATTGACGAATCCTAGGAACCGCTGAAGAGATTTGGTATTTGACGGTTTAGGCATCTGTTGCACAGCCCTCACTTTTTCTGGATCTGGTTGCAAACCTTGTGATGTTAGAAAGTGTCCCATGTAGGGTACTGCTGTCATCCATAGCCTCATCTTATTTTTGTTGAGTTTTAGATTGACTTTTCTTGCCCGTTCTAAGAGAGATATTAGGTTATTGTCATGGTCCGCTATACAATTCTCCATGGAATCTCCACATCCATACACCAGAATGTCATCTGTGATTACACTTATGCCCTTTAGGCCTGTCAGTGCATCTTGTTGACGGCGTTGATATTCCTCTGCTGCTGGTTTTATACCAAAAGGCATCCTCAGCCATCTGTAACGGCCTTCTGGGGTCCAAAATGTAGTAAGGTAGATACTTTCTTCATCTAATAGTACTTGCCAATATCCATCTTTTGCATCTAGAACGGAGAATATTTTAGCCTTAGCAAGGTCTGGTAAGATTTCTTCTATAGTGGGCATTTGGTAATGAGCTCGCAACAATGCTTTATTTAAGTTACTTGGATCTATACATATGCGAAGTTTACCAGGCTTTTCTATGGCTACCATGCTGCTTATCCACTTAGTAGGTTCTGTCACTCTGGCAATGATTCCATTCTTTTCCATTTGTGTTATTGCAGTCATTATTTTTTCTTTCAATGTTATGGGGACCCTGCGTGGCATGTGCTGTACAGGCTGTACAGTGTCATCCATTTTGAAATGTAAGGTGCCTGGGAGACATCCAAGTCCTTCAAAAACATCCTGGTAGTTTTTTAGGATTTGAGTCTGTGATATGCCAGTTTGTGGTTGTCCTTCAGTCAAGGTCCTATTGTCTTGTAGTCCGACTGTGTGGATGCTGTGCGAAGTATTTAATGTTACTAGTTTCATATATTCACACGTGCTCGCTGATAGGAGGGGCTGTAGTCTGGAATTCACAATCTGGAATTGTAACTGATATGTTTGTCCATGATATTCTGCTTGCAGCACGCATTGTCCTAGTGGTGTGAGTATTGTACCATCATATAATCTCAGTTTAGCTTTGCTTGGTGATGGTTTTGCGTTTCCATCTTGCATAATGTTGAGGAAGTCTCTGTAACCCATTACATTTACAGATGCACCACTGTCAATTTGACATTCTGTTTCCTGTTTGATCCAGGACTGCAAAGTTTCTGTGCTAGGTGCAAATACAAGTTTGACAAACCATTTGTTTGTTTTAGTATGCACTGTCTTGATGTCGTGCATATATAGAATATCACTATCTGAATTGTTGCAAAGATCCTCATCATTGTCTATTTGTTTCACATGCTGTGGAGGTTTGGTTTGTTTGTAGCATCTGCAAACACTAGAGTAATGATTTTTTTTCTGCCACAGCTTCTGCATATAGTTCCAAATGCTGGGCATTTGCCTGGAGCATGCAACTTTCCACAGTATCCACAACGCTCACTCTGAGATTTTCTTGGCTCAGCACTGTTTTTGGACGATGGCATATGCATGTGAGCCTGTTTATTTTTGCTGACATAATGCGTGCTATCTGTTTCTGAGGGGTGCATCTCTTGCATTTGCACACTGGTTTGTTCACTAGCCTTGCAAATGTCTATGGCTTCCTGCAGAGTCAATGCAGGTTTTCTTAGCATTCTCATTTGTGCTCCTTTGTCCTTGGAACCTATAACCAGTCTGTCTCTAATCAATTCTTCTTTCAAAATGCCATATGCACATGAATCTGCCATTTTGCGTAATTTGACAACATATAGATTTATGGTTTCATTAGGTTGTTGTGTGCATTTGTTAAACAGATAGCGTTCATATATAACATTTCTAGAGGGCTCAAAGTGCTTTTGAAGCGCTTCTAATAATTTGGAGGGATCTTGTCTGTCTGCTTCTGGAATATGAAGGTGCTGCTGGAGCAAATTACAGTCTTTCCCAATCACTGATAGCAGCGTTGCAACTCTAATCTTATTATCTTTGCTATCCAAACCTGTTGCAATTTCATAGTTCTGCCACTGTGCTTTGAAAAATAACCAGTTATTAAAAATATCACCTGCCATCTCCATGAGCCCTGGAACTGGAATCACGCTGGCTGCCATCATCAGAATGTTGTCTTCTGCTTTGGTTTGTTTGTTGTTGCTTGAGCTCTCCTTTTCCTCAGAACAAGTTTACTTCTGACACCATGTCTTATTACTGCTCTTTTATCCCACAGAGAACAGATGCTTACTTGTTGTGATATAAGCCTTTATTCAAAAGTGAAGCAGAATCTGCTGAGCTCATTAAGGTTCCTCCCACATGACCTCTGTATGGGGATTGTGCTTCCAGTCTCCATACATTCCTCTGATAGGCTGGAACTGCTATCTATTCTAACAGAGCGGGTTACACAACACAATCAAGAGACTGCAGCAGGCAAGTAAGATACGCTTGAGAAGGGAGCACCGTATGTGTAACCGTCTGCAGAGGGAGGGCCAGATGTAGCTGTTCAGGAGCCCAACTCCTAGCCAGTGAAATTTGGGCTTACGAATGGCCGACCTAGGCACTCCCCGCTCCTCCCAGCGCAGTAAACACGCAGGCAGCTGTAGGGCCTAGAAGAGGACTGGACTGTGTCACTGCAAGGGAGCCACACTTCTCCTTATTCCGAGCCCCCTCCCCCACCTGGGGAAGGGGAGGGGCAAAATTCCTGGCCCTACCTCGTAGGGTTGTTGTTTTAAGGCTCTGATCTGGAATTAGTTTTGTTTTTGTTTTTTGTTTTACAAAAATGACATTTTGGGGAGGGGATGTGGTGATGGATGAGCCCCCATCCTGTAGACCAAAGCGAACTGTTAGCAAATCACAGCCCCATAGATATCTCCCCTGCACTCTTTTTTCCCTTATATCAGAGCTAGCAACTGGATAGGGGGAGGCAGCTAGTGGTACCCAAGGGGACACATTTAGTCCTTGGCCTGCCAGTTGATGATTCCATTTGGTTAGGCGAACTGGATGAGAGATTGTATGTGAATCTCATTGAATGCTCTGATCTTGTCCAGTTCGCTTCAGCCTCCTCTATACCACTTCTAACATGCATTAGAAACAGGCCCTTGGTGTTCCAAACCCTGAATGCATAAGCATGTAATCTATTGCATTTGCAGTTTTAATTACTATTGCTCTTTGCAACACAACCTTCATTAACCATATGCACTTGGGAGCACCTCTTCGCCAAAGTTAGCATAAGCCACTTCAATAAATAATAATAACATTACAGATGCATGTTAAATGCAAATAAAAGCTAGGCATCCATTTCCATTAGGGGGTTGCCTGTAATGCATGGAGCATTAAAAACTCATTCGCTTAGGCTATGGATAGTTTTCTAATTTTTTATGGCCCGAAACCAGGCTGATGCGTCCAGATGGAATTTAATACTATTGCTATTGCACAGAATTAGTGTTATGTTTTATTGTACTCGAACAGCGCTGAAGAAAATTACTTGGCAGAAGGCATTTGTTTTAAGGAGCAGATGCCCCGCTAGTGTGATTCCACAGAGCTTCCTGTAAGTACTGTTAACTTTCTGCATGCAGCTGTCTCTTCATAGTACCAAGTGTAATGTTTGCATTAATCCAAGAATGGGCATTTGGATATCACTACAGTGCCTGTTGCAGCAGCAGAGGTCTTGATCGAGCAAACAATGTCACTCAAAAATATTGGTACGACCAGTGCCGGTTCCAGGTTTTGGGGGGCCCTTGGGCAAGACACCCTCAATGAAAATAGACAAGGAAGAGTAAATGTGGAGAACCAACAGCTAAAGAATGGTTCTACTGCATCCGAAATTCATCCACATGGCTTAGCAAACACACGTGGTGTGTGGCATGGGATTGGATTCTGAGAAACAAGAAATACCAGCGTGCTTAGGAGAACTCCAACATTTGCAGAAGCACAATGGAAAAAAAGCACCCAATGGGATAACCCTATCCCTATCCCCCCAAATAGCCCATTGAAACCTAAGCATGCTTAGTGGCCTCCAAGAGTGATGTCATGTTGAGTTGTCAGGTGGAAAAGAAAAATGGGAAATGGAAGGCGGGGAGTGGAATGGCCTGCTGGAGCCCCTTCCAGCTTGTAGCGTGTTGGAAGAGAGAGTATCTAGTTGGCTGGAAGCTTGAACAAGAATCGGAGGCCCCCTCCACAAGGATGCGCTTTTGCGCCCGGTTCGGCGATTATGCGCATTATCGCGGAGGCGCATTTACTCCTAATCCCTCTGCACGGGAGGCGGCGAAGCGCATTAATTGATGTCCAAAAAGCGCTTTACAAGAAGTTAATGCGCATAATCGCTTGTTCACACGGCGAAAATGCGCTTTAACGGCCGGAGCAAAATAAAAGTCGCTATTTAACGCGCATTCGATAATGCGCATAATCCGGGAGATAACGCGCCTCTACGCCCGTTTTGCGCTCTGCTGGTGTGGAGGTAAAATTTATAATGAGCCTTCAAAGAGCATTAAACCTCTCTTGTGGAGGCACCCCTACTGTTAGGAGGTGAGGAGGGTACGCTGCAACATGTTGTGCTTGTTACAGAAATGTCTCACCTCATGGTAAGATTTCTCTGTTTTGAAAGAAAAAATGGACATGCAACCCTGCTATTTGAATTGCACATGCAGAACCCTTACTCCTGCTTGTGCTGAGTGTGAGAATAATAACTGCCACCACAGCAGCACACCCACCTCACAGCCAGCAGGGGAAGGAGTGGGCTTGGTGGAAGACACTCTAAGGACCAGTTCACCCTCTTGCAACTGCTCTTATTGTGAGAAAATCACCACAATGTAGCTGACGTGTTTACTATACAGAACCCAGAAAGCCAGCCAATTTCCTTATCTATGAATGTCCGGGAAAAATGCCAGGCCTTACTTGTTTACAGAGGTTTATTTATGGTTCGTGAATCCAATTACAAATTGCCAGGGTCATGCCATTAGTTCCATCAGTCCAGTCGTCTAAGCCGAAGGTCAAACCAGGTTTCCGAATTCCAGATTCCAAAGCAACAGTCAGCCGGGTGTCCAGTCCACAGATTCTGATCCAAGATCACGGAGGAGGTCAAGAGCTGAAAACGTTGGTTGTTCTCAACTAACCTTAGCTTCTGCCTGCCTCCCTCTTTATACTCTGTTTGAGCCTGCTCACAGCTGCATGCAATTCCCTCGTTATCTTACTTAAGGCTTGCGTCAGCTGTGCTCTGTTTTCTCAGTCTCATACTTCGCCTTGTGGGCTTAGCTTTCTCCGCCCGTTTGAGCTGCCGCCTTTGCTGGGGAGTTACCGGACAAACTCCTTCAGGCCCCGAGTCTTCCTCATTAGAAACAGGGGGTGGGGGAGGGTGGCTTTCCTGGGGCTCTTCTGAGGACCCTGCCTGCTGATCCTCCTCCTCCGGTAAGTCCTGGGGAAGGGGTGGAGCTGCAGTTTCTGCCCCTTCTTCCTCCTCAGAGGAAGATTCTTCAGCCTGCCTCATGAGAGTAGCCGATGAAGGGGTTGACTAGTAGGAACTACTGTATGGAGGACATATCCATCCTTGCCATTAGCAGGCAAGAGGTGCTTTGGCCAGCATTCTGCAAGCCTCTGATTGCTGACTGGCTAGTTGCCTCTGGCTAGTTGCCTCTGGCCTCTGGCAAAGGCTGCTGACATCACCAGTCAGCAATCAGAGGCTTGCACAGTGCTGACTGAGACACACCCTGCCACCTCCCAGCTGTTGACAGTAAAAGGTGGGAATTCCCTCATCTCCTTGATCACTGTGCTGCAGACAGGTGTTTCGACTGGCAAATAGCTTCATCAGCCATTTCTGCCACAATGCAAGACTTTTCTCTGCAGTTTTCAAGAAGATATGACTTGGGACCTGCTTGTCTAAAGACCAACTTCACATGTATGACCTTGCCCAGTTTATTTAAGAATACAGTAGTGTAAGGCTTATTCCTTGAGATCTACCAGACCGATTTTGCTCATTTTTGTTTTAAACTGAAGCTTGAGCAGTGTAGATGTGTAGAAAATTGTGAAAATTCAAAAAAATGTCAAAGCTTGAGATTTAATAGCAATTAATTTCCTCTGCACCAAATAGGCAGGGTAACCCCTCCACCAGCGAGATGATGGACAGCCCTGCTCTGCCAATCAGTGGGTCATGACGGTGGGTCCTGGGCACAGCTATGCAGTTAGGCTGTTGCTGCCAGCCAGGAAGGGGACGGGGATGGAGGCGTCCAATCGGGGATGCGTATAATAGGATGGGGCTACACCTCATGCAAATTTCAGAGGGGGTATTCATATGTATGAGCCACATTTGCATTTTATACGAGCCCCTCTAGTGAGGGGACTGAAGGGCAAAAAAAGGGAGGGAAAGGAGCAGGACTACTAGCGCCTATGGTGATATGGACTTTATACCAGTACTTTATGATTGGCACTGGAGGTTGTAATTATATGGTTGCCGGTAAAATCAGTTAGGTTGGTGGGCACAGGGCCTTCCCGGTGAAACTCTCTTCTGAATTAATTACACTTGGTACCCACAATGCAAGCTTTCAAACATACCTTAAAAATGTACCTCTTCCAGCCTGTTTTCCTTAAAGTGTTCTAAGCGTTGTGATTCTGTGTTGTTATTTTCTTATTGTAATCCTATGGTTTATTTAGACCTACCATGCTAAAATGGTGTCTCACAGTAATGTATATCAATGTGATGTGTCTAATTTATTCATTGGTCAAACTGGCCTGACTTTATTCCTCCCGATACTTTTTTTCTGGCTGCCTTTGTCAAAAAATATTTTTAGGTTGCTTTGCATAATTGCACAGTTCTCTATGCTTGTTTCTCAGCAAAGAATTTGATTTGAATTGATTCCTGCAATTTGCTGCAATATTTCTGAAGAAATTATGGAAGCAAACATGCAAAATTTCTGCTTATGGATTAGAGGATAAGAACAATGCTGTTCAAAATCAGGGATGCCTTTTCATCACGGAATAGATGACACAGCTATGTAAAACTCATAGCTCTACCTTCCCTCAAAGGGTTCCTAACACTGTGCACACCCATGAGATGTCGCTGCAGTCAAGCAATGCCAGAGGGGTGACACTGACCCATGCTTCACAGCAGTGGGATTTCATTTTGTCTACAAAATTGCACAGGCATTTTGGTAAAAAGGGGGGACAATAAATCTCATTTTACTACTACTAGCATCACCGAGTTTGCCCCCAGTGCTTGAACCACAGAAAAATGAGAGTGTGCTCATAATCACCAGCCCAAACACTGGTGGATCATCTGCCATGTTGGCAAAAGTTTTGTTGCACTCAAAACTTAAGTGAGATCATAGTCTATTCTTAAGCATCCTGTCTCATAGCAGGTTGAGCAAATACCCATAAAAGATACAGACAGAGAATGTTACCAGCCGCACCTGCTACTGCAGAGCTCTCTCCCTCTCTCTCCCTCTTTGTTCAGTGGAAATAGTAACAGAAGATAAAGAGCCCTCGTAAAAAGGGCAGTTGTCTAGTTTGCCACTGTTGGGTAACAAGACCCTCTAATGTTCGTTACTCTGGAGGGCGTTCAATTGCCCACAGAGCAGAATCAAACTCACAAACAGATCAGGCTTTAAACAGATATTTATTTCATGAAATAAGGTATCCCAGCGCTTCACAGCCGCTGAGGAGACAAAGAAGCAATTGCAGGCTCTCATACATATATAGCATAAGCTGCTGGCTATTAGCCTGGGGGCGTATACTGGGTTTTTCCACTCTCAGACAAGCACAGCGGATGTAACAGGTAGGGCTTTCCACCAACTTGCTTTTGCAGTTGCCGAGTTTTCGGTGACCTTTTAATAATACCACATCCTCACATCTGTGTGTGCCGCTGGGTTTAATGTCAAGCGATCTAGCAAGCAGATAACGGAGTTTGCATAGGTCCTGTGGTTTTTGCATAGGCATTCGCCCACTCGTACCATGTCACCCAGGTGTCTGTGGTTATCTTGCATAGGCTCTTGCTCATCAACACCTGCGTGGTGGTTTCTTTATCAGCAAGGAAATGGAAACTAGTTCACAGCTCAAGAAACACTGTCAAACAGAGAAACAGAGAGAGCAAAATTGATGCTAAGTGCAAATTGACTACTGGGTCACTCTAGCTGACTTGCCCTCTGTTTGCAAAGCATTCTGGTTATGTCAAGCATACTGGCAGGGCTAACAGATCTAGGCTTGCAGGTATAGATATTTCCTAACAAACTCCCCCCTTAGAAAGGATTTCTACTTACTACGAGCAGTGAATACATAATACTCCATCTGGTGGGTCAAAGATATCTACTTCATCAATCTCTACCCATATTCCTAAAGCATTCTCATCAATACAATAATACATCTGCAAAGTTTCCCCTTCTCCGTCTAACATTAGTTGGACTAAAATTTGATTGGTGTTTCCTTTTACACACATCAAATTACATGTAGATCCAAATTCCCAATGGCTAATTCCATATACAGTTTCAGGGTGCATTGTACAGTGAGACCATGGTCCAATAGTTATCACAGAGTGTCCATACTGCTGATACAACTGTTCCCAATTCATTTCTCATTCCTAGAGGCAAACACCAGGGGTGACCAGGTGGCATTCTCATCTTTCTTCGCCTGGGGTTTGGTCACCAGGCTGGTCAATTCCTCTTCTTCCAAGGGCACAGGCAAAAAGGGAAAATGAGTTTTCTGAAGGGGAGAGTTCACCATACAAATCCAACAATTGCTAAGGTTATATATTTGCTGAATCGAGGTCAAGAGCTGTCCAAACTCACTGCCCCGCCCCTTGATCCAGCCGACCATGGGAGAGGTTTTGGTCTTACCCAGGTGAGTATCCACATTAGGATAAGCAACCTACACATCTTCGAAGTCCTCTCAATTTCTTCTCCTAAGCTGCTACAGGGACTTAACACAAAAGCTAGGCAAAGCACTACAATAACCTAACAGCTCATTAATTTCTCTTATATAATCACTTAAGTTCCGTCCCACGACAAGGAGTCTTCTTCTTCTCCTGTGCAGCCCCCAGCTTCCTGTGTGGGGGTCGGCAGAGGATTGTTGTCTGTCCCCCTCTGGGCTTCCGGTGCCAGGGGAGGAGGGATATCTTCTTTATACAGCTTTACCCAGGTACAGTGTGTCCATTTGTCCCATTTGTCCAACTTCACAGCTGTATGAGTGGTTAACAGAACATCGTATGGCCCTTCCCATCTTTCTTCGAGAGGATTTTTCTTCCACTTTTTAACCAGCACTCTGTCCCCAGTTTTGAACGAATGGATCGGTACGTCCAGGGTAGACGCTGGAAGGGCACAGCGTACTTCTGTAAGGATGACAAAACATTGTGCAGGGCAGTTACATATTCTTTTAACATTTCATCTCCTACCAAGGTCATGGCTATTTCCCTTTGTCCTGGTGGCAAAACTCAAGGAGGTCGTCCATATAGGAGCTCAAAAGGGGACAACCTGACTCCCTTTCGTGGCATGCACCTAATTTGTCCTAAAGCTATAGGCAGAGCCTGTACTCATTTTAACTTGGTTTCAATGCATATTTTTGTGATGAACCCCTTCAAGGTTCAGTTCATTCTTTCTACCTGGCCAGAGGACTCGGGTCTCCATGGAGTATGAAGGGTCCTTGTTATGTCAAGACTCTTAGATGCTTCCTCACCACTTGTGAGGTAAAATGACTACCCTGATCAGACTCAATTGACTCTGGTAACATAAAGCATGGGATTATCTCATTCAGCAATATTTTCGCCACATCCCTAGCCTGACAAGTCCACTGTGGGAAGGCCTCGACGCAGACGGTTAACTGGTCAACCAGAACCAACAAGTGCTTATAACCCTGGCATTTGGGCATTTCCGCAAAGTCGATCTGGATTTGCTGGAAAGGATAAAAGGCCCAGGGGCGTCCACCCATTGGTGGTGGTGGTCGGGGTCCTATCTTAGGACTCTGTTTCTGACAAGTTAGACATTGGGACACAATCCTCTGTGCTTCTAGATATAGTCCTGGGGAGACCATAGTCCGAATGAAAAGGTCTCCCATCACATTTGCGTTCATGTGTCCTTTCTGATGATACTCCTGCAGGATGGGTCTGAGCAGGACCCAAGGGACCCATATTCTTTCTCCTGGAACGACCCACCAACCTTCTGGAGTCTTGGAACTGGAATGTCCTCCTGAATGGTCACTTGGGGTGTCTCAGAAGGAACACCTTGCAATTCTTTTCTCAACTGGCCATATGGGGGTGGATCAAAGGATTCTGTGGATCCTGGTGACGCGAGTGATCCCGGAAGGGGGGTAATCGGACTGCGTAATGAAGTCAATGAAGGGGGAGTTTGAAATAAAGAGGACAAGGGCAATGCATAGTGTTCCCGAGCCCTTGCCTCCACCCGCTCCCGTGCCCCCTTACTATCTGCCAAGAACTTCTTTTTCGCTTTTTCTAAGCGACTCAGTCTGGTTCTCTCTTCATTCCCATAGGTCTCATGCAATCTTTCCTGAGAACCAGAAGGTGGCAGTACCGGAATGGGTGCCTTAGTCTGGACCTTTTTCTTTTGACTAAACATTATCCGTCCTTCTTTCACCATACATTTTTGCAACCATCCTGGCTTAGTTTGAACAACATCTAACCATTGAGAAATACAGGGGAATTGATCCCAATGTCCCCTCTCAGTCACTTTATTAAACACCTTATTAGTCAAGGACACACTGTATGATCCACCAGGCGACCACATAGGTTCCATTACCGGCCATTCCTGGCTACAAAAGTGACTCAACTAATCTCGTGTAGGTGTGTCCTGTCCCCAATCACCTCTAAAGGCACCAAAGTTACATAACATACATCCCAATGGAGTGTTCTCAGTTTCTTTCGACTGACCAGTCCCCATGACTGTTAACCTAGTCCCGCCACCCGGGCTTTCCAAAACAGATTCGAAGAATTAACCGTATTCTCCTTCCAGCCGCGTCCGGCCCCAGATCCTGACTGCACTGTTTGATTTTTAATGGACAGCCTCTTATCCTCCCAGGTACCGTGACTCACGTCCTGACCTCCACGAAGACAGGTCTTCAAGTGGACCTGGTGCGCACTTCTTCTTGGGGTCTTCAGCTCTTGTCCTCGGTCCAGGGGTGGTCTCAGAGTCCTCCTGGCTGGCTCGCCGTTTTGTTGGGTAACAAGACCCTCTAATGTTCGTTACTCTGGAGGGCGTTCAATTGCCCACAGAGCAGAATCAAACTCACAAACAGATCAGGCTTTAAACAGATATTTATTTCATGAAATAAGGTATCCCAGTGCTTCACAGCCGCTGAGGAGACAAAGAAGCAATTGCAGGCTCTCATACATATATAGCATAAGCTGCTGGCTATTAGCCTGGGGATGTATACTGGGTTTTTCCACTCTCAGACAAGCACAGCGGATATAACAGGCTTCCCACCAACTTGCTTTCGCAGTTGCCGAGTTTTCGGTGACCTTTTAATAATACCACATCCTCACATCTGTGTGTGCCGCTGGGTTTAATGTCAAGCAATCTAGCAAGCAGATAACGGAGTTTGCATAGGTCCTGTGGTTTTTGCATAGGCATTTGCCCACTCGTACCATGTCACCCAGGTGTCTGTGGTTATCTTGCATAGGCTCTTGCTCATCAACACCTGCGTGGTGGTTTCTTTATCAGCAAGGAAATGGAAACTAGTTCACAGCTCAAGAAACACTGTCAAACAGAGAAACAGAGAGAGCAAAATTGATGCTAAGTGCAAATTGACTACTGGGTCAGTCTAGTTGACTTGCCCTCTGTTTGCAAAGCATTCTGGTTATGTCAAGCATACTGGCAGGGCTAACAGATCTAGGCTTGAGGTATAGATATTTCCTAACACCACACCTTATAATGTTAGTTTACACAACCTCTTAATCTTATTAAAACAATCTGGGCAACAAGAAATTAAAAGTTTACACATTCAGTAAGATTGAAGTGGGGAAATTTAGGGAAATTTAAGTGCAGAACCTGTTTGGAGCTCCCTAATGGGCCTAAATTAATCAAATTAACCTCCATCTGTTAAACCTACATCAGACTTTTAAACCAGCTCTTCTGGAGGAGCGAAGGAAAGGGGAACGGAGGGAGCAATCTTATGTCCTCTAGACAGCATCTTCTGGGATCCAAGGTCGGGACCAGGGCTTCGACCTCAGACTGCTAGCCATTGATAGGCTTCCAGGAATTTATCCAACCCCCCTTTAAAAGCGATCCAAATTGGTAGCCATCGCTACATCTTGTGGTAGTGAATTCCATAATTTAACTATGTGCTGTGTGAAGAAGTTCTTCCTTTTATTTATTCTGACTTTCCCACAAATCAGCTTCATGGGATGACCCTGGGTTCTAGTATTTGGGAGAGGGAGAAAAATGTATCCCTATCCACATTCTCCACACCATGCATAATTTTGTATCATGTCTCCCCTTAGCCTCCGTTTTTCCAAGCTAAACAATCCCAGCTGTTGTAACCTCATAGGGGAGATGCGCCATCCCCTTAATCATTTTAGTAGCCCTTTTCTGCACATTTTCTAGCTCTTTAGGTGTGGTGACCAGAACTGTGTACAGTATTTTAAGTGTGGTCACACCATAGATTTGTATAAAGCCAGTGTGATACTGGCAATTTTATTCTCAATTCCTTTTCTTATAATGCCTAACATGGAGTTTGCCTTCTTTACAGCTGCCGCACACTGGGTTGACATTTTCATCAAGCTGTCCACAACAACCCCAAGATCTCTTCCTTGTTTGGTCACCACCAGTTCAAATCCCATCAGGTTATACTTGTAGTTGGGGTTTTTTTACCCCAACATGCATAACCTTACACTTGCTTACATTGAACTACGTTTGGATGCCCACTCTCCCAGCTTGGGGAGATCTCTTTGGAGTTCTTCACAATTAGGCTGACCATATGAAAAGGAGGACAGGGCTCATGTAACTTTAACAGTTGTAGAGAAAAGGGAATTTCAGCCAGGGTCATTTGTATGCAATTAGTTCCTGGTGGAATTCCCTCTTCATCACAACAGTTAAAGTTGCAGGGGCCCTGCCTTCTTTTGTATATGGTCACTCTAGTATAGTATATGTCGTAAGCCATATCACAAAGTACTCCTGTCCTCTTACTTTAGAGTATGTCCAAATTTTTTCCATCGCTTGGCTGAAAATAGGCATAATTAATATATTTTGAAAATGCTTTCCAGTGGCAGATTAGTTGCATAATTAGTCCAACTGGTGAGGATGGAGCATGCAGAGTGCAGAGTATTAGAAGAGCCTTTCTGAGTCAAACCAAAGGCCTATGTAGTCCAGCATTTTGTTCTCAGATGTCCATGGGAAGCCCACAAGCAAGACCTGAAGACAATAGAACCTTCCTGCTCACGTACCCAGCAACTGGTATAAAGAAGTATTTAGTCACAGAAACGGAACGTAATGTATAGTCATCATGACTGGCAGCCATGCCTGCAACCCATTGTGGAGAGGGAATGAAGTCTTTGTACCCAATTGGGCACCTCCCTGTAGTTAATGTTTGGAATGTCGCTGAGATACATTTATATGTGTGTATTCCAGAATCCCCCATGAGTTCTTTGAACAGCTGCAGATGCTGTTAGATCCAAATAGCATCACTGGGAATGATTGGCACCCAAATAGGCATCTAGACTTTGCATGTGTGGGATGAAAACTAGGTGACTTTTTAGACTGCTGTCATTGGTATTATTTGCTGTTGTCTCTCTTATTTTTATCATCGCTTGTGTATTTTTAGACAGATTGTAAGCCACCTAGGATATTTTATGGAAAGATGGGACATAAACATGACAAATAAGCAAATTTAGAATGTTTGTGCAACCTGTTATACCCACCTTCCCGAACCTGGTGCCTTCCAGATGTGCTGGACTGTAACTCCCATAATTCCTACCCCAGCCAGCATGGCTAATGGCCAGCACATCTGGAGGACATCAGGTTGGGAACGGCTACCTTTTCATCATGCAAGTATCCAGCATGGTTTAGCTTTTTCCTTCAGAAACATTGGGTGGTGCAGTCCCACCAGGTCCCAAGCAGAAACCATGGACTGATCAGGCAGGCCTGGAGGTTTTGTCACACATGGAATGGCTGTTCCCAGAGAAGGCAGTGGCGGCTTCCATGCAAAACTGCCACAATAAATAGTAAGCGTATTTAGGATAGTAGCCCAACAATCCTACAGATGTCTACTCAGAAGTAAGCCCACTTCAGTTCAGTGGGGTGTACTCCCAGGTAAATGAGTATAGGATTGCAGCAAAAGCCTGTCTTTTCACTTGGGATTTTCTAAAACAGCAGCCAACACTTCACTTATGGCTGATTAAGTTAATTGCCTTTTCCTTCATTAATTGCTTGTCTCTTCCAGTTTCCTTTGATTGTCTTTGCTCATCAGATTGCCAGATATAATCCACATCCTTAGAATATGGAAAGCAGGAGGGAAAATGCATATTCATGGTGCTGTCCTTCACTTTACTCTGCAACTAACTTTATCAATAGATGTTAATGTACATGGATGTATGTATGTGGATTCTTAGGTGATGACAGCAGCCTTGGGTGCCTTTCATAGGCTTAGGCTGGTGAGTCGGCTATGTCTGCTTCTCTCCAAGAGTCATCTGGCCTTCATCTGTTCTTTGGTAACCTCATGTATAACTTACTGCAATGTGCTTTGTCTGAAGCTCCTTTAACAGTAATTTGGAAGCTGTAGCTAGTGCAGAATGCAAACAACATGTTGAAAGTAATGAGCTGCAGGAGACATACTGTACTGGTTCCATTTGCTTCTAGGGCCACTTCAGAATGCTGGTGTTTACTTTTAAAGCCTTTCATAACCTAGGAACTTTTGGGATCACCCCCTTTAGTATGTTTCTACCAGCTCTTTTACTCATCTCCAGTGAAAGCTGATTGGAAAGAAGCAAGACCAGAGCAGTGACTCATACAGAGATGCAGTGGGCACTCTCCTTTTGGGATGGTATACTTGCAGTGCGTCTGAGCTCCAAATACATGTGGATGCTGAAGCTAGCTGCACACTAGTGAATGATGTGTGGCTCACATTCAGTAGTGAGTTATGGGAACAGAGTGGGGAGAGAAGATACTTGAAGCAGCCAACCAAGAGTGCAGGCAGCATAGGACCCATGTATTCAGCAAGCACATACACCAGGTGTCCCCCAACCTGCTTGAGTCACTGGGCAGATCTGGAATTTTGAGGAAATGTTATTGGTGCTCTCACAAAATGGTTGCCATGGTGGACATGGGCAACCAGAAAATACTCACTTCCCAGAAAACAAACTGGTTGGACTAAAAGAAAAGTAACTTGTCCAAGAACATAAGTGTAAGGCACAGGTGAGATCTGAGCTCCAAAACAAACATGGCCTTTTGAACCCAAGTAAAGATGGCGCTGGAGGGCAGAACATCCCACTGCCCTCCAGCATGCCAGCCTCTCAGTTTTAAAAATAGTAATTTTAAAAATATATTGAGAAATGAAATTAAAATAGGAAGACCAGGGAATCTGCTGGATGCCAAGAGATGTCTTCAGGCATCATGTTCGAGATACACATGAACAAAGAGTTTTATGTTGGAACAGATTATCCATGTTCCCTTTCAAGGGATAATCTACATTTGTAGTCAAATCAGTTCTTTCAGACTTGAAGCCAAAATATGTTCCTGCAGCTTGGGAGAAGAGAAGAATGAACGGAAATGTCCATAGACCCAGAGAATCAGGAGTAGGACTCCATAGGTGTGACTTTCATTCAGGAGTCCTGTCCAGACATTCCTATGAAAGTATCCCTTTTTGTCCACCTGAAGGTATCTATCTGCTTGTTCACCTGTGGATGTTTTGGAGGCTTCCACAAGAGCCAAGACTGACATGGTCTTCTTCCTGCAGGTATTTCTCATGCCAACTAAGTCTAGCTCCTGTCACTTTGACGCTTTTTGAGGAGCAGAATATGAGCCTGCTCCATAACAGCATGGTAGCCATGAGCAAGTTGAACTGTGCCTCCACCATTGACGGTTACCTGAACAGAGTAAATCAAGTGGCAAGCATAGCAGCAACCCAGTAGTTGCCAGTACCACATCAGGAATTGCCAAGTCCCCCGGCTGGAGGGGCAAGGCGACCCATTAGAAACAAGTTTGAATGAGCCACCCATAGGAAAGTTTAGGGAGGAAAAAATGCTGGTATTTGGGAGCTCCTGAGAATGTGAAAGGAAAAAAATATATATACACAGTCTTTTTTGTTGTTTGAGTTCTGGAACCGCATTACGTTGGTAAAGGCAAAAAAAGGAAAGGCTTAGAGACTGCTTGGCTTACAACTCTGGTATGAGTTTTCTCCACATGGGCTCAACCAACCCCCTTCAACAGAACAGAAAGAGGCACTGATCTGCCCAAGGCCACAGAAAACTGACTCTCTTTGCAAATGTTCCCTTATGTATATCTCCCAGACTGTGATTTACTGTCTGTAGTGACTATTAATTGTGATTGCTTATTCTACCTATTGAGAAACCTACAGCACACATTTACTAGAGCAAGCACTAGAGCAGGTTTGGGGAAGCATAGCCCTCCAAATCTTGTTGGAGGGTTAAGGTCTCTGCTTGGTTAGATAGCTTTTGATGCTTAGAAAAGAGAAGAGCCTGCAAAGAAGGCAATGGACAAATTTGCTTTTATATAGTAGTCATAGCTGTGCACACAAGGTAATGCAAGAGGGGAGACCAAGGTGTAGGCCATTGCTCTGGTGCTAGAAGTAACTCTTAGGGAACATAAAAACTAATGTTCCCAGTATTTTTATGGGCCAAGTGCATCTGTTTTTAAGGATGGATGTTCTAACCCTGTGCTAGGAAGGTTCTAAAAATGTACTGCTAGGAGTTACTTCACTGCCAATCCTGAAATGGAATAAGGGATTCCGTCTCTTAAATCGCCTAACTATTCAAGAGCAAACCTGAAGGTCAAGCTCTGCAATGTGGGCCACGCTACCTTGCAAAATGCGAGAGAAGTGTACAAGTCTCATGGCGTAAGAGGCCCAACTTGTGCCTTTTTAACATTTGAGTTTGACACAGGGTTGTGATGCATAGTCATGTCTAATGCTTGCAGGATGCACCAGTGACTTCAAAGAATATGTTTTTGTTAACTGCTGAGTTTTTCATGTAAGCTTATCACCATCCAAATTGTACAGACAGGGAACTGCGGGTAAAAGCTACCCCCTCCACTACTATTCCAAAGATCCCCATAGCTCAACAGTTCTCATTGTTGGGGAGTCGCAGTATGGAAAATGACTATCCCCTACCTCATTCAGTCATATGTGGATTCAGAGCTGTCAGAAGTGTCATTGTGAGCTTTTGCAGTGGTCTAGAAGGGCAATAGCTGAATTTGGGTCAGCACCCAAGGCCATGGTCATGACTGAACAGAGATCAGCAGCACATATGAATTGTACCAGCTGCAAGGTAGAAGTCCACGGCTGGCTTTCATAAACTGTACAGCCCTGTGTGTAAGTGGAAAGTTAAGGCTTAGAAAGAGCAACTCCACTTTTCCAGAGACCGATCAACCTTTTAAATCAGAAAGCATACAACACCACCTCCTCCCTATTCAGCTCTTCAGAGCAGTAGAAAACTCTTAAACAACGCCTTCTGTTTGGAATTCATGTTCATACACTTTTATTTTGAAATGTATATATTACAGCTACTACAATTTAACATTTATTTATTTAGTGCCAATAGTGTGCTAGGCACTTCACAATTTAAGGATTTTTTAAAGTACATAAAAATACAGCTTTCCAGTAAACAAACCAGTGCACTCCCCATGGATACAACCGTGCAACGAATGCTTGATTGCTCATTTGGGGTGCGTGAGAAAAGAGGGCACATTTTCTGCATGGCCAGTAGCACCACCCATGGAGGGGTCACTTCCTTTCTTTGATGGAGGTAGAATGGAACATGATTGGCTTTTTTGCTTGATGCATGATTGCTTACCATATTTACCCAAGCCCAATAGAAGCACCCCCTTTCCTTCCCTTTTGAAACCAGAAGGAAGATTGCTACTAAATAATTTATATAAAATACTGTAATCAGGTGCCATTCCAAATCCCAAAGCAATGCAGGTTGCAGAAAGTATTGTTGTCATCTCTTTCTTCCCCCCAAAAGCATTATTCAGGATCTGAATTAAGAGCTGCCAATTCTCCAAAGTTCTGGCCATGTGTACCCCAGTGCCATTAAGCCAGGCTAAGTGATATGAAGATTGCAGCTCTTTTCTGGAAGAGGTTCTCTTTTCCTCCAGCAATTTGCATTTCCAGCAGTCGCCTTGGAGTTAGGTAAATAAGGTAATGAAAAAGAAGATTCTGCCTGATCTGCAGATGTACTGGGTGCCTCTAGATCACTGGCTTCATTCCCTTTGAATCCCTGAGGGAAAGGGGTTGTTAAAGCTGGGTATGACATATGGAAAATAATAAGTAGCCTTTTAAATATAATACAAAGCAAAGAAAGGCAAACGTATAGCTACATTATGGCTTCAAGTATGTACTTAAACAAAGTCTTCCCAAAAGATGTCCTCAATGGCTCAGGTGGTGCAGATAACCAGGTAAGTCCTTATTTGGGAAGGAACTGCCACCCCCTTTCATAGATATGAATTTAGAGCTGCCCCAAGGGTCACCAGGAGTATGTGTAATGCCATAGAGAGGCAACAACTCTTATGGCTCAGATGGTGGGTCTAAATAATCCTTTACGGAAATGATTTGGGTGAAGGCAAGTGGAGTGTTAATTAATGACTTTAAAATGGAGTGTGATTGGGGAATTCACTACTAGTTAAGAGAAAAATCCAATACTACTGACAAAACTCAGAAACTGGGTCTTTCATTTTGTCTTCTTCGCATGCTAAAGGGATACCGTAAATGGAATTTCTCAAAGCAATGTGTTGGCAAGGATCAAGCTCTGCTTCTAGCCAGGACTTTGTGCACTCCATGCTTTAAAGGTTAAAATGCTGTGCCCAGTCAATCCAGATTCCACACCAAAAAATCTGCAACCAATACAACTTAAGGTACAGCTCCATAAATTCCTATTTTGCAGAATTTAGTCTGCTTTTGCTAGTCATGGGGAGGAATAAGAAGCTATGTAGGTCACTGAAGCCCCACTGCCAACCGCTAGAAATCTTATTGAGCTACCTGTTTGGCTTCTGAGATTTTGGCAGAAACTACCCAACAGTTTCAAACATATTTTCATATTCTAGAGGGATAGATACTTCCCTATTTTTTTTAAAAAAGAAAAAAGCTGAGATTCTCAAGTAGCTGAATTCTGCACGCAATACCAGGTCCTGTGTTTCTGTAGTACTGCAAAATATCACATATACATTTCTGTAACTTATACAGTTCTCAGGTTGGTCCCAAATGATGCAAAGTAAGTTAGATGACATCTTGAAAAGGTGAAACAATTTAGGATTATGCAAGCTTTTGACTGCACATAACCATCAGATAAAATCAAATGTCTAAGGGCAGTTATTGGAGCAATTCCATTTCCCAATATGCCCCTTATCTACCATGACTTCTGTTAGCAATTTCCACCAAAGAAGAGAGCCATTTGCCCTGGCCTGCCTCCCAGGTATGCTTTCTTCACTCAAATTGTTTACCAACCCAGCCACTGACCCTCTCGCAGAACATGTGCCTAGAAAGCTATGGTGTAACAGCAAAACTTTCGTATCCCAGTACTCGTTTCCCTTTCTCAGTTGCCTTTTAGAGTTCTCTGCTAGGTCCTCCCTGGGAACAAAAATAACCCATGATGGAATCAAGGCAGCCTGAAGGTAGCTGCTTAGTAGGAGCAGTTCCTGTAGTAGTTCTACCTCTCTTCCAAATAGTACCAGCTTTGGACTTCATCAAACCTTGTGTGGGGAATCCTGGGACACTCAGTTCAATATGCAACAGGCCAAGAAAGTGCCTTTGAATAAGCCCCAGGATTTTGGGCAAGGGATAAGGATTCTATGGCAGACATACTGGCATGGAAAATTAACAAAAAAGATGAAAATAAGCACTGCCCTATGGGAAAAGCTGGTGGAACAATGCACCAATACACCCACAGTGACAAGAGTCAGAGACCCCCTCTACAAGAATTTGATTTGACGTCTGGTTCTCCGATTATGCGCATCTTCTCGGAAGCGCTTTATGGTAAATGACTGTACGTGGGAGGTAATTGAGCGCACAACTGGTGGCCTTACCGGTTGTTTGAAATGCGCTTTAGAAGTAGTTAATGCAGAGAATCGCTTGTTCACATAGGCAAAATGCACTTTAACGGCCGCAGAAAAATAAAACTTGCTATTTAGCGCGTATTCGATAATGCGCATAATTGGATAGATAACGCACCTCAACTCCCGATTTGCGCTCTGCTCATGTAGAGGTAAAAATTTTAATGAGACTTGAAAGAGCTTTAAACCTCTGGTGTAGAGGCAGCCAGAGGAAGATGCAAAGTATTATACAGGTGGCTGAAAACTTGTCCCCTCAAAATAAGCTCCAGGCCTGCTTCTGAGATGTTATCAGCCATTCTCTATGCATTTGCAGGCTTGTCTTCACCACCTTAAAGCTTAATTAATTTACAGACAGCCCAAGACATTTTGCTGCCTTCAGGCAGAGCAGCACATGCATAGAGAGTACCCAAGGCTAAGCAACTGAGGCAGAAAATCCCATAAGCACCTCTCCCTATCTATGGCAGTAAAAACAACAATAACCATTTGCTGCCCTTTCATGACA
The DNA here is from genome assembly GCA_029215795.1 of Anniella stebbinsi. Classification (NCBI taxonomy): domain Eukaryota; kingdom Metazoa; phylum Chordata; class Lepidosauria; order Squamata; family Anniellidae; genus Anniella; species Anniella stebbinsi. The sequence goes on along the minus strand of JARDYH010000004.1, from coordinate 61,654,077 downwards.
CCCCAAATAAGCTGCTTGAAGTGGCTACCTCACCCTGCCTAATGGTAGGACCAGTCCTCTCAACTCTGTACTCATATGGGTGAGATTGTGACCTACATATAACCCTGACTATGGCAATACAATAATGCCAAGTGTGGTAGGGAAGAAAAACAGACCTGTAGTAGTCACTATGCAGTCTATTATTTTGGCCTGCATGGTATTATTGCCACCATCACAGAGGTCTTAGGCACATTTCCAGAGATGCTTACAGAAGGCATTTGCTCCACACTGTGGGTCAGCCTTCCCCAACATGGCACCCTCCACTTGTATTGGACTACAACTCCCATCATCCCCAGATAGCTTGCTGGATGATGGGGACTGTAATCCAACACAAGTGGAGGTGCCAGGTAGGGGAATGCTGCTGTAGGCAAACTGTTTTACTTTAAGATACACTATAAGACAGGTGGGCAGAAAGCAGGTCTCCAGATATGTTGGAGCTCTCAACATTCCTGCTGACTGGGGCTTCTGGGAGTTAAAATCCAAAGCATTTGGAGATCTACCTTCTGCCCACTCCTGCTATAAGATATCCCTCTTACGTTGAAGGGAATGGACTAGGTGAGCAATAGAATCCATTCTAACTCTTAAGGGCTTTAGAACAAGCTTGTTTGCAACAGTTTCTGGAAATGGCTTTTCTCTCAGCTTCTAAAAATAGGGAATGTTGAAGCTTGCACCGCACGCAAGCATGTTCCTTGGAAACAAAATAGGACTTAGTTCAAAGTAAGTTTGCATAAGATGGAGTTGAAATGCAAGGTGTCAAAACATACCCATGACAATTCTTTAAAGAACATGAAAATGGTTAGTCAAATCAATCATTTTAAGAAAAACAAATATTGCTCAGATATACAGAGGGTCTAAGTTGGAGTGACTTTAAAAAAAAACTTTAAAAATGTACAGAGTAGGTATGCATTTCAAGTTTTCAGATTAATAGCTTTTGGTAACAGAGGGATATGAAAAAACTATTAATCAGGTCTGACATAGCTTGTAAAGCAAGGAAAAAGAACACACAGTCGTATGTTTAAAATCTTGGCTTTACTAAGGTCAATGGTAGCTTTATCCCAGATTTCAGCAAAGTGAAATCTAACAGCAGCGAGTGTTAGGGAAGGAATATAGCTCATTTTGGTTTCTTTAAGCCAAAAGGGACTTTAAGAAACAGCAACTTTGCATAAGAAGCACCAGCCCTACACACTTGCCAGTCTCTACTGCTCAGGATATTGTATTTCCACTTAAATGCTTGGTGAAACAGTCATGATGAACTTCAGGTAAGCATGATCCAGACTAAGTTAAGCACTTCCAAGTCCTTATTTATTTCAATGGTTGAGTTAAGCAGATGCTCAACTTTACCATTAAAATCAGTAAAGGGTGGGGAATGTGTGATACTCCAGATGATGTTAGACTGCAACTCCCATCATCACTGACCATTGACTATGCTGGCTGGGACTGATGGGAGTTGGGAGTCCAACATCTAGAGGGTCATACATTTCCCACCCCTGCAGTAGGACATGCAGCCTTATTATCTGCCTGTTTACTCAGAAGCAAGTCTCACCAATTTCAGTAATTCCCTATGTATGAGATTGTAGCCTTAAAAATGTGCTTAACATGGCTGAATCATGCCCATTTATGTTAGGGGAAAGCAGAGGTTCCAATTAATGTATTAGCAGGAAATCAAAGTCACTTTTCATCCATCATTTGTGTAAGGCAAATTTAACTTTTGGCTAGTGATTATCTAAAGGGGAAAAATTATGATGGAATCTGAAGAAACAAACACAAATGAAGTCTCAACATCCTTTGGATTCAACTAGAAGAGAAAGAAGGCCCTACTCAAGCCCTTTGGCAAAGGCTGGCTTGCTCCACTGACAGAGAAGGACTATTGCAGAGTAGTTAAAAGCAAGTGAAGTGATGATGAGAGATCCACTGACAAGTGCTGAACTTCACACCTGGGCTAGGAAATAATCAGGTGGATGAAAGAGAGGTCCACATCTCATGAAGTATTGTAGGGGTTTTGTATCTTTTTTCTCTCTCCTCTGAAATACATTATGTCTATATGGATATCCACAGATCTTAAGAAGGGGCTAATCACGCAGATGATCCTTGGATAAATCCAAGGACAGATCTACATGGCCTCCCAATCAACCACCTGATAATTTCAGAATTGAAAAAGCTCATGGAGGCAAAGGAATTGATTTAAGCTCATATGCACAAAGCTAGCCATAATGCTCATGGGGATTCTGCTTTCCATGGGGACAAAACTGCAAAAGACTACAATTAATGTGGACCTGAGAATGTTCTGGGAAAGGATTTGTTCTTCTTAAGAGACATCATGGAGGAAATCATGTCCCTTTGTCTCCCACAGCACTGTGAACACCATGGCCTGTCATGGTTCTTACCACTGGTCCCCGTGGCTTCTCGAAGTAATAAATCCTGTCCCATGCTCAATTCCACCCTTCCTTATTGTACTGCGCTGTGGATCTCCTGCTTTGGAATCTCCATGTGGATGATTAAGAGACCATATTGGAACAGAAGCTGGCAAAACACATCTGGTTTCCTTTGGTTGTTCCCTGGATCCTCCTCTCTTTGAAAGCGTCACCACAGAGCAGTGAGTCAATGGCTGGTGTACAAGTGGCCAGCAACACTTTCCTTCTCTGTCACTCCGTGAAAAAACGCCGCACCACAAAATGGCCCAGCAAGATAATTGCTGCCACTATCACCGCATACTTCAAATAAACATTGCTTAAGTCCAGTGCTGCCACCTAGGGGAAAGAAACGTACTGTTACATATAAAACTAAAGGACAGCCTTCCCCAACCTGGTGCTCTCCAGATGTGTTAGGACTACAATTCCCATCATCCCCAGGCAGCACAGCCAGGCTGTTCTAGATGTAGACATGTACTTATGGCTTTCAAACTTTAATAAGGGCTCCAAAGCACATGTAGGAAAATTCATGAAAGCCCTATTTATATTGTCTATGTGACCATCAATATACTATGCGTTAGGCTGACCAGATAAAATCCAAGTCAGGGCTCATGTAACTTTAACAGTTGTAGAGAAAAGGGAATTTCAGCCAGGGTCATTTGTATGCAATTAGTTCCTGGTGAAATTCCCTCTTCATCACAACAGTTAAAGTTGCAGGGGCCCTGCCTTCTTTTGTATATGGTCACTCTAGTATAGTGCCTGCACCTTTAACTGTTGTGATGAAGAGGGAATTTCACTAGGAACTAATTGCATACAAATGACACTGGCTGAAATTCCCTTTTCTCTACAACTGTTAAAGTTACATGAGCCCTGACCTGGATTTTATCTGGTCACCCTACCATGTGTAATTTGCTGCTTATACATCCCAGTGCACATTCTGTGAATTCACATCCAATTGTGTAAGATCCTAGCACAAGTTCATGTGATGAATTATCTACATGTACAAATTGTGACACGTTTTCCTAGTTTTTAATTACAAAAACGTATAAAACAGGCCTCAAATGCCTTGAGATCCAGGGCCTACTTCTGGTGAGGTACACCTGACCTGGGCAAAGTCATATTGCATATGTGGGGACTGGGGCAGAGAAGCTGCAACTGAAGAGGTGAAGGATGAGGAGTGAGGGAGAGCAGCTGCTGGCTCAGGTGTCCACCCTGCTATCAAAAGCTGGCAGCAGGCAGCTCAAATTTCACCTGGACCATCAGAGAAAAGGCCGTAAGAGAAGCAAAGGTGCAGACACCATAGCTCAGTGATAAACTACATGCTTTAGATGTAGGGTGGGCAGATCCAGGGGACAATTCTCACCCTTCCCCACACACCTGGAACCACTGGGGGTCACACCCTGCCCCCTCACTGTGCTGCTGAATTTACTGCAAAGAGTGGATTTTTCTGTTTTGCTACCGCACTGCAAAATTTCAGCAGCAAACAGCAGCTTACTTTCCTTTAATACAGGGGCGGGCAATTTACAACAGTCCGGGGGCCATTTTGACCCCTGGCATGGGTTGTAGTTCACAAGCTAAAATAATGGCTTAAATCACTGGTTTGCCACTGAAATTTGATGGGAAACCACACCATAGTGCTATAATGGTTACATTTTGCTTGTGCACCATAGCAGCTACAGAGGGCCAAAAGGAGCAAATTTAGCCAGTACTCCATAGCCACTACCCGCCTCTGCAATAATATAAGGAAAATGCGCCCTTTTTGGCTGCCGAATTTCTGCAGCAAATTCAACAGCAGTGGGTGTATACAAACAAGGCCAGGCTCCCTGCATGTGGGGCACATGTTGTCCATCCCTGCTTTAGATGCAGAAGGTACCAGTTCTAATCCCTGGCATCTCCAGGCAGGGTTAGGAAAGGCCCTGTCTGAAATTCTGGAGAGCCATTGCCAGTCCTGGTAGACGAAAATGAGCTAGGTGGATCAATAGTCTGACTTGCTCTAAAGCCCTTTTTCCCAAGGAGCCCTATAGAAACAGGCAGGCCTGCCACTGGTATCATAACCTTTAAGTCTACAAGCAAGGGAGGAGACTTCATACTGCCCACAACCCCCATCCACAAAAGTAGGGTCAGAGTGAGCCTACTTTTGTGAAGAGAAACAAGTGAGGGGTTGTGCGTGTCTGTTTTGAAAGAAGACTCCTCTGGGATGGCTCTGAGGTTCACTTACCCATCCTCCTTGCTGGGCAATCCACCGGGCGATGTTGTTGCGAAGCACAAAGTCAGCTATGTAGCGGGCAATTTTCTTCAGGAAGCCTGTCAACCCATGCTGGTAGACATGGATTGCCATCCTGTAGCCAAAGCCTAGCAGTGCTATCACACGACCCCAGTTTATGCCGCTGTCAAACAAACTGTGGACAAGAGGATTTTAAAAAATAAGGGCTATTTTGATGGCTGGCTCTCAGCTGCCCTCTACTAAGGCACTGCTTGTTCACATCCTGCTAGCTCCAATAAAGCATCTCCAGGACACTCGGGCATTCAAAACTAGGCTAGTGTGAGCAGAGCAGAGTCACTTATGCTCCCACAAGGCATATTCTAACAGACCTATGTATTATCAAGGGAGAAAGAATCCACATACACGCCCCCACCACAACCACTAAGTTCTTGTTCAAGCTATTCCTGCGATTTATGTAATTAGCAGAATGCACAGTTGCTGCTAAAATTGAGCCACTTTCCATTCGGACACCTTCCTTGAGTTAAAATATGCACTTCTTGGACAGGTGGCCCCAAGGGCCTCTCAAGTGCTGCAACCCCTCTAGCAGTGGGACTTAGGCCTGCTCTGTATGAAAAGCAGGAGGAGGAAGAGTCCTGAGGTGGTTGAATGGATGGTATTTCAGGCTCTGCTTTGAAAAATGCCCCACGATTCAAAAAAACCAGCACAACAAGAAGTCAACTGGGATAGAACTCAACTACGTTCTACATTTAGCCTAGAGAAGAGAAGACTGAAGGGGGATATGACAGCATTTTTCAAGTACCTAAAGGGTTGTCTCATAGAAGTCAGCCATAACCCGCTCTCAATTATACAAGACTGTATGACTCAAAATAATGGGCTTAAGTTACAGGAAGGCAAATTTTGGCAGAACAGCAGGAAAAGCTTCCTAACGGTCAGAGCAGTCAGACAATGGAACCTAGCGAGGTGGTGGGCTCTCTGTCACTGGAGGTATTCAGGCAAAGACTGGATAGCCACCTGTCAGGGATGCTTTAAACAGTATTCCTGCACTGAGCAGGAGATTGGACTCGATAGCTGAAATGGCCCCTTCCAACTCTACGATTCTATGATAATACTCTAAAGCATCCTTTCCCACACATAGAAGGTGCCAGGTTGTGGAAAGCTGCTATAGAATTGAGAAGCAAAAGTAAGATAACACTTGTTTAAGTCTTTGGCAGCACCAGCTAGGGAAAAAAAGGCTTGTTGAAGGTGATATTTTCAAATTCTATCCACACAAGACAAGAAATGCCATCTTCTATATTATGCCTGTTCCGGCTCTTAAATCTTCAAGATAGGTGCTGCTCTCGGCACCATAGTCTAGAGGTGGGAAGCAGGGCCTTTTCTGGGATGGCAGTATCTACAGAACTCGATCACCCCATCCTGCTGCATGCCCTCACAGAGGTTTATCCAGTCTGCTTGACCAATTGACTAATGTTGCTATTGTGATTCGTTTTTGTTCTTGATACTTTGTTTTTAAAGTGTTAATGAATTTTATATGCAGTTTAACAAGGTTGTTAGCTGTCTGGAAAGCCTCTTTGGCTGACTTGTCAGATAACATTTTTACAATAGCCTTTTTTTTTAAAAAAAAACCAAACGCAACATTATAAGAGGAAATGAGAATTCTGACACGGCTGGATGCCGCACTGCATAACCTTGGAGGTTTGCGTTGCAGGATGTTTAGCAGGCATAGTATGGAATGGAGAGGGTTTACATATATTACCACTGAAAAGGAAGAACAGGAAAGCACTGTAGCGTTAATTTACCTGGTTGCAGCGCAATGATTACCTCAAGGTGGTAAAGCAGTGAGAACAACGCCGCTTGGCTTTCCAAGGAAGGGAAAGCAGGAAGAGAGGACAGAAGAGACAGTTAAACAACATTAACAGAGAACAGGGAGTGGACAGTGTGCATCTACATATGGGTGTGTATATGTTGTGGGATCTTTGGCAGAAAGTGAGAGAAATTGTGAAGGAGATACACCTATGACCCAAGCCCTCCTTTTGGCACTCACCACTATGGACAAGCTAAGAGCTCTCCAACCCAATTCATCTAGTGAATGCCGTCAGTTTATGTCTGCTCCTTGCATAATTGTTAGGAATTGAGTACCGTATTGATATGTGATTGGTAGTTTTGATTATTTATGAACAGTGCAATCCTATGAAAGTTTAGACAGAAAACAGTCCTACAACACCCAGCATTCCCCACCAGCCATGCTGGCTGGGGAATGCTGGATTTTGTAGGGCTGTTTTCTGTCTAAATTTGGATAGGACTCTTAGGAACATAAGACTGCCCCGGATAGCCATGCCCCCTTCCCATGCCCCCACCCTGAGCGCCGATCATTTGGTGGTTTCCTGACCTTTGCACAGTTTCCCCTGCCCCCATTCTAAAAGATGGAAATGCCTCTACTAAAGGCTTAGTGATGGGCAGTAAGAGTGTTAAGCTAAAATATGCTGGTAGTTTCAGCACTTCGTCCCCACCCCCTTCTGCCATTGTCTCCGCCCACTGCTGGAGTACGGCCCTCAGGAGCTTCTCAGAAACAGAATTCGGCGTCAGGCTCAAAGAGAGTCAATGCCATAGGTATTTGGGGGGTGTTTGTTTTTTTAAAACTGAAGAAAAAAATGCCATTCCGTTCAGGCTTGGCAGATAAAGCAGAAAAAATGAAGAGTCTAGTGGCACTTTAAAAAACTAACAAATTTATTTTGGCAGAAGGGTTGATTGATTTATAATCCCTCAGTGGACCATAATCCAAGGAAGCTTATGCCTTAATAAATGTGATGAGGTAGGTACCAAAAGACTTGGTTTTGCTGCAACAGACTAATATGGCTACCCCTCTGGAAATAGATATATCAGAGATGTTGCTAAACGGCTCCTATGTTGTGAGCTCATCTAGAACTGCCCCCATGTGAATTACAACAGCCTTGGAAAACTCTAAAGCTGTCTATGCCACTTAGAAAGCAAGGGCTAGAGGAGTACCTAGTTAAAACAACAGCAGCTGCCCACTGACTTCAAGCAAAGAACTGAGATGGGCCTAGAGGAACAGCTTTGAGCTGATGGGATGATCCGCTAAGAGCGTGTATAAATCTCTCACATATTTAGTTTTAACCAGCCCCTTTTTTATAAGGGGACCTTTCAAGGCTCCATTTAGGAACCCTTCATGCAAGAAGAAGAATCCAGCCTTGGCTGGGTGGCTTGGTCCCTGCCTGACCTACCTGGAAGCTATGTTGATGAAATAATCATAGGCGTTGTCCATTGTTGGTTGCAGTGACTTCAGCATATCAGAGAACTCCTTATCATAGCGTTTATTGATGTCATCGGCAATGACGACCAGGCGCCTGCCCACCTGGCTGGGGATGCTGCCCAAAGGACAAAGGAAATGGTTAGATGGGAATGTGGAGGCAGCGGACATGTGGCCACGTCTTGTGTTTTGGGAGGGAACAAGGTGTAAAATCTATGCAGTCTACCTATCTGGTTCCTGAGGGATCTCAGCTATTTCTGGGTCTTCTGGCACATCCCCCTCAGTGTGCTCCTGCTGGTATCGGTAGAAAACATAGCTATGGAACACATCCTCAGTCTCCTGAGCCACCTGGTCTTCTGCAGAAGAGACAATAAGGGAGTATCAGAACACAGCCACTCCATCTATACTCTAGATTCATAATATAATAAGAGCCGAAGCATATTCTCTAGATTCTACAGAATATGCTTCAGCTCTCATTAAATTATAAAAGTATATAAGAAGACAAAGTGGACCAGATGCAGTATGGCGACCCTTAGATAGGTGCTCCATTTCCCAAATCATAGTAAGAGGCCTAAATGGCCTTAAACCCAAGTATATAAAAGATTTCCTTCTCCCACATGAACCTGCCCACCAACTGGGCTCTTCCCTGGGTTGCCCCCTTTTGGAGGTTAGGCAGCTGGCTCCTGCAGAAAGGGCCTTTTCTGTAGTGGCGCCCAAGCTCCCCTCACCCAAATACGTGTTCTTGGCATTTCCTTTGCTGTCTTCAAGGTGACAGGCAAAGTCTGTTCGGTTCTCTCATGCCATTAATGACCTTTATGATTATGAGAGACACTTTAATTTGACCTTCCACTGTACAATAAATATTTAATCCAGATTCTTATATGCTAGTCTCATTTTTATCTGTTGCCGTACTCGTTTTTAAAATGGTCATTTTAGTGACACTTTGAGGACCTTTGGTGAAAAGGTGGGAAATAAATCCCATGAATAATACCATAAATAAATAAAGTGGTATTTGATACATACCACAATATCAAGAAGTTGGAAGTAAGATTCAAGGAAATATCATGGCAAAGAAGTTACTGGGTGGAAGACTACCTAGCATAAAACAATTCAATATATTGAACACAAGAGGGCAGTGCAAAGCTAAAAAAAATGTAGAAGAAAACTTATAGGAGAGAACCAAAAATTCAAAGATATCAACACATTCTAAGAAGGTCCAAACTAGACACGATAGTAATCACACTAATGGGAGTTGTCCTTGACATGCATATTCAAAAAGCACCAGATTGCACCAAGTGGACACTTACAACAATAAAGAGCATCAGTTCTAACCAGGGATGGGCAAGTCTGTTTTGTTTTCGACACCTTTCTAACTTTTTGAAGCACAAATTTGTTCCGTCCAGTTTCAGCATCAATTTGCAAGATTTTTTGGTTAGAAATCTGCACAAAAAATCCAATGCATTTCTCTCAATGTCTTCAGTTTAGTATGCATTTTTGTATCTCTCTCCCCCAATGCATTGGGAGAAATGCACACAAAACTGAAGACATTTTTGTACACATTTCTCCTGTATCCCGCCCTATATCACTGGGATCTCAGGGCAGCGTACCAATAAAATCAGAACAATGTAAACATAAATAAAACACACAGCCAAAAAAGCATTAAATCGTTAACAAATAAAAACCAATAAAATGTTTTAAAAAAGCAATAAAAGCAATTAAAACTACGAGTGACCATGGAGAATTTAGAGCTCAAAGGCTTTGATAAAGAGCCATGTTTTAACTTGATGCCGAAATGAAGCTAGTGTCGGTGCCAGTCAGGCCTCCAAGGGAAGGGTATTCCACAACCAAACGGACTAGGTAGGTTTGTGTTAAAAGATGAACCAAACTAATTTCTCCCCTGTCCCTAGTTTTAACTGCAGGATAGGTATTTACATGCTCAAGTGTGGTATAGTGGGTCTAGAGAGTGTAGGACTTGGGAAGCTCAGGTTCAAATTCCAGCTCAGTCGCAAAGTTCTCTCTCAGTTCTTTGTCATCTCTCTCAGCTTAATCAACCTACACTACATTTTTCAGGGTGCATGGATTATACTGTGCTTTAAGTCAGATGACAGATTAATTCCTTCTTATCAAATGCAGTTTCTTATCTAATCTACACACACACACCTTAAAACATGAAGATTCAAAGCTTTTGGGGTGATGGAAAATAATGACATTTATGAATTGAAAACTGCGGTGCACGTACAACCACACACACACACACACACACACACACAAAACAAAGTCTTCTATGGCATCCAGCTAAGTGGCAAGATTTCTATTTTCATTTTTAAGCCACAAAATAGGCAAGCTTATCAAATATCCAGGAAAGCAACCGTGTTTGTTTGTTTTTAAAATGACATCATGTGGTCATCACATTATGTAGTGTGCTGTGTTTTAAGTTTCCAAGAGGCTAAAGGGGTCATTTTCAGCCGTCATTTGGCTAATCGGTATCTGCATCACAGTATGAAGATGGTGTCCTGGAAATGTCAAACATTTTTCATTGAAAGAGCCCATCATTCCCTGTCTCCCTCCCCACGCCCTTTTCAGAGTCTTAACTCTTTTATGAGGTGGAGCAGGTGGCCCAGAGGATGCTCAGCCAAAGGGGACGTTCAGCACCAGCCTTCCACAACTGCGTGCCCTCTAGATGCAATTAATTACAATCCCCACCATTGACCATGCTGGGAATTGGAGTCCAACACAACTAAAGTGTGCCAGAATTGAGGAAGGTTGCTCAATAGATATCTGGGCAACTGTCTGATGAGTAACATGTAGTGCATTCCACTCTATGGCCCCCATGATGCTGATATGACATGGTGCCCATTTCACCAAGAAATGTGTGTGAAAGACAGACAGACAGACAGACAGACAGACAGACAGACAGACAGACAGACAGAGGTCAATGTATGGCAAACCCTAATGGACATCACCTTGCTGCAAGGCATAACTCACCAAACCAAAATGGATAGGTGCATGTTAAATATTTGCCAGTGCCAGGATCACTTTTAAAAACCACTGATAATATTCATTGATATTAATACTGCATTTTAATGTATAAACAACATCCTCAGGCATTGTTGTGAAATAAAACACCAATACATGGCTTGTACAGGACCAGTGAAAGGGGTAGGAGGACGGGATGGGGAAATAGTAACTGGAAACTGAAAGCAAAGCGTTGACTCATATCAGAGTAGATCTCAGTTGCAAAAATTCTAACTAGCCCACAAGTTGCAAACAACAAAGAAAAAAACATATCTGTTTTCCATGGTCACTAAGGTTTAGCATCCAGGTTATTACTAAAAAAAAAAGGGAGGGGAGAAAGAAAAGCAAATGTTCTGTGTCCCCATTATCATCTGGAATACGAGCTCCCAGGGCATCCTGGAAAACTAGCCTCTGAGAATTCTTGAGTCCCAGTAGGGCAAAAACCCAACCAATTCTTGTACTTCTTGAATTGTGCAGAGCTAAGGGCTAAACTAGATGTGACATTGGCTGAGTTCAGACATCACAATAGCCCAAGATGGGTAATCAACTACCTACAGTTAGCTTATTTTTTAAATAGCCCACGATTCCCCACCTCATGAGTGGGCTAATAAGCTACTGTGAATAGCTTATTACGTGACTGTGTGTAATTTGCTCAACACGCCACCCCACCCCGTCGTGCTGCAGTCCTCCCTCTCGAGCACTGGCGCTGTTTTACCTCTGAAATGCTGGAAGTTTGCAGGATTGAGACAAAACTTCATATACAGCCTCCCCCAGTCAGGAGGCACCTGATCCACCATCAAACCTTGCACATTTATACCAGAGGGGTGAAAATCCTGAGTGTACCAAAAAGGGGGAGTGGCTATAAAACCTTGGGGGTTTGCAGGATCAGGACCAATCTCCACACAGGGCCTCTTCTGGTTGAGAGGCACCCGATGCATCGCCCAAACCCTGCACCCTGACACTGATAGCTGGCAAAGAACGGACTGGCAGCAGTTTTGACTGCTCTTATTGCTCAGCTCTCTAGCCAGCCAAAATAAGCCATGGTGACCACCAGACAACACAATAACCCACAATGGTTTAAATAACCCACTCTGCAGACTGGGTTATCAGAGTGGGTTATTTTGACCAAATAAGCCATTGTGGGTTGAAGAACTCTCACCAGAAGACACGATAACTCACGATGGGTTAATTAAGCCATCGTGGGTTATTGTGATGTTTGAACCCAGTCATTCAGTTCACGTAATGAACAGGTACTGTCATCTGCCACCCCTAATGGATTTCTCCATTTCCTTTAGCTGCAATCCTCACAGTAGCTGGCGGGAAATGAATTTATTTATACTCCACATTTCTGCTGAGAAAATGGAGCTCAAGGTAGCTAACAACCATAAAAATATTTTTTAAAATGCCCTGCTAAAAATACTCATAAAACAAATATGTTGGATTTCCCCAGCAACAATATATTGTTGTGAGCTATCCATGTTGTAACGCAAAGTATTTTGGAATGGCTTTGCCTTGAATGAGTAAGACCAGAAATCTTTTAGTTATGGAGTGGCATATAAACATTGTAAATTTTTTTAAAAAGCTTTACAAGGGAACTACAAAAGACATGTATAATATATACACACACACATACCCAGAAAGATATGGAGCAACACAGCTGCCAGCATTTTGGGACTTTCCTTGGGGGTGTTATTATAGGATTAAAATGATGAGCGACTGCACTTCAGAATTTAGTACTATACTACTGGCTTCTGGACTGTGTGAACAGTGGCTTCAAACCCATCACTGTGCATTCCGTGTTAGCAGCAGGTACTGGCATGCAGACTGCCTTCAAGATGAGGCCAATCCACATATCACATAGCTTACAAAGGTTACAACTCTGGTGCGGAACTGTTGGCTGAATTCGGATGACACAATAAGCAACTGAGGGTGGGGGGGAACAATCATCAGTTGTATGTCGTCTGAATGCTGCCATAGTCAGCTCAGCGCTGATCCTAATCCACACCACAGTTATTTATTACCATGTGTGGGGAGTACCCCCTAGATAAACAACTGCAGAGTTGATTATTACTCCACCATTGACTATCGTGTTGTCCGAATTCAGCCACTGTCTTGCACAGAGGTTTTTGGTGGCTGCAAGACAGATTTTTAGCAGCCTAGTATTACTGCACGTTACCGGAAAATGACCTCTTCCATGATGTGACTCTGCAAGGCAGAGACAGATTTTACCTTCAGACATGGAGGGGACACAAAGATGAAGTATGTGGATGCCTGAAGCCCCCCCCCCCCCCCCACTTATTTTTGGTTGCTATGCAATGACATTCCTCAGCACGCTTTCTAGAGATAGTGCTCATATATTCAGAAATGTAGCCTCTTCTGCTTCATGTGTCTGCCTGAAACTGTTTTAGTTGAATCCACTGGCATATCTCAGATGAAACTGGCCATTTCCTCTCGTGCTAATCTTGCTGAATAGTAAACAGGTGACTCAGTGGCAAACACTGACAAGTAAACATAGCTCTGAACAATAATCAACGTTCTATACACGGGAAACAAATATTAGTTGACAAAACCTGAAAAACAGCAAGGAATGCAGGATCCCAAGGAAGAGACGGCAGCCTTAGGAAACAAACGAGCTTCAGGCTTGGCTGCTTAGATAGAATTATGGATGGTTTATACAAGGCAGCAGGATCCATTCACTGGTTTCTTAAATTGGACAGGTTAAAATATGGAAGGTTTTGGCCAAAGTATTATGCATTGCTAGCAAAACCTTTAAAAAATGAAAATTTTTAAGTCTGGAAATCATATAAACATTATTTATTTTATGTCTCCATTTTGACTTTTTAAAAGAAGCTTAAAAATGAAAGCTTGAATAAACTTAAAAACGTGCTGTAACGGACTGTTTTGCTTTTAGGCTACACCAGCCCAAGCTAGAGCGCTCCAGAAGTGATGGACTACAACACTCCCAATCCCCAGCCAGACTGAGCCATGTAGGGGATGATGAGAGTTGTAGTGCAACACATTTGAATGGGCTCCAGATTGAGGAAGTCTGGACTACACACTTTTAGCCTCCGGTAGTTTTTTTTAAAATTATAAAAAGTAAGCCTATAAACATTCAAAGACTACTGCAGTCTTGTCCCTAGTGCGCTCCAGATGTTTCGGACTTCAACTCCCATCAGCCCCAGCCAGCACGGCCAATGGTCAGAAATCCTGGGAAGTTGTAGTCCGGAATATCTGGAGGGCAACAGGTTGAAGAAGGCTGGGCTCCTGGATAGAAATACATTCGTGACACCTAAACATGATGCAGTTTCCCCCCCACCCCTTCGGCTTATCCCTAAAAAGGATCACATGGGAAGAGATGGTAGGGGCCCTTTCCGCAATAGATTCTGCAGCAAAAGACAACCCATATTTCATGGACAGCATAAATCATATCACTCCTACAAGTGCTGAACTCATTCCTCAAGTACTGGTTCTTATGCAGCCCAAACAATACCCTTGTACCAGAGGGAAGTATCAGCAGGCCAAGGGGGGACCCCAAGGAGTGGTGTAAAGGAATCAGGGCTGGCAGGGACACAGCACTAGCACTTTTTATTAGCAGGGAGCCTGATGTCATCTCCTCCCTCCTCAGGATTCCTTGTTCGTTCTGAGCTTAGCTGCTACAGTCCTCACAATAGCTGAGGGAGCAGTGGGGGGAGCGAATAAATTTCCACAGAGACAATTTCACATTATCACAGTGAGGGAAATAAGCACTGGTGGCATGGCTTGTTTTCAGGAGAGGGGGAAGCAACCCTCAAATAACTCGACAATAGCCCACACAAGCCAGGTTTGGATGACCGGCACATGGTGGGGTTAACAAACCACCCAGGTGAATCATGTCATTGTGAGCTATTCTATGTGAAGTATTTGGGTGTGTGTGTGTCTTGGTCTTGAATGGCCAACTAAGACCCAAAAGCATCATAAAAGACCTGCTCCTGGTAGAGCTGAAAACTGCTACAACTGGTTATTTATTTATTTATTACATTTCTATACAGCCCAATAGCTGAAATTCACAGCAACATAGGCCACTGTGCTGATATGGATCAGCACAGCAGACTGAAATTTTGGACTCTCCTTAGGCGTGTGGCTCTGGGGACTGTCATGATGCATGTCTGCAGTCCAAAATTTACCACTATACCCCAAGGTTTGCAGAAGTACAACCCCTCTTTTTTAGGAGCCTCCCCCCGGCCGCCCCAGTATGAGTATCCAGTATGAGAGACAGTATGCCTCTGCCTGCCAGTTGCTAGGAACACAAGCAGGAGAATGCTGTTTCACTCCTTTTCCACACTTGGGCTTCCTTCCCATCGGCTTCTGGTTGGCCACCGTGGGATAAGAATGCTGGACTAGATAGGCCTTTTGTCTGATCCAGCCTGTCTCTTCTTACATTCCTAATGAGGGCTGAGCATTGAGTCAGTTGGAAAAGGAAGCTATGGGGAAAGAATAACATGGGAAGCTGCCTTCTACTGAGTTAGAACATTGGTATGTCTAGCCCAGTATTGTGGATACTGACTGCAGGGTTCCAGGCAGGAGTTTGTTGGCCATGACTTGCACAGAGGCGGACGTAGCGTCAGCAGTTCGGGAGCCTTCAAAACACCACTGATCAGCTGGCAGAAGGGACAAGAGAGGCTAAGGGCTTCTTCATACAACCAAAATAAAGTACGCTGGTGGCTGGCCTCTCCCAGAAGTTTGCGCGCCGTTTAGATGATGACAGCATCAGCCAGGACATCCCCCACAGCTCCCCCCCATTCCGTTATAAAACAGACTAAACCCTAACGGCATGAAATCAGCAGTGTGCAGTGCTGGGGTTGTGCTATGAACTTGCCGAGGAAGGACTTTCCTGTGTATCTGCGATCGAGGGAGAAGAGCGTAAAATGCCTCCCTGCAACAAAGGGAGGCAGATCTGCTCCCCCATCCCACTAAGAGCACCCCTTTAGTTTCAGTGGAACTTACTCCCAAGTAAGTGTGCTGAGGGTTTATGTCTACTCAGAAGTAAGCCCTGGCTTTCCTGGGGGCAGCGAGGAAATAGTACAGCAGACTTCCCCTCCCTTGCTTTGCACACATGCCAGGGAAGGAGGGAGGGGCTCCCTCGATTCAAACCATCCCCAGGAAATAGCAGAATCTTCTGTCTTGTCACCCCCCCTCCTCTGGTGTAATCAGCTCATATCAATTGCGCCAAGAACCAGGAAGCACAACAGCTCCGGGTAAACAATGCGATTTCCTTTAGTGTAGAGATACCCTCAATGAGAGAGAAGGCAAGAGGTGGAGAGGGGCAAACAGGAGAGTGGAAGATGAGGCCATTATTTCTCCAGGTCTCCTCCTCCATTATCCTATTTCTCTCCTTCTCTTTCCTCCTCCTCCAAAAGAAATGAGCAACAGAGGACAGACGAACAGATACATAGCTATAAAAAGGGCATCCTTCTCGTTGTCCGAAGATATCATTTCCTGGTTCGCAGAAGAGAAGCTATTTTCAAAACAGCAAACTGTGACGTTACCCTGAGCACACTGATACCTTTCTCTTCTTTCCCAGCCTTGTTTTGGCTATCTAGCCGTTATAACTCAGTACTTGAATTAGCTCTTCGTATATTCATCCTGTTTATTTTGAATGCACCCATCCTCTCTCTGCTTTCCTTTATGTTGACTTTTAATAAAAAAAATATTGGATTGGTACTTGGGAAGAGGTGAGTGCTTTATAGACTCAGAATCACATGTTACAGCCCTGTAGCTCGGAGGTCACTTTGACCTCAAATCAGGGAGAAAGCAGAGTTGTTGGCAATTTGCTCAGAAGAAAAATCAAGCCGGTCACTTCCTAGCCTGTTCGCCCTTGAAAGGTGTGAGAGCCGGCAGAACTGCACTCAGCTGACCTACATTATCAATCAGCCTTGGGGAGGATCTCAGCACCCCCCAAGCAGCAACAATAGCCAAGCAAACCACATGCAGAAATGCAGGCCAGGACCAGGCAGAGCCTGGCGGATGGTAAGAAACAGCTCATCTGCCCTGAAGAAGCTCCCACTGCCTTGTCTGTCGCTTCAGTACATAGTTGGGTGCATTACTTTCCAGAAGTAAGGGTGGTATTTCCTGGGCAAAACAGTGATTCTCCAGGAGATGGGAAATAAATATCCATGATGTTTGGATTGACAGTCATAAACAGTCATACTTTGCCAGAGCAAAAAGAAAAAGGTCAATATCACATTTATGTACTTGGTCTCAGATGTCTAATTTTTCCACCATGATTTTTCTGTTATGCAGAAGTTTTTTCTTATACTCCGTCAAAGACACTGAATTTGTTTGTTTGATAGAGTCAAAAACGTAGAATGTAACATATTCAGTTCAGATTTCATTTGGATAGGGCAATCAGATGCTTCCATTACGTTGGGAATGGAGAGATACCACTGCTATGCCAGAAGAACAACTGCTGTATCCAGAGCCCAATCCAAGGAGGGCGGGGAAAAACACAGAAGTAGAAAACTCAAAACAGTGGAAAAATGACAGTTTTGCGCCCCATGCCCCTGGAAAGGCCTCTGTAGCCCACCAATCAGTGACAATGCCCACACATTGAACCTATCATCAACTCACGCCGATACAGACTTGCCCCCAGCACAACCCCCTGCACCATGACACACAAAGTGACACCATTTTTAAGCTGATGGGTTGTTGTTATGTCCAAACAGGGCCAGAGACTGAACCCATGGTTTGTTGCTTGGCTGTTTACAAAAGCAGATGCAAAGCAGAAGTGACGAGCAAGCAGGAAACAGTGCAGCCCTGACTAACTATGGGCATGTTTAATCCATAGTAAACTGTAATGTGCGAACCTGTTCACTGAGTGAAGCAAAGATCCAACCTGTCTTCAGCAGAGGAAGTTGCAAGAGAAAGAGAGAGCAGCAAACAAAAGACTGACCTAAGTGACCAGTACTTAAGATTTAGTTTTTTTGGGACATATACAGACTTATCAAGTACTATATGTGGTGGTACTTAAACTGGAATATATATGATTACCGGTAAACAAGACATTGTATTCTGTAAGAGACCGGTAGAAGTTATTTGCCCCACCTAGACTCGTTTGCTGTGAGTCCCTCTAGAGAACATAAAACATGTAGATTGGAAAAGAGATTGTCTTCTACTAGATAATGGATACCTGTCAGTATGAGAGATACCTAACTGCTAAGCTGGAGAAAGGATTCAAATTTGTGGCTGAGTTTTCCACATTCTACTACAGTGTACTATGTAACGTGCGAGCTCCAATCACGATTTCTTAACCTCCTTTGCAGGCAGCCTTGTCAAATGAGGAAATCAACAAGTCTTCAACAATACATCCAATGTAATGATATCAGATCCAAAACATATTTGTGCAGGGAAAGGAAGAGTGCCAAAGTTCTTAAATACAACCATAAAAATCATTTATGAAATTTCCTCAGCCCCTGGCATCAGTCTATCTATATTAACAACTTTATGCAGTTCATTTTATTGATCCAATATATAGCACCCAATATTAACGATCGTATGAGCATTAATAGTCTTAGTTTTATGCTTTTTTTCTTCTAACACAGCAGTAATTATCTGTTTTCACAAACAACAGTAACTCTTTTGCAGTGACAGTTGTTAATACAACCAGTGGAATTAACACTAAGAGTAATTAAGCTTTGCTGATTCGGTTCCTTTGGTAAATGGAATCTTGATCATGGAAATGCTCACCCATGCACTACAACATGTACAATTACTGTTGATCACAGATGTGCAGTTTGATCATCTAAAAAAAGAGGTAGCCAAGCTGGTGACCCGTGGGTATTTTGGACTACAACTCCCATCTACCCCAATCAGCAAGGCCAATGGTCTGGGTTATGGGTGTTGTAATCTAAACCAACTGGAAGGCACTCAGTTGCCTACCCCTGGTATAAACACATCAAATAGGGGTAAATACCATGGGTAGTTTACCAACTAGGAATATAAGAATATACGAAGCTGTCTTATACAGGGTCAGACCAATGGTCCATCTAGCCCAGTATTGTCAACACTGACTGGCAGTGGCTCTCCAGGGTTTCAGGCAGGATTCTTTCCTTGCCCTACCTGGAGAAGCCAGGAATCAAGCCTGGGCCTTCTGCATGCAAGCAGGCTATCACACTGAGCTATGGCCCTTCCCCAAACTATGTGGTCTAAGGGAAGGTATAAGACAGCTTTCCCCAACCTGATGCCTTCCAGCTGTGTTGGGACCACAACTCCCATAATTCCAAGCCAGTCAACTGGGAATTGTGGGAGTTTTAGTCCAACACAGCCAGAGGGCACCAGCTTTGGAAAGGCCCAGGGAGCACTTGTCATTAGCACTTGAAGAGACCACCTTGAGACACGTCTGCTTTTATTATTCTGTCTTCTGTAACTTCTATTTGTTTTAATATTGCCTTGGCAGAAAAGGAGCACATACATGCAAGAAATGAATAAACTGCTACAGAAATAAACCCTGCTATAACTATTCTTTTAAAAGTAATTTATGTAACCTTGAAATGTAAGGGTCTCATTTTATACGTTTACAGTGCAAGCCTATGCACGTCTATTCAGAAGTAAGTTGTATTGAGTTAAAGAGGGCTTATTCTCAGGTAAATGTGCATAGGCTTGCAGTCTAAAAGTAATTCCTTTAGCAAATCTCCGAAGCATCCTAATCATGACACAACCTAACCGAACATTATAGAAGACAATGGTTATAGAAGGCTACATGTTAAGTTCTCTTATTCAGAGATCACATAGCTTCGTGAGTATTCACATGAGGAATTCCCCTACACAAAACACACTTGTATAGAATTAGGATGACCACATGAAAAAGAGGACAGGGCTCCTGTATCTTTAAAAGTTGTATAGAAAAGGGAATTTCAGCAGGTGTCATTTGTATGCACGCAGCACCTGGTGAAATTCCCTCTTCATCACAACAGTTAAAGCTACAGTTAAAGCTACAGGTCAAGAGGGAAGGGCTCCTGCAGCTTTAACTGTTGTGATGAAGAGGGAATTTCACCAGGTTCTGCATATATACAAGTGACACCTGCTAAAATTCCCTTTTTATGCAACTGTTAAAGATACAGGAGCCCTGTCCTCCAATTCATATGTTAACCGTAATAGAACAGAATATACACTCTTAGTCCGAATTGTATTTTCTGGATGCTTCTGACTGCTATCATTATTTAGACACAATCACACTGGTGTGAACATGGCAGGCTAAAGAAGGGCTGATCTGAGGATTTTATATATCTCAGTCTTCAGCTTAGAAAGGGCCATTTGTGTTTGTTTGTTTGTTTGTGTTTAGGCAGCACTAAGCATGATCACAGTTTTTATTCCAGGTTGGCTGCCAAGTACTAGACCGAGACACAAATGTATTATCCTGACTAATATATGCACCCGCCGCAGAGAATTGCAAATAAACTATTAGTGACAGAAGCTGCAATGACTCATTTTCAAGTCAACAGTGAAACAGGTGAAAAAGTCACCTGTGCATGAAAGTTCACAGTACAAGTACATTTTAGCAATTGAATCGAGCTCTGCCTTTTTCCTTCGCATGCCTGCAACACAGCACAGGGAAACCATACACATACCTTCCAAATACTAATCTCCTTTTATAGAATTATGCCCATCAAAATGGAAATAAAGCAAGTTTAAATTCACTAGGCAACAAACTGTTGACAAGTTATTGGTTTATGTAGCACCGTTTTGTTGGTTAGAATCGGCAATATTCAAAAACCTAGTGGGAGAATATTTCAGCCTCCCAGGGCACTCTTGGTGGGTTCACATAACTGGGGCTGGGGAGAGAAGCAACTCTAGAATAAGCCATGGGTTCTAGAGATGGTGGGTAAACCACCACCACCACACAACCTCGCCGGGTTCAGAAGTCATGCCAAGCCCTGCCTGGCAAGGCAAATTATGGTAATTAGGTGGTACGCAACCAGCACGTGTGGGGTGGGAAAATAGGCAGTGGTAGCTTATCTTCCTTCCCTGATTGTGCAGTCTCTGTTACTGACCTTACAGTGGCCGTTGTTGAGCAAAGAAACATCAAAGAGAAATTAGAACTAAATATTGCTGGGTTACAATCCATCAAGAGGTTCAATTCTATCTCCAGAGGATTGAAATGGAATAAAGTTTTTTTAAAAAAAATCACAATTGGCTCACCTAGTGCCAGGATGATTGTGATATCAGCAACAACTATTTTGTGAATGGCCACTAATAATGTAATTGTCACTGTCAATACTTCCTTCATTTAATTTCCCTCTGACCCCAAGGTTCAGAATTCTATCCCCCCACCTGTTGAACCATGTGTACTGCAGGTATATCTGAAATTCTGGATAGCACTTCATGCATCTGATAAAGTGGACTGTAGTCCACAAAAGTTTATGCCATAATTAATCAGTTAGTCTTTAAGGTGTCACAAGATTCTTTGTTGTAAGAGACCATCTTGACTACCCCTCTGGAAATTGGTTAGAATTGCGTTGAATGGCTGCAATCCTGAACACTCACCTGAACACAATGGGATTCTGACTCTGAGTAAACATGTACAGGATTATGCTTTAACCCCAATTACCAATCTGGAAATTATTCTGAACAGGCAGAGGTCACCTGATGTTGCACGAAAGAATCATGTTTCTGTATGAAGCCACAATATTGCCTCTCAGTCAAAAGTGGGAAGGTTAATAAACAAACAAGTGGTATTGACATCATGAACTAGGGGGAAATCCTTTCATTTATGTCATTTTTCTTTTATTACACACACATACGGAAGTTGAAGAAGATATAGCTTCACTTTATTGTGGCTATTGTCACCAAACTATATATTGGGTTTTTTTAGAAAAGCAACTGAGGAAGATGTAGGTCAAAACATTTCCAGCATTGTAAATGAAGTTCAGTTTTGTTCACTTCAAATATATTAAACTGATTCGTTATATTGGAGAAACTTTGCATTTCTTGTGAGGGATGGTATGATGGATATGACAGCCAAAGTATCAAATTCCAGTAAATCTGTAATATATCCTGAAATGGTTTTTCTATATCAGTGTGTTGAACCTCAGGCCCCTGGGTCAAATTTGGCCCTCCTTGACAAATTCATGGAGGTTAAGGCTGCAATACTGTACATACTTACTTGAGAGTAAGTCCCATTGAACTCAATGGGACTTCATTCTGAGTAGACATGTATAGGATTGCACTGAACGGCTACCAAGGCCTAATAGTCATGATGGCTAAATATCAGGATCTGCCTCTGAATAACCATTGCTGGAGAACAACAGCAGCAGAAGGCTATTGCTGCAGTGTCCTACTGATGGGCTTCCTGCAGGCATCTGGCTGGCCACTGTGGGATACAGAATTCCAGACTAGATAGGCCTTGCTCTGATTCAGCAAGGCTCATCTTATGTTCTTAACAGATCAGGATAGAGTAAATTAATCAACATCACCAGCATTCTTGCAAGTACACACAAGTCATCATTATGTTGTACTTTTCTTCTAAGCACAAGATGCAAGAGGCATTCAAGCCAGAGCCAAGAACCACTGTGCTCCTTTAGAGAGAACCCACGTAAACATAGTAACTACAATGGATATACAGTACTCCTTTAGAACCGAGGAGGCCTACATGGACAACCAGCACAGGATCAGCATAACCAGCCAGTGATTACGAGCTTGTGTTGAAGGTTCTGGGTTCAACTCTTGGTCTTGGGTGGGCTTAGGCAAGTCAGAGCCAAGTCCTCATCTGTAATACTGTCCTACCTTACAAGTTTGCTGTAAGGATAATTGAGTGCTGTGAGGCCTTAGGAAAAGCACTACACATTATTTATTATTAATAATTATTATTTTATTCAATACCCCTGTACAGAACTGGGTGGCCAGAGAAAAGTCATCCTTGGCTTCCATTCCCAATCTACATCATGGCCATATTCATGAGTATGCTAATACATGCTATTAAAATGATCAATGTATTCTAGCCGAGCCATCAACTCCCTCTGCCTCAGGTTCCCCAGCTGTAAAACAGGAATTACAATATCTAGTGCTGTCAGGGAAATGTTAGAAAGGGGCCCAAGTCTGGAGACCTACAAGGCTCTGAATGTTAGGCACATGTAGCATGAACAGGCTTCTCTGCTCTCTTTAATTAAGGGTGGCTGGGAAGAGAGATGAGCAGAGTAGAGATGGGGGCTGGATTTGCCCAAAGCCCCCACATAGAAAAAGATTATCTATTTAGCTTAAAAATGGATAAACTGTCCTTCATCAACAAAGGATCCCAGGGCAGTATACATCAAATTATTAAAATACAATATAATAAACAACAACAATGCTACAAGATAAGAGGGATAAGGACGATTCAACCAGCAAAATAACAAAACAAATCAACCCAAAGAAACACTTAGGGTGCAATTCTATGCATGTTTACAGAAAAAAGTCCTACAATTCCCATGCTGGTTGGGGTTTGCTGTAAATTATCAGGCTTTTTCCCCCCGTCTAAACATGCACAGGATTATACCCTTAAAGTTTAAAATGTATACGTGAATGCCACAGATTAACAGTTTCAAATAAGTCCCAAATCCTGTAGCTCATAGTCCTCTACTTTTAAGTAAATTCCTTCTGCTGAAGTGAACAGTTGTTTTTACACACACATCCCACGAATGAAATAATAACAGGAAAGCAAGCCAATTAAGAGCACAGTCTTGTACAGGTCTATTAAGAAATTAAGTTCCTACTTTGTCGAATGGAGCTTATCCCCGAGTACAGCCAAAGACATTCAATAAATGTGTCCTAGCCATTCCATTAGTAAAAGCTATTGGTATGACAGGTTAGGAAAGTTCTGCAACTTCCTTTTCAAAGGTGCAATTCCATTCATCATTTCGCTAACAACCAAAGTAAACAAGAAGGTCAAAATTTTACCTGATGCTCTTTCGGGGTATGATCTGTCGGTTGGGTCGCCTCCATTCCCCGAGGCCATGCTGGAGTGGAGTTTGGGGAGAGCAGCGTTAATCTGCAAATGGTGAAGAGAGAAGACAAGCCAGTCTGTAACTGTGAGGCTCAAGAGTTTGGACTTAGATGTACACACACACACACACACACGAGACTCCGAATGATTTAGCACATGGTACAAACAGCATCTTCATAAGATTTGCCTGCAATTGCTAAATACCATTTCCCATGTACAGTTTCAGCCTAACTGTAGATAGTCTGCTGGTACAATAGCAAATTGATTCAAAGAAGCCAAAAGTCTTTATCATAGTTCCTTGCCTGTAATTAAGCTCTTAGAACCCTTGATTTGGTATTTCATAAAATTACAAGACAAGCCCTCAAAGTGTGGAGCAATAAGTATTTTGAAAAGCAAATCAAGAACCACAGATTCCTAGGAAAACCTACAATGCTTTTGAGATTGATACAGAATTATATATATCATAATTCAGATTTTCATAGAGGTGAAGAAAAAAAATAGGTGAAACATAGCATGAAGACATTCTGCTTTAAACAGAAGATGCTCATAATAATAGGGTAAAAGCAATTGTTTCTCTAGTGCTAAATGTTAGAACAAAAGATAAAGTAAATAATGGTGCAATCCTATGCATGTTTAAATAGAAAAAATCCTACAACTCCAGCATTCCCCAGCCAGCCATAGTGGCTGAGGAATGCTGGAAGTTGTAGGATTCAACTATGTTTTTTTTAAAAATATCAAACAATAAATAAAAGCACAAACCTGTCCTAAAATATTCCAGTCAAAACCCAAAAGCTTTGATATGTTAATTTAAAAACTGAAAGTTGCCTCAACATTTTGGTCACAAACATCTATGCAGATAAAGTTGGAATAACAGGCTACTGTATAAAGATACTTGGCTAAAATGTCAAATGTGTTTCAAGCACTTCAGTATTACTCTCCTCAAATAGTGATCTCACACTCCCGGAGAAGGATGACAGATTTCAATCAAGTAACACAATGCTTAAAACATTACATAGCTGCAGCCCTACATTAATCCAAATCTATCTCATCTCATCATGTCCTCTATCTCATTTCAATACAGAAAATAAGCAAATTAAAAACAAAACGTGCAGGTTAATTTACACATATCAAATTCTTCTCAACAGATATCACTACTTAATTACTGCTAGTAACTTTTAAAGCTCCAAGATCAAATAGAATTTAAGAAAGATTAACTATTTTTCTTATGGAGATATCAAGCTTCCTTACTGAAACCAATCTGGAGGGAAATCACACACAATAGTTACTCACCATTAAAACTGGGAAAGAGTTAACTCTGTTCTGAAAAGTCCACAATTGTTAATAGTGGTTATAGCTACCTTCTCTCTCTGTAAGGGATCCTGTGGATGGCAGGCAGAAACTCAGCAGGAGCAAATTTTAAAATGAAATTATGGGATTAATTCCACCTAGCATCCAGTTCCACAAGGACCTCCACCCAGCAAAGTCAAAGGTGGCATCCTGATTTCTAAGACAAATAAATGATTCCCCAAACAAAAATAAGCAATTGTTCAATAAAACTGAAACAAGCTAATCAGATGACAAGGTGGTCTGTACTTGCTGCAGGAATCAGGTTACACTTTACCCCGCCCCCGAATATGGTAGCAAATAAGGCAGGAATCAAAAAATAAATTTCAATAAAGAGTTTAAGAAAAACACTAGACTACCTATGGACAAGGGAAGTACTAATACTATTTTTAGAATCTATTATCAGTTATGCAGGAATTGAGACTGAGGTAGCTTTAACAGCTGAACAACAGGCAGAAATTCAAGGGGTACAGACTTTCCTATTATTACATGTTAGAAAAGGCTGCACCTGATCAACTGGCTTGTCATGAAGTTCTTAAAGGCACAGAATCCCTGTCAGGAAAATAAAATTGAATCGCTCATTGCATGTTTCTTGGAAGGTCTGTTTATGTGTGGGCATGAAGATGAGGTAAAGAGGACAACATCGTGGATTATAGGCCAGTTAGCTTGACCTTATTATCAAGCAAACAGTCTGTAGAGGAAAATGGGAGCCATCCGCACAGAGATAAAGTGATTAAACCATGCCATGTCAAATTGCTGTAAGAATCAATTAGCAAATAAGAGAACTGCAAAAAACATAATGGACTTTGATTTCTACAAGGTATGATCAGTTTCCATGTGACATCTTGGTCCAATTCACAACTTGCTGAAATGGTAATTTCTCAGTTGATATAATGTGCCTCTATTGAAGGGCTTTGAGTTTTCCTGATGATGAATGAAATAATCAAAATAGTTTATTTCTTCTCTTATGGCCATCTTGTACAATTGTGCCATTGCACAAAATTAGTTATCATGTGAATAGCTTTTTTCTTCCATCAAGCTAAATAACAAAGTTGAAATAGTAATAATGCAATAATATAACCAAGTACAAAACAAAATTATACTAATAACTGGTCCCTCTAGTATGTATGCATCTTCAGAAGACATATACTAGGGGAGAAAATAGAAAAATAGAATAATAAAAGGTAGGAGGGGCAAACGGAAAAGCAGAACAACACTGGACTTCCAAAAGGCTTTTGATAAAGTCCCTCATCAAAGACTCCTGAGCAAACTTAGTAGTTATGGAATAAGAGGAAAGGTCGTCTTATGGATCAGTAACTCGTTAAAGAACAGAAAGCAGAGAATAGGAATAAATGGCTATTTCTCTCAGTGGAGAGAAATAAATAACGGGGTCCCACAGGGATCTGTATTGGGACCAATACTTCTCAACTTATTCATAAATGACCTGGAATGATGAGTGAGCAGTGAAGTAACCAAGATTGCTGATGACACCAAATTATTTAAGGTGGTTAAAACAAAAAGAGATTGTGAGGAGCTCCAAAAGGATCTCTCCAAGTTGAGAGAGTGGGCATTCAAATGGCAGATGCAGTTCAATGAAAGCAAGTGTAAAGCGATACATGTTTGGGGGGGAACCCACTTTCAAGTATAATCTGATGGGATCTGAACTGGTGGTTAGCAACCAAGAAAGAGATCTTGGGGTTGTGGTGGACAGCTCGATGGAAATGGCAACCCAGTGTGCCGCCATTGTCAAGAAGGCAAACTCAATGTTAGGCAATATTAGAAAAGGAATTGGGAATAAAACTCCCAGTATCATACTGCCTTTATACAAATCTATGATACGACCACACTTAGAATACTGAGTACAGTTCTAGTCACCACACGTAAACAAAGATATTGTAGAGTTTGAAAAAGTGCGAAAAGGGCAACTAAAATGACTGAGGGACTGGAGCGTTTCCCCTATGAGGGAGGGTTATAACAGCTGGAATTGTTTAGCTTGGAAAAAGGAAGGTTAAGGGGAAACCTGATGGAGGTGTCTGAGGAGTATAAACTTATGTATCGTGCGGAGAATGTAGGGAGACATTTCCCCCCCTCCCATAATACTAGAACCCAGGGTCATCCCATGAAGCTGATTTGTGAGATATTCAGGACAGATAAAAGGAAGTACTTCTTCACACAGCGCGCAGTTAAACTATGGAATTCGCTACCCGGCCCCGGCCCAACCAAAGTTGCCGCCTTAAGTGAGCTGCTGCCCCATCCCAATTCTTCTCCCCGTGCCTCCCCCCTCCCTGCTCTGGCACAGTGGGGTCTCCCAGTTTCCCCCCTCCCACGCCAGAGATTCCCGGCTCCTTGCTCCACTCCATTCATTGGCTAGCTGGAAGTCTGTCGAACTAACGCGAGAAATCTCACAATATTTTAGCCGAGTCTCCCAGCCAGGAGTCCCATGGCTGGGGCAGAAGGTAGGAGCTGCCAGCCAGATGGAGGGAGGAGGAGCTATTTCCACTAGAAAGGGAGGTGGTGGCAGCAGCAGGAGGGAGAGAGTAGTTGGCTAAGCAGCACTGTTTCCCAGCCCATGCGCTGGTTTCCTGCCGCTTAATGGTAGCGCCAGGTGTGTTGCTACCACAAGATTTGGATGGCTTTAAAGTGGGTTAGATAAATACCTGTAGAAGACTATCAATGGCTACTGGTCCCGAGGGCTATGTGCTACCTCCAGTATCAGAGGCAGAAGGTGTATGGGGAAGATGGGTAGGAGGGTGCTGTTGCACTCATGTCTTGCTTGTGGGTCCCTGGTCGACAACTGATCAGCCACTGTGTGATCAGAGTGCTGGCCTAGATGGACCCTTGGTCTGATCCAGCAGGGCTCTTCTAACATTCCATAAATTAGTTTTAGTGGTACAAATTTTCCACATGTTGTGTTCGTTGCTTCCTCTCATGAAATTCCCCTGAAACTTGCAGCTAAAGTACATCAAGACTATTCTAGTTTCACCTCCAAGTTCTAATTCTTGTGTAGAGGGACCTATTGGAAGATCTTTGTATGACAAGGAGATTAGGATTTGATGCATGCAATAAGTCTTCTCTCTGCCTAAGTCTTGGCTGTACCCAGGACCAGGAGCTTTGTGCTAGAACAATGAGCTACTCAGTTTCAGGTGTGTATTAACAGTACCTCTTCCTTTAAAGAGGATGCCTAATCTGAATCCTTACAAACCTCTGTCTGCTATGGCAGCACATCTTGTTAGCAAGCAGATCCTTCATATAACTAATATTTAGTACTGCTGAATTAGCTCTAATGGGTTGGTTAATTCTACCCATCCCTTTTCAGCTACGCTACAGAATCTTCTCATCTACAGAATCTGACCTGATCTTACAAAACTAAGACTTAACAGGTTATCTTATCACAATCACTGCCAGTAGAATTATTATAACGCACAATCAGTATTCTACTGTGCCATTGGCACTTTACACAGTATGAGAGGATAGATCTCCACCTCCTCTATAGCCTGACTGTGAAGCATTCTGAATAACAATAGTAATTATAATAGCACATTTCAGAGATTCAGAAACTCGCTCATGCAAGGGAGAAAAAATGTTCCCAATAAGAAAAATCAGATTAGTCTAATTAAGATTAGACCCTTATTTGCTAAATTCTTAAGATCACTTTGCATGGATTAGTTACCCCTTAACACCCTGTCAAAAACACAATGGGGTTGGCACAGGGTGATAAAAAGGTGGGGTTGTCATTACTCCTTCAATACATATTTATGGATGAAAGGAAAATTCTAACATGCCTCAATGGCTGTGAGTAGGGAAATAGGATGTGGTGGGTATTATAGCAGCTTTTATCAACAGGGTACCTTCCAGATGATTCTCTGGAGGTTGTACTATGATTCTCCAATACAGCTGAGTTGTAGTTCAATACGTCTGGAGGGTACCGGTTGGGGAAGACTATATTGCTGATTATTAACGCAGACCACAAGGCTATAACTGTATGTATGGTAAAAGGTCATAAAGCATTTAGGCCCTTGCCTATTTATTTATTTACAATAATTTATATCCTTCTATTTATATTTACAAAAGATCAGTGCCAGCTGCAAGCCTTTGGGCCTTGTAATTCTATCTTCTCACTACCATTCTTACCAGCTGCTATTACTCCTCATTCTCTTTCTCATCATTGCTACTGCTTGCTTCCTGGACAGGCAGCGAGCCAGTGAACAAGTAAGCAGTGAGCCAACGAGCAAGTAGTCAGTGGTATCTACTGCTCCTCCTTTTCACCATCATCATTGTCTGGATCAGGGCAGGAAGCAGATGAACAGGCAGGCTGCAATGGTGAAGAGGAGGAGAAACTCCAGGGAGCTTGTGTCAGTGGGCCTCCGCTGGTGTGGGCCCTCAGTAAGTGCCCTAACATACCTACCCTTGACAGCAGCCCTGATCCTTATATTTGTAAAATGATGCCCAGGTCAGCTCTTATTAAAGCAACCCAGAATACATTTTTTTTAAAAAGCCTGCCACAAATCAAATTAGAGACAAGCACAACAGAAACTGGTTCTAAAGTTAATTATCAGCCAGCTAGGAAAGGTTTAATAATCTAGCATACTCAGCTGATCTGAAAGAGGAACCAGAAACAGCACCAGAATGTGGATGTAGCATCAATGCCAGAGAGCTGCCAAACCTGCTTATCTTTCTCACTGGGTGCGTGCCATGTAGTCACTCTGTCTATTTGGTGCCAGCTATAAAACAGACCTTTGCCTTACACAATAGGCATTATGTTTTGCAGGCAGCAAGCTTTGCTAACGCCTCTCACTTCCTTCTGGGTCCAAACCCCTTAAGGCAGGAGAATATTCTCTTCCTCAAAATCCTGCCTAAGGCCTTTCTTGGTAAAACTAGTATCAGAGGCTACCAAAACAAAGGGAAGGATCCCCAAAACCATTTCACACAGATCAGCTACTTCTAACTACAATCAGAGTGATTAAAGAGGGTAAAAAGTAGAGTTTCCTACTCTTTCATTGCAATTCTAATTTGCATGCATGACTATGAAAATGGAATTGGTGGGCACCTGTTATTCCAGGTTAACAGGTGAAACCTACAACAAAATGTTGTAGTGCGGAACAGTCCTGTTCAAGGTTCCGGCCATTTCATTCTCCCTTCTACATAATTTTGTGTTCCTCTTCCCAACAATCAGACAGTGTTCTACGGACCCTGGGCACGTACAGTCCTCCTTGGGCTATTTCATGATTCCCCATCAACTCCTCGTTCCTTCCCCCAAGGTGCTTTTGTACTTCTGCAAATCTTGGGGTTCCCCCCAAGCCTACTAATAGTTGTGCATGGATGGTATTGTTTTGGCAACATGAAGACTGGCACTTGAAGAATGGGTCTGCTATTAGTATAAATGATGGCCGAGGGTATAAAGGTGTGATCCTGTGTATGTGCACTGTTATATCCTGATTCCCAATACATCTCTGCTCATGATCTTTGTTCCTCTAGCTCTATCATTCTCCACCATCTGTACGTCTCCCACTCCATCAAAAGACTCCGGCTTTCCCCCCCATTGCCGCCCCCCCCCCCCATGTGCCTGGAACTACCTCCCAGAACACCTCTCTTCCTTCTTTCAAATTCCTCTTCAAAGCCACCTTTCCCTGGAAGCCCTTAGCACAGGTCCTTTCCTTCCCCTACTGTGTGTATTGTGTGTATGTTGTATGTTTTTGCTGTTTTAATTTTTGTATATTGTTTTAATTGTTTTAATCCTATGTAAACTGCCCAGAGAGCTTCGGCTATGGGGCGGTATACAAATGTAATAAATAAATAAATAAACTCACCTGAAACTAGCCTGTGCAACTGAAATAACTGCATATTGTTTCTCTGTTTACTCCTGCCTCCAGTTGCCTCTCATTCCTATTTCCCCCGTATTGAAATTTCGATTGTAAGCTCCTTGGGGCAGGGACCTGTCATCTTTTGTTCCGTAAAGCACCATGCATGCTTATAGCACAATATAAACAATAAAAAGTAACATATGATGATACTAATAAGCAATTCCTATTATTTCATGCATTTCTCACAAATCAACAAATCCTATATAATCTGTGTGGCTGGGCCATGCTGGGAGTTGTAAGCCTTTCTCTCTCTCTAAACATGCATAGGATTGCGCTCTTGAAAGTTAAAATTTAGCAGCCTTTAAAAGGTAACTAGTGAATTTTTTCCATTAACTTTTCTCAGGACTATATCTGATTTCAATCAAAACAATCCATACAAAAAAAAACACCTATTGCTTTTTATCCACCCTGGAGCCATCATGAGCCATTGAAATTTCAGTAAAAGCTTTAAATGTGACCATGTGGCAGATCCCAACTTGTGTGGTGTGATGAAAGTGTCTGCCATGTGTAGAATCAGGGAGTCTGCATACTATGGCAAACTTATTCAAATGTGGATTTGGTGACACACCAAGCAGTCTGGTTTTGGAAGGGGCAGGTCCTTCAGAAGATGGTTCCTCACAAAGTCAGGAGAGAGGGAGAGGCAGATGAAAAAAACCTTCTCCTGCTGGAATACCCACTCACCCTGCCTTCACAGGGCCATCTACCATCACCTGCTCATGTTCCAACTGGACTCTCCCTGACCCAGGGCCATTTTCTACCAACTGCCCTGAAGGGAAGATCCTGGTGCTTTTTACTTTATTTTTATTTAGTTTATTTATTTATCACATTTTTATACTGCCCAACAGCCAAGGCTCTCTGGGCAGTTCACAAAACCATAAAATACAGCAAATCAAAACATAATATAAGCTTTAAAAGTGTAAAAATACCATATAAAACCAAAATATACCCAGCAGCTGTTTCAGCCCAGGGAAAGCTGGTGTGAAAAGTTGTGTTTTCAGGAGGCGTTATTCATTATTTATTTTTTAAAAATGTTAATATTGTTTATTGTGGTTTTACTAGTTTAATGTTACTTTTAACAGCCTTGGTAGAATTTGTGTACTGGGAACTGTTGTGCAATAATATGTAACATCACCATCACGTACATGGGGTTTGTCTTTTGGTCCATTCTCTCCTGTGAGTTTATTTGCAAGAGAAATGTATTTGCTTCAGTAAAAGATATCTAAGGTTTTTTCTTTCTTTCTTTCCATTGTTGGCCTAATTGTAGTTTGTGAAATAGCCTGCAGTTCATTATGGGTCCTCTCTTGGAGAGTGATACATTGATTCCAAGCAATATCAGCTCTATTGGCTTCCTTGACCTTCTTTCTATCCTCCTACCCCCACATATACACATTGAAAATTACATAGAATAATTATTTATTTATTACATTTCTGTACCACATAATAGCCAAATACACCTATCAATGGGTAACAAAACTTCATGTATCTGATGAAGAGACCTTAGTTCATAAAAACTTATAATAATAATAATAATAATAGATCTGTTAGTTCAGGTGCCACAAATCCGTTTTTACAAAATGTGTCTGACTGACAATAAAGATAAGGCCTTTAACTGTGCAATTCTCTACATGTCTACTCAGAAGTAAGCCTCTCTTACTTGAACGAGCACACCAAATGCAAGGAGGAGTCCAAGTGACACAGAAGGCAAAAAAAAGGGCAGAAGGTTTAATGGAGGCGTGGCAACTGGCCCTCCAGATAGGCTGACCATATGAAAAGGAGGGCAAGGCTCATGTAACTTTAACAGTTGTAGAGAAAAGGGAATTTCAGCCAGGGTTATTTGTATGCAATTAGTCCCTGGTGAAATTCCCTCTTCATCACAACAGTTAAAGTTGCAGGCACTATACTAGAGTGACCATATACAAAAGAAGGCAGGGCCCCTGCAACTTTAACAGTTGTGCTGAAGAGGGAATTTCACAAGGAACTAATTGCATACAAATGACACTGGCTGAAATTCCCTTTTCTCTACAACTGTTAAAGTTACATGAGCCCTGACCTCCTTTTCATATGGTCAGCCTACCTCCAGATGTTTTAGCCTCCAACTCCAATCGACCCCAGCCAGCATAGCCAGTAGTGAGGAATGATGGAGGGCCACAAGTTGCGCATCCCTGGAATGAATGAGCATTCAGGCAGAACTATGGTCCAGTGTGATCTAGAGGGCAGCACTTGACTTCTGTAGTAATAATAGACTGAAACTGCTCCTCCTCCCTGACTTGGCTGGAGGAAGTCATCCCACTTTCAATGTGAGAGAGAGTGTGAGAGGTCAGATCCATACCAAGCAGGATAAAGCGGTATGAAAGCGGTATATAAGAGGCAGGAGCCACACTACTGCTTTATAGCAGTATTGAAGTGCATTGACAACTGTTGGGGGCCATTGACACATACCATATACTGCTTTCATAGTGCTATATCCTGCTTGGTGTGGATATGGTCAAAGACTGGCTTCTTTTGCACATTTACAGTTCTACATAAAGAGTAATGAAGTAATCCACGTAGTATTTAAGTTTAATTAGAACAGGAAACTGGATGCATATTCTCCCTAGACTCACATACCCAAGATCACACTGGGCCACTCACTGCTCCTTAATCTGGAGTGACTGCCTCCCTGGGATTCCCCGCGCACAATTCCTAAAAAGTCATTTTCTAACTCCTCATTTCACCCACACAAGCATCCACTGAAAAGCAGAGCGCCGGAGGCGATATTTACAACACACACAGGTTGCTTTTCCGGGTGCTTTTTAGGCATTCCGCGAACTCGAGTCACTACGCCCGGCTAGACAAGCCCGTTGCCTGGTTGGAAACCGGTCCTAACTGGTCCCTCCAGCCGGGTTTTGCTGCTGCCTTTCCTGGGGCATTGCCGAGCATGCCTTTGCAGGCCCGCTCCACAGAGGGCCACGCACGGCGAGCTCAGCTGAGCGCCCGGCAGGCGGCCCCGCGGTCGCTTCTGCGCCGGGGGTTGTTGCTTCCGCAGGTACCGCCGCCACCAGCCTAGCATCTCCGTTCCGCATCCACAAGTGCGAGGACCGATAGAGAGGCCCTGGCCGGCCGCTCCTCATTGTGAAGCCAGGAAACTGGCATCACAATTCTCTCCCAGCCCGGAGGGAAGTTGAATCCTTTCTCCCTCCCTGGGGGAGCTTGACTAATAAATGCCTCACGTTCCCAGAAGACACCAAAAAACAACTATCTACTAACAGGGCTCCTCCGCGTCCCTCCTAAGTCCACCGATCCCCGTTCACCGGAGTTTATTTTCACACACTTACCTTCTAGCGACTTGTCGCCACGGACGCGCCCTTTGCAGTCAGCAACTTTTTCTGATGCTGTTAAGGAAGAAATGGATGTGATCGAGCTCTGTTGCCCTTCCGAGCGCCTGCCCTCCCTTCCTGCTTCCTTTGCTTCTAGACGGAGCAAGACAGACTGTGAAAGGAAGGATGAAGTCAGCCAGCAAAACCATAGATGCAAGTCAGAAGAAAGCGGTATGACTACATTCAGCTCCCTCTAACGGTGTCTGTACTTATAGCGGCTAGCTATATGATAAAAGTAGGGCCGAAACTCATTTATTGCCCCACCCACCCATTTCTTCAAAGCCCTCCCCGGCAAACATTGGTTGGGAAATAGTTGATAGATATTTATCAATTTCTACATACCAGATATCAGTATTTGATATGTGCAAATATATGACTTTTATATTTTCTGTTTGACTTTTACTGGTCATACCACTATCAATGGGATGGTATCAGGTAATGACACGAAGATGGGCCTTCTCAGTGGTGGGACCTGCCCTTCGGGCATCAAGTTTTAAAATCCTCTTGGAAATGCATTTGTTCAAATGCATTTGTTTCCCTAACTTGTAAAAGATTATGGTGTTGCCCTATATTATTGTTATTTTGTCGTGATGTTTTGAATTGTTTATTAATTTATCTTGTTATGTTGTGTTTTTCCTGTGAACTGCTTACGGTTTTTAGTGTATTAAGTGTTATAAAAGTATTTTTTTAAAAAAAACAAGTAGCATATACAATATTTGACTGCATTGAATCACTATGTCATGCAATAGCATCCATGTGTTATTACCACACATGACAACACATAGCAATAACATTGTCAAGCTGACAGCAGCAGCAGTCAACAGTTCAGTTCATCAATGAGCGGGACACCTGCAACAACATATTGCAAAGTATCCTTTGTGCCAGTCAGCCATGCCATCCTCTGTGATACCATAAACTGTAATGGGCTCATGCAGGGAATCGTACCCCCACCTCATTTTCCAAGTTTCTTTCCCAATTTAAGCAGATACTAGGATTGCAGCCTAGTTTAGAAAAATGTCTGTGATTGCCTTTACAGTATATTGGAAATATACATCAAAATCTAAGGGTGCAGTCTATCCCATGTGCATAGTTTGCCAAGGACCAACAGTGGAGGGGGACATAAAGAGCTCCACTGAGCCTTGTGGTGGGGGAAATCCCCTCTTGCAGGAAGGCACAAGAAGAGAGAGAACATTTATTTATTTATTTATTTATTTATTTATTTATATTTGTATACCGCCCCATAGCCGAAGCTCTCTGGGCGGTTTACATAAGATTAAAACAATTAAAAACAATATACAAAAATTAAAACAGCAAAAACATACAATATACACATAATATACACATACATTTAAAACTACTGTAATAACAGAGTGCTCATGTCCATGTTGAAAGCTAACGTCTCTGTTATATGTTGACTGTGTGTTTTTATGTTTTTATGTCATTGGTATACTATATTTTTAATGTGTTTTAATCTGTGTAAATCACCCAGACAGCTTCAGCTATGGGGCGGTATAGAAATGAATAATAATAATAATAATAATAATAATAATAATAGGGTTAGGTATCTTGCATACAATAGGAGAATTGTACAAGACGGAATATCCCTCAGACAGGAAGCAGTAGCATGCAGTACTTGACATTTGGCATATAAGTACTGCCCATATCTGACTGAATTTGATAGGTGACATGCAATCCATTTTTGACAATATCTGACAGCTATCATGCATGAACAGTCCACATTTGACAGCTAAATATAGACAAAAATGGGGGAAGAGGAACGCTACAAATGGGGAAACCTAATATTGCGATGAACAATATCTGCAGGATGCAGAATAATCTGCAAGACACAGAGTAATGAAGACATATGTACATATGTTAGAATTAAACTCCTTGGAAAAATAGTCTTTCTAGAGACTGTGATGCAGTAGTATTGATTTTTTAGCTGATGTACCAGAGAAGAAATAGAGAGAATGCTGAAGGAGTCACTGATGGCACTGGGGTTTTGTCATGTGCCTCCTTGTATTTGTGGTCTGTGTTTTTGCTCTGAAAATTTAATGAAAGAGATGTTACACTGGAATCAGGTATTGGCAGGAAATATCAAACATGGTAACAGACAACAATGTTTCTTCAGATGTTATTGTTGTTTGCTAGCACAGTTGCAAAACTGTGAGCAAAACTAACAAAGCCTTGCGGCACCTTAACTGTGAGCATTTTTACAGGTCACTAACAATATCTTTGAGCCTTTCGCTTGCCCTCTATTTGTGTGTGCGTGGTTTTGATTGTGAAGTAACCTCATTTTAAATTTGACCGGAAGCTGAGCAGAGAGGTGAATTCATAATCACATTTTGCTATCTTTGAACAGATGTGCTTTACCTGGGGTCCCTCTATACGATGTCGCTTTGGCGCCTGTTTCTCCGAATATGTACTTTTTCCTATATTCGATTTTACGTCTAATAGTGGTAGACAAGAGCCGTGAAGGCGAATTACGGGCTCCCTACAATGCGCTTTACAATTGTTTATATGCGGAGTTTTGCAGCAGAGTCGGATCAGGGGTCTATGGTTGAACGACGAAAATTTGACAAAAGCACCGCCCTGTCTCCTGATGGTACCTCCCCCAGACTTTCCCGCCATTTGTTAACCCCGCCCACTTGAGTGTGTTAGCCCCTGCCCAATCACGATCGCGCATTACTTAGCATGTGGTTACAATTTCTAAACATTGGATGTGCCTACAATTAGAATTTTTAGCAGGGCAGCATTGGCTTTGGGACCAAATGTAAAACCATAAAAGCATCATTTTTCTGGGTACTGAACTGCCATGGCAAGGACCCACCGGCGGAGCGTCTGCACCCCCCCCCCATTCCTCCTGCCAAGAATCCAACGCTGGACACTCCCACCCCACCATGCTTGCGGCAGCTGCCCCTTATCTCCTGTTCCCTAGCAACCTTGGCCGTCTTGGAAATGTGCTGCTTCAAGGGCAAATTTTTGTGTAGCCTTTCTGTTACAATGTTGCATTTTGCACTGGTGTTCCAGTTCCATACAAACTGCCAATTATACTGTCTGTCTCCGGACCCTGAGATGCCAGCTTGCAACGGTTCTGGGATGCCCCACGTAGAGCGGGCTAGAGGGCAACCTCGCTATTCCAGCAGGTCTCTGTGTCGCAGAGGTGCGTGACTGGGCAGGCTGGAGGGGGGGAGGAATGCCCGGTGCCCCCCCCCAACCCTGGCAGGCACTGATGTCTCTTTGTCCTCTATTCCCCACACAGTGCAGGTGATGTTATTCCATCTTGCCGTACAAGAGGCAGAAGGGGCGTTTGCAGCTGCGCCTCCGAGGTATGGTGCGCTCATTGCGTTTCCTTCAGCGTCGCATAAGGAGACTGGAGCGTATAGTCTGCCGTGCCCGCCTTCCGGTACCCCTCCGCCAACCGGCCATGCCATTGGAATGACCGGACCGGCAGGGGCCACCCCAACGTGTGAGCTGTGGCTGTGACATGGCGTTTGTGGACTGACATTCCTTACCATGCGACTGTTGCCGTTTGCCTTTTGGTTGCCGCATTCTGCCCAAGCCCCTGTCTTGCCCCCCCTGCGGCATGCCTTTTGGATTATTACGAACACACTTTGCAATGGGCTTGTGCCCACATGTAACCATTTCTAGAATAAAGATATTGCAGTGGTTTCTCAGTACTCAATGGTCTTTTTGGTGCAATACACATACACACACAACTTCCCAGTAAAATAATGATAGAAGGGAGAGTGGGGGAGGTAACAGGAGTAGAAATGAAGCCCGATCCCCAATCCTGCGCCATGCTTCCCAGGGAGCAAGTCCCCCCACCTGCTCAATGTGCCTTACTCCCAAGTAACAGCGAGCAAGACAACAGCTCAATGGCAGGAACTCACTTGCACTGCACGGAGAGAAGTTTCCTTGCCTTTTTCCAGCTAGGATCCCAGCAAGGGAGTGGCGGGGGAGGGAAGCCTTAGCGGACCTCAAATTATACTCAAATTGAACAACGCACATCCTTATTCCAACCCCCTTGCTTCCTGTAGAACCAGCTCCATGTGAGTAGCCACATGTCTCGACGAAAGAAAGATTCCAGTGGGGATTTAAAAGAAACTTTACTTTAAGTACCGGTAACTTAAGGTCAGCCATTACTGAACAGTCCATGAGTCAAGGGAAGAAGAAGAAGGAAGTAGGAGGGAGGAGACAGGAAATGACAAAGAAAGCATTGGGTCAATCCCCTCCCACCTTGTCCACAACTGGGAGGGGAAGCCAGAGAAGGGGCAGTCATTCAGTCATGACATCACCACCAAACTATGCCCACTATTAGCATTAATCCGAATGGGCTGTAGATTGATTACATGATGATAATGCGCTCGAACTTTGGAGAAAAATTAAAAGTCGTGGTAAAACGTGACTTAGATAATGCGCATTAACGGAGGCTATAAATCACATAGACTGCTGAATTGCGCCCCGCTCATCTGTCCTAAATGGTGTCAGAGCTAAGACAAGGAGGCGCAAATAAGCCGTCTAGAGGTACCCCTGGATTGGATTATTCATCCTCCATCAATAGTCCTGAATATATCTGTACATACTCAGGACTTGGCAAGCGGGAAAGTGTCTTCTATGTGAGTTGAAAGAGGAATAGGGACTTTTAAAGTAAGATAACTCTTTGCTTGTGAACAAAGGAAATATGAATAAGTGATATTTCAGGTGATAATTTAAGCACTTGTGAAGGCGTATGTGAAAACACCCTTTGTTTTATGGATTGAAATTAGACAAGTCTCAACCATAGGGCAGATATTAATGATATTTATAATTAGGCTTGAAAAGAGCCTCCATTAGCACCAATGGGTTTTTTAAAAAGCCTGATTGCTGTGGGGAAGGGGTGATTTTTGAGGGGGGTCACAGTGTTGGGGAGGATTTACTCTTCCTCCCCAACAGCAACTTCCACCCTGAAGATGCCAGAATTGTGATAGCAGAAGGGACCCATTTGTTTCTTCGTATCACTGTTTGCGCTGCTGCAGCTTCCTGGGAACATCCATCCAAAATTCTCCAGTGTGGTTGTGGTGGAAATAAGA
Organism: Anniella stebbinsi; assembly: GCA_029215795.1. Classification (NCBI taxonomy): domain Eukaryota; kingdom Metazoa; phylum Chordata; class Lepidosauria; order Squamata; family Anniellidae; genus Anniella; species Anniella stebbinsi. The sequence continues at coordinate 61,614,541 of JARDYH010000004.1, read as the reverse complement.
TGAACCCAACAGCTGTTGCTGTGAGCTGAAGCCACTGAATTCTGAAAGAGGATTGAGGGCCAAGAATGGAAATGTCATCTTCACACATGTGCTGAATTAAATTTGAGAGTTTAAAACAAACTTCATCCTGATGAGATAGAGATAGTGTGGGTGGGGAAATCTGCTGAAGGGGAGGCAGGTTTGCAACCTACACTGGATGTTGTTGCATTCCCTCTAACACATCAGTTTGCAGTTTCAGGGGGGGCTTGGCTGTATTGATGGAGGCACAGGTGGCGTTGGAACCTAGCAGTGCCTTTTATGAGATCTACTGATTCACCAGCTGTGACACTACCTAGAGAAATCAGACCTTGCCACAGTGATACGTGTACAGACTGCATCCAAACTTGACTACTGTACTGCGCCCTGCGTGGGGCTGCCCTTAAAGATGGTTCAAACAGTCCACAGGTTACAGAATGCAGCTGCTTGGATGCTTGTGGAAATCAAGTGATCAAAGGATATAACACCTATCTGGACCAGCGACACTGGTTGTGGGTCCAGTTTAAAGTGCAGGTGAAAGCCCTAAAGATGTTGGGACCATGTTATCTGAAGGACTGCCTGCACTCATATGAACCTGCCCAGATCTCAGAGGCCCTGCCATCAAGATGTATTAAGTTGATGGGCCATAGAGACAGGGCCTTTTTGGTCATGGTCCCATGTTTACAGAATTCCCTTTGTAAGCCCATACTCTTGTCATTTTTAAAAAACAGGCCTTGAAGATCTTCCAATTCTGAGCTGCTTTTAATAAATATTGTACTGCTCTCTATTTAAACTGCTGCCTTCTCATCTGTCTTGTTTTTACTACTTGATTTAATATATGTATAGCATTTTTCCACTTTAAGCTGCTGCTGGGGTAATACTCTTGACTGTTTTGGTGTTTAAGTAAGCATAGCTTGTGGTTTTATGTTCTGTTCTGATTAATTTTATCATTTTGCCATGTTATGATTGGCTTTGAAAGGGCTTGGCCTGAAAAGTCACATACAAATGTTGAAACAAACAAACAAACAAACACTGCTAATTTTTATCTATGGAAATGCATCTCCTAGTGTAGATCTACCTCTAATGTATCAATTCCAGGAGACAGACATTCTGCTTGTTCGGATTATAGAGCTTCATCATGGAGCACCTGCTTTACATGTATAATGGCCCCAGGTTGAATTCCTGGCAGCTCCCCTTAGAAAGATCGGGCAGCAGCCTTGAGTGCCAAATTTGGTAGAAAAATGGGGTACAAATCAATCAATCAATCAATCAATCAATCAATCAATCAATCAATCAATATAAATGTTCCCTGTCAGAGATGCTGGATAGGCCACTTCTAGTGATCCTGTAGTTCTGCAGTAGTATCCAATGCTAGTCCTACATAGAGTAGACACATTGGTATAGATGAGATTTGTTAGTTATGACTAACTTACTTCTCATCCATTTCAATGAGACTAATCTATGTAGGACTAAAATTGAATACTACTCCTTCCTTCCTCAACCAGGTGCCCTCCAGATGTATTGGACTGCAAGTCCCATCATTCCCAGCCATACGGAGGGCACCAGGTTGGAGAAGGCTGCTATAGTTCCACCTCCCCAATATGATACTATTATTCAAATATTTCTGGATTGGCCTGAGATTCATAACGTTTTTTATTCCTCCTCCCTCCCAAACCTTTTCCTTGTGTCTCATGTCTTTTTTAATTGTAAGCCTGAAGGCAGAGCCTGTTTGATTATTGATTTTTGCAAGTCGCTCTGGGAGCCCTTTTGACTGAAGAGTGGAATAAGATGCTTTGGATGGATGGATAAATAAATAACTTGGACCCAAGACACACTGGGCTTTATACATGACATTGGGAGCTATAAACTTCCAAATGTCTCCCTGAAGCCCTCTTCTACTCTTCACCATCTTTTAACTAGACAATTACTTTTAAAAAAAATCTGCTACTGTTACTGATCCCAGAGAGGAAAAGCTGAACCCTAAATTGTGAATCCGTGAAGGGGTTTCACCTCTTTCTAGCCCCACCCCTTCAGAAAACTCTAGAATGCTCAGAGGATTCTGAACAGTTGGGGATTTCAGTTTGAAGCCCTAATTCCAATCTGTTGAGAGGAGCAGCCACCCAGGTGCCTCACCAACCTCATAAAAATAAAAAAGTGATGGATACTCTCACAGCTTCCTCTGTGTCCAGCAGGCCCTGGGTGCTCCAGTTCTTCAGAAACCTCTTTGGGAGCAGCCGGCATGTCACCCAAGAGGGGCAAAGACCCAAGGCAAAAGAGAAAGATGATGTCAGAAACGAACTCCTCGGTTGTCCCCTGCCTGATAGTGAAGCAACGTTATTAGGCAAAGAGCCAGGCGCTACCAACACTTCTTCCAGTGAAATCCACGAGGGGCTGATGGACAGCCACAGTGAAGAGCTATTACTGATGAAGGAAGAAAGTCTCGGAGATGCCAGCACCCCTACAGATGAGAAGCTTTCTGGTTTACTTAAGTTGACTGGGATGGAGATGGGAGACTTGGAAGGCTTTGCTGATTCCATGAGAAGTGACTTGGCCCAGCACCCATGTGAAAGAGTTCCTGTCACAGGAGAGAAGAAAGAAGAGCCTGGTGACAGAGGAACACTGGAAAAGTGAGTTTTGTGTTGAGGCCAAATTCTGGGTACATAGAATAAAGTGTTTATATCACTGTATCTCTACCTATAAAGATTAAAGTATGTGTGTGGGATGTATGACCAGAAATGGTTACCCACTTCCAGATGAGTTAGAAACTTGAAATTTGGCACGCTGATAGGTCTTGGCTGTACAATGTACCAGAAAAATATTTTTAAAATGAAATTTTGGGTTCTATGTATTTTTAAAGAATTTAATAAAAACCTAGGCTTATGCCTACAACTCCCAGCATGCCTTGGGTGGGAGGCCAAACTTACCGGCCTTTGGCGGCCATTGTGAGTGCATGGGCAAATGGCTGCTGTGTGCCTTTCACAACCCAGACTTCTAAGGTCGGTCTTGAGTAGTCAACACAATTACACGTAAAAGGAAATAACTCACATAAATGGGCTACATCTATGTGTGGTGCTTCCTCCCACCCACCATACGTGGTTTTAAAATCATAACCAGATATAACTGAGAGGCTAAACTCTGAACATGCTGAAAGGCACCCTGTCCTAACATCACTGTTTTCTCAGAATCTGGGGGAAATGTGTGCGCGGCCTTCGCCCTTAAGAGGGAGGAAGGAAGAGGAGGCACTCTGCACTTGCCCAGATACAGGCCCGGTAAAGGGGGCAAGTGCCCTCGCCAGCCCCTGCCTTTCAGTATGGGCTCCTGATGGAGTACTTGGTGGGCAAAAAGCGTGGGCCGAGGCAGTACCAGCAGGACTTGGCTGGAGCTGAGCATGTCCACTGACAGTTGCTTACCTCCCATTGCAGTGATGCTACTCCTCAACACTCTATTGAGGAGCAGCATGGGGATCGAGAGGAGGGAAGTGCCTCTCAGAGGACGCAGGCAGCTGTGGGTTGCCAAAGGCATGCTGGAAAGTGTAGTATTGGCATGTAGAGTGGGTGATTTTAAATAAAGTATGGGTTAGCAAACCAGGTCACTGTGTGCAAACCAGGTTACTATCTCTCAGTCATAACTCAACTCCCACTTTCCTGAACTCTCATTAACTGTCTTTGTTCTCCTTCTACCTGACTTTTTCCAAATGCCACTAACCCTGCCCACCATTCCATTCTAGCCTCAGCTATCAGTCATTCCTCCATTCACTCTTCTGTTTCAATGGTACAGTCAGGCTTTTATATAAAAATAATAAACTTTATTTAGTAATTCCTGGATCTGATTTGGAATGTTATGGTTTAGTTATAGCAGAAAAAAGAAATGCAGCATAAAAAAATCTCATTAAGTTAAAAAGCCTTGGAAAATATTTTTTTAAAAAAATTCGCTTGGCACTGGAAAGCCATTAATGCAGTCACTAGGCAAGCCTGCCTGGGAAAAATAAATCCATAAGTAGGGTGCCACAACTAAGAAGGCCCGTTCTCCAGTTGTCTCCTACCACACCTCAGATGGTGTTCAAAGATTAACACATTATTCAGGGACCTAGGCTTCTGCCTACAACTCCCAGCATGCCTTGGGTGGAAGTGGCTCACCATCCTGGGCCTGAAGGGAGAGCGCCTGGGGCCAGCTGCCTTGGTTGCTAGGCTCCATCAGGAGCAGGAGGGAACAAGGGAGCAGCTCTGGGCCTGTCGCCGATGGCAACAACTGAGCTAATCATCAGTCAGCCAGCTGGCCAGCTCCCTCGCAGCCTATAGGCTGACCATATGAAAAGGAGGACAGGGCTCCTGTAACTTTAACAGTTGTAGAGAAAAGGGAATTTCAGCCAGTGTCATTTGTATGCAATTAGTTCCTGGTGAAATTCCCTCTTCATCACAACAGTTAAAGTTGCAGGCACTATACTAGAGTGACCATACACAAAAGAAGGCAGGGCCCCTGCAACTTTAACAGTTGTGATGAAGAGGGAATTTCACCAGAAACTAATTGCATACAAATGACACTGGCTAAAATTCCCTTTTCTTTACAACTGTTAAAGTTACAGAAGCCCTGTCCTCCTTTTCATATGGTCAGCCTAGCAGCCTACCTGTGGGTACCACTTGCGCAGTGCAGTGTGGACTGGCTCAGCCAGACTTCACTTCCCGTGGGCTTTGGCAGCTGGACTCCCATTGGGTAAGTTGGGCACCATGGCGAAAGGCATGCTGGGAATTATAGTTTTTGTTTTCTGTGGGGACAAGGAAAATCATAGTGGCAGCTTCTCCCTCAGGCCCAAGTAGGGCTGACAAAGGGGGGTAAGTGTCCAGGCCGGCCCCAGTGCTTCAGTACAGCCTTCTTCTGGAACCCTTGGTGGGCAAGAAGTGTGGGCCGAGGCAGGCGCAGGCCTTTGACTGGTCACCCTCGGAGGCTTCCCGGCACCTGCCGAGAGTCCCGAGCAGAAGATGGTTGAGCTGACCATGGAGAGCTGTGGCTTCAAGGCGGCCCTGGCCTGCATCCAGGGAGAGAGAGAGAAAAAGAAACAAATTTAATTCATTTTAAAGTTACCTCATAGGCTTAACATTGGCCTACCTTGTGGGGTTGTCGTGAGAGAGGAGAAAAAGAAACAAATTTAATTCATTTAACAGTTAACTCACAGGCCTAGCACCGGCCTACTACTTTAAGATGATTATCTCGCAGACATATATCTTAGGGGGGCCGAGCAAAGCAGGGTATATCAGCTAGTTTCTAATAGGATCAATATTCTGGAAGACTGCTTCAGTGTGGCGAATCTGAGATTGGCTCCTTCCCATGTTACCATGGGCAAACAACTTCTCTTTCTAGGTCTCAAGTTATTTATCAGCAAAATGGGCGCATCGTAGCTTAGTCCTGCCTCACTTTTTACAGGAGAGTGTGAGAATAGATTGTCAGATATTGTGACTCCTCTTTACAATAATCATTCATGTTAATTAATTTCTGGCTGAATTACATGGGGACTAATTAGGACTAGAATGGTTCATTCTGAATATTCTTGGCTAAGGATGGCTTAGCAAAACATTTGGTGTTACCTTTCCCTAGGATTAATGTCACACATTGAATTAATGGTGTGTGAGACTTGACTCCTGCTAATTGAAGTTCATTGCATGACGTGTTACCCAAGAAGATGTGTGTGGAAGAAGGAATTTGCTAGAGCTAGCAGCCAGCCAGAATTTCACAGGGCTAGCTTTTTATCATTTTGTCTGGCTTCCAATGCTTTAGGGTGCAAATTCAGAAAAAAATCCAGCAGAACTAGATTTAGCCCATGTGTGCACACGCAGGCACCATTAATGTGAACGTGTGTGCCCTGTGCTGCTAGATGGAGATCTGCCCTTACTGAGAAATGTGCAGAAGTGGGTGGTGGCATTTGGCAGGGTTTATTTGGCAAGACCACACGTATTTGTTTGTCTCTGAGCTGCTGCCGTACAGATGAGCCAGGCATCCCAGAGCAGGTCTCAACACTCTTCCCCTCAGCTGGGTGACTGACTGCAGTTTTGTCCCAGGCTGTCGTAACCCTGAAAGAGTCCAACAAACAAGGACACTTTGCTCATGCTCCAGAGCGTTTTTCCTTAAATGTTTTTCAGCCGGAGGAAGGGATGACTTTAATTAACGTAAGGATAAAGTACTTATGAATATGCTCAGAGGCACTTAGCTTAAGGTGCCAGGATTTTTTAAAAGCAAAACTTGGCAATTCTACAATTTACTCATCAACCTTTTCAGTGGCCCCTATGTTGTGGAATTAAGAATTCTGTGGAATTAAGAATTCAAGTTTTAAATATGTTAGCTACCGAGCCACATACAAGGTTATGCTATTATCCTACAAAGCCCTAAACAACTTGGGACCAGCATACCTAGCAGACCGCCTACCCTTATATAAACCTGGACGACAACTATGATCCTCAGAGGAGGCCCTACTGGCCATTCCAAGATGAACGGAATGCCGCCATGAAGGACCTTGGCGGTGGGCCTTCTGTGTAGTGGCACTTACCCTCTGGAAAACCCTCCCTCATGTGGTTCGGGAGGCAGAAAACGTTACAACTTTTAAACTCCTCCTGAAGACATACCTTTTTACACAGGCTTTCCCTGGTTTATAATGTAGCTCGTTACATTTTTAACTTTTTGGTGTTTAAATTTATATTGTTGTTCTTATGGTTTTTAACTGTGCACTGCCAAGAGAACTTCGGCTGATGGGCAGTATAAAGATGTAATAAAATAAATAAATAAATAAATATGTTAAGTGGTGTAAAGCACGAACAATACTTAATGTAAGCTTTCCTTGGGAATAAGTTTCTATAGTCTGTTATTATGAGCCACATATTATCATAGAGTCTGACTATCTGGGTCTTTTAGATAAAGATTAATGGCTTTGTTCATACACTCAACTAGAGACCATGCCTTCTGGAAAGACTTGATCCTGGAATTAATTTTTTGAAAACCTTAATCACTATCAATAGTGCGGATTTTATTCAGTCTGATACATACACCTGTCTGTAGTGATGCAGTTATTGCTACTAAGAGTAATAAGTGGAATTTGATACCAGGTGAGAAAACTGGGCTTTCCATCCCCCTGATGTATAACAAATTGTGGGGATCCCTCTCTTGTGTGGAATGGCTATAATAGGTGTGTTTTGGGTTTAGAGATGGAATCTCCCAGGTCCTATGTGCAAACGATGGAGTCTCCATGTCTACAGGATCTATGGCCGAGATTAAGGACAGTAGTGCTGAAGAGGAAAGAGAGCATCTACTGAAAGGTGAGGGATGCAAGCAGATTCCTACTGAACCATTTGGCAGTTTCTATATAATATTATTTACTAAATAGCTACTGGGCCTTGATTGTTACATCACATTTGATGCCTGAAATCTGAGGTTTTGGACTTGTATTTAACAGGAGGCAAACCTTATAATCAGGAACGTTCTGTAATGTCAGATGGCCCATCAAGATGGGTAAGAAGTAAACTAATATTGCAGTCTTCAGCATGTTTATTAAATTCCACTGAATTAAATTCCATTGAAATCAATTGGATTTACTTGGCGTTGGCTCAAGCTATTTTACTTTTTTTTTAAATAACAAAATGTTTTACTCGTAACTGGAATCACTTCAAATCAAGGCAAGGGCTTTTGGCTGCTCCCATCTTCTTTTCCCCCATGAACGCCACTGGGCCACAAGTGGGGCTCAGAGACATTCTTAGGAAATGAAGATGGTAGGTGGCTGCAGGCTGATGTTTTCATCTGCAGTGTGGCCATTTTGTGATGGTGCTCAGGACAGTTTATCAAATTGTCCGCATGCTCACAAAACTTATCCACCTCTGGTCTAGTGCAAGGGAGAAATTTCTTATCTTGAATGTTTCCCATAATTTTTGCAGTCTTTTCTGTGCTCTCTGCAAGTAAATGGAGCAAAATTCTTCATTCTGTTGTGTTGAATAAGAGAAAGGGTTTGAACTCGGAAAACCTTGTCCGTGGATTTCACGATGACTCGTTGATGTGGCTTTTCTTTTAAACAGAAGATGTACGAGTAGAACCTCCAAAAGCAGAGCTCTCTCCCTGGAACAGGCTCATCAATATATACAAGCAGCGCCGGAGGCTCCCTGCTTCTAAAGTGGTAATTATGTGACAGGGAGAAGCTGTTGGAAAGTTTTTCTCTGCAAGTGGTATTTTCATATTGCAAGCATGGATAAAAATGAGATTCCGCTTAGGAGAGTGAAGGTAACAAAGTCACAGCATGCGCTGGCCCCTGAGGTCTTACTCACACTCCACGATCCCACAGTAAATTTGCTTTGTTTGAAAATCAAAAGCTTGACTCTCACAGACTCATTATGCCTGATATTAGTGCCACATATTTATTATTTTTTGTCTTAGAATATAATCTCCCACTTATGATTTATAGATCTACAAGACAGAAAATTAATAAAATCCAAAGAACAGATTAAAAACACCATGACAAAAAAAAGGAATAACATGGCAGTAGGAATCAGTAGGTCCAGCAGAAAACATCATAACCATCAGCAGAACTGTCAGTAACAATATTCAATCTGCAAACTGAAAATAGTCAACAAGCCCTGTAAAATCCCTGAAAGAGTGCCACTATCATCATGCACCTGAATGCCCATAGAGGTCAAGTAAAATGGACTTTCCTAGGAAGGGAGTTCTGCAATTTCTGTACCACTGTTCTGAAGGTCCTCTACTGAGTAACCCACCCACTGTACATTAGATGTTGGGGGCACACAGAGCAGGCCTCCGAAGGAGTTCTTAGTGTACAGGTAGGTTCATATAACAGAAGGCAGTACTTGAGGTATCCTGGATCCAGACTGGTTAGGACTTTAGTTAAAAGTAGCATGTTAAATTAGGCCTGGAAATCCACTGGGAGCCAGCGAAGTTGTTATAAAATTAATATTATATGTTCAGAGCAGCCTACACCATTTAACATCCTGGTGGCTATCTCCTAAACTAGTTGTGTTTTCCAAAAGGCAGCATGTTGACAGTGGTTTAATCTGGTTGCTATTAAAGCATGCATTACAGTGGCTAGGTCATTTGTACCAAAACCGGGAACAGAAAATCAACCTAGGTACTTCTTGATGGTTAGCATTTCGTAAAGACTACAAAGGACATGTGATCATCCAACTTTTTATTCCACAAATGTGCTCATTTCCCCATGACTAACTAGAGTCATTGCTCATCAGTGATCAGGGCCGGCCATACCATTATGCAGAGAGAGGCAGTTGCCTCAGGCTACAGATGTTGGGAGGCAGCAGCAAGATGTTGGAAGAGAGACTTGCGTACCATGCAGCCTGTTCTGTGCCCCTTATCTTAGCCTGCTGCTTTCAGATGCAGCGGAGGATGCTGTCCTGCCATTGATGCTGAAGACAGATTAATCTGCCAGTCCTGTTAACTTTTGTAGGTGGAATAGAAGGGTGCCATCTTTTTTTGCCTCAGGCAGATGTCTTCGGCAAGCCCTGTTAGTCACGGCACCAGATAGAACTTAAAAGTGTCATGCATTGGGGGGGGGGGTGATGAATACAGGGGGGCATCTGTACAGTTATGACTTTTTAAGATTGTTTTAAATGTTTTTATTTGATTATGCTTTTTATTTTGTGAAATTTGGTGGCTGGCAGCATGGCTTAACTAAGCCACGGTGGCTTGCAGCACATGCCAACGATCACTGAATATTCAAGCCATGGTGGTTAGTCTCCATGGCTTATCATGTCATGTGAACCTGGGAAGGGTGACTTGTTACTGTGGTTAACAAGTCACCTCAGTACCCAAGAGCTGCTAGATTATATACACACATACCGTAGGAATAGTCATGCTTTTGAACTTTAGGTACTCAATAAGTGTGAAATAATAACAGCAGAATTCTTAGAGGCACTTAAACACTTGAATTATGAATAAAGGTTATCCTTAGTTGACAGAAACATTGATATACCTGGGAAAGGTAAAGTCTGTGGCATTTCTCTGTGAAGCTCAGATCTATACACAACTCAAGCCCAGTGACATCGCTTTGCTATGCTAATTTAATACCCATAGTGGGAAAAAGACCTTGTTTCATGCTGACCAATTCTAGTTCGGCAGTTTCACATTGGAGTCTGTATTCAAAATGATTCTGTTGAAGAATTAGGAATAGACTGAAATGTATGTCCAGTATGAGCAAGCTGCCAGAGCCCCCATACTGTAGCAGAGGCTGCCATACCGATGCTTGCCTTTCTGCCCTTGAACTCCTGTGGCTGAAGTTTGACTAGCTTCTGTCACTTTACTTTTTCCACAATCCCTAGACCAGATTTTCCCAGCCTGATGCCATTCAGATATTTTGGACTACAACTCCTATCAGCCCCAGCCAGCATGGCCTGCTCACCTTTGGCTCTGGTCCTACCCACTGCAGATTTTGCCCTGAGGGAGTTTGACCCTTGATAGAAAAATGATTCTTCACTGTTGCCTTAGTGGATATGGCGACAGAGGTCGCATCTGGGTTTGTTGCAGGGCCAAGTCCCTCAATTTGACCCTTATGAGGCCTGTCATTGTTGCTGTTGCTCAGTAGCAATTTCAAATTCGGGTACTGCCTGTAAGCAAGGACAAATCTCTTCCCCCCACAACCAAGGTCTATGTGAGAGAAGTATAATTGTCTAGGATGATTGAACCATTGATCATGGGACCAAGACCCGCTCTAGATGGATTCCGTTTGACGCCTGGTTAGACGATTATGCGCATCTTCTCGGAAGCGCTTTATCGTAAATGCTTGTCTGCAGGAGGTAATTGAGCGCACAACTGGTGGCCTTACCGGTTGTTTGAAATCCGCTTTACAAGTAGTTAATGCGGAGAATCGCTTGTTCACATAGTCAAAATGCGCTTTAACGACTGGAGCAAAATAAACTCGCTATTTAATGCGCATTTGATAATGCGCATAATCGAATAGATAACGCACCTCAACTCCTGATTTACGCTCCGCTCTTGTAGAGGTAAAAATTTTAATGAGACTTCAAAGAGCTTTAAACGTCTCGTGTAGAGGCAGCCTAATTTTAGTCTGTAGGTGATAATGTGTAATATTCTGCCACATTCTCTTCTGAGCACATCTTGTATTAAGCTATTTCCAAGATTAGGTCTGACTTTGTCAACCTGTTTGACAAGGATTTCTCTTTTCAAATGTTTAGCAGTGCCAAGAATTGGGGTTTGATGACCTCCCTTTAGAATAGATTGATATAGACAGCTTCCGGGACAATTGTAGAATTATACTTACTGGCCCAAAATTGCAGGCATAGTTGAAAATGTGATAACACAGAGAAGACAAAGTGCTATGCACTGCTGCCAAGACCCATAATGAACATTTGTGTTCCACCCCCCCACTTCACCCCAGACCGAAGTGGTATCACTGCCTGAAATATGAGATCTTGCCTCATAGACTGAGCAGGCAGAAATCAAGAGAGGAACTTTTTTCCATCATCACCCTTGACAAATAAGCCTACCATGATGAACATGTGCTTCCCTCAGGTAAGTGGCTCCTCCACCCCACCCAAAGGTGTTCTAACAGTACATAGTCCTGCCCTACCCAGCCTAACTCTTGAGAGAGAAGGGTGAGGTGGGAGCATTGGGTGCGTCTACCAGAAGGTGCTCTGGTAGCGACATTCTACATGAGCTGAAAATTCTGTGAACACTCTTTGTGGTAAAAGAGTAGCATTAATTCTATCTTTTGTGTTCATCATGGAAACTGTGGTTGACTAACCTGCTTTCGCAAAGGGCCATGTACAAGTATGACAATATTTAGGGTTCTATAACCTAAGATATAACAAAGTCTCATGGGTTGTTCATGTGATATTTTTCACTTCCCACTGATGGCATGCCAGTGCACTACAGCCCAAAGTGGTACTACAGAAGTTAGGTATGAACAGTGTTGAGAGACTAACATGGAACTAGTATTAAAAGATGGATATGTGGCCATTTCAGTGTTTGATGAAGCCCTTTGCACGAGAGCTTGCTGTCTGTATGGTGAGGCTTCAAAGAGGAGCCCAAAATGCATGTGTAAAGGCCACGGCTATATCTAGAGTTGCTTCCTATTTTAATCGACAGAGGCTCCATGCTGGATAATAATGCTGCCCTACTTTTCAGGCAGCGAGGCAGAGCAGAGAAAGCTGGCATGCTTCTGCTACCCCCCACTGGCTCTGGGATAGAGGGGTGGTGGAGGTGCTTCCTTTTGTCCCTGACTTCAGGCTGTGTTCCAAAGATGCAGCATGAGGTCAGGCACAAGATCCTCCTCTTAAGGCCAGGGCATATCCTGAAGATGATAAATGCTTCCTTGGCCACCAAGGCCACCCAAAATTTGACACCATCACTGTATCTCTACACCTAGAAAGTTTCTTCTGTTAACATCTGCCTGTTAGACACCTAGACAGAGAGCTGGACATGCATCACATAATGCTATATGTATACAACACTTTTGAATGTTCACAGTGCTTCATGTACATTATTTCAGTAACCCTAATAAGTCGGGCAATATCATTATCCTATCATGGATCCTCAGCTGAGTCTGAGAGACATTGCTTGCCTAAAGCTACACAGGGTACTTCTAGATCAGGCTTTTATCGTGGCATCACCTTGCCTCATTCACAGAATTTTACAAGCGGTCCAGACATCATCGTGTTCAACTCATAACTTTCCTTGTTTTCTACTGCTTCTTCCATATTTATCCTTATTGCAGAAAATCCATGAAGGAGAAAAAGACGGAATTGATGCACAATGACTTCTAATTGGTAGTCCTAGGAGCCCTTTCTCTGGAAGCACCCTTATTAAGCTTATAGCTGAAGTGAGAACTGATTGACCTGGTTTGCACAACATGACAACCCATGGGTTAAACAACCCATGGTCTGTTGTGCACAAGCGGGAGAGAGCAGGCGAGCTGCTTCCCATGTGCCGTGGCACTTCCACTTTTAATCTGCAACCCACAAGTGTTGATATTACTGGGTGTTGACATTACTGGGCTAGACGGACCAACGATATCAAACGATATCAAACTGGTATTATTTATGGAACTTCTGATTGACTAACAATTCTTCCACTTTCATAAGAACATAGGAAGTTGCCTCATGCTATGTTCCTATGAAAGCAAAAGGATTGTTAGTCAACCAGAATTTCCATAAATAATAGCAATTTGTTACCCCAAAGTGTAATCAAAAGCTTCAACTATTGTAGAATGCAGATGCCAGACTTGTATTTGGATCCAGTTTTACAGAGAACATAATTTTGTTTTGTTTAACTAGAGGTCATTACAAACAAAGTTATGTAATATAAAACCATATAAAATAGCCTTGTACCCATTTACCTAGGAGTAAGCCCCATAGAACTCAATGGGACTTACTTCTGAGTAGACATGCATAGGATTGTAAGTGGTTAACATATAAAAATGCAGAAACAAAATGATCAGCTTAGGATAATTGGTCAGCATTACAGTTCACAGTCTTAAGAAAAAAAATCTGAGGGTGACAAAATAAAAGTACTAAAGCCCTTTTTGTTTAAATAAAAGCTGAACATTCAGAAGGGCCTGGAATATCCCTGAGGGGGCCAGCCCCCCAGCAGCCCCCTCCCATGGCTATAGCCCTGATTGAAATATATAGCCAGCATTGTTTGAAATCTTAGAGCTCTAAAGTTCTGTGCATGTGATGAGGGCTTGGAAGTTCATGAAAGTAACCTTCCATAATGTGGGGGTCTTTTTATGCACTTGTACTATAGAGAAAAGAAAGACTTTTGAATATATTTCACATTTTTGAATACTATAATTCTTCTATTTTTGACCCAAAGTTTGGCATATTATCCACTTTTCTAAAGGAAGTAAATGAATACTAGGGATGTGCACTGGATCGGACGCGATCCACGATCCGAGTCCGGTCCAGTGGGAAATCGGATAAATTATCCGATTTCCGATCCCGCAGCTGGATCGGCCGATCCAATCCAAACCGGTCCGAAAAGGCTCCGAACTGGTTCGGCGGATCGGCGGATCGGCGGGCGCCCACTGGCGCCCACCGCCGCTTCCATTGGCGGGCGCCAGCGGGCGGCCGCCGATGAAAGTGGACAGCGGGGGGGGGGAGGAGGGGGGCGCTTACCTTCTCGGCCCGTCCGCTCCCGTCCGGCACTAGCAGCTACTACCAGCGGGCTCCGCGGCCTGCTCTAGGGTGGCGCGCCGGGTGATGTCATCACCCGGCGCGCTACTCTAGAGCAGGCCGCGGAGCCTGCTGGTGGTAGCCGCCGGCCCCGGACGGGAGCGGACGGGCCGAGAAGGTAAGCAGGGGGTGCGTGGAGGGGAGGAGGGGGCGCGCGGAGGGGGGAGGGGGGCCCTTACCTTCCCGTCCCGGCGGCTCCCGTCCCGGCGCCGGCGCCTACTACTCCCAGCAGGCTCCGCGGCCTGCTCTAGGGTGGCGCGCCGGGTGATGTCATCACCCGGCGCGCTACTCTAGAGCAGGCCGCGGAGCCTGCTGGTAGTAGTAGGCGCCGGCGCCGGACGGGAGCCGCCGGGCCGGGAAGGTAAGCAGGGGGTGCGTGGAGGGGAGGAGGGGGCGCGCGGAGGGGGGAGGGGGGCCCTTACCTTCCCGTCCCGGCGGCTCCCGTCCCGGCGCCGGCGCCTACTACTACCAGCAGGCTCCGCGGCCTACTCCAGGGTGGCGCGCCAGGTGATGTCATCACCCGGCGCGCTACTCGAGAGTAGGCCGCGGAGCCCGCTGGTAGTAGCCGCCGGCGCCGGACGGGAGCGGACGGGCCGAGAAGGTAAGCAGTGGCGGGGAAGGGGGCTTACCCCCCCCGGAGCCGTCCGCTTCTATCCGCTGGCGCCCGCGGATAGAAGCGGGGTAGGGGGGGTAGGGAGCGCGGGGGAGGGGGCTTACCTGCCGGGGCCGTCCACAGCGGACGGCCCCGGGGGGGGGGAGGGAGTTAGGCCCCCCCTCAGCCACCCACCGCCATTTTTTCCTCATAGACTTGCATTGCAATGCAAGTCTATGGGGAAAAAAATGGCGGCCGATCCAAAAATTTACGATTTTTGGGTCGGGATCGGACTCGATCCGGTCCGGGGGGCCTCCGATTTTGTCCGAACCGGTCCGGGACAAAATTGGAGGTCCCGATCCGGGTCCCGATCCGATCCGGGGGGTCCGTGCACACCCCTAATGAATACCATGTTGCTAACTGCATTATTCATCTTTTGAGCTCCCTTGGCTCTTTCTGTTAGACCTAAAGGCCTGCCTTCTGTACTGCAATCCCATTCCATTTCCTGGATAGCATCCTTTGCAATTCTGTGGTTAGAACCCAAGCAGAATTTCTTCTGAATGTTTTGCTGGAGATACAGTATCTCTTGGGTAACCTTCCCCAACAATTGATATGCCCTTAAATAAAATGTGTGTTGGAACCTTACATTTTGCTCTCTGAGAGAAAAATAAGGAATTTAGGATGCAATTCTATACTACAGTTATAGCGGTTGAATGGCTCTAGGATTTGGCAGAAGCCCTATTACACTGGCGGAACACCAGATATGCTGCCACTGTGACAGGCACACCAGTGGTATACCTCAGACATGTCGGCGGAAGACTCTGTCAACAGAGATGTTCCACTAGTGAAGATATACCAATGGAATGACCAAAAGGGGCAGAATTGTGGGTGAGATGTGGGCAGATAGGACAGGAACACTCTTATACTGTATCCTATACCTTTTCAATCTATAGCCACACCCTCATGACAATGCAACTTTACACCAGCTCTGGACTTGGGCAAATAATTTCCCTCCCATTGACTGCAATGGGAGGAAATAATATTTTAAAAGCCGCCTCCACGTCAGTGACAACCCCACCCTGTCATGCCACTCTTACTGTGTAATACTCAGCATGTTTACTGGGGTAAGCCCCACTGATTTCAATGGATTTTACTTCCAAGTAACTCAAAGAACTGTAGCCTTAAGCAGGCACGTCTTTCTGTGAAATGACTGTTACAAATGTTTGTACTTTTATATGTATGATTTCTGTTTTAATCTTGTAACTTTTTAGTAATTTCATTTTTGGGACTGCCTGTGGCTGGTTGCAGTATAATTGAACTGCAGTCATGCAATCCCACATAGAATCCGACTTGAAACATTCAATCATTTTTCAAAACGGAAGCTGCATTCTTAGGCCACTTGTTTAATAAAATGTATTTATTTATGAGGGTTCAAATACATTGTTTTAATTACCCAGTAATAGGGGTTCATCAGATGCGCATTTTATCGCACGCTTGCTACTGCCCAGTTACATTTTTTGTGCATCCTTTAGACGACACTGTGCGCTTCCTGCGCACTTCCTGCTCCTTCCACTTGTTTTACTGTCGCAAACAAAACCCCGGAAAATCCAGCTTATTTTTTTAAAACGAGATTTGCTGCCATTTCCTGCTGTGTGCAGGAAAAGCAGTGCAATAAAAACACCCACTGAATGGCCACATGGTTATTGCTGCTTCCTCTTCCTCTCCCCGTGTAAAGCAATTGTTGCTATTGTGGGACAGCAGCAGCAGCCATAGTGACGGTAGGGAAATGCGAAAATCCACCTCCCCCCATCTGATGATGCTTATAGCTAGATAAAGTTTTATGTGGTTCCTGTTCTGCCTTTTCCCTGCTCTCCCTGTAGTCCCATCTTCAGGATATTCCAGTTCAACCAGAAATTGAAGATGAAGCCACGCTGGACCTAATGATACATGGAATTGCAGCACCCAAGGCCCATGTCACCTTGTCAAATTCTCCTGAGGTAGTTTGTGCCTGTGGGTAAGTTTTTTGTTTGTTCGTTTGTTTTTTGTGGTGGTCTTCATCTCTCAGATTCTGAAACATTGAATGTCAAATGTCAAACAGGATGAAATGTGCTATTCTGAAATGTAGAATATAACAAGTGGGGATGAGCAACAAAGAGCTCCATCAGACGAGCGTTTTATTGCATGCTTGTTACTGGGCACTCACAGATTTTCACGGGTCTCTCTGATGACGACGTCTGCCTCCCGTGTGTCTCCCACCCCTTCTAGCCTTCTTCGTGCAACAAAAAAAAACCACCCCAGTAATCCAACTTATTTTTAAAGACAGAAGTTACCACTATCTCCTGCTGTGTGCAGGAGAAGCAGTGCGATTAAAACAGCCCACTGAATGGGGCACATGCACATTGTTTACTTTCTCTTTCAAAAGAGGAAGTAATAAGGGACAAACGCATGGGCGGAGAAGCCATGGTAAGCAAACACGATTTTCCTCTGTGTGATGATGCTCAAAGTATTGTGGTTTAATCTCAAGCACCCTAACCAGAGTGCACTCATTCAGGGTTCCATCTAGTCTTATGGTAGTATTTGATGCTGAAATGGGGGAGACTTCAGGAGGGAAAGTGCCCCTTTTTTTTGCTGCCTAGCCTCCTGAAACTTTTCTGGGCTGTGCTATACAGTGCTAAAGGACTCAGGTTTGGATCTGGCTGGCAGGCCTGAATCTGAAGACTTCACTCTTATACTATGCGTGGAGGAGGTTTCTAGAGAGTGGGAATGGAAAAGGTGTCCTCCTTCCTTTCCTCTCTCCTGTGAAAGGTCTATGATCTGGTTATGGGGGGGGCAGATTGCTCCCACCAGGCCCACTTTGAGCTGTATGATGTCTTGGGGGATGGTCCTGCCCCTGACATCACCCCCCTTTGTTCTTTGTACTGGAAGGAGGCATGGGACTGTGCCTCCTTCTAGCATGGAGAAAGGGATCCAGATTGCCCTGCTTCCCTGCTGCTGTCTCTGATCTGAGATCGGAGATTGCAGCAGGGATGGGGAGAGCAGGCAATCTCATATTCCTGCTCTAATCCTGTGTTATCTCCGATCTGGGATCAGAAATACCATCATATCCTCCAAGGGGATTCCTCTGGAGGCCACTGCTTGGAGCCTAAGCTCCAACTCTGGAGGAACTCCAAGGGGCTGGATGGGCTGCATTGGGGTGCCCTATGGGCCAGATTGTGTGCATCCCTGAACATTGCATTGGAATCAAGTGGACTAAAAAGTGCTTGGCTGGTCTGCGTCCTTTGAGTAAATCAAAACCAATGGGGCATTTTCATTAGGGACAAATGAGAAGTGATGTTAATTCCATATGTGTGATTAATTTGCATTTTTGTTAGGTAAATATCAGCAACTTAGGGGCTGGGAAGGGAAAGTTTAACTCTTTATCTACCTGCCATGGTCATGACAAAAATCTCTTCTACCAAGCTGTTATTTGCATTTCAAGGGAAGTTGCCACTGAGGCTGATCTCAATCCAAACATTTGAAGTGAATTTTATAAACCAGGACAATGATGGATTGCTAGATCTGCCCCCTAAAGAGGGGACTTCCATTCTTCACTAAACGGATTAGAGTTGAAAAATACATCTGTACATTTGGAGTGCGGGGAGCAACTTGTGATAGTACTATGTCTGACCACTAGGTGTCAGTGTCCAATTTAAAATAAATTCGTCTGACTGAAATCAATATGTGTCTCCAATAGTGGTGACCAAGCTTTTTTGGCAAATGTGTCCGAAGTCATGTCCAAAGATTTACAAAGTGCCACCCTAGTGTGCACACATCCCACATGTAGCATTCGGTGCCTTTGTGTACTAAGTTGGAGAACAGGCAGCTGAGAACTGTGTAGTGTCGGGGAAAGGTAGACAATAGCCATAAATCCTCACTATCTGTTCCACTTGAGAATCCTGTTGCTATCTATGATGTAGAACTAGAGGGAAAATAAGGACATTTTTAGGCTTTCCTAGATTTGCTTTATTACACAGTTATTGCTGAAGAACCATTTTTAAAAGCACTGCTTCTATTGGAGCGAATTTGCATTTTCAAAGCAAAAGAAGTAAGACAACGAGGTTCATCAGACGAGCATTTTATCACACGCTCACTACTGCCCACTTACAGATGTGCACGCGTCCTTTGGACAATGAAGTCTGCCTCTAGAGCACCTCCTGCTCCTTCCACTCGTTTTTCCTTTGCAAAATAGACCTTTTTTAATCTGACCTTTTTTAAAAAATGGAATGTGCTTCAATTGCCAGCTGTGTGCAGGAAAAGCGGCACAATAAAAGCAGCTTCTGAATGGGCCATGTGGTCTTTGTTAACTTCCTCACCATTTTGTTTTTGGTTGGTTGTATTTTTCCTTTTCAAATTTCATTTTGATCTAGGCTGCGTCTTCCCTCTCTCCATCGTCTGTTTTTGTTAAATAGCAGCTGTTCCCCATATTAAGAGCATCATCACACAGGGGGAAATTGCGTTTCCTTACCATTGCTTCTCTGCCCCTGCTTTTGTCCCTCATTACTTCCTCGGAGGGGAAAGAGGAAGTAAACAAAGACCACATAGCCCATTCAGGGGCTGTTTTTATTGCACCACTTTTCCTGCACACAGCAGGAGATCGCAGCATTTTTCATTTAAAAGGGGTTTATTTTGCTATGGAAAAATGAGCAGAAGAAGCAGGAGGTGCGTGGGAGGCAGATGCCATTGTCTAAAGGACGCACACACATCTGTAAGTGGACAGTAGCGAGCGTGAGATAAAATGCTCATCTGATGAACCTCTAAGTAGCTAAGTCTAATAATAGGATATTAGGCTATCAGCACTAGATCAAAGCTTTAATAACAACAGCCTACAAACCAAAAAAGAAAACTTAGATCCCCCCAAACTGGGTCATTAGAGAGTCTTTCATGCAATGAAATGTGGGTCGATCACCTGTTCACTCTGATCATATGGTAAAACCTTGATCTGGCTTTAATGTAGCATCTAGAAGTGTAACAGATATGATGATCAGATTACCTTAATTATCTTTAACAGGGCATTGAGATATCTGCTGATAAAGCACTATACTGGGTCCTTATGGAAACAATTTATAGCAGTATGGCCATTGTCCTTTGGGGAACAATCCAATAGATTCATCTGAAAGTGTATATGCACTTTAAACTGGGTTAAAGCCAAATTATTTTAACTCAAGCCAGTGCAGAAGAAAGCCCTGAGGCCAGAGCTGACTTCTGTTTAGCATACATTGTAGAAGCTATTTATTTACAGTGTTAAGATTTTAGAGAAGGGATTGAGGATAACAATACTTCTAATATAATATTGTTCTTTCTTTCTTTCTTTCTTTCTTTCTTTCTTTCTTTCTCTTTCTTTCTAATTGAGACTTCCTGAAAATATGGCCAGGGAAGTGGATGGTGATTGTGAGAGTACACAGAGAGACTCAGGATCAAATGATGATGAAAGCATTGAGCACCCTAAGGTATTGTGGCTGCTTATATAGACTGGGTATTCATTTGGGAAGGGAGTGAAAACGGTAGCACTTCCACACACTCCTGTTGGTGCGCTATAGGGAAAGCTGCCTGCCTGACAGAGAAATAGTGTAGACTGAAGCTGCTCACATGCCTCTGTTGGAGGGATCAGAGATGTGTAGATTTAGCAATCTCCCCCAAACTAGAACTGCCTGTATTTTCTCTGATTTACTAGATGCTTTTATCAGTTCTCTACTCCTTGTACAATTATGACAAGCTGGTCAAAGAAGGGAATTCATCTTAGCGGGAAGCTTCCTTTGGAGACTGAAAGCTGGGCTCTGTTGAGTCCAGTGACAGCCTTACCCACCTGCAACCCCATCCTGGCCCAGTCATACCTCCAATAACAATACTCCCATCCCTGGATCTCTTGAACTCTCAAATCTGATGGGCACAGAGTGAGCTTGCATCTTCTGTAATGTCTCTTTGCACTAGTTATGACAGCAAAGTCCCTAATGTGGATGTAAACTATCTCCCACTGTACCAGGAGAGCAAAAGGATGCCTAACTGATTCTGCTAAGAAAACACACCAAACTTCCTTAATGAGCAAAGGATGAAGGGAGGAAAGGTTAACCTGCCCCTCCCTTGTGCAGGAAAAACATGCCTGGAATTTAGCAACACACAACAGTGTCTGACTTGTGGGCCTAGCCTACTGCCCAACATTGTGTAATGCACCCCCTCTCCTTTTTTTCTTTCTTTCCTTTTAAAAAGTGGAACTGTCCAAGCATTGAGGCATATTTTATGCCAGAGAAATGTAAGCCTAGATGCTCTGGTGGGGGCAGCCCCACCCTAAGACTCAGCAAGTCTCGTGTCTCAGGTGGCGGATTGGGAAGGGTAATAAAGCAAGCTCATACTCATCACCACTCCAAGCTCACCCCACTGCTTCCGTCCTACTTTGTGTTTGGTTCCAGAACATTGGCAACAGGCACCTGCCATTTTAGATCCCCCTAAATGCAGCTCCTGCTGTAGGATGCTGCCGTTGCCCATAAGCTATGCTGGAGGGAAGGTGCAAGTGATTGGAGGTGGCAGCAGCAGCAGCAGCATCTGGATGGGGCTGAAGGTTCTCCTCTTGGAGACTGAATGCTTGAAGACTGAATGCTACAAACAAAAAATGCTCTACATAATGTTCTACTTGGCAGATGAGGTTTTGTATTACTTAATTCTCGAAAAAAACAAGAGACTTGAGCACCTTGAAGACTAACACATTTATTGTGGCATAAGATTTTGTGGGCTAGAGTTAAGTGCCTAATGAAGTGGACTCTAGTTCGTGAAAGCTTACGCATTGATAAATTTGTTAAACTTTAAGATGTTACAGGACTCTGTTATTTTTGCCGCAGCACACTAACATTTTATTTATTTATTTGTGATATGTATATACCACTAAATATAATAAATTCCCTAACTGGTTCACATATAAATATTAAAATCACATTTAAAATACAATATTAAAATCCATTCCAATTATAATAATGTACAGAGCAATGCAAGGAGCAGTCAGATGGAGCAGCATGATTAATTTAATTATAAGTTGCGGAAAACCTGGGTGAACAAGTGCATTTTCAGGAGGTATTTGAAGCATGCCACAGTTTCTGGCTCCCAAACTGCATGGGGCAGAGATTTCCAAAGGGTGGGAGGTGCTACTGAGAAGACCCCCCTTGGAGGGATTACATAGCAACACTCCTTCAGAATTAACAACAAGGCCTCCTCTGATGATCTTAAAGATCTGTGAGGTGTATATAAGGGAAGGCAGTCTGCTAGATATCCTGGTCTCCCAAGTTGTTTAGGGCTTTGTATGACAATAATGTAACCTTGAACATGGCTTGGTAGCTAATAGGCAGCCAGTGCAGTTTTTTAAAAAACACTGGTGTTATGTGAATATAGCTGGGTGCCCCAGTGAGCACCCCATCTGCTGCATTCTGCACTAGCTGCAGCTTCTGAACCTGCACAAGGGCAGTCCCACATAGAGCGCATTACAGTCGTCTAATCGTGACATAGCTACCCCTTAGGCTGACCAGATAAAATCCAGGTCAGGGCTCATGTAACTTTAACAGTTGTAGAGCAAAGGGAATTTCAGCCAGTGTCATTTGTATGCAATTAGTTCCTGGTGAAATTCCCTCTTCATCACAACAGTTAAAGGTGCATGCACTATACTAGCATGACCATATACAAAAGAAGGCAGGGCCCCTGCAACTTTAACAGTTGTGATGAAGAGGGAATTTCACCAGGAACTAATTGCATACAAATGACACTGGCTGAAATTCCCTTTGCTCTACAACTGTTAAAGTTACATGAGCCCTGACCTGGATTTTATCTGGTCACCCTAACATACGGGCTCTGCGCCTGTGCAGAGCTTCAGTTCGGGAATGTTCTATAGCTGAGGAATTTAGGCGGGAACCCCACTCCCACCATCCCAGTGCGCATGTCCTTAGGGGGTTCCCACCTATTCCCAGTGAGCACCTAGTTGCTGCATTCTGCACCAGCTGCAGCTTCTGAATTACAGTACAGTAGTCTAATTGTGGCATAACTACCTGCACTGCCCCCGTTGGTAGTTCTCTAGAAATAATGATAGGGGCAGGATCTACACTGCTGCTTTAAAACAGTTTATAACGGTATTGACAACTGTTGGGGCCCAGGACACACTCCATATACAGTTTTCAAACCATTTTCAAAGTGTTATATCCTGCTTGGTGTAGATCTGGCCAGGATCTATTGTAGTCTATGCTGCTGGCTTACCACAAGTTGCCTCCTTTTTCCTGACAGAGGCACCAGGCTTTTAACAGGTACACAGCAGGCAGAAATTCAACAATTGCAACTTCTACCACCACGGCAGCCCCATGTCACCAAAGGCTGCACCTCTTAATTTTCTGTACGCAGCTTAGCTCTTAAAGGCAAAGAGCCTTTGTTAGTCCCATCAGCTGTTGCTATGCATATATAGTAACCTCACGTGCAATGGTAAACTGAGTCACTAAAAGGCACAGGGCTAGATTTTCATGGATGCTGAATTCGTGGGGGTTAGCTTGCCTTCAGCAATCAGGACAATGAACTGAGCTAGTGGGGAAAGAACATGTTTTCACTGGCTGTTCATCAATGGACCCCATTACATTACTTGTCTGTGATTAGCAGAGAGAAGAGGTGTGGTGCAGTGGCTAATGTGTAGAGAAGCCAGCTTTAAATCTTTGGTGAACTGTAAAGCTCTCTAGGTAGCCTTGGGTTCGGCTTGGTCTCAGCACATAGCAAGTTGGTGCAGCTGCCAGGACCCACCATTAACCCCCTCCCTTTAACACCCCCCAGCACTCCAAAAGCTGCCGTTTTAATTTCCCACAATGCCACAGAACCATGCCATATTGGGCACATAGTGGGATGTTTAAATGGGGTCTCCAGCCATTCAGCACAGTGGAGTGATGCTGCTGCTAGTTAAAGTACACTCTAAGCTGGAGCTGGCCCTGTTCTTGGCAAGTCACTATCTGTTGGCCTCAACTACTCTTCAGGACGGCTGTCTAAATGCTAAGGAGGAGGGTGGAGCAAATAAAATAATAATGAAATTACCCAATGAGGGTTTGTAACATTTTTTTCTTTCTACCCTTATTAGAACATGTACTAAGAAAACGCTGTTGGAATCACTTTGAGTTGGCCAACTGTGCCCTTCCCTACTTTGCTCATTGGAAGATTGTCTGCTGTGAATTTTTATTTGTAACGCACTTGATTCTTTCCAGCTCTTTACTTGTTTTTGTAGGGTCTCCCTCGCTCCCTCCCTCCTTTACAAAGCGTATAGCCATTGCCCACTTCTCCTGTTCTCTGTGGAATAACCCTCAGTGTAAGCCCAGCATGTATTTCAGACTAATGGATTACTCTATTTCTCCTTCCCCAAACACCATTGCCTCTTCCCCCCTTCTCATTAAATGGAGCTTTACAACGAACTCATATCCTTTGTGCTCTTTGATGTGTGTGTGTTTTTAAATGGCAAACATTAAAAAAAAACCAAGCAGTTGCTTGAGATCTCATCGATCACAGAGCTACATAGCACACTGTAGTGAGGCAAAATTGTTCCATGTTTGGGATGCTGCCATCCTTTGTCCTGACAAGCCAAGCCTAAACTGGGATGTATTGTGGCTTTCCATTTTTTAAGGGATCCTCCCAATGGAATGGGAGGGAAAACCCACATCTATGCCCTTGTTATTTTCATTCCTTTTTCTCCTCTTCTCCTTCCCAATCCTCTTTATATAAAAGACAAGACTTATTTTGGATAAAAAGACATATTTATTCAGGGTGATTCTTACATTCTACCACTCTAATGCTATATACACAATTGTATCAGACATTTACTATTTTGGTATTTCTTTGTTGCTCAAGGTATCTTATTTCTAGAGCTAAAATGAATTTTCAATTTAGTAAACACCTGTTATCCATATTTGTCAATGTGGTTGTTAACTTCAACATTTATCAAACTTTGAGGACTTTAGACTTGTGTGGCCTCTTGATTGTTGTTCTTTTTAGGTGTAAAATACCAAATTCTATAAGTTGTTGTTGACTATCAGTGACAGATACTGGCAAGCATAAACTATTGAAATAAATAGCTGAAAACCAATATTAAATAATAATCCCAACTATTGGAAGAGGCACAATATTGATGTCAAGATTTGAATATTCCGCAAATAATTTATATTAAATGTGCAGAGAAGGGCTTGGAGGATCTTGGGAGAAGCTTACATTTGTTTCAGCTCTTCCTATTTTTGAGCTCCATCATTTTGATTATTTAAATATTTTTGAGCAGGCAGTTGAGACCATTTACTTATATTACCTGTTTTTCAACTCTGACTGGTAGCTGATCTCCAAGGTGATGGAGATCCCAGCCATGAAATCTGAGATCCTTTGATCCTATTTCTATTCATACTGTGGACCAGGATCAGGAAATGGATTTCCTAACTCACTGTGCATCTTCAACCACTGGTTAGCTGGAAACTCTGGGCCAGCCCCCAGCCTTTTAAACCACGGATTGTGAAAGTTGAGCCAAACAGTTCTGGCAGTCCAAGGCCCCTGCTAATCTGGGAATTCTATGAGAGGAAGTGCACACCCTGCCAACCTGCCAGAAGACAAAGACTTCAACATACATACTGTCTCCCAGGGGGGTTCCTATATAGAGCAGTTACTATTTATGTACAGGTCCTATTGATTACTTTTCAGGAGGGTCTGGAGTTGCTCTGCTCTGACCTTGCAGCAAAGGTCTGGCTGGGAGCCAAAATATTAAAGGTAATGGGTCTAGCTTTTTCACAATAGCACATTTTTTCCTGAGCTAATACTTTCCTGTATTTAGGTGAAGGTTGTTCAGCATTTACTACAGAGAGGCAGGTAATATTATGAACACAGGAACATAAGAAGAGCCCTGCTGGATCAGACCAAGGGTCTATCTAATCCAGCACTCTGTTCACACAGTGGCCAACCAGCTGTCAACCAGGGACCCACAAGCAGGACACGGTGCAACAGCACCCTCCCACCCATGTTCCTCTGCAACTAGTGTATATAGGCTTACTGCCTTTTATACTGGAGCTAGCATATAGCCATTGATAGTCTTCTCCAGGAATTCATCTAGCCCCCTTTTAAAGCCACCCAAATTGGTGGCCATCACTACATCTTGTGGTAGTGAATTCCATAGTTTAACTGTGTGAAGAAGTACTTCCTATTATCTGTCCTGAATCTCCCACCAATCAGCTTCATGAGATGACCCCAGGTTCTAGTATTATGGGAGAGAGAGAAAAATCTCTTGCTATCCACATTTTCCACCCCATGCATAATTTTGTACACCGCTATCAAGTCTTCCACTCCCTCCTTTTTTCGAAGTTAATCCCAGCTGTTGTAACTTCCATCATAGGGGAGTTGCTCCAGCCCCTTGATCATTTTAGTTGCCCTTTTCTGCACTTTTTCCAGCTCTAGTGTGTGTGTGTGTGTATGTGTGTGTGTGTGTGTTGACCACAGCTGTACACTATTCTAGGTGTGGTCACACCATAGATTTGTTTTCCTCATTACTTCCACAGATTTGTAAATGTGTAGATTTGACTGTTGCGACATATCCCACTTCCCAAATACTAAACTGTTGTGAGACCCAGTTGTTGAATATGGAGCAATTTATTCAGCTTTTCTAGTTTGCTACAAACTGTTTGAGTGAAGCAGTTGCCTATCTGATTCACCACAAGCACAGATCATCACCATGCTGACTCACCACATCCTCAGAAGATGTTTGGAAGTGGACCAAGCAAAGGAATGTTACAAGTTCTAATCTGTGGTCATGTCGCAGCAAGCAGACGATGCTTAACCATGAATTCAGTGATCAGCACAAGCTCAGCTCTCCAGACCAGATCTGCACCTTGTGTCAAATCATTACAAATGTGGAATTAAAAGCAGGATATAACACTATGAATATGGAACGTGGATTGTGACCCAACAGTTATCAGTGCACTTCAACACTGCTATAAAGAAGTAGTGTAGATCTAGCCTAGTTTGTAATGAACTAGAATGGCAGCTGATAAGGGACAGGCAACTACAGCATTTCCTCCCAGGTTCTATAACACATTTACTTGGTAGTAGGATTAGATTCTCACATTAATTTTCGACATGATCACACTATTGTAACGTGACTTCTGTCATTTTTGCATGTGGAACATTTCTTTTGAATGTGTCCCAGCATGGGGAGATGTTATGGAAATGACTGGAAGTTCTGATATACTGATTGTGTTCTGTGTATAATGGCAACTTAAAAAAAAACCTCTCCCTTTCAGGTCACTTTGAAGATAATATAACTTTTCTAGCCCTGTTTATTCATGTCCGTGGCTGGTGCTCTATAAACTGAATGGGAAAATTGCACAACTTTCAAGGCAGAGTAGTAAAATGGAGGGGAAATTTACACACATTTCCTAGCAGTGGACATTCACTCCTGCACAATTGTACAGGGGCAAAAACTTTTTTTTAAGTTGCACAATCATTCAGGAACACTCCCTGGTGTCTTTCTCTATTTTTGGGAGCGCAGGGAGGAGGGCACTGAGAAGTGATGATGGAGGCACCAGTAAGATTGCAAGGAACAGCAGGGGGTTGAAGCCATTCCCAACAACCTATGATGAAGTCACCCTACTGGGTTCAGACAACACAACAAATCATCATTTGTATGAACAACACTAAAACCAACCAGGGATTCTCCCAGTGGCTTATTCGTGAAAAATAAGCCACCCTGCAGAAACTGTGTTGGGTTTACACAGCATGACAACCCACCATAGCTAATTAGCTATGGTGGGTTGTCATGTCATGCGAACCAGTCACTATCAGTTTTCTTTTAGTAATTGATAGGAAATAATACATTTTTGACTGCTTGCTGCTGTTGGGAGCAACAAACTTGATGGAAGGGGTAGGCATTGTAACACTCTTAGCACCCCTCCAAGAATCCTGGGAATTGTAGTCAGATGTAGGGCTAAGAATGTTTACTGGAAAAGCCACACTGATAAAACCTCCGTTCTCAAGGTTTCAATCAATAGAATTCAAGTAACTGAGCTCTCATTCCCAATTTACTACCTCTGAGTACATATTCTTCCCTAAGGCTGTATGGCAGCATCCTCCAGGATCTGGAGTGTTAAATAGGAATGCTAGGAATATGTACCAACAAATTTGGGGGCTTAGAGCTACAGTAGACAGTTTGGACAGTGTCACCTATATTGATCCTGCTAGTCTGTTTGGACTAAAATCATCCAGCAGTGTGTTTGTGGGCAGGAGTGCAGGCAACATTCTCAGCCCTCCTGTGGCTTGCAGGAGTCAGGCACACTGATTCAGTGTGCCTTATGATGCTGGCAGCACATAAAACCCCCAGAGTTGCCCATCACATAAAATCTCGCTGTTGATTTCTGCTTAACATACTCTGAAAAGCAATGAAATGTAGATGCACACATGGTTTATGTTTCCACTTTTTTCAGAATCATGTGCAAAGAGGGAATGTGTATGTCCCTCCCTTGGTAAGAAGTGTAACTTCCAGATGGATGTAGAACTCATGCAGTTTGCTATGGGGTGTTGCATAAGTTCTTCCTCTGCATGTTATCTACAAGAGTGAAAAGTGGAAATGGGAGACATTCATGCATCCCCTATTTCCCACTTTTCAGAACATCTGAAGCCACAGTCAGTAAATCTGAGGCATAATCGTGTGTGTTTTATCCAATTAGGAGAATTTGGAGTTGGCTAGAATAGGGAGTGGTGTTCCAATGAGATGTTAATCTGCCTTATTCAACAAATATCTGCGGCAATTTAACAGGCACTGGAGTGTTTGAAACCCAAAATGAAATGTTAATTGGTGTACAAATCTACCTACTGAAAGTTACAAGAAAATCCTGGATTACTTTCTCTCTTTTAGGTTCAGTCATTCAAATAAATTCTGCCTGCCATGCTCAGTAGACCCCTTCTCACGCAATATCCCCATTGACTGCTGCTTCAGGGGGCTGCCTATATGTGGGGAACGCCCCACGGCAGCTCTGGATCTGCACTGCATTGGTTAGACAACGCAAGCGCAGGTTCACAGCCACCACAGGGCTCCCCCACGATGCTGTGTTTTGAAAGAGTCAGGGATTTACCCCGACTTTTTCAAATGGAGCTACATCAAAATGTTGCTTCCACCATGTGATGTTGCTCAGGGCCAATCCCGGAGCCTGGTGGAAGGCGACCAATCGTTG
The DNA here is from genome assembly GCA_029215795.1 of Anniella stebbinsi. Lineage (NCBI taxonomy): Eukaryota > Metazoa > Chordata > Lepidosauria > Squamata > Anniellidae > Anniella > Anniella stebbinsi. The sequence goes on along the minus strand of JARDYH010000004.1, from coordinate 61,585,523 downwards.
GTTGCCTTCCACCAGGAAGAGGGCGGGGGTGGCTCTGGGACCTGGATGGCCGCCCAGAAATCCTGCGCTCGCTCCTCAGCATTGGGATTTCCCAACAATGCCGCAGGAGAGAGAAAATGTGGGGTTGAGGAGGGAGGGGACGCCAACTCAGTGCCATGAAGACATCTCCCAAAACTGGCTTCAGAAAACTGAACTGGCAAAATTCTGATGCACCAGTTCCATATAATGCATGCAGATGTTTTGTAGGATTCCTTCAAAATGTGATCCTGAGAGTACCAAACTTCCTGGAACCAGAAAGGATCAGATGGTCTCAGGCCCCCTCTATAAGAATTCGGTTTGGCGCCTGGTTGTCCGATCATGCGCATCTTCTCACAATCACTGTTACTATAATGACTGTACGTGGGAGGCGGTTAAGCGCATAATTAGTGGCCCGACTGGTTGTTTGAAACTTGCTTTAAAGTGGCTGAAATGCGGAGAATCGCTTGTTTACATGGTCAAAATGTGCTTTAATGGCCGCAGAGCAGAAAAACTCGCTATTTAATGTGCATTCGATAATGCGCATAATCGGAGAGAAAATGCGCCTCTACCCCCGATTTGCGCTCCGTTCTTGTAGAGGTAAAATTTTTAATGAGACTTGAAAGAGCTTTAAACCTCTCGTGTAGAGGCACCCATAGTGTTATACACCCACAACTGATGTCAGGTTTCCAAGGAGTTCAGCTCTAATTTATATACTAAAACTAGGTTTTCATGTCCCAAAAAGCTTAGTACCTAGAGTAGAGGTGTTGAACCTCAATCCTGTGGGTCAAATCCAGCTCTTCCGGGTTCCCAATCTGCTTTTCTGGGGGTTTCCCAGATGACCATGCCCCTTCCCTTAGCCCCACCCCTTCCTCCACCGCTTTTATGCAGGTTTTTCCCCATTCTAAAAGGTGAAATGCTTATCCTAAGTGACTGGCAGTAAGAGCCTAAAGCTAAAATATGGTGGCATTTTGGCCACACCCCTTTAGCCTTTGGCCCCTCCCACCACTGGAATGCAGCCTCGTCCCTCCAGAGCTTCTCCAGAATTGAATTTGGCCATCAGACTGAAGGAGGTTCTATACCTCTGACATAGAAGCACCCAGAATTTCTTGTTATGATGTGAATTTCACAGCAGCTCAAGGACCTATAGAATGATCTCCAGTTATATATTTGCAGCTTGTTTTCCAGTGTGATGTGAGCTGCCTCATCAACCCATATGGGCCTTCATATTCCCATTTAACACTTAGGCTGCAATTTTGGGAAATCTGTTTGAAAATTCTAGCCAAGCTGCACTGAATAGGGATAATATTGCTTACAAAGTACTTTTCGATCACCAGGGATGGAAGGTGTTATATGAAATATAACATAATCTATTTCCTTCAGTGGTTTTTTTAAAATAAGTGTCATGATCTTGTGAATAAAATTCACTCTATTTCCATTTTTATAGGCTATAAAGTGAAAATGGCTACTCATTCTTCCTTTCTGTTTAGGCTTCTCTTTTATGGTTTACAGCTTCATCAGGACTTTCACATTCATTTACTGACAAGTGAGTTACCCAACTTCAAAGGCTTCATCATAACCCATAATCCTATACAGGCAACTACAAAGGCTGAGTGAATGAGCAGATATGTGGGACTGGCACTATTGTCCAGCTACTGTTTATGCAACCAAATAGGCTTTGTTAACAACTGTCTCTTTTAGTAAGGTCAGATTTCAGACCAAACCTAGTTGGCTCACCTGGAGGAAGTATTTCTGAATTTGCAATGTAGAAGCATAGCTGAGTTTGCAATTGCATCCCTCTAGGTGCAACAGGAATCTTGATTATAGGTACCTGGAGGGATGAAGTATATTCACTCTTAGTTAATTTACAGATCATATTGTTTCAAGCTTCCCTGTTCAAAGCAATGGGGAGTTCCAGGCACTCCTTCCAGGGTCAGTTTTTTGGGGGGCAGGGAGCACTGGACACTGAAGGAGTTATTCTATGTACCAATGCTTAGTCTGAACTGGGTTTTGGGGGTGGGATTGGGTGGCTACATGCATTACCAAAAAAAAAAAAGGAAATACATCGCCAAAAAAGAAGACAAAAGAGGGCCCAGATTTGCATAAAGTTTGCATATGCTAATCTATATGTATAGATGCAAAAGTTGAAATAATTTTATAATTTAAATAGAGATAGAATACTTCTCATCATAATGGGGTAGACTGCAACCTGTATGCCTGCTGTCCAGATGGAAACAGTTGATGGACAACTTCAAGGCCTCTGTTCCATCTTCTGATAGTTCGTTTTCTTTAAGCAGGACTTGGACTGGACATCCCTTCAAATAGAGAACTGTCCTTTGTAAAGTAGGGCACATGGCCAACCTATTTATGGGTGTGCAGAAACAAGCAAACCGACTGTGCCAGATTCACAATAACCCTGTTCAGATGACACGCTAAACTGCAGTGGTTAAGCATTTTGAGCTAAATATTATGGTTTAAAGTGTTGTGTGAACCATGACTTAGCATGCCATGTGAACCATTCCTAAGCATGGTGGCTACATAACCATGGTTTAAATATGATCACTACCCATTTGCTGCAAACGGGTTAGTGGCCTAACTACGGCTTAGTGTGTTGTCTGAACAGGCCCAGTAACATCAATCCCTTCACATTCTGAAAGCCAACCTCTCCCTTGAAACTCTCTTAGCAAGTTCGCAAGGAATGGCTTCCTACTGAGGCCATCAGTTAGAGAGGAAACAGCTGTCAGGTGCCCTCAATCATGTTCCTCCCTCCTGCTCCTGACTGCCAGTACTGAGGATGTCAAAGGAAGAGGAAGCAGCTGCCCTTCCACTGTGTTTAGATCCAACTCCAAGACCTGCTGAACTCTGCAACTAAGTATCCAGTGCCTGAATTTTCTTTTTTCCTCCTCCCTCCTGATCGCCTTTCATTTTGTGCTGTGCCTTTTAAATGGTCTTATTTCTTGACTTTGTAACCTACTCTGGGAGCCCCTCTGGCTGAAGGGCAGGAGAAAAATGCTACAAATAAATAAAATAAAGTAGCATTGAACTAACTCAAAACCCAAGCTGCTGCTATTCAGCACCACCGCCCCCAGGCCCTTTTATATACACTGGACTCAGATAAAACTGGTTTTCCAGCCCTCACCCAATCAGGAAGAGGATGCGCACGTTTCAGATATTTGAACAGCCCACGTTCACTGGCCAGCTACTATAGAATATTGGTTTGTAGAAAAACTGAAGCAGGTGGCCTTTTTGCATAACGGCATGGCATGGGGTTGTGCTAATTTGTGCTGCACTATGGCCAAAATCAATAGAATGACATGAAGCAGCCCTTCTTGTTGTGGCTCAGTAGCTGTGTTGAACAGGTTCGCCTACCCGGAGGATTCCATCTTCACTTGGGACCAACCAGCCCTGCACACAGCATTGTCCCAGCATTGCCTGCCTGTACCTGTGCACCGCAAAAGCGCAGGCAGGCAGGTGAGCTGCCTGCAGCTGTGCACCGCAAAAGTGCAGGCAGGCAGGTGAGCTGCTTTCCCAGTAGTAATTGCTACTTATCCCAGGCAAGTTCTTCAGTAAACTGAAAGTGTAATTTATGAGATGGTGAATTAGATGTGGACAGAATCATCTGCTGAAATGGTTGCATTTCCATGTCTCAGCTCGTTCGATCTTTGCAAAGAAGATATATTGGCACACGTAGGGCACACATCTTGGCACAGCACACCTGACGCTGCCACAAAGGAATACAATGTTCATATTGTGCTGTCTCTGCTGTTGTGGGTTGTTCTAGATGATGCATGACGATCTGTAGTCATCTCAGGTGGCACGGATTCCTGCTCCAATCCAGTATTATCTATCTATCTATCTATCTATCTATCTATCTATCTATCTATCTATCTATCTATCTATCTATCATCATCTATCTATCTATCTATCTATCTATCTATCTATCTATCATCTATCTATCTATCTATCTATCTATCTATCTATCTATCTATCTATCTATCTAATCTAATCTATCTAATCTGTGGAACAAATGCACACTGGTGGCGCTGTGACTATCTAGTGATCTTGTCTACTTCCAGGAAAATGTGCCAAAAAACATTTAGAATGATGTATCCCAGTTCTCATGCCTATTACCACACACATAGACACAACCCCCACTGCTGATATGACTTCCATTGTTCCAAATGGATGCCTGACTCAGGGGCTGTCTATACGGCACAAGGTTGCCACCACGATAAGCAAAACACCGCACTTTCTCTGCTGCAGGGTGGTGGCTAATCCCAACGCTGAGGGAGGGCGCAGAGTTTCCTTCAGCCTAAGTGAGCTGTAGCTCATCTTTGTTGCTTTGCCCTACCCACGGCACCCAGGAGCACCTGGTCGAGCTCACGCAGCTGCAAAGCCAAGATCCAGGTGAACGAGGGAGGCCTCACGGGAGAAAGGGGAGCACCTTTGGGGGGCTCCAGACATCCCCCCTCTCAACGCTCCCTTTCTCCAACCTCCGCCTCAGGTCTGGTTCCAGAACTGGTGTGTACATGGGATCAAGAGCAGCCCTGCCATGCCTGTGCTCCATTGGGCCTCAACCATCAGCAAACTGCCCTGTCTTGGCACCTCCGGCGGCGGACAAGCACCAGTGGCTGCTACATCTTCGCCATCCATCTTCCTCAGCTGGGGGGAGGAAGCAGCTGGGCTGCGGCCCCCTGCGTGGGCGGACAGAGACCAATCTGGGGTCACCATCCTCCCGGCTATGTCTCCGCTGGGGCTCCTGAGTGAGGCTAGACGGCAGATGCATTGTGCTTGCCTCACTCCAGAGAAAAAAGCTGAGTATGTCCCCTACTTTTTTTCTTCGCAGCTTCTCTGGAAATCTCCACGGTGGCTTTGAGGTGGCTGCAGCGTTGTGTAATCAACCCAGCGTCACCATCGACCCACCTCAGGGCTTCCGGAGCATATAGACAGCCCCTCAGTGTAGTTTGTAGAAGATGGTTGAGCATCAAGATAAAGGATGTGGGAAGGAATTTAGCTAGGGCTAGCAGGAGCCAGCTCCTGCGAGCCCTGACCAAATAGTGCTGGGAAATCCCCCTATGATTTCCAATCTCTGACCAGAGATAACAAAGGGCATCCCCATTGCACCATTTACCCTTTGATGGAGATGACATGAGAATTCCTCTCCTCCAGGAGGCTCAGCTTGGGGAAGGCAGGGGGAGGAGGCCAGGAGGGTCCCAACACCACTCCCCTGGTAGGCAAGATTGGGGCCCAGAGCGAACTGGATTAGGCCTGTGGCTGGAGGATGGCCTCTAGGCTGACCATATGAAAAGGAGGACAGGGCTCCTATAACTTTAACAGTTTTAGAGAAAAGGGAATTTCAGTTGGTGTCATTTTTATGCAATTAGTACCTGGTGAAATTTCCTCTTCATTACAACAGTTAAAGTTGCAGGGGCCCTGCCCTCTTTTGTATCTGGTCACTCTAGTATAGTGCCTGCAACTTTAATTGTTGTGATGAAGAGGGGATTTCACCAGGTACTAATTGCATACAAATGACACCGGCTGAAATTCCCTTTTCTCTGCAACTGTTAAAGTTACATGAGCTCTGTCCTCCTTTTCATATGGTCAGCCTAATGGCCTCCCATTATCCAATAAACCCTTATGTGTGAATCGGGCAGTGGCCCTAAAATGGTAGTTCACCTGGGGCCAGGATTGTAGCATGAACACTGTCGCTGGCTTAGTAGTTTTGCTTGGCTGGGCTTCCAGGATGATCACTACTGCCAGTTTTATTGTAATAAGCCTAATTTACTTGTTACATTTGTATCCCATCTTTCCTCTGAGGAACTGTGAGCAGTATTTTGTATCAACCCTGTGGGTAGTGTAGGTTAAGCTGAGAGATAATAATTTGCACAAAGCCACCCATTGGCTGCATTCTGACAACACAATAGTCAACAGTGGGGTAATAATCAACTCGACAGTTGTTTATCTAGGGGGTACTTCTCATACAACATGATAATAATCAACTGTAGTATGGATTAGGATCAGCGTTGAGTTGACTATTAGTCTATGCTGAGTTGACTCACTCATTCCCCATCCTCTCTCCCTTCCTCAGTCCTCCCGCTAGTATCCCTTCAGCCATTGCTGGACTAGAGCAGCCACTGATTATCTGACTGCTCTTACCTTGCAACTCAGTGGCCGATGAAAATAACCAATGTTGGTCAATGAAATAACCAACTGTGCCCACCACACAACATGATAACCAATGATGGTTGAAATAGCCAACTCTGACAGCGTTGGTTCTTTGCGTGTTTTATTTTGGCCAAATAACAACCATTGGTTAAAAAGATCCCTCCATACAACACTATAATCGATGGTAGATTAAATAACAATCCATCGACTATTTAAACTACTACTGGTTATCGTGTTGTCTGAACCCAGTCATTGAGATTAAAATCACAGATGATGCAGATCTGGGATAGGATCACTCAATTTTTTATGATACTGCAAAATAGTTCCAAGAAGTATCAATTTGATGAGAATAGTGGCACTTGCTCTTCTTCAAGAGCTATTTAACCCTTCCGTGGTGATGTTTTCCTGGTCTAAAATGCCCTTCCAAATGCTTAATAGCTGAGCAGGGGTTGGAATGTGAGTTCCACACTCAACCCAAGCATTAGACTAGACCTGTAGAAGTTGGGTTATGAACAGCATTTCAATCTGACCACAGCATCTCTTCCAAGAATGATAATGATGTATCATAAGATTCTTAGGGTGACCAGATCGCCCGGGGTTTCCCGGTCCTAACTGGGAAACCTAGGCCGATCCGGGCCAACCGGGGGGCAGCGGGGGGAAACCGGGGTGGCAGGGGGTCATGCAGCAGTGGCAGCGAGCGGCGACGAGCAGCGGTAGACCCGGCGGCGGTGGCGGCGGAGGAGCCCTGGAAGCAGCCGCACCTGCTGGGGCAGCCGCTTCCCGGGCTCCTCTGCTGCCACCGCCGCCAGGTCCACCACCACCGCCGGGTCCTTCGCCACCGCTGCCGGGCTTGTGAGGCCAGAGGCCACGTGGAAGAAGGTCGATTACATCACTTCCGGATCCGGCCCTCTCCCGTCTCTTCCGCGTGGCCTCTGGCGTCCTTGGGGCTCGTTGCGATGGTGACGAGCCCCGAGGAGCCCGGACGCCCGTGCGGAAGAGGCGGGCTCCTCGGGGCTCATCGCCATCGTGACGAGCCCCAAGGAGGCCAGAGGCCGCGCGGAAGAGGCGGGAGAGGGCCGATTACATCACTTCTGGATCTGGCCCTCTCCTGCCTCTTCCGCGCGGCCTCTGGCCTTACGAGCCTGGCGGCGGAGGACCTGGAGGCTGACCCAGCGGCGGCGGGGGACCTGGGGGCGGCGGCTGACCCGGTGGGGGCGGCAGCAGAGGACCCGACGTGGGCGGCGGAGGAAGAGAACCCGGTAGGTCCAGGCTGGTGTTTTTGGGGGGTGGGTGGCTTGGTGTGGGGGGGGTTGTTTTGGGGGGGTGGCGGTGGGGACCGGGATTTTGGTTTCCAAAATCTGGTCACCCTACATAAGTCATTTTTTATTTGTGGTTCAGAAGCTAGAAGATATCCATAGTTAAAGTTCTGATTCCTGTTTTATAGGTGTCTGCTCTCCTATCTGTACAAGACCCTCCCCCAGACATCTTTCGAAATGGCTGCATCAAAATACAAAAACAATAGAAATGAAGTTCAAAAGTTCATATATGAACTTTGATCAGAACAGCCCCAATTTGTTTCTAGCTACAACCTGTCTTCAGAGGAAATGTGTTTATTTATTATAAAAGATGATACAGACACCTTCCTTCTCTTTGCCTTGTAATTGTCTCGGGGTGTTTTGGATTATTATTATTTTTAACATGGAAAGCACTATATAGGAAATGAATAAATGTCTCATGTAAATCATTATCTGTTTTTGCATGTACATATTGAAGTGGTTTGCGCATAATGCATTCTGGGTTATAGTGATACATGAACCATGGTTTCTTAACCACAAACCCATGAAAACAACACATGACTTGTTGGGTTGTGATCTCTGGGTTGTTTAAATCATGGATGGTCATTATGGGTGAGCCCCGAACCATGTATTGGTCATGGTTGTTTTGCCCGGCCACAGAGGTGGTGGGCAAGAATGGTAAGAACCAACCAACCCATGCCATTACTGGAGCATCACCAAGGTGTTTGGGATACAGAGAAGAAGCAGGTGAAGGAGAAGGGGGGACAACTCAGGGACTGAGAAAGTAAACCACAGGTTGGTTGGTTTGCCGGACAAACCTGGTGGGGCAACAAACCATGGATTGAATAAACCATGGGTTAGTGCACATAGTGGAGAACTGTGTCCAATTGCAGGTTCTCATTGTGGTTGGTGAGAACAGTGGTTGGAATTGTCACTTGTTACATAGGGGTAGTATCCAACGTTAGTCCAACTTAGACATTCATTTCAATGGGCCTACTCTAACACTGGATAGATACTGCCTTAGGTTTTAATTGTACATTGTACATTGAAGTATCTTACATTTAGAATTTTATAACATACCAAGTAACCCCTCAGTCCATATTAGAGGCACTAGCTTCTTCTTTCTGTACAAATAACCTCTTTTGATCTAACACTGTTCTAGAGAGCAGAATGCAAAAGGACCTTGATTCAGCAGGGCAGCTCTCTCCCAAGTGATAAAGGAATAACATTTCCCCAGTCTAATGCTTTTAAAACAAGTCCATCTGTTGTTGTGCCTGGAGGAAAGGAAACTGATTTCCTGTGGGAGCCAAGTGGAGACACTGTTTCCTCACTAATGAGCAGCTAGGGTGGTTGCATTTTCCAGACCCTTGTCCAGCTAGTAGTAACATCAGAGGAAAAACAAGCCGTTCATCGCCAAAGTCACTCTTCTCTTTTGCGGCTGCAAAAAAGGCTGATGTGATTTGGGGCTGCATTAATAGAAACATTGTTTTCAAGTCATAGGAAGTAATAGTCCTGCTGTAGTCTGCATCCTGGAGTTCTGAGTTTAATTCTGAACACCGCTGTTTAAGAAGGATGTAGACAAACTGGAAGGGTTGAGAGGAAGGCAACAAAATGATTATTAATAGGGCAAACAAGTCCTTTGAGAAAAATGTAAAAGAACTGGGCATGTTTCGCCTGGAGAAGAGAAGGCAGATGGGGGACATGAGAGCACCCTTCAAAGACCTGAAGGGCTGTTACATGGAAAAGCAGTGTTGGCTCCAGGTTTTTGAGGGCCCTTGTGTGGGCCCAATCCCTCAGTGATTCTACCTTCTCACTGCCATTGTCACCAGCAGCTACTGCTTCTCCTCCTCTTTCTCATCATTGCTGTCAATTGCTTGCTTGACACTCAAGAGATCCAGTGAACAAGTAGGCAATGGCATCTCCTCTCCTCCTCACCACCACCATTGTCTGGGCCAAAAGGAGAGCCAGGTGAACAAGCAATTTGCAATGAGAAAGAAAAGGAGCAAGTCCAAGGGGCTCTTGTCAGTGAAGTGTGGGCCCTTGACAGAGCCCAACCATGCCTATCCTTTGTGCCAGCTTTGTGGAAGAAGGGAAAGTCTTCTTCTCTAATGCTTAGAGGGTGAGACTAGATCTAATACACTTAAGTTACAGGAGGGTGGATTTGGTTTGGACTTTAGGAAAGTGTCTTGATGGCAAAAGCAAGTCAAGAATGGAAACAATTACTTACGGAGTGGTAGGCTCTCCAGCACTGCAGGTCTTTAAGCCAGGGCTGGATAGCCATTTCTCACTCTGGATTTCCTGCATTGGGCAGAGATTAGTTGCTCTACAAGAGCATCATTAGATGAGCATTTTATAGCATGCTGGCCACTCATTAATGTTCACGCGTCCATTTGACGATGACAACCACATCCGTCTCCCGCTCCTTCTGCTCTTTTTTCCATCAAAAAATAAGGCCTGGAAAATCTGATATTTTTATTATCACGAAATGTGCCGCAATTTCCTGCTGTGTGCAGGAGAAGCAGCGAGATAAAAATGCCCACTCAATGGGCCACGTGGGCATTGCTTGCTTCCTCTTTCTTCCGCATGTGAAGAAAGAGGAAGCTGTTCATCCCTATTTTGGGACAGAAGCACGAGGCAAAGTGACGGCAAGGAAACCCAATTTCCCCCATGTCTGATGAGGCTCCAAAGCTCTCTCTGGCCTTTGGCTCGATGATTCTATGTAGGACTTGAATGAAGCCTACAAAGGCTTTCCACTGTGTGATGTGATCACCATACATTTTGTTCACATCTTCTAATATAGTTTATAATGGTATTGGGAAAGATATTGGGTCATGTGGTAATGTATGTACTGAGGGCAGTAGAAGCTGGTAGCTCCAGTGTCAGTGCGGTGGTGAACCCACTCCAGGTTTTAGTCAGAGCCAGTCAGAACTCTGCACCTTGGTTAGCCCCTTTAGAGTTCTGACTGGTTCTGACTAAAACCTGGAGTGGGTTCACCACCCCACTGACATCGGAGCCACCAGCCTCTACTGATTGAGGGTGTGATGGTTACTTGCCCCATTCCCTGTCCACACAAGAACTTCTGCCCTCTTTCTTGAGTGCTACAGCTTCCAAGCCCATGCACGTGGGACAAAATAGGATCTGTCTGCATAACAGTATTGTCTTTGAGGCAGCCCATACTTTTCCATAGCTGAGAGGATCTGATTAAATGTTTCCTCTTGTGCTGAGGAGGCTGCAACGCCCACCTGCCAGCATCTGATCTGGTGGCCTGGTGCACCATGCATTAGGAGGAGCAGTCAGCACTATGACTGTAGCCTTTCAGAAAATGAGGAAATATTTAATCACTTTGCAGGCTGGGCTTTTGCAGATGTTTTGGATTTGATTTTACTTGTTAACTTTTTATTCCATGTATGGGGAACAGAAATGAACATTGCAAGCCGCTTTACTTTCAGCTGTTACACGTTTGTAATAATTCCTGAGAAAAGACAGGACCATGAGTTGGAAAATACTTCCTGCCCTCTTTCTGCACTAAGAGGAATTTTCATTGATTGCTTTACAGTCTATCCATTCATTCAGATAACAGAGCTCTTGCAGTCTCTCCAGGGGGTCAGAGGAAGTGCTGAAGGTTTTCCTGATTACTGCTCCAGGACGGAGCATATTTACTTAGGCGTTTTATGGAAGCCAATATGCTTTACCAAATAAACCCGTTATGGGTCAGGATAGGTGTGCATACGAAGCCTAATAGAACAATGGAAACTGATTTGTAACTTTCAAAGGAAAGGGCTTTATTTTTCGTTTGTGTATAAATGTATGTATGCATATATCTGAAAACAAGTTTACCCTTCCTCTCCATCCCATAACACAAGGGTGAGCAACCTTTAGCCCTCTGGATGTTTTCCCATCAGCTCTTGCTAGCATCATCTCTGGTGAGGGATAATGGGTGTTGTAGTTCACACTTTGCCCACCCCAGAAGCATAATGTGACACCCAAGGCAACTAAAATGTTAAAATGAGCCCATTTAAAAACAATTATATTACATTTTCAAGCTTAAAAATATGAAGCCAGTTTCAAAAATACCTGACATTTTGGATACTGAACTCTTATGAAAGTCTGAAAGTCATACTCTCTAAGCTGACAATGACCCTGTCCCCGTCCCCCCAGGTATGCCTTTAGAATCTTTATGAAGTTTAGATGCAGACAACTTTTCCAAGAGTGGCACTCTCTGGAAGGGGAAGGCGGTGGAAGGTGACTCACAAGGGAGGAAAGGTTGTAGCAGGGAATTTGATTGTCCTCAATATTTCTAGCAATTGTAAATCACTTAGAATCATAGAATCATAGAAACTTAGGGTGGGAAGAGACCTTGGAGAATAGCTAGTCCAACCCCCTGCTCAATGCAGAGATTCTTCACCGAAGGAACAATCCCAAGCCTTGGTACTCCGAATTCCAGATGTGTCTTTTATCCTGCAATTGCCCTGCTTCGTTCATGGAATATTATGGGGTGGGTGGGATCCAGACATCATCATCCACTTGTAATCCTCCCATATTTTCCCACCATGTCTGTGTTTTTTTCTTACTGTGGAAAATCCATCAAGAAAGAAAAGACTGAATGGCTGCACAATGCCTTCTGATTGTTAGCATTAGGACCTTCCAATCTGGGAGCACCCTATATCCCATGGAGCTCAAACTCTTTGGCTGCAATCCTAAATATGTTTCCTACAGAGTAGGGTGACCATATGTCCTCTTTTAAAGAGAACAACAACAAATCATAGGTTAACTCTGGGTTGTTTAACCCATAAACAACCCACAGTGTCTGGGTTCAGACATCATGCTAACAACCTATGAATGGGCCATTTTTAGGTTATTTATTCAAACTAGAAATGGCTCACATGTGGCTCATGCACTGTATCCCCACAAATCAGGGGTTAATTAACCCAGAATCTGGGTTAATCTGGGTTCCCATTCAGCCATGGAAGGTCACTGTGTGACTTTGAAACAGCCACAGACTCTCAGCCCAGCCTACCTCACAGAGTTTTTGTGAGGATAAAATAGAGAAGAGGAGGATGATGGATGCTGCCTTTGGTTCCTTGGAGGAAAAAAAGTGGGATATAAATGAAATAAATAATAAATTAAGGCAGAATCAGATCCTGGGTTATTATCCTTGTTTGTTAACTAAGACAAACCAGAGTTCAACTTTCCAGAGGTAATTAATAGGGAACTTTGGCTTAATGCCAGTCGTGATCCCTGTACTGAAGCCAGCTCATGGGGGTGGGGGGAGAAGAGGGGGTGAGGGAGGAGTGTGCATCCATACAGTTAATGTCAAACCATGGGCAATTGTTTGATGAAGTCAGGTTGTTTAACCTATAAACAACTCAAAGTTCTCGGTTTGCACTTCATGAAACAAGTCAGATACCAGGTATTCCTGGGTTGTTAATTAAAAGCGAAAATAGCTTGCATGTGACTTGCACATGACTCACGTACTCTGCTCATCCTCCCAATTCCTGGGTTAAACAATCCCAATTCCTGGGTTAAACAATCCAGCAATTTAATCAAAAGCACTGCTTTTGATTAAATTAAGGCAACATTTTTGCACATTTATATAGTTCTGGGCAAGCTGCCAATGGACTTCCTAGTAATTCTGAGTCTAGGTACCAGGGGTAAGCAGCCCACTGCCCTCCAGATGTTTTGGATCACAATTCCCCTAAACTCTGACCATTGGCCATCCTGTCTGGGGCTCATGGGAATCGTAGTCCCAAACATCTGGAGGGGACTGAGTTGCCTAAACGCATAAAGGGCTAAAATCTCCCCTCACCATGCCTAATGAAGCTGGCTATGACTTCCGTAGCTCCTGGTTAATGACTGTCTCTTCCTCTGGGACTTCATCCCTTTCCACCCAGCCAGGGCCTCTGTCCCACTGCCAGCTGGTCCAGTGTTGCTAACAGCTGCTGTTAATTGTTCTTGTGTTCCATGCTATATTTAATTCCTTGCTAATTTTCACCCTCCTTAATCATATTAAAAAGCCGGAATTTCCCGAGGGAAGATTATTGCCTCAACTATGGAAATTTACCTGCAAATCGAGCTATGCCAAGAGGGGACCGAGTGTATTTTTAAACCAGAACTCAACGCTACTTCATTTCTGAATTAATTTAACCCTTTAGGAAGTGGGAAATGAGTATTTGGGAGTGATGTTTGCTTGTTTGTTTACATGCCAGATGTATATACTCCCTGATCACAAAAATTCTCTGGGCAGTTGAGAAATAAAATTAAATGGCAAAATGCAAAACTATAACATGACGGTAAAATCTAAAACAGAATAAAAAAGCAATAAAATAAAGCAAGAATAAAACCACCAGCAGAGAATAGCATCACTACAACAGATCTAAAAGTATTATGATTATAAAGCCTGGGAAAATAATAAGGCCTTCATCACCTGACATTGAAAAGGCCCCAATGAAGGTTCAGGAGAACCTCCCTGATGACTGGGTTTTGTTGTTTTTAAGATGCTTGTTTTCTTGTTCTTAACCTATTTGTTATTATATTGTGTTACAATTTGTAAGTTTAAGTTTTAAATTGCAAGTAATCTCAGATGCCTTCTTTGGACCAAAATGTGACTCAAAAATAAATAACCAAGCCTGAAAAGTTTCTCTCTCTAGAAGTCACCCGCCAAGCCTCATTTGGCAAGGGTATTTAGATAATGGTCTCAGAAGATGATCTTAAGATCTGGGTAGGTACCTGTGAGGAGGAGGTGAATCTAAGGTAACCTGGCCCTAAGCAGTTTAGGGCTTTAAAGGTTTGTATCAGCACTTCGATTAGACCCCAAAATGGCCTGGAAGCAGACCAACTGAAGTTTCTCGAAAGTTTTCAACAAGAGGCTTCCATGGTGTGGCTGGCGTATCTCTCTACAGATACTATTGCAGTCGGTACAAGAAAAGTAGTCTGTGCCACCTATTTCACATGGGCCTCCAGTGGCAATAATGGATTCAAGACCACCCCAAATGCCAAACCTCTTCCGTTAGGCCAGGGTTGGAGAACCTCTGGCCTGTGGAGCGTCACGTGAGGTCAGGCCACATATCTCTGGCCCATGAAGGCTAGCAGGGAGAGGAATCCCCATTGTTATATTGGATCAGTGATCAGGAATAAAAATGGAGATTGCCCTGTGCACTACCCCTTCCATTTGGGAGGGTGAACAATGCTCTAAGGGAATCCCTGCTTTTACATCCAACCCTTCCCTTAGTCATTGTACCTGCATTCTCCCCAGTGGGGAAAACCCACATGTAGCAAATCTGGGTCCCTACTGAGATGCCGGCAGGAGTATTCCAGCCAGTGCCTTAGTTGCGGCAGTGGCTTTGCTGTGTGTTTCAGCCATGGATTGGATGACCACAGGGGGTATGACTCTGCACCCTGACATCAGAGGCCATCCAGCCTCCACTCTGTTGGTTTTCATGGAGATCAATTCCCTGCTCTATGTTCTTCAAAAATGTGCTCTCGGCCATCAATGTACTGGACATGTGACTACCAGTATCAGGTGGTTTCCTTTGCATGTGTACTACCCTTGTAACAACATGCACATTTTATATTTTCTATAGGAGACAATAGACAGCCACGTTTGCCATCTGATAGAACCAAGTTGGCAAGGTCCATGCTAGGTTTGCAGTGTTCTCGGCTGCCTCCCCGATATGGACTGTTATACATTGTAGAGGGGGCAGGAACGAGCACAAATATAAGTGCAAACCAGCAAGTGTGGAGGGCTAGGCAGGAAAGCCTCTTGGAATGGGAGGTTCCTCCTTAACATCCTTTCACCTAGAAACCTGCTCAATAACGGCAGTGTTTCCTAAAGATTAGCAAGAGGGATAGTCAAGTGCAATTGCTGGCTTTGCTGAGAAGGAAAAACTTCAGTGTAAAGAAGACCAGGCTTTGTAACACGCAAGTCTGCTGTTGTGACAGTGTATCTTATGCTGGATTCTGTGACTACCAGCTCATTTTCACCTTTTCCCTGGATGCAAAGAGTAAGCTCAGCCAGGAGCTCTTTCATCTGCCAGCATGCAGCTAAGGGCCCGGAGGTGGCTGCAGTGGTGTAAAGGAGCCAGAGCTCACAGGGACGCTGACTTTTTTGATTAGTAAGGATATAATAATAATAATAATAATAATAATAATAATAATAATATTTATTTATAACCCGCCTCTCCCTACGGATCGAGGCGGGGAACACAATGCAGATACAAACATGACAAAGTTAAAAAATTTAAAACAAGAGAAACACATCATTAAAACATTTAAAATTCATCCGGATAGGCCTGCCGGAAGAGAACAGTCTACATGACTCTCTTGAATTCATGAAGACTGTCAATTTGTCTAACCTCCTTCGGCAGACCATTCCATAGTCTGGGAGCCATAGAAGAGAAGGTCCTCTGGGTAACACTCGCCAGCCTAGTTCTGGCTGGCTTGAGTAGGTTCTTCCCAGAGGACCTAAGAGTGCGGAGCGGATTGTACGGGAGAAAGCGATCCCGTAGGTAGCCTGGGCCCAAACCATGTAGGGCTTTAAAGGTAATAACCAACACTTTATACTTTGCCCGGAAACTGACCGGCAGCCAGTGAAGTGATTTTAATACCCCCACCCCACCCCCAGACTTCACTTTGAGTTTAGCCATAATCCTCAGGGTAGCTGAGGGGGAAGTGGATGTTCCCAGCAACATTCTATTGTTGTGAACTATCCCTGTTCTAATGCACAGTATATGTAGGGAGGTGAATGGGCAATTACAAAATTGAATTGAATCAACTTTACAAAAGACCTGCTCCTGGTTGAGATGAACACTGCTAGAACTGGTTTGTTGATATCATATGGATCAACATTGCAGCCTGCATTCTTGGGGGCGTTGCTACGGGGACTGTCATGATGAGTGCCTGCACTCCCAAATTGACCACTACACAACTGGGTGGTTGTCATTAAAACTAGTAATGTTCATACTTTCTACCTTCATGAAATACTTGCACCACATCAACTTCTTGGTCACATAACCCCTGTCATTTCAAAGGATACTGGGAGGGACATGTTCTAAGGCTATAGTAGTCACCTCTTCTTCTGCAGGAGTTGTGGCAGGCTGTTGTGTGGTGGAAGCTGTTCATTATTTTAAAAAGTGGGTTCTTACATCTGAGATTATGCTAGGACGCTTGCGTATAAGCTAGGCCCTGCAACGTACAATGCAGGTGTATACTCAGTTCCCCTGGGGCACAGGCAATGGGTTAGAAATGCTTACCTGTGTTCTCACAAATTTAGGACTGATAAGCTGCCTCCTTTCTGAGACTACCACCACCTGGACTAGCTCAACTGTGCAAACCATCCAAGTGGGTTCTCAATTTGGCAGTATTTTTAGGGGTGCTAATAAAGCAGTGTCTGGTCCAAAATGTGCACCTCAGGATCCCTGGAGAATAATGATTAGATGTGCATGCGGCTGCACATGTCTGAGCAGTGGTGAAGCTAGGTAATCCTGAACCTAGCTGCATCACTGGGGGCCTGACTTCAGTTGTTATGGAAGCACATGACTAACATTTCTCTTCCTCCGCTCCAACTGCCATCCCTTGCTTTCAAATTGCTTTTACATTCCTGTAGTGTTAGAAGAACAAAACCAGTTTGCCAACCCTGATTTTAAAAAGAAACTCTGAGCGCATTTTAAACTCACTTAAATCATAGCACCATTATGTCTCGAGGTGCTTATCTTGGCAGTCCCCATATGAATAAAAAAATTGGAGGCAGCTGTTTTGATCCATAACAACAAACCAGTTCTAGCGATTTTATTTTCCTAAAAAAATATTTTAAAAGTTTGTACTTCTACAAACTTCGGGGTATGGTGGTAAAGTTTGAAATACAGGTAGGTGCTTTTCATGACAATCTCCATAGCCACATCTCCAAGGAGCATCCAAAAATGCAGCCTGCTGTGTTAATCCATATCAACCAACCAGTCCTAGAAGGTTTCATCTTTACCAGGAACAGGTCTTTTGTAAAGCTATTGAGTCTTAATTGCCCAATAAAAACCAAGCCACCCCACAAATACCGTGCATTAGAACAGGGAACAATGTATTGGCCCAGTTTGCACCATTATGGTGCAGGAAATAAGCCATGGTGGCTTATTTCCCCTGCTGAGCATGCCATTTGCATGCTAGGAGGGTGGTCATAATTGCCAGTTTGGCTTGCCATGTTGTATGAACCCAGCAAGGGTGATTTGTTGCCTTACATTCTTTCAACACCACAGGGTGTAGAGGAAGGGCAAGAGGATGATCCCAGACTTACCTGCTCCTGAGATCATCCTCTTCTTTCTTCACAAGGAAGCAGAAGTTCCGCTTCCTCCCAGGCACAATGCACTTGTTGTGCAACCCATTTTGTTTTATTTTCAGGCCCAAGGAGAGTGCATGAGCGCTCCTACGCAAAAAGTCAATTAAAAACCAAACCAAACCCATGCACGATTGGGCCCCCACCCCTCCCTGCCCTCCGGGGGGGGGTGGCGAAACTGGTGCCACCCCCTCTCCTGATGGGCACGGAGCCACATGGTGCAGCTCCGTGCCCATTTCTGCTGCCGTGCTTACTTGCGAGTAAGCACGGCAGCATCTGGGACAGGCGGCCACATCTTCCGTGGTCTCAGGGAGTTCCCAGGACCCTGACAGTATCAGGATTTTCCAGGGATCCCTTATCCCTGGCAAATCCTGTGCGTCATTTGGACTCACAGGGAGTAGCCGGGGGTGATCCCAGGCAAAAAGCCTGGTGTAGAAACGGCCTTTGTTAACAAGCTGCCAAAAAGCAATGAGCTGTTTTAGGGTTCTGGGGTAGCCTGTTAATCACAGCAACAAGCCCCCCTCACCAGGTTTGCATGACACAGAAAGCTGTGTCAGAGAGGATAACTATGCAAATCTCCCCAGTAAATGACTAGCACATGCAGTGGGGAAATAAACCACTGTAGCTTATTTTCCCCACCATAATTGTGTAAACCAGGTCACTGTTGCTTGGAAAATTAATTTCCTCGCATGCACTGTGAGGACTGCAGCTAACACTGATGATGTCAGTGCCCCTGGTTCCCTCTACAAGAATTTGCTTTGACGCCCGGTTGCCCGATTTACGGATAAGCGCATTTACTCCTAATACCTATTCACGAGAGGCGGTGAAGCGCATTACGGGCTGTATGAAACTCGCTTTAAAGTTGTTTACCTGCAGAGAATCACATGTTTACATGGCCATAAGGCGCTTTAACTCCCGTGGTAAATTTTAAGTCGCTATTTAACGTGCATTCAATAATGCGCATAATCGGAGATAAAAAGCACCTGAACCACCAATTTGCACTCCGCTCTTGTAGAGGTAAAATCTGTAATGCGCCTTGAAAGAGCTTTAAATCGCTCTTGTAGAGGCAAAAGGTGCAAGGACTGCTTCCCTGTGAGTCCTGAATCCACTACACCACTTTAACCCTGTGTAAGAACCTTCTCTTTTGCATCTTCTCCTGTACAGTTGGCCTTTTCCTATGGCCTTTTATTTGGTAGAATCATTCCAAACAATATTTAGGAAATATGGATGAGGTCAAGATGAACTGTGGATCAGAATCTCCTCTGATTGGTTCCTTTTCTCCCTTTTCTTGCTGTTATATTATCACCCTGTGCACCTTCTAGAGGAAGTTGGGCCCAGAATGAAAGATCCTACAGAGAACCCATCCTTGTTAGACTGCATTGTGCTGAGGCCTGTGGAGTGGGAGAAGATTTATCTCACAGGCCAAGAATTCCTCCTTTTATATTTTCTTCCCCTAGAGAATTCCTTCTGTTTTGGACTTGGCTGTAAAGACAAAGGGCCCAGTGTCTCTTCCACTCCTTCTAACACAAAGGCAGTTAGAGTCATTTTCACTTTCACATTACCAGCTACTTCATCTTCAAATGCTTGCTTGGCTTTGGCTGGCTTACTGATGGCCAGATAATAGTGCAGTGCAAAAATACATGGCTGTAAACATGTTATTAGCCATATATTCCATCCAGTGGGTTCAATTTAACTTTGAGGGATCCTTAGGATCAGGTAGAACTGTTCACATTCAGTGCGGAGCATTTGAAAGCTAGGATGCCCTAGGTTTCAGGCAGAAGCATTTCCCCAGTGAAGTTACATTTTAAAAAATGGTTCAGCAGTGGGACCATTTAATCTGGGGCTGATCTAAATAGAGATGTTTTCTGAGGTGATTTGGGCAAATTCTGGATTTTCACGGAATCAAATTAACTTCTTCCATGGCACACACAACCCATAAAGTGCAGTATTCCTCCAAAGAAAACCCACTTTTGCAGGGCAAACGGGAACTGAAGCCAATACCATATAAATTCAGGACTGGGTGGACGGAGTCCTGCAAATAGGAATGGACGTCATCAATTGCATAGGTGTGGGGCAGTCAATTGGAGGCCTGCTCTCCCTCCTCTCCTCCCTCACGTGTTCAGTGAAGTGTGATGGAGGACTTACTTATGACTAGACATTCAGGAAAAACCCCACAGACACAGACACATTTATGAGGTGGGTGGGCAGGTGGGCAGGCAGCCTGAGCTGGCCATGCTGTGTGTGTGTGCCTCTGCTTGTGGAGTTAGGGAGCATGAGGGGAGGCCATCCGGGCAGCCAGTGAGAGCCTCGGTGGCAGAAGTCAGCAGTGGTGCTCTTGATGCCACTTGCTGTCGCCGCCCAGAGACTGAGCAGAATAAGCAGGAGCGCAAGAGACTCTGAGAGCGGAGAATGTGGAGCCAGCGAGGAGAGTGACTAGCACATTGTCCCTGGTGTATATCAACTGCCAAATCCACAGGATTCTTACCCCTCCATGAAGAGCTTCTTAGTACAGTTCAAGAAAAACATCTGCCCTGGCATCCACCTTTTCTTAGCTACTCTCGTTTGAAGGTGCACAGCTTTGAATCAACAGGCTTTTCCTTTCCCCCAGCTCGGATGCTCATAAAGTGCAATGGAGGAGTTACTTGCAAGTAGACATGTTCCACCCTTCCGCCAATCAGCGCTGCTCTCCCTCAGCCTGCACTGAAGGCAGTTCAGGTCACACAGACTCTCAAACTGTGCTCAAGATGCCAGGACAGGAAAATCCATCATAAAATGAGTTTGCAGTAACATGGTTTTTAAAGCTTGAAAATGTGCACTTGCTGAGTGGGCCATGCGTCATCTGACAGAATCATTTTAAGGGCACAGCAGAATCGGAGTAAAAGCCCCATGTAGATTGCCCCCAGTCTGTGGCAAAGCATGCAGGGAGAGACTGTGGTAATTCTTGTAGATTGCCTGTGTAAATCTTGCTTCTCCCAGAGGCAGAACGTCACTCTGATTCACTCTTCTCTCAATTCAGTTTCCACCACTTGCTTACTTTATATTTGGGCAGCAAAGCAGAGTTCAGAACTGCTAATGAATTTGCCCATCATCCGAGGGAATGTGGTAAGAGGATAATCTAGAACACTTCCATTTTCTTTCATTCTAGTTCTACACGAATACACTAGGGTGGAGTCAGTGGAGGTATTGTATGGCCTTCTTCAAAACACTGATTTGCCTTTCTAGGATGCACCTTGCAAGAATATGCATAATTTTCCAACCTGGTGCCCTCCAGATGTGTTGGAGGACAACTCCCAGTATGCTCAGCCAGTAAAGCTGGCTGGGGGATGCTGGGAGTTGTAGTCCAACATATCTGGAGGGCACCAGGTTGTGGAAGGTTGATGAACAGACTTTATTCCCCCCCTGTCCTCTCGGTCACCTTTCTCAAGCCTGTTTTGCAAGGTTGGCAAGATGCTGGTTTACAAAAAAAAAAAAAACTGGTGAAGATTAATTCCACTCATATGGTTAGAAGAATCTACTCCCAATTTATTCCGCCTATAGCTCATACTTCCCCAAACTTATCTCTCTTTTCATTGCCTCTGTCTTTCTCCTCCCACACTTCTACAGTAGTTGCTCTCTGGAGACTAACACAGTTTCCAGTGCCCCCCCCCCCCCCCCCCCGCTCTGAAAGGCTCTTTGATTTGATGTGGTCCTTCATGGCAGCTAAGGTGGGCATCTTTCTTTCCTATGTGACCACATTGGAGAGAGAACATCTGTGCCTGAGCCTGCTGGAAGGGATGTCTGTCTGTGCAGTCTAGGAAAGACTTTCCCCTTAAATGCAGTGGTGTGAAAAACATGACAAAGCCAAAGCTGATCCAAGGAAGGGTGTGTGCACTGTGAGTGGGTGGAGAGGATCCGCTGCCAGGGGAAACTCCAGTGTGCAGAGGGGGATCCGTGGCTTGAAATGCTTCCCATTGAGGGATTGAAGCATGGAAAAGGAACGCAGCCCAGCCAACAAGAGAGGCTGTGCTGTGGAGACCGATGACTTTACTGCCATAACCACACTGAGTCACTCTGAGATCCCTCTTGCAATCACTTCCTTTCCAGAGAAACTCCTGTTTTGATGTATCCTCTGGTTCGTATGCACTGAGGAAGGAAACACATTTATAGATCCTCCCTTGGACTATAGGACTGGAGGCAGAGATAGCAGAGTTGTGCAAATACAATACATATGGATGGGGGCAGAAAGGCAGCATATGACTAGTCTGTAGACTCATCATCATCTCACAGGAACACCCTTGCGGTACTGTCATGTTCCATCCTTCTAAGACAATGTTTCAGCCTTCCTCTAAATTTCCATTGACCAGCTGGGTCTCTGTGTATTTGGCTTTTCTGTAAATCTAGTCTGTTTTTTCCCCCCCCAGATGGCAAGAAAACATAACCAAGTTGCATATTTCCCTCCCTTTCCCCTCCCTCAATCCCTTCTTGCTCAATGATTATCACCCCCTCCCCAATATTTTCCTTTGTAAAGATATTTCTCTCACAAAGAACTCCCTTGGTCCTGACACACAACTAGGGACTCACCCACAAAGCTAAAACATCATGGCTGCATTTAGACAACACAATAATCAACTGGTGGGGGGAAAACAAGCGTTAGTTGTATTGACTATCATGTCATCTGAATGCTGCCATAGTCAACTCAGCGCTGATCGTAATCCACACCACGGTTGATTATTTATTACCATGTTGTGTGGGGAGTACCCCCTAGATGAACAACCGTAAAATTGATTATTACCCCACCATTGACTATCGTATTGTCCGAATGCATCCCATGTCTCTTTAAAGGAATTACCCCCATCATTTAAATTAACCAGAAACAGTAGTTCTTTACCTCTCTTATCTCTGATTTGTTAAAGGTTCAATGAGCTAACCAGACTTAAAGCCGAGGCAAAAGATCCCCCTTAATTAGTACCTCTCAGTAGTAGAATTCCATGCACAAATTCAAATCTATTTCATCACAGGTCCCTTTGTAAACGTTTGCATGGTTATTATATTATGCATTCAGAGGTGGATGGAGTTCTACATGCATTGCACGCATACAAGAACTGACCAAAGGCAGTGAGATGTGGCTGAAATATCTTCGGAGTTCTTGTCCATGTAAACAAGAGTTGCTAATTCAGTAGAATAAACTGGAATTGACAATCTCTGAAAGAAGCTGAAGTATCAGATTCCATTGGGATAGCCACGTTAATCTGTTGCAGGTAGCAGCAGAAACAACAAAGAGTTTTGTGATACCTCCAATATGTACAGATTTATTGTGGCGTGATCTCACTTCATCTGATGTATTAAATGTTATCCTCATTTGGAGTGTTTGCACATACATACAAACATTGGACAATAATTCTGAACAGTGGAGTCAAAAGCCCATGAAATGTAAGCAGCCTGTAACATATCACTCTGAAGCTCAAAGGTACGCAATGTAAGAATGGTGACAACTCATTATAGTAGTCATTCGCTAATACAATCTTCCTAGCTTTGCTGTGCCACTTAACAGCTGTATGGGAGAGGAATCCCAGGTTAGCCTTGGTGATGTAAAGGTTTTGCAGTGTGGCTGGTTAACCACCCTGAAAAACCCAACAACAAACCATGGCTTGTTCAAGAAAAATAAGCCACACTGCAGAAAATATCCTCGTTTCGAACAACACGCTTACCCCCAGTTCAACAGCAAGCCACACTCAACCCGAGTGTGGGTTAGCATGTGATGTGAACAGCCTCAATGAGTGATGTTTGGCCTCTATGTGGTACCCCAGTGCTAAATTCATGTTCTCACTTGGCAAACTGGTTGAACTTGAGCAATTCATTCTCTCAGTTAACCCTCAGGGTTGTTGTGAAGATAAAATGGCAGTGTGTGTGTGTGTAATGGAAACTTGAACATCTCCTTGAGCTCCTTGGATAAAGGGTAGGGTATACGTCTGACTATTTAACCCACAACAAGCCACAGCATTCGTGGACACCAGGTTGAATATGCAGAGCCCACTCAGAGGTTGTTGTGTTGTGTGAACCTGGTGAGCATGGTTATGCAAGGGTTCAACTACCCTCACATGATTCATGGGGCCTGTTCAGCCGACACACTAATCCACCATGGGTCACTCAAAAATGCGATCCATGGTAGGTTAGCATGTCGTGCGGCAGGAGAATTTCCTCCCCACGATGGGTCAAGTACCCACGCCTGCTACCCATCTTTGCAAGATGGGTAGCAGGCATCCATGACTATTTCTACTCATTCCACGGGGAAAAAATGGCAGAGTCCGGCAGCAAGAGCAACTGCTATTTCTGGCAATGCACTTGTTGCTGCAGATGTTCACTATGGTTGGCAGTCATTCCTCCCTCCCCATTTTCACAATGGAGCGGTTGCCCATTCAGCATGCGGAGGTCGGTGGGATGTGCAGTTAAACTACACAGAGGTAAGCAATCCATGGAAGGTGGGTGGGTAGTGTAACCATGCTTTGTTACCCCTCCCCTCTACCTGGTTCCCTTACTCACCCACCCTCTGTGCGTGCTGGAATAGGCTCATGATCTGTTCTAGGGTTTTGCAAGGGTTAGTTAACCCTCTCAGAACCCACACTTGCGGGGTTCTCATGACATGAAAATAGGGGTTGGATATGCAAAATCCCGCAAGCCCCACATCCTCACTGTAGGTTAAATTATCCATGGAGGGCTGTTGGGTCATGTAAACAGCCCCATTAAATAGCTAGGAGGAAGACAGTGTTCAGCTGAGCTCATAAAACGGAGACCCAGTTTTAAGATCACAGCTACAGCTAAAACCTTCTGCCTGATTATTCTCCATCTGGGATAAAAGTTTCTAAATTTGCCTTGCTCTAAAAATGCAACGTTTCCTGACAGACCTGAAATTTCAGTTCCCCTACAGAAGCGGCATTCTATGGTTTCCCAGGGCTGCTGTATATAGGAAAGGGGGTGGGGGAAGGATCTCTGAATTATCTTGGAGTCTAAAAACTGTTACTGTTCCAGAAATGAATGGAAAACATATTTATTTTTAAATATGTTTATTATTACAACAGAGGCAATAGGTAAATTGGAAAGGCAGTGAATGGAAATGTGAAGTAGGTGAGGTGTGTGTCTGCTGTGGGTGGTGCTGTCCCTCTGCAGTGATGCTGATGAAAGCCCGGGCCAAGGATGAAATCTCCATTGGGGAAATATTATATCTACCTCCTATATTCTCATTTGAAAGATCCACTATTTAACACTGGGGAGTGGACTATACAATGCAATGAGATAGGGCTGATCAAAAGTAGCAATTACCGTTCCTGTGTATTGCAAAGGCTTTGTCAATCAAGATTTTTTGTCAATCAAGATTTTTATAAACCTTGAGCTAGTTTGCACAGAATGCTAACCCATAATTAACCCATGATTTGGTGCTCTACCCATGATTTGTCTGCCAGATGATCAAACAAACCATGGCTTGTTTCCTTAATTCCTGGGTTGTTAATTTCTCTCCTCTTTCATCTGCTTCCTCCTGGTATCCCAAATGTCTTTTGGTGCTGTAATACTGGTATGCAGAGCAGCTGGGGTTTTCCTTTTACCATCTTACCCACCACCTCTATAATCTGATGAAACAACTATCAACAACCCCTGGTTCTTCGTTCGCATGTAACAACAACCTATAGATTAAGCAACCCAGAGTTCACAATCCAACAACAAACCTTGGGTTCTCTTCTGGGTTATTCATGGTTCACAAACCATGGTTTGTTAGCACAGTGGCATTCACGCATCATGACATCCCAGAATTCAAGAACCCAGAGGTTAAGTAAGCAATGGTCCCTGTATGCAGTCATTTAAACATAGGCTTAGGTTCAACCTTAGGCTCAGGACCTTCATATAACAAGAGCTGGAGTAACCAACATTCTTTAATTGGCTGTAACAAGTGAATCTTGCACACACACACACACACACACACACACACACGTGTTGATGTGTATCCTCCCTCCTAATCAGAGTCCAACTGTACAGGGTGCCAACCAGTCATCACTGTCACATGCCAGACCCTTTCCTGCTTCCTTGCCATTAAGTACAGACCCTTATTGGGACAGGTTACTACTTGCATGGAGGAACTTTATAGGTGTACATCAGTATGTCTGTAGAGTGCTTTCCCACTTTTGATTGAATATACGGATGGCAGATAAACGTTTCCATCTCTAGCTGTGGTTTTCTTTCACAGCTGAGGATACTTTACCCAGGCCCTGTTTAGATGAGTCCCCACAAATCTCACCCGAGAAAGGCAGTCCTGGTTCTTGTTTTTCTGTCCATCTTCTTAAATTGAACAGCCCAGTCACTTGATAACTAAAACACACCAAATTTATTTAGAAGGCATTAAGACAACAGTAGAGGATAAGTACTGTGGTTCTTTATAACAAAGTTTATAATATGAGTGGAAAACAAAACATACAAGTTTAAAACAACAATTCATACATTACCCATTACAGCTTTCTCCTAGCAGAAGTGACCCTCTGCCAGATATGATCTCAATTAATATTCTGAATTCCTTTAAATACCCCATTCAATGCATCAAACTTGGTAATTGTGTGCCCTGTTTGGCTTCTGTACCTATGATGTTCTGGCTTATATTCCTGTCTACCAATGTTTTCTGCCCACGTCACTGGTTTCTTCCAAAATTTCAGTAGCCATCACTGCCCCTAGGAAGCCCTTTTGATTTCAAGGTCACAACATTGCCTGTCTAGCCTCTTTGTAACTCATATCCAATGAATAAGACAGCAAATGTCTAGTTCTTGTAATTCCTAGGTTCCTCTTTCTGTGACCTTTCATGTCTTTGTCATGTGGTTTGACTTCTTGGCTAAATTGATACAGACAGGCAGTGTTGGCTTCTTGGCCAAATTTATGTTATAGCTGCACTATGAGGCTTTGTGCCATATCTTCTGAGCCATCTTTTAGACCCTTCTCAGCCATTATTATATTTTTAATCTGCCCAATCTTCTCTGGATTACAATAAGACTAAAATAACATACAAACAATATAAAATACGATACAAATATTTAAAAGAATAAAATACAACCAGACTGGCAGTTTTTATCTTTGTTTGATGTTGGCAGTGGGGCCTCCTCCTCCTTCACAACTGAAGGCAGCAGACTGGCTAAAGGGCTGCAGGGCTGACTGTGTGGCTCACAGCTCTTTCTTCCCACACTTTGTTGCAGCCTCCCAGCATCTGCCACCTGAGGCCACAGCCTTGCTCTGCCTAATAGTAGAGCCAGCCCTGTTTCTTTTTATGTCTGTTTTCCACCCATCAAGAAATTTGCATGTTTCCCTTAAGGATGGAGATGGTTTTTGAGTAACAGTTGGTTTTTATATTTTAAAAAGTGTGTGTGTGTGTGTGTGTGTGTGTGTGTGTAGGGGGAAAACAGCCATTGTTTGTGGCCTTCGGAGGGGCCCAGATGCAACATGAAACCATCTCTGTACCTGGTTCAGCCTACCCAGAATGTCTGTAGCCTCCTGTACAGCAGGACCAGTGGGCAAGAGCAGAGGTGGCTTCAAAATGTTCCCAGATAGGAAGGTGCTAGGGAAAGCTGATGGAACTTTCCCATTTGTTCAGTCAGCCTCAGCTACACTGCAAAAGAGCAGTACTACGGGCCCTTTCTTTTTATATAATTGCAATCCCTCCCTCTAAGCAATGTGATTGGAGAGGGGACAGGGAGGAGACTGTGGCTATTGGTTAGCCACAGATGTCAGTCTCAAAACCTGAGCATTTTTCTATTTTGGAGTACGGTTCCATTGACTCCCAGTGACTTTTACAAGCCTCAAGGAGACCCTAAAACCCAGGTGGACATTTTTGCGATGATTTGGAATCTGACGGACATTCGCTCCACCCTGAAGATCTCCTGCATTTTTAAACCACACATGATCCATCCATGATCCACTCCTTGAGATCGGACCACTGACAGACCTCTGAATTGGCGGAATAGAGCACCCCCCCAGTAGCTCGGCCACCACTTTCCATCTTAAGACCAGGGGTTCCCAAGATGGCAGCTATGGGTGCCTCCAATGGCTTCATTCCCTGTTGCCTTAAATTTTTTAAATAAAAAACAGAAAAATATTAGGGCATCAGGTTCTCCTTCCTGTTCCTGAACCTGCCACTGATCAGCTGTTGACTGGATAGGAAGAGAAAGCAAGGCAAAAGGATAGAGGGAAATGAAAGAGTGAGGCTAGAGGCTAGGAGGCAAGGGAGTTGGGGAGAGAAACAGCAAGGTAAAGAGATGGGAGAAGAGAAATAGCGATGCTAGGGGCTGGGAGTGGGGAGAAACAGCAAGATAAAGGCATGAGAAGGAGAGAAAGAGCAAGGCTAGGGGTTAGGAAGGGAGAGACAGAACAAAGCTAGGGATGTGGAAGGGAGAGAAATAGCGAGGAAAATGGTTGGGTGGATAGAAAGAGCAAGGCTAGAGGGTGGGAGTGGAGAGAGAGGCCCTTTCCACACCAGGCGTTTCACCTGGGATGGCCCCCGGTTGGTCCCTCTGAGTCCAAACGATGCACAGAGACTCCCAGGGGCGGCCACAGGATTTTCCAGGGGTAACAGAAACTTGAAAAATCCAGATTTTCCCACAAAGGGGAAAGGTCTGTATGGACAAAAAAAGATTGGGTGGGCCAGGAAGCAACTCTTTCCACCCCCCCCCCCCCCAGACTGTAGCTGTGCTATTTATCTCCCCCTGTATTTCTGGACTAGCCAGGTCCTCAGAGCAGCCATTACGTGACTAGCCACATCCTCCATGGGCACCATTTTGCTAACACCAGTTTCTCAAACAAATCCCCCAACCTGCCCATGGGTCCAAAAGTGTTGGGGACTCCTGTTAAGACTGTTAACCAGTTGCAGCCTCTATGGCTTGAATATCAGCCACTCCCCAACACACCTTTTCCTTTTCCTGCCTGATGAAGACTTCTGAAGAACTCAAAGTTTGCTCAGTTTTGTGTGACCTTTGAGCTGGCATAGTTAAAAAAAAATTGGTGGTATGGATTTAGGAAATATTCTTGGGCAATGTTCAAAAAAGTTTGGGTGTGTCTAGTACAAGAATCCGTCAGGCTTTTTTTTTTTTTTAACGGTTTTAAGGTAATTTCACTTTTCCCTTTCATCCCCCCCCCCACCCCCTTGCCCCGGGGCAATCCGAAAGTGCTGTCCATCCCTCCCTAGTTCCAGCTGCTTGTGAAAATCAGGGCCGCGGCCCTTTTAAAAACAAACTTTGCTGCTAGTAATTTCCTAAGCGAAACAAAAGGGAGAGTCAGCCAGAGCAACTCG
This sequence comes from Anniella stebbinsi, assembly GCA_029215795.1. Taxonomy (NCBI): domain Eukaryota; kingdom Metazoa; phylum Chordata; class Lepidosauria; order Squamata; family Anniellidae; genus Anniella; species Anniella stebbinsi. The sequence continues at coordinate 61,556,440 of JARDYH010000004.1, read as the reverse complement.
TGTGTTCTTTTCCGCTGGAGGCTGAGCTGCAGCGCCTACCTCGCCACAGGAAGCCTGCGCGGCCGTGTCGAAATCCCCACCGGGGAGCCTACCCGGGCCGTGACCAGAGAAATGTCGTGTGCAGCCGCTGAGTTGAACGCCACGCGAATCGGCGGCGATAAAAACAAATATGCCTCCTTTCCTGCCCCCGATCCACTGAAAGCCAGCCAAGAGACGAGCCGGGCCGGGCGCTGGTGATGGTGGCGGCGTGTGTGAATGCGTGAATGAAAAGCATTCCTCCCCAAGTCGGATGCAAAGCGCCGGAAAGCGCATGATCGTGTTTGGAGAACAGTCATCTTTTTCACAGGGAAATCAAACCCAATGTTGTTGTTGTTTACCTAATACATAGGGACGGCTGCGAGCCTACTTCTTTTTCCATTCTCTTGGCAGATTCCTCGCACCGTAGCCGTAATATGTGCAATTGCGGGCAGTTCCGGCAAGAACAAGCCGAGGTGAACATTTCTGTTTGGAACACGCACTTTCAGGGGAGGCTGGTGGCTCCGATGTCGGTAGGGCTGTGAATCCATTCTGGGTTTCAATCAGAACCAGCCAGAACTCTAAGGGAGATACCTAAGACGCTCAACGGAATCGCCAAAATAGGCCCAGCGCCTTAGAGAGCTCTTTTAGAGTTCTGGCTGGTTCTGACTGAAACCTAGAATGGATTCACAGCCCTACCGACATCGGAGCCACCAGCCTCCGCTGCACATTGTGGGGCAGCGGAATGGAGGAAAGCATGGATTTCCTTCGCTCTCACCCTCCCTCCCACCACGCCCCAGTTTCTCGCTCCTGCCTCGTTACGAGAGACGCTCGTTCAAAGCGAGCCTTTTTTTCGCTTTCTTTCCGTCTAGCTCGTTCGAGGTTGGAAAAGTTTCTTCAGTGGGTGGGAGGCGTGGCCAGCAGGGGTGTAGCTTTTCCGCCTGTACCCCTTGCAGTCCCAATTTGCATCGAATATTTCATCAGGACTTCCTGATCGCTTTCGATTGGCTGCAGGTAGCGAGCTGTACGAAAAAGAGAGAGTGCCAGTGGGAACTCATGCAAGTCTCTGGCCGATCCTCCCCCCTCCCCCGAAAGCACACAATACCAACTTCTGGCTCCGGCTCTGCCTACGCGCTGCTGTCGAGACGAACCGCGTTCCGGATAAGCATAAGCACGTGTGAGTGGGGGGAAATCTCGCCTGATCTCCCCTCTGGCTCGCCGATGCAACGTGTGGAGGAGCCTTTGGACCATTCGTCCCCGGCGCCCCACTAACCACATGGTGGAACCCTCGGGTGGGAGGTGAAAAAAGTCCCGAAGAACAAGCACCGGGACAAGCGGTCGGAACCATGAATGAGATGTCCAGCTTCTTGCACATTGGGGACATCGTCTCCTTGTACGCCGAAGGGTCGGTCAATGGCTTCATCAGCACTTTGGGGTGAGTGATCAGCGCCCGACAGCAGCCTTTCCCAGGCAGGGCGAAGCGGGAATCACCGTCGGTTCGGGGAAATGAAATTGGTGGTGTTGGGTTAAAAAGGAATCGGAGCTTCCCCACCGCAGGCTGCATCACTTAGGCCAGCCTTCCCCAGCCTGATGCCCTCCAGATGGACTACAACCACCATCGTCCCCAGCCGGCATGCACTAGGTCGGTGGAAGCATAATTGAGCCCAATACCATAGTCAAAGAACTGAACAGAAATGAGTTCATCAGCGATTCTGAAGTTGATCTGAAGTGTGCCCAAGTTCCACACTGAGGGTTTTAAAAATGATTTGGGCTCAGACGGATACAGAACATTGCTTAAAGGAAGTTTAGATCTCTTTCTACCCTCCCCGCAGTGCCTGAATTTGGATGGGGAGAGGATGAGGGTGAATGTAGTGCCTTGTCCTGCAGGATATGTGCAGGATCTGCTGGAGAATGTGATCAAAATGGGTTATACTTCTTGAGAGGTCTTCCTGCTGTGGGCAGCTTGCAGTCTGGCTCCTTACCAGCAGGGTTCCCTTGATGACAACAACAGTCCAATCACTTTGATAGGAGGCTTCCTTGAGCTTGTTGGGTGTTTGGAAAGATGGCGGGCAAACTGGTTTTGGCCATAAGCATAACTGTCCTATAGCAGCAAGAAAACAACAAATAAAATTGCTCTGGCTTGTGAAAAGACTCAGGACTAATTTGCACAAAATATTTTAAACTACGCAGGACCCAACCCAACCCTTTCTGGGCATGCGCATGCATGGGCAAATTAATTTGTGCTGTTTGGTTATGGATATGGTCAGCAGAAATTCCCATGATTGCAGCAATGGGGAACAGTGTCTGAATAATTGTGGAAATTGTTGCCACTTGTATATATGATTGCGTGGGCAAAAACAAAATTGAATGGAGCAACTCTAACTGTATATTAATGGCAGATAGTTTCATAGGCAAGATACTGCTGCTTCTGATACATGAAGTGATAGGAATGTACTTATCCCCTGTCAATTGCTGCCCTTCCTAATGTATGTCAAAAACCGCTATTGGCTTTGGATCTCATTCTGAATCCTCCATGCACAACCTGAAAAAGTGTAATTAATGCTACCAGTGTTGTAGACGTAGATTAATGCTTATCTTCAATGAATAGAAGGCCCTGCTTTTGCTTTTCGTCTAGAAAAACAAACTGTATCAAGAACTGCAGACGCCTTTCCTGAATCACCATGGCCTCGCCTATATTATGCTGTCTGCTTCCAGTTAACCCTCCCACCCTTGTTCCTTCTTTCTTTAAATCTCTCCGTTCACTTTTGTCTTGTCTTCTGTTTAAAGTGGTAAGCCTGCTGAGCAGGGACTTAGTCGCTTCTGTGTTCTGTACAGCACCTAGTGCATGGCTGGCATTCAGTCGGTGCTAATTAGCAGCTATGAATCAGTGCCTGCAAACGGTGACATAACTTGCCAAGTAGCTTGTCAGCATACAGTACTCAGTAGCAGCTAAAGACTGACATCCAGCTGTGCTCATTTTGTTATTTGCTCTGGTGGTCCAATTGTATCCTCAGCAGACTCTGTAAGTGTTCCCCATGAGAAGAAAAATAACAAAAATAACGTTACTGGCGGGATGTGGATAAATTTTGGCTTCTCTCTGCTAAGGATCCTATTTAGTTTGTTGAAACTACACATCAGTGCCTGTAAATCTGAGGTAGGGGTCAATAGTCATGGTGCCACCTCCCACAACCTGCCGATCAAGCCATTTTCCGTTAGCCTGTTTGTGGCTAGATGGTGGAGTCCTGTGTTGATTGTTCTAATGAGCATGTTCCATTGCATGCTTGTGCCATCCTACTATGCCCCTATGTGATCAGTGGATGATGACAAAAAGAATTCTCTTCCTATCAGAAATGAAGTGTTGAAAAAGAGTGGTGTGTTGGTACCACAGCTACCTCCTTCTACTCTTGCTCTTCATGTCCTCAAAGATGACTCTCCAAGTTGTTCTAAGGGCCTCCATTGCTATGACTGTAGTAGAAAGAACTTATGCTTAGAAAGCAACTACCAATGTCCTGTACAACTGAGCATTATCTACCTGTACAAAGGCCATTGTGGTCTTTGTGGTACACCACAGAATGCAATCAGCTAGACATACTGGCTTGATGGGTTCTTTCCTTGTTACTTTTCTGAGTCAATGCTCAAGCTCCTACCAATCTGCATTGGCCAGTCGCATCCAGCTATCCACACCCATAAATAGTATATAGAGCACCAGATGCATGTGCACATAATTATAGAGGTATGTATGTGCATGTTTACCTACATCAAGATACAGGTAAGGTCTGGAAAGTGTTACAAAATTTGCTTGAGAGGTTTCAGAATACCTGTAGAACATTATTTTGGCCACAGAGCATTATGTTCTTTGTCCCAATAAATGTTGTCTACTGGGAGATTCGAGTAGAAGATGAGACACGCTGCTATCTGTTTCCAATTGAAGCAATCTCTGCCTCCAGCTAAAGCAATCTCTGTGCAGCAATTGCAGAGCTGTGGGCAAGAGAAAAGAGAACCTAAGGCAAGGAGTATTACCACAGTGGAGAAGGAGAACCAAGTGATCCACAATCCATTGCTCAGTCATCACAGTTTCACATCATTGTTAACTGCCACAATCACCCATTGCTTGCAATATACATAAACATTTAATAACATGATAAAAGGCAGTTTTTAAAGCCGCTGTAATTTACAGTGCAATCCTCTATATGTCTACTCAGTCCCTCTTAGTCAATGAGACTTATTCCCAGGATGTGTACAGGATTGCAGCCTCAGTTTATTGAACCAAATTGCAGTGTCAATTCACATTCTGCCTAGAATCATCCATGCCTTTAGTATATAGGCAGACAAAATATCAACCTGCCTTACAGGGCTGTCGTAAGAATTACAATAACATATATTCAATTCCCTTGCACATGAGATAAATGCTAAACATTATTATTGTGATGGGCTGCCCTCAATGCTCCCATCTGGATATACCTAAAGCTACCATGCAGTTTAGCACTTGATGAAAGTTGAATAGGCAACTTTCACGGATGGACCAAAGTGTCCTAATTACTTGTCAACTGTGTCATACCCAATATAGGGTAAAGCTATTTATAGGCACTGTTGTTATAGAATTGGGACTTTAATACAGAATAACCTGGGAGTAGGAGTTTTCACTCCTGGAACAGACCACTGGCCAAGTGGGGTGGGAGGTGCACGAGCAGGGTGGGAGGCATGTGTGTGAGTGAGCAGACACTTACTTCTTGATCCTGCTGGCTGGCCATGCGGGTGGGCAGCAGGACCAAGAAACAGCAGACCCTTTGGAGGGGGAGAGCACCGCCCTTCCCATATTTCGTTGCCTTCTGCGCCTGCTTCCTCCTGCTTCATGGTAGGGCTGGCCCTGCTCCACACACTAGCCAGAAAGTTGGATTAGTATCCTGCCTGTGCAGTGGGCCTGTCATTTGCTTGATTTCCTAGACAGTACTCCACTGAACTGGTTGGAGTTACTTTACAAGCCTGGAGTCAGACTAAGGTTGTGCAGGCTTTGAGGGATTAAAAAGTCCAGTACTTAAATGAATGATCAGCAGAGCTTAAATGATCTTATTTCATCTGCAGTATTGAGATAGATTCACAAAGATCATCCTGGACTATTCTTGGATTTTACTGAAGAAATATAATAGCACAATAGGCTTTAAAATTCCACTGCTTCCCATTTGTAGACATGCAATCTGATCACTCAGGCTGTCCCGGGCTTTGCTTCTGTTGTCAGTTCCTAAAAGAATGATTTCTGAAGAATTGTTTGGCAATTTAGGCCATCTCTCCATTCAACTTACTTCATTGTTGGTTACCCTGGACCACACAAAGTTCCTTCAGGAAGCATCTGTGCAATGCTTCCTGAAGGCCTGTTGCCTTTAGGTCTTATCACTGGCCTGTTGCCTTTAGGTCTTATCTTCAGGCTAAGATGGGACCTCCTAGTTTCGGATATAGGTTGTAGTAATTTGACTCCTTGATCCTTGTTGTAGGTAGGAGGTATTATCTTGTATTAATTCAGTACATTTGCATATATTTAAGCTATGGCTAATATGTGATGTAACTTGCTGTGGCTTTTAATGGCATATCTAATTCCTTGATCCAAACCATATTATGTTAGAAGCAAATCCTGCTAAGCTCAGTGGCACATTTACCCAAGACTACCATGTTTATGTTCTCAACTGTAACTTGTTAGACATTTCATCAATAGATGAAGTGCTTAGACAAAGAAGGACTGGTTCTTGGATATGCAGGGGAAGCCCAACAAACAAGGATCGTTGAACAAACAAGTGAGGGGAAACCCAATAGAAGCATCATTGCTTGACTCAGCTCTAAAGAATACTTTGTAAGATTGATAGGTAGCTTGAAGTCAGGATAACCAATGGACTATCTCTTTCTGTATGATCCTGCCCATCCACTAAGTTCATTGGGTGAAGTCATCTTTCATGTCTTGCCCCCATCCAAGGCACGGTGGGTAGAGATGACCGGGAAGGCTTTCTCAGTTGTGGTGTCCAGCTGTTAGAGCTCTTTGTCTCAGGAGATCTAATTGCCCCCCCCCCCCCCGAATGCATTTTGGAAAACAACTACCATCAAACCCAGGTAACATGACCATAGATTAGACATGTTGGGAGTTGAAAATCAGGACATCATCCAGATTGGAAAAGGCTGATATAAGTATTTTTAACAATAATGATGCAAAAATTCCTGGATCGACTGATATAAAAGTTCACTACTTAACCACACAAAGCAGCTGCTGCATTGCTTAAAATAATATATTTTAGTCTCAGGCTTTTGTACTCCATTGTAACTTATCTGTCTATAGATAAGTTTAAGGCTGTGGTACCATGTTAAATTCAAGAAATGAAGAATTAGCACTCTACAGCCAAAGTCTGATACCTTCCTGTAATCTTTCTTTCCCCCCAGATCTTATGTATTCATATTTAAGGGTGCAATCCTATGCATGCGTGGACAGAAAAAGTCCTAAAATTCTCAGCATTTCCCAGCCAGTCATACTGGCTGGGGCATGCTGGGAGTTGTAGGAACTTTTTCTGTCTAAACGTGCATAGGATTGTGCCTTAAAAGAACTGCTCTCCACTAGTATGTGTATTTTTGCTGATACAATGTAGTAGATCACTGTGATTGGGTTGAACAAAAAAAAAAAATCAGAAATAAACAGCAAATGGGGAAAATGGAATTAGCTACATGTATATCTTATGAAAGAATCCTTTCTATAACTTGACTTGAATGTTTATTCTACATACACCTTTTTGAATTCTCTCACAGACCTGAGCTAACTACTTGAGCTTTCTTGAATTGTAACATAAATTTAAAACAATAACCCATAAATTGTCCAATAGTCAAGGTACTTCTAAAGAAGCTACTGTGGCATATTTGGGATATATGACAGAATCTTGTGTCTTTGTAGCTTATACTATCCATTAAATGAGGCTGTTGCTATAGATTCCTTGCTATGAAGAATGAGACTTTGGTGGGAAAGGATGAAGGAAATCAGGTCAGCTGAAGAAGTCATGCACCCTTTGAACCAGCTCATGCATCATTCTCAAGGCCTCCTTTAGTCCCCACTAGTGAAAAGCAATGAATCTGCAAGTCGGGATGTTTTGATCATTGCCATTAATGAAAGGGTTCCTATGGAACCCTTAGGATAAAATGGCATGCAAAAGGATTTTAGATGAGATGCCCACATATAGATCAAAGGTGGAAACAGTGAGAATGTGATAAACATCTGATATAAGAACATACCAGGATGTCATTTGGTTCTATATATGCTCTTACATTTGTATATCAATTGTAATTACATTGGGTATGTCAAGGATAAAAATCCATTTTGGTTTGAAGGCAACTCTGTTTAATTGAGCGTAATACAGCTGCATGGAGAGAGTCCTACAGACAAAGAACTTCTCAACTGGCAGTGTGAAAAGCAGGCATATTCATACATAGCAGTATCTTAACCAATTAGCTGTTGGCAACATTCTAAAGCAAAACAAAGATAGATCACAGAAAACTTATTCATTATACCTTATCAACAGGTGGCCCATAACTCTTCTAGCAGTGTCAGATTGACCTGGATAGTCAATCCTCCTTATCCAGCTAGTTTATTTGTCTCATACTATATCAAAAAGGTCTTGACAGTTAGAAATACTAATTAAGTATTTCCTTCCAATTAAGCAGTTTCAGCATTACAGCACATTCAGGTACATACATCATTCCAATCCCATCATGCAATTCATTTGCAAGAACCAAACTACATACAGAGGCCTACATACAGAGCAGGTACATCAAGGCTTGTGGCCTTGCTTTCTCAGGTAGTATCCAATGTTCATCCTACGTAGAATACACCCATTGAAATGAATGGGGCTAACTTAAGTCTCATTCCTTTCAAAGGGTCTACTCTACATGGGACTAACATTAGATACTACCCATTGTGTTCACAAATGTTAGATGTTTTGATGGTCCAGTGAGAAGGGAGCAATCCTCTGCCCTAATCCCTGCAGTCACTCCGGTGCAGCAGACCAGTGAGAGGGGAAAGAAGAAATGAAATAACCTTATCCTTTTTGTTGCTCATTTTTGAAATATTGCACTGCTCTTATAGAGCTCAGTGTTTAACTTTGCTTAGACTTTGTTCTTTGTACTTAAATTTCAGTCTCAGCTCATGTTCTTTGCTAAGATCGGTATTGAAAGCTGGCCAAAAACGCTAAAATTACATGAAATGACAAGGTTGGAATGAATGCAGGAGACAATTAAAGACTCCTTGCAGAAATGAAAGGTTGCTCTCTTATAACAGCAGAACCCGGTGGCGACCAAACATGTCGAAAGAGAATTACCCTAAGGCTAAATAAAGCTGCCAGTTCCACCCTTTAGCCACATACTTAGTTTGGAAGGCTTTGCATTAATTTCATGAAAGAACAGGCAGGTGGGGAAAGGTGGAAAATCTACCAAAGCAGCTATCATGAAAGCCATTTTGATGATAAAAACAAATTCCTAAAGGGGTTGTCTTTGTATTAGCAGACCCAAGCCCTGCTTTCCCTGTCTCAGGAGTTAACTCTGCCCAGATGGGGAGGTATTATTTATTGCATGAATTCAGCAATGATAGCTTGATGGTTGCCAGGGCTACAAAGTGGTTTGTTGAGGGCACTGAGAAAGAAGGGCTTATACTGAGAAAGAAGTGCCTTATACTGTGCTCCCTGAGGCAAAGACAGTGAGCCTAACTACACTACTGCTTTAAAACGGTTTATAATAGTTTTAAACTGGTTAATAACCGGTTTAAAACTATTATAAACCATTTTAAAGCAGTAGTGCAGATAGGCTCAGTATGGTGTTCCCTCTTGTTCTATGTATAGTAACCGACTGGACTGGCAGAAGAATCTGTCTTCAATGCTGATGATGGAACAGGATCTTCCCCTGCTTATGAAGGCAGCAGGCTAACTTAGGGAAGACTGCATGGCACACAGGTCTCTCCTCCAACATCTTGTGACTGATTTCACTTGGCCTAATAGTAGGGCCGGCCCTGTGAGAAAGTTCCTTAGCCCCTCTCCCACTATACTATAGTTACAGTCCTCAGGCTTCCCTGGAGAGAGGAAATTATTGTGAAACCTGTTTAAGTCTGCATTGTAGGTACACCCCATAAGCTCAGAGAGATAATAATGGAATGGAGGGGGGCAGAAGCTAGATTGTAGTTTACTTACTGGTGAACCAAGCATTTTCTTGTTGCCGGTTACGAAGAATGTTGGACAATGTGGACCTTTGCCTGAGATATTAAGAGGCACTGAGTAGTACACACTCTTGCTTTTTTACCACCAGTGGATCATGTGGCAAAGCTCCCTTCAAGTAAGAGGTGTTTGAGAGTGGAAGAAACTTTGTCAAAATGTGGTGGGCTCTCATTTACTGGAAGTATTTAAGCAGAGGCTGGATGCAGTGGAGGATGGTGGCTCTAAAGTCAGTGGGGCAGTGAATCCGCTTTAGGTTTCAGTCAGAACTCTAAAGGAGCTATCCAAGGTGTGAAACTGGGGGATGCTGGGGAATGTGAAGCACCTTGGACATCTCCTTTAGCATTCTGATTGAAACCCAGAATGGATTCAGCACCTCACTGACATCGGGGCCACTTGCCTCCACTGACTTGATGGCCATCTGTCAGAGATGTTTTAGTTGCAAGATTTCTCCATTGAGCAGGGTGCTGAACTAGATGACCTCCAAGAACCCTTCCAATCCTGAAATTCTAGGATTCTAGTAAGAAAAAAGAAAGGAAGGAATGAAGAATAGTTCATGCAAGAGTGAAATCAACCTACTCGTTATAGAAAGCATTTTGGGTTGCATGCACTTGGTTTAAACAAAACTTGTAAACAACTGCATGAAGATTTGAATCTATGATTCTTTACATCACAAGCCACAAACTTGCATTCCATCAGGGCAGGACGACTTACGCATACTGTGAAGAATGTTGCATGCAAAGAGTATGTCAGAAAGTGAGTATGACTGAGTGCGGTGAATGCACTTTGACCTTGTCGCAGAGGAAGGTCTCTGAGTAAACATGGCTGAATAAGTGACTGCTATTTAGTTTTCAATCACACCTTTAGATAACTATTATTGTGGCTGCAGGTGGATTTGAAGGGTGGGGCTCTATGGAACATTACTTCTTGCATGAGAATGAGCATTAGCAATGTGAAATGCCATTTCTGTATAACAGTTAATAACAGCCACAGTAACAGTGCTTCTGCGATCATTGTTTCATATTGTTACACTTTTAGTATTGAGAAAGAGTGGGACCAATTTCAGTTGGCTGACAGAGAGATAAATGCTCAAGTAATGGATTTGATACTTTTTTGTAATAAAAACAATTCCCCATTAAGAGTGGCCAATATGTAACAGTATTCTTGACCTAAGGGTTAAGTCAGATGTGGGTGTGCTTTTCAAGCAAGCACTTGCTGGTTCAGGAGCAAAATCTGCTCCCTTCCTTCCTTGCATTAGCTCTCCACACTCTGCTGCTTTAGCACATTTCCCTCCATCTCAGCTCTGATGCCAAAATCGAGCCTTTTATCTCCTTTCTCTTGGTCCTATCATCCGTCCATTTAACATTCAGTATCACTTCTGTGCCCAGTATCCACAACTTAAGTGTTCTTTTTCTGATATACCTTTTTCTTTCTTTCTAATGTTTCTGTTTGTTGTTGCTATTTCTGACCAGATGTCTACTAATTATCTTAGGGTGTAATCCTTTGCATGTTCAGATGGAAAAAAGTCCTACAATTCCCAGCATTTCCTAGCTTGCCATGTTGACTGGGGAATGCTGGGAGTTGTAGGACTTTTTTCTATCTAAACATGCAAAGGATTGCACCTTTAAACTTAGTTGAGCTATTGGTCTATTCTCCTTCTGCATCTGTAATTTTTATCTCATTCTGAGTAATGCTTCTGTTCTTCTTTCTCACAAAGCAGGGAAGCTCATATCCCCTTTGATTGCTCTCTTTTTCTTTTATTCACACTACCCAACAATGTTCTCTGCTTCCAACTTTTAAAAATCATGCATAGGATTGCACCCTAATCTGTTTTTGGGGGTATGTCTCCCTCTAATGTAAATCATTGGTTTGACCACTAATCATTCTTATTTATGTTTTGCCTCTTTCCCAGCTTCACCTTCTCTCCTCCATTCTTAACTCCAGTATCTATTTGGGTGTGTGTATCTGATTTTGTCCACGATTCTCTTGTATTACCCTTCTTCATCAGTTTTCTTATTGGGTCCAGTTTTAGATACTGCTTTAAAAAAACAACTTCTTAACTCCTTTGCTTCATATCTATCTTCCCTGACTTTATTTGCCTTGTAATCTTCATTCTACTAATGTATTCCTCTTGGCTAAACCCTATTTATTTATTTACTAATCCATTTCTTAGCTGCCTTTCAAGATAATAGTCTTCTGTAGGTGGCTTACAACATAAAAACAATGCAAAATTAATAAAGTCATATCCAGTACGAATAATTTAAAATAAGATCAGTTTCAATAAAATGATACTAAGATATAATAAAATCATATTAAGTATGGACAATTTTAAATCAAACCAGTTTTAATAAAATACAGGAGGGTAGGGGCCACCACTGAGAAGGCTCTGTCTCTAGTGCCCCTCAACCTCACTGTTCTTGGTGGTGGCCCAGCAAGCAGAGCCTCTAAAGATGAACTTAAAACATGGGCAGGTACATACAGGTATAGACAAATAACATTTAGGGGGTTAAAGGTCAAAGCTAGAACTTTGAATTGGGCTTGGAAATATACTGGCAGCTGGTACAGGACTGGTGTAAAATGACTGACTGTGTAGCCCCAATGAGGATTTGAGCAGTTGCATTTTGTACCAGCTGAAGTTTCCAAGTCATCTTCAAAGGCAGTCCCACATAGAGCGCATTACAGTAGTCTAGTCTGGATGTAAGCAGGGTATGCATGAATGAGACCAGGTCCTTTTTGCCTGGGTAGGGTCATAGCTGCCCTACTAATCACAAGAGGTAAAAAGTATTCCTGGCTACTGGTGTTACTTGCATTTCCGCAGTCAGCGATGAGACCAGAAGGACCCCCAACCATGAACTTGGTTCTTAAGGGGGAGTGCAACCCTGTACAATAACAACTGAATCTCTCTGTCCAGATCAGCAAAATTCCCTGCCCAAAGTACTTCTGTCTCGCCTGGTGCTATGAGATTACAATGTACAATTTTGTACATTGTAGCCCTGGTGCTATGAGATTACAATATCAATATATACGAGTACATTCTGGTTCCTCTCCTGAGCAGACATAAAACAATGTTTACTGCAAATCAGTACTTTTCATACGAATCTAGGAACAGTCTTACCAGGACAGAGTTATGGGTCCATTTTCTTATTGGGTCCAGTTTTAGGTCCTCTCAGTTTTATCTTCACAACAACCCTGTAAGGTAGGTCAGGCTGAGAGACAGTGACTGCCACAAAGCCACCCAGTGAGCTTCATGGCTGAGTGGGGACTAGAACCTGGATGTCTGGAGTCCCAATCCAACACTTGAGCCACTACATCACATTGGTGTAACAGAATGTGGGGCTGCCCTTCAGGTGATTTGGAAGCTTGCTGTGGATGTCTTGTGTCTGTGCTAAAGAATCTCTGCTAGCTGCCAGTCTTTTGCTGAGCTAGGTTCATGGTTGTGGTATTAGTACACAAAGCCCAATACCACACAAGACCAGGTTATCTCAAGGAACATCTCCCCATATGACAACCTCCGAGGCCACTACTCATGTTGTGGCCTACAGATTTCTGTTTGGTGGCAACATGGAAATGGGCCTTTTCTGCAGTGTTGCCTGCCCTTTGAGGTGCGTCAGGTCTCATCACTAGGATGTTTTAGGTGTTTATTGAAAATGTATCTGTTTATTTTGGCTTTTCCTCAGCCATGAGCTATGTTTGTACCAGCCTCATGTATTTTGTGTGTATGTATCTCTCTCTCTCTGTGTGTGTGTGTGTGTGTGTGTGTCTATAGTTGTTTTAAAAAAAATTCTTAGGTAAATCACTTTTGGATTTGTTTCATATACGAAAGTGGCATGTAGATATTGCTAATAAATAAATACAGAGTACTTGATGGAGCACTATATTCTGTGACAATTCTTCATAGCAATTTAAAGAGAATCCACACATTCAGGCAGGATCTACACTACTGCTTTAAAACAGTTTATAACAGTTTTGACAACTGTTGGGGCCCATGTCACACTCCATATAAAGTTTTCAAAATGTTTTCAAAGTGTTTTATCCTGCTTGGTGTAGATCTGGCCCCAGTTGCAGTGAATGCTTGCTAATTTGAACTTGTGAAATGATGGTCTCTTGATGAGTGTTTTTATTACGCCACACAACTATTCAACAGCAGTCTTTCCCCCCACAACATATGTATTTTATATTTGATGTTGTTCCCTGCCTTGTTCCAGAGGGAGAGGTGGATATGAAATAATAATAATAATAATAATAATAATAATAATAATAATAATAAATCTGCATTCACTGAATGGTGGTGGGCAATGAGGTTTCAGTTCCTGTCCTTATTCCTGACTTCCTGTATTCAGTTCCTGTATTCAGTTCAAGGTGTGAGAGCCTAAATGTATACTCCCAGGCTATGTGACATTAGGGTGACCAGATAAAATCCAGGTCAGGGCTCCTGTAACTTTAACAGTTGTAGAGAAAAGGGAATTTCAGCCAGTGTCATTTGTATGCAATTAGTTCCTGGTGAAATACCCTCTTCATCACACCAGTTAAAGTGGCAGGGGCCCTGCCTTCTTTTGTATATGGTCACTCTAGTATAGTGCATGCACCTTTAACTGTTGTGATGAAGAGGGAATTTCACCAGAAACTAATTGCGTACAAATGACACTGGCTGAAATTCCCTTTTCTCTACAACTGTTAAAGTTACAGGAGCCCTGACCTGGATTTTATCTGGTCACCCTATAATATGCGTGCAGGGACCTTGCATTTTGCAGGGTTCTGAATGGTGTGGAGAGAGCTACACATATACAACTTGGATGCTGTAGTTCAACTGAACATATGAAGATGAGGCGTGGGGACAGGGGCTTGAGCCCACTCCCTCTTCCACACCTTCAGTGAATATGTGAAAGCTGTTGGAAAGCTCTAAGCTTAGAGCAAGCAAGTATGTTCTGGGTTGGCTTGCTTCTTGCTTTGTAGCTTGGCTCAGATGTAAACTGAATAGTGAATTCTGTTTCAGGGCAATTCATGCATGCGTAGACATCCCTTGATAACAAATCAGTCATGGCCTGAACATAAGAATTGCTTTGCAGGATCAGGCCAAGGTTCATCACCCAGCATCCTGTTTCCAACAATGGTCAGGTAGTTGCCTCTGGCTTTTCACAAGCAAATCATAAAGGCGAGGGCCCGTATCTGTCCTCAGGATCTGGTACTTCGTATTTACTTTGTATTTACTGTGACGATGGCCCTTTGTGCAACTTGTTTTAAAGGGGGGCTGTTTCAAAGAAGGGCTGGTTGAATACATGGTGAATGGACATATATTGGCTATTAAAAAGGGTGAGTTCACACATATGTGCAATGTTCATCCCTTGATGGTTGCGGCACCCAAAAATTATTTGAATAGAGCTTCATATTGTATCGCTTTATTTATTTATTTATTTCATTTGTTACATTTACATCCCACTTTTTTCCCTCCAAGGAACCAAAGGCGGCATATATAATCTTCCTCTTCCTCCTCTCCATTAGGCATAATGCCTCTCAGTGGGGGAAGCTCACGCGTTCAGCAGCTGTGAGTCATCATAAAATGAGACCTAGCAAGATTATCAGTATGTTGGTGTGTTATTATAAACCAGGGGTAGATAATCTGGTGCCCTCCAAATGTTTTGGACAACAACTCTCATAATGCCTGGCTACTGGTCAAGCTGGTTGGAGCTTATGGGAGTTGAAGTTTAAGATAGCTGGAAGATGCCAGGTTGCCTATTCTGGTTGTAAACCATAACGGTGATGGTTAAGGTGGACACGAACTCATCTGCACATTCAGTTAACATGCAAACAGGTTCTTGGAGATATGTAGGCTAGGCTGCCCATTGAGGGAATGGTATGGTGCTTCTCCCCTTCCCTGACAAAGGTCCAGTGGACACACGTGAGAAAGAGTCCTCTGCATGTACAGATGTACTTGCGGAGAGCTCTTCCGGTCAAGGAAGGACCCTGATTTGGCAGAGTTCCTCCTTGAATGTAGGAGCTCACTGCATGTACAGATGTACATAAAGAGAACTCTTTCTCATGAATGTCCACTGGACATTCATCAGGAGAGGAGAAGAAGGAGTGTGTAGTTTCAGCAGTGTGCTGGGCTAGATTGTGCACCCCCAAAGCCCCCTCCTCATGTTCTCTCATGGCGGGTGTCGTGCATACCTCCTCTGTAGGATTTCACATGTCACAGCTCTGAAGTGACTCTGTTAGGCTTGGTTAAGATACAATCGATGAAAGATTAATGTGGATTGAAATGCTGAAGAAGTAAAGATTCTGGTGGCAGAAGTGTTGGGAGTAAAAGCGTGAAAAGGAGCCTCAGTTTCTGTGTTGCTCTTTTATGCTCTTTAGAGACAGTTGGCAGGACTGCATAGTTCATGAGATGTGTTGTACATTTGCAGTGTTCGTGCTACATTTCTACTCTGCTGAAAACTCCATAGTGAATTGACTTCTATCAGGTCACGCTATTTGTCTACCTACCCAGTATTGTTTAGTCTGATTAACAATGGCTCCCCATAATCTCCCCCATCACCTGTTTCCTGATCCTTTGGCTGGAGGTGCCAGAGACTGAACCAGGGACCATCTTTATGCAAAAAATATGCACCTCTGCTGAGTTATGGTCCCTCTTTAATGCTTCATCACAGATACACTTTACTCTGTGCAGCTATAGTTTGACATGGAAGAATTTTGTCTGAAACCTCAAGTGTTTGATTGATTGCATTGGAGTAAATTCAATGAAATATTAGGAGCAGTTGGCCTATTTTTTCCCTTCCTTGGTATATTATTCTTATTATTCTTATTATTAATATTATTATTAATAATAATAATATTAGCAACATTTCTGTACTGTCCCATAGCTGAAGCTCTTTGGGCAGTTTACAAAAGATTAAAACACTAAAAATGATATTTAAATCATAAAAACATTCAACAGACAGTATACACAAAGACAACATACATTAAAAAACAACTTTGAGCTGTCAGCCAAAACAGATCTGAGATTGATTAAAACTCATCACATGCTGCTAAATGCCTGGGAAAAGAGAAAAGTCTTGACCTGGCACTGAAAAGATAGCAATGTTGGTGCCAGGTGGGCCTCACTGGGAAGGTCATTCCATAATTGGGGGGTCACCGCCAAGAAGGCCCTCTCCTTTGTTACCTGCATCTCACCTTTTAAATTATCTGCAATGCTGATGACTCTGATTTCCTTCAGCATTCTACTGTGTTGCCCAAATGGTTTCTGAGATCCACTAATCTCTGGTGACTATACTGAAAGGAGGACAGGGCTCCTGTATCTTTAACAGTTGCATAGAAAAGGGAATTTCAGCAGGTGTCATTTGTAGGCAAGCAGCACCTAGTGAAATCCCCTCTATCATAACAATTAAAGTTGCAGGAGCCCTGCCCTCTTTTGTATCTGGTCAAGAGGCTCCTGCAGCTTTAACTGTTGTGGTGAAGAGGGAATTTCACCAGGTGCTGCATGCATACAAATGACACCTGCTGAAATTCCCTTTTCTACACAACTGTTAAAGATACAGGAGTACTGTCCTCCTTTCCATATAGTCACCTTAACTAATCCTGCTATGGCAACTGACACCCAGATCTTATATACATTTGCAAAGAAATGCTTTGATTTTAGCACACCTATTTCAGATGCTTCAGACCGATGCTTTTAAAAGTATAATGATACCTCAGTCCTTTTTGGATTTAATCCTTTTCACTACAACACTGTCTATGAATCTGCAGTTAGTTTGGATTCTGCTGATTGTGTATGGCTGTTTCCTGTGGCAGAGGTGTCTCCTCAGAGCAATCCAATTGTCTTAATACTTGGAGTAATAAATTATATGAGTATTCTATAATCATATAATGTTCTGGCATACTAATTAAGAAGAGCTGTGCTGGATCAGACCAAAAGTCTGTCTAGTCCATGATTCTGTTCCTAGGCCTGTTCAGACAACACGCAAAGCCATGGTTAAGCTACTAACCCTTTTGCAGCAAATGGTTAGTGAGCGTGTTTAAACTGGGGTTATGTAGGAATGGTTAGGAATGGTTCACACGGTTAGGAATGGTTCACACGACATGCTAAGCCATAAGGTTTAGCTCTAAATGCTTAGCCGCCGTGGCTTAGTGTGTCATCTGAACAGGGTCTCTGTGGGCAACCAGATGCCTACAGGAAGCCCACAATATCCCTGGAAGGAGACCACACTATATTTTCTCACTTGCATGTTTGGTTCATACATAGAGTGACCAGATACAAGGAGGATATGTGAGGGGATTTGGGCAGGTGGAGGATTGAAAAAAAGCTTCACCTGATGACATTTTCTCTTCTGTATGGCTGGTAAATGTACAGGAACCCTTTCTCCGTTGCAGATGTCTGGTGACCCTGTATGCATTTGCTCTTTCATATGTGCATTCTGAGTCCTAAACATAGTTCTTTGACATTAGGATTGTCCCAGATTAGCATTCTGCAGATTCAGTGCTTTGTGATCGTACCCCAAAATGCAGGATTTCTATTTTTGTGAGCTCCCTACTGGGACAATGGAACACCGAACGTAAGCACACTAGTGGCCCAGCCAAGACTTGTGCTAATTAACACGGGTGAAACTTCTTTAGATCATGCTGCACTAATTGCCTAATTGTAGCATCTAGATAAGGAATCCCATATAACCTAATTACAATAAGGTTCTCAGTGCCTCACATTCTTACTGAATCTATTTCTGTATTAAACACCATGTTAATTATTTCATATCAATTGTACACAAACATGTATTCTTGTTTACTCTGGCTTTCCCCTGATTATGTTATCGTGGGCTGTTCTGCTCTGTAGCTGCAATTATGATGTTGGCTTTTAGTCATGTCTTATTGCTAGTGTTTTATGAATGTTTGCTGCCTTATTACTGTATCCTTTTAAAAATCATTATTATATAAATTTTATGTTGTGAGTTGCCTTGGGAGCTTCTGCTTTGAAAGGTGGCCTAGAAATATTATAAATAAATAAATACCACAATGGCTCTGGGTAAAAGACAAACTGCAGCTGATATTTGAAGCAAATCTTTCCGGGTTTAAAGGAAAACAAAAAACAGTTTTTTTCTGTTATTCTCTGACCATATTGCCTTTCCATCAATGGATGTAAATAGACTTAACTGACCTGGCATATTTCATTAATTCTGCTAGACATAGCCAGTTAGGTAGGATATCTTGTTAATAGTATATAGACAATGCACTATGCCGATAACACAGAATCAGGGCTCACTAATGCATAAAATCAAGCAGATAAACTATTATTATTATTATTATTATTATTATTAGCCCTCTTCAGAAGTAATCTCTGACTGAACCTTCCTTTGTCCTTTTGTGATCTGCACTACCAACAAAGGATTGTATTCTTATCAGTGAATGTGCTTAAATTGGCAAATTGAATTGACACACTACTCCATGAGAAGTTATAGAACTTCAAGCAGAAGTTATATGAGCAGTGGGTAAATCCAACTTTCATAAGTGTACTTTGATTATCATTGACTGCGGATTATGTATAAGTAGTTAAAGAAGAACAATTTTCCTGTTTAATGTATGTGCTTATTATTTTAAATATCAACACACCATTGCCTAAATGCCTTGTGAAATGTGTCCTTCAGCACTTCATAAAGTTAGAAGGTACCTCAGAGATAATCTAGTCCAACCCCCTGCCAGTGCAGGAAGTCCACTGCTACAGCAGCCGTAATAGGAGGCCATCCAGCTTATTTGAAAAAAGTCCACCTTCTTCCGAGGTAAACTCTTCCACTGTAGAACACCTAATATTTAGCTGAAATCCTGCTTCTTGTAATTTTAATCTGTTGGCTTGGATCCTACTTTCTGGAGCAGCAGAAAGCCAATTTGCTCTATTACCTGTGAGACAGACAGCCTATCAAATATTGCTTCTTAATAATTTCTTCGCTGAGATAAAGACCTTCAACCTTTCATACTGTTTGTTTCATAGTAGTCTTTTTAAAACTTTTCATGCAAATTGATGTAAAGGTTTAGTAAAATGAACATTTCTAATGTGCCTCTTGAAACTGATGAGGTTGCTCATCCTTAATTTGCATAGCTAATGTACTGTATAGTAAGAATATATATGGGTGAGTTTGCACGTCATGCTAGGTCACCCTGAGAATAAGCCACAGTGGATGGCTTGATCATTACTGCTAACAGATGATTGCCCACTTGGTGTCTTGCCATGGCTTGTTTCTCCCTCTGTCCCCCTTAGTCCTCCTTAGCCTTTACGGTAAAAATCCTTGTTTCTTCATTCCTTACATCAGCAGCCTTTCTGCAATTAGTCTGCTGGGATTGCTGGCTCATGAGAAAAACTCTCCCCCCCCCACTGCATCAGATTGCTAAAGGAATGTAAGTTTCTGAGTCCTTATGAATGCAGAAATGCATTTGCAACCCCCCCCCCCCCCATTTTTATTTTAGGGGTCTTGAGCAAGTGCTGTTTTACTCAGCATAGCCATACCCTCCACTTATCAATATCCTTGTCAATTTCATCCTCCACTTTGGCATTTCCTAAGTGAAATTACCCCCCTCTGCATTAGATCTCAAAAAGGAAATAATTTTCTGAGGCCTTATGAACATGGGAACATGTTTGTAAATTTTTAAAAGCAGGTGTGCAAGACTGCCTGTCTGCTATTGAGCCAAGCATAGTAATAGCCCCTGCTTGTCAATGCCCTTGTCAATTTCATCCTCTACTTTGGCACTTACTAGTGAACAACTTTTGTCTTTTCTTAAAAGAATGCTTCATGTTGTACTGAAGTCATAACACCTGGCCCAAAAGCTCCTTTCTCTCCTATACTTACCCACTCTCGGCTCCTCCCCATCCCCTTTGAGCTTGTTGCTTCCCTGCGCTGTTTGCCATTACTAGTTGTTAGATGGATATGAGGATTACAGAGCAGTGAGTGGGATTGCTAAACATTTGCACATTCCAAGGCAGACAAGTGAGGCAGGTTGCTAAGAATATGCACATTTCATAGCAAAGCAATAAACAGAGGGGGAAATTATGCAAAATTCCTAGCAGCAGGTATTCTATCCTGTGTGTTTGCACAGGACTGGGAAAGAAAATTGTGAATGCATTCAGGACAGTCTCTGGTGTCCTTTCTTCAAGATTTCCCTGATTATTATTATATTATAATTATTATTATTATTAAAATCCATCCTGAGGTGGAGGGCACTGAGAAGAGATGAGGGAGAGTGGCAGCAGCACTAACGACATCATAAGGAGTTGCAGTATTTTCGCCGCTCTTGCTGGGCAGCTCTCTAGCCATACCCAGCAACCCATGATAAAATCACCCTGCCAATTTTGAACGCCATTTCAAGCCACCCTGAGAACAAGCCACCCTGAATAACCCCACTACAAGCCATGGGTTCCTATGGTGGCCTGTTTGCGAAAAAATCCCACAATTGAAAAAAACGCTCTGGCTTCGGATGTCACGCTAACCTACCCTGCAGCCACCCACAATAACAACCCACCATAGCTTATCATGATGTGCAAATGAGGATGTGCGAATGAGGTCTGTGTAGTCAATTGAACCCTGGCCTCTCAAGTGTCAGCTTTGGCTCCTCTCTACTGGACCACTGTACATATCTAAAACATAGCCCCTCACTTCTAATGCAAGGTTCCTTTAGAGTTAAATACATTTTCTTTCAACAATTTTGTTATAATTTGGTCAGGCTTGGTGCCTCAGGGCACCCTTTATTCTTTGAATGCAGAGTCAGTAACACAAATGATAAATCAACTGAAATACAGATATGCTAAACACATTATTAAATGAATTCCTAAGCTGATGCCATGTTCATCCTTGAAAACTTCCATTGAGGGGAAGTGAAAGTTTTTTTAAAAAAAGGTTTTAAGATGATGTCCGGGTTTAGGTTTCAGGTGGCAAGGAGTTCCAACACTGGTGGATCCTGATATGACGTCTTTGCTGTTCATACTTATTTGGAGGGGCATTATTGCTTGATGGCCCTTGGAGGATTATATGGATAGGGAGGAGACGGCTGCGGCGTCTCAGGCCTATCTTATTCATTACTGTTTTTGTCTTTGCAAAATGAATGTTGGTGACTCATATCACTGTAATCAGAGTTTGCTTTGTTTCAACTGCTTTTATGGCTGAGAGTTACTCCATTCTGTCAATATAGTAAAAGAAGAAAATAAAACTGACCATGTTTGTTTTTTTCAGAGTGTTGGTTATGTTGAGAGTGTAAAAGTTTGGTGTTTCCTGTTGTGCCAACTCCAAGGAGGTGGGTGGGTGTTTGTTATATTGAAATAACTCTTCCAGCTTGGTTTTTTTTTTAATATAATGTGTTATTTCATTTTCATCCCCTGACAATTCCAAACTTACATCATACTTTATCATCACAAAAATCTTAATTGTCATAACCACCTCTCCTCCCTCCCCCAGCTTGGTTTCCTTCTGCTTATATCATGAGTTCCATAATTCTTCATATGCTTCAGGTATAATCTTTTTATTCTTTCTTCATATATTCTATGTACACTTTCCAATCCACCTTAAAAATGTCCCTTTTCTTTTTCCTTTCATAAGTTTTTGGTTTTTGCGACAACTTTTCATTTACTGCAATCTTCCATACATTTTTTCCCCACATCTTTATTGTCAACATTTTTGCTGTTTCCATTTAGCAGCAATCAACTGTCTGGCTGCTGCTAGCATAAACCCGATTAATGCTTTTTCTTTTAACTCTTCATTTCTATCATGAAACATATTTAGAAGAGCCTACTCTGGCGATCTATTTATCTTTTGTTCCGTAATCTCTTCCATTTTTTTGAAAACTCTAACCCACATTTTTTTTACCCTCCCACATTCCCACCACATATGTATCTGAGTTCCTTTAACCTTACAACCTCTCCAGCAATTTGATGTTAAGTCTTTATTTATTTTTGCCAGCTTCGCTGGTGTCAGATACCATATATGCGCCAACTTTAAAGCCCTTTCTTTAATTTTTATCGATGTGGTTTGGAAGGGATATCTCTTAAACATCTCTTTCCATTCTTCCTCTTCCAAATCTTTTCCCAAATCCTCCTCCCATATTTGTTTTATTATTATTTTCCCTCTATTTTTGAGCTTTAATAAAATTCTATATATTTGCGTTATTATTCCTTTGTCTCCAACTTTATACTTGTCTACTAACTCCTCCCATTCCATCAGTTCCCTTGTACTTTCCCTTATTATGTTGCTCTTTTTTATAAATTTATAAAAAAATTATATATTCCATTATATTTTAACCTTTTGTGTTTGTTTTTGCCACATATCTTGTGTTATTGGTTGTTGTTGCTTATAAAAAATTCTCATTTGTGTTAATCCTATTTCTTTCAAGTTATTTTTTGTAATTACTTTCTTTTCAATATCAAATTCTGAATGCATCCATATCGGGGTTAAAGGTGACGTACTTGGCATCAATCTTTCTTTCTTATGGTACCATATTTTCAACATTCCTTTTGTTGAACATTGTTTACTTTCCATTTGTTTTTTTATATATTTTATATCTCAAAATATATTTTGTATCTCCTCTTCTTTCTTATATCCCATCAATTCCTTCTCTATTTCCACCCACTGTAAATTTTCTTTTTCTTTTGTCATTGCCAGTACATACCTTAATTGGTATGCTTCATAATATATTTTTAAATTTGGTATACTCCACCCTCCTTCCTGTGTAGATTTGTACCTAAATGCTTTTGCTGTTCGTGGTCTTTTACTTTGAAATATATTTTTTTCTATTCTGTTTTGCCATTTCTTAAACATGTTATTTGTGACTCTTCGAGCTTGATAAAAGATTGTCCTCTGACATTTGGGAGGGTTTCCTATACATGTGGCATGCATTAGATAATAATGTTTGGTATTTATATAGTCCTTTGAAGTGTTTAATGCCCATCACAAGCATCTTTTCACTGATCTTTATGACAGCCTGGTAAGGTAGATCCATATTATTATTCCCATTTTGCACATTGGGTGAAATGGGGTGGTGGTTAGTGGAAGCTTGAGAAGGAAAGTGATTTAATTCGCGCTAAGGATTGCAGCCCTAGTGAGTTCATGGCAGGACTCCTGTGCCTTTAAATGCAGCATGATAATCAGAAATGTCTATCTGCAGCTTTTCCCAACAGAGGGGTGCAATGGTGGGAAAAGTTGCTAATCTTTAAAGGGACAGTTGTCTTCCTAGAAGGAAGAAGGCATCTTTAGAAGCAGGCTAATAAGAGGGGGATGAGTATGAGAGGGAGAGAAATGAATGGCTTTTTTTGAAGATGTCTTTGAGCCTTCCCTGTGGCTGTAGACCATAGAATAGGCTGACCAGATAAAATCCAGGTCAGGGCTCATGTAACTTTAACAGTTGTAGAGAAAAGGGAATTTCAGCCAGTGTCATTTGTATGCAGTTAGTTCCTGGTGATATTCCCTCTTCATCACAACAGTTAAAATTGCAGGCACTATGCTATAGTGACCATATACAAAAGAAGGCAGGGGCCCTGCAACTTTAACTGTTGTGATGAAGAGGGAATTTCACCAGGAACTAATTGCATACAAATGACACTGGCTGAAATACCCTTTTCTCTACAACTGTTAAAGTTACATGAGCCCTGACCTGGATTTTATCTGGTCACCCTACCATAGAAAGAACAAGACATGGTGCATTTTTGGCAGGAAGTATGAGTAGTTTATCTATTTGGGGATACACTTTGAGTTGCCTATACCTGGTAGGGCTGGACTATCAGGTAACATAAATAGCTAGGAATGATGACACAGGTAGCCAGAGGGAAGGCACGGGCCAGAAGGGATGGATGGCCCATGCAGGAACCAGGTGATAGGCCCATGAGCGCTCCTCCTGCTTGGCTCAGGTGTGCCTGAGCGTGGGGTTCTCCCCACCTTTCCTAGTGTGGGATTGTGCCTTGGATTGGAAACAGGGTCCTTCAGCATATAACACAGCCTTCCCCAATTTGGTGCCCTCCACATGTGCTGGAGCACACCTCCCAGAATCCCCCAGCCAGGCTAGAATGCCTCCTGTTCTCCTGGCTTTTATGAATCATAGAATAGTAGAGTTGGAAGGGGCCTATAAGGCCATCGAGTCCACCCCCCTGCTCAGTGCAGGAATCCACTTTAAAGCATCCCTGACATATGATTGTCCAGCTGTCTCTTGAATGCCTCTAATGTGGGAGAGCCGACGACCTCCCTAGGCAATTGGTTCCATTGTCATATTTCTCTAACAGTCAGGAAGTTTTTCCTGATGTCTAGCCGGAATCTGGCTTCCTGTAATTTGAGCCCATTATTCCGTGTCCTGCACTCTGGAACATGGAGCTGGGAGGGAGAAAACAAATGCCCCACACAATGATGAGTCTGACTGCTGTCTGCTACTGTGGGTGAGTGGTTAGTGGGCAGCATTTACACTGGGTTTGAGTCCTGAGAGCTCCTCGACTTTTGCCAAGAGCTGGAAAAGGTGCAGAAAAGGGCAACTACAATGATTAAGGGACTGGAGCATCTCACCTTTGAGGAAAGGTTACAACAGCTGGGATTGTTTAGCTTGGGAAAAAAAGAGGCTAATGGGAGACATGATAGAGGTGTACAGAATTGTGCATGGTGTGTAGAATGTGGATAGGGAGACATTTTTCTCTTTCTCTCATAATACTAGAACCTGTGCTCATCGCATGAAGCTGATTGGTGGGAGATTCAGGAGAGATAAAAGGAAGTATTTCTTCACACAGTGCATAGTTAAACTATGGAATTCACTACCACAAGATGTAGTGATGGCCACCAATTTAGATGGCTTTCAAAGAGGGTTGGATAGATTCCTGGAGGAGACCTGCTGTATTTTATGGTTTTAATTGTGAACTGCCCAGAGAGCCTTGGCTATTGGGCAGTATAAAAATGTAAATAATAAAGTACTCTGCATCCCCTAAATTAGACTTCTGCCTTCAAGTTCAGTGGAGAACGTTGTCCCATCATTAGTGAAGACAGAGTCATCTGCCAGTCCAGTTGGCTTTTATATGTGGAATGGGAGGGAATGTTATTTTGCTCTTATTTTGCAGCAAAATGTCTTGGGCTGGCCCTTCTCCAAATATACCCAGCTTCTTAATTGTGCTAATAAATCTTTAACAAACTTGAATTTCACTTACCTGTCCCGAAAACCCATTCTATTTCATCAGACATGTATGCACAAAAATTAGAATTATGGAAAACAGGGGCAATATCCAATTTGGCACAAGTGCTAAGATAAATTACATTATCCTAGCTTAAGCGGCTTCTATTGCAATGCCAACAGTATTTGCTGGTGGTAGAGGATTTCTGGGGAAACCCCATTGTGCCAGCAGATGCTATTGGCATTGTGCTAGACGTTGCTTACACTAGTGCAACTTGATTAATGTTGGCGCTAGTGCTGAATTCGTTGCTGCCCCAGGGGAAAATGCACAGAAGTATAATTTCATCTTTTGAATTCAATTTAACTCTTTTGCAAGACTCCTGAAACAAGGGGAAAGCCAGAACAACTGAAAAATCCTGGCAGCCGCGTCATGGTAGTTGCAGGTGGCTCAGGGCTGCTAGGTGGATGGATGCACATGTAAAAGGTGAGATGGGGGGAGGCTGCAGGATTTAGGGAGAGCTAGACCGGGTGGCAGCTGCTGTGATCCTTGTTGGCAGCTTTCACTGTATATGAATGACATAAATAAATGCTATCTCTCAATTGAGTAACTTGGGAACTGGAAAACATCCTAAGATTAAAGGTGCACAACAAGTTTTTCAAAAAGTAAACGAAAGGCACGTATCAATGGCAAAATTGTGAACTTCCTAACTCATCTAGGCCTCCATTCAGGTAACTTGAAACAATGTTTCTCCCATAAACAAAAGAATTGGAAACAACCAGAGGGGGAAAAACACAGACGGAACCTGTTTTGCTTCCAATTCTTAAACTACTGTAACTCATCTGTTTTTCATCCAATTTATCTGACATTTGAGCAGCCTGTACCTGTAACCCAGGTGACCAGATTTCATAGTGATAAACAAAGAATCTCATTTTCATAAAGAACAGATTTTTCTGATTTTAGCATTCCTTAATTTAGAGGCATCTATGCAATTTCATGAGCATAATGGTGTTCAGAGTGACATCAGATGTTATTTTTCTGCTGTCAGGCATTGAATGGGCAAGGGGCAAACCCTTTTTTGAGCAATCACATTCACACTGGCATGGTGAAAATTTTCCTAGCTGTGGTGAACCATTGAAAACTGGCAGCTTATCACGTGATATTATAGAAGCAACAACATTACCATACCCTTTGGCAAGAACTCTCAGGGCTTCTCATAATCAATAAAAAATAATTAAAGCAACGTATCAAATCGGCAATAACAAAATTGAACGGCAGGCACATAAAAGCAACAACTACTAGAGGAGCAAAATAAAATCAGATACAGCTAAAGCTTAAAGAAAATTGGAAAAGTCTTTGTCCAGTGCCTATGCAATATTATACATCCTTACTTAGAGGTAAGGTTTACTGAGTTCAGTGAGTTTACTCCCAAGTAAGTGGGTATGGGATTGCAGTCTTAAGACTTAAGAGTAGGTGCCAGGTGAGCTGTACATGTAAAGATGTAAAAGAGCATGAGATACAGGTTGGAGGAGAAGACTATCAATGGCTACTAGTCCTGATGGCTAAGTGCAACCTCCAGTATCAAAGGAAATAAGCCTGTTTACATTAGTTGCTGGGGAACATGGGTGGGAGGGTGCTGTTGCACCATGTCCTGCTTGTGGTTCCCTGGTCGACAGCTGGTTGGCCATTTGTGCTGAACTAGATGGACCCTTGGTTTAATCTTGGATGGCTCTTCTTATGTTCTGAACCTGTGGCACAAGACTCATGGAGGTGAACTGTAGCCTCTAGCAGTACTACTAGAATCAATTCTCTAGGTAGGAATGTAGTGACCTGAATCCCCAACCTGGTGAACATATGTGGAAGAATACCAGAGTCAATGGTACACCTTAATGGTAATCTGTTCTATTGTTCATACTGAAACAAGGTCTGAAACCAGATTAAAACATATCTAGAAAATCATTCTAATCCAACAATGCCTGGAGTTGAATTTATTTATTTATTTCATTTCTATACCGCCCAATAGCTGAAGTTCTGGGCGGTTCACACAAATTGAAACCATAAGGTATAGCATAAAATATAAAATATGGAAAATTAAGACCACAATATAAAACCACAATATAAAAATACAAGCAGAATAAAACTGAGCAACAATGCAGAGATTTAAAATAAGGATTTAAAATAGCAGAGTTAAAAGAATAGGATGCTAACATACTGGGGAAATAAAAAGGTCTTCACCTGGTGCCAGAAGGAGTACAATGTAGTTCCAGGCAAACCTCTCTAGGGAGCGCATTCCACAGCTGGATGCCACAGCAGAAAAGGCCCTTTTCCTGGTAGCCACCCACCTCACTTCCTTTGGCAGGGGCTCCTGGAGAACGAATGGCAATTACCTGCTCATGACCCTTCACCAAGATAAGGGCCAGTCCAAGACATTTTGTTTCCTGAGGCAGGCCAACTCTAGTGACTGCTACTTGTTGCTGCTGCTGATCCTCCTGTTCCTCTCCTCCCCAGTGTAGCGTCCTTTCTCTGAGTGAGACACTGGCTGAATTCGGACGACACAATAAGCAACTGGGGGGGGGGAACAATCATTAGTTGTATTGACTATTGTGTTGTCTGAATGCTGCCATAGTCAACTCAGTGCTGAGCCTAATCCACACCACAATTGATTATTTATTACCATGTTGTGTGGGGAGAACCCTCTAGATGAACAACTGTAAAGTTGATTATTACCCCACCATTGACTATCGTGTTGTCCGAATTCAGCCACTGTGGGGCAAACAGGCAAGCTGATCTCTAACAGTGCTGATCGCTTCAGACCTTTTTGCTATGGTGACAAATAGTGTTAAGCTCTAAGCAGTAAACGATTGAACTTCAAATAGGTTTGGCTGCTGTGGCAAAGTGGTGGTGGTATGGGTGCTCCTATAGGTTTCTGGGGCCATCTTGCCCCACAATGCCTTACTTTGAGGAAGGGCACCAAGAACTTGATGTAGCACCCTTCATCTAAGGAAAACTGTTAAACTTTAAACTGTAAGCTGTTAAACTGTAAACACTTTTTGACACTGTGGGAAAGTGGTGGCTGCACTTCTAGGCAGTAGGCACACCCAGCCAGCAGACACACCCGGCTTTCTCTTGTGCAAGGGGTGGGTGGACAGCAGTGATAGCTGGCTGATGGCAGCAGCATGTACATGTGTCACTCTCCCAGTCCACTATAAGAGGCAAAAGGCTCATCTTGCATCATGGCAGGACTGGCCCTGAACAATTTAAAGTGGACTCCATGTGGTTGCTGCAACATCTAGATAAACTATTAGATGCTGATAACCCATAGGAATAAAAGGAAGTACAAATGTAATATTTATGTGCTGCTTTTATATTTATTAATTCTTGGAGTTATATCCCACCTTTCTACACCTGGTGTTTTAAGATGGCCACTAATATTACAATATTAAATACTAATATTAAAAAATCCAATACAATTTATAATTTCAGCATAAAACCATACTACAGCACAAAAACAATAAGATACAAAGACTAATAAATGTGATAAAGTGACTATACTGTGGCAGTCTAATATGCTAGGTGCCCTATAAGCCTAAGAAGGACTGTTTTGATTTGGCATTTATAATCCCATTGCATGTCAGTGCTTTAAATAGTCTGGATAGTGTTAAACCTCTTAAACAGAAGGAGTCCACAGTGGTTCCGCAGTGGTTCCGCTCCTACTTGGCGAGTCGGCTCCAGAAGGTGCTGCTTGGGGAACATTGCTCGGCCCCGTGGATTCTCCAGTATGGGGTTCCGCAGGGGTTAGTCTTGTCCCCCATGCTGTTTAACATCTACATGAAACCGTTGAGTGCAGTCATCCGGAGTTTTGGAGTGCATTGTCATCAGTACGCTGATGACACGCAGCTCTATTTCTCCTTTTCGTCTTCATCAGGTGAGGCTGTGGATATGCTGAACCGGTGCCTGGCTGTGACAATGGACTGGATGAAGGCTAATAAACTGAAACTCAATGCAGACAAGACTGAGGCACTGTTAGTGGGTGGTTCTGCTGACCAGATGGATGGGGTTGCACTCCCCTTGAAGGAGCGGGTTCGTAGCTTTGAGGTTCTCCTAGAACCATCTCTGTCACTTGAGGCTCAGGTGGCCTCGGTGGCATATAGTGCCTTCTACCAACTTCGGTTGGTGGCCCAGCTACGCCCCTATCTGGACAGGGATAACCTGGCTTCAGTTGTCCACGCTCTGGTAACCTCCAAGTTAGATTACTGCAATACACTCTACGTGGGGCTGCCTTTGAAGATGTTTCGGAAGCTGCAGCTTGTGCAAAATGCAGCGGCCAGGTTGATAACTGGGACCAGTAGGTTTGTGCATATAAGACCTACTCTGGCCCGCTTGCATTGGCTGCATATATGTTTCCAATCCCGATTCAAGGTGCTGGTTTTAACCTATAAAGCCTTACACAGTTTGGGACCGCAATACCTGATGGAACGCCTCTGCCGACATGAACCTACCCATACACTACGATCAACATCTAAGATCCTCCTCCGAGTGCCTAGTCCAAGGGAAGCTCGGAGGTCAGCAACAAGAGAAAGGGCCTTCTCTGTGGTAGCCCCCCAATTGTGGAACGATCTCCCCGACGAGGCCTGCCTGGCGCCAACATTGTTATCTTTAAGGCGCCAGGTCAAGACTTTCCTCTTCTCTCAGGCATTTAGCAATATCTGATGAGCCTGGGTTTGTTTTGTTTTTGTTTTGTTTTAGGCTTATAGCTTTTTACAGTTATTTTAGTGGTTTTAAATGTGTGTGTATATTGTATGTTTTTGCTGTTTACATTTTTGTATATTGTTTTTAATTGTTTTAATCTGATATGAACCGCCCAGAGAGCTTCGGCTATGGGGCAGTATACAAATGTAATAAAATAAATAAATAAATGAACAGGTGTGTACTGAATGCTTGAAACAGCTTTTAAGATATTCAAAGTAAATAAGCAAAATACTGCTTGCTGCCTATTTCAGCAGCATGGAAATTGGTGCTGTGATAAGACTGAGGACATCTTAATTATGTAGTTGGTATTAGTAATGACTTTTGGGGATATTCTAATTTCAGCAACATCAGTGTTAGCTTGGAGCTGCTCTGTTAGCTCCTCAGGGAAAATATGTTTGATTCAGCCTGGATGCCAGAAACAAGAGCTTGTCCCCCTTTGCTGCATGTTTCCTGATGTTTATTTCCTTGCACCTCTAAATTCAGAGGTGTTGCATTGTTTTCTTCACAGTGGGATCTTGGGAAAGGGATCCAAGTGAACGACGCAGCACAAATGCCAATTCAAGATGGCAGAGCAGCAGAAGGGAATGCTCTCCTCAGCTGGACCCCAGATTGTGAAAGCAGCTCAGGGGAGGGGAAAGGGTACTTGTATAATCTTGATTATACAAGTGTTGAACTAAGAGACTTCAGCTAGTCTATTTTTCCTCATTTAAAAGAGGAGAAGCAAACAATGTGTGGGTTTTGGACATGTTCCAAAGTACTTAAGAGGTCAGTGCTGCTAAGTGCCTGCATCTATTTCCCAGCTCTTAGTTTTCTTCTTCTTCTCCAAAGTAGTAACATCTCAGCTCTTGTGAAAAGGCTGACTGGCCCTTTTCATGTCACAGAGGCAGGTCTATTAATTATTATTTTAGTAGCATGTGCCTTCTTTCCTTCAATGAACTCAAGGTGGTGTACGTGGGGTTTCTTTGCCTTTGAAGACGGCCTGGAAACACTGCCCGGTACAAAATGCAGGTACAAGAAATCTTAATTTGGACATTTGCCCGAATCATAAAGCACAATACCTAAAATATCTGCATTGGTATCTTTGGGCCCAGTTCAGTTTGCTTGATTTCTTTTTACATGTGAAGCACTACACAGCCTAGGTCCTGCCAATTAGATGGAACAGCTATTCACATATTGTCTCTCCACCCCCACTGTAGTTTATTGGGATTGGTGGAGGAGGTTCTCTTGTGAGTGTCC
This sequence comes from Anniella stebbinsi, assembly GCA_029215795.1. Lineage (NCBI taxonomy): Eukaryota > Metazoa > Chordata > Lepidosauria > Squamata > Anniellidae > Anniella > Anniella stebbinsi. The sequence continues at coordinate 61,525,123 of JARDYH010000004.1, read as the reverse complement.
TGGCCATCTAAAATACTGTGGATGACTACACGATCTACAGCTTTCTTGGTGATGATGTCCCAGCTCTGGAACCATCCTTCTCCCCCACCCAGGGAAGTTTGGGTGGAACCCTTACTACTAGCATTCAGGCAGAAGGTGAAGATCTTTTTGTTTTGAAGAGCTTTTAACTCAATTAGATTTTTAAGATGAAGTCTAAAGAACTTGGTTCCTAACTCCTTTAATAAGAGGATCCTCTACACTACAGCACTATAACATCACTTTGCCTTTGTTTGGAATACACTATCCAACCCTAATGTCTACACCCATATCAGTGAGGGTGTTTTCACAACAGACTGCTAAATTGTTTTTTGCATTTCTCATGTCTGTAAATTGAATGCATAACCTGTCTCGACTGGAACGTACTTTTGATCTGAAAAGAGCTGTCCGCCCCTTTTCTATTCTAAATTCATAATGATCACAAAAGACACATCCCAGACTAAAAGGCCTCCTCATTGTCATTTGTGAAAATGCCCCATACCTCTTCATCTGGAGGTGAAAATCTGCTTGGTGGTGGGAAGATGATTTTGAGTGGAAAACCAGCCAGAGCTGAAAGGCTTAAGCAGCTGCCCTTTCCCTTTACCTTCCCCCTCCCCTAAAGATTGCAGTCTCCTTGTTTACTTTTGGCTGTTTTTTTTTTAAAGTCAGTTTTAAGGAAGAACAAGCATCCAATACATTAATAAAGACATGGAGTTTATTTACTAGTGTTTGGAATATGAATTTTTAAAGACAATATACAACCATATACTTTATCAGTTTGTTACATTTTTAAATGATTACATCATTGATATAGTTGGGATGGTATTTCTTGCATACTCTAGCTCAGGGGTAGGTAACCTGGTACTCCTCTAGAAGTTCTGGACTACAACTCCCATAAGACCCAGTCAACATGGCCATTGGTCAGAGATTATGGGAGCTGTAGTCCAATTCTCTGGAAGGTACCATGTTGCTGTAGCCGTTTCTAAATGTGTGTGTGTGTCTTATCTATCTATCTGTTTATCTATCCATCTCTCTCTCTTTAAGTTGGGAAAATGCTTGTGACTGAGTTTCACATACTATTTGGGCTTTAGTGTAATTTGTGAAAATACCCCACAAGCCTTCTGGGACTCATTCACCAAAGTTCACTGCTGAAGTTTCAACAGGGTGGATGAAAGTTAAAGAAACAAAAACAATTACCTTTTGTGATGGCAGAGAAGAACTCTTAATTTTAAATAAGTGTAAGAGCCTATCTACACACACAGGATAAAACACTTTGAAAACGTTTTGAAAACTGTATATGGAGTGTGTCCTGGGCCCCAACAGTTCCCAAAACGGTTATAAACCATTTTAAACCATGTTAAACTGCTTTAAGGCAGTAGTGTAGATTGGCTGACAGTTTTGAGAACTGTTGGGGCCCAGGACACACTCCATATACAGTTTTCAAAACGTTTTCAAAGTGTTTTATCCTGCGTGTGTAGATAGGCTCTAAGTATCATTTCATGGAGAGCTAATGTTAACATTAGGGTGACCAGATAAAATCCAGGTCAGGGCTCATGTAATTTTAACAGTTGTAGAGAAAAGGGAATTTCAGCCAGTGTCATTTGTATGCAATTAGTTCCTGGTGATATTCCCTCTTCATCACAACCGTTAAAGTTGCAGGCACTATACTAGAGTGACCATATACAAAAGAAGGCAGGGGCCCTGCAACTTTAACTATTGTGATGAAGAGGGAATTTCACCAGGAACTAATTGCATACAAATGACACTGGCTGAAATTCCCTTTTCTCTACAACTGTTAAAGTTACATGAGCCCTGACCTGGATTTTATCTGGTCACCCTAATATTGCTTCTGTGCATCCAATATCAGAAGAAATAGTTTATTAATAAACGTGGGGAATCTAAAATGAAAATGTATACGCTCATTCATAATAGGCTTACCACTTATATTCTGGTCCTTTCTCATCTGCATATGCTAATGTAATTCTATCAGCAAATTATGCCTTTCATTGATGAGGATTTGATTTCCTCTGAATACTGCAGCCCCAATATAGATATATTTTTTAGGCTACTGAACGAGGGTATAGCTGTGCTGGCTGGGGAATGCTGTGTGTTGTAGGACTTTTTTCTCTCTAAACATGCATAGGATTGTGCCCTTAGGAGACACAAATCAAAACACAACCCAATGAGACCTGAGCATGCTCAATGGCCACAGAATGCAGACTGACCTGTGAGGGGAAAATGGATAACTGGGTGGGAGGGGGAATGGAATGGAGTATCCCAACAGAAGGCACAGCTGCCATTTTGTTCCAGGTGCCAGTTGTATAGAATATTCCGTATCACAATAGCAAACAAGAGCCAAAATGGGCTAAGACTCAAACAAGTTCAGATCTTATCAATATTGTGTAAGCGCCAGGTTTTGAAGACTGATTGAGACATTTTTATCTGAGCACTTTGGGTTTCGATTGGACTAGTTCTTCCTGCTACAAGAAAAGCCATACAAATAGAGCAGAAATGGCCTCCTTAAGAATCATTTTCATCAAATGTAGGAAGAAAGGGAAGGAGCTGGCACATCTCTATGGCTTGCATGTCAGTGTGCATTTTAATCTCAACCTCATGGATTAATCAGTGGTATATTTTCAATGATTAAACATTCAGTTTACACATTATATCAATTAAAGCTTGTTCCACTTATAAAGATAGAAACATACTTAAAAAAATCAAAATGGTTAAGAGGTATAGACCCATTTCATATGTGATGGAAAATTGTGCATGAGTGTGAGAGAGTGGGCACACTCCATCAGCACATCAGCCACTTCCGCTTTTAATCAGCAGCCTACAATTGGCTGGGTTGTTGAGCATGACATGCGAACCCAGACCACTGGGTTGTTTAGGGGCTAAACAACCCAGTGCTCCAGGTTTGCATGTTACACCCAACAACCTATGAGTCCTGTGTTCATAGCTTGGAAATGAGAAGCAGTTGGGAGGCAGTGTGCTCACTTGCTTGTGCATGGCAAGTCATGGGTTAATGAATCCATGATTTGTCATTACGTGTAAACTAGACACATGGAAGGTTATTGTGATTCCTAAAATTAAAAACAAACAAACACACAAGTTGGTTTACCCCCAACACCCATTATTTACTGTTGGTTTCTGTTGACTTCCTTAACTGACCAGTCATGCATTCTGTTTTTTTGAAATATATTTTAATATGTGTTGTAATCTTTTAATCGTTTTACTATTTTGTCTCTCATTGTTCACCACTATGGAATCTGTTTAGATGTGGAGTGGTATATAAAAATTCTGTTGACTATTTTCTGAGCTGTGTTGCAACTGGAAGCATACGTGCCAAAATACATTGAGGGATTCATATATATATATATATATATATATAGGGTTGATGGCAAGTTACCAAACCTCCTACCTCATTAATGTAGTGCAAAGAGATTCTGTTGACAAACAGGAAATAACTTTTTAATTGCACATCATTTTTATGTAGTAGGTATTGTTGCCAAGATGAATTGAAAGTGTTCTTGAGTAGTGGTGTGAGGGAGGAGCTATAACTGAAGGGTAGACAAATTCATGCTTTCCATGAAGGAGGTCCCAGGTTCAACACTTGGCATCTCCAGTTAAATTGATCTCAGGGCACAGGCTGGATAAAGATCTGGTGTCTGGCAGATTTATATGTTCCCACTCAGATACCCACTAAGTTCCTTTATTGGTATTCTCCGAAGTGGAGAAGGAGTATGTTCAGAGACCATTGACTTGTTCTGCATTCAGGATCAGATTGAAAATGTATCATAATCAAGGAAAGCTATTACATGTAATATCACAATCGAAGTCACATATTTTAGAGGAATCATGAATGGTCACACAAGAGGTAGCGTGCTTTGCCCCTTGATATCCTAACATTTATGTTTCATCAGCCTCCTCCGTCAACTCTATAGAGTTTATAAAGCGGCTTGTTATATGTGGAACTGCAGATGACAGCAGGAGTAAAATTGGTGCGCATGTGAATCTGGCAAGTTGACACTTAGAATGAAAGTGTTTGCTTTTGAATATATGTGCTGCCAGAAAGAAGTTATACCAAATTTGTGTATTTTGAGTGACTCAGAGGGCCTAGTATGGCTAATCCCAGATGTTCAAAATCATGAATCAGCCCCCTCAATGTTTTAAGAGTAGCCTAAATATCATTTTGAAATTTTAACACGTAATGTATTTCTCAGGCTTTTGCATTGGTTGCCTAGTTTAGAACCTCTTGGCAGATGTTAATTGCATGTTCAAGTTGAGCTTCACCTTTATAAGATTTTAAAAAGTTATTTTTATATATTTCACAGGAGAGGAAATTTGTATTTATTTTTAAAAGCATACTAGATCTATGAGCTATATGTGTCCCAAATTTAAGTGTAAGCAACCATTTGTCCTGGGTGACTCATTAACACAACAATTAAGAAAATATGTCTACCTGAAATGTTCAGTGTTCAAAACCATAAAAGCTTACAATTTATTGCAGGTCCTGGCTGGATCTACATCAGTAGATCTGCCCTTGTGATCTACAGGGGATTAAAAAACCCAAGCTGTCAAATGTGATGCTGATGTACAGTGTAATACCTTGATGGTGTCTTTCCCAAATTTGGGACTAGTTCTAAAAAGCTGAATTCTTAAATTGCATTTGTCAAGGCTGGAAAAATGATTCAAACCGAGAAGTCATCCTGTCTCTTCTCTGCAATGGTCGCTAAATAAAATGGAATAAGGAGACAGTAAAGCAGAGACCTTTTGATGAAACCACTGGAATTGATGTAGGTCAAAGCAAAATAACACAATTGAATATTTTCTTGCTTGTTTTTCAGGCTGGTGGATGATCGGTGTGTGGTGGAACCGGCAGCTGGTGATCTGGAAAACCCACCCAAGAAGTTTCGAGGTACGAAATCAAGCAGTAAACTCAGCTTTCATTGACGGGCTTGCTGCTGCTTTAGATTCTCTAGAAATAATCCTTTTCTGTTTAGATACTGGCTTGCCATGTGCTTTAGCAGTGACACAGCTATCACTGTTACAAGTCTAGCGCCAATGGTACGGATTTGGTTGTGCTAGTCTAGAGGAAAGACTGTGTGCTGTGAACTTTCTCTATCAGGGCTTACAAACCGAAGACGAAACACATTGTTTCAAACCTGTGATTCAGTTTGACATGTGTAGCTTTAAACTCTTTGAGGTCTGTGAAATCTGACTGTGTTTGAATTCTTTCTCTTGTATTCAGTATATCAGCCGCTCAGGAAACCCTTTCAGGGTTGAAACGCAGGGTATAAATATATGTGTACAAATAAAAATAGATGGTCAACCTTCACCGGGGTTTACAGGATATTCTAAATCTAACTTTAAATGAAATGGATTGTGACTTTTACAAATGGGAGGTATAATTGACAATTTATTTGCACTGCTGTGTAATAAAGAAGAGGGGGAGAACAGGCTATGGCATCTAAGAGACTATGGGCAGGCTCGCAGGTCACACTAACACACCCTGCGAATAAGCCACAATGGGTTGGTTATTCGCAGAACAAACCATGGTATACCCGACTGGTGACTGGGCTTGCCGTGGTTGTTCTCCCCCTCCTCCCCCTCCCTTAATCCTCCAGCCTGCTCTGGCCTTTCCCTTAGTATTATTTCTCCCCTGGTCCTTTGCAACTATGAGCAAATTATCTGACAGGCAAGCTTGTCATGTCAAATTCCCTGTATGTTACCTACTCCACTTCTGCATTCCCTTTGAGAGCTGAAACATACACAGAAATTGACCAGTCAAGACTACACATATCTGATAGCCATAAGAGTGCACTTATGGAAGACTTACAAAATAATGATAATAATAATAAAAAATTACAACCTCAATTGTGCGTTTTAAAATTTAAAATAAATAGTTTTTAAAAAGTCTGGGAACGAGTGACAGTCCCTCCAAAGTGCTGTTTTGGCATTGGTAGAAGGGCAGTCAATGGCGAGATCATGTAAAGTGAGCAGCCTGGGGTGTTTTTGCCATTTTTGCTGGGCGGCTCTGAAGCCAGTCATGGCAGCCCATGATAAAATTGGTCTCCTGGGTTTGGATGACACAACAACCCATCATGGGCATGAGCAATCCTACAACATGCCATGAGTTCTCTGTGTGGATTGTTCTCAAAATATAAATAAATAAACCACCCTGCAGAAAATGCTCCTGGTTCGGATGACACAACAACCCACCATGGCTTGGTGGGTTGTCATGTTGTGTGAACCCAATCTATTTCTGCTGTCCTTCACCGTGCATGAATGGAGCAGGATTCAGAGTGGCCTCTCATAAGAACCCAGTTTAGTCATAAAATAATAGTACTTTCAAGTGTTCAAAGTGCCTTGTAGGCAGTATCTAATCCTTACAACAATTGTACTCAGTATGATCATTGATTATCCTCCACTTTGCAAGGTGGGGGGGACTGAGGCTGAGAGAGAATGCCTTGCCCAGGGGCAACCTACTGACTTCATTGGCAGAGGTGAGATTCAAATCAGGGATTTCCAAATTCATAGCTCTGTCTCTTAGCCACTATGTGACTCTAGCTGTCTTCTGAACCATCCATTAATCTATCCCCAGGTAGTTTACAAGGAGTGAAGTATAGGTGAGCAGCACAGGTAGGACACTTAAGGAACATGGATGGGTTACTAAGCTTTGTGTAAGTTATCTTGGATATGATTATGATTTGAATTTATATATTATTTTCCACAACAATAGCAAAGCAATGGACATGAAGTACAATGTCATAAAAGCAACAATAAATATAACAATAAAAACAACACAATGCAAATTACTCAACAATAAAACCTCACACTTTACTGTGTGCTCCAAACCAGAGCTGGCTGGGTCACATTTCAGGAAAGGCCTGTGTAAAGAGAGGAGTTTTAAGAAGATGTCTGCATGTTAGAACTGTGGTGGGCAGGTTCAATGTCCCTTGCAAAGTGCTCCAGAGAGTGGGTGCTACAGCACTGAATGCTCTACTACAAGTGCTCTTGAGGCAAACCTCAGAAGCAAGGGGCATCCTCAGAAGTGCTCCCTCAGAGATCAAACAGGAACATAAGGTGTGAGGCAGTCCCTAAGGTAACCTGGTCCCAAGTTCTTTAGGGCTTTATATCTTGAACTTGGCCTGGTAGCTTATTAGAAGCCAGTGCAGTTCATTTAGCAAGAGTGCAGTTTGCTGTCAGAAAGAGGCCCCAGTTAGCAGTCTCATGCTGCATTCTGCACCAGCCAAGCCCAAAGGTAGTCTTACACAAAGTGCATTACAATAACCCAATCTTGAGGTTACCAATGCCTGTATCACTATAGTTAAAGTATCACAGTCCAGCCGAAGCAGGTAAAAGGCCTTCCTAGGCCTTGAAGTTGTCTCCAGTGATAATGATGAATCCTGGAGCACCCCCAAACTATGCCTCTGTTCCTTCAGGTGCGTATAATCTAATCTAAAACAGGCAATTGACCTATTTCCCGGATTTGTGGCCCACCCACCCAGACTTCTTCCATCTTGTCAGGATTCAAGCTCGACTTATTGGCCCTCATCCAGCCCACCGCTCATCCAGTCATCCAAAAGACTGGATTTTAGTCTTTGCAGTTATGCTCTATAAGTTCTGTTAACTTATTGGCAACAAGTCAGTAGTGCTATGAATTTAATCAACCATTAAATCAGAGAGAATGTAGGACGCATAGTTGGGGAGGTGACATTAATCTATTATTCTTCAGCTTGAGAAACATCCCCCCCAAGGCTATTGGTGAAGTCTCTGTTTCTCATCCTACAATGGATGTTCTCACCTGAACATCAACGGAAACAGACTTACAGGTGCTGCTGTAACTCTGGTGGAGAATTGCCTTGTCTGTTGCTCTAAATCTACTCGGGGATTTAAAGGAATCTTCTCTAAGGGAAACCATGTTTTCTGCCCAACCTTTCCTCCTTAATTTCTTTGGCAGCTACTGTCAAGGCTACATGAAGTCTTGACCCTCACCCCACCCTACCCCACCCCACCCCACCCCACATCTCACAGTATTTGCTTAAACACATGTTTTTAAAAAAAACATTTTGTCTTACAGGCTGCAAACTAATTCAGAGCCACCTCATGCTAGTTGCTGCTCAGAGTGAGAGGCAGCCCCACCCAGGAACAACAGTTAATCTGAAAGAAAAATTAAACAGAGCAAAGGATTATGGAACCAAGGTCTACCAGGACTTGAAGCCCTATAAGTGTTTAGGATGGAGCAGATTATCTGCAGCTCCAACATAATATCACAAACCATACATGACTACTTTGGACAGATATGTCAGTGCAAATATTTAGGATAGATGAGTTATGTCTTGCCCAAGTTTAATTAGGAAATCCCGGAGGCCAGAAGGGGTCAAGAAAATCAAGCAGAGAGAAGCAATCAAAGTGAGGAGTCACGCCAGGGTCAATAGTTTTATTGGCCCAGGTGTAAGATGGCCACATGTGAATTGTCGAAAAAGAGGACATGCATTGCCAAAAAAGAGGACAACAGCTTGCATAAAATTTGCACAGGATTTGCACCTGCTAATTTATATGTATGTATGCAAATTTAGAAATTTTTATTGTAATTTAAATAGAAATACTGTAATTTTACCATAGCGTGGAAGACTATGACCAAGTATTCTGTGTGCCTTGCTCAGTCTGCTGTTCAGGTGCTGCTGAAGGGCAGCTTGGAGACCTAGTTCTTCCTTCGGATGGGTCTTTAACTTTAAACCGGACTTGGACTGGCCAGCACTTCAAATAGAGGATGCCTTGAAAACAGACAGTCCTCTGGCTGCTCTGCAGTCCTCAGTAAAATGGCCAACTCTGTGACCCTTTGGGCACCTTGTGTCACCTGATCCCTGCTAGGTCGGAAGCTGCTGTACTTCTGGCCAACTGCTAAGATAATGCTGCAGTGCCACAGAGAAGATTAGGCTAGCAGTTTCCTCTGCTTGTGAGATTGCATGGGGATGCAAGAAGTAAGGCACCCAAGCCCCTGCTTCTACAGTCCTTTGTTTTAATACCTTGAGGCTTTACAGGAATCAATTCCAAAGTGATAAATGGAATTAACATTTTCTAAATATGCCAAATGGGCTTTCATTAACTTGGAAACTTAAAGTGTAATCTTATGCATGTCCGCTTAGAAGAAATTCACACTGGATTCACTAGGGTTTACTCCAAAGTAAGTGTGCTTATGGTTGCTGCCCTAAACTCACAATTTTGAGGAGTACCATCTAGCCCATAGGCAGATATTTTATTGGAGAGTGGGTGCTAAAGGTATATTGGAAGGGAAATTGTAAGTGTGAAACGGCAAACATTTACATACAAGTAGATTATGGTTGCTTTCACACTCATTATTTTCTCTGGAATTGCCATAGTTTAATCATTCACTTTTTATGGAGAATCCAGATGATGTTGTTGCCAAATGATTGCATTTACATGTTTTCATGCATTTTTTCAGGCCTGATTCGTGGTGGTGTGTGTGTGTGTGTGTGTTTATTGTGTTTATATGCAATAAACAATTGCAGCACTTGGGTGGACAAGCAAAGTGCTATTGAGGCTTTTCAGTGCTCCTATGTCTTTAATTAAACCTTCCTTTCTGCAAATTTTGCCTGTTTTTTGGGGCCAATTCGCATGATTCAACAGCCCACCATGACTTATTTAAGCCAGTGTGGACTGCGCTGGCATATGTGGATGGCCATTTTGAATATTCACTGGCCAGTTGCGGCTTATCATGTCATGCAAACCCAGGCAGTGGGGGTTGTGTGAGGGTTAAACAATGCTGTTCCAGGATTATGTGAGGGTTGTTTAACCCTTGCACAGTCCCTGCCACCCAGGTTGGCATGACACAACAAGCCATGGCCAGACAGTGAATATTCAAATCCTGCTCGGCATATTCACGCAGATCACTGTGGCTTAAATAACGGTGGGCTGTTTTGATAATGTGAACTGGAACATTGTGTTCTGTTCTGCGTGGCTGGAATGCTAGTGATAAATTCCCCCTTAAGTAGTTAGCTTAAGTGTTTTTGTGTGTGTGTGTTAATTATTGTTTTTCTTGAACAATTTTTTGTAGTGAAAAATAGTACTATTTCACTATAAGAGATTTTTTTTTAAAAAAAACGGAAACCAGAAATTGAAGCTCTCCTCCCTGCCTCATCGGGGAAGAGAATTGAGTAATTAAGGGGCAATTCATCACTAATCCTTCAGATGTTCTGAATAGGAAGAAATAAAATGGGCTGAATTTGCAAGGAGGAAATTTTAAGTAGCATTGAAGGAAACCTGGCTGAATGGTACTTCCTGCTGAATAAAAATTATAGAAGGATCTTGATCATGGGGGAGGGTATTATTATTATTATTATTATTAATAATAATAATAATAATAATAAATTTATTTCTTACCTGCCTCTCCGTTTGGATCGAGGCGGGGAACAGCAGTAAATGTAAAATATGATAAAATACATAAAACTAATTAAAAACATGGTACACATTATTAAAATAGCAATAAAATAGCAATAAAACATCCTAAAAACATCCTATGTTATTGGATAGCATAGCACTGTGTGGAATCACCATTTTAATTCCGTTTCCAGCTAATTGTGGAAAAGCAATGCCTCAATTGTGCTATAGGGCTCTACAATTGCCTCAATGTAACATGCTTAAATTAAAAAAAAGAACAGTGCTAAATGCTTGTTAGAATATTGGAAGCTGAGAGCAGTTTGATCTCATACTGAGCACTTAGGAAGAATGCTGCCTTATATCTCTGCAAGTAAAGAGCTAACCACAGAAAGAAGAACCCAAAGTCAACAATTCAGTGCTGGAGTTCAGAATATTTTTTGAGGGTCTTCCCATAGCTACAAGCCCATAGCAAAACAAATATTGTTGAAAAACAGTTTGAATTCTTTCATATAAAAGCATTAATCTTTCGGCAGAAATGGGATGGGTTGGAAGGAAAGGGAGATCAGAGATCCCTGGTGCAAACAGGATTTAGGGAGATGCATTCATCCAAGCCTTTCTTTGACTCAAGTCTTGGTAATTATTTTCTATTCATGCAACAGTCACTGATTCTGAAATATCCCTTTGTGTGTTGGCTGCCTCCTGATCCAAAGGGAAAAGAGATGAGTCAGCGAAAGGGCAGGGCAACTCTTGGCATATGAAATAGGTTGCCAAGGCCAAAGCAACCAAACTAGATTCTTGGCCTGCAACTATCCCTTTTTATTATCCTTCTGTGTCCAAACCTGACAACTGCAGTTTCTCTCAGTACTGAGGTTTATTTCTCACCCACAACTGGGTGTTCCTTCTGATCTTTCTTGTCAGTCAGCACCTTGGCATGAGAGGCCTCCTAGACTATTTGGGATGGAATCCATATATGCTGACTGTCCCAATTTACCAAGGACAGCCCTATTTTCCTGTACCTTCCCCTGGTAAATCGTTGTCCCTATTTTAGGGATGCCTTTGTTGTGTGAGATGCTACAGCTGTTGTCTTTCTTTAAGGATTTAGCTCCCTCCACAGTCTCTGGAGATTGAAGTTGCATTTCTGAGTGGGGAATGGATGCATTTCAGTTCTAGTGTGCAAGCTTGTAGATGCATGCACAAGATCACTAAGGCACCATGGCAATGTACAGCTTGACTTTTCACACATTGCAGCTGCTATGTTTTGAACTGTTGATATCGTACTGTGTAGAGTTGACCACTATATTTGTGAAGTCTAGCTTTTCTTTTGGCTTTTAAATCTGGAAGGGTGGGGGTGGGGTGGGGAAGATAGGCTATTGCAATGTAAATGATTGCAGCATACACTGGGCAGGGTAATGCCTTTGGCAATATGTGATAATAGCAGGGTATGTTGGAGGCATGGCCAGTGATTCTAGGTATTAGAACTGACATGTCCTTATTTTAATCTGCAAAACATTGGAAGGTATGGAACTGTCGTGTCACAGCATGAGGAGAAGCAGCAGCCGTTGGAATTGGAGACACCTTTATAATATGTCATAAGCACATAAGAAGAGCCCTGTTGGATCAGACCAAGAGTCCATCTAGTCCAGCACTCTGTTCTCACAGTGGCTGAGCAGCAGGCTGTCATTGAACTCACAAGCAGGACATGGCTGCAACAGCACCCTCCTGCCCATGTTCCCCAGCAACTGGTATATAGGCTTTCTGCCTCTGATACTGGAGGTAGCACATAGCCCTCAGGACTAGTAGCCATTGATAGGCCTCTCCTCCAGGAATGTATCTACCCCCTTTTAAACCCATCTAAATCTTGTGTCACTACAACTTATGTCACTATCTTTTCAAAGCTTGCAGTTCAGGCCAAGGTCACACACACACAAAAGTGCAACAAGAATAGGGTGACCAGATTATGACAATCAAAATCCCGGACCCCCTCGCCACCTCCCCCACCCAAAACAACCCCCCCCACGCGCCCGCGCTGCCCCGCGCTCCTTACCTGGGCATCCGCTTCCCTCCGGTACTCGGAATCTACTGAGAAACAGGCTTCCTGGCCTGTCTCTCAGTACGCGGCGGGTGATGACGTCATCACCCGGCGTGCTACTGAGGGACAGGCCGCGAAGCCTGTTTCTCAGTAGATTCCGAGCACCGGAGGGAAGCGGACGCTCCAGCAAGTAAGTGCCTCGTGCTGCCCGCCTCCCGCCACCGCCGCATGACCCCCCGCCACCCCGGTTTTCCCCCGCTGCCCCCCGGTGCTGCCCCCCGGTTGCCCCGGTTCGGCCTAGGTTTCCAGGCCGAAACCCCGGGCCATCTGGACACCCTAAACAAGAAGTCATTGCGGAGCTATGGGTTCTCTTCCACACAGTTCCGTCAACATACGGACACCCAAGGAAGCAGAATGGAGTCCCACCCTGGTCTAATGGAACTGGCAACACAGTGCCACTGTCTCCATTATGAAACATCATAAAGACATTTCCCATGATCCTTCTTAGCTCATCTGGCATCGTTCATGCATTTATTTATTTCAAACTTTCATATCCTGTCTTCCATTCATTTGAAGTGGGCTGGCAAATGGAAAAAATAATTACAAATACGGTAAAAATACAAAAAAAAAGTACAAATACACTAAAAACATCAGTATTCATAAGGCCAGTGGGAACAGCAGTTAAAACCCAACTGTTCCACAAAAGACCCCCCCTCCCCTTTTCCTCATGTTTGCATTCTTCCATCTCTACATTAAAGAGAATGTGGCATTTCAGGGGGAAGGCAAGCCCCAACAAACAAATGGGGAAAACAAAAAGTGCAACCTGAATTCTTTTGAAATGCAAACTTTTGACCTGTTGCTCGAAAGGAAGAGAGGGTGCACATTCCCAGCAGCGTATGTATTCTGTATAGTTGTATGAGGCTCCTGGGATGTAAATAGCTTCCAGCTAATTGTAGGTTAAAGCACAATCATTGACAGCTTATGTCAGTTATGCTCTGGCTGTTAAACTGCATGTTGCTCTTGCTTATATCGCCATTTGTTCTGACATTTTTATACTTGCCCTTTTGCTTTCAAATCAATATTCTGCAGCAGGGAGTTCTATAGATGAAATTATATGTGGTATTGAAGCTGTTCCCTTCTTTGCATTTGAGATGGAACAAGAGGGGACACTTAATGTTTGGGTGTTGTGATATTTCAGCTGATGCTGGTCCTGGAAGTGAAAAATCACCCATGACTCATCCTTGTCTCGTTTCCTCTGCCACGGCCAGTGGGGGCTGGTGGCTTCAATTTCGGCGGGGCTGTGAATCCATTCTGGGTTTTAGTCGGAAACAGCCTGAACCCTAGAGGAACTATCCAAGGTGCTGAACACATTTTGGAGCTGGGGCTCAGCACTTTGGATAGCCCCTTTAGAGTTCTAGCTGGTTCTGACTGAAACCCAGAATGGATTTACAGCCCCACCAAAATGGGAGCCACCAGCCTCCACTGGCCATAGCTCACAATGGAAGCAGACAGGGAAACACAACAGAAATACGCTGAGCTTGGGATAGGATGTTTTCAGGTCCTACCAACCTTTCTGCACGCATACCATTGACTATACTGTGGGTTTTTGAAGTGGAATGAATCTTGCAAGGATGCAAGGATATATGCAACAGTTAGGAAAAATCCCCAGAGGTTTAGGCTTTACTGTCCTGGGATTTAGTATATTTGACCCTGAATGCAATGCCGTTAAACCTTGTACTGCTCCAGGGCTGCTTTTCCTCTTGACGTCATGTGATTTCAGTAGGAGCAGCTTCAAGTTACTGCAATTAAATCTGTGACAATAATAATTTTGTCATCTTCAAAATGACTGATCCGCCTAGCACCCAGAGAAATCTCACACTCTTAAAAGCTGCCTGAACAAAAACCTTGCACGCCAGCTTTCAGGAAGATTCATTCACAGGGAACAGAGGTGGAATATCTAAAAGTGTTTTATTAACCACCCTCAGAGAGGTTCAACGCTTTTGGTATTTGGAAAGTAGAGCTAGTGCAAATTGTGGTGGCCAGATTTTTATCTGGTGTGTGTTTTATAGACCATCTAACAGTTATCCCATAATGCCAGTCTTGAAACAGCTCCTGTGGCTTCCGATTTGTTTCTGAACTTAATTGAAGGTGCTAGTTCTTAGCTATAACGCCATAAATGGCTTGGGATATCTGAGAGACTGCCTCCTTCTGTATGAACCTGCCCTTATCCTACATTTTCATTCTGAGGCCCTGTTATGTGTCCAATCTTCTGGAGAGGTGAGGTTGAAGAGGACCTGAGGCACGGCCTTCTATGTAGCAGCACCCCAGTTGTGGAATCCCCCTCCGAGGGAGGTGAGGTTAGTTTGCCCTTTATTGGCCTTTAGACAGCTGGGAGGCTCACCTGGTGCCAACATTGTTATCTTTTCAGCGCCAAGTCAAGACTTTCCCAGGCATTTAACAACATATGTTTAGGGTTTTGTGTTGTTGTTGTTGTTGTTGTTGTTCTGTTTTAACCCAGAATTGTTTTTTTAAAGGATATTGTAATTATAACTTGTTTTTATGTTTTTTATGCTTTTAATTTTTGTATATCGGTGTTTTTTAATGTTCAATGTTTTTAATTTTTGTAAACCGCCTAGAGAGCTTTGGCTATGGGGCGGTATATAAATGGAATAAATAATAATAATAATAATAATAATAATAATAATAATAATAATAGTGTTCCACTGAGATTTTACTGATTAAGGCAACTCTTTGGTTTTTATTTGTTTACCCTGTTTGGTTATGTATTTTATTGTAAATCATTTAGAGTACTTGTGGAATGAAGGGGCGATACAGAAATATTTGAAATAAATATTGATTAAATTACATTATAGGATTAAAAAGTTACTGGTCTTTGACCTGTACCATTAGATGTCTTTGGTCCAGTGCAGGGAAAAACTCCACGTTAAACTGATTTTTGAGACAAAAGCCATTGGTCTTTTTTGTCAAAAAGGAAGAGATGCATAGGTAGTAATTTGGGTGGGGAACTTACAGACAACTAATATGCAACCTCCAAATGAAATTAAATGAAACTTAACATTTTGGGACCAGGTTACTTGGAAGACCATCTTCTCCTATATATAACTACCTGAACCATAAGACCCTCTTCAGAGGCCCTGATCCAAGAGGCAGGTGGCTTCTAGGGAGTAGCCGATATAAATACTATATAAATTGAGCATTGAGCAGGGCCTTATACACCTCTTCCAACTCTACTATTCTATGATTTTATTAAATACATTAATTAAATAAATAATTCTGAGGCATGGATTCCTTTTGATATATCCTGCTTTGTGTTGGGAATCTTGCAATCTTGTCTGCAAGTTACTGGAAGGGGCGGTGTTGCAGTTAGTTAATTCATGGGATATTTGACCAGGGCTAGTATTAGCATCTCTATAGCCTACAATGTATTTTCATGTGATTTCTTTCTTTTGCTCCTCCCCTTCCTTGTGAGTAAAACTGTTTTACCTTTTCTTCACCAAAGAAGGGTGTGTTCTCCTTTTATAGCCTTGTGTGCATGTGGGACTGGTAAATGCTCATTCTGTTTTGCCTTTTTGTTTTGTTTTTTCTCTGCTAATTGCCTTTCTAACAGGAGGCATCGCTACCAATAATCCCATCAGTTTGGACCCTGGCATTTCTCTGACAGTATTCTTCTGATCCCTCTGGAGTTCCTTTTGTAGGCTGCCTATAGCTTGAATTCCTAACTGCTCTGGCATAACTTTTTAAATCGATGCATCCAAAGACCCATGCAAATGCCACTTAAGAAGTTTTATATATTTGTTTCTGTTTCATTGCAAAAGACATACATTCATGTGAAGAGCTGGAGATTTGGTGAATGTGTATGTATACTTCCACATACTGAGATCCAATGGATGGCTACTCGTGAGCAGCCTTTTCTGTGGTGGCCCCCAAATTGTGGAATGTCCTCCCTAGAGAGGTCTTCCTGGTGCCTACTTTGTTGACTTTTTGGCACCAGGCAAAGACCATTTTAATCTCCCAGGACTTTTAAAAAGTACTGCTTGTTTTATTTTTAATTAGATGTTTCATGCTGCATTTTAGAATCATCCTTTCCCAGCTGCTTGGATCTCTTCTTTTAAAAAATATTTTAAATGACTGTCGCTGCTTTTAAAACTTAAAACAACGATTTTAATGTGCCTGATCACCAGTTTTATTGCATTTGCTTTTATTATGTATGCTGCTATAGGGAGACTCATAAACGGAATGAATGAATGAATAATAATATAAAGAACTATACTTCTGAAATGAGACGGGTTTTAAGGTGTACATGTATAAGAAGTCATATTGGCAGCAGGCCTTCCAATCCGGTTAAAAACACATTGTTGAGCCGTGAAGTGTCTGGACTTGGCCAGGCCAACAGAAGCTTCTGAGGCCAACTTGGCGCTTCCTGCTCCCTCTCCTTCTGTGCTTTCCCCTGAGCCTCCTCAGCAAAGCAGGGGGCCCATGTGTGAACATGTTAGGAATCAAAACAGGGAAGGTGTTCAAATGCTGTACTTTGTCAGTGAGACAACATGATTTTTATTTAAGTGGCTTTGTGTGGGTGGGTGGATTTAACAGACAATATAATTGCAGAGCATGATCTATTCCTTCCAGGTCCCACCCCTCTGTTATGTTTGCACATGTGCATCAGTGAAACACATCCGACTTATGGTTGGTGTCATTCATAGTTTCCAGGCAGAAGAAACTCAGCCCTTAGCAGGATCAGCAGAAAGCAAAAAACATTTTAGTAAGGCATTTACACATCTGCTCTCCCTCTGGTTTTGAGTCCTCGGGGCAAATGCAGTATAACCCTGATGTGACTCACTTGAAAAGTATACACATATTCCTTTAATGATTATGGCAGAGCCAAGGCGTGGGAAGATTCTGAATTAAAGAACATGCTCTATCCCTGGCTATGCCAAAGTATTGCTGTGTCGCCTCCCAAGATCCCTATTTTCTAGCTTTATTCTTTGGTTTCACCATTCTGGCCCCTTGTTTATTGAAATTATGGGGTTTGGCCAAGGGTGGGGCCAGAGATGCTTTCCATTTAGAAATTCTGGAACTTCTGAAGCTGCCCTAACTTTTGCTTTCACCTGGTATTAAAGCAGATCAACCAATGAGGTAGCAGAGCCATATAGGCCCACTGCTATTTTTAGCTGCCAGAAGACAGAAATCGAGGGAAGTGGAGGCAATTTGCAAAAAATGTAAAAATGTCCTGTTAATCTACTGCAATTGCTACAAGAATTATGGTACAGCAGTTGTTGTACTGGGATACATTAAGCATGGGTGTGGCATGCCTTCCTTAGCCCAACTGAGATCCCCATCAGTCTGTTGCTCACTGATACTAGATGATATCAGGTAGGAAATTCATGTGGGCCCTAGTCAATGTCCTTGCTTCATAGGAAGAACAATTACTGTCAAGTATTTTTTGTTATAGCAAACTCTAACTTAAGGATAGAATCTGGATTTACACAACACAATTGTTGTGGGTTGTTGTGCTGATTGAACTCAGCCATGCTAAAAAACCATGGTTCAAACCACGAACAACACGTGGTTTGTTGTTAGGTTGTGAACTGTGGGTTGCTCATGGTTAACAAATGACAGTTCTGTTGTCTGAACGCAGCTGCGATAACAAACAAACCACATTTCAACAACAACCCACTGTTCAATGTCAGCCCACAGTCAACCATACTCAGCCTTGAGTGGCCTTCCAGATGAGAGAACTTGTGGCCTTCCAGATGTTTTTGCCTGCAACTCCTATCATCCATTTCCAGTGGCTATGTTGGAAAGAACTGATTGGAGTTGTAGACCAAAATATTTGGAGGACCACAAATTGCTCACCCTTGGGTTAGAGTGTCAATTTATTTATTTATTTATTTATTTATTTATAATATTTCTTGGCTGCTTTTCACTCCCAAGGCAGCTTACATCAATAAAATATGTAAGTCAAGACTAGAACTGGGGAGAGTCGAGTTCAAACGCTGACTTAGCATGTATCTCACTGGGCATCTTTGGGTCAATCTAATCTTTCAACTTAATTTACCTCACAAGTTTGTTGTGAGGATAATATGGGTGGCCGGGGTAGAGGGGGTAGAATCACATATACCACCCTGAGCTCCTTTGAGGAAGGGTAAATAAACAAACTTGTTTGGGACAACACAGGTAGCATTCATGAAAGATTATTTACAGAGCTGAATCAGTAGTACCATGATATGTTCATTGTTTGCATCACAGTTATGGTTCGAACTAGCAGCTAGGCCTAGGTCCCCTCTAGAAGAATTCGGTTTGGCGCCTGGTTGTCCGATTATGCGCATCTTCTCATCATCACTTTTGAGCCTAATTCCTGTAAACGACATGCGGTGAAGCGCATAACTGGCTTCACGCTTTAAAGTGTTTGAAATGTGGAGAATTGCTTGTTTACATGGGCATAATGTGCTTTAACGGCCACGGTAAATTAAAACTCGCTATTTAACGTGCATTCAATAATGCGCATAATCGGAAAGAAAACACGCCTCAACCCCCGATTTGCGCTCCGCTCTTGTAGAGGTAAAATATTTAATGTGCCTTGAAAGAGCTTTAAATGCCTCTTGTAGAGGCACCCCTAGTTCTCAAAACCAGCAGAGGAGATGGTCTATCTATGTCTAGGCTTTACCATTTAAAGCTGTAGGTGGGGCATTGCATAATGGAATGTTCTCCCGTGTGGGGGAAGATCCTATACATAGAGAACTAGCATGTCAAGGAGAAAGGTAGGGTAGAAAACATTTCTTGCTGATGTCTAGTTTTCTTTCTATGTACAGGATTTGGGGGATTTCTGTGAGCACCTACCTGCAGCATGAAGTAGTACAGTACAGAGATAAAGGATGGCTACCTCATTCGCTGTTTGTGGGAAGCAGGCCCTAGTTCTGCAAAGGATGAGAAAAGGCCAGCAAAGGAATTGCACGTGAAGGGCATAGTGACTCAGGAGGTCTTCGTGATGGGACTTGCTAATAGCACAAAGAGCGCTGTGAAATGAGACATGAAAAATGGCTTTTCTCCAGAACCCAGTGAGAAATGTTTTGTTGTGCCTGCTTATTCATCATTCTCAGATAAATAACTGGCTGCACGTTTGCCAGCAGCTTGGGATGGGATCCAAGAATGGAAATGGTTTTCTTCTTGTGTCTGAAGTGTCTCGGGCTGCTATTTCAGGAACAATTAGAGACAACAAGGGCTTTGATCTCACCTACCTGGGACCTTCCTTTCCACAAACAATTTCCAAAGCCAGTTGAAATGAGTGCTGAGCCAAAGTGTTCGGCCTAGCGATTTTGCAAGTTTCAGGGGAAACGGGTGGGGTGAAAATCCCCCCGAAACTTGGATCAATCTGTAATCATGCCTGAATGTTAAGAATTTTTCAGGAAGCGGCCTTACCTTTAAATAAGAGATAGCTGAGGTTCCCCCCTTTCTTCTGCAAAAAAAGTAAAAAGAAATAAGAAGCTTAGTCAACGCTTCAAGCATTCTGTCCCAGGAACTTGGCCGAACAGTCAACACGCCACTTGGAGAGGTAGCAAGGCTATCTATGTGTGTGAAAGAAAGATCCTTCAGCATCTCATATTAAAAGATAAGCCCGCCCCTCTGAAACATATTAAAATTTTCCAGTCTCAGAACACCCCTCCCCTCTTTCACAGGGATGAATGTCCCATGAAAGTGTGGTGTGTGTGTGTGTGTGTTTGGCTCAGCTTTAATCAAATAGCAGCCACTGAAAGTGCAAATAGCATTGTGAGGGTGTCGGGACAGCCTTCTCCAACCTGGTACCCTTCAGATGTTTTTGGACTTCAACTCCCATCAGCCCTAACCAGCATGGCTAATAGCCAGGAATTCTGGGAGTTGTAGTCCAAAACATTTGGAGGGCACTAGGTTGGGGAACACTGAAATAGGGCCTCTGGTTGCACTGTGGTCCATTAGGAAGGGAGAACATAAGAACAGCCATGCTGGATCAGTCCAAGGGTCCATCTAATCCGGTATTCCATTCACTTACATAAGAAGTGGCATTCTGGGTGAGACCAAGGGTCCATCTAGTCCAGCACTCTGTTCACACAGTGGACAAACAGCTGTTGGCCAGGGACAGTACACGGTGCAACAGCATCCTCCCACTCATGTTCCTCAGCAACTGGTGCATGGTTACTGCTTCGGATACTGGAGGTAGCACATAGCCATCAGGATTTAGTGGCCACCCAGCTGCCCATGGGAAACCCACAAGTAAAACATGAGTGCAGCAGCACCCTCCCACCCATGCTCCTTAGCAACTGGTGTACATAGGCATACTGCCTCTGGTACTTGAGGTAGCATAGAGCCATCAGGCCATGGGATGTGTGGTGCTCCTGCTATTCTACTTGCTCTCGTATGTTGGGAGTTCTGGTGCATTGAGCAAAGGGAAGAAAGGGGACCAGTTTAGAAATATCAATATTCCATCAAGTATAACATTCTCTCTCCCTTGAATGTTCTACTTGATGGAATATTGATATGTCTATGCATGTAACTTTTTGTTCTCTTTTCACTATTTGTTTTTTGCTTTGTTTTGTTAAATTCAAAATAAAGGCAAAAAAGATTAATAAAAAAATGTTGGGATCTGCTGGGATTCAGCAGGGCTGACTTTACTGTTAGCCAGAGTGAAGTGGCTGCCCAGGCAGCAGATGCTGGGGATTAGAGAAAAGGGGTGAGATGTTGGAGGACACTGAGAGAGACATTGTGCCTTGCGCCCTCTCAACTGCCCTAGGGTGCAGTGGAGGATGTTGTTCTGTTGCCAGAGTTGAGGTAAGATTCAACTGCCAGTCTAGTTAGCTTCTGGAATTTGGATGGGCATCTTCTTATCCTTCGCCTGAGGGAGCAAAATGTCCTGGTATGGTCCTGCCGGGGCTTATACTCAAGGATTATATCCTACTCTAGGGATAATAATAATAATAACAAATTTATTTCTTACCTGCCTCTCGGTTTGGATCAAGGCAGGGAACAACAGTAAATTTAAAATATGATAAAATACATAAAACTGATCAAAAACATGGCACACATTATTAATATAGCAATAAAACATAATAAAAACATCCTAAAAACATTCTAAAATTCCACTGGATATGCTTGCCGGAAGAGAACAGTCTTTATAGCTTTCTTAAATTCTAAAAGACTGTTAAGTTGACGAGTCTCCTCCGGCAAGTCATTCCACAGTCTGGGAGCGGCAGTAGAAAAGGTCCTCTAGGTAACGGTTGTCAGCCTAGTCTTGGCTGACTGTAGTAAGATCTTCCCAGAGGACCTGAGCGTGCGGGGTGGATTGTATGGGAGAAGGCTATCCCGCAGGTAACCTGGACCCAAATCATGTAGGGCTTTAAAGGTAAAGACCAACACTTTGTACTTCGCCCGGAAACTAATTGGCAGCCAGTGGAGCGATTTTAAAGCTGCCGTAATATGGTCACCCCTAGGTGTACTGGTGACCAACCTGGCTGCCATATTTTGAATTAGTTGAAGTTTCCGGACTAGGCACAGAGGTAGCCCTATGTACAGCGCATTGCAGAAGTCGAGCCTCAAATTTACCGGCATGTGCACTACCGATAGCCCTTGTTAACTATATTCAGTGCTGAGGCTCAACGATGGAACCTCCGAGCATGCACAGAGTGTCTCTAGCCCTCACCACTAGTGTAAGTACAGGTCATCCACACATTCCAATGGCAATTTTCCTAATTTCTGTCCCCACTCCATTTACTCTGATATATATTTCATATTGGGTAAAATGTGTGGAAAAATTATTCTTGCTCCATACTAGAAATTTCCTATCTTTGCCTAAAAGCTACACATGCCATTGCAGCTAGAGAAATTGTTATTCTTTTATTAAAGGTAGAGGAGAATCTGTCTTCCTACCATCTGAATCCTGCAGGAGAGTTGGTGCTTGTGAAAACCTGCCCTCTTTTCTCAGGTCTAAAAGCTGTACGGGAATTTGGTTTCTCACACAGCTTTTTGATGTGAGGAGTGAAGAGACTAAAGTAGCTTTTAAGCTCTACAAAGGTAGATGGATTCCCATTGCGAAGTATCTTTTATTTTCTAGGATGTTCGGATCTGATGATACATATCTATTACTCTCAAATGTGATTGTTGTTACCGATGTTAACTTATATTTAACA